>OY728156.1:1171612245-1172966245 GCA_963277665.1 Viscum album
TCTTCCATCATTGGTTTTTCCACAAAACATTTATCTGATTAATCACCTTATTCTGTAACACTTTCTCCCTGTGGTCAATAATTTGGACCGGTTCTTCCTCATAAGATAGGTTCTCTTCAAGTTGAACTACCTCTAGACTCAAAACATGAGATGGATCTAGAATATACTTTCTTAACATCGAAACATGAAAAACATTGTGTACCTGAGATAAAATCTAAGGTAAAGCCACCCGGTATGCAACTGATCCAACTCTCTCCAGAATTTCATATGGTCTAATGAACATTGGACTCAGCTTTCATTTCTTACCAAATCTTATCACACTTTTCCATGGTGAGACTTTGAGAAAAACATGATCACCTACCTCAAAAGATAAATCCTTCCTCATGTTGTCTGCATAACTCTTATGCCTACTCTGATCTGTTCTCATGTGTTTCTGAATCAGCTGAACTTTTTCTGCCACCTCTTCTACCAATTCTAGTCCCATCAACTTCCTTTCACCCACTTCATCCCAGAAAGCAAGAGTTCGACACTGCTTCCCATATAACGCCTCAAATGGTGCCATCTGTATACTGGAATGAAACTGTTATTATATGAAAATTCAACCAAAGAAAGATGTTGGTCCCAACTTCCCTGATAATCCATAGAACAAGCTCGTAGCATATCCTCCAAGGTCTGAATTTTTCGTTCTAACTACCCATCTAATTGAGGATGAAATTCTGTACTAAAATTTAATTCAGTACCCAACGACTTTTGAAGGCCTTTCCAAAAGTTAGAAGTGAACCTGGGATCACGATTAGATACAATGGAGAGGGGAACTCCATGTAACCTGACTATCTCTTTAAGATACAAACGGGAAAGTTGATCTAGGGAAAAATTATCTCGTATAGTAAGGAAATGAATAGATTTAGTCAAGCGATCAACAATAACCCAGATTGCATTATTACCTCGAGATGTCTTCAGTAATCCCACAACAAAGTCCATGAATATATTCTCCCATTTACACTCTGGCACTAGTAAAGGCTGAAACATCCATTTCGGTAACTGCCACTCTGCTTTAACCTATTGACATGTCAACCACTTCACAGTAAAATTAGCAATATCTCTTTTCATTCTATTCCACCAGTAATACTCCCGCAGATCTCTGTACATCTTAGTACTACCAGGATGAACTGAAAACAGAGAACTATGAGCTTCACATAACAACTCACTCATCAACTGTGAATCACAAGGCATACACAATCTCTTCCCAAATCTCAAAACGCAGTCACTATCAATGTTGAATTCAAGAAACTTAACTTTCTAAACCAGCTCTACCTTTTTCTGCAACTCACTGTCTTGCTTCTGTGCTTGATTGATTCTGTCAGATAGAGATGATTTCACTGATACCTGAAACAAAACATAAGAACATCCTGCACCAACAACTTCTATGACAAAGTTCATCAAATCCTTAACCAAAGGATCATGTTCCAAACACAACATTGTTAATGGAGCACTACTTTTTCGACTCAAAGCATTAGCCACTTTATTTGCTTTTCTCGGATGGTAATGAATTGTACAATCATAATCCTTGTTTAATTCCATCCATCTCCTCTGTCTCATGTTTAACTATTTCTGAGTGAATATATACTTTAAACATTTGTGATCAGTATATATTTCACACTTTACACCACACAAATGATGCCTCCAGATTTTTAAAGCGAAAACAACAGCAGCTAATTCCAAATCATTTGTAGGGTAATTTACCTCATGATTTTTCAACTGTCATGAAGCATAAGCAATTACCTGATCATTCTGCATTAGGACGCAACCAATTCCTTTCAATGAAGCATCACTGTATATAACAAACTCACCATTCCTAGAAGGTAGTTCCAAAACTGGAGCATTCACCAATCTTCTTTTCAATTCCTGAAAACAGTCATCACATTCTTTTGTCCAGATAAACTTAACACCCTTCCGAGTTAGCTTAGTCATTGGACTAGATAACCATGAAAAATTTATATCAAACCTTCGGTAATAGCCTGCCAAACCATGGAAGCTACGAATCTCAGTAACATTTGTGGGTCTTGGCCAGTCATCCACAACTTTTGTTTTTGCAGGATCAACAGTTATCCCATCTTTAGAAACAATGTGACCAAGGAAAGAAATTTGTTGCAACCAAAACTCACACTTGCTGAATTTACCATATAATTTCTTTTCTTTTAAGGTTTTCCAAATAACCCTTAAATTTCTTTCATGCTCCTCTTTACCTTTAGAAAACACTAAAATATCATCAATGAAAATCACCACAAACTTATCCAAGAACTCATGGAAAATTCTATTCATTAAGTCCATGAATACAGCAGGTGCATTGGTTAGCCCCAAAGGCATTACTACAAATTCATAATGGCCATATCTTGTACGGAACGCGGTCTTTGGAACATCTGCTTCCTTTACCTTCAGTTGATGGTACCCCGATCTCAAGTCAATCATTAAAAAATACTGAGCTCCCTGGAGCTGATCAAACAAATCATCAATATGAGGCAAATGATATTTGTTCTTAACAGTGATGTTATTCAGGGATCTATAATCAATGCAATGTCTCATTGAACCATATTTCTTTTTAAAAAATAAAACAGGAGCACCCCATGGTGATGTGCTAGGCCTAATGAAACCTTTCTTTAATAAATCTTGCAATTGCTCCTTCAACTCTAAAAGTTCAATTTGAGCCATTTGATAAGGGGGTTTTGAAATTGGCTTAGCATCAGGAACCAAGTAAACAGTAAACTCAACTTCCCGATCTGGTATTATTCTAGGCAACTCATCAGGAAAAACATCAGGATACTCATTTACCACTGGCACATCATTAATCTGAACAGCTCCTTTATTTTCAACGATGTGTGCAAGGTAACATTCATTTCCATCTTTTACAATTTTCTTGGCCTCTTGATAAGTTATCAACAGTAAGGGTTCATTCTTGTACACAAACCGAATGTCTTTCTGAAAAGAAACTTCTTTAGCTCTACAGTCAAACTTAGCATGGTAAATAGAGAGTCAATCCATACCCATGATAACATCAAACTCTACTAGAGGTAGAACAATAAGGTTTACAAGTAGGTTCTTTCCACAGATATGGATAGGAAGATTCTTATAAATTCTTTTTGCCTCAACATTTCCCCCATGTGTTTTTACCAAAAGTTCAGGAGTCATTTCTTGAGATGGTATTCCCATTTTACTAGAAATGTTTTCAGAGATGAAAGAATGTGTAGACCCCGAATCAAACAACACACTGGGATAATCTGAAAAAACAAACAAAGTACCTGATACAACTTCATTTGATGGCCCGACATCTGCTGAAGTAGTTTCAAAGGATTTAACCACCCCTTTCTTCTTGTAGTCTAACTGCTTCCCATCACTGAAGCTCTTTGTCGGACACTCGTTTTCATAGTGACCCATCTCATTGCACTTAAAACATTTCACTAACTGTAAATAAAACTTCGTCTTACCTTCACCTTGATCTTTTTCAGTGCAATCACGATCCTTATGTCCCATCTTACCACATTGGTAGCACTTTCCAGAATTCAGAAGACATTCCCAGCATGCCTTTTGCCACATTTATCACAAACTGGAATATTAGATTTCTTACCATCAGACTTTTTTGAAGAATTCTTCCCTTTCTCCTGCCACCCTGGTCTGTTCTTCTGTTGGTTGTTATATAACACTTGATCATCGGCAAACTCCATTTCCACCTTCTCAGCACATCGAACAAGCTTTTCATAAATTTTAAACTCACAAGAAGCTAATTCCCTTCGATGTTTTGGATTTAATCCTGAGTAAAAATGATTGATTTTACTATCAAGGTCTCGGATAAAATTTGGAGCATACCTTGCCAATCGAGTGAACCTTTCTTCATAGGTAGCCACTGAGTCTTCCTCTTGCCTCAACTCCAAGAATTTCTTTTCCATCCTAAGTCGAACAGCCTTAGGAAAATACTTTTCAAGAAACATACCTTTGAATTAATCCCAGTCAAGAGCATCAATCTCATTGGCGTCCCTAATATTTTTAACCATCGACCACCACTGATCGGCTTCACCCTCCAAATGGTAAATAGAAAGACTGACCTTTTTATTGTCTAAACACCCCATGACATCGAAAATCTTCTCTAGTACTTTAATCCAACCTTCAGATAGCACAGGGTCAGATGATCCTCTGAATGATAGGGGATGTTGCCTCATGAAATGTTCCACCACTGATATGTTCCTCTGCGGTTGATCTGGCTGATCTCGTGTATGGATACAACAACCATTTATCGCTTGATTCAACTACGCCATTACTGCAACAAACTGTTCAGTTCTAATTCCGACCATCTCAGGATGCTGATTCGGAAGGTTATTTCCTTTTGCTTGCCTTCCTAGCACTGCTTCCCTGTTTCCTCTGCGGAAAACCATTCTGAACAGACATGTCTTAGATGAAGCAACATGGTAATCTTGAAATACTATATCACTTCAATTTGACCATAAAAATTATTTTTGGATAATCATTTAATAGAATTCTAACTCCTAAAGTTATTTAAACCAACCTTTAATACCAACTATAAGGCCCCAGCCTTAAACCTTACTAAATTTTGAGTTATTAAAAGATTACACATTGAGGATATTTTCGGGTTTAGAGTTTTAGAGAATTAGATCATAAAACATGCATTACATTCCACATATAAAAAAAGTGGTTTCATAAAGATAGTTTTCATTTTTCCCATCAATGAAAACATATTTAAAATAAAACATGGATTTATTCTTGACACTTCCTGGACACTATCATCATATCATGTACCTTTCCCTTGACCTGTGAAAAACATTTCAAAAAAACTTGGGAAGAGCATAAAAAGCTCAGTATGGGTTATAAAAATATGGAAAGGAAACATAAGTTCATATATATATAAGAATGAAATCATACTTTACCCATAAAACATAGGTACTTTAACATACCACATCAAATCATGAATAAATCCAAGAAATCCTAAGACATAAAGGTAACTTGAGGCATTCATAACATTTTTACGTAGGGAGTAACCCTCTTGGTTACGTTTGGAATACCCATCACAGTATATTCCCTAAATCTCTTCGTAGAAACCTTAACGTTTCACTCATTCCAATTACCCAATGCATTGGAGAGCTATATCAGGCTCACCCACCCTTATTTTATCACGGAACCACCCGTCATCATAATAATTCCCAAGAACCTCAACATAATTGTATCACATAAAACATGCATAAAGGAAACATAACATTTCCACCTTTCAATCACAATATATCAATACAACACATTGATAAAAAACATTATGAAATCCATTTTCAATACCAAAATAAAAGAAAATTAAAACATGGTATTTATTTTTCTTTTTTAAAAAAAGGTATGGCTTGTAGAGGAAGCCGAAACTCAAATAATGGTCACGGCGGCAGAGAAGTCGTTGTCGCCGCATACGTACGACAAAAACATTCCATTTTGTCATTTAGTAAAATGATTCGTATAAAAAATATTCCTTTTGGATAAAGGTAAAAGTCAAAGGGGTTTATACACTGTATAAAAGAAGGTTGTGTATAAAACAAAATATGCCTCAATGAAAGGAGATTGAGATGAAGTCTCATACCTCGGGTCCGACATGACTCGGTCGTTCTTTAATCTCCTGAATAATAAACTTGAGTTAATTTCTACTTGTTTAAGAACCTTTTTAAAGTTCATTATTCCTTTTATATAAGTTATTTCCATGTCATGAACACTATGTAATTATTTAAGTTAATAACGGTCGTTTTAACAATCATTGGTACTTGAGTCAAAAATAAACCCTTCATAATTACAAGTTGTTCATGTATCCATTATTTCCAGAATTATAATAATGATTTATATATCATATATATCCAGTATATATATGCATTTATAATATTACATAATCATTTAGAGGTATGAAATGAAATGCACCGTTCATGGAGATGGTAAGCCGTACGTACGCATGAATGCTACTTTCATTTCTATTTCATATTTTATAGAATGGAATCATAACGATATAAAGGTATATTATCATTGCAGTATAATATAATATATAATATCATAGTTCCATCCTTTATACGTCCCACATATGGTATTTAACGAATCAAATCACTTTGAGGGGGCGGTAGTCCGCACTTCCTTAAATGAAGATATCGCGTTTACCCATAATGGAAACCATAAAGGTATGCCCAAAATGAAAAATACAGAAGCTTAAGGAAAACATAAACATATTATATATCATATATAAATATATTTATATTTTAATGGCCACCTTTGAAGGTGTTAAAAGAATTTTTAACAATCATCGTTTCGGAAGGCAAAAATTCACCATCCACGGAAACAGTATGTCCTTTAACCATTAGATGTAGGTGTGTGTAAGTGTAGCTCGAATCATTCTTATAACAAAATCCTAGTATATTGAAGATACTTGAGTTTTTACAAAAGAAATTAATAAAAAGAGTTTAGTGGGTTGGAGAATCAAAATAAAACAAAAGGACTCAAGTGAAGACATTACCTTTAAATTGGGAAACTCCCTTTGGTTTGAGCTCAAAGGCTTCCATGAGAAGACTTCTGCCCAAAGTAAGGCTTCAAGGAGTAATAGAGGGATGTGGAGAGTCAAAATGGGAAGAGTATGGCCAAGAAAAAGGCTTTGGGAGTGTGGGTAATGAGGTAGAGGTGGGGGACTTTTATAAGAGGGGAGGAGGGGCACTCTTGGAAAGTAAAGAAATGTTACTTTATTTGAAACTGATTTTCAGATTCAAAAGGTCCCACATTGATATAATTCAAGGGTAAGGTGATAAGGGTTCGAAATCCACCCATAAAATATGTTTTGGACATGTGTAGGTCTTAGATTTTACATAATCTTTTCATTTTATTTAAATCCTTTATTAATGAGATAATCGTTGCATCATCATAATGTCATCAATAATTTAATAAATTTAATGTCTAAAAATTATAAAAAAAATATCATGACGTAGGAAATATTTTTAGATTTCTAATGAATATTTATAGTTCAAAAGATCATTTATTTATAAAAAATTACAAATATTTTACTTAGGTGATACATTCTTGTTATATTTACTTTCTTTAAAAAAAATAAAAAGATAACAAGTCAATTTCCACAAAAGTAATTCCATGCGGCCCCCATGTTTGGCACAAGGAATACCATGGTCTTCCATGGGACAACCAGTAGCCTTAGGACACATGTTGTGGTATTTTATTATTATTATGAAATCATTTTATTATCCTTAACTACCCGGTTACTCATTAATCAAGATAATTAATGATAATTACAGTCGTTATTATTCATAATGTCCAAAAACAAAAGAGTCTTGATTACATAATTTGGACCTTCTGATTCCAAATATTTGATCCATTTTATGAAATTACAAACACAAAAATTGCAATAATTGATTTAAAAATAATTCCCGTTGTCAAAACAAATAGCGGGTTTTTTTGAAACAATATCTATGTAAAGTTTGGCATTAGTTTATGACCAATTCCAAAGTGAAATTAATCCTAATGACCACCATTGGATTAAATAGTAAACATATATTCATATTAAACTTTAAGACCAATTAAAAAGATAATCTAACCATTTAATTAAATTAAATGAAAAAGCAGTTTTAATGTAAAAATGCAGTATTTTTCACTATTCATTAAAAATGAACATTGTCATAAAATTACCAAAACTTCACACAAAGTAAATTTTGATGTACCAATCATAAATAATAATTTTATTTTGACAAACATAGCTTATAAAATTGTCAAAAGATAGATTTAAAAATGGTTTTCCATCAAAAGGCAGTAAAACAATCCTTTAAAAAATATTAGTGTATTTCATGCTTAAGATTGGTTTTATTTTCATTTTAAGCCTCTAAACCACTATCTGATTCATTAATTGACATAGATAAAAATATCTATTATTCATTACATACATGGGATTTTACAATATATCCAACCAACAACATTATAGAATAATTTATAAGCCTCAAATATAGTGATTTGTCCGACCCAAATTCCATATACCCAAGGATACTTTTCTCAAGAGAGAATAAAAATTATCATAATTATAAAAACTAAATACAAATACCATTTTCAAGAATTAAATTTAAGAAAATGGATTCAATTAATAACTGAGATGAAGGAGGATAAAAACTAAATCTTATGTTTCAATACCAAGAATTTAAATCATGAATTTAAAATATATATGATGAAATTTATCATATAACTTAATAATACAATCTATCCCTATTTCATAAAAAATAATAACCATCAAAATTCTGAAATGATCAAATAAATTACAACATTAAATATTTTTAAAATCATTTCAGATAAAAATAAATAATTTATATTTATATCATCATTGAAAAAAATCATTTTTCAATTCCTAAGAATTAAAATTTATAAATATTTTATTAACTATAAGAAAATATATCAAAATACTAATTTTTCTAAAAAAATCAATAATAAAATTTTGTGATTGATAATGGGTAATTATAAATCATAAAATATTTTTTATATTTTCACCTTTGATAGAAAATTTCATAATTCTCTAATCATATTGTTTGAGATCGCCTATATTGTTAATATAACACGAATCATTATTTTTGGAAAATAGAATGATAAATCGTAGATTACCATATGGTATATTTTAGCTTACATAATAGAAAAAATTCATATTTCCATATATCATAACTTACAATGTGAAGAATTATTACACTAAGGATAACATAGGTAAATGAAGATCATTCATGTCATATGTTAAAATATGACCCCCAAACTCCATACAATAAATAAGTTACTTAAAAAATAGTGATGAAAATATGTCAATCAATAAATTATAAGGATTTATAAATACTAATGATATATGAGTGTTCATCTAATGAATAAGGATTCAGAAGAAATGAATAATAAAGAATTTTCTATCATAAACTAATTCAATATGCATAAAATTAATAACATAAAACATACCCTCATCATTAAGTGATCCAAATTTAATTCTTTAATGTAGTATACTTGATTCTGAAAAACCATAGAATTATCCAAATAAATCTACCCAATAAAGGATTACACATCCCTTTCAAATATTTTTTCTAGTGAGTGGATACTAATATATTTTTTGCTGGAAATTGGGAAAATTGAGTATTTAATACCCTTCTTATGAATATTTTAGTGGTGAGTAAGGGTCAATCCATAGTGTATGACTCTTAGTAGTATGAGTTAGTGTGACTACAGAAGTTAAAAACAAAAATAATATAAATAGTGAAAGAATGGGTGGTGTTGGTGTTGTCTTATTATTGTACAAAAATATTATTAAGAAATGAAGAACAATAAATAAATTTGGTATGTAAAATTAATTGGCTGGTTTTAATTTATTTTTATTTTTTTCAAGTGTTTCATGAAAAATAATAGATATGGAGGTGTTCAAACTATTTTTCAAGTGGTATAAATATGAGTGAATGGATCCTAAAGCTCCTCAAATACTATATCCACACAACCATGAAATGATGAGACCATATATTCATAAAGACGTAATATTTAGTTAATCATGATGTACTACCCTTAATGTGAAAATCACCTTTTGGATGGATTCTCTAATGATTTGGTGGATAAGAAATAATTTTCATCGAGATCAACTCTCACCGATAACTGTTGATTCTAGATGACGGCTACCAAAGAGATGATAATGATTGTAGATTCCAAAAAGTGAATCCAAATGAACATTGTAAAATATATTTTCAACAAAATCTCTTTAACCAAAATAATTTTTCAAAATCATTGTTTAATTGAAAAAAACATTGTTCATTCTATTATTAAAATAAAATAAAAATATATTGAAAATAAATGGGGAAGATATATATATATATTAAGATACTTTTATGAATTTATTTAACCCTTCTCAATGACCCCACGGCTCCTATGGTGATTTTCTTATCCCCATATTTTCATCTCCTCATATTCTTCTTCTTCTTTAAAATTTTTTTATCTTACTATCCGAGATCTAAAATATTATATTTTCTCTCTATGTGGAATAATCACTATAAATCATCCTCCCCATTAATGAATCAAGTATAACCTTAAAAATAATGCATTCAACGTGAAATTTTGTACATAATAATGATTACAATCTCATATCAGGATGGCTGCCATCAGTATGGTGATCGAAAAGGTTCATCTTCTTCCGAAATTTTTCTAAAACATAGTAATGATAGAATAATATTACATTGAAATGACCACCTCTGATTAGAAAATTAATTTCCCATTTTAATAATTTCTAATACATCCATGTACTTATACAGTGTCGAATTATTCAATAAGAATATAAATAGAAAACACCTCTATTGATTATTTCCTACATCATGTCCTATTAAAAATTCTACTATATATTTATATTTGTTAAAATGATTTACTATGTTTTTTACCGTTAAAAGAGGGTGGTGAGCTCTAGTTTAAAACATTAAAACTAAACCAAACAAAATACCTCTTAAAATAAATAATCAAACTCATAATTAATTTGATGTTAGAAATGTTAGATTCAAAACAACACATGATATGATTATATCATAGTATTTTAAAATCATAATCATAGTTGAAACAATAAAACAAATATAAGAGAGAGATATATATGAAGACTAACATTCTATTACATGCAAAGAAGAATAGATATGTAAAAACAAGAAATAAAAAACATGTAAAAGAAAAAATGTCTAAAATATATATTAAAAATTTCATTCTTATATACTTACTTATAATGGTAGTAAATAACCTTTAATAATGGTATACAATGTTTTATACACACTGTAATTTCATTCCTTACATACCAGGAAAAACCACGACACATTGATCATAATAATCTCTATTTTCTTATCTATAGGAGCCCTTAATCATAAGAAATAATATGTGTCGATCTTTTATTCCATGTAATCTCACAATCATTTAGATTGGATTCAATTTCCTTTTATCCTTATAAGACCTCAATCAGAACAATGATCAAAAATGGAAAAATTAAACAATTCTAAAGAAAAAATCCTGAT
Source organism: Viscum album (assembly GCA_963277665.1). Lineage (NCBI taxonomy): Eukaryota > Viridiplantae > Streptophyta > Magnoliopsida > Santalales > Viscaceae > Viscum > Viscum album. The sequence continues at coordinate 1,171,623,303 of OY728156.1, forward strand.
ATGGATTTCTTAGAAAATTAACTCTCAAAATTTTTTCAATGAGTTAGAATGACATGTTCATACAGATAAAAATTTATAATACTTGAGTGGTGAAACTTCTTAATCCACCAACTCTTCAAATATATTTATATTTATAGGATAATATCCAACTATCATATTTATAAGTTATTTTCAATGGATTTGGACATATGAATCATAGATAGCTCACAGTTTTCTAGAATAACTGAATGTGGAAATTATTTTTTATCACCATAACAATGGTAAAAGTATTCCTTATGATATAAAAAATTCTTATGTATTCTAATTATAAATATGATTTGGGCCAATAGACTTAATTATTAACTATCCATCAGATTGAAATGAATTTGGGTTAGTCTTATGTATCGATAGCATTGTTATCCTGAGGGCTATAACCTTTTCTAGGAAGGTAGACGATACATACGTTTAACTACTAGTCTAAGTAAAGTTCATTCCAATAGATCGGACACACCTTCAGTATAATTGATTGGATTATGTAATTTATATTTTATATTCATATTACATTATAAACATGTATATTTATAGTATAAAGTAGTTTTTTACACAAAAACATACTAAAACACTTGGTAGATAAAACGTTAGTAAAAATATTTTCAAGATGTTATTTTTGATTTCCAAAACTAAAGGAATGATAAAATAAGAAGTGAAACTTATCACTCAACAATCTCTCCCTTTTGGAATGTACAAAACCCAATAATTTAATGAAAATAACAACTTTAAAAATTTACAGTCCTTCATTATTTTAATAAAATTGAAGATATAAATTTCATATAAAATCCCCCGAGTTTGTTACTAAATCTTTAAAAAATAGAAATTATTATAACATATCCCTCATAGGAATACTTATACCCCATATAAATAACTCTCCCATAAGGATAGTATCTCCCATTATCTTAAAACATATCCCCCTTTATTAAACAGTCTACCCCTTTATGATTTTAAAAAACAATGGGAATGTATTCCTAGATTCTAAAAATGTTAAAAGAGATATAACATAAAAACAATTTCATAATACTAACTATTAATCCAAGAATAGAATGAAATAATATATATCAAAACATTATTGGAAAATATTCAAGAACAATGGATTTGGAGGAAAAGACTTTCATAATCAATAACCAATCAATTTTTTTACAAAATGTAGATCAAGAGTTCAAATGAATAATTAATCCTTTCATCAGAATATTCTTCATTAAGGAATTCATATTTTTTAATTCATTTTGATCCTTCTCAAGCCTATCCATATTTTATTCTTTAATCACCTACATCAAAACATCATTCTTCAAGATTTTAATCACCATAGAAAACATTTTTTCTCTTCCTTCATAAATAATGTTTTGGATTCGTAGGATCTAAGTTGGGCAATCCCCAGCTACAAATTATAACCTTTTTGTGGCAGTAATTTTACTTCCTATGTCCAAAATTATGTTGTATATCATAATTATTCAATGAAGAAAACTCTATAAAAAACATCAAAAGATAACATCTTGAAATAATCTGTTGTTTCTATAAAATATTTCATTACAAAAAAAAATTGGTCATCATGTTATTGAAAATCATTATCCTCATGGTTGGAAAACATTAACATCTAATTTGAATGAATTAACTTAAAAATATATGCTATTTCATTATATATGGAATTTGATCAATTTTCATCAATCAACTTCTTGAAATAATCTGTTGTTTCTGATTGAAATTTTCATGAATCAAATTACAAATATAAACTATTTATTTATATATGGAATTTGATCAATTTATGTTTTCATGTAAGTAAATATATGATGAAAAAAATTTGGAGAGACCATAGGTTATGGGTTTGATTGATCAAGATCAAGCTGAGGAGGTTTTTACCTACTGGTTCTAATATCAACTAATTTCCATTTCATTGAAACATTATTTCAAACATTTTCTATAACCTTTTCTAGATATTTTTGTTTCCATTGAAACATTCATAATATCATGGATTTTATATGATTCTACCATATAATTGAATTAGGTATTTCATTGCTGGTATGGTTATTCTTGATTAGAGGATGACTCTTATTTATTTTCTGATGAACTTTTCTCATCTGAAAAACATTGTGATCTTTCATCCTTACCATTTTGTGAGGGTTAAGGTGTTGAGGATGATTAATATTGTGATGATTTATTTTACATGAAATATTCATCAGTTTGAGACTTTCCCATTTGAACTTGTTCATATTCTTATTCCCCTACTTCTTATTGAACTTATAATTATACTTATTCATCAACATTTTCTTCAACCGCTTATTCAGCCACTTTTCCATATTCTTTCTCCATATATTCTTCTAGTTTCCCTATTTCCCTTTAGATTCTATTTCTAACTGATTTGAAGATAGATTTTTTCACAATTATAGATAGAACAGATTCTTTGGCATCCAGTTTTTACTTTCCATTATCAATCATTGAAATGGATTATGAAGTAATAACTAAAGTTTCTTTAAAATAATTCCATCCCTTTTAAATCCTTGATATGTTTGAGAAACATGTATAAACGATTCTAAGAATAATTTTTAGCATTTTTTAAAAAACAATCAAAAATTATTTCTTCTATACACCTCTTATTTTGCAAAATTATTTACTTTTTTTCTTCTTATGTATTCAGCTTTCAAAATAATCAAAGACTTTTCCTTAGTAGGATCAAGACAAAAAATATATCCCTTGGTTTCTTTTGATATGTACATAAAATCAGCTTTTTGACATATTCATCAATAATTATCTTTTTATTCATATGTTTCAATGGTGGGGAAGATTCATTGTTTATCAACTTCTTCAAATCTCCAGGTTTATTTGATGTTTTTCCTATAATGAATCTCCATTTAAATTTTTTAAAAAGTTTTTTATCTGTAACTAAAAAAATTCATTCTTGATATTGTGTCTTCACCAATTAATGAATTATTTTATCTTAATGGGTAAGACCTATTATCAAAATTTAAAAGTTTCTTACATATAATAATCAACATACTGATGAAGGCTGGAATCATAATGATCTTCAAAATTATAGAATAACATTTCATATTCTCTACCATAATGAAAATAAATATCACAAAATCTATTTTCCTCATATTAACCGTAAAATCAAGATCAAAAATAGAAAAATCATTTAATTTATCTCTATAACCCTTCCTAGTGATAAGATAACTTTGAATCCAAAAATCTATAACCATATTTTCTGGAGAAAGATAGAAAACAAGTAAAAGATTCTCATACAACGGAAAAAATGAAACTTCGGTCTTATTATTATAAAAACATCCATTTTTTTTGAAAACTTATGTGATGATAAATATAGTTCAACATCACAAAGAACACCAAAAATAAATTCTAATAATTTAATGAAATATATTATATCTCTTTCTCAAAATGGTTAATGAAATATTATCCTTGCCTTTTACAATAACAAAATGAACGGAAGCATAAAATCTTGTAACCATTTCAAGATAATAATGATCAAAATATATATCTGGTTTCTCTACACAGACACTTTATCGTCCTTGTAAAAAAAATTCAATTTGTTATTGGTCTCTTACAAATAAAACTATGATCTTTCAATGAGTTTTTTTCTGAAAACATACTAGTTTATGTAATATTCATTGGTTTTCATCATAATGTGAACCAAACTAATGATTGGTCAAATGTGAAAAAGAATTGTATGGTAAACTATGGATGATGTGAGGGATCCAAAACAAAAAACATAGGAACCAATGTGGGTTTCATGGTGACCAACCGTTATACATGAATTGGAAAACATTATTTTATATTCCAAAAGACACTCAGTGGATGAGATTAAATTCATACTAATCTGATTGTCAATATTAAATGAAAGAAAATTTTAATTTTATTTAAATGTTGGGAAAAATATTACAAGGTGTCATCTCATTTTTTTGGGGTTCGTTGTGTTTATTTACAGATCTAGATGACAACAATTGAGTATGGTTGGAGTTTTCGAATAATATTAATATTGTGGAATAGTTTTCTAAAGTTTTCCAATTTTTTAGGACTCAAATAGAGATATTGTTTTTGGAAAATGAAGGTTTTCCATAAAGAGTTTTAGGGTTTTTGGATCTACAAGAATAGTTCATTGACCACAAATGAATATTTTTGGAATGAAAAAAAATCGGTAAAGAAATATTTTTTCATTGCTACTCTTTGCAGACCACGAAGGATGCTTTGTCGACATCGAACAAGAAATAGTTATTAGGACGATTGGATTCTACATAAGTCTTATAGTTCATGGGATAGCTCATTGTTTGTGGAAAAGAAGAGAATATTTAAATATCCACAAATGGTTTTTGTCTATGGGAGATATTGGTTGTCAATAAGGATAAATTGCACTATGTGGAACATACCGCATAGTCCATGGTGAAGGTTGTACTAATTTAAAGAATTGAGGAAATCAGATTAGCGAATTTTTTTGATTTATATTCCTATATAAAAACTATTAATCATATTATTAGATGGTGCAAATCCCATTATAGAATATCATCTATCAGAGAAGAATATTTTCTAATACATAAATAGTTTGTGAGGAAATCCATAAAGGTGAATAGTTTGTGAGGGAGAATTCTTCGAAGGTTGAAGTAGTTTAGGGGAACTATATAGCAAATTGTTTGGGGGCATTGAATCTCACAACGGAAAATGGTCTATGGAAGAACAATTTTCCTAAAAAGCCGGCCTGATTCGTGGAAGAATAGGAAGTCTATGAAGCACTCACACCACACGGTTCCAGGAAGTTCATATAGGACATGAGGAATTTCTCAAAGGGACTAACATATTTAGTGAAAGTAATTTCCAACAATTAATAGTATATTAAATTGAATTTCATATATTGTTGAAAACATTACATAAATAGAGAATCTACCAACATTTTAGGATACGTTATTTCATGAAAATAAAGGGAACTTAATGTCCATAAACCGTGACTGGATCCCTCCCAAGAAAATTGAAAAAAATGAAGAGGAAGATGGTGATCATTTCCATGAGTACTAAGCCAAAGAAAGAGACATTGGTGTGATCATTGGGAAATCAGTTAGCTCACCCAAAACCTTATAAATGCAACGAGACTGGGCATATAAGTGATCTATATTGAACCATATAAATTGGAAATGATCCATAGTGAATTTTTAATGTTGGAACACTTCCATTATATTATTTTTGGAAGCATCCCAGTGAGGGTGAACCAAGTAAAATCATTGTATACCATGCATGATTTCATTTTTGTTCATACATTGTTATGGGAAAAGAATCGAAAATTGTTTTTTAATGAAAACTCATATCTAAAGGGGTGGTAGTTTTAATCTATCATACCCTAATTAACCCCCAACCCCTAATAAGGAAATTAATGTAATTGGGCTAAGATGACCTCTCAAATTTAGTAAAAAAAATAAGAGGGAGAAAATTCTGATTACTTCACTTTTTTAAAAAAAATGAAAAAAATGAAATTCATAAAACATAAGGAATAACTAAGATAAATCAAATAGAAACTAAATTAATGAATTGGTGAAAAAATTAAAATAAGAATACATTTTGGAGTTCAAATATTAATTAGTATGAATTAACTATTCTTCATGGTTTTTGAATATAAACATATTATGATAGTTTTATTACCAAAATTTGATTTTGATTTTCCTCTTATGAAAACCATATTATGATAAAAATGGAATAATCTGTAAAAAAATTAATATATTTTGAGTATATAAATTTTGTTACAATTTTTATGTCTCAAATTTGTTTTAATAATCCCATCTCCAAACATTTTATAAAATTTTGAGTCCAAAAGATTCATTCTGATATGATCATTTTTGAATAATGAAAAAAATTAAAAAAAATGAATTTATAAATCAAAAACATATGTATCAACCCTATGAAAAAGAGTATACTAATGTAATGATATGGGTAATAAAATACATATAAATGATTACTTAACACTGATCATTCATAACATCTATTTAATTTAGTCTAATGTGTTGGAAATAAGTAATTTTTCGAAAATATCAGCAAGTTATTCTAGTATTATGATGAATTATTAAATTATTTCTCTTTTCAGTGTGTGATGCCAAATAAAATGTTATCTTATATCTATGTTTCAATCTTGTGAGTGATGTATTGGGTTTTGAATGTACTTTTCATATCACTTATTCATCCACCAGAGGTAACTTTTGAAAAAAAATTAGTTTGAATACAATTACAGAATAATTGAATAAGCCTAAATCCATAGTTCACTTAAGATAACAAAACTTTTGTTTTATATAATTTATATCTGAATTTTCTGGATTGTCATGATATCTATTAAAAAATCATACCGAAAACATTAAATCTATATGACTATTTTTTCGTATGATTTTAATCATACCTCTAATGTTTTTCTGATCAACTGGTTTCCCGGCATTAACATGATCTAAATTATTGGTGGTACCAAATGGAGTAATAATACTTTTTGTATTTTCAAACCTTAATTTATTAAGTATAAATTTTATATAATTATATTGAGATAAAAAAGTTCTTTCTGATTTTTTTGTAATTTGAAAACCATGAAACTATGTTAACTCACTCATCATACTCATTTAAAACTCACATTTCATAAGATCCACAAAGAAATATTTAAATTATATTTTAGTTTAACAATATATAATGTCATCAAAATATATTTTTACAATAATAATTTATTATCAACTTATTTTTTCAAAATAGTTCGATCAAAATATCCCTTAAAAAAATTATTTTGTAACAAAAATCTAGCTAATATATCAAACCAAGATTTTGGGTAATTTTTATGTAGATAAAGTTCCTTAGTATACTTATAATCATGTTCTAGATGTTTTTTATTTCCAAAATTTTTTTTTAACATAAACATCATCCAGAACATATCCATTACAAAAATGACACCTGACATCAATTTAAAATTTTTTTGAATTCAAGGATATAGAAAATGATGGAAGTGTTAGAATATATTCATGTCTAGATACTAGTTCATAAGATTCCATATATTCTATTCCCTATAGTTTATTATATCCCTTAAAAAAGTCTACATTTATTTCTAACTATTATTCAATATTCATTACATTTATTCTGAAAACCCAATTTTAATCCAATTATAGAAGCTTCTATTAGTCATTCAACTAAATTATAGACTTAGTTCCTTTTAAACTCATAGCGTTCATCTTTATTTTTTATCCAATCCTCATCACCTAAATCCTCATCATGATTTTTTGTTTCAAATTGACTTATAACTATAAAATATTTAGTTTCTTTTTTCAAACAAATTATAGCCCTAACCAGTTGATCTACATCGCCAATGATACTTTCACAAGGATTATTAATAAGAAACAACCATCTTAGTTAGTTATAAAAAGTCTTCTATTCATTAATATGTAGAAAATATTCCTAATTAATAACATCAATATCAATTCCTGAGTAATTTCCTTATGAGAAGAACATTCTAAAAAAATATGAAAAATTGTATTAAAAATAAAATTGAGGATGTGGGTGGGGATGTTTGAAAACAAAGGGATCAATTTAATCAAACTTAACATGAACTATTTACTCAATAGTAAATGAACATTTATTAAAAACTCTATAAGCCTTACCAGTTGTGGAATAACCTAAAAATATTCTTTCATGTTATTTTGGTGAATATTTATATAAGATATCTTTATTATTTAAAATGAGGACTTTCAAACCAAAAACATTTAATTAATAATATTTTAGTTCTCTCCTTGTCCACAAATAATAATAAGTTTTACTAAGAAATGATCTATTTAAAACATCATTTATATTATACCTGGAAGTACTAAATGCTTCAACCCAAAAATGTGTAGTAACTGAGTATTCACTCGGCATGGTTCTAGTAATATCCAATGGAACTATATTTCTTCTTTAGACTACACAATTTTGTTGTCGGGATCTATGAGCTAAAAATTTATGTTCAATACCTTTCTTTCTATAAAAATATTCTGAATCAGAGTTTTTAAATTTTCCACCATGATCACTATGAATAGTTATCATGGGGAGGTTTTTCTAATTTTTAACTCTGGATAAAAATGTTTTAAAATAACTAAAGGTTTCATATTTCATTGTATAAAAATAGACCCATGTGTTTCTAGAGTAATCATCAACTAATACATATATATAGTATTTTCCACCAATATATCAACATTATATAGGATTGAATCATGTCATCAGCTCTAAATGTAACGAATAATAAGTTCATAATTCACTAATAGATTTAAAATCTCACTTATGTTTCTTACCAAATTGGAAATGGTTGTAAACATTTGATGCATAAAACATATCTTCACTTAGATACTTAACATGTTATTCCTAGTCAAGAGAGATAATTATCTATGCTTATAGCATCTTAAACTTCTATTACATAACCAATATTGATAACAAAGCTTTATAAACAGTGAGTTTATAGAAAAACATGATGGACATTAAATAAAATGAGAAAGTAAAATAATCAACACGTTATGGGAGTACAAACCTTCTTTAATACCTATTTTTTGATCAAATGTGTAACTAAGATGGTTACTATTAAAATAAAGTGTTAATTTTAGTTTCAAACCATAAAAGTAATAAATAAACAATACCTATTAAGGAAAATGATCTGACCTACATGTTTTCGATGCATAATGTATAAGACTCAAGAATCACATATGATCAGATTATATCAGAGCATGTTTTTATCATAATCAAATTTACACTGATAAAACAAATTTTTTAAAAAGATAAATACGGAGAATACATTTTTATAAAATTAAAAGTAGAGAATACATGTAAAAAATTAAATATAATAGCTAGTAAATTTTAGAACGACTTACAGACTATATTAAAATATTTAACACTTTTAACCTTAATAGAAAAATTATTCAATAATGATGACTAATGGAATCAATAGTTTAATACTTACTAAAAAGTATTTATTTATTTATTATGAAATTTCTCAAAATGAATATCTAAATAATCTCTGACTTCTAATCTATGGAAGCCCTCAGTCTTAAAAATGATCAGCATCGGTCTCTCTAGCCTTGGAATCCCTCAACCAAATGGATCAGATTCACCATCCTCGTATTCCTAGAATACCTCGATCGGTACAATGATTGAACATCGAATACAAATGAATTTTTTTGAAGAAAACATCCCTGAAAAGTATTCCTTATACTGATAAGCTTATATTGAATTAGAATGACTAAGAATGAGATGTTTAGGAAGAGAAAAATTCATAAGACATGAGTTGTATATATTTATCATCTTCCAACACTTCAAAGGAAAATCTATTTATTGATGAATATCAAATGTCATATTTCGAAGTTAGTTATAATGGCCTCATATATCAGTCCATATGATAGATCACAATGTTTTGGAATAACTGAATGTTTGATATCATTTTTTTAGCACCATTACAATTCTAAAAGTATTCCTTTGTATGGAATCTATTATTATTTACTCTGAATATAAACATTAGTCATTCTAATGGAAATCCTTATTGATTAACAATATAATTGTACTCAATAGGATTTAGTTATATCTATCAGAACCATATTCAGTCTGATGTTCATTTTCTTTTTCAGTCAAGAATTCAAGTCTTAAGATTAATTACTTCTATGAATAAAGGGTATTCAAATGGATTGAACGCACCATTAGTTAGATGAACTAGATGAGTAATATAATTTTTATATTTATAATGCATTACAAATGTTTATATTTATCGTACAAAATTATTGTATCTAAAAAAAAGGAAATTACATGGGGCATTAAAAAATAGTAAATATATTTTTATAATGGTGTTTCTTATCTCAAAAAACTATAGGAATTGAAATATAATAACTAAAACTTTTAATTCAATAATTTTTTGTCATGGTGAACTTATGTTTACATGGTAAATAGTATATCTCAGGAATTTGGATCCACGGTGAGGCCGGTTGTGAGGAAAAAGAAACAATTTTATAATTCTCAACATTCATAAATGTGACTTCATGGGTATATGGATTTTAGCAATATGTATGTTTGGAAACATTGAGAGAAATCCATCTATATCACTTTCTATAATTGAAATTCAGTTATATGGATAACTACTTGGAAGATATGTTCCTGTATCAATGCCATTATATATAAATTCAAACATTTATTAATTTAATAATTATATATTATAAAATAAAATGTCCTTTAAAAATATTTAAAATCAAATCAATAAAATTTAGTTAATAAATCACCTAAAACAAAAGATTTCACAAGAAAATAAAAAAAATTTATATATTTAACTTAAATTAAGAATACATAAAAATTTAATAGTTAATAATCATTTTAACTCGAAAAAATATTCAATTTACCCAAACTAATTTGGGGAATTATATAAAATAATTTTCACATAAAATTCCCCCACACTTATGTTATTTCACTCCCATGAAATATATTGAATTTTAATTATTCACAAAGACTCAAAAAAAAAATATATTATTATCCTACCCAATATTTAATTCACACTATAATCATTATAAATCATATGTCCCTTCAATGATTTAAATTTACAAGCCTCTTATATGAATCCTCCAATTTACCCCCACTTCAATTATAATTCAACTACCAATTTTTAAAGTGAGATTTGTATGAATTAAGTGGAACTATAAAATTAATAAGAGTGATATATAGTTTTAACATTCTCATGTTCCTAAAACAAAGATAAATTTTACACTACATTGATAAAACTCATAATATTTTCAAATAATTCAATTAACCCATTATTTATTTGGGATCAGTATTCTCCATGCATAAATGAATTCATGTTTAATAAGTAGGAACCTTTATTTTATTTTTTACCTGTAATAAATATACAATAAATTATGAAAATCACATATTGAATTCATATTTGTATTTAATTATTTAGACTTATACCTGGTGTCAAATGTCTCATAGATTTACTGTGGGATCATAATTTCCCATTTTACTCTAGTTTCCAAGAAATTATATTAATCTCTATAGAGTTGTCTCCCTAAGGAGTTTTGTTTCCAAAAAATTGATACTGAAGATTTATGTTCAAAATCAAAATCCCTCTAGATATAACCTCAATTCCACAAATATGTTAACTTTTATACACGTTTTTCAAGTTCTTAAATAGAATCACTATAAAAAATGTGAAATATATATTGAGAATCATGCAATTTTACTTATTTTAGAATTAGTGAAATCCCTTAAAACTATTATACAATTGTTTCCTCAAAAATACATATTAAATTATTATTTTTCGATCATAAAACACACTAAAATAGTTATTATATTTAAATTACAATACAATATCAAAATATTAAATGTGAAAAAATTTAATTAAATAATACTGGGCCTTTTAATCCACACATCATTGAAGTATGGTTATGGAACATTTAGGAATCCTCTCCAAAACACATAAACCCCAATTGTATCTCTAATATTTAATCCTATGGTGGGTGAACATTTAAAAAATTTATGTCCCAAATATATTTTGTAATTTAGATGTGATATTTCATGTGAAAGGGGTCATAAAATTCAAAAAATCAAATTTACACACAACAGTAGAGTTTTTTGTATGTTTTCTGAAAAAAAAATTAAAAAAATTTATAGGTTAAAAATAGTTTTAAAAATGTGTTTTAAAGGCGGCTGGTGTGCCCCCACCTTTCAGTCCACTTCAAGGTGGTAGTGTGTCTGTCGCCTTTCTATTAAAAATTAACAATTTAATTATATATGTTATTATATTTATACATATATAGAATTGTATTTTATGATATATATATATATATTGTGCTTGTTTTATGGTGTTTAGAATTATGTCAATAACATTTGAAAGTGAAAATGTTATGTTTTTAAGCAATAGCTTTTGTGGTGCTCAAATTTGAGCCATTTTTATGAAATATGTATGGCATCTGATAAATCTTCAAGTTGATATAAATATCCTTTGGTTAAAATGGGTCTTTAATAGAAAAATGTTCATGGATGTTAAAGTGAATAGATATAAATAATTTATACTGACTAAAGGGTTTAAATAATAATAAGGCATTAGATATAATGAAAACATTTCATCCGGGCCATCCACCTAGATCCTTCTCACCAATTGGTTTGTTCATCTGTTGAACATGGAATTAAGTAGTTATTATGGGTCATTTCACCATTATATCCTTGTCAAGGTAATTAATTATTCCAAAATCATTATCCTTGTCTATCATGAGATGAATAGATAATTTTTTCATTGGAACCTCCTCTAAATTAATTATTTTCACTCTCACATCTGAGTAACCATAGAGTGACATTTGGGAACCTTGTATTTCATCCACAGAAATTATTCTCAATGAATTACATTAAATATGACCTCACTAATCCATTATCCTAAATTATATCTAATCATTGTCGTACATTTCTGATGGTGTTTCGGTTCCCATCATCAGCATGTAGTCATTGGAATACGTTCACCAGAACTCAAATCTATTGTCACCATGGAATGTCAAAATGAAAATTTTATGTTTAGAAGCATTAGGTTTTTTGGGGCTCAAAATTGACTCATTTTTAAGATCTATGTATGGGTTCTGGTTGATCTTCATGTCGATAAAAATATCATTGGTTGTGAATGGGACTTTAAGAGAGAAATGATCTTCGAAGAGAAAATGGGTATTTTGAAATGTTCAATATCTAGTGTGAGTATTAATTAAAAATAGCTCAAATAAATAAATATTTAATTAAAAATTACATTTTAGTATTTTGTAAACCATTACAAAGGTATTTTTAATCTTCTTTTACATTCCTATGATTTTCATTTTTTTGATTTTATTTATGAAACTCATTTCATTTTCAACAAATTTTTAGATGTTTAGGCTATATATTAAATTTCATTTATATTTTTTTATACTACATATTTTATAATATTTTAATGATATATTTTTTAAATTTAATAGTTATTAAAATGTTTCATATTGTCAACTTTAAAAGATGTAAAATATAAATTGTACCTAAAATATTAATGAAAACTATAACATTGAATAAATATGTAAAAAGGTCCTTTATGAATAATAATATATGAATTGGAATATACATAAAACATGAACATGAACATGTAAAATCAATTCTTATGTCTATGAGGAGGTGATTTCATCCCACATGGTGATCTACGTAGGGGACTCCAGAATCAAGATCGATGAGCTCCGTCTTGGGGTGGAGTCTGATGACCTGGAGATAGATGATTATCAGGAACCAGATTATCAGTCATCACATGATCCACCTATGTGTGACTGGTAGGATGTTTCAAATTCATGTCATACTAAACTTTCGATTCATCTACCACTAGGGTAGTAGAAGGACATACCATCATCATAGTTGAAAACCAAGCATGTGATGGATATGGACCCCAAGGTTGTGAGGGATACGGACCCCAAGGATATGATGGATATATACCCCAAGATGTAGAGAATTTTGTATATCATATTAAGAAATATTTATCCCAATCAAAATAAACCACATCTTTAATTTCAAGAGGCTAGACTGCTAGAGGAATTACCTTATCCTATTGAACAGGTGAGGCCTCACGAGAAACATGACGCTACCTACATCGTCATAGTTGTGGCTCCACATCACTAGCTTCTATAGAAGAATGTTTTTCTGGGGTAGTAACCACCTCTATATGGGTTGGAATCTTGATGATGCACTCAGAAAGTGCATGATAATGTGATCTCAGATATATCACTTTTTCCTTGACCACTGCACGGAAAATGACCCCCGCCTACTCTTTATCACTCCTGCAAAAAGGATACTCTATGTGAGTACCCTATAAAGATATTAAAAATGAATTAAAAAATAGTACCATAAAAAACAAATGGAACTTTATTACCATAAAATCTTTTAAATATATCTATCATTTTGGGTAAGTTACATTATAGACTCCATTATATACCATGGCTCATACTCAACATCCTCTAAAGAAAGAATCACATCATAGGTACACCTAGGATAGAAAACCCTACAATTATATGCCAACAGTTGTGATATATTGCATGTAATCAGCGCTAGTCCTTATCCTTCCTCCTTGTCAGCTTCATGCCATGAATCTCCTCTATCTGTCTCAGAGGAAATAGAATTAGTGGAGCATAGAACAATTTTCACATTAATCTATCAGACTTATTCCACTCAATAATATAGAAGTGAATAAGGGGAACTATACAAATAGAATCATATAGTCCAGTTGTGATGTATTGTGGAAACTAGACCACTATAGTCAATTATAGCATCCATGTTATCTGAAATGAAATGTGACCTTTGTCAAAAAATAAACTTTCTAAAAACCAATATTGATGTTATTGTTAAATTTGTTTGATAGTGGTATATTGTATATACCGACATGGTAGGGTAATAGAATGTCTAATATGAGGTGATATGTTCCAAAATGGTGTGTTGAAATCATGATGAGATTATGCCTCTCATGACACCTATGAAATAAAACATTGAATGTGAAAAATAATGAGAAATTAAATTCAATAACTCCTAGTAGCGTTATAAACCAATAGATATTTGTGATCATACCAGCATACACTCGAAGTGTCATGCAATACCTCCATAGTGAGTGGTGTACTAGAAAGATGCGGAATGAGGAAAGTGATTCCATGACCACATCTAAAGAAGGATGATGCATCACCAGAGATCTATGCAGTCAATGTGGGATACCCTACGTAATGCTCTATATGTGTATGCCAACCATGACATTCCCTTGTACTAGGTCCTAGCCTGATCAAATTCTTCTCGTAGGGCTAGATACATCATGTGCATGTGCACCCCTAAGTGATCAGTAGACATAGCCCCTTATATAACCCTTAATATATATATTCATAGGCATACCACATGATAGTTTGGTCATCAGCATCATCAGGTAAATGTGGAATCTACTCCTCCAACCAGGGCATAGATATTGACATGCCATCTATAGGTCTACGGTCAGACAAATTGTTGATTCCAAAAAAATCAGTAAGCAAGGTTAGGTCAAGATGCATAGGTCGGTATAATAAGAGATTTTCCCTATATAGGAAGACCAAGAAGCACTTACACATACTCAAGGGTGATGGTTATCTCTCCCTTAGGTAGGTGGAATGTGTGCATCTCTATTCTCTACCTCTCTACAAAGTCAGTAAGTAGGCGATGGTCATCAAATGTGAAATCTGATAGTATAATGCAGTAGAAGCCAGCATGATACAAATATGGTCTAATATAATGTAGGGACTCAATGTGATGAAAAAGATGCACTCGACGCACCCTGATCGATCGAGCCTCACCACCATTTAACAGGACCTGGGAAACATGCCTATGATTCTCAGTGAGTAGTATGGTATCCTCCATCTATATATATAAAAAATTAAAAGTATTATAAGTGTGAAATTTAAATATAACGTTATGAACAATAGAATGTTTTGACATGTATATTTTAATACATTCCATTTTTATTCACATTGTTTTATGATTTTATTTCTTACCAAAAGAAAATGGTGTGTCTTCATGTTTTTCAAATCATATTACTAGAGTGTTTTTATGATAGGATTTTACCTAGAAAAATGTGTTTTTTAAAATATGGTTTTATATATTTATATATATATACATTTTTTCATTATGTAAAATTTTATTATAAATTCGGGTGAATTGTAACTAATGTATGATTTTTTACATGATGGTATGATTCATGATTACGTATGATTTTTGGTTTAGACATGGATAGATTGATTGTGCATTAATTTCACCTCAAATAAACTTTTCATATTCCTTTTAATGTGTGTATGAAATAATTATTTTTATTTGATCGTAGAATTATTTGGTGATTTAAAAAATTTATATGAAATGATCAATATTGTTCACATATGAACATGCTATGATGTTGTGGTACATTTCTCATGAATTTTTTCTTGAAGTTTACTTAGTGTTATAGAATCAATTTTACTAGCCACTATTGTTGGTTTTTTATTATAGGAAGCTCATTTCTCAGTTTCGATAACCTCCCTATAGCAGTGCAAATAGGTAAAACATTACTCTATACATTGAAAAAAATTATAATCACTAATTTTATAGTGAAACTAATATTGAAAATATGTTTAATTATATAATCATTATTATAATAAAGTTTCATAATGTCTTTTTATACCCTAATATATGATAGCATTATTTTGTGATATAAAAGAATATTAGAATATCAGTCATAGAATGATTTTGGAAATTGATGTGAAAAAAAGATAACAACTTATAATTTACAGTATGATAATATCACAATGGGCACAATACATAATTGTTGTTGAGAGTCTGAACATGACCCAAAAATGTTACGAAATAATTTTTTGTTATGACCTTATTAATGACATATGATGCATCTCAAACATTTCCCTTTTTATTGAGGCTAGTCCATCTCATTCTACATCCTACTGTCCTTTGGTCTCCAATGGTTAATCAACCAATTGATTTCAGGTATCACTCTCAGCTGGCCTTCAGGAATTGGAATAT
Source organism: Viscum album (assembly GCA_963277665.1). Lineage (NCBI taxonomy): Eukaryota > Viridiplantae > Streptophyta > Magnoliopsida > Santalales > Viscaceae > Viscum > Viscum album. The sequence goes on from OY728156.1 coordinate 1,171,639,845, forward strand.
AAAAAAACTCCCAAATAGGCATCTTTGGTGTATTATAGCAGTTTTCAATGGTGTCCATTCCGTACACTGGATCAACATAGGTTTCCAATGATATGTTCACAAATTAACATGCTACAATGGTGTGTGTGCATTGAAACTGTAAGGCCAAAATTTTTACACATTCATTTTTCCTCAATTCATGTTATACATCAATTTCTTCACCGATGATATTTGTGATGGGTTTTGGATTTTCTTCGACTTCAAATTGAGATTCTTCTCTTTGGAAAAGTAAAACATGATAACTAGAAGTTAATAAATATTATTTTCAATGTCACATTGAATCTTCCATTCGTACCTTAACCCCTGATGAATTTTTTATAAGGCATGTTTCTTTCTATCAGCAAAGTACTTTACGCAGCTATATAATGTATCTTGAACTAGGGATGTTATAGGTAACTTTTGAATCCCCTTGAAGGAACAATTGATGCAATCTATAATATTTATGGTCATATGTTTGTACCTGTTCCCTCCCTTGTATTCCAATGTCCATTTATCTTTTGGAATATCTATTATATAATCATACACTACATTAGTTAATTATTATTAGCTAATTATTATATATATTCATTTGTTAATCCTAGGTTTTTAATTAATTAATCTATACATAATCATTACTAACAATAAGTTTTATTTCTGAACTATATATAAATAATTAATCTACTTAAAAAATAACATATTTAAAACAAACTAAAAATAATTCAATTACTAATAATGTCATTAATTCTTTTATTCCATTTTCCTTGTCCATTTCATTTTATATCATTGTAGTTATCATTATATAATTGATAAATATACTAATTTTCTTTTTATTTTATTTGGTATTTTAGTAGTTTCTGAAGAAAATATGAATCATCTAAAGTATATACCCTGGGAGTGTCAAACTAGGAGTGGAAAAAGGCCCGTTTTTGTGCACCAATTATTGTTAGAGTCTACCTCAAAGAGGTAGTTTTGGGTTTTAACCCTAGGTACATCTATGATAGAGACACATCCAGTTTTTTTTATCCAGAGAAAAATTTTATTTCTTAGATAACTTATTAATCTTTATCCTACCAAAACATTGGAATATTATATCCAAAGGTATTCTATAGTTAATATATACTTTATCATTACTAATATTAAATATTAGTTCAAAATACATATCATGAAATAAACTGCATAATAAAAAAATTAGAACTAACTAAACTACATGAGAATGACATATTTAGAATAATTAAATTAAATAAATAAATAACATTAAATTATATTAAAATTTCTATTAATGATTATTGACAAGAAAATAGGTACTTCTTTTAGACCACTGAGTCACCCACATGTGAAAAAAACATTTTTGAGACAGAGAAGCAGTGGAATGAAGAGAGATGGGGGGGAATGGAAATGAGTAGAAGGGGGTGGGTATCCTTTTATAGGGCGTTGAGGCAAAGGTGGCATCATGGGTGCTGACTTTCACCTACTTTAATGGCGAATGGAAGAACCACTTCTACCGCCTTTCACCAAATGAATATATGAAAGGATAAATCCCCCATGTGACATTTTATATGTCATCAATCTGGTCCAAATTTGGTGGGGAGAGGGAAGGTGGAATCTCAACTGCTTGTTTTGGACACAAACCAAGATGCCGCAGCATTCCTTCCATTTTTCAAGCATATTTTTGAAAACATATCCTACACATATTTAGAAAAATTCAAAAACATATTAAAAAATATAAAAAAATAATAATAAAAAAGTCAATGAATGAATATGATTTCTGACAGGCCACTGATTAGAATTTTTAGAAAAGAAACAATATTTTTAACATCTTTATATCCTACACTTTAGTTAACAAATGGTTTTCACAAAAATGCAATGATAATATTTTGGGAGAGTGATTTTAAAAAGAATGTAGAGAACAATTATATCAATTAAAAATAGGATCAAATCCATGTTTTAGTATTTACAAGGCATTTACATAAAATTTAAAACCTCCATGACTAGAATAATTAATCTAAAATAGATGGATATCATTATAAATGAAGATATTAATGTTATACTCTCATGTTGGTGGAATATTTTTTATTTTATGTTACTGATGAAAATATTCATTTTTCATTGGAAATTTTATTTAGTTCTAAGAGGATAAAATAGATCACTTATTTATGTATAAGATTATATCATAATTTCTTTGAAACTATAATTTTGCGTTGAGTAGGATTGTTTTAGATGATCCACTATGTACCTCCCTTAGATCATTAAGAAAACTTGATATTCCTTTGAGGGGGGATGTTCCAATGTCTATTTGTATTTAAATGATTTATAAATGTAATGATAAATGAAAAAAAAAATATTCAAGAAAAAAACGAAAATAAAATAAATAAATAAAATAAAATGACTCATGGGTTAGTTCCATTGAAACACTAAATTTATAGTCTTCATTTATACACATTGTAATATCATATTTGAAGTAAATAGAAGAAACCCAAGGCCTTTTGCTACCCCTAAAAATAAATTTTTGATTATCTTGATATTGATCAAAAATGTTATTTTTTCAAACCCAACTAACATTACTACTATATAGATCAATACTTTGAGAATGGTGAATGTTCTATACTAGATGGTTATCAATTTCCCTTGAAAATGCATCAACATTGAATTAAATAGAAAGACATTTTTAACAAACTTTATTGGACCCCTTCTGTATGTTTCAATCCTAAAACTCATTTTCCCCATATTTATAAATTACAACCTTTTAACAATATTCCTTTTGAAATTCTATAGATAACTCAATTCATTAAATCATATCCCACTAACGGAATTGAAATAAATGTTCAGTGCCTTCAATACCTAGTAAGACTTATTATGAAACTCAAAATAGTCTCATATATCAATGTAGTAAGAATTAATATAATATCAAATAGATTAATCTAATATTTCTAAATATTCCTTCAAAAACTATATGTTGTTTCCCCATGATCTACGAAATATCTCTATTATAAAACTCAACTTCGCTAGTGGACTATGGGTGATATGTTGAACCAGCTTTCTGAGCGCACCCAAATTTTTCCATTAATGCCAAGAACTTTTAAGACGTCAAATGACTTCCATTATATATGATAAATAAATAATTCACTAAAAACCATGAAATGATATTAATTTTTATGAAATTGAAAAAACTAGATTCAAGGTTATTAAGATGTGTTGTAGCTTCAACCCATTTGGAAACATTTTCAATATCTACAATAATATACTCATTCCTATAAAAATATTTAAATGTTCCCATGAATTCAAATACCCATATATCAAAAATTTCAAACTATATAATCTATTTCTATTGTAACACATTTTTTCTAAAAACATTTTTTTCTATTTAAACCTTCCAAATATTATTACAAATCATAAATAATCTCTTAATAAAATAGGCCAAGAAAAAGAATCTTTGAGTACTTTTGGGGTTATTAAATCTCTTCCATGATGGAAAGTCCTTGATTATTGGAAAAGGATATCAAGAATGTGATGCATTTACTCATCAACCATTAATCATTATATAATTCTATATTCAGATCTCTTGAACATAAAGGATCTTCCAAAAAATTGTAATTTGATTATAGATAAGATTCATTAATTCATAATAAGAAAGGTCACAAGCATGAATTAAATAACAAAATAGTTTAGAATATATGAAAACCGTGTAGATTGAATCACTAAGGAATTATTAAATTTTTCATTAGTAAATAAACTGTGTATATCTCATGGTTCAACAACATAGGTATTGGGTAACCTAGATAACTAGTCACTAACCACATTATTAACTCTTTTCTTGTCCTTTTATTAAAATTAAACTATTATAACTGAAGGTTCCATCACATAATAACTCTTTTTAATATTTCATTTCCAACTGATATTTTAGGGTAGTATTATAAGATCCCGTATTTTCCAAGATTTCACATCATCACTTTCAGGGTGTTTAGGCTTCTCAAATTTATCGACTAGTATTTTTTTTTGCGCACAAACGTTTTTAATAATATTTAAAGGGGTTGTATTCAAAAATATATTAAAAATATTATATATAAAATAAATTCATTTTGTATACCATAATGGAAAATCTATAAGTATTTCATTTTAATAAAACATCTTTCACACACCACGTTACATGGTTTATAAGTTTGTTTTAAAATATATGTTATACATTCAAATTTATAATATCAGTAATGATTGAGTTCAAAATATAAGGTATACATATAAATTTATACATATTAATTTGTGTGTATATAACATTTATATTTTTTAAAAGGTTGCGGTCGAAGCCTTATTTTATTATTAAATAAATGACCATGTTTTGTCAGCGTAGAGGGGGACCCATTACATAGCACGAAGGGCCAAGGACAAGTGGCATGAATACAAGGCTTGAAAGCCCATTTTTGGCCCAAAGGGCCCATAGGTGAATAGTACTTCTATAGTACCTGGGGCTACTATTGTTTTTTCGCCTCTATAGTTCCTACTGTAATGCCTCCACCACTATAGTGTCACATGCTACAATAGTTTTTCTACTGTTATAATACTACTACAGTGCCTCCTACGCTACAATGTCACTGCTGTAACAGTTTTTTTCTTCTACAATACTACTACAGTGCCCTACTACAGTACCTGAAAATTCGTCAATTCCCAAATTCGATCATGGGACTTTTGGATACCAAGAATGAGCCTATACCACTTGGGTACAGGCACGTTGGCATATATCACATTTATATACATATTATGATATTATATGAATAATAAGAATTATTATATATTTATATAAATATTTGTATGTTCATTTGAATATATATATATAGTATCATGTTGTATATATATGTGTGTATTTATATATATATATATATATCATTATTATATATCAATATATCTGTGTTTGTGTGTTTGTATATATATTCAACTATATATATTTTTTATTTATTTATTGTAGCTTTTTTATATATCAGAGTAAATGAATATATTTGGTTATATATACATGTAATGTTTTCAATGAAAATAAATCAATTCACAGTCACATAAATATTAAAATATTAACAAAAATGCTAAAAATAAATGATTATTTTCTAAATGATTAAAAATCATATGGGATTAGGAATATAAATGGATTGGAGAGAGTGTGTGTGTAATATCTAATTAATGGAATAAATAATTGAAAACATGAATATGTGTTTTAAAATATAATTTTTATTTAATAGATTTAAATAATGAAAAATAATGAAAATAAATAAATAATTTTATTTTCAATAAATTGGGGTTCATGAATGCTGGAGGTGTGATCGGAGGTGCATAAATCAGGAAAATAAAATACGCATGATGAGTAGAAGGTAATATCATTATTTTGCCATATGCATCAGGGTTCTATTTCCTGATTCAACTAAATTCCATTTTTAATATTTAAATTACTGATTAAGACAACTGGATAACAATAGCTTCATCTTAGGCCTTTCAAATATCATCTCTAATCATGGATCAGTTCATGAATCAAGATAAAGGATATGTGACTTCTCATTTTCTATATTTTTTGAGTATATAATTGTCATTCATTGGATTTATTATTTAAATAGATGAGATTAACCATAATCAGATAAGAATCTAAAAAAATAATGGCATGAAATGAATATGTGATAACCTATGAATTATAAACCATAAATATAAAATAAATTTTGTGGAATTTTGTAGATTAAATAATAATATTTTAATAATTTAGAAAAAATTTATATCCCATGTGGTGAAAAGTTAATAAAACAATTTATCGAATTTAAAATAAAAATATCGAATTACAAGATAAAAGAAATATTAAAAATATTATTTATGATAATTACAATAATGGAATTTAAAAAATTATCACTTGAAGTGGATACTAATATATAATTTCCGGTTATTGAATAATGATATTTATTATGAAGAATAATGTAGGAGGGAGAAATGGATAATTTCATAACATAGTATGATATTTTTTTGATAAAATCAAATAAATAACATGAAATAGTGTTAATCTTCTTAAATAAGGTTAATGAAAATTTTGTTTATAATTATGGATATTATATTTTTGAAATAATAATTTTATTTCAAGATGAAATTTAAATTTTTATGATGAAATAATTTTTACCATGTTCTTTGGCATGTTGGATTACATGAAAAGATAATTCAGGAAAAATAAGTTATTTAATGTGTGTTCCTATTGATTATTCTTTTTTTAAGAATATTATTGTATGTATAGGGTTATAATTATTTATTTAATAATGCTATCTCATGTTATAATTTAATTATATTCCATCAACTATAAGTGTTAACATTTATAGAAAATTAAAATTCATATTTTAATATTTCTAGGATTTGTTATTGCATTTTTTAAAGACGTACCGTATTATTTCATTTAAAATTTTCTAGATAATTTTATATATATGTTAATCATTTTTTATCCAGTTTATATGGTTTGGGTTATCTTGAGGATTTCATCAAATAATTCATGAAAGAAAAGTCAGTAATTTCAACTAGATAAATAATTAATGTGGTGGGATAATTGGAATTTAATTTTTTACAGTTAAATTAAATGATAAATGATGCTTGGAAGTATAATTAATAATAGATTCTTATAATAGTTGATTACATAGGTTTCACATAGTCATATTCTATGATAAATTAATCGACTAAACAAATATGAAAATAAAATAGGTAATTTTATGAAGATAAATCCTTGGGGGATCAGAGAACAAATTTTTTGTGAAGCTAATCACCTTCTGTTTGGTGGTCCAGTGATTTTATTTGTCTATGAAGGTTTAATGACTTATTTTAGAGACATGATTCCTAGATGAAAATGCATGTTTTTTCTTACTTCTATGTTTTATCTAGAAATTATCATTATAATTTAATGTGATTTGATATTAGGATGTCTAATGTTTGATGAGATATAGTAAGGGTTCCTTGAGGTAGTGATTATGGCATAGGGTATCAGTGATGATGATGATAATGGACTTGGATGACAGATTCTATTAGTAGTTGTTTAGGGGATGGAATCTGGGTTTGTGGAATGTGTTGAAGCTAGGATTTACCATTTAAGTACTCAAATCGACATTCATTCTTAAAAATGTATCTTCTTGATTAATTGGCTGATGGTTTGTTATTATTTATATAATCATTTTTCAGCTATGAGAAAAGTTTGATGATATTAACTACAAGTTCACAATTTATATTGTTTAATGGGTTGATTCCAAGAGTACTTTTATTATTAATGAAATAATAAATTAATTAATGGAATAACGGGGTATGTTCCTATTTCTTACTTCTAGTTTTTTTATATTTAAAAATGTAATAAAATAATTAATACATCTAATGAAACATGAAATAAAATAAAAAATACTCTTGTAAATTATAATGGTAATAATTAATGGATAATTAATTAATTAATATGAAGATTGAAACTTGTTTGATTATAATATGTCTAGTCTATAACAAAGGGAGTTGGGTTTTTGAGTGATGATTACTGCATTTGAATCTAAGCTTAAATTAATGCTCAAATTGTTGATACTTATATTGCATTCTGTATGATTTTTTATTTCATACACTGCCCCACCCATGTCAGTTAAATAAAATGGCAGTTAGTGGACTCTCGGTGGTTTTTTCCTCCAACATACTAGGGGTAGGATGGATGGATGACTAACCCCTATGGTCCTACTCTCTTCTCTTGGTAGTATTATATGTGAGAATTAAATTTGGTTAGATTCCTCTATATATTTCTTTATAGGTATGTAATCACATGTTGTTATTTCATACACATGCATCTCTAGATATATTATTCAAATGATTTTTATATATATGATGTGCATTAGATGTGATGGCTCAGGATACAAACTCAGTGTATGAGAAGTGATGGATTGAGGTATAATACTACTATATGATTCATTTCATACGAGTTGGGATCGCTCCTGAAAACTACTTGGTTACTATATCTGGAGATGATGATGGGATGATATAATCAAATAATTCATGTGGTTCTTGTTGTGATACAAAACTCAAGTGTATTTGGGATGGATTAATTTATTGATAGACGGCTCCGGATATTTGAAAATTGGGGTTGAGTGGAATACAAGTGGAGAAGGGGTTGAGGGTTACCCTTGTTATTGTTATTAAATTATATGATCTCATTTACATGTTAATTCTTCAAAGGTAGCTATGGTGGGGCTCGAATAAGAATAATGAAATTGTATAGGCGATGTTTTAGTTTCATTAGTTTACTCACATATTTTTAGTTTGGTTATTTCATATTTTAAATTAGATGATATAGGGAGGATCATGTTGGGTATATATGCTATTCTTAAGCTACGTATATATAAACATCATTCAGGTCATCATGACCTTGTTAGTGAATAAAATGGACATTCCTAGTCTATAGATTTATTCAAGAGCTGTTTGAAATTTGAAGACTCTTCTAAGGATTTCATTTGGTTTTTTTATTTCCTTTAAGTTGTATTAGTATTATACCACATTACATGTATATACGTGGGATTTTATTTACCTTTATTATGAGCATGAGTCCTTTTGTTATTATTCTATCTTGTCTCCTAATTTTAAAATCATTGAGGGTAATGCCTCCTATCTATAAATTTGGTACACCCTTGGTGCTTTTTACAAACCCATAGATTATTAGAGGAATACATTAGGATGGGAGGGAAATAGTTTCAGATAGACGTATCATGTGTTGTAAACAAGCCATAATGGAATTGACATTGGATTTTAGGCTCCCTTGATACCTAACGTAACGACCTTCAAGTTTACTGTATATTCTATGAAATGTAATGTTTCTTGCAAGATAGATACCTTTTAAAGGATCATGCCTCAAGCTTGTATTCCCCTGTGTTTTAATGGATTAAAAAAATGGTAAAATATAAAAAACATAAACTATTAAACATAAATAATATATGTCCCATTTTATGAGTCCCTAACATTTTTTTTATTCTATAAGTGGATCTAGGTTAATGTACCCTTCATGTTAGTGCCCATTATTTTCAACATGTTATGTCTAGAAATCAATTTATAGTGAAGTATGGGGACAAAAATGATCAGAATGTGACACTATAAGGGTTCTAATTCTAGAAACTGTAGAATGTTTGCAACTTTTTTTACATCGGATGGTCGTTTGCTTGGAGGAGTTGATGATATCTGTTGTTTTTATGCATACTCCGAGAGAGAACATTTATCTTTGTTTATTGTGATGATGTTTTCTGGAATAACTCCACAGTGGTGGTTCTTATTCCTTAGGGTTTCCACAGATTTTTTTTTGGGATCTACTGAGATTCGTTTTCAGATCAATTTTCTTTCTTTTACCACAAGGGGAATTATTTTCATCTATTGGTTTTTTCATCCATTATGGGATTACTGAGCTCTAATCTTGATGTGTGATGATACCTTTGAATTACATTGTTGATATAGAACCACTTTTATTATTAGACCCCTAAATGTGAATAACCGAGATTATAATCATTCTTCTATTTATAGGACTTTATAATGAGTGCAGGGAAACCTCCTCATACATTATATTAAAACCCACCAAATAAAGCCTTGATATAAGATCGTTTTAATGAAATTGAACTTTTTGTTTCTAAACCATGCATATCATCCCTCATATACTCTATGAATAACTCATCTCTGGGTACTAGGGTTGATATAGGGCTGCGTTCTCAGGATAGTTGTTTCTATAACCATCTTTATATAAATTTTCTACACTCTCCACCGGCCATTATTGTGTGTAGGGAGAGAGGTCACTATTTACTCTCTCCATAGGCCATTGTTACTTCTAGGGGTGGTTATCATCATATGTATCGTTTATTCTTCTATCAATCCTAGTGTGGTGGAAATTTGGTCTATGGTAAGGGTTTCTAGTAAATCTCATTATACGTTATGTAGTATACACTTCACTCATTTCAAGTGATATAGACTCTGGTATGAGGAAATGAGAATATTGTATATTATCATTAATTTATTCCAATATAGTGTTGGATTAATTACTCTCTATGTTCTAAATTTAATATTTTTTTATGATTTGGTTTGTGCATGTGACCTTATTCAGGATATGGGTTCGTCCTCGTGAGGATACATCCCCAAAAGTGATTTCTATTATATTTTTTATCTATGATATGACCCTTTTCATATGTAGTGAGGGGATACTTCACACATCATGATGTGTAATGTTATAACAAATTTTAAAATTTTTAGAGTGAGTCAATTTTACCAAAAGTAGATAATATCATGGTTTAACGGATGAGTTCCTTTGACATTAATTCTTAGGGAATCTCTATTGACCTTGTCTCATGTGATTATTGGGAAATTTTATGTTACATTTATATCAAACTCTTTAATTTATTATCATCTATTTAGGGTAAATGGTAAATTGAAATTATACATTTTATCCTTTATATATTTCCCTTGAGTGTGATAATCATAAATAATCCTTTTAACATACATAGAAATAGTATAAGTATAGATAAAATTTAATATTTAAACCTAATGTTTTTTACATTTCATTCCATATGTCAAATTTTAGACTTTTAACAAAATATTTTATATGTAATGGTGTGTGCGTTGAAAACCCATAGAAATTAATATTAAAAATAATAATTTTTATTTTGAGACATGTTCTTGAGTTAAATTTATTATTTAAAATAGAATTTTGATGATATTAAAAGGGTGTTAAATGGTTTATTATTTGAGTTGGGATGAATTGAAATAAAAGGAATGTGTTGTTGATAAAAAACAGTAAATGTTTTTTTAAATGAAATAAATGTAATGTTTAAATAAGATTTTTTTTCTGAAGGCATTGAGAATATTTAGTATATTTATGAAAAAAGTACACAACAACATGAAATGAAAAGTGACTTGGTGAATTTTTATTAATGTCGATTCCAAAAAATGACTTAAATTAAATATAACTTTTTAATGAATTAATTTCATTAAAAAACAATGATTTAGTTTTGAAAATGATTTTGGGTGTGATTGATTAATTGAACTGAAAAAAATTCAAAATTAAATTATATTTATTTATTAATGGTTTAGTTTTTGTTATCTGTTTAAACTTCCTTGGGAATAAGATTTATAGATATCTGTTCAAAATTTCATTTTATTTAGACAATTTCATCAAGAGATGTTATCTTTGATATCAGGAAGATGAGTAAGATGAATTTTATTCCATAAAGTAATTTTTTTATTAATGGTCTTACTTCTATTGGATATTTTTCTATCCAGAGAGATTTTATATAATGTTTTTTATCTTAAAACTTCTTTTTGTATTGGTTTTTGTGTTCCAAATATATCAAGATCCTTGATAGGTATATCATTGGGTGGTTAACCTAATCCCCTCTATTTTCATTTATATTCCTTTTTTGGTTAAATTCTCAAGGATAAATATTTTTTTAGTTGTATATATTGTATGAGCTTAGATTTTCCAAGAATATACTTTATCATTTTCTTGGGCATATAGGGTTAAAAATTTCATCACCTAATAAATATTAATAATTACACACAAAATGTTTCATATATATTAAATGGGGTATTGTTAATAAAAATTTTAAATATATTATACTTAAAATGCATTCCTTTCATAAGGTATAATGGTAGATCCAAACCCATTAAATTTTAATAAAAATTAGGTTATGCACCATGTTACATGCTATAAACATTATGTTAATATATATGTACTATGTTCAAATTTAGCATTATAAAAATGGTAAGGTTGAAAACATAATGTTTTCATATATATGTATTCATATAAATATTTGTAAACATGTGTATATCACAATTTTAAAATTATATATATTATTAAATTATATAAAAAATAAGAATTATTATATATATATAAATAAATATATATTTATGGTAATATATATATATATATAATATTAATGTTATAAATACGTGTTTGTATTATTACACAAATATATATATATATATATCATTATTGTGTATATATGTATTTATTTGTCATTATATATATACATTTGTATAATTTTTATATATTGGAGTATATAAATATATATGGTTATATATAAGTGAGTTTTTGAGTGAAAAAAGACCATTTTAATTTAAAAAAACATTCATTTGAAAATATTAAAACAATTAAGTTATAGGTAATTGATAAGTTTTTAAATGATCTAAATAACATGGGTAACAGAATGAAAATAGATTTTAGTGTATGTTTTTGTGTTAAAATAAAACAAATAAATAAATGAAAACAAGAATATTTGTTTTAAGAGAGTGTTTTTTATTTTTTATAAATTTATTAAAATAAAAAAAATGATATGATATTATTCATAATAAAGGGGCGTGTATTAAAGGAGACATATTAGCATATAGAGAAATAGGGTAAATGAAATACCCTAATACTTATACATATCTCTACCGTATCTCCCTAAATACTAATCAAATCAATGTGTCTTTAGTTCTGAGGGATTCACCTTGAAGGGTAGAATTTAATCACATAATTTGTTTCCATATGAATTGAGATTATTCTATATATTTAATTAAATCTATATTTTAATGTTTAAATTATTGAATATGGAGTACCAGATTAATATAGGTTCATTTTAGGCCTTGAGAACATAGTTTCAAATATTGGATGGGTTCCTAAATTGAGGTAGGACGTATAAGACTCTCCTTTTTTATATTTTTCATTTTTGTATTTATAATTTTTGGTTTATTTTCTTAGGTATATTTGATAAATAATATTCAGATAATAATCTCTAAAAATAATCACATGATTTCAATATGTCATAATTTGAGAATTAAAAAATATAAGGATAAAATGAATGGTTAGTATTTTTTTGCAAAATACTGATATTTCATGAATTGAAACTAAAGTTAAATTGGTGGTGGAGAAAAAAAATAGTATAATTTTTTAAAGAATTTTAATTAGAAATATCTAATGTCATGTTGAAGTAAATATATTGAATATTATTAATAATGATTCCATGAATGTAATTTAGTAAATTATGAAATAAACTGGATAATAACAACTATTTTCATGTTGGGGAATAATGATAAATATTATGAAAAAATATCCATGAGAGAGAAATTGGTAATCACATTACACTGTATAATAATTATTCGTTAAAATAAAAACAACATGATTTAGTGTCTAACTAATTAAATAATGTTGATGAGAATTATGTTTATAATTCTTGATATTTGAGGTTTGAAATGGAAATTCTCCTTCAAGATGAAAATTGTATTTGTTTTCATGAAATTATTCTTAGCAAGTACATGGGATTAATTGATGTCAAGAAAATATAATTAATGAAAAAAAAATTATTTAACAAATGGGCCTCCGTTATTATTCTTTTGTTATGAATATTATCACATCCATGCAGTCGTTATTATTTTTTATAAATATCATCACATGTTATAATTTAACTAAATTCTAGGCACTATATTACTATCTCTTGTGGAAATTTTAATATTCATGTTTAAATATTTTTTGTCATTGTGGTCACTTGATTTTGAGATATATACATTTATTACCACTATGATTTGTTGGATTGTGTGATATATATGTTATTATTTGTTTACTATGTTTATAATTATGGGGATAGTATGTGGCTTTAATGGAAATCATTAAATAATGTAAATATGGAAGTTTTATCTGGATAAGGAATTAAATCAGAAGAATAATTGGACTATACTTCTCTAAATTTAAATTAAACTCGAATTTATCTTTGTTAGAATGATTAATAATTTATAGATTAAAATATCATATTCCTTAGGTTACCTATAGTCATAATATGTGATAATTGAACCAACTAATCTATGATGAAAAAAATAGTTATTTGAAAAAGATAAATCCTTAGAGGCTAAGATAGTTACATTTCATGTGAAGGGTGAATGCCTTATGTTTAGTGCCGAGAGATAACATTTGTTTTTAAATACTAGATGCCTTTTTTAGGTATAGGATTTCCTACTGACTATGCATGTTTTTTCATTCCTTATATTTTTTTCATTAGTTATCATCCTTTCTATATGATGTGAGCCTAGGATGGATGATGGTTGATGAGATATGGGTGGGGGTGTTTGAGGCAGTGGTGGTGGCACGAGAAGAATGTGATAATTATTAACTTGGCATGGGATATAGGATTTGTTGTGTTATTGTGTCATGGATTGCATTGGTAATGATGTAATGGGTTGAAGATGTACCTTCCACATGATGTACATAATTATATATATTTTTTGGATAATGAATCATCTTGAAAATAGAATAATGGTTGGCTGTTATTTTTATAATTAGTTACTAACTAATGGAAGTAGTTTTATGCCACTCATTATGATTGAACCTTTTATATAGAATCTTGTGAGGATTCCTAGAGTACCAAGATGATTATTGAAATAATAAATGAAGTAATTAATGAATGAGTTTGGTTATTCTATCTTTCTTCTATTGTTGTTATACATGAAAATAAAATAAAAATATAATAGTGCCCCTAAAACATCACTTAGAATACTGAAACATTAATATTTTAAATAATTTTGTTAATTAATTAATGGGTACTTAATTAATTAATTAAAATGAGTCATTATACTTGTGTTATTATAATATATCTATTCCTCAGTTGTGGTAGTCGAGAATATACGTGATGATAGGTATAGTTGAACCTTTGACTAGGTTAATGCACATAGTGTGGTTTCTTGATATATTATATACTATAAGTTTTTTGATTCAATACACTAAGCATGATATGTCGGTTAGGGAGACTAATACACAATGGACTCTAGGAGGGTGTTTTACCCAACAACCCTCTAGGAGGATGGATAGATAACTACCCCATGTGGCCTCTCTATGTCTAATTGGTAGTGTTATATATTGGTTTACATGGTTGTTAGTTTCCACATATATGTGTGAAGATGGTTGTAATGGATTGTTCCTATTTCAGACAAATGTATCTATAGATATTGAATCTGAGGGATTTATTATAGGTATGAATTGTATGGGTTGTGATTTATTAAGGTACATACATGGTGTATGAGTTATGATGGATTAATACATAATAATAAATGTATGATACACAAAAATGTTCAATGGTGGCCCCCAGAAACAAATCATTTACTATATATGAATATTCATATGGAATGATTTAAAGATGTGATTCATGAGTTACATGTTGGGATAATTTTCTCAGGTTTCTCTAGTGTGGATTCTCTTAGAGAGAGATATCTCTCAATGTGGGTTGTTGGAAAAGAGTGAAAAATCATTCGGGAAGTTATATTGTGGTACCCTTATTACTTTTATTATATTATATGATATCTTTTATGTCTTACCTGGTGAGAGGTATCCATGGTTAGTCTCGAAGGAGAATAGTAAACATTTTAGGTGCAATGTTAGATTCATTTGTTTACTCGTGAATATTTTTTAATCTTCTTTACTATTATTCACGAGAGGTAATAGGGGAGATCCTAAAAAGTGTACAATTTATTCTCACCCAACATATATCTATATATATATATATACTATTATTAATATTAGAAGAAGAAGGGTGGTGATCAAGATGGTCTTTCCTTATTTGAGATTTTTCTCAGGAGATTTTTGGGCTTCAAGGCTTATACTAAGTATTTTGTTTTCTTTTTACATTCCCATTGAGTTTTAATTGTTTTGTATTACATTACATATATCTACATGTGATCTTTTCTACCTTTATTATGATCATGAGCTATTGGGTGGTTGTTTTATCTTATCTCCCAATTTTCAAATATTAGAGGGTAATGCATATTATCTATGTGTATGCTATAACCTTATTATATCTCACCGACCATACCCTATATGATGTCCTTTCTGTGTTTCATTTTCTACCATCTCTTATTTCTGACCTACAAGGGGTACCTTTGGTGGGAGGGTTCTTGATGAGAATTTTCTATAAAAATGCTGATCATATACTTGATCTGGTATTTCCAAAAAAAATAGAGAAAGCATGATAGTATCTAATTTCATTTCATTGGTAGATCAATTTACATAGGAATCATAAAACTTCTTTCTAACATAACAAATAACATGAATTATTTTCTCCTTATAGAGTCCTTAAATAATACCCACAACCACATCACTAGTATCATTCATTACCTCAAAAGGGAGTGGGTAGAATATAGTTGTGATAATGGGTTAGGTTGTGAGTTTATGTTAGATAAGTTTAAATGATTTCATGAATTTTCCATCAAACCCAAATGGTTTATACTTGACTAATAGTTAGAAATGGGTTTTAGTGGTTTTATAAAATTCCTTGATGAATCATTGGTAAATCCAGTATGGAATAGAAATATATTTATTCCATAAACATTTTCTAGATAGGTAAACTTCTAGATTACATCAATATTTTTATAATCAACCTCAATTCCCAACTTAGAATTATTTTTCCCAAGAATAATCCCTCGGTCACCATGAATGGGAAATTTTGACTAGTTCAATCAAGATTAGTTTTCTGACATGTCTCCCGAATAGCTTCTAGATTTTCCAAACATCATTGAAAGTTAGATCCAATAATTGAACACTCATCCACTAAAATAATAATTCTCCTCTAAAACATATCATAGAGAATAGACATCATGAATATTTGAAAAATTTTGAGCGAAGTACACAAGGAAAAATGAATTTTTCATTACATAATTATTCAAATAGACTTGTGAAAGTGGTTGTATATTGATCTCCGGGTCTATTTACATCTAGTTGTAACCAATGTATCCATGAATTAATAAGAATAATTCATTACCAACTATCCTCTAAAATATTTAATTGTGAAATGGTATTGGAAAATGGTCTTTCCTAGTAGAGGTATTTAATTTTTTTTAATCAATACATAATATCCAATTTATTTCTGTTATAGTTAGTATTTTCTCTTTTTTATCATTTTTTGTAATATTAACTTTAATCGTCTTAAGAACTGTGAGAAAAGGAATCACCCATGGGATATCTAAAATGAGATAGATAACATTAGCATTACTTATTCTAATAAATACATCCCTAACTACCTATTTTTTTCAGAATCCAAACTTCTCTTTCCCTACACACTAGGTATATATTCAGGTTCCATGGGAATTGTTTCCATATAGTATAAAGGAATTATCACATTGATTTAAAAAATAGAAAAACCACCATTATTTTGAATCCTTTTAAATGCATCCAATAGTTTTTCCACTAGATTTTTTTTAAGATCAACTAAACTAATATCTATAATTATAGTATCATTGACCATGAATGAATATTTTGGGTGTGATGGTATAAAAATAAGCACAAAATATGGTTATTATTCAGAAGATGGTATTCTATATTTCATAACATGTATAAGGTATTTTTTTCAAATGTCTGTGAAATATAGAATTATTTTTGGATTTTGAGTCCATAATTGAGATTTTCATCAATGCTATAAAGAGTGGACAACTCACTGCTCTCTAAATTAAAACCATATTTTGAGAATAAATTTCTTATAAAATCATTAATTAAATCCAAAATCATTCCATCTGATGTGTTACAATTATTATCTTCATTAAAAGTCTGTAAAATATCCTCAAATTATCCTGAAAATTCCTTAATCTCTATGGAAGGAAACTTACCATCCAAGGAGATCATGATAATAGAGATTGATCTAAAATTCTATAATGATCCCAACCCCAGTATCCCAAAGATGGGGTCTTACTTCATTACATGAAAATATATAAAATTCGTAAATCCTAATGGACTAATTAGATTAAGAGTCTTGGAAAATAGATTACGTACATAAACCATACATTGCAATTAAAAACATAAAATAAAATATAGATATTCCTTTTATAAAAAAATTATTCTCTAAGTTAACCCTAAATATCAATCATAAAACAAATAATGGAAACCCAGGAAAATAAAACATAAGAAATGGGTGAGCATAGATACTCGATAAGGGTAAATAATATAGGAAAAGCTATCATAAACCAGCATTAACTTTTAAGGAAAGTTGTATAAATGAAACACAACCATTTTAAACATAATATAGAGCATTATATGGAATTAATAAATCAAATAATTCCATATAGAAATTTATATTAATATTATACTAGTTTAAAATCTCATGTAATATCAATAACTAATCACATAATGAGGAAATGCATAATACTATACATCATAAACATACTGTCAAGGAATCATCCAAGACACCATATATAAATAGGTTGACTCCAAAACTAGTTTACCTCATCTGACCTACCAATGCATTGAGAGGATATAGTGGACCCCAATTATCCTTCTCATCATATTACTGACACTGAATTCGCATTGTGTCGCAAGAGGATTACATGCCTGAATTTATTCTTTTCTCCCCCATTGACAATTAACCCAAAGCCTGGTAATTTTTTCAATGTTCAGCTCAAACCATACTCCCCCTGGATAGTATCTCCCCCCACAAACCTGCATCACATCCATAAACAGATAAAAACAGTTATCATAATCGGGGAGAGGGGTATTGGGTAACCTTCTTATGCACTGGGAGGTGGATGAACACCGAGGTTCAACCGATGCATCTCAAACACAGCTGCTGACAGTGGCTTGGTCAGGATATCAGCCACATGCTCATCAGTTCCCACATGATCCATTCTAATCACCCCTTGTTCAACTTTTTCTTTGATAAAGTGATACCTGATTTCAAAATATTTCATACGGGAATACTGAACAAGATTATTCGTAAGATCAATTGCGCTCTTGTTATCATATTAAACCACCATTGGTTGCTTTACCTCCTCTCTAATATCTGTTAATTGTTGCTTCATCCACAACATTTGAGTGCATGCCTTTGTGGTAGAGATATACTCAGCTTCAGAAGTACTAAGAGAAGTACTATCTTATTTCTTGATCATACAACCAACACATTTCTGCCCAATATAGAAGGCTCCACCACTAGTGGACTTTCTGTCTACTACATCACCAACCCAGTCAGCATCAGAAAATAGTGATAATTCACTTTCCCTGCCTGTAGAAAAAAATAACCCGAATATATATGTACCTTGAATATACCTCATGATTCTTTTTCCTGCCGCCATATGTTCCTCCTTTGGATTACTCTGAAAGTGGGTCACAAGGCATGTGGAAAAGACAATATCAGGTCATGTCGTTGTCAGGTACAGTAGGATCCCAATGATCCTCCTGTACATGGTGGGATGAACAGAGGTCCCATCCTCATTCCTTCCATGTTTAGTTCCAACTGAAATCGGAGTTGACATTTGTTTGGAGTCTTGAATATTAAAATTCTTCAGCAGCTCTCTTGAATACTTTTCTTGAGAAATGAAAGTGTATTCCTTATTTTGAATCACTTGTACCCCAAGAAATATGTGATCTCCCCAATCATAGACATTTCAAATTCTTATTTCATGTGGTTGGAAAATTCATCCACTAATTTCTGCGTACTGCCACCAAATATGATATCATCAAAGTTGACTAGAACCATGAATTGATCTTTTGGAGAATTCTTCAAATAGAGATTGTGATCTAATCCTCCTCTTTTTAATTCCATCTTCTTGAGATATTAATCCAGTTGTGAGTACCACGCATGTGGTGCCTGCTTCAAACCATATAGAGCCTTCTTCAGTTTAAAGACCTTTGTTTCATCAGTACCTAAAACAAAGCCCAATAGTTGTTCAATGTACGGTTCTTCTTCGAGTACACCATTCAAGAATGTTTTCTTGACATCCATTTGATGTAATTTATATCCACTTTGGAGTTCCATGGCAAGGAAAATCCTGATTGACTCCAGTATAGCCATAGGAGCAAAGGATTCTTCAACATGAATGCGTTCAATATGGAGTATCCTTTACAAACTAGTCATACCTTGTTTCTAACGAGACTTCCATGCTCATCAAACTTATTTTTAAATATCCCTTTGGTTACAATCACATTGTGTCCTTTGGGTCTCTGGACAAGATCCTATGTCTGATTCTTGTCAATATGATCTAATCCATCATTCATGGATTTCACCCAAGATTCATCATTTGCTACTTCTTCGAATGAGGATGGCTCTACAACTGATAGAAATGCATATTTTGTGGTATTCCTCATCCTTCTTGTTTGAGTGGGTGCACTCCTGTCCCCAATTATGTTGGATGGATCAATCTCAGCTCTTCGATTTCTCCTATGAGGTTCAGTTACATTCTCTTCAGCCACAGTTTCTACTTCAGATTCTTCTTCTGAGTCAACATCATGATGTGAATATTGAGTGTTTTGTACAACTTCCACTATTTCTTCATTTGTATTTTCTTCACATTCACTTTCTTCTTGACTTTCTATCACATCAACATATGACGTCCTTGAAGCATTTTTGGTTTTCTCTTCAATTTTCTTAATATCACTGCATTCCACAATCCTTCCTAAACACTTGTTGAAACATTTGTATGCTTTGTTATTCATTGAGTAACCGTGGAAAATTCCTTCATCTGCATTGTCACCATACTTCCCTTGATCTCCTTATTTGTTCCTGATGAAGCATTTACTTCCAAATACACTAAAGTATTTTAAAGAGGGATTTCATCCATGCCACAATTCATATGGTGTCTTCGTATCACCCATATAAAGTCCAGTTTGATTTTGAATGTACACTGCAGCTTGAACAACATCATTCCAGTAATGTCTTGGAATACGACTCTCAATCAGCATTGTTCGTGCCATATTGTTCACCTGTCGATTCCTACATTCAACAACTCCATTTTGTTGTGGAGTTCTTACAGAAGCTACCTCATGTTGTTTCCCATGCTTTTCCAGATAATTTTCAAATTCAATGGATTTGTATTCTTCCCCATTGTCAGGTCGCAACACATTGATTGTTCGTCCAGTATCATTCTTTGTGATTCGCCGATATGTTTTCATGCAGTGAAGGACTTGTTGTTTCCTGTGAATGACCATCACACATGCCATTCTACTGTAATAATCTATGAAAAGGACAAAGTACCTTTCTCCATGAGGTCCAGAAACATTTATCGGCCCATATACATCTGTATGAATCATATCAAGAAGGTTAGATTCCCTTTTTTTCTTTGGCCGATATGAACTGCATACCAGCTTCCCACGAATGCAAGTATCACATGATTTTTCGTGCTCATGATTTAGGTTGGGAATGTCCATGACAATTCTAAATTTTGATATTTTCTCCATATCTCTTTTATTGATGTGTCCCAGTCTCCGATGCCACAAATTGTTTTCTTCTTCAACAGTCATGTAACAGACATTTTCTTTACTATCAAGCTGATACAAGTTGCCTTCGGTTCTGCATCCCTTTATAAGTGAATTTTATGTATTTCCCTTGATAGTGCATCCTTTCTGATTAAAAGTAACTATATGTGCAAATTCATAGAGGTGACTCACGCTGAGGAGATTATGACGTAGGCCATCTACGTAATGGACTTCAGTCATCTTTAGTTCTCCATTAGCTAATTCGGTACTTCCACTCCCTTAGATTTTCAGATCTCCATCATTACCAAATCGTACAGTACCATCAACCTTCCTTTTAATATTTGTTAGTGGGCTGGCATTACCTATCATATGAGATGAACAACCACTATCCAGAATCCAGGTACTGTTGTTATTTGTAGCTTTGAGGGCCACCTCTATAAGGTTGGATATCTCAATCTTATTCTTTTCCTTCCATGAGTCATTAGAATGAGTATATAGTACTGATGTCCTTTCAAATCTCTCTTCCGCATACCCAGGTTCTACATTGTCGAAATCTTTTTTGAGAGGAGAAAACCTATTTGAAAGAGCAACATTGTCTTGCTGACAAGACATGACTTGTCTTGAACATCAGTATGAGGTGTTCATGTCCCTTCTCTGCCTGCAATTAGCAGCCTTATAAAAAAAGTTATAACAAATATAACAATATCCATAGAAATTGTTTATTCTAAAAGAATTTGTATATGAATTTGTTCTCCTTTGTTGAAATTCTTTATCTTCTCTATTTAGATATCTTCTTGCCTCTTCGCAATAAGACATGGTGTGGCCCAGATAGCCACAGAATTGATACTTCATGAGAGGAAATGTCTTCTCACTTGAATTTCCCCACATACCTTCTTCCTTGGGAGAATAGTTAGACTGTCTGTAATTTCTGAATGTTTGAGGATACTTTTCAGTTCTCTTTTTCATTTGGATTGAGGGATCCTTTTTCATCACTTTAGGCAATGTTTTGACATGTTCAACTTTCATCTTATCTTTATTTTTGATCTTTTCACTTCTAGCAGTTGATGTATCAGCTTCAAAGCCAAGTCCACTCTTTCCCATGCAAGCGGGTCTTTGATCACTCAAGATTTTTCCATCCCCATCTGAACCACACTTGGCTCTTGCTAGTAATTATGCATCTGAGAATTTTCCAAACTACATTTTCTTCCACTATTCTTTTGGAATTGATTCAGTCTCAAGTTTACTTATTAGGGTAATAACTTCCTCCTCAAGACCCTCAGCAGCCTTGGATTTTTCATCTAGTCTGGAGGTGAGTTAATTGATGACCTTTGCCTTCTCTTCAATTCTCAGCTTCAGATCCACTACATCATAATTACTTCCAATTATGTTAGACTGTACCTTCAAAAATTCTTCCAGTCATTCAATTTTAGCTTCATGTTGATCAACGTATTCAATTTATTCTTCTACAATTTATTTCCACTTATTGCAACTCTAACATTTAATCTTATCCTTACTAACCACATCCTTAAGTTGCATCTCAGGATATACACAAGTTCTATGTTGTTTTTCTCCACCCGTATCTTCTGAATTTTCAACAGTTGCCATCATGGAAGCATGGTTCCGAGTTTTGAATTCTGGTTCTTCTTCATCACAGAATTCATTATCATCTTCTTCCTCTTCATGGACAAAACTCTTCATTTGCATTTTCTTTACAAATTTGAAGTCTCCCTTTTTGAAGAACCTTCTCCGTGGCTTCTCGAAGCTTTCATATTCACTATCTTCATCATTGACCTTTCTTAAGCACTGAGAGGCAATGTGCCCAACTTTTCCACAACGAAAACATGCGAGAGGTAACTTCCCTTTGAATTTCCCTTTTCCCTTCTGGAACTTCTTTCCAATGAGAGAAAGAATTTATTTTTCTTCATCATCTTTACCGCTACTATCTTTTGATATTTTCAGTTTATCCATGTCCTTGAATTCCATTTCCTTTCTAACACGATTCGTAGCATCTTCTGGTTTCACACACATTTCATATGCTACCAAGATGCTTAGTAGATCATCCAGAGAATGTTTAGACAGATCTCTTTCCTCAAGGGATGACACCTTTGCATTGTACAAAGGTGGAAGTCTTCTAAAAAATTTCTTCACAATATCAATGTCTTTGATTTATTCTCCTAGAACCTGAATTGATCCAACCACTTCAATAATTCGATTGAACAATGAGTCTGCATTCTCATCTGGATGCATATTCAGATCATCAAACTGATTGTGAAGCACTTGTAGTGTCGCCTCTTTCACTATGCTATCTCCTTCGTAAATATTCTTTATTTTATCTCACATGGATTTTACTGAGGTTCAATTCATCACCTTTAGGAATATCTAATCAGAAAGGGCTATAGTGAGTGCATTTTGTGCTTTATCATCTGCATCATGAATTTTTCTGTCTGTTTCAGTCATAGCCAGGCCTATAAGATCAATGAATTGTATTCCTTGGACTGTAGAAAATAGAACTTCTATTCCAAGAGATCATATATGTGATCTCATTATGTTCTTCCATATCTGGAAATTAATTCCATCAAAGTGAGGGACTCCCATGACATTGACTGCATTCTCCATGACGATAAAGGATAGATTGAAAACCAGTAACCTGCCTCTGATACCACTTGAAGGACCCCAGGACACCCTGAGAGTCAGGGTGACAACTTTTTCTTTTAAAGTGACGAATCTTGTTCCCATGTTGGTAGGAACTTGTTGAACCTATATGATGAATATGATCAGAAAGCAAGCATTCACATGAACAGAGAAGACACATCACTTTTTACTTGGATCTCCACTAAGGGCTACGTCCAAGGAGCATACACCGACAAGTTGTCGGTTGTACCAAATTCCACTAATCTTAAATAGTTGTGGATTACAATGGTTTGGGCACAGTCACTCTATCCCACGCTCACTTCCTTTACAAAGGTTCAGGGATAGCTCACTGCTTCCCACGGGTCACTCTCGTTGACTCCCCCTAACTCACTGTTGTTGGTGAAGTCCCACTCAGTTTATAGACGTGATGGTATATTCATCATTTCTCAATGAAAGCATCCTCTGTTATAAGTATATTCTATGTTGAAGTCCAAATATCACTCATTAACTGATCTTCAACTTTCGTGTAGCTCCAAGACAATCAGCAAGCCTCAATAAACACCTGGAACACAACACCAAGACGGCGTGAATCTTTTAAGGATGGAACGCAAGTTATAACTGGCACGCAAGTCCTCCTCCAACACTTGCACGACTCAACCTTCTTGGAAAGAAAACTTGTGTGACTAAACTTCTTTTCAACCCAAATCGATTTTGAAACCTAATGGAAACCTTTCGCGTAACTTCAATTCTGGCATGTAAATATCACCAAATCACTTGAACGACTACTGGACGGGTAGCACACAACTGTCGCGAAACTCCACCTTGCACGACCCACCAACACTTGCACGACATCAACACCTGCGTGACAGGCGATTTAAATTTCTTCAAGTCCAAATTTTGTGTTGAATGAGGAGGGGTGGTTTCCTATTTATAGGCATTCAGATACCCTGCGCGGCGGCGCGCAAGTCTTCCCTCGGCGCACAAGTCTCGGTGCGCAACCCTTTTGTCCTCATAGACACTTTCATGACCAACTTCCAATCATGGGCGCCCCTATTTACTTTTCCATATATTGAAGATCAAAACACGATGTTCAAATGGTGCAAAACTTTTCAATCCTCTAAGGTACCATCGCACAAGTCCGTTCACGGGGCGCAAGTCCTTTCACGACACGCATGTCACTTTCACGACCAGAAAAATACTTGTGCAACCCTCTTTCCTTTTCCATATTTTCACTTTATCATTCTGGAAAACATTAGGCGTGCATGTTTTGAAGCCTCCAAGGCCTTAGAGCGCATGTATCATTTCCAAAAAATAAATTTCTCCATATTTCAAGTTTTGAGGCCCAAAAAATTGGAAAACAATGGAAAACGGTGCCATCTTCAATACTATTGTCTCCATGAACTGTATAATCTCTTTGCTGGTACACATTCTGAACTTCCATTGAGGATGGACAACAAACACAAACCATACTCCAAATAAAGCATAGAAGACCATGGTTCCAACAATATCCACTATCAATATGATCATAAAACCTTCAATAAAATATTGTGTATTGGATCATAAGAGATAAACCTCAATCAAACATAAGTTTCAACAAAGGATGTTGGCATATATAAAAATTCTATAATAAAATCATTTGAAATATCTTTATAAAAATACCATTTTACTATATAATCATTAATTTACGAGTCATGTATTTATAAAATAAATCATTTTATTTAAAAATAAATTAGTAAAATTGTAAATTTATCCTAAAAACATTATTTATTCATGGTGCTGGTAAAACCATCTCGTGTTTTATTAGTTAAAAATAAACATTATTTCTCTATTTTTTTTGAAAAAGTCATAAAGTCCCTCATTTAGAAAACAACAAAAATATTCCTTTAAAACTATTTTATAAAATTTTAAGCATGTGTAAAAGACTTAAAACATAGGTAGGATAATAGTGAAAACATTTGGGAATTTTTTTAGGAAACATGTTCATTGATGATAAATATACCCCCATAAAAACTTGCTTATAAACACTATTGGATAATAATGAGATTATTAAATAACCTTTACCTTGCATGTTAATTTTTTTGAGGGAGTTTTAAACACATTTATAATGGTTTAATCATTATATTAAATTATACCATAACCATATAAATTAATTATGATATCATATAATATCATCTTATATCATTTTGTTAATAATATTTCATTGTTACCATTGTTTCGTGTGTTATCTGTTTCATTTTCTTATTCATTTTTCTCATGTAAGCCATGTTTCTTAAGTATGGGATATATTTTATTCATATACATAATGATATTATGTTCATGAATATTATATCTAATCATCATATATTTTTTATAATCATTCTTAAATGGTTATCATGGAGGATGAATCTCATCTTGTCATGGAGATGATAGGTTGTACATACACATGAGTGACGATATCATCCTATAATGGTAAAGGGGTAAGGAATTGGATGTTATATTAATTATAAAGAATAATTATCATGAAATATTTATTATTTATATCCAATTTAGTTATCATTATACCAAACCAAATAATGTAGTGATGAAAAAAAATCACTACAACATCTGGATGGTATGTCATACATACATGTGCATGGTTATATTTTTTTCATAGGATTGATAAAAATTGAATATGGTTTCCCATAATCTTAAAAAAATCATCATATAGATGATTCTGTATTTATTAATTTATTGTGTAAACAGTATAGGAAGAGTTTTAATAAGAAGAAAATACCTTGAATGAGTTGCTTAGATAATTATCTCTTCTTAAATGAACTTCATTTGGATCTCCACTTAGGGATGATATGGGTGGTATTTTTAGAATAAAAGAGCAGACAGAAAATATATAATAATGTTGGTAGGAGAAATGTTTAGGTTTTGGTTGATCTATAAGGCTCAATGCGGTGTGAGGATGTGAGGGTGGAAGTGTCCTTTTATTGGAGAGGGGTGGGGTACTTTAGGGAACACTAAAAATATTAAATTAATATAAATTGATTTTTGATTTAAAATATATCCATAGTGATTTAATTTTAATCTATGATGAGTATGAGTATAAATATTCTAATTAAATTATTTTTAGGTATGTTTAGTTTACAATATTAACCATATCTTTTGGATTTTACCCTTAGTAAAACCCTTCAACTCTCACTATGACCACTTGGATTTTTACGCATTAGTTTTAATATAATTAATATAAATTTCTAGAAGAAACCCAAATGGATAAATGATTACATATTTAACCTTATCAAAGTTATTTGAAAAAAAAATTATATTTTTATATGTTTTATATAATTAAATAAAATATTATTTATTTTCAACAATATTTTATGTCAATTTTGATATTAATAGTTATTTTTCCATTTAAAAACTAATATAACAACATTATAACTTCAAAAAAAAGAATTCTAATATCTCACTTACATTTCTAATTTATCTATAATTTTTTTTAATTAATTGTGTCAAATTGTAATTATTTTTAAATTTTTAATATCATTTGTTTGATATTTACATTAATTAAACAATGACAACATCATTATTATGATATAATTTAATGAAAATATTTATTCTACAAAAATTAAAAATATATTATCATGATGAAGATAATTGTTTTATATTTAAAATGAATATTTATAGTCGTATTTTTCTTTTTTATTACACAATATAAAAAATTAATTAATTATTATAAATTTGAGTACGAAATTTTTAGCATATCATTAAACAAGATATAATAAAAGAAATATTATTACCCAAGTGGATTAAAAAGGATATAATTTAATCCTAAGGTTTGTTTTTTTAATACAATCATCCATTTAAATAAGGATGTAAGAACCAAGGATTTGAGCATGTATGACTTTGATATTTTTCTTGATGTTATTCTAGAGCAGGGAATTCAGACAGCGTCTGATTCCGAGCCAAGGTCTGGACGGAATTAAATTTTAAGTGTGTTCACACTGTACATGCCAAATAAATAGAATAACTCTTGAACAGTTGCTCGGATGGGAAAACCGAGGGCACCATTGAGTTTCGAGCATGTCATTTACCCTAGGAGGGATGTAACCTTTGCGGGCGCGGCCCTTCTGTGGAAAACGCCACTAGGGGTGTTTTTCATAATTTAGTGGCCTCGGGTTTGAACTTTAAAACTTCTAAACGGAGGCTTGGATTAAAATTCCAAGGTTTCTATTAGGCTCAAGATGTGGTATTTACCCCAGGAGTGGGTTAACCTCGACCCCGTCGAGAGTTTGGGTACATGCCTACTGGTGGGAGTTTAAAACTAATTAAATTTTTAATTAGTTTCTCTTATACATAAACACCCACCCCTCCTACTTCTTCCCCCTTTACTCTCCCTAACAGGTCCCTCTCAACAAGCGTCAAGCCCCTCTCCCCACATCTCCAAGGCGCGGCGGCTCCGGCGGATCGTCGACGAAGCGACGTGCTATGCCCTGCGAGGTAGGATCCTGTTTTTTTCATTTTTAATTTCAAAAACCTCTTAAAATGAAATTCATAGTGTCAAAATTCTTCTATCACATCGATCTAAACCCATATTTGTGTAGGATTCGATCCGAGCTTTCTAAAACTCTTCTCGCATCAAAAATATGAGTCACGGGGCGCCCGGGGTGGCCCCTAGATGTTTTCCGGCCAAACTTGGTTTTCCGGTTGGCTCCTAGGCAGCGGCGGTGTCCCAGGCAGCGACGGCTATCCCATGTGGTGGTAGTGCATTCCCCTCGAACTAAACCTATAATGCATTGCATCTCTTCTATCGGTATTTCTGCGATATTTTCTTCTTCCATGTCCCTGATGAGACATTACCTTTTGTCGATTTGATCCCTCAGGAACTTCTTGATGAACTTTAATTTGGAGGTAATCTCATAATAATTTGGCTCTTCTTTCCTCTTGAGGGTTCTTCCCTAATAGAGAGAAGACTGTATTTCCTTGAGGAAGAGATTGAGGATTTGAAAATGTCCATAGTCCGGTGGAGTGGGGTTGTTCCTGTTGTTCCTACTCAACTCCTCGAATCCTATTTGTTGATTCTGAGGGTTGGGTTAAGAGAGTCCCCAGTCTGGCAAGATGGGGTGGCTCTTCAGTTGCTATATCTGAGACTTTCTTGAAAGCTCTCTGGATCTTGTAGACTTTAGTCCAAAAATTTGCTAGATACATAAACCTGCATCCACTTTTGTAACCAGGCTCAAAAGACCGTTGGATGATTTCTGACACTTTTTTCACTTGATGATGTGCTTTCTCCAAATGAGAGGCATGTTAAATATTCTTTTTTTCTTGATGTAGGAGTAATTTAACAACTTGTTCTTTGTATGCTTGATTTTGAGAAGAACTACTTGAGGCATGTTCTTGAGCGAGCCTTTGATTACAAACAAAGCCTATTGGTTGTTGTCGGCCATGGGAAATAATATTGCATGAGACCATTTTCGGTGGGTTTTGTTGGCAGGAGAATACAGTGAAATGTACTGCTCCATGAACACCCCATCCCTTGATATGAATACCCGATGGGGAATTGGAAATTAACTGGCGCAGTATTCTTAATGCACAAAAACATGAATACTGAAGGGCTCTCCGCTACTTTTTATCCTTCAGATATCGAGAAACTGAGATAGATTCCAAATCAATTTGGCATTGTAACCCTTCTATTATCTTAACATGATTTTCATATGCACGAAAAGATAATATTTTATTCTTCAATTGACAAAGATTTTTCCTCATGTTGAGACAAATGTCTTGAATACAATCTTCCATCAACATCTCTAGAAAGTCATACTGAGAGTCATCCAAATGCCAAAACATGACTGGCACTTTACCTTTCAAAAGTTGTTTTCTCATATTCAGTAATTACTCTTTATCATTTGATGAAGATTCTTCTACCTGATTAGACCAATGTTGGTGCTTCTTTTTTGCTTCATCTTATTCAACAATATTGGTAGAGAATTCATTTATCAAGTTAGAAGATGCATGACTCAGGGGTGGTTCGGAGAATGACCTACACCCCGGGCTATCTTATGGTTGAGAAAGTATTTCACCTGCTATTGGTAAAGCATCATATATGAATGGCTTCACATTTGAAAGTTCCTAAAAATAAGAGGGATTTCCCGTTACTACATTGTCTATTGGAGAATTTTCCAGGTAATGTGAATTACTACTGCAGACAGGACTTTCGCAGCTAAATTCATCATCATGGGGAGGACCACTATGGTGGGTTATAGCAAAAGATGAAACATTTTGATCCTTGGTCTTATGACCACATAGAGGGTTCCTATGGCACTCATCTGAAGATGAAACATCGAGATCGGCCGAACTGTCATGAAGCGAGCCTTCATGAGGAACTGTCCGATGCAGACTTTCGGAATTAATGTTCCCACTATTGGTAACTGAGGGAGTAGAATCTTGAATTCCAACAGATAATTTTTTGAGGGTTTCAAGAACTCCAGTATCGAGTAAGGCCTTGTTACAGACTGGCCCATGATTTCTTGACTATGTTGGGCGGGTCTTCTTCTTTGACACCTTATTACTCACTGTAGGAACCACTTGTTGACAAAAGTATATATTATGGGTAGTTGTATGTGCCTGCTCAAGAGAAATGATCAGGTTAGGCTGATTATCTCTACTCAAATCAGGTGTATGTTCCTGACTCGGTTTTCCATATGATATGGGGAAGTATGTCCCACAACCCTCTTGGACTAGAACAGAGGTTTGTGTATATTCTAGAGTGAACTGTTGATGTGTCACTCCACTGGTAGGGATAGATTTGCATTTCTTTCCCAGTGATGCTGCTGAAGCTATTATAATATCCTATCAGGCATCCAGAATATGAGTAGGGATTTTCTTCTTCTCTTTCACCATTGATAGAAAATGATTGGTGACTTCAGTTTCCATAATGAGGATATACGTATATTCCCTTCTTGGAGTAGGTGTGTATTCCTGATCCTATCCTCCTTTTCCTGTCAGTGAATTCTAACAGTACTCATGTGTGGGGGAAGAGAGTTGAGTCTGCCTCCTATTTTTAATTGGGGATTTCCAATTGAATTATCTGGGTGCTACCAAACAAGACTTTTGGTAGGCTTGATCAATACTATAAGGTGTATGTGCCTGCTGATTGCACTCTGCCGAACGTGGTTGACGAGCTTCCTTCAATACTGACAGACGAGGCTGCTGGCATGATTGATGAGTGTAAGCAGGTGTATGTGCATGTTTACCAGTTGTCAACACATTGGGATGGAGGGCCACATCGTATGTAGTCAGATGAGCCTACTGACTAGCTATTGATTTATAAATAGGTGTATGTTCATTTCTATAGTACTCCTCCAGAATTTCCAGGTGGGATTGGCGGGTTGTTGCCAGACGAGTCTACTGGACAGCGGAATTAAAACGGATGGGTGTGTGTGCCCACTCATAGCATTCCACAAAGTTAGGTTGGTGGAATTATCCGGAGATGGAAGAGATAAGGACCTGCTCGCTATTGACCAGATTTCGCCTCTGGTGGTTCGTCTTTCCTGCTCGGGTATGAGGAACCTGAGCCGAATTCCTGGAGACGACACCCTCATCATGTTTAGGGTGCACTACCGCACGATTCTGGCAACGATTGTTGATGGGATCCCTCGGGAAGGACTCATATCTCCTTGAATTAAGACCCTGAGGGACCTGCTCATTAACCTCCCCAGAATATGGAAGGGAATGGTGATTGTGTTCTGAGGATAATGACCCAAAACGGTTGGAGATGGTGGTTGGAACCACCTGCTTCTTGATTGCTGGTCGTCACTGTCCAGAATACCAGGGTGGATTATTGACTTTGAGGGCTTGTCGAGCAGCCTACAGAGTCGAATAGTACCATTTGGATGGTATTCCTTAACCAGCGCATTTTATACCCATCATTGAAGACACTGAGTAGGTGATGTCATCCTTAGAGAAGACGATGATCCAGCATAAGTAGCAGGAAAATAATTCACAGCATAAGTATTCACAGCATAGGTATTCACATGCATGAAAATTAGAGAATCCATTTATGTAATGCAGAGGATCTTGGAAAAGAGTGCATGTTTGATATAACAGATGTAATCAAGATATGTTTTTCCACTACATCTTTTGGATGAGCACATATGTTATTGATTGTTTTGTTTTCCCTCTCATTGAGTTTAAATAGGGGCCTAAAAAATAAGAAAAACATTATTTTAACTTGGTTAAGGATTCAGGTCGGGTACACATTTTTTGTTTCCTCTGGAAATGGGGATGAACTTGTTTGTTTAAGGTTCAAACATTCCAATCGGTTTCTAACGGTTTTGTTCGTAGAACTGGAAACATCTAGTGATTCTATATCCATTTGGACCTACTTTCCAAAGGTAGGTGCTCATTAGTTTCGAACAGATGATGCTTAAGAATTATCATTTTTCAAGAGGATGGGATTTCAGACTCATCACACCTTTTTGGGGGGGATTGTTGTCTACTCAGATACTCTCTTTATAGATTTAAGTTATGTTTGTGAATCCTTATTACATTACCAAGTATGAAAATGAGCCTTCCATTAGATATAACAATCAATGATTAATATGTATGAAATTTAGGGAATCTTCTATATGTATTCGAGATTCTTCATTGATAGAGAATCATTTGTATTTTTTATAAGTTCTTATTCAATGGTATCCTTTGATACATTGTATAAAGATCTCTCGGTTATTATGACAACCATACTAGTTTTAAAGCCACTCAGCGGGGCACTTGAAGTTTATTTTCATTCAGGAGGACATGAATTATTTCTGAGTTGGGATCGTACCCGTAGAAGGGCTACCTACGTATCCTTTGTTTTGGAAAAGGAATCAGAACCCATGTAGTTTCAGTAAAGAATTATGAGGTTTATGCATGATTGATGGCTCAAAGAAAGATGTCAGAATTACTTTTACACTCTAAGCTCACGTGAGTCATGCTCGGTGTGAGAAACAAGAGGTTTTGGTAAAACCAGACAATTGTGCCACGAAAGATACACTAATGTGGTGCTTATGTATGTATGATTTCCCAGATAGATGAAGATTGGTATTTACTTCAAGGAAGAAACCTGGGAACAGGTTCCATAAAGTTATATGTGATTTTATGGAGATTTGGATACTTTAACATGGGGATTATTCCTGAGGAAGTTGCCCAAATTATGGGGGGACATAGGGCTTACTGTTATGGAGGATGCCCAAATCAAAAGAAATTAAGACTGGTTAAGAGAATTTATGACTGGGGCTTATTCATGAAAAGGAGGCCCAGGTTAAAGGGATTTGAGAACTGGGGATTACTCCTGAAAAGGAGGCTCAAAATTAAGGGAACTTAAATACTGGGGCTTATTCCTGAAAAGGAGGCCGAGGTTTGGGGTCTTGAGAACTAGGGCGTATTCCTAAGAAGGAGGCCTAGGTTAAAAGAATTTGAACTGGGTATTATCATTGAAAAGGAGGCCCATGTTAAGGGAAATTGGAATTTGGGGTGTACTCTTATGGAGGATGCCTATATTTGGGAACTTGGGGCTTACTCCAGAAGAGGATTCCCAAAATTAAGGGAACTTGATGGTTGGGGTTATTTCTGAAAAGGAGGATGCCTAGGTTAAAAATCCTCTCATCTTAAAGGATGATATTGAATGAATCAGATATTTCTCTTTAGTGATATAAAGATATGTAAATCACTATGTTTTGAGAGAGTTTCCACATAATTTATTTCAGATAAGGAATTCAATCGAAGAAACATGACATAAAATGGCATTGAAGATTGTCTTGAAGAATAAATCTTGAATAATTGAGGTGGATTTGAATAAGAGAGGTGAATAGGAAAGAGAGGCACCCAAAAAGGGATAGGCGTGCAAGTCTTGTGTGGGTGCACAAGTTCTGGTCGCGCAAGTACACTTACGCGACACATGGTTACTTGCGCGACGGTCAACCCTTAGTGTAATACTTGGGCGAGACATGGCTCAATCCCTTAGTATTATCCCTAGAGCTTCCAAAAGGGTGGTACGCAAGATCTGTTGAAGGGACAAGGCGGCGCACAAGTGTGGCCATTTCCCTTAAAGGGATGTCCACTTAGGCGCACAATTGTTGATGAGTTTCAACACTTAGGCCTAGTTTCCCCTATTTAGAGATTCCATTATAGGTAGTAAATTACCTTATAAGTGTTCAGAAAACTTCTTGAAGAGATTAGGGAGACCAGAGCTTGAATATGAGTTTTGGAATTTTTCCGTCCTCGAAATGGGGGGCCCACTGGGGGTATTTATAGACTGGTGAAGACCCTGGGAAAAATTCAAAGAGGGCGCGCAAGTCACCTGCACGACCACTAGGCGGCATGCAATTATACTTGCACGACATTAATGGAACTTGTGTGACCCAAGTTCAAATGAATATTTGTTCATGCCTTTGTCAATTTTTTTGTTTCTTTAAAGGATGAATCACTTTGGGTTCAAAGTATTTCCCTTTTCATTCGTCAGACTCTATGACGGAAATGAGCGTCAACAGTGACCATACAATATCATTCTATGGTTATAATAATGAGATGTCTATATTTCTGCAAAACTCTATTCCATCTATAATAATAATATTTTAAAAACATGAGATACAAACTGTGAAATGTCCCATTTTAATTTTATATGGATTTTGTGTAATAAAATACTTGTATGATGATTATATTCTAACATTCTAGGATCTAAGTTTGAAAATGGTTATCTTACTATTAACCCATGGAAACTAAGAGATATTATTTCTAAAACCCTACTGAATAGAATGTTTTTATGGATTAATATGGTTTTTTTTAGAGAAAAGACATAGATAAAATAGTCTGCTTGAGGAATGTTGAAAACGGAGAATTTTGAGACTTAAAAATAGAAAACTTTTATGAGATAGAATTTGACCCATCACAATAAAGAGTTATCAAAGAAGCAATAGAACAAGTGGCACAACAACCTCAAAGATTTGGTAAGATTATTCATGAACCTGAGAGATATGGATTTCTCATATCTATTGATTATGAACTAATTTTCATATTTTATGAACTACTAACTGTTGGGAACCCATTAATAGATATGATTCCATTATGTGCTTAAATTTTATGGAATTTGAAACGAACTCCATGTACAATAACTATGTTTGGAATTTTTTGGATGCACCTACAGGGGTAATACCCATAGGATATAAGTGTGGTTTCTATAAAAAGCGAAGGATGGTAGAGTGTCAAACTATAGAGCATTATTAGTGAATAATGATTGAAAAAAGATCAACATATTATCTATAAAAGGGAACTTCTCAGCTGTATAATGATAATGTACATTCTGATTTTCCTAGCCATAACAACTCATTATGATTATATGATATATCTAATTGACATAAAATCTTAATTCCTTAATTATAATTTAACTAATCAAGTGTATATGATTTATACTAAATTATCTTATGTTCCAAATGAGTCCTCTAAAATATAAAAGCAACAATGGTATATTTATTTACTGATGAACTCTTCTTAGAGTTAGAACATCCAGTTTGATGATGCAATCAATGAGTATGGTTTCTTTATGAATGTGGAGATTATTATGCATGTATGTATATTAGTGAGAGTATAGTAGTATTTATGATATTGTTTGTATACTGAATTTTACTTATCAAAAATGATATCCTGAAACTTCACTCAGAGATGATGTGGTTAGAAAATTGTTTCCCAATGAAATAAATGGGTGAAGATGTCTATATAATGGGTACAAAGATATATATATAAATTTTAAATAAGTTTCTTGGACTATGTTAGAAAACAAATATTAGAAAATCACTAAAGTATTTTAGAATTAAAAACTCCAAAAAAAGGACATTACCTATGTCTCATGGAAAAAATATTTTGAAGGTTAAAATCCATATTAAGAGATAGAAATAATAGAAAATATTCCTTGTAGATCCTCTATAATATCTAACTTTTTTTCGTGTGGCATAGTTGAACTGATGCCTCTTATGCATTGATTATAACTAAGATATACCAATCTGAAACTGGTGATGGTATTTGGATTTAAATTGTGAATATCCATATCAATATAAGAAGAAATAAGGATGTTTTATTTTACTTTTGAAGAGATAATGGTCTTTTCATTAAGGATTTCACAAATATGAATCTCCAATCTGAAAAAATGAAATGAATTCTCAATCTTGTTTTTTATATAATAGGGATGCTATGATTTAGATGGGATCTAAACAAGACATCATATCATATTTTACAATAGATTTTGAATACATCATTTCATCATATATTTAAAATTAATATATTTGTAACATGAAGTTCACTTCAAAAAGATGAGTGGTTTCTATAAATAAGGGATAAATTGAGATATATTATGAAAATAAGGAGGTTTTCTCATCAGATAACAAAAAAATGTTCTAATAAATTGTATAAAAATAATCATTGAATATATCATCTCATATGGGATATAATTGATAGGGGTGATGTAAAGATCAATTGATTAGATAGAGAGAAAAATGTATAGGGTCCACTGAAATAACATTACTCCGTCAACAACATGAGGGTCATGTAGAATCTAAGGGTGTGTGGAACATTGGATATTGGTTATAATGGTGATAATTATTGCATGTTATTACTACAAAGGGGATATTTTTTTACCATTAATTCAAATATATTGTTTAATGACATGGATTTTCTCAAAGGTAATTCTTGTTGTTTTTCAGTTAATATTTTTTTCCTTTTTCTACAAGTGAATTATAGATTAAGGAATGTTTTGAGAGAACATGTGGCTTGTTTGGAGCATGGAGCTCTATGAATTGGAAAAATAGGGTAAGACGCATGGTTATTGCATCTTTAGTATTAATTGTGTGTCATAACCATGTGGGGTACCTTTTGAGCAGAAAAGGTCACACGGTTTGTCTACAACCATCCAACCCAAGGTGCACACCTATGTAAGGATTTTAAACATTTTCGATAGTGGTTTTTCACTTGGTTTGCAAATGTTTATGTAAAATATGAAACCTTAAAATGTGGGGTGCTTCTTTATATAAAGGGATGAGAGTGGTTTGTGCACATTTTTTCAAAATTGTGTGGCCAAACCGTGCACCCTATTAATAGGGAAAAATTACCAAAATTACCTTAATGAAATTAAAACATAAACTCTCCTTTTCACCTCTTCATTTTTAGTGGATGAATACCTCTGCCTTCACTAGTGAGTGATATACCCCTTCCATTATTAGGATTTGATGTCATTTTCTCAATTGAAATCCAAATTTCTCACCATAGGAAGCATCATATCATCATCAGTAAGCACTCTATTCCTCTTTATTCATAATTTATTTTCACTTCAAATCCTCTACAATATTTTGATGTGAGAGCATTCACAATACTTTCAAGGATTTAGACCATTAAACATTATTATTCAGATATTATTAAAACATAAAGATAATATTGGATGAGGAGTCATCTACATTCCTAAGGTAGGGGGTCTTATTGTTTTCCATAAAAGTTGAGTTGTTTCCATAGCTCTGACGTTGTGCAGCATACCAACCTTTGCAGACCATTACCTATGAAATGAGTTCTTTGATTATAAATTGTTATATGCATGTTGTTATACTCTTGTTAATTGTTTCTAGGTATTTTTTAGGATTTAAACCTCATCCATAGAAAACCATTCGATGTCACAGCTTGAAATGACTCTTTTTATATAATTTTTTAACAGTCCGAACATCACCTCAACATTTTGATTTTTGTTAAAATGGAATTCCCACCTCGTGGGTAATTTTCTCGTTTATATTAGAAACTTCTAAATGCTTCATTGAACCATGAAATTGAATTTCTAGGATATGATTAATTAAATGGATTATATATGTTATACGCCTTATCTTGAAGATGGTTTTCACACATAAATGAATTAAATGGATAAACTGAAACAAATAATAATGGGTGGAATAACCACACCTATTGAGGGATGTTTTATATATATTCATTATATGAATTAGGGAACCCTCTTTATAAATACATGGAACATATTTATTATGATAATCATGAGGTTTTCCCTCTAGTTATTATATTATTATGATTACACTGTTGATATTGGTTGGGGATGATGCTCAAGGGACTTATTGAGAATGACATTTCACGCTCCCTTAAATCTATTGTTGAGTAAAATATCACCCATTATTATACTGTTATATGGTCGATGGGAATGATGTTCAATTTTACACTATTTAAGGTGTTTATCATGAAATATCACCCCACCAATCTCGAGTTCTTATCATTTTTCATCACATTAATTATGAGATTCATGAAATGTACCATTTTTATTTAGCCTACAAGCTTATTAAGCGAGTTATAGATGCCTGTTTCATGCCCCACATCCATCCTTCACCTATTATCATGGTATATTAGTACTTAATACTAAAAATATATCATGCTTATATGTGCATATAGTATATTACCATACCATAAATATATATGTTTAGTATATATATGGTTACTAGTTAGATTTATATTGGCCTATGATGAAGCAGGTATACCTAAAAGGTGTCTTTTAGGAACATGATTATGCTAGTATTTATTTGTTCATATATGATTTTTATTCTTTTAACTACTCCCTCTTTTAGTTATGTATAATACATTGATTACTTCTAAACACTATTGGTGGTGGCCTATTGTGATTTTATCTCACACCATACATAGGCCGCCTTTGGTACCCAAGTTAATTTATTATCTACTGGAATGGATAAAGGAAATCATGTTGTTATAAAAAATTGATATGATTTACCTATAGCATAGAGATTGGAAGCAGGGGACCAATAATATGCTTGAGATTCTAGTGGATTATAATTTTTCCTTTATTTATTTTTCTATAGCATGTTGTATATGGAAGTCCCATGTTCTCCTTTGTGTATAACACCATTCCATGACATAATTTGTAAGACACTACAACTTGTATTTTGATATTATTAAAAAAATTGTTTATTTATGCTTCTTAAGTTGTTATCATACTTGTTTATATCTTCTTTTTCTATGGTGGGTTACTAGTCTTTTCATTATAGTGTCTGGTTATATTATGCTTCCACTATTTAATTTTGTTTAATATATATATTGTTCCACTCTGATATGTGGGTATAGTCTCCCTACACAACCATATTAGACCCTCACTACTATTAAGTATCCTCTGGAATATGGGGATATGTGCTTGATGCCATGTGGCCCACCGTCTTAGGGAACGAGTTTAGGGGATCCTCGGTCAGGACATTAAAAGTTGTATAAGAGGAGTTTATTTTCATTTGTATTACAATTTGGGTATTATATTGGAGATTATGACATAATGAAATTTGGTAATTAGCCAGTTTCTTGTCCTAGCTAACCCACATACATGGAAAATCAAAATTACCTAGGATGAGATGTTGTAGTTATTAATTATGCCTATTATGGTGGATATGGCTTTCCTATTGGGTGAATTAGTTGTTTTTTATTATAAAACTATTTTTGTTGCATCAATAATGATTTCTATTACCTATATCAATAAAATGAGAGAATTAAAATTCATTACATTGATCATATAGGCACAGTAGGAACAATATTCCATTAATTTTTTCCATGCCATGTCTACTTTCAGTGTGCATTTTCTTATTACATATAGTTAGTGCCTCAATTGTTTATATAAAAATGTGATGAAATTTCTTATAGGGAAATTTTAGTTTTATTAATTAATTTGTTAGCATTAATATAAATGAAATTTTCCCATAAAGGGTGATGATTACACCTTAAATAATCAATTATGAAATATTATTGGTTCTACACCTACAAGTTCTTGACCATGAGATATGTATATATTTATATCAAATTATGAACTCAAGAGTGGAATAAAATATTTATAAATGACGTAGTTATAGATAAATGGGATGAAAAATGTAAATTAAAGGGTGGTTTCCAATATATCATTGAATTGAAATTCCATATAACAGAAGCCCTACTGACTAATACTAGACCTAGACCTAGACACAACCTTATTAGTGGGTAGATTTTTTGTCTCCACGTTCTTATGGACCATTATGGTCTCTTCATTACAACATAGACCTAGAGTTTAGAGCATGCATAGAGTTGTAATAATTTTTATATGAATGGTTATACCATTATTAGTTATTTACCTATAATCATTCGAACTATTAAATTCTCTTCTTAGGCATGCATTTAGAATTGTGGAATCATGCATCCTTGATGTCCTCAGGTCATGAACCATGAAGCCAATGACGATCATCCGCTGGAGGTGGTTGACCCTGATCCTCCAGTGATTCCTCCTAAAGTTCCACTTATGGAACCTCTTACTCATTTGGATATGGGTTCTGAATCCTAATTTTGAGAAGCCTTTTTTCAACATTATGAAAAATATTCACGGTATTTCTCGTCCAACCCTAACTATTGAAGATACAACTCTAGAGTTCCTACATGATCATCCTTCAACCTCTTTGGGGGGTGGTGGAGATCATGCAGATGAGTCTTGGATTAAAGATATGTTATCTATATCAGAGCATCTGGAGATTCCTCCATAGTTGAGGTTAAATCATTCTTCCTATATTATAATAAATTTTTTCAAGAAATGGTGGGTTGTTATTACATAAGAAGACCAACATCCTCGTATTGTTCGTATAGATTTTTAGAGGATATTTTTTGTCTAAATCTTTCCACAGATTGTAAGGTTTGACCAGGATAGAGTGTTTATAAACCTCAAATGGGAATCCATATCTATAATGGAATATTTTTATTGTTTTAATGAGATTTAGATATTCACTAATAATTTATCGAGAAATGATCTTATGACCACTAGATGATTTTAGCATGTAATGGTATATTCCATCTGAACATAGGACAATGTTTTTTAGATAAAGATTGTTTCTGAGAGCCTCAACTAGACCCTACTGAGCGGAGTATAAAAGAAGTGGATGGTATGAGTAATGGATGTTCGGCACCAGGTCCTATCAGCGATTCTTCTATTGGATGAAACTTGAAATTGAGGCTTCTCGTGGGTGTTTCATTAGTCAAACTCCTCGTACTGATAGGTTCTTTATATGTCACTGGTGCAAGAAGAGAAGACATATCAAACCTCAGTGTCTAAGTTATCCAGTGGAATGTAGAGGTTTCAACATGATGGGGCATATCCAGAAATTCTGTAGGACTTTTCTAGTAGTTAATAGTGAGTGGCGATCTACACCTATCCAAAATTTTAAATTAAATATATTTGTATCTCACCATGTGGGCTGCTAGAATACCACCAAATACTCAGGATAAGGTGATGTTCGAGGAAGATTTAATCAGGAACATGATTCTTGGTGCATGAAGAGTGGGCTTCCTTTGGGAATTCATTATGTTACTCAGGGTTTTCATATGGGCCTGTTAAATTAAATGCATCTTATGTTTGAAGAGTAGAGAATCAGGTCTCCTACTGTTCAAGGTACTATTCTACTGGACTCCACTTTAGTGACTAATTTTTTGACATAAGTGCATCTCCTTTTGTTATATCTAAGATAGTCATCAAGATTATGGGCCTCAAAGTAGACATTATTATGGTGTGATGATGATTGATATCACATGATGTATCTGATCAGATAGTTTTCACCATTTAATGAATGTCCCCTTGAGATAAGAATATATCTCTTTATATGGGATCTTTTATCCTCAACCTGATATGCTTTGATGAAATCATCAGTATGGAATATCTAGTTCACTATTGATCCAATTTAAGCTACTATCATCAGAGGGTGAAATTTACTTTATAACAGGGCATTATACATGTTCATTAGAAATAATTGGATGTTCATGAGTCTCGAATTGGACCCAAGTTGCAAAGGTTGGGTAGTGTGGTAGCTCAGATTTCCATTCTGTTCTTGGAAGACCATATGTTATGACCCATTATTTTCCCTTTATTAGTAAATTTGTTCAGATATGTCTTCCCAATGAATTTTTTCGGCTACCTATAGTGTGAGAGGTACAATTTACTTTTGATATAGTTCCCGAAGAAACACTAGTGACTATTCCTCTTTATAAGATGGAACCCTTGGAGCTTCTAGAGTTCAATAAATAGTTAGATGATCTAGACTCTAAAAGCATTATTTTTCCCACCACTTCTCTATGGGGTTAACAAAACATTTTTTCACCAAAAAGGT
Organism: Viscum album; assembly: GCA_963277665.1. Classification (NCBI taxonomy): domain Eukaryota; kingdom Viridiplantae; phylum Streptophyta; class Magnoliopsida; order Santalales; family Viscaceae; genus Viscum; species Viscum album. The sequence goes on from OY728156.1 coordinate 1,171,681,812, forward strand.
GGATGATGCCCATAGTCTTTCATAAATTTCGATTGATTGATCGAGATCATGGAAAATAATCATTATCCAAGGCCTTTAATAGATGTCCCCTTTGTTCAGATATTAGAAGTGAGAGATCATTCAAAGATTTATTTAAGGTTAGGCTATCATCAAGTGTGTGTCAGCTAATCGAACACACCTAACACATCTTTCTTGAGTAGGTATAGTCTTTATGAGTACATTATAATTTCTTTCATCCTTCAAAATGAACTTGTACTATTTATGGATCTAATGAATCTGGTTTTCCACCCGTTCTTTGATTCATTTTTGGTAGTATTTTTTCACAACATCTTAGTGTATTCTCTCGATCAAGAACAAAATAAAAATCATCATGAGATCATTATGAATATACTAAGGGAGCATCATTATTGTGTTATGATCAGTAAATTAAACTTTTGTATTGATAAGGTCCATTTCTTTGGTTATATCATCTCACGGCCAGGAGTATCAAAATACCCTAAGAAAGTGAGAGTTGTGGTTTCTTAGGAGAAATCCAATAACACCTTTGATATATTTATTTTCATGGGGATAAATGATTATAATAGATGCTTCATCTAGGATTTCTCACATCTTACAGTTCCACATACATGGATGAAAAAGAAATGTGTGAAATTCATTTTGATAGAATCTTTTGAAGTAGCCTTTCAAGAGTTGAAAGGAATACTGAATTCTTTGTCTATCCTGATTCTACCATATCCCTGAAAGAGATATACATTATATTGTGATGCATCAGGTTTCTGTCATGGATATTTTCTAATGTTGGATGAGTGGGTAATCATGTACAGGTCTAGTCTGTTAATTCCTCACAAGGAGAATTAACAGACACACAATCTTGAGATTTCTATTGTAGTTCATGAATTATGATGTTGGAGACAATATTTAAATGGAAAATTCTTTGTGGTATTCATTGTTCAAAAAATCCTCAATTAAATCTTTACACAATAAGATTTTTACCTCAGTAATCATAGATGGGTTCAATACCAACATTCGTTCGATTTGGATCTCGCCTATACACCTAGAAAAATAAATTCGATAGATAATTTTATGAGCTATAATACTTTGATATAGGAGATTATGGAGTCCAGTGGTGAATAAGTTCTAATGAAGTTTAATTTAGATATGTATGTTGATGTTTTGGGTGATCATGGGGTAACAATCCTTTCAACATTACGAGTGACATCCACCATTATAGAATAAGAAAATAATGATGCAATAATCTAATCCTGAGGTTCGTGTTCTAATAGATATATTCTCAAATGGTAATTCATCTTATAGTTGGACCATGTATGATGATGAATCTATATGCTTTGATGGGTTTTTAGGAGATGAATCACACATCATAGAGGAGTGATTAAGGAATTTGATGCCTCAATTGGGATGTACGTCCCGGTGTCACCAAGATGTACCATGATTTATGTCACAAGTATTGGTGGCCTTGTATGAAATGAGAGTTTTCTAACATTATCACTCTTTGTTTATCATGTTAAAAGGTGAAGGGATAACAACAGTGACTAGTAGAGATTTTAGAGTCGTTTTCCATTCTCGGGTAGAAATGGGATAATGTTTCTATGGATTTAACGAATATTTTACCTAGATCACCTTGTGGAAATGATAATTTTTGTGTTTTAATTGAACATTTAATGAATGTTTCACATTTATTAACTATAGAATGGACCTTATCAGTAGATGATATAGGGAGACTATACATCAAGGAGGTTATACATCCTCATGGAGCTCAACGTTCTATCATTTCTGAAAGGCATGCTCGATTCACATCATAGCTCTATCAGGGGTTAAAGAAGTTCATTGGTACATGAGTGCTTCTAGGCATGTCCTATCACCCTCAGACCAATGGATAAATAGAGCATATGTTTTAGTTTTTAGAGGACATACTCCATGAATGTTTCCTTAGTTGTGGGATTTCATGGGAGAAACATAAACCCCTTGTTTTTTTATTTAATAAATTTTTTTAGTCTTTTATCAAGATGGATTCTTATAAATACTTGTATGGTAGGAAATTTAGATCACATATATTCTGTTTAGAGGAAGTTTCATCATATTTTCTTGGTCCACATATAGTTTAAGAAGCTACAGAGAATTTCTAGTTGATCATAAAGTGCATGTTGGTAGCTGAGTCTAGATAGAAATCATATGTTAATCAACACCGGTGACCTCTTGAGTTTAAGGTGTGAGACAATGTTTTCTTTCAAGTATCTTCTGGATTGGAATATTGTTGAATTCAATGGTAGGGTAACATATATCCTAGATTCATTGTATCCTCTGAGGTTTTGTAATTAATTATGCTAGTAGCATCCCAAATAGAATTTCTTAGATATATTGGTCTATGAATGATGTCTTTTACATATCTCAGCATTACCGGTATTATCCAGACCTGTCACATGTCTTTCAACCTGATGAGGTTTAGTTATTTGGGGATTATTCCTTTGAGGATTATCTAGTGAACAAAATGGATTAAAGTGTGAAGACACTATAAGGCAGGTCAATTTCATTTTTATGGGTGTTATGGCAGCATGACTGAGTAAAGGACAGGACTTAGGAGAATGAGCTGATATATAAGTTTAGTGGCTGAAACTCTTTCTTAATGATACCACTTTACCCTTAAAATACCAACTCAATAATGGTTTTATTTAGGTAGGGGAGGTTGTAACAGCCTGAACTTTTTAGAAGGTATGGATAATTATTTTTCCACTTACATATTTTATTTATCTTAGTAAACATGTACTACTGCCAAAGGAATATTTTGAGATAATCCAAGTCTTGTTCGGAGCCCAGATCTCTGATAATTGGGAAAAGTGGTTAAGTCATACGGCTACCACACTATTAGTACTAACCTTTCAGGGTAACCATGTAGGGAATATTTTCAATAGCATGGGCCATAAATTGTGTCTTGAATAGTGTGAGATGAGGTGTATTCCCATGTAATGATTTCAAACATTTTGAATAGTGATTTTTTTGTTTTGTGTTCTATTAGGGAAATTATTTCCCATAACCATGTGGGGTGCCACTTTAGATAGTGGGATGATCATGGTTTGACCAAATCGTGTGGCCAAACCATGAACCCCTATTCTTTAGGGAAAATTTAAAAAATGGACATCAATAAAATTAAATCCTAAATAGTCATTTTCTCCTTTCAATTTATAGTGGATGAACACCCCTCTTTTCAAATTGGAGAGCTCGTCTCCTTCCTTGGATTGTCATTCATACTGTTTTCTCATCCGTACACCAAATCGCATGCTATTGAAAGATTCAGATCCACAATGGTCATCACTTGAACCTTCTTGATTCCCATTCCAGTTACTCTTTTTATACTCTCCACTATTTTGGTGTAGGATCATTCCCATTATTTTCATGGAATTGGAGCATTATTAATTTTAATTTTCATCTAATTTGATTATAAAACTAATATTTGATAAGGAGTGATCTAATTCACTATGGTAGGTGTTCCAGTTTCTTTTCTTAAATATTGAGCGGTTTCTATAGTTCTTTTGTAGTTCCACATGTCTTCCATTGTCCTGAAATTCCTATAAAATGAGTTATTTGATTATAAATTTACATACACATGTTGTAATACTCTAGTTTATAATTCTATGTGTTTTAGAGGATGAAAACATTAGTCATATCTCCCACTTGGGTGTTCCAGCATGAAACACCCCTTATTATAAATTTTTTTAAGGTTTGAATATCACCTAAGATTTTTTATTTTCTAGGAAATGGAATATCACCAATATGGGTAATTTCCTCATTGTTAATAGCACCATCTACATGCTTCATTGAACCATGAGATTTAATTTCCATTCCTTGATTAATTGGATAGATTGTATATATTAAATATATTAGCTTCAAGATGGTTTTCTTGCTTAATCGAATCAAATGGGTGAATTGAAATGAATAATAATTTGTGTCATGGAAATTATTATTGATGTATGTTTTATATATATTGATTATATGAATTATGACACCATCCTTATATATAAATGGAACATGATGATGATGAATCTCATGAGGTGATCCCTTGAGATATTACATTATTGTGATTAGGCCATTCTGATTGGATATATATGATGGTTAGGGGACTTTTTGAGAACGACGCTTCACTCTCCCTTAACTCAGGTGTTGAGCATGATGTCTCTACCTTGTTTTCTTGTTACCTAGGTGATGATACTGAAGTCACATCTACCTCGGTTTAGGTATTGGTCATGAAATATCATCCCACCTATCTTGAGTGTTGAGCATGGTGTCTCACATTCATTATTGGATTTAGGGAATGTACCCTTTATCGTTATACTACCATCCCTTTAGACTGGTTATGGATTATTGTGTTTCACCTAATGTCCATATTTCAACAAATTTCATGGAAAATGCCTACATAAATCCACACATACATAGTGAATATAGGTGTACACAATATATAAATATACCATATATATTATTAATATATATATATATGGTAATTTATTTGACTTATTCAAACCTATACCAATGCAGGTAGAGATGACAGGTGTTCGTTAGGAACCTAAGTCAGCTGTTATTTATTTATTTATATTTTATTATTATTCTGATACCTTAACATTTCTGTTGCTATGTAAACTACTTGTAATACTTCTAGAAATAGTTGGTGGTGGAAAATGGCATTTAATATTAGACGCTACTCGGCCTCAATGGGTACCCAAGTATATTAATTTTTTATGGTAATGGATAATGGAAAGAACCCTGTTACATATATTTTATATGATTTATCTATATATTACACCATGCGAGTGGAGGATCGAACATATTCTTGATATTATAGTGGATCATCCTTTTTCCCATTTTTCCTTTTTTTTATAGCATGTTGTATATGCATGTCACATATTCCCATTTTATCTATCGGCATTCCATGTCCTCAAATATATGATACTGCATATTGTATTATGATATTATTATAGTTATTATTGGTTATTTATTCTTTCATATTTGTTATCATACCTATTTATATCTTCTTCCTCTATAGTGGGTTACTGGTCATGTCATTAATGTTTCTATTTATATTATAATTCTATTCTTTCTAGTTATTTATTATATATATTGTGATCCACTATTATGAGGTTATATTCTTCACATAGTACCACATTATCCCCCCACTACCGGTCAACAACCTCTAGTATATGGGGAGGTATGCTTGAATCCATGTGACCCGCCAGTTTGGGGCATGGGTTAAGTGGATCCCAGGTTGGTACGTTACATGTTACAACTTATTTATAATAAATGGTTGAACGATAACATTCTCTTAATATATGAATTTTAGATTTCCCAAAAAATACAATCATGGATTATTATAGTTTTTTATGGTAATTTATTTTTATTTTGAATATATATATGTACTCATTAAAAATATTTTTTCGAATATGAATATTAGATTCATGAGGTAATATATAGAAACTTATTACTTGGACTGAACCAAAAATGTATATTTACTCGAATGTAATGTAGTTATCAATATACTTTGCGGTGTATTATTATATTCAACCATTATTTTCTGAGATATGTGAGATAACTATCTTGATAACTGTCATACGTTGATAAACTATTTATGTAATGAAAATGTGAACTTAGTTAATCTTTAGGTGGTTTGATATGTTGTTGATCATGTTGCTGGTTAAAGAATAACCATGATGGGGTTTATCCACATATATGAAAATTTAAGAACATATAGACCATGATTTAATTACATTTAATAAATTCAGGGACATTATTTGTCAAATCACACATGATGTGATCAATGAATTTGATAAACGATGTGTGTTTTACTCATCAGATAGATGATTGGCATGTGATGTATTCATCGACTGCATTCTTATTTTTGGATAATCATGAAAGGATGAGTTTACCTACACTAAATTAACATGTTGAATGATACTTAGTAACACTTTGTCCTAGAAAAATGTATTACATAGGATTTTAGTTTATTTTTATAAAATTTCTAATAATAGACATGTTTATTTAGATATATGAGTATATTTGTTGAAGATCACACCAAATACCTTAGTATCTTGTGTTGTATTAATACTCTTATTGAAGCTACTCCTTATTTATATTAATAAAATAAAGATATTATATATTTTTTCAATACTAATAAATCCAATAGGGTCTCCAAGTAATTTCCTTCAAAAAATTTCAATTTTTCAAAAAAACATTCTCCAAAATGATGATAGTTTGATCATACCATATCGAATTTTTTTTATGGATTCAAAAAACGTTTTTCAATTCTTCATAAATTCATTATGGGATTTTTCTGAAAGTGGGTGACTATTGGATGTGTACTAAAACTATATACACAATACCTTGGGTTTTTTGGAATCCATGGATAGTAATCGTTATTTATTTGTTTAGGCATGAATGGAATGCATTTGTCCTTCTATATCCACCCCAAGTGATTTCATAATTTTTATACTAAATAGTCGATTACTTTATACCAATAAAATACTCATTGAGTTGATTTCAATGAATGAACTATAATTGGGTGTAATTTTTGAGTTCCAAGTTATGGAACAAGGTACATTTCAAACGTATGAAGATATTTATTAATGAAGAGTTTTCACGAAGGATATATAATTGTATGTGATCCAACCAACTATGTATTTACTATGAGATATTATTGATCCATAGTCTATATTCTCTTATTTTTAAAACATCATATTTCGTATAGTGAATGACCTAGAACAACATTGATGTTAAGGACTCCTTATAAAATATCAGTTGATCTACTAGTCAGTGTCCCCCCATCCTCAGAAGCATGAGGAATATTTATACTTTTCATCATGATCATTTTGAAGAATACTTTATCAAAGATTCATATGTATGTTGTTGATATTATTGTGGTTGAGGTGTTCCATTATATGATTTAATTTTAAAATATATTTTTTTTTATTAGAGATTGATTCATACATTTTTGTGTTCACATACACTTCCATGGATTATGTGATGATCCAACTAACCCCAACATTTACCACATGTAATAATGTAATCAAAAAATCCTATAAAACTTTTTATTCAGAAAATTATGTCGGAATAAAGAGATTAAGACAACAACCACAAATTTTTTTTATCACTCACTCACTTCCAAAAACACAAGTATCATTATGTCTTTATAAGTAGAAACCTATCAAGAATTTCTTATGTGATCTCAAAGACACTTAAAAATCATCAATGAATAATTGATGAAGCATAAAGTGCGTGAACCATAACACATAGTGGAAAAACTGAAACTAATTGTTCATGAAAAACATGTGATACAACTTGATGACCATATTCATTATTTTCATAATAGGGAATCACCTTTCTCTAGATAATGATTAACAATATTTTAGTGCTCTTCACTGACTCCACTTTAACACCTTTATTAATCACCCCCATGAATTGAGATAGATATTGGCATGGGAAAACAATTTTATTCTTATGAAACTTCCACCTATAATATTATTTTTATATTGAATACAGTCTGTTGATACCACATAATTAGAATAAAAAATAATCATTTAAACCAATAATGGGTTTACTTCATCCATTACGGTTTTTTTCTTCTTAGTAGTGGTATGATTCCATGAGATATATATCCTAACATAAATGTTTTCTCATAAAATTATTCTGGATTCGACTATTTGAATCTCATAGATCTTTAAAATAACTATAGTCCTAGATCATCCAATACATAGTTTAAAATTATTTGTTATAAAATGTATCATCCAAATATGGATATGAATACAAAATAAATTTATCTAAACCAATTTATATGTTACTTCAAGTCCATAACACCTTTATTACTATTGAACTATTCAGATATCAAATAAAACATATAGAATCTTTGAATCTTCAAGTTGTATTAAATTTCATTCTACTCACTAACATGTTCTCTTTTAGTAAAAGTACCACATTGATCATATCACCCCCTTAGTTCCTTTCATTACAACATTACTCTAAGTCTTTCTAGTTTTTCTCCCTTGGGTTATATTTTCATGATCTTCCCCAAATAGAAACCAGTCTTGATCTAGTAATAAAGACAAAATTTTCCCCTAACACACACTACCAATTTTCCTCGAGTCAGTGACTAGCACCAAGTGCATAAAAAATTTAAATGAGAGTAATTACCCTCATATAAACCGAGAAAAATAGAAACAAAAACCCATAAGTACAATTATATTAATAAACTATTATCCATAATAATCCAACAATGCTTGGTTGATTTCATAAAATGACCTAAAACCCAAAAATAATACTAATAAAACTCTAAAGAAGTGACTTAATAGGGAAACTACAAGATAAAAGGGAGAACTGTCTACATAAATCTCTAAAATCACCTAGAAACCCTGAAAACATTTTATGTATATAGGTGTGCTCCTAACATGTATACTTGGTATGATCATACCTGTGACATCTCATGAATATGTGAAAGAGGAATAATAATGCTCCGGTGAACCAATAGAACAAACAACCACCTATTCATAGATAAACTACCACCTAGACACACCATGACCCACTCACTAAGTATTTCATCTAAACAAAATAACATATTATGAGTAAAATAAAAATATTCCACCCATAACTACTTCCATTTTAATTTTCCAATATCACTCCCCAACATCAAAAGTATTGTGCTTACTCCCCCAAAAAATGATTTGGGTTGGATCACAACCCTACATACAACAACATCCCACTCCATTATCTCTCAATTATTAAGCCACTTTTCTTGAGAGTGACTTCTCATTATCAAAAAGTTATTTACATTAACAAAAAATTGCATCCCTTTTCACTTATAAAAGGATCCTCTCACAAACCCTTAAATTACACTCCTAAATTTTATTTCTTTCTAGAAAACCTGTCATTTTACCTTTTCCATTAATTCTCTATTTTTGACATTATCTTCTGGTTACAAAATTTTATCCTAAACCTCACATTTCCATTGGATCCTATATGTAAATCTTAAATTTCCCAATGCGAGTAATCTTTTTTACATAACTTATTTCATTTCTATGTTATATATATGATTATGATTTAATTATACATATGTTGTATCATATTTATTGTTTATATACTGAATAATATTATTTAAAGGTAAAAATAATTAATAACCTTTCCCCTTTTCCATCATAAAAATGAAAATGGGATCAGTGTGTATATGTTGACTATCACCTCTATGAATCAACATGTTTTTCCTTGACCAGCTAACATGGATTGTAAAAAGGGGGAAATTAGTAAATAATTATGATATATATATATATATATATATATATATATATATATATTCTTCCTATTATAATAATCCATCTTACTCATTTCTTTTTTTCAATAAAAATGTAGTTTTCATCCATTTGTACTTGTATACTACCACTTTAATGGAATGGTGTATTCCATTTTTTTCATTAGAAATCTCATTAATGGAAATAATATTGGGTTTAAAAGATAAATATGATTTTTATGTCACTATTATGGTTATGGTATTAAAAATATAATAACCTATTAACTATATAAACAAGAAACAATCACTATAAAAATAATCATCTTAAACAGGCATACTTTGAGGCAATTCCTTCTATTCATATTATGTAATATTTTCATATGCATTAAATATTATTATAATTACTCAAAATAATAATATATACCAATAATGAACACTAAATAAAATCATTATTCGTTTTTATAATGATATTATAACTAAACCATCATATAATCATTCATTAAATCATGGTTTGTTTATGTTTGGTTCATTTTAACCACCTACTTAAACTATACTATTAATTTATATAATGGATGTCAATGAGAACATAATTACTAGTCTAGTAAGTTATAATGGTTTAAAAATTTATAAGTTTATTGGATATTTTAAATAAATATTTCATTCATTTTATAGAAAAACACCATTTCATTATCATGAATCACTGAAACACACTTCTTATCGATTTAATCATCATAGATAAAGAATAAAACACTCATGAAAAAAATATAGATGTTAACATTTATACTAAAAAATGTATAATTTTTAATTTCATTATATGTTAGTGGTGATATTTTAATAAATAATTAATACAAACATTGCAATTATAAAACTTGTATAAACAATCAAACTATAAAGTCTAGATGTGGCAAAATAGGTAAAAAGGATATATGGAAATAATATATAGAATTATTATATATAAAGTGTATAAATGAATTTGAATATGATTAAGGATCTAAATTAATTTATTTATATTGCTATATTTTTTTTATAGGAGGATAAATTTTGTTACAGGAAGACAAGACAACAGGTAAGGGTTTTCAATCTTAAATTCCTCAGTTTTAGACATGTTTTGTAGTATTCCTATAATATTAATTAAGCAATTTATATATAAAATTTTTAGATATTATATAATTAAATTCATTCTATTCATGGTGATTTTATATCAATTTAAATCCCCCTATTTGAGCATGTTTTGATTGAATTACTACCCAAGACATAATTGGGGTTTTTCTGTCTTAATATTCTTTCTTTTGGACTCATTCTATATTCACCATTTATTTACATATTTGTAGTGAATAAATTTACATGGAATAATTTTTACCATATTACTGATGAATTTAAATGTATTTACATGTTTATATTGTTATCCCACCCTCATATTCTTCTAGTACATTAGTAACCAAAAATATTGTAAAACTAAATCATTTGCATTATGGAAAAACCAACCAAAGTTTTGGTAAAATAAATGTGTGTATCATTTCCTAGAAAATAAATCCATTTATTAATACTAGAATGTGAATTAGATATGGAAAAGAGTAACCTAGGGGTAATCACCTGAACATTTGTTTGGATGAGCATTGAATTTTACATCACTTTCATGCATGATATGTGGTCCTAAGACTATATAAATGTCTAGACACTATAAGTAGATAAGTTTTGGAATATTCATACACTCTTTATGAATCATCCATTTGGATTTTTCATACCATCACCTTTCTCTCCAAAAAATAAAACCATTTGATCCATAATGGATAAATAACCACATTGAATGCTCTATCACCCCTATATTACTTTGATAAAGGTACTTCTTGTTATATTGATGACACCCCTAGATAATAAGTTTATTAAGGGATGTTATCCTCAAAACCCACATTATTCCATTGAATGGAGAATTTTTTTTTTAATTATTTTTCATTTTATATATAGATAAGTTTTTATTCATCAAGATGTTTCTTATATAATGGTAGGAAATTTATTATTTACTCTTATAGTGAATGTATTGGACATAAACATGTGATAATTGGGGATTACAATTATACATCAACTCAATGCATCAGCATCTCTCATAAGATGATGAAACATGGTTTTTGGTGTATATATCTCTACATATATGTATATTTTCTGGGTAAATTTCCATTACTACATGTTTTGTTCATAATTAATATTAATTCCAATGTTATGAGATAAATTATTATTATTATTTAGGTTTTAATTTATTCTCATGGATATAATTTCCCTATAGATTTAGTGGATTATGGATTTGTGTTTTCCATTCATTCTTGTCATATCAATTTTTCCATGTTTATTTTATGATATCTTTTAATGTGTGATATTACTCATAAATTATCTGAGAACAAAACTATTTTTTCCTTCTCCTAGTAAATTAATTGGATACCTATATGTTATTTTATAGGATATTATGAAATGAATGATAATGTTCTTCTAATGATTCCATGATATATCTTATCATTTAAAATGTAATTTATATATGAATCTAATATTCCAAGTTTGTTTAGTTATTGGACCCTTTACAAACTCATTTATTTTATACCAATATTATAATATAACTACTACATCAAGGCTTCTAGAGATGACCTTATTTATTTTATACCAATATTATAATATAACTATTGCATCAGGGTTTCTAGATAATCTAATGTTTTATTTGGTATCATAAGAAGTTCTTTTGGAAACATTGTTACTAGATTTAGAGGAACCAAGTTATATATAACAAGGAATATTAGTGTCCCTAAATATATATAGGTAAAAATCAAGAAAACATAATCAGAATTATATTTTACAATTCAATATCATATGAAAATTATTTGGATTGCATTATAGAGAGATAGTGACTAACATAAGGAATTGGAATAATTTCACCACCCAATTTCAAAGTAGGTATAATCCCCTATAGAAAGTCAATATAAAAATTTGAGGCTTATTATATCATAAATATGTTAGGATAGTTGACGTAGGTTATCAAAAATAACCTCACCTCTATAGAGAAACATTTTGATCCACAATGTGGTGTAACTATATTGAACATATTCATGTGGAGAAAACCATTAGTATTTAGTGGAATTTTTAATCCATTAGTATCTAAAAGTTGATTAATTACTTAAATAATATCTTTATTAGTTTGGGAAATAGTAAAAATTAAAAAAAAATCATTATATTTGTCTATAGTTTGAAGGGAGGTGTGGAATAATTGTGGTGTATAATTAAAATAAAATAAATAGGATTATCAATTGTGATCTATATATTTGGAACATATCATAAGGATTGATATTGTAATTGTGGTACAAAAAAATCATTAATGTTTTTTCAGAATAATTTCATATTCATCAACATGAGCATGAAGTTGATTTCTCTATAAAACACATTCCAGGTGAAATACATATATTTAAAATATTTTATATAAATAAACAATTGGAGTTCATGGGGTTGAAATAATATTTATAGGAATTGTGTGATAAGGTATTTATACATCCTAGTGTTTTAGTATTGGGAGCCTTTATTTTATTCATGAAAACTAATAATGCTTCGAATTGATTATTCATTGATTATTAGGATATCAATGTCATTAATATAAATAATAATTATATTTTACCATACATTGATAACTTATTGTATCACATATAATTATCCCAAAACTTTTCAAATATCAATCTTCAGTCTAGTTATCATTATCTATTGGTGAACAAGGATGATATTTCAAAGTGAATATTTTGAACTAGGTATGGATAATATGAGTTTATGGTAATTCTCATTGGATTGAATAATAAACCTTTTATATTTATAGATTGTATTGATAGAGTACTAAAAGATGGTCTAGATTAATTTTTTTTGGTATTCATTAACCATATCCTGATATACTCCAAAAGCTATGAAGAGTATGAGAGTCCCCTGAAAATGAAACTAGATACCCTAAGAAAAAAAAATTATAAGGTAAATATTGTCACTGGGAATTTTGGATCAATAAATTTACTTTTTTCACCATATTTTATACAATAATGGAATATATATTGAAAATTCAAAGAAAAAGGTTGTCAATGAGTATCCTACAGTGATGAACATATCCTATAACTACTGCTTCCAAGGTTTTTCAACTTACGTTCAGTGGTTTCAGCAAGATTTCACTCAATTTTCCAACATGCTAACCAATTTAAAAATTAATGATATTAAACTCACAAGGTTAAAGTAATGTGTGGAAGGTTTCGAAGTTCTAAAGGGTATATTGATAATACACTGCAATTTACTTTTCCCATTAGTTATATAATTCTTTTTAATATACAGAAATTCATGTAATAAATTTGGATGTGTCTTTATATAGTGTGGTAGGATGGTTAATTATACATTAATAAACTAGACTATCCATTAACAGAACTGTTAAACTCATGAACAAGATCTAGAATATAAAATATTTACATTAAAATTAAGTGGATGCTACCGCTATGGTGAAAATGATATATATATATATATAAATATATATTACAAGTGATTAAATTATATATTTTCTCAAACGGATCATAGTGGATTGAAATGAACATGGTTTGAATGGGATATGACAAATTAATACACTACAACCCCAGAAGGGAAAACAAGGTGGTTGATTCCTAAAGTATGAGGGGCCATGGAATTATGACCATGATGAGGATTAGAAAGGATCATATATATAGAGATCGAGTAAAGGTATATATGTTTATTCTTATGCAAGGTTATCCATTATTCCTTTTCCAAAAAACTGTTAACCCATCCACCCTATAAAAGATAAATAAGTCTTAGTATGATGAGAAGAATATTTAAAGTAATATTAAAGAAAAAATAATCAGAAATTTATATAATTAATCTATATAAATGGATTATTCATTATTTTAATTATTTTGTATTTCGCATCCATACTCAAGTCGAATAGAGAACTGCAAGATGAAGAAAATAGATTAAATATTTCTATACACCCTGGTAGCAAAATGATATATACATATTAATGAGAGGATTTCTGGTGGGATAGTATAATGTGGATGAATGTAGAATATTTTTCTATATGGTTAGTATTCTAGGAGGTAAAGTCTAAAATATAACATCTTAAGGGAGTCATATAACCTCTTCCTATACCTATATGGAATTAAAAAAAATATCACAATGGAATTTCATAATGTAAATATGAATTATCCACATCTGAATGATGTTACATGGGTCATTATATATCACCTTAATAATTCATCAACTTTATTAATGATATAATAGTATCAACCATCCTTAATTTAAATTAAATCACACAGATTCATTTGGAACTTATTTTAATTATATTTCATCGTCATCCTCAGTTCACATTAAATTTTAAAAATATTATTTAATGGCCCCTCGACACTAATATACCTTTCATAACATCCTATCATCCACCAACTAATAGGGACTCTAAAAATGTTATCTAAACATTTGGAAACATGTTGAGATCATTTTCTCTTCACTTCCAAGGTATGTGGGATTAGTATCATCCTTTTTATGAATTTTTATACACTAATATCTTCCTTTTGATAACTTGGATGGAATTTTAAGAAGAATGGAATTGGAAAATATTTCATAATATATCTTTTTGGAAGGAAGATTGACAAATAAATCACGTTTTCCCTAAAATCGTAGAGGAAATGATTATTATAGCATGGATAATTAATGATCATATTAAAGTATACTTGAGTAGAAAAAATCTATATGAATAATAAAAGGAAAAAAATGGAACTTGATGTAGGCTTCATGTATTCTTAATGTATTTTACCTGAAAATGAGTTGTAAAATTTGTTAAATGGGGAATTTAATCCCTAGGTACATTGGTCCTTTTGAAATACTAAAATGAATTGATACTATAGCTTAATGATTGGGTATTTTGTCTTGTATTTTTAAATTACACATTGTATTACATGTTTTATTATTGAGAAAATACATATGAGATCCAATTAATATGATCAAATATGAGTGAATATAGTTAGATACTGTATTATATTGTAATTATGAGCTTGCTCAGATCCTTGATAATATAAAAGAAACATTTTAGAATCCGAAATCTCGATTGCTTATATTTATTTAGTGAAATCATAAACTATAAGAAGAAACATTGGATATTGAATAATAATTTAGGAATCAATCTCCAAATTTGTTCAATATTTGTTATAGACCCCTATTTTTATGATGAGGATCTGTAAGGGGGGATAATCTATAACTTAAAACCCTACTGTTGTAGGTAAACTCCATATCCTAAACTATCATAAAATATGAATTCTAAAGAAACTTTATTTATGAATATATTTAAAGGATTAATTCCCAATTATTGGAAGATTATTTTAACCAAATAATGTTGATTTTTGAATTCATAATAAAGATGTCTACTTAAGATTAAATGTTGAGATTTTTTTTGAAAATATTTTATTTTAAAAGAATAATGGAAATCATATTTTTATAAAAACCATAAACTTTATACAATTTCTTAGATGTAAGAAAAAAATTAAATTAAAATAATATTATATTTAAAAATATATTATTTATAGTTATTATTATACACTTTTATATATTATGTTTAATTTATAGACCGATATTTGATATTTTAATACATTAGTCACATTTTTACTAAAACTATTTCAATTCATTATATATTTTATTATTTTAAAATTAACATACACCAAATATATAATTTTAATATTAGAAAATTGATTTAAAATTTATAATCAATAGTTCCAAATTTCATATAAGGACTATTATATTTTTTCATAAAGGATAAGTCACTAAATAAAAAAACTAGTTATTGTAGTAAAAGTTAAAATTGTAAATGTAAAAAATATAAATGAAATGAGTTAAAAACATGTTTAAAATATCTATTTAACTGAATTTTAGATCATTAGTATACCTTATATATTCCCATCACAATTATTTATAATTTTTTTATCCATCTTCATTGATAATGGCATCCCATTATTAAATTGTTATGCATATTTACAAAAACATCATCCCATTTCACTTATAAAAAGGTTCCATGTAAACCAGTTGAATACCACTCCTAAAATTAGGTTTCCTCATTAAATATATATTTTTTCATTGCAATTTAATCATATATCACTTCCATTATAATATTTTCATATTTCTTTTATCTTAATACCTCCATCTATAAGGAATCCCCTAATAGAATATCAAAGTGTTCATTAAGAGTACTCCTTTTTACTTAACTTCTTGACATTATATTTTACCTTTGAAATTTTAATTTTCTCATAACTATATGGTATCTTCATTATTTTGAACATAGTGAATGATATAATTTTATGTGAATTATCAATAAAAATATTTCACTTTTTCATTCAGGAAAACAAAATTTTGATTCGGGCATATGTGCGGAGTACCACCTCCATGAAGAAACATGGTTCATTTTCCATCACTACTTAACATGGATACCTAAAAATTGGATTGTAGTAATTAATAATGATATTATTAACAGTTTTTATCCTTATATAATAATTCATGTTACATTTTTCTTATGTTATAAGAAAAATGAAATCATCAGCCATGCTTTTGTAAGGACTGTCACCGCCATAATATAGTGAATTAGATTTTTTTCATTACCACCTTTCATGGATGTAATTATGAAAAAATTTAACGATAAATATTATTTTTTAAAAATATTTTGGTTACATTATAAAAAAATTAATATCCTATTGTATATTTAAATAATAAATAGTCAATTTGAAATTAATTATCATAACAAGCATACTAAAAGGAAAATATTAATATTCAAACTATGAAATATTTTCACATCCATTAATTCATCCTATAATTACTTATAATTATAATATATGACACTAATATACACTAAATAATATCGTTATGCTTCTAGTATAATAATATTCTAACTAAACCACCTCATAATCATTTATTAAATCACGGTTTGTTCATGCTTATGTAGGTTTAACTACCTACATGAAAAATACTACGAATTTATAACATAAATGACTTTAGGAACATAATTTCATGTATAATATTATACAAATGTGTAAATAATGGTTAATTTTTTGTAAATGTTAAATATATATTTAATTCATTAATTAAAAAACACCCTTTGATCGTCGAGAATCAATGAAACATATTTGTTACTGATTCCTTCTACTAGGATAAATACTAAAACACCCATAAAACGAATTGGAAACCCTGTAAAGTATAATAATTCATCTATAAACAAAAAATTAATTCCCTAATAATATTGAAATTTCTAATTAGTTTGAATATGGACACCACAATTATGAAACTAGTACGAACGATCAAACTACAAACACATGTTTAAGGAATATATGTAAAAACTAACTTGATTTAATAAAAAGAGTGACTATATATGAAGTGTATAAATGAAAATATGTAATATTAAGGTTATGAATAAAAAATATTGAGATATATATGTGTGTGATAAAAGAGTATAATGTATGTTTTTTGAATTCAAGATAAGAGGTCAGGGGTTTCGACATCAAATTCATCTCCAGAAAGACATGTTTTGTTTTTTGAACCTAATTAATTTTATGAGGTATATATCATTAAAATTTGATATATTATATATGAAACTATTTTTATTAATTTAATTTTAATATCACTTTTAATTCCACTCTTTAAATGTTATTTTATTGGATTTCTTCCCAAGCTACAAGTCAATTTTTTTTCTCAATTTTCATTCTATGGGACTCATTATATATTCACTACTTATTTACTTTTGTGAGGTGTATAAATTTACTTGGAATACTTTTTACCATATTCCTCATGAATTTAGAATGATTTAAAATCAATTTTTATATCCCTGACACATATCCTTTTTATTCAATAGTTACCAAATCAATTAGAAAACTCAATATCATCATGGTGGAAAAATAATCATATGTTTTAGATAAAAAATATTTTTATATTTTCATAAAAAATTCTTATTTGGATACTAAAATGTGGATAAATCATTGGTATATATGAACCTATTGGTAATCACCCAGAAAGTGTTGGTTGAGTGTGGAATGAATCATCACTTTGATGAATACTGAGTGGTCTTATTACTGCACATCTTACAAGACACTCCTATGAGATATTCATTTGAATATTTACATGATATTTTATGAACCACGATGAATTATTTTTTCTTTCATTTATTTTTACTCCTACTAGTGAAAAATATTCAACTTAATTAATATCTTCCATGGATAATCCAGCATATTAAATGTACACTCTCCACTATATTTCTTCGATAAAGGAACTTCATATTACTTTGATGAGACCTCGTAGATTTTATGTTGGCTAAGGGATTTTCTCATAGACATTCAAATTATTATATTAAATAAGGAGGTATTTATCTTATGTATTTTTCCTTATATTGATAGATATATTTTTATTCCAATGTAAGTTCTTTAGGGAATGGTCTGAAATGTCTTTTAAAAAATTATGGTGAATGAATTGGAATTAAACAAGTGACTGGTGTGGTCTATAATTATATACTCCCTCAATGCAGCTATAGGACTCATATTAAAAAACAACTGGAGTTTTTTTTGTATACCTCTCCCCATATCATTGCGATATCTCAGAAAAATGACATCATTTAATTTTTTATGTATTATTTGAAGATTTACATCATTATGGGGTAAATTATTCTCATTATCCATGTTTTACTTTATTTTATTAGGAATAACATGTAACAACCTTGGATTTTTTTAGTATGTCATGAATTATTTTCTCCATTATTCAATGGTATTTTGTTGTTGTTTATTATTTATATGTTGTACCGGGTAGATTCTGGGTGGTTATTGATGATTTTAGATGCCTTTAATTGGGCACATGGTTTGAGCATGGTTTGGAAAAATAATGTAGGTATTCCCAAGAAAATGTGCATCTTTTTGAAGATGCATCATGGATAGTGCATGGTTGGTTGACAGTTAGATCTTACCATGTCACATTCCCTAGGATACTATGTGACTCGGGATAGAGAAAAAAAGCATTTTTAGTTCATGGTTTATCATATCATTTATCCAGTTCATGTTAGTTCTATGATGAGGTAGTTAGCCTTACATTGCTGGAAAGGCCTATGGCATGGCCTGAATGGAATTCCTAATCCCACAGGATGGAAGAAACCACCTGGTAACCAATAACTACCTTTGGGACTGATTTCACCCACAATAAACCAAGTTATCATCAAAATTAATAGATATATGTGAAAAACCAAAATAGTAAATATATATTAACTATGAAAAATAATAACTCATCTCCATGTGATATGAGAGATAGCATCCCAATAAGTAATTGCCAAACTCCCTCACCCCACTAACGCAGATACCCTATACCTTCATAAGGTGCCTTATCTTTACCTATATTAGATAAAACAAGATCTAAACACACCCATATACTTATATATGGTTTGAGAAAAATAGTCCCACTAGAATCCCACCATGTTCATCATAATCCATATTTAATAATTAAACTAATTATTTTTATTTAAAGAAAAAAGATGAATTTTATATATATACAGATTTTTAATAAAAAATGTCAATTCACACATTTATAGTAGTTTAAAAATGTTAAACAAATAAATCATTTTATTTTCAAATAAAATTTCATTAAACCATTCTAAAAACATTCATAAATAACCGTTTCAAAATAGAGAAACATTAAAACTAAGAACTAGGGTGGATGAGGTCCAGGTTAGCTATGATCCTCACACTATAGGGATAAAATTAATAATTGTACATGTACTCCAATAACATGAGCCTAGGGATACAGGAAGAACACATATAAGAGACCCCCTTACCATAAAAAGTTTTAGATAGTGATTCTGAATAAATCTATTATAATTTGCTAAAAATGTCATCGAATGCATATCCCATTCTAACCCCCTCATAAAAAACCCAATTTACAGATGAAATTGACTACACATAGAGGCTTTAATTTCAAAAACATACCACACTTTAAGAATTTTAATTTAACAAAAGTCACACCCTTGAAGGATTTACCTTTACAGTTTAAATCATCTCAAGGGCATATCACACATCAATAATCAAAATTCCCAATACATAAAAAACATGATTTGAAATAAATATTCATAAACAATACCAAAGGTAAAATAAATTTTCAAAAATGATTCCAAAACAACACATTTTTGGAATCATAAATAATTTCAGTAAACAATGTATAAAACAAATTTAAAATAAGCAGTAAAGAATGGATTATAAAACAAGAGCATTCAATGAAACCACCTACCTCAAACACTTGGTCTTCCAAAAAATTATTGGGATTCATAA
The DNA here is from genome assembly GCA_963277665.1 of Viscum album. Classification (NCBI taxonomy): domain Eukaryota; kingdom Viridiplantae; phylum Streptophyta; class Magnoliopsida; order Santalales; family Viscaceae; genus Viscum; species Viscum album. Next base: position 1,171,702,416 of record OY728156.1, read on the forward strand.
AACGAAGCTAAAGAGGGATATTATATATAATTATAAGACCCAAAACCATGAAATTCATATTGGGAAACTCTAATTAAATAATCTCATGATCAATAGAGACATATAAAACTACTTACCAAGTCAATTTTAAAAGAAACACACAACTCCCAACATAGATCTACTGTATTTATTCCATATTCATAAGGGATATAATATAGTATTCATTAAATTGTGTCATTACCAATGTATTTAATCATAAAATCCCAAATTCTAGTTTCAATTCACGATAAATTGATGAGATCTTGGAAAATGATGATGAACTATGAAGAACAGACTATTACCATTAATTCCCTTGATCTAACACCCAAAAATATGTCGATATAGCTCCCTAAAATATTTTTTATTAAAAAAATATCAAATTGAATCTTGTATAATATAGATCCAATGATAGTTTAATGTATATAAACCATATTCTTATTTATTTTTTTTGGAAAACTTCCAAATTTTACTAACTATGCACTAACTGGTTGAAACTCCACTATCTAAAACCACCTCAAGACACACCCAATCTTATAAATCCATGAATCTGGTCATATGAGCCCATGGGTCTCCTAAAATACCTTTGATTCCTTCCCATAATAACATAATTTCTTACCTTTCAAATTCATTTATCATACTAATGAATGTACCCACATGCCAATACATGTTCATTTTGTGTGTTTTTTCTTCACTCACACACACCCGAGGAAACATTCAATGATGTCACTATTCATGACACTACACCAAGATAGGCATGCCTAACTATGGATTTAAAATTAAAAAGTCTCATAAAATGAAAGGATCACCTTGTTGACATAGGTAATAAAATTTTTCCTTTTAACCCATTAACCTTCTAGGGTAGGTATCAAATGATGTTTTTCTTTTCTTTCATGTTGACTATATTTGGGGAAAGGTAGAAAGGATATTGGATATATGGAAATCATGTTGAAAAGTCACATAATTTAATGTTCATATCTTATGTGGTGGGCCTTTTAGTTAGTAGTTATGGGACTAATATTACAGCTATATCTTTATGGATTCCTGGTAATCTTGAGTATGTTTTATTGTTATAGTTTTTGGTATTTTGGGGTATTCATGCCTAATTAATAGTCATGTAGGATCATATGTGATATATATATATATATTAATTTTTATTACCTTCCATGGTAGTTCAATTAATTAAATTCTTTTATGTATGCCTATTATTCAGTGGAATATTATTCTAATATTTAGATTATGTGAATAAGAAAATTCATGTTGTTATATATATATTTGGATTAAAAAATCATTTATAATAGAACTAGGATTGATAATTTGGTAGTTCTATGAGGCTTACCCCTTTCATTGAGGGTATCCTCCCAGGATAGCTCTTTTTATATAAACAATTCAAAGTTCCTATAATCTAAATGAGTTGATATCTTAAGTAATCTAATATAGGGATTCTAATAATTCATTTGATATCACAAATAATGTCACAAATAAGACTTCTTATGAGACCACTAGGAGATGTATGCTAGAATACTCCCTCTAGGGAGTATGATCCTATTCTACCACTAGATGGCTATGAGGATGAAATTGAGAATGCTGAAATGCATTATGCAGTGGTTTAACTGGTAGAACCTCTATATCCCAAATTCATCTATATAGTTCCTATTCAAGTATGATTAATATTTATGAAAATAATTTATTATTCGTATGACATTGATTTTTACAATCCCTATGATTTCCAGGACTAGGGTGGCCTATAGGATTTCAAAGACTAGATATACATTTTTTAGGGGATCATCGATCATCAAAGACTCCAGAGGTCATATGAGTAAAGTTGTATCACTTAATACTTTAAGACCCACTATAATATAGTGGGGTGTCATGAAACATTCATGTAAACAATTATTGTATTACATTAATACCCTTCATGGATGATTTCATTGAGTAGTTTTTTCAGTAAAAACTTAATATATATTGGGATCAAGAGTTTAATGAGCTTCAATAAGAAAAAATGTGAGTGTCAATATATTCTACTGATTTCATGGAGTTTTTCCACTCTGTCCCTTTTTCGAATACAAATGAGGCATCAATGGAACAAATTATTTGGATCATTCTATGAACATGTTTGATCTATTAGTTAAGGATCATTGATTTGATGAAATATCCATAAGTTATTTGAAATTACTTGATGATAGAGAAGTTTTTAGAGTTGAAAAGTGATAATAATATTCTTTTTGATTTTGGTGGATTAGTTAGAGCTGTCTTAAGTGTTGTAATGTATTCCTCTTTTGATGGAATGAATAAGAAGTTTTAGGATTTGTTGTAGGGTGGTGGAATAAAATTAAAACAAGTTAGGGTTAAATTATCCCACAACATGGGAGGGGGAGGTAACCATTATTTCAACTATGGATATAGTAGAAATTAAGGATAGGATATATTAGTGGTTTAATGTAGAAATATACTTTGTCCCCGGGACCTTGACAAGATTCTTAAAATTAGACTCAAACCCCATAGACATGGCTTACCTAGACACGTTTTGTACCTCAAGGATATGCTCTTGAAGTTGAGGTAGGAATATTTTTAGCGGTGGACTAGGTTCCAACTAATAAAAAAGAGGGACCACAGACAGTTTGAGGTAAATTATTGATATGATCTATGTCAAATTATTCTTTTTCTAATATAGTTTCTTCTCATTTGTTTATATTTTCTCATTTAGTTACTAGATTTCACTTACCAGTCTAGTTATCTTCTAATTTATTATCTTTAGACACACCCTTAGGAAAGCAATTTGATATTCTATAAATATTTTCAGAATATCTTTTAGTAGTTGTTGTATATGGACACTTTTGTGATTTCGTAATCATTGTGATGACTTGTTCTAATGTTAATATTTTATATGGACTAGTTGACTATTTACTATTGGTAGATTCACTATAATTGGATATTAGTATACTTTATTGTTCCTAAGATAGTAATGTTTCTTATGACCAAAGAATGGGATGTTGGAGTATGTATAACTAGTCATAATGTGATTCATTGTAGATATATTATATAACATATAGTGGTCTTGGTTCTTTCACAATATTAGGAAGTTTCTCCCTCCACTTTTCCACTAGTTTTGTAGTGTTACAAGAATTTCGTTCCAAATGATTTCATAGGTATTCCCCATCATATTAGAATTTATTTTGAGAAAAAAACTCATACTTGAATCACAACCAATGTGTATTTCACCATATCATATCTCACTATCTCAGTTGATGGGACCTAAGTTAAAAATCATGAATTTGGATGAAAATGGTTTTATCGAACCGATTATATCTCCCAAGGGTTCTATGGTTTTATTTTTGAAAAGATTAAGGATGGTAGTCTTATTTTCTGTGTGGAATAAAAGAAGATAAACCAAATAGACATGAATAATAGATACACATTGATGAGTAATTATGACATGTTTGATTGGTTTTATGGAGCCTATCCATTCTTCTTGATTGATCTATGATCAATTAATCATAAACTTCAGGTTGGATATGAGGATAATCCTTTGATATCATTCAGGGGTACACATCGATTGTATAAGTATATTTTCATTCCTTTTGGCTTGAAAAATTAACCAAAGGTGTTTTTAGATCTCGTGAAGAGGATCATACATCCATATATTGACACATTCATGGTTTTATTGTTGATGATATCCTCATGTACACATAGACCTCATAGATTCATTCCAAACACTAAGAGAATTTTTTGAATACAAACTAAGAAAATATAATCTATTATAAGAACTCAATATGTATCTTTTAGGTTTAGAAGGTACATTTTCATTGAAATGTAAACTCATAGGTGAGAATTAATGTGTTATCTATGAATATTGAGGCTTTTTTCTATTGAGAATTCCATAGATATATGTTCTATACAAAGTGTTTCCTCTATTTTGTGGGATACGATTGATTGTTATTTTAGGGGTTATCCTTCCTAAGAGTGACTATGACTTGGCATACCCATAATGGGGGTGTGGTTTCAATGGAATAATCACTATGAATAATCCTTCTCTGATATGAATAGTAGATTGATGAAAACACTGATATTGATATTACCAGTTACTGGGACTAGAAATACAGTTTACTATGATGCATCGGTTTTTTATTAGGAGTTATACTGATACAAATGGATTATGTGTTGGCTTATCGTTCTCACCATATATGATTATTTGACTGGGGCTACCCTATACATAACATGGAGTAGTAATATATTGTATAATATATGAAGTATTGTCTCAATTATCTCTTCGGTGGAATATTTTTCATATACCCAGACCACAAGTTCTTGTAGTACATCTTCTCTCAGTGATACTTTAATATATTTTAGAGGTTTTTACTAGAGTATCAACATAAATTTTATTTTTTTATGGCTTCTAATATTGTAAAATGAAATATTGTTGCAGATTCTCATAGTATGAAATTGTAGAAACTTAGATACTGACCTATAGGAGAGGAAGGGTTGTTGGTGAGATTATTGGTAGATTAGTTGGTGGATGCACATGAAAACTATGGGGTATTGATATTTAATCCTTTATTTATCATTTTTTTATTGCTAAACTATGTAAATGCCAACTAGGTGTTGATTTATAATTCTTAGAGATGTGGGAATGGTTTTTAGGAAGTGACCTAATCCCTGGATGGTTGATAGATGGAGATGATTTGAACTTTGTTTGCAGGAGAGTAGTGGATCCTGCTTATATGATGTATGAGTTGAGTATTTAATCTCATTACTCCAATTTGATAGTGAACTCAGGTTCGATGAATATTTATTATGACATCATGTGTTGCTATTGGTATATGACAATGATGAGTGACAGTGTGGGATTCATCACTCGTTTCCTAATCTATTAGAGGATCAAGGTTGAGCACCAGTGACCTGGAGGATTACATTAGCCACTTTTAATTCGTATATATATGTGGGATAGGGTAATTATTGAAATATTATTGTATTTTAATCATATCCTTTGAATTCAAGATTCTATTTGGGTAATGGTTGATTGGATAATGAAATTTTCCTATTTTATGCCGATCTAAGAGACTCACTCTATAGATGAGATAGGAAAGAATTATGTTTCGGATAATATAGTAATTCATGGATTTCCTTATAGTATTTTTCTAGATAGATACATTGATATTATGTTGTGGTTTTGTAATTTCTTTGAGAAGGATATCGAGGTTTAATAGAATCCAAGTATAGTTTATCATCAACAGGCTTATAGATATTCATAGAGGGTGATTTTAATCTTTAAGGGTATACTCTAAGAATGTGTTATAAACATTATTGGTTCATGGGCATTCATCTATCCTTGATAGAGTTTTCATACAAAAATAGTTTATAGTCATCTATTTATATGGAGCCTTTTAACAATATTTATGGTTTTTCATTTCCCTCACAACTATATTTTCACGAGGTTAGTGAGGAAATTATCTTTGGGATATGTATGGAATAGGAGATCTCAAAGAGGGTGAAATTGATTAAGAATTGATTGATTACTACATAGTATAAAAAATGAATATATGTTAACTGGCGGATATAGCCATTGATTTTAATTGTAGGTGACCAAGTTTTCTTATAGGTGTCACCTTTCTTGGGGAATCATCATCTACATATTTAAGGGAAGATGGAACCATGGTTTGTGAGACCGTTTGAGATTATCAAGAATATTATGGAAATTTCCTGCCATTTGGATCTCCTTTCATGATATCAATGTATGTATAACATGTTTCATGTGTCTCAGCTTCATAGGTATGAGCATAATTCATTTCATGTTATAAACTATGAAGAAATTGAGTTGAACTAGAAGCATCATTTATTTATCCCCCAGTAAAGATTATTGACTAGAATGATATGTTATTGAGGCGGAATATTGTACCACATTTTATAGTCATATGGTATGATGGATAGATCGAAGAGTAAAATTGAGATAATGAATATAATGTGTGATCTGAGTGGTATAAAATTTTTGATAAGGACCAATAGATAAACATCTTGAAGAAAATAATTCCATAGAGGATGATATTGTATCAAACCTTAGATTTTTTATGGTACATTATTCTTTGTTTCAACCCTTGCATAATTTTGTTTTGAGTTGTGATTTGTTTGGGTCATGTCTATGGTAGATTCTAGGTGGTTTTGGGATATTTTAAGGGAATTTAAGGTAGTGATTGATTTGAGCGTTTTTTGGGAAAACCATGTTGTTATTCCCAATAAGACATATGATTTTTCAGAGAATTATTGTGGATAGTGAAAATTTGACTCATGGTTAGAGAAAATCATACAGAATTTTCTTGGAAATCATGTGCCTCCGGACATATGAAAAATCATAATTAGTGAATGGTTTTCCAAAATACATGGAAAATTCATGTGGGCCCCCTATTGTGGTAGTGACCCTCGCATGGTTAGTGTATGTATTTGTAATCCATGTGCCCAAACAGTGCATGGAAATTTTATTAATACAATAATTGGGATTTTAATTCCATACCTATCTAATAACATTCATTCATCCCCCTACAACTATGGTTCTTGAAAATAGGGCCATCAATGTTGGTTATTAGAAGGACATAATGAAATAGGCTATTATTGACAGACATATAAATTATAATGTGATATAATGATAAATTATTGATTTACTGATATATTTTTTATTGGATCTATAAAATGTTCATCTCCAATATCTCTTGGATACTGTGCTTCTCATTGGGAAAGAAAAATTTAAATCCCACCCTTTTTTTGATATTCTTCCTAGTTCTAGATTCTAAAATCTTAATGTGATTAATTGGTGATAGTTTTAGGAATCATTAGTGGACAAGTGTGACTTGTATAATAGTAGTTTATAATAGTGGAATTTAGCATCAAAATTCTTATGTTAGGAAGTTCTTTACCATTTGGATCCAAAATATAAGGTTATTTCCTTGATAATGAACATATTCGTATGGGTTTGTATCCATGAAAACCATGTTGGATATTGATAACATGTCTGTGTGTGTGTGTGTGATTCCCAAGATTCCCCTATTTGATATTGATCACATGTGTGTGTATCCCTTGAGACCCATGATTGATAATGATTACATATGTGTGTGTTTATCAAATGATACCCACACTAGATAATTATTTTATGTGTATGTGTATAGCTACTGAGACTCATTCGTGATTTATATATTTATTACTATATGTTTTATTCCATGTTGTGTGTGAATATATGGCCTATGAAGGTTTTCTTTCTAGTCGAAAGTGAAAAGTGTCCCATTGTGTATTATTTATTCCTTATGGAGGGATGTGTGGTATGAGATGACAATATTGACAGACATATAAATAAGAACATTTTATGATGGCCTTGTGAACAGGCTTGGGTAATTTGTGGGATATGATGACCATGTGGCTAGACCAATGTTTGAGATGGGATAGTCTAGCCATGGGGCCAAACCCATAATAGAGATGGGGCCTAAGGATCTTGTGGCCTAACCTATGAATAATTGGTTGTGTTACTATTTAGGGATGCATGGTGGAATATTTTCGACCCTATTCATGACTTACATTTTGACATTACTTCTAATATAGAGATGAATAAGGTATGGATAGGGTTATTTGATTCTTGGTTAGTGTCAGATCACTTGAAAAATGTTTCACTGTAAATTCCATACACACATACATATTTCCATGGAATACATCACTTTTTCATGTACACTTATATTAAGGATGAATTTATGGTTCCATATAGAGTTATACTCACACAATTCATGGGAATACTGATTCCCCTGAATATATCTTGATGTGGGATCTAGGAAATGTAAAGGTCCCAATGATAGGGACCTCAGGAGATTGAGATTGATGTTAGGTGGTGGTACTAAGACAAACATTATAGTGATTTTGTGGTGTCTTAATTTTATCTTTATGCTTTATTATACTCTACTCTACAGGTCACATTGGGCATTGTTGTTTTATTATATTGATTTGTTTTGTGGTATGTAATATTTAAAATCTTCATGAATATGTTATTGTTTAATTATAATGTTTCAATTGGGTATATTAATAATAATTGGGATGATTTTGGTGTATAGATTTTGATAATGAGTTTATAGTCACCTTATTGTACCATTGATCCCCTCAATTCTAGTCAGAAACTTCTTCTATATGTGGAGGTACTCATGAGATCATGTTTCTTATCATTCTAGGATAGATTATTTGGGTCAGGGAATTGCCCAAATTTCCTTCAGTTTCATTTGATTATGGATTTATATTGTTTATTTTTCTTTTACACATCATATATGTCATGTTTGTGTTATGATATATTTTATTTTATGTTATACATACTGATCATATAGACTCAACCATATTTGTTTTTCTTTTATTAATAAATCTAAAGAAGAATTATATGTAGTTTTGTGTAAATGATAGAAGTTTAAATAGTATTCATTTATTATATTTTGTTTTCAAATGTAATGAATATGTTCATATAATATTATACTACTACTAAGTTATTTTGTTCTTTTGGACTCTAGTATTCTATAAAAATAGTTTCATATGACTACCCTTTATGGGTTTCTAGAGTCTGTGATGTTGTAAGGGAATTATAACTGCATGTTTATTTTAGGCACCACACCTCCACATAATAGATAGGGTTTAGTACTCCCCAATATACAGAGTGTGTGACACCATATCTGTGGAGCTTATGCTGCCCAGTACAAGATCTGTGATAAGGTTCAGTCCCTCCCCTAGGGTCTTTACTCCCTTGATGGGTACATATCCTTATGTGAGGAATGGGTCCTCAACTACAGATCCAGATAGATGAAGCGGGTTTCTTGTTTCAGGTAGATTTGATTATTGGGGATATGTTTTGGTTCTCCTTAATTCGGGTTATGAAGAGTCTGAATCTCCCATATGTCCAAGGTTTTCAGCATTGAAACATACCTGGGTCTTACATGTGTTGTTATATCATTAGGGTGTTTTATAATTGAGATTCCTTTTTTCATATTATATAATTTTGATTTTTGAGTAATATTACTATATGAAGATATAATGACCCCTATATGAGCATATTCACTCATTTTTTTCATGCCTTATGTATACAACACACAGTTAAACAATGATCTTGGTGGTCCTAGTGTTAGTGTATATTATATGATCCTAGAGGAGTTAGTGTTAAAAAATGTTCTGTTTAGGATCTAGTTCAATACGTTGATTTTCTCACATAACATTACTATGATTGATTTCACCTATGGGTTACTATGAGTTTATTTTTCATTTTTCCAATATGGTTTATATACTAGTTATACTCTTATGGATCATATAATTTCTCATATTCATTTTATATATTACAATTAGTTTTATTTTGTAATTTTGGAATTATTATTCCATTTTTGGTGGTGTGTATTAGGTTTAGATTTATTATGAAATGCTCACACATTTTGTTTGGTATGCCTAATTACTGCTAGACACTACCCTCAAGCCTATTGGATGTGGAATTTGGGTGGAATACATGTCTTAGAATTTCCTAAGAGTTGTTTTAGTGGGCCATGTCATGGAAGAGTAGTATCAGAGTGGATCTATCATAGGGATGGAGTTTGGAGATAAATGTATAGTGAAGATTGTCTTGGGATTTTTGGGTAATGATGTTAAAGCATTTCACGCACATATTTTAGGATATGATACCTAGTTCTCATACATCGAGTGATGTATCCATTCACTAGGACTCGAATATCGTATTTTTAATCTTGTTAATCTATGATAATAGTTGTGGGGAACAATGAATGATACATTATTCATATAGAAATGGGACATGGATTTTCATATCCTTATTGAGTTATCTCTTCATATATTCTTTGATTATAGTGGTAAATTTTGTAAAATTATAGGATTCTACAGCACATATAGATAGTGAGTACACCAATCCAGGGTTTTGATATTCCTATTAAAATGATTAAGCCTCAAATCAATGATCAACTAAGAAAAAGAATTCTATCTAGGTAAAATATCATGAGGTGATTCTACTAGTTGTTCAAGTATAAGTACATCCCCCCCCACATTTAAGGAGGACAAACCTACACCTATTTTGTAGTTGATTATTCTTGTATAGGAGGATGAGCATGTTCAGAGGATGATTTTGTTGCATGAGTACTAATCATAGAGATAAAATAGGTTCTTCAGAGAGTCAGAACCTTAGGAGACCAAGGATTGGATTAATACAATGGTATGAATTTTCTGTCCTGTTTGGATACCTAACGATCATATGGTAATAATTTTAGTAAACCATATCCTCTTTGGGGTTTGGAACTGGTGGTCCATGATCATCCAGATCCATGATGTGGTCATTCTTCTATATACATGGTTTGAAAACATTTTCAAATTTTAGTATTACCTGGTGATATTGATGTTTTTACACATCGAATAGTTGTATGAGTTATATAAGTATATAATTTTAGTTGATGAATATGTGTTTAGATTCATTGATCCATGATGTAATCCCTCAACATGATCTATGATGGACCGTTTTGACTATGTATTTTCAAGCGTTGAATCTAGAGGAAAACCATATCCAAAATTATTTCCCTCTATATTCTCACATGTGGTGGGGTTCTAGAGTGTTTTGTTGTGATTGAGAGATTATTATAAGATGAATGATGGATAATTGGTTATTATGGTGGTTATTCAAGAGCAATGTCATCAATTTCTATTTTCCCATAACAAGAATCAGTATAAACATGCAAGAGGTATTCACTAGGGAATTATATAACTAAAGAATGGTTGCTCAGGATATCAGTAAATTATATGGTCATATATGGGATGGGATATTATATGGTCATGGAGAATAGGTTAATATGAAACATGGTTTACCAACTTGGAACATTATGGGAAGTTAGCTAGTTGTTGGAACTTCAAGCTATGTAAGTTTTACGATCAATGATCTTATAAATATGAGTATAGAGGTCATCGTTTGGGTGGCTTTGAGAGAGGATTTAGTACTATTCTAGTGGAAGGATTTGGGGTAAGATGATCTATGATGTACTTAAATTCCACCACCCTTAGTAATTCTAAACAAATCTTAGAGGGATGGTGGCCAACGGTATATCCATAAATTGGAAGTGGAGGGTTCTAACCTAGCACAACCTGATATAAATTGAGTTATAATATATTTTTTTCTCTATATTGGATCCCATACTAATCGACACTATAACTATCCATTTTTTAATATTTCATCCATTTTTTAGTTGTTATATATTACAATGGAGCCCCTAGATTTACATGTGTGACTAGTGACTCTTACTAAAAGTAATCGCACACTCACCCACATATACATACTATACATGATTATTCCATATGGAGAGAGGTTTTCATGGGATCTCATAGTGGTGGTGATAAATTCCTATGATGTAATACCAGGTATTGAATTACTATGTATAGAATATTCATGAATGAACTAGTACCATCATAGGTCTTTGTGCATTCCTAAAAATGGTATAACATTCTTCTATGTGGGTGAGTTGGACAATTAGTAGATATGATTAGGTCCTATGCATGGGTTGTTACAACTAATCACCCATAAATTTTCAATTTTGGTTGTATGTAGGTATAACATTTTGTATAATCATCTTTTAGAAATATTTTATAAGTATATGTATGTTCTCTCAGATGATGTTTTTATATTTCCCCCTTATTGACAGGTCATCTTCATTATTGATTTGTATCCCGTAACCACCCTAATATGTTCTAGATATTATCATATAGGACCAAATGATCTTTATGATCTAAAGGTGTAGTTATAAGACCTTATAGAGAATATTTTTATCATACCTAGTGAATCCAACTATATGGATCTGGTGTTATTCCATAAGAATTCATAAGGGAGTTTGAGGATTTTTATTGACCATCACTACTTGAATTGGGTGATAGTAAAAAAATTACTCATTGCCAAGGATCAATTTTCTTTTAACCACACAAACTGATAACTATTTAATATTACATGACACTCTTATAGATTTAATATATGTTCATTGATCAGGTATCCTTGGTTCATTACCAAGCATATTTCTATGGAAAATCCCTGGGGAAGCAGTTTATCAAGATTATGCATTGGTTTGGAATCATCATGATGTTCTTATGGCTCTCCATCGATGAAAATATCTACTTGTATTCAAGGTTCTATATCAATGTTACCCTTTTATGGATAAATTAGTGATGATATGACCAATTTCTAATACAACAATGTTTTCAATCCATGTTGGATGGCACTCTAGAGTTTATCACCATCTAGTGGGATGGAATCTATTTTGATGTCAGAATAAAACCAATAAGATGGTCTTCCTACATATCCTCAGGAGATGAATCAGAACCCATGTATTTTGGTTGTTCTTTACATGAGACATCACCTTTTAAGTTCATGTGACAAGGACCCAGCAATGAAGTTTAACATCCTGCGGCAAGGATACATGGGAGAATTTTCTCCTGATATATGTTAGTGTGGGATTTATGTAGAAGCGTCACAAGGTACCCAAAAGGTATATGGTCTACTAGTATGATGTGACCTTATCGATGAAGTATCCAGGAAAAAATTAGGGTGATTTGGATATTAGGTTTAGTCCTTAGGAAGGCTTCTAAAATATCTTAGATAGCTGTGAATCAATGTCCTCATTGTTCCATTGAGTTAGGACTTACACATTAGAGGTGTCGCATTGAGGGGGCATGATTGGGGCTTAAATATATATATATTCCATTTTATTTGGTACCATGATGATTTCATGATCTCCACCACCCTCTCAGCCCACATGATTCTGGATCGGTGTGAGAAACAAAAAGACAAATTTGATATAAATATCGCACATCCCACTTCATCTGCTGACAGATGTTATGGGAGCTCAATGGGAGAGATAAATGGATTTGGATGTCCTTGTATTCTCTTTTTTTTTCATATCCTATATAGTCATATTTGGTGACCTATCTGGATATGTCTTGGGAGAGGGCCGAGAGAAGTTTGTGTGGGACCACCTTCATGAATGGAAAGGTTATTACTTCAGGAGGAGTGCCCTGAATTTTTTTCCCGGTGGGAAGAAACTAATTTCCTTATCAAAATGGAATGAGAGTGTGATCCCCTTGATTCCTGTTCAAAATGGGGAGGTACATGTGAGTATCCCAATGTCAAACCCTATGTTATAGTGGGAATGTGAACTTATGGTCATTCTGGGGGTCTTCTTTACTGTTTGGATAACCAACAAGTCTCCTATTACCATGGGTATGTAAACACAAAAGGACACACTGGTTTACCCAATAGTTTTATCATACCTCTCTGAAGTCTTCATAAAATTCATTCTCTTAACTTCATTGTACTAGATTTTGGATGATTCAACATGGGAGCTCCTGATGCGATGGAAGGGAATGATCATGTCCTGAGAGTAGAGCGTCATAGGTTACCCCCCCCCCTCCGTATGGTAGATTCTCACACAGGATATGGGTTAAACTATGTATCATATTGTTATGTGGGAAAGTAGGCTATCATAATACCATTGTTGTATACAAGCATTTGAAGACTCCATAAATCATTCAACTACATGGGGCTAGGTTCTATCCGAATAGAACATTGCTATGCTTGGACGAATTCCCCCCATATAGAAAATTTCAACATGGGGAAGGGTTCCATATGCATAGCATTTAGCTATATTGGGAACCTGGTTATGGAGGGGTAATTATTTCTCCATCTTCACACGATGTGGAAGTGTATTTACCTACATGGAATTTTCAAATGTCTTCAGCTTCATCAGAGCCTTCTATTTATTCCTTCGATTGTTGATACTCGAAAATTATGATCATCTCTTTGACTCCCCTGGAACTCTAATTATAGAGGAGAAGAGAACATGATACTTTTGTAGTTGGTTCTTTGAAACAGTGCCACAATCCTCCCATTTCATAAGCCCATGTCCATTACCAGGCCAGCATATGACTCAGTCAATGGAGATCGTGGGGTTATGGTCTATGGTGGTGAAAATAACCACCTTAGTTCTATGAATGACTTCATTTATTTCACAAGAAGAAATTGGATTTCCCTTGCCTGCATATTTTTTGAGTCTTATAGGGATGTAGTTCGTATGACTAACTTTTCCACCATCATCCCACCAACAACTACATTCGTGGAGCTGTCACTATCATTTGCCTCAAGTGAATAGTTCTACTAACATGCTTCTTCGTGAAGTGCATTGACATGCAGGGCGGTGATCCTCAAAGGTTTTTTTTCTTCATGGTATGACGTTTTTCCTTTTCCAAATTTGCACTATTAGACATTTTTCCTTAAAATATTCCTTCATATTTGTTTTCTTCCTTTTCCAACTCATGGAATAATTTCAATTCCCATTGTGAATCATTTAGGAAACAAAAAATTACCACCATCAGAATGGGGTCTGATCAGGATGTAGAGGAGGCTATTCCAATGTAGAAATAAGTCTTCATTTAAATCATTTTATGGTATGATAGTCTCCCATAATAGGTTGAATATTCCTATATAAAAGGATACCATGTCATTTTTTCTATACCATATTTCTCGATAAATAATTCTCTCTCCCAACCTGCTCTCGATCACCTGCTTTCATGTAATACAACCCTTATCAAACACCTTTATCCCTAAACCATACTTTGGATCTGCAAACTAGAACATTAAACCCATATTTGGTGACATCATATTTCTATGTAGCATGGTCCAGTGTGCAGCTCGCTAATTCTTTGAACTGGTAGTTCATTGTCAAATTCTTCGTGGTCTAGTTCCTCAAAAGCTTCTGCAAACTGTTGGTTTGTGGATGGGATCTTCTATGGACAATTCATTCACTGAATTTCTAGTATGAAGACTACATTCAGTCCTTTAACAATTTTTAAATGCATACTCATTTTTTTCATGAACTTTTAATCTTGAAACGAGATGGACCTTTTTCATATTTCAATAAATGTGGATTAGGGGAGGGAAGATATGATTGATAATTTTGAATATGACATATTTTACTTCAACATTCCTTATGAGGTAATTCTGATAAACTTCCTTTTACATAACTTATGGCATATCCATTATCTATCCAACTTTATCTTCACAACTTTGGATATCATGTTGATGCTATGCTATCATCAATTGAACAAAATATCCATATTGTCGGCCGAGAGGTGTCTTTTGGGCGAGTGAATGTATCTAATGTCAATAAAGTCATATCTAGTTCAGTCCAATTTATCAAGTTTTTTTGGTGGTTTCATGTGGACTCAGAGTAATAATCATGACCAAGACACATCTTTAGAGTTAGTCATTCATAACTATATATCGATTTTCAACCTTTAATGAGGTATCCCTAAGAGAGGGTGGAGCATCAAGTGGGATTTGTGATCTACAGTATTTTTCTATGGGGAAAGGGATCAGTAGTTCGGGGTTCCTCAAAACTCTTTGGAATCCCCTGATACATTGGAATCTATCAACATATACTAGACAGTGTGGGTTTCCTAATTTTCCATTTATTCGTCAGGTGAGATACTACTCGAACTGCTAAGTCACTAGGGTTCAAGTACCAACACGTTCTACTAGTCTCATGGTGAAGTGGGAATCAATTTATGGGATATCTATTATATAATGGTAATTCCCATCCTTTGAAATATCTATGATTAATTTTTACTAGTGTCCAACCCCTAGGGAGATATTGAGCAAGTATCTCCACTAGAAGGAGAATTATTTATCACAGAGGAGATATTACTTGGTTAACCTCTTCATGCTCATGGAATCATTTAATTTAAGGATTGGATGGGATTTTTATTTCATGTGAATGGACCAAGGTTTAGATTTGTCCATATGTAAACACATCCAACCTAACAGTCACGACATTTTCTAAGCTCTTATGGTTCTTCCCTCGAGGTGGGTCCATATACCACCTAGGGTTATAAAATCCAATCAAATGTATCTTCTATGATCAGATTAGAATGTTTTTTTCCCATGTGATTAAGTGTATGGATTTTCCATTCTTGTGAAATTTAATCTTGTGTCAGAGTTTTGAATTTGATGATGTAAGCCATATTAAATGAAGGATGGCCTATTAATCAAGTTTCTCCCACCCTTTCCCAAATTTATGATTTATTGAGGAAGATACATGAGGAAAGACCACTTCATTGTCTTAGTGGGCCATATCAATTTTTATATTGTTGGATTGAAAATCATTTCTCCTACTATGATTATAAACATACCCCAAGGGTTCCTCATTTTGACTTCCACCTTTCTCAACTAATTATTTTTGTAGTCCATCCCAAAACCCGGGATGTTTCATGTGAAGTTCAATTGGTGTGTGAATTTTCTTTCTTTTCCTTGGTACAAAACCATGTCCCTCAAAAAGAAGCGTTGTATGACGGGGTAGGTTATTCAAAATAACATTCTTACATTATTTCACTGTGGGGTGGAATACTAAACTATTGTACTGACAGAGTAACTATATGTGAGTTGTATACCTCATATAGGTTTTCCATCCAATTCAAAAGCCTATAGCACATCACGCCTCTACCAGTTACATAGTCCTAAAGGGAATCTAATTTGGTAATAATTCACCAGTTAAAGTTGAAAATGGTACATGGGGATTCTGGTACATGTGTCATTATTCCCCGAACAATGGTCTTAACTGACTTCCCATTGGAGAGTTCTCAATTTTGGGTGACTTGATACCCCAAAGGAATATTGGTGAAATAATTTCTATGGGTGTAAAGTCCCTTGGATGGATCTAGTCATGTATTAGTTGTAGATTCAGCCCTTTTTTCCATTATAAGGAGGTATTATGTCAACAATCACATGTGTTTTTGGGGACTCCATCCTTATTCCCTATATCTATAGAGATTAATTCAGATCCTTTATCTTTGTTTGACCTTATTTGTGGTCCTGCTGAGTCTGGCCCAAGCGGAACATCATCTGGCATTCCTGAAGCTGCATCCAACCCCTCGTACTTTGCTTCAGGTGGTGAGCCATCTATGGAGGTGGGAGATCTCATTACCTTTTATTCACAACATAGAGTGATTACATTGTCCATGTTTTCATTTCTGTATTTGATTCCCATGATAGTATGTGATAAGGTCCAATGTTCATAGGTAATTTTAGGTTACTTGGCTATTCGGGATGGGAATTGCTTCAAATCTATAATATAATCACAAAATCCCCATTGGAAGAAGTTATTGACCAGGAGGACACTCTCAAGATACTGTTCACTGAATTGGAATCAAGAGACTGTATTTATTGTCATTTGCACCTTATTGCATACCAAATCATCATAACTCGAGAGGGACTACATGTTAGAGAACGTGACTTCGCTCAATTAAATTCCTCCCATCATCAGACGTATAATTTTTAGGATATTATCACTGAGCTACATCACCTAGTGATATAGGAAATTATTTCTTATGCTCAAGTGATGGAACAAACTGAGGACATGCGGGAGTGTGAAGTATGCATTGCAATGTTGAAGGCATAACTATCTTCAAGAACTGAAAGTCATAAAGTTATAAAATACAGAGGTGGGGGTCTCAAGGCCACTGTCAGACACATACTCAAAAAATACGAGGATGAGGTCAAGTAGAGGACATCCTTTGAATGGTCCCTTGATGTTCCACGCTAGGCAGTGGCCAATTTACGGACCAAAGATTTCAACGATTCACTGTAACCATTTTGGTTGTCCCATGTTTCCTCTCCTCTTGTTATCAATATCATTAAAAAGAGACTCCATAATGTGGATGTTATTTATTCATTATGAAATTAAATAATATAATATTTCTCTCCCGAATATTTCTTAACTTTTTCCTCATATTATGTTCATCACCATATATGTATTTGAATCATGATCCATAGAAAATAAATTGAAAAAATCGAAGCATGATCTAATTTTTTCATAAGCCAAGGGACTAAGAAAGTTTAACTTGACAATTTCTAGGGTCACATAAAAAAATACAATTTATAGGACTTTTTTCTATTATAACCATAATTTTTTCTTAAGCCTGTTATGGTGGGGGTTTAGCTTGCATAAACTGACATTTTTTTAGGCTGCACTTTGTGTATTTTCAACCTAATAAGATTTTTGACACTTTTTTTATTACTCAATATCTTGACTAAAACACAAAATTTATTGATCTAGATATATTTTAGTCAAATTTTACCCAGGGTTCCATTTGTGGGTTTTCAACCTGACGAGTTCCATGTCTCTTTTCATGGGAAGTTGAAATACTTGAAAGATGGACTATCATTACTGATGTTTTAGGTCAAATGGATTTGACCATGAATTTGTGGGGTGAGGTCCCCAATATGATATATTGACATAGAATACCATAATATTTTTTATATTTTTATGAGGGATTTTTTTTACATTGATTTGTGATTTAAGGATGAGAGACATGACATGGGGTGTGGGAGTCATGGAGGTGTATGAAAGTTGGAAAAGCCTCTCCTATGTAATAATTTATCTCTCGTTGGAAATCCTCTTTGTAGGAAACCTATGTAGAGGCACCATGGATGTAACGCCCGGACCCCAGTTACCCAGAGTCGGTACATTATTACATAACATTGGTCCGATACAAGGAAATCATGTCCCAAAAGACCGATCAGGTCAGTAGACATTAAAATACTAGATACATTCATAAGTTTTTCATTACATTATAAAATGAAAAACTACAATAACATTTTCTCCATAAACCACACTCATATCTCCTCAGACTATCCCTGTAGGACATTTATAAAAGTCTTCTTCATGTCCAGGGAAAAATAAAACATATAAAGGGGTGAGATCAAGCACTCAGTAAGTGTAAACAATACAGCAGAAGATAACTTAAATATTCAGCATGGTGAATAATCGAAAACACATGCCTTTACAAATAATAAACATGAATACTTTTATGGAAGGAATATGAGATGAGTAAATAATTCTATAATAAAACATAATCATGGATATTCTACTATTCAAATGACCACACGAACCATCTATATTATTTTAATAATGAGGGAATGTATAATGCCGAAAATTCTAAAACATTTTGTCAAGGCCTCGACCAAGACGTCTAAAAATGATTTAGGCCTCAGCCAAAACAATATATCAAAATTTGGAAAGGCTTTTCTCAATTCCACATCTATTTGTCTCATGAGACCTACCGATTAACCTAGCAGCTATAGCAGGCTCCACCCATTGCTTACTAAGTCCAATACATTCCTCGTATGAAAGGGTTGAAATATAACATAAGTATTCATATTAAAACTACCATATGAAATGTCAATACCTTAAACATAAAATATGAATGGTATAAAAATAACACATCCATATTCAAACATATCACAAAACCTTCAATACAATATGGAAGATTTTTATCGTAATAGATCAACATCAAACAAGTTTAAAATCCATCAGAGGATGTTGACATGGATGAAAGGAAATTTATTTAATAAGAATATATCATCCTATTCTGAAATCATATAAAATTCAAGAAATTATAAAAGAAAACATTTATTTTTAAAATATTTGTATAAAAGTTTAATGGAATATTCGACGTTGTTATAATGGCAGAAAATAGCTGCACCCTCCGTATAAGATAAAAAAACATTATTACCTTAATTTTGTCGAAAAGGTCATAAAGTACCTTGTTTAGAAAATGAATTAAATGTTCCTTTAAAAACATATAAGGTAAAGTAAGTGTGTAAATGACATTAACACATTGTTTGTTAAATAGTAATAATTTTTGAAATAAATTTTTAAGAAAACACGGATGTGGATGATATAGAGGTCCCAATAGATAATTAAGTATAAACAACCTCAGATAATGAATAGATTGTAGAATTAACCCTTGCCTTTTACTTTTCCTTGGTGGAGGGTACATTAACCTTTTGTTTAATGGTGAGATATTTGTTATTAAATTATACAATAACCATATCCATAAATATTATATCATATATGATCTTCTAATTTTACTTTGTTTTTAATATTTAAGTATTATCATAGTTTTGGGTGTTAACTAATTTGTTCTAATTTATATGCTTGGTTATGTAACCCATGTTTGTTATGAATAGAATATATTTGATTTGTATACAGAACAATATTATGTCTTTAAACATTATTTTTAACCATCAAATGAAAATTAGTCTTGAATGGATGTGATGGGGAATGATTCTCATCGTGTTCGTTGATACGGTAATCCATACGTACGCACGAGCGACAATATCATTATTTTGATATTAAAATCATATAAAATTGGATGGTATATCATATAAAAAGAATCATTATCATGTTAAATTTATTATTTACATTAACTATAAAACAATATTATACCCATCCAAATAATAATGTATTGAATAACAACTACACCACGATGTGGAGATGGTAAGCCATACCTATGCACGTATGGTGACCTGACATTCAAAGGATGGATAGAATAATGAATATGGTTGTACATTATTTATAATAACACCACAGTATATAGAAGATACTAGAGTCATTATTTTAGACTGGAAACAATAAGGAAATAAGAAGTGGATGAAGAAAATAACTTGAAATATGTGATGAAATATTTACCTCTTCTTCTGGTTCTTCCTTTTGATTTGATAAAAAGGGCTCCATAGGTTGGATTTATGACTAAAGAAAGGCCTCTATGATGATAGAAGGATAGTTTAGATGATATTTGGGAAGGGGTTGGACAAGAAAAAAGCTTTGAGGGTGTGAATATGAGAGAACGGGGAGTTCCCTTTTATAAGAGGGGTGAGGCGAACCTTAGGAAAAAATTGAAATATTATTTTATAATAAAATAATTTTTGATTTATAATGGATAAAAATGATTTATTTCGAGGCTAAGGTGAGGATGGGTTTAAAACCACTCAACCAATAAGTTTTAGATAGGTTTGGGTCACTATATTAACCATATCTTTTAGATTTAACTCTTAGTTAATTAGTTTGACATTTACCATGTCTCTTTGTATTTTTATATTATATGGTTAATAAACTTATTATAACAAGCCAATAGAACCCCAAGTGGTTCATTATTAGTATATATAACCTTATCTAAGTAATTTTGCCGAACCTTATATATTTAGGAATATTATTTCAATTAATAATATAATATGTTTTTTAAAAGCAATTATATGTCAATTTTGACACTATTTGGTATTTTCTTTTCCCTAAATTCATAACTGCATTATTAATTCAAAAAATCATTTAATCAACCCTAAAAAGTCATATTAACCTAGAAATTTATTTTAATTCATAAAAAGTCTCAAAATACAATTATATGGGTACTTATAATATTAATTATTTTAATATTTTATTAATAAGGTAATTACTGCATCATCATTGTTTCATAAATAAATTATATTATTTAATGTCTAAAAATTATAAATAAAATAATATTATGTAGGAAATATTTTTATCTTTCTAATGAATATTTATAGTCGAATTTATTTTATGTATAACCTTACATTAAAAATGGTTTAGTTATTAAACATTGATTTTAACTCTTTTAACTCTTCTTTGAATAAAATAATAATAAATGTCCTAATCGAATCCTAGTGGACATAGAGGATAATATTTGATTCATAAGGTTTTTGTGGTAAAAATACACTCAACCAATAGAATTAGGACATGTGTTAGGGTAATAATACATTTATTTTTACCATTAATTACAATATTTAATTTTAACCGTGGTAAATAAAAGTCAAAAAGTTAACATTCACCAAAAATTATTTTTATCTTATTGAACCACTTTTAACGTACTGATATCAACCATGTCTCTCAGATTTTTGAAATTCAATTCACATAAGCAGTAAAATTATGTTTCATGCGAATTTGCAAAAGCTTCTAAGATATGGGTACCAAACAGTAAAAAGATCAATAAAAATTTTATATTTCTAAACTTATTATAAAATTACTCCAATTAATTACATTGAACATTTATAGGTATATGTATCTATTTTGACATAAAATAAATTTAAAGAAAATAAATAATTATTTAAATAAAAAATTTGGTTTTAAACAATAACTCATCGTTTTTCACTATTCATCAAAAATTGAATGTTTTTGAGAAAAATACAAAAAATTCACCCTAAGATAATTTCGATATTCCGAATCCAAAAAATGAAGTCCATTTTGAAAGATAAAATTTATAAAATTTTAAAAAGTCAGTATTACTATTCATAACTACTTGTTTGATTGGCTACAGTGTGTTAGAGTCTCGAAGCTGCATACAATGCAAGCTATTGCACTATTCATAGGGAAACGTGCTATGAAAGCATGGGGTATAACATTCTCCCCTCCTCCAAATAATTTCGTCCTTGAAATTTCTAGAATACTACCGCACAAAAATAGTTGACTGGTTCTTCATCATAAGTTCCTCGGGTTCCCTTGTTGCCTCTTCCATCTTTTGGTTTCTCCATAGAACCTTTACCAGACGAGTTGTCTAGTTTCTCACCACTTGTTCCCCGGTATCAAGAATCTTTAAAGGTTCCTCACAATAAGACAGATCAGGTTCCATTTCAATTTTTCCATAGTTGAGTAATGTGTTGGGTCAGACATGTATTTTCTCAATAGTGATACGTGGAACACATCCTAAACTTTGGATAGACTTGGATTCATTTCCAACCGGTAAGCTACAGTCCCAATTCGTTCTAGAATTTTGAAAGGTCAGATGTACATGGGACTCAATTTACCCTTCCTAACTAAACGTATACCCCCTTCCAATGAGTTACCTTCAAGAAATCATGATCTCCTACCTGAAATTACAAATCCTTTCATCGTTTATCAAAATATCTCTTCTACCTACTTTGAGATGCTTTGATGTGGGATTGGATTACCTTCACCTTTTCCATCGTTTACTCAAGATGTTCTCACCCTACGAGTTTTCTTTCACCAACACCATCCCAACACATTGGTCTGCGACATCTCTTTCCGTATAATGCTTCATATGGTGTCGTCTGAATACTTGAATGGAGGCAATTGTTATATGAAAATTCTACCAGAGGTAAATATTGATCCCACATACCTTGAAAGTCAAGTGAGCAAGATCTCAACAAGTCATCTAAGATTTGAATAGTTTGTTTTGATTTTCCATCAGTTTGAGGGTGGTACGCAGTGCTCAAACGAAGTTCAGTATCCAGGGCTTTCTGAGGACTTTTGTAGAATCTTGATGTAAAATGAGGATCATGATCAGATATAATCGATAATTGAACTCCATGAAGTCTTACAACTTCATTAATATATAGTCTTTCTAGATATTCAAGTGGTAAATCTCCTCTTATAGCATGAAATGTGATGACTTGGTAAGACAATCAACAATGACACATATTTTATGATTTCTTCCAAGAGTCTTTGGTAGCCCTAAGAAAAATTCCATCGTAATATCATCCCATTTCCACTCAGGTATGGGAAGATGTTGCATGACTCCTCTAGGATGTTGTCTTCTAGCATTCACTTGTTGAAAAACCATACATCTCGACACAAAATCAGCAATCTCCCTCTTCATGTTGTCCCACCAAAAATAATCCTTCAAATATCTATACATCATGGTGCTCCTAGGGTGTATAGAGAAATTGGAGTTATGTGCATCATCCAACAATTCCATTTTCAGATCAGGTATATCAGAAACACAAAGTCTCTTCCAAAATTTCAAAATCTCATCATCATATAAGAAGTCAATCAATCTCCCATTGTTCACATATTTCATTTTCTTTTGAAACTCATCATCATCAGCCTGATAAGTTTTTATCCTTTCTTGTAAATATGGTATGGAAACCATTTGAAAAAGTATCAATTTTTCACCTTTCATAATTTTTCCCATATCCATCATTACTAGATCCACATACAAAAGATCCCTTTCAACTCTCATCTAATTCAAAACTCCATGATCATTTCTAATCAAATCATCTGCAACCTTATTTTCCTTCCCCAGGTAGTAGTGTATTGTGCAATCATAATCCTTTAGTAGTTCAAGCCATCTCCTTTTTCTCATGTTTACTTCTTTATGTGAGATAATATACTTAAAACTCTTATGATCGGTATATATCTCAAATTTTTGACCATAAAGATAATTTCTCTATATATTAAAAGAAAATATTACACTTTCCAACTCAAGATCATGAGTAGGATATTTTTTCTCATGAATTTTTAGCTATTGTGATGCATAGTCAATAACTCTATCATTTTCCATAAGGACACAACCAAGTCCTTTCATTGATGAATCACTATAAATAACAAACTCATCATTCCTTAATGGTAGATTCAAGATAATAGCATTGACTAATCTTCTCTTCAATTCTTCAAAACATTATTCACACTCTTTTTTCCAAACAAATTTAACCCCTTTATATCTGAGCTTGGTTAATGGGTTAGCCAATTAGGTAAAATTCGGGACGAAACGCCAATAATAACCTGCTAAACCAAAAAAACCTTGTACCTCAGTTATACTCATCAGTGTTTTTCATTATTATATTTCTCTCATATTAAAAGGATCAATAGAGATTCCATCTTTAGAGACAATATGGCCAAGAATAGAAATCTCCTGAATCCAGAATTCACACTTTCTAAACATACCATATAAATCATTTCTTATGAGGGTTTTCAGAATGGTGCGCAAGTTATTTTCATGATCATCATAGTTTTGGACTATACCAAGATATAATCAATGAATACAACTAAAATGTCATCATGTTATTCCTTAAAAACATTTTTCATTAGTTCCATGAAAATAGAGGGTGCGTTAGTCATCCCAAAAGATATTACTATAACCTCGTAATGCCTATACCTTATTTGAAATACAGTTTTTAGAATTTCTTCCTTTTTCACACACAACTGATGATATCCAGATTGAAGGTCAATCTTTAGAAAAAATATTGAACTCCATGAAGTTGGTTGAATAAATCATCAATGCGAAGCAGGGGATACTTGTTCTTTATTTTTATATCACTGATCTCCCTATAGTCAATGCACAGCCTCATAGATCCGTTATTCTTCTTGACAAAAAGAACATGGGTTCCCCATGGAGAAACACTAGAGAGAATAAAAACCTTATTACTCAATCCCTCTAGTTGTTTATTTTGTTCCGCTAATTCCACAACGGCCATTCTATAAGGGGTCTTCGATATGGTCCTTGAACTAAGAATTAAGTCAATAGAAAACACAATTTGTCATTATAGAGGATGTCAAGGTAAATCCTCTGAAAACAAATCAACTTATTCTTTCAAAATAGGTAAATACTATATTTGAACATTAATTTCCGTACCCATAGTTATTTCACTCTCTTCCTCCCCAATAATTGAATTTAGTTGAGCTACTGGGGGTGGATCTAGATAAGAATTAGATGGTGTTGATTCTAATTTAAAGTTAAGTTACTCCTTATCATCATCACAAATTGTAACCTCCTTCTTCTTACAACAAATTTTTGCATCATGGTCTGAAATACAATCCATACTGAGGATTATATAAATTCAATGATGGGTATGATGATGATATTAGCAGATAAGTAACATTTATATAGCTTAATGGGAACTGATTCACAAAAAAATTGATACAACGATACTTCCCTTTAGAGGTCTAACTGAAAACTCCCTTGTTAAATCAAATTAGAAATATCAAATTTTCATAGGAAACTGGGAAGATATGAGATAATGTGATGATCCAAAATCAAATAAATCATAGGCTAAACATGAGGAAACCATTAAATTACCTACCACCACATCTTTCAGAGATTCAACCTCATAAGTAATGATCTCATAAGCATGGCCTTGATCCCTTGTCCTTTTCTGAGATATGTTTTTCGGGCACTTAGGACATTCATTTGCATAATGTCCTATATCCTGGAAATTGTAGCATTTAACATCGGTAGCTTTTTTCCCCTAAAATAACCAGCAAGATAACATTTCTATCCACATTTGTAGCATACTCCTTTTCCTTTTAGACAGACACCAGGTTTCTTCCTTCTACAATTATCACAGGGTTGAAATTAAACTCTTCCCTTATTCCCTATTTCTTTATTTCCATTCCCATAGTGTTCAGCAGATCTATTCCTATCTTGCATTTCTTTAAAGTAGTAAGACTTAGAGAATTCCTTTTCTGTCTTGATTGCACATGAGACAATATCTTCGTATGATGAGAAGGATTGTGATGCTAATTCTCAACAGAGATATGGTTTTAACCCATCAAAAAATTGTCAATATTACTCCTTAGGTTATATATACAATCTAGATCATGCCTCGAAAACAAAGTAAAGTTTGCGTCATACTTTCCAACATTCTAATCCTCCTTCTTCCTCAGATTCAGAAATTGCTTTTCTATATCTGCTTGATGGTCACGAGGAATGTATTTTACTAAGAAAATCTCTTTAAAATCCCTCCATTCCATGTTTTATACTTCTTCATATTCCTTTGTGTTTTGTATTAATGACCACCATTGATCTGCATCTCCAATGAGGCGATAAAATGTCATGAAATCTTTTTCCATTTCACTACTCCCCAAACCATGAAAAAAAAATTCTAAGGAACTTATCCTTTGCTCAGTTACCAATGGATTTGTATTACCATTAAATGTTGGTGGTTGTGGACTCATGAATCAGTCTAACATTGATCCTCTATGTTTTGGATCAGGGTGCTTCATATGGGTAAGGTTATTATTCATAACCTTAGTGAGTTGTCCCAATATGGTGATAAGATGATCAGCACTAGTTGCTTCACCAACTCCACTATAATTATCTTGAGTGGGAGGGAAATCCCTATATGGATTACATGCATTGATATAGTTTCAATTCCCTGCACTAGGCGCCATTTCTAAACAATGGAATACACTATATTAGTTTATAAATACCAATGCATAATTTCAATCTTGTAAAACAATTAAGATAAATTGAACAGTTTAAGGATATAATTCATAAACATAAAAAGATTTTCTTGAGGTGGTATATACTCATAAACCCTTTATAATGGTTTTTAATGAAAATGAGAATTATCCTAAGCATATCCCCTGAGAGTGTCGTAACCAAGAGTGAAGCAAGGCCCATTGTCATGCACCAGTTCCTGTTTGAGTCTAGATCAAAGCGGTGTTTTTGGGTTTTACCCCTAGGTACATCTGTTCCAGAACCACCTCTACCTTCTCATATTGAGAGAGGGATGTATCGCTTGGGAAACTCACAAAATATCTATAGTACAAAATTTTTTGGATGTTCTTCTTTACTAATACACAATGTCTATCTTAGGGTAATGTTCTCCAATCAGAGTTTTTCAAAATCTATCTTCCATGTTTTGTACTAAACTTCATCTGATACTAATTGTAATGCCCTGACCCCAGTTACCCAAAGTTGGTGAATTATTACATAACATTGGCATGATAGAATGAAATCATGTCCCGAAAGACCGATCATTTTAGTAGCCTTGTAAATACTAGATGCATTCATAAGTTTTGTATGACATTATAAAATGAAAAACTAAGACAACATTATCTTAATAGAACACATTCATATCCCCTCAGACGATCCTTGTAGGTCATTCATAAAATACTTCTTCACATCCTAGGAAAAATAAATCATATAAAGGGGTGAGCTCAAATGCTCAGTAAGGGTAAACAATACAGCGTAAGATAACATAAATATTTAGCATGTTGAATAATTGAAAACATATGCCTTTATAAATAATATACATGAACAGTTTTATGGCAGGAATAGGAGTTGAGTAAATAATACCATAATAAAACATAATCATGGGTATTATACTAGTCGAATGACCACATTTACCATCAATATTATTTTCATAATGAGGGAATGTATAATTTCAAGCATTGTGAAACATTTTGTCAAGGCCTCAGCCAAGACGTCTAAAAATGATTTAGTCCTCGACCCAAACCATATATCAAAATTTGCAATGGCCATGGCCAATTCCACGTCTAGTTGTCTCATTAGACCTGCCGATCAACCGAGGAGCAATAGCGGGCTCCACCCGTCACTTACTATGTCTAATACATTCCTCATATGAAAGGGTTGAAATATAACCTAAACATTCGTATTAAAACTAGCATACGAAATGTCAATACATTAACCAGAAACTATGAATGGTACAAACACCACACATCCATAGACAAACAGATCACAAAACCTTCAATACAATATGGAAGATTTGTATCGTAATAGATTAAATTCAAACTAGTTTAAAATCCATCAATGGATGTTGAAATCAGTGAAAGGAAAATTATTTAATAGGAATACATCTTTCTATTTTGAAATCCTTTAAAAGTAATGTAATTATAAAAGAAAACATTTATTTTGAAAACATTCTTATAATCATGTAAGGGAAGCTTCGACATTGTTATAACAACAGAAAATATCTGCACTCACAATATAAGTTAAAAAAAACATTCTTACCTTAATTTAGTAGAAAATGTTATAAAGTACATTGTTTGGGAAACGACGTAAAGATACCTTTCAAAACATATAAGTTAAAGTAAAGGTATAAATGAAATTAACCCATTGTCTGTTAAATAGTAAAACTGTTTTGAAATACATTTTTATGAAAACACGGAGGGTGATGATAAAGAGGTCCCAGTAGATAATTACTTATAAACAATCTCAGATAATGAAGAGATTGTAGAATTAGCCCTTACCTTGTACATTTCCTTTGTCAAGGGTATGTTAAACTTATTTATAGTGGTGAAATCATATTTATTAAATTATTCAATAACCATATACATAAATATGATATCATATATGATCTTGTAATGTAGCTATGTTAGTAATATTTTAGTATTATCGTAATTACGGGTGTTAACTGATTCGTTCTCCTTTATATGATTAGTTAAGTAAGACATGTTTGTTATGAATATAATATATTTTATTTATATTCAAAATGATATTATTTCTTTAAAAATTATTTTTAACCATCAAATTAAAATTATTCTTGAATGGATACGATGGGGATTGAATCTCATCGCGTTCGTGGAGACGGTAATCCGTACGTGCGCAAGAGAAAAAATATCATTCTTTTGATATTAAAATCGTACTAAATTGGATGGTATATCATATATACAGAATAATTATCATGTTATATTAATTATATGCATTAATTATACATCAATATTATGCCCATCCAAATAATAATGTATTGAATAACAACTATACCACGACGTGGAGATGGTAAGCCGTACATACGCATGTATGGTGACATGTAATTCAAAGGATTGATAGAATAATGAATATGGTTGAACAATATTTATAATAACATTAAATTATATATAATCTACATGCTTTATTTTTTTAGAATGGAAACAACAAGGAAAGAAGAAGTGCAAGAATGAAAGAACTTGAAAGCGGTGATGATATATTTACCTCTTCTTCGGGTTATTCCTATTGATTTGATCAAAAGGACACCATAGGTAGTCTTTAGGACTAAAGAAATTCCACTAGGATGAAGGGAGGACAGTTTAGAAGATATTTTTGCTGGGTTAGGCCGAGCCAAAAGCTTTGAAGGAGTGAATTTTAGAGAAAGTGGAGTGCCCTTTTATAAGAGGGGTGAGGGGTACCTTAGGAAAGGATTGAAATATTATTTTATAATAAAATAATTTTCAGTTTTTAATGGCTCAAAAACAATTTATTACTAGGTTAATGTGGTTATGGTTCTAAATCCACTCAACCAATAGGTTTTATATTGGTTTGGGTCACTATATTAACCTTATATTTTATATTTGAATCTTAGTTAATTAGTTTGACATTTACCATGTCTCTTTGTATTTTTATATTATATGGTTAATAAACATACTATAACATGCCAAGAGAACCCAAAGTGGCTCATTGTTAATATATATTACATTATATAAGTCAATTATCCAAACCATAGTTTTTTAGGAATGTTATATCAATTAATAATATAATATTTGTTTTAAAAACTCTTTTATGTCAATTTTGACATTATTTGGTATTTTGTTTTTTCTAAATTCATAACAGCATTATTACTTCAGAAAAAGTTCATTTAATAAACCCTAACATGTCATATTAACATAGAACATTAGGTTAATTCATAAAAAGTCTTAAATTACATTTATTTGGGTATTTATAATATCAATTATTTTAATATTTCATTAATAATATAATTATTGCATCATCATTGTGTTATGAATAAAGTAAATTATTTAATTCTAAAAAATATAAATAAAATACCATTATTTAGGAAATATATTAGCTTTCTAATTAATATTTATAGTCTAATTTTTCTTATGTATAACCCTATTTAAAAATTGTTTTAGTTATTAAACTTTAATTTAACTCTTTTAACTCTTCTTTAATTAAATAATAAAAAATGTCTTAATCTAATCCAAGTGGACCTAAAGGATCATATTTTATTCATAAGGGTTTTTTTGGTCGAAATACACTCTTCCCGTAGAATTGTACCATGTTTTAGGGTAATAATAAAATCATTTTTACCATTAATTACCAAATTTACATTTAACCGTGGTAAATAAAAGTAAAAAGTTACTATTCACCAAAAAATATTCTTATCTTATTGAACCACATTTTACATACTGATATCAACTGTGTCTCTCATATTTTAGAAGTTCAATTCATAAAAGCGGTAAAATTATGTTTTATGAAAATTTGCAAATGCTCCTAGGTGGTGGGTAGAAAACGGTAAAAAGTTCAATAAAATTTTTGTATATCTATATTTATTATAAAATGACTCCAATGAATTAAATTGAACTTATATAGGTATTATGTACCTAATTTGACCTAAAATAGATTTAAATTAAATAAATAATTATTTAAATAAAAATTCAGTTTTAAACAATAACTCAGTGTTTTTCAATATTCATCACAAATTGAAAGTTTTCATAAAAATACCAAAAATTCATCCTAAGCTAATTTCGATATTCTGAATCCAAAAATGACTTCCATTTTGAAAGAAAAAATTGATAAAATTTTAAAAAGGGGGTATTACTATTCATAACGACTAGTTTGAATGGTCGTAGTGTGTTAAAATCTCAAAGTTGTGTACAATGAAAGCTATTTCATTATTCAAAGGGAAATGTATCGTGGAAGCTTGGGGTGTTACAAGGGACTATTGTTTATTGTCAATTAGATGTGCCCTCAGGACACTGAGTTTCCATTTCCGATATATATGCTAATTTCATGAGACTTTGGATTTTTCCTAACCGTGGGGGTGGCTTTTCAAAGGAGTGGTGTTTGAAAAGTATGATGGTATTCATGTTAATTTAAATAACTAATGAGAGACATATCAAACATTAATATGGCTTGGTAAAAGGAGAGTTGAATCATGGTATATTTTAAGGTCATGCAATAAGTAATTTTGGGGATTACCACTTTGTTTTGACCAAATGAGGAGAAACTACTCACCCTATTTATGGTTGTCTGAAAAAGAAACGTTCTACAATGTTAAAGGCTTGAAAACTTGGAAATGATGTAAATTGTAACCTGGTAGGTTTCCAAATCCAAGTAATGATATGGGTAATGAGTGAAATTAGGTCATACAAATATAAGAGAAGCATATCCTGAGAATGAATTTGTCTTGTGTTGGAAGGCCTTTCTTGTGGGAAACTTATTTAGAGCCACTAGTGCATATTGTACATAGTTAAGCAGAGGAATTTGAGTGGGGCGCTTTCTTAATATGAGCTTACCAGTGGGGCCGTGATCACATTTTACTCCACCATGTGGATTTATTATATGCACAGGAGTATTGGGGAAAGCACTCATTGTCGTGTATGATATTTCTTTGTAAATATTACTCAGACCCAATGATTTTGGGGATATTTATATCTTATGGCTAGACACAAAATATTATAGTGAAGTTTCACCATATATCCTTTGATGACATAAGTCAATCCATACATAGATATTTAATTTAAAACTCCATGCATGAGTCTGGACCACTCAAAGAGATGGGGAATTTTTAATTTTATGGTGGTTGGACCAAGATGTATGATTCTTGGCATCGATGTGGAATCAAACCACCCTTGTTTTTTTGATATTTTTTTCTTTAATTTTATTTTATTGGGACATTTTACATGCATTTTAACGAAATATGGTTAGAAAAGTGGTAGTACATTTTAATGTCATGTTGAGGGGACTAATTGTTATGGGAATCATGAGTACATTGATGGAAAATCAAACCAAGAGATTATGGAATGCTTAGGATATGAAGGGTGGTGATGATGTAAATTATGATCCCAGGGTCTCTTGAATCAGGATGGATGATATGGTATAAGGGATCCATTAAGGCATATGGAGATAGTAAAACCCTCTCCTGGGGATGAAATTTCTTCTGGTTGACAGGCATTTTTGTTGTAATTGTATACAGAGCCACCGAAGAATGTTCTAAATAGTCAAGAAGAGGTTTACATAAGACATTGACCATCCATTTCTGACGGACATTAAGGTTTATAAATATCTGATATTCCTGTGGTGTCGAGTCAGGTTAATGGAAAGGATGTGTTTAGACAGATAATAAACATCTAGACTATAATTAGCTATAATTTATGGATCAACTTACACTGATCAGGCTCATATGTAGGGGGTCTTGATTTCCTAATATATCCCTATCATGGAATCCATATTTGTAACCTTCTACATGAATCTGTATTATTGGGTAGAAGGTGGTGAGTAATTTTGTGGTGGTCCTACAAAATAAGACATGTTTAGAAGACCCCTGCATCGACTTGGCTTGTATGCAGGGGAGGGGGATTTTATAATTTTGGGGGTGGTTGGTCCAAGATATGGCTCCCATGAACCACTATGTATCCTATAAGATAATGAATGAATTCATACATAGTTCCTGAAATACCACAAACTTTAGCATCTTGTGTTAAGGATGTAGGTGAAATGACACAAAAGTGTGATAATGTTGTGGTCGGGCCCATTTATGATGGTTTGTGTGCCACTATGTATCACATGAAAATTAGAATCTAGTCATATGTAGTTCATTATTGAATATTCTCCATGTAGGTTTGACCCATATGTGGAGGATGATCATTTTTTTTGTGGATGCACCCATGACATAGGGTTTGGGTGTCACTTCCTGTCTTGTATGAACAATATTCACGCCACACATAGTTCTTCGAAAGCATTCTTTCCAGCTTTAACCCATGCATGAGAAAGGGTCATAGTATTGTTTTAGGGTTCCGGAAAAATGACATAAGAGTTAAGGTGTCACTATGTATCCCGTATGAATGTGAATCAATCCACATTTAGTTCATGGAGTTCCATGCAATTTCATATCATACGGTGAGGTCAAAGGGGGACCGATGTGAACAAATGGAAATGTCTTGGTTGATCGAAATGATTATGGTTTGGGTGTCCATATATATCGCCTGAAAATGAGAATAAATCCAAGGTTGGTTCTTGAAATACCATGAAGTTTAATTTTGTGTGGTGAGAACCCATGGTATGCCTTTTATGGTATGGCATTTCAGACCATAATGGGACCATTTCGCACCTTTATGCCTTTCTTTTTATGGTAAGCCCTTACTGAAATTCCTAATCTCACATGAGCTATACTAGATGTGAGAAACAAGGAGAATCATTTTTTCCCACAATGCTAAGATAGGAGATAGTATGAAAATGGTAATTCATATCATGTAGAGCTTGGCCAAGATATTGGATCAAGGAGTCCCTACGTATCTCATTGAAAATGAGATTAAGTTGTACGTTGTTCTGTGAAGAACCCTAGTTGCATTAGTTAGGCCTAGGTGCAATGAGGGGGAATTTTTCGATGATGGATGGGCCCATGACACAAGGACTATGAGTAACTACATATCCCTATAGGGAATGTATCAGTCCAAATGTAGTTATGTAACCTGGCATAGTTGGTGGCCAATGCTGGAGATGATTCCCTCTCGAGTGAGAACATCATGGTTTTGTGTAGTTTACAATCGTGCAACAAGTACATGTTTGGAATGAAGTTTAACATCACGTGTTAGAGATGTCGGAAGCATATTATAATTTCATGTTGTGTGGATGATTTCCATATTGTTTAACGTCATGTGGTAAGTAAAAATGTGCTATGCATTTTAATGTCATATAGTAAAGACTTTGGGTCCTATAGTTTGAATCATGCAATCAGGATGATGTATGCCATGTAGTTTGAAATCTTGCTTCCTAGTTGTATTTATATTGATTAAAATATTGTAACTAGGATTATTTTGTACATTTTAATTTCGTGTTTCCGGGACGTATCCATTTGGATACATGAAATATTTCATCAGGAACCTTTCATTGGTAGGCGCTATAATTATTTTTCCATCCATTTAAATTAGTGAATATTATACATTGGAGTATATATTATGTATTACATATGGTCCTTCCCTTTTACATTCATGATTTTGTGATTTCATTCCATGTATTATCAGAGTATAGAGGACCAACATTATTTCTCCTTCGAGGAATGACTGTAGGAACACCTTTTTGTTGAAGGCTCATGCAATCTAGTTTTGGTGAACTTCCAATTGGTGCTAGGTATGCAATATATTTTCATTGAGCTGTTATAAATCATCCTATCACTTCCAGGATTTTTCAATTAAAGATAATTGGTCAAAATGGAAACACAGATCAAGGGAATATGAACTTTGATAGGTATGACATCTTTTGTCCCAAATAACAATGAATATGGGGTTTCTTGAGTAGCGGTATGGGTGGTGGTCTGGTAAGCCCACAGAGCATGGTAGAGCATGTACGACCATGATTTCTTATCCTTATCTACAATAGTTTGGAGTATACTATATAGGGTATTGTTTAAGGCCTATATCTATCTATTAGCCATTTTATGATCACATATGAATGTTTGGTCTTGATACCATACTCCAGATATAATTTCCTCAATTTTGAAGAATAGACATTGGTGTAATTTTCCATCAGTATTGTATGAAGGTCCCAAAATCTAGTGATGATATTTTCATTCATAAATATGACAATGTTTCATTCTCAAACATCTTTTAGGGGTGTATCTTTTTCCCATTTTTAAAATAATTCGGTTACTCTAAGGATGTATTTGAATTTATTATCAATGGAAGGTGGGTATCGTACCACAACATCCATTCCCCATATGGGAAATTTCTAAGAGTACATGGTTTTATGGAGTAGATCTAGGGGTTTGTCGATGAAATTTACATGAACATGCTAGTAGTGACATTTCAAGGTAATTTCAATGCAGTCATGCATCATAGTGGGCTATTAGTATCCAAGCCATTGAATTTGATGGGAAATCTTGGATCCCGGTTGATGTTCACTATGGTCTTATGTGTGTACTTCGTTGATGATGGCAACACTATCATCTCTCTCATTGCACATGAGAAAACCCCTATTAATTCCTAGTTTATAGGGGACCTTATGATCAATTGGGTCTTCATATAGAAGAAAATTAATTACAATTCTCAATATTTTCTCCCTCTTTGTTCTATCTGGGGGGAGTTCTACATTTTGGAGATAGTACATAATGGGAGTCATCTCACCAGTCGTAGGACTATAAAACTCAAGGATGGGGATTATTTCATTTATTTCTTCCATATCGACATAAATGAATAGTGAGACCATATGATAGTGTGAAATGATTATGAAATTTTCATCATGATCTGGGTCATCCAGAGCTATGGATACATTTTTTAGTTCATCATCTTGATAATTTTTCAACCGAGGGATAAAGGTTAATATAGGATCTATTGGTAATTCAACCATAAGTCCTTATACATGATCAAAAAATAGATTATCTCTTCCTTCTTGATTTCATAATCACTCATAACTTTCTTGATGACCAATTTAGAGTCTCCCTTTAACTTCAAGTGTCTGGCTTGTACATGGAGTTCCTACTCTATCCATGCAATGGGAGCTTGGTATTCTGATTCATTGTTCTTACACCCCTTCGACAATAATAAAGAATAATTCCAGACCACCTTTGATCGAGAGATGAATAAAATTCCCATCCCGGCATCATTAATCATTAGGTCCTCGATCCATTACCCCATCAGGTCTTTCGATGCACCATCAAAATGAATATCCCATGTTTTGGAGTTTTCCATTGGAGTGAAAATATTTTCATCAGGAAATTTATCTTCCCATGAAGTTATTTCTATTGAGAGGTTCTCCTCTAAGAAATATTCTTGTGCCTAGCCTTTGTCATATTTATGGGGCATGAACTAGAAGTAAAACTATTTTAGAATGACTACCCATTGTGGAAAACATCCAATCAACATTAAATGGTTGAGAATATAATTGATCGGGTTGTTTCACGAGACCAAATGAACCTCCTTGTGTTTTAGGTAGTTTTGTTGCTTCAAGACTGCAAACATTAGTTCTAGATAGCTCTTCTCAATTTTTGAGTATTGACTCTCGGCATTGGTCATGGTTCCGCTGAAATGGTAAATACTGTTTTTCTACCTTCATCATTCCACTATTCAAGGGAGGATCCAAGGGTTGTCTCTAGTACATTTATGTACAAAATTATTAGTCTTCTTTTTATGGGTAACATTAGCACTGGCATAATTATGAAATATTTCCAGAGAATGTTGACTGCATTCTGAAAGTCATTAGTCCATTGATAGTCGACCCCGATTTTAATCAACTTGGTGAAGTGCACGGATTTTCCAACAAGGTGGTATATGAAGTATGGAATGTATGCCAGATGAAATTGATTTCCTCTCAACTTTGTGAGGTTACGAATAGGTGATTTACATGGGATAAAATTTGTCTTCTTAGGGCCAACTTTAATACCACGATGGAGTATAACAATGCTAGGGGATTTCCTTAAGGTAACACCGAATACACATTTTAAGGGGTTCATTTTCAGGTTGTCTTATTGTAGTTTGTCGAAGACAATTTCTAGATGTGTCAGGTGATATGGACATTGATGTGATTTAGCCACCATGTTATCAATATAGAATTTTAGAAACTTTACCATGAATGGATTGAAGATGTGGTGCATGGAACATTGATATGTGGTGACCACATTCTTTATACTGAAGGGAATTACCCTAAATCAAAATATTCCATAGGGGGACCTGAAGGTGGTTGCTTCTTCATCTCCTTGGGCCATTTGGATTTGATTGTAACCTGAATTACTATCCATGAAAGAGAGAGCATGATATCCTGCAGTTTCATTGATTAATAATTCTGTAATCAGGACTAGGAAATCAACTTTTGGATAGTGCCGATTGAGATCCTAAAAATTGATGCAGACTCTAATTTGTCCATTCCACTTTTTAATATGGATTGTATTGTCCATCAATATCGGATATTTTACTTCCAAATTATGTTTTCTCTGAATATCTATTCAAAATTAGACTTAATTTTGGAATCACATGTCAGGTGCGTTCTTTTGGCTTCATGTTTATAACCCCGATGATCCTATGGTCGGCCTAGGTGGTGAGTGGCCACTTTAGGATTGAGTCTTTAAATTTTAGTGTAGTTCCAAGAAAAAATATAGCTATGTTTTTTAGGAAGGGTGTGTACTTATCTTTCACTTCATAATCCATGGGTTCACAACTTCCTATTGGTCATGGATCTTCTTCCATACCCAAATTTATCTCTTTGATTTCATCAGAAGTGGTTGATATTCCTTCCTCAAAGGC
This sequence comes from Viscum album, assembly GCA_963277665.1. Lineage (NCBI taxonomy): Eukaryota > Viridiplantae > Streptophyta > Magnoliopsida > Santalales > Viscaceae > Viscum > Viscum album. The sequence continues at coordinate 1,171,739,993 of OY728156.1, forward strand.
TAGAGGGGAATCCTTGAGATCATATTCGTCTTCTTATAGTTCATTTTCTTCATCCATTTCTTCTTATTGTGGGGAAATGATCTATAAGATGATAAATATAGAGTTAGAAGTAGAGTCAGAACCTTGACCCCAATGGGATTAAGTTACTCCTTCTAGCCCGACTAATAACAGGGGTTGTTCTAAAGAGGATGGAATAAAGGATGGAATGGTGATTTCCTTCTATTCTACCTCAGTGGGTGGGGAAAGGATTTTCTGGATCTCTGAGGATGGTTTGGGGGCCTTTTCCTCGAAGAATTCATCGTTATGGTGATTTTATCACATTACTCAATGCTACTAGACTCAGGGGTTATGAATGAAATCATGAGGATTATCAAATACATGTCTGAATAGGAAATCCTATACTCAACCTGATTTATGGGCAGTACATATTCTTCGTTGATCTGCTTGAATGGGTGGGCTGGGACATCTCCAATCTTCTTGGGGAGGTTACCCAATAAATATTCTATAATTATGGTCACATACCTTTCTAATTATAGAATCATGGATTGATATAGTGTGACTCACATGATTTGAGTAGGTACTTATCAGCTTATAGTCTCCCCTTATTCCATTACTTAAATATTTGACACACTATTGGTAGGATGAAAAAAATCACAACATGGTGGTGAAACAAAGGCCTTCCTAGAAGAACATTGAATGTCGTGTTTTGTCAAACCACCAAAAATTCTACGTCAGTTACAAGTTCATCGAGTCATGTTTTGATCTGGATTATCCCCAATGGTTTCTAATCAATTTTATTTATAATCTAGTAGGGTTGTTGTGTAGGGCACTAGGTTATCATAGTTGTTGGAAAACAGATGATGTGTTCACACTGGGAGGAGATTAAATCCAAATCCATTATCAATAAATACTTTTCAAACATCAACACAATTTACTATGCCAAAAATGTATAGGGGTCTTTTGTGTCCCAACATAATGGTTTTGTAATCTTGATCAATAAAGGCGATAACCACATGGAATTCTATTGTGTTAGTCTCTATCTGATGGAATTCAGAGGTGGACACTTTGGCTTCAATTTCTTGAGGGGCATAGAAAATATTCTATAAGTGCTTCAATGATGTCACAATAGAAACATAGTGCTTCTAGGATTGATTTTTTAGCTGGTATTGAGGAAAGTTTCTTTAGGATATCACACTTTTGTTCTAAAGGATGGTGCTTCCCTACATGGGGATTCTCTTTCAAAAATAATTTAGTTGATGATGATGGATCAACCAATGAGACCAAAGCCAGAGGAGCTTCTGATATTTTTGGGTTGGGATAGATATGTCTTCCCACATACTGAGGACAATTAGAAAAACAATGTTCTTCTAATGAGTACTCTAGAATTATTGGACCAGAGTGACTTCTGGAAGGTATAAGGGAATTTTCCTATTCCATTTGGGTTCGCTGGATCACTCATCCTCACATTTCATCAACTTTGACAGTTTTCCTAAGTGGGCATCCATAAGATTGGTTTCTTCCATACCTGCATCTTCCATGGTATCCCCATCCCCTATGGCCTCTTCTTCTAATTCCCAAATCGGTTTTGGGTTACTATAGTTCATATACATAAGTGATTTCAAAGAAGCGGTCCCTTAAATAAATGTCATAAATAGAGAAAAAATCAACATTTATTTTGATTATGACTATACCTGATCATTTTATTCTGGTGGTTCTGTTTACTAGGGAAATTCACCTAACATTAGATCTGATGGCATTATATTTAAGAGTGTCAAAGATAAATTTTTTCCTTGGAAAGGTTTCGTATTCATACACACTCTCTCTTCCTTTCTTCTCAAACTTCTTTTTGGAAACTAGACCCTTTGATGGTGGTAGGGCTGGGGATGTCAATTGCATTATATTAGGGGAATTTTGGGCATATTCAGTTACTTCAACATTGTTTGAAGTATTTCATGAGCTCGATTGACCATTTTCTGAGTCATCCAACTATAGAACTTCTTCTCCCATTTCCTAAAAACTTTTTTCTAGTCACTTCCTCCATTAGTGGTAGTGGTGGATACATATGCCACTTGCACTAGAGTTGTTCCCAATTTCACTTTTTAGAATCAATCATTCTCTTAAAGAGGTCTTGAAGATGAAACAATCCTAGATGGTGTATCCTAGTATTTGGTTGAACGGATAGTAATCTGGATATTCATCGAGACTAAATTCATTATCCCTTTTTGATTCTAGAAAATAGATTATGTTATAGTTAATAGTGGATATAAAATAGCCACAGAATTATTCATCTTAGAAAGAGTAAGATTTTTTCCATTAGTTCTTATAAATAATTTATTTAGGGTCCTATTTGCTCGTCTTTTCAAAAAGGGGGTTCTTGTCGACATCCATGGGGTCATGTATGATTTAGTACAGGCCTTAGATCTGGATCAGACATAGGGATGGCTTGAACGCAACATAAGTTAATTCATCTTTTCCTACCCTATTTGAGGGGGGCAGTGGGGCTTCTTGTGACATGATCTTGGTCTGTTGTAATGAATCTTCTATTTTCTATGAAATAGTAGAGAAATCCTGGAACCCACTTTTATATTTTTCTAGGATGAGTGTCGTTTTTAGTTCATCATGGAAATTATCATTTAATATAGAGAGAATCTCATCTTGGGTGAGTGACCTATTGAAGGAGTAGGTCAACCCCTTCCACCTATAAATGAAGTATGAGACTCTCTCATTCCCCCATTTGTTGTAGCTCATGAGGTCATTTACTATCATATTAGGGAGTGTTGAACTAAAATCAAAAAGTAACCACTGTTGGAGATCCTCCCATGTAATCGTCGACTCATCTGAAAAACGGGTGTACAATACAATGGCTAAGCCTTGTTGCGTTCACATGAAGAATTTAATTTTCACTACTTCTTTTTCCTCTAGGGTTCCCATTGTGGGATTACAATATGATACGTAATGTATCAAATATTGTTCCAAGTCACCGAAGCCATTGAATACTGGGAATAAGGGGTTCCCAATGTTTGGAGGTGGTGAAACGTTACTCACCCATTTGGGGAAAGGTATTCATTCTAGTTATATTAGAGCACGCCATCCTTCCATGTATTCAAATAGATCTTCCAATGAATCGATGGTATTCCTGAGACAGTAATGAATTTCAAGATATAACTATGTATGGGATGGTGAAGTAGAGGGAAAATTTGATCTTTTCGGTACTTCTAGTACTTGAGGTCAATACCTAGCTGTGGGAATCCTTTACGGATTTACCTGATCTTTCTCTAGTTGTTTCCTAAATGGGTGGAAATTTTGGTATCCCCATTGGATTGGATTTAGGAAGACAGATCGTCCTAGAGCTATGATGGATCAACCTCCCAGACTGTATTCATTCTTGGGTTTAAACCTTTATGGTTGAGACACACTTTCTAGAGGTGTGTGTCTTTGTTCTTATAGAGGAAGTTGAGGAGAATATTATATATCAAGGCTTTCCTATAGTAGCTCGACATTGATTCTCCTTAACTCTTTCATCTCTTATTCTGGTTGAGAGAATCCCTCTTCAAGATTATGTGACACATTCTCAATGGTAGGAGGAGGTGGGATATATGTGACCTTTCATTTTTGGTTCTCCTTGTGAGAAATTTGCAAAATAGGTAATGAGGGATTGGATGAGGTAGTGCCCACATTTACGGTGGACCTTTGATTCTGAGTATACACATCATCAGGTTTGGTATGGATTTATTTTAGGTAGAACCATCCTCTCCTTTCTCTTCTACATTCACATCATCGTACGTGTGGTCTATGGGATTGATTTCCAAGATGTTATCCTATGTTTAATGAATTTTAGTTTGCATGCCAATTTGGGAATGGTAAATGATATTCTTGTGTCCCTTATTGGATCCTCCCCTTCCATTCTGGAATTATTTTTCTGCTTCTTGTTGAAGAGTAACTCAGTGGGAACCATGATGTGATCTTGATATATGTCTCCCTTGTGCGGGAAATGATTCACAAGATGGGATAGATCGGGTCATCTCTTTTCTTATCATCCTCCCTATGTGTGAAAAGATGGATGTCCATCATTAGGGTGTTTGAGGAAGAAATTAACACACACCTTATCATGACACATCCTAGTGGGGCCCACACCACGACTCCCCAATCCCACCTCCAATAGTACAGGTTCTGTTGACTAGCACCGAGTAAGAATAACACTAACATGGGAGGCATTGCCTATGTACTTGTACATACACACACATCTCCAATCCCAAAGATGTGGAAATGTAAAAATTACTAAGGAACAAAATGCATGCGTACAACTGAACCCAATCAACAAAGTACAACAAAAAGTAAGATATGGAAAGTTAATTGGTCCACAATACAATCCCACTAAAAACAAGAGTATTCGAACTAAAAAGTCCAACCAATAAGCGCAAATAGGTATTGGGATTGCTGCACATAACCATAGGAATACATCTACCTACATGGAACTCAGAAAGATCAGTTTGGTCCTGGTCCACCCTGGACACTGTCAAAAGGCCTCTTGTCTGCATGAGACATGACACATGTGGGAAAAGCCCATGTAGGGGTGAGTATAACGATACTCAGTAGGGTACCTCGAAAACCATAGTGCAATAAACCATGTAATTGAATAGTCATATCTACACATTATATTTCTACTAAAAAAATAGAAAGATAACTGCATCCGGATATACACAAAACCTAGACTCATATTCCAGAGAAAAGTCACACGACCGCATACCAATTCTAGGGATTCAGTTCGCTAATTCCATGAAGCACTCGTCTAATAGAACTCACTCCATGAGTGTGATATCTCTGATGGCATCCATCTAAGAAGTACTATTCATTGGGAAAATCCATGAGAGAGAGAGAGATTCACTAATTGATCTGAAGAGAGAACATATACACTCATTCCAGGAAAACATACTCCTGAATAGGGAAAGATCATGATACATGGATGAGGATCACTATGAGGGCCTTGGTGGATATCGTGACTCATTTAGATTCCACCTGATCAGTAGAGGATTAGTTTTCTTTTAGGATTGGTCATGTCGATACCCGACTCTACCTAGGGTTGAGAATGGATAGAGGATCTCACTCCGGGCCTCTCGGAGGGATCCATGACTCTATCTCGGAAATTCTTAATGAAGGGATCATACTCCTGGGGATTGAAATGATACCTAAACATCATGGAAATGTGAAAATGGTCACTAACCAAAAATAAACATGTCCAATGAATGATGTACTGGAAGATCAAGCCATATATCGAAATATACATGACGTGTAGAAGGATCACACGTCGTGTCCTCTGGCCCTGGGTACTGCCTGTGTACAACGGCCCGTGTCATAAGGTAGGTCATACAGAAGAAGGTACACATGGAGTGTAAGATAACCACAAGTTGTGTTCCACTATCCAGGGAAGACTCTGTGTACTCTGGCAATGTGTCCGTATGTGGCTTCAGCCCGTGTGTCCCAGACCATATACCAGTACATGGGTTAGTCCGAGTATCTGACCGTGTCTAACCATGTGTTTGAGTATATTCTATGTACTCCACCTCGTGTATATGTATCTTCATAGATATATATTGAGTTTGCATAAGGACCCACATGCCATTTGACAAATGGTCACATGTCGTGTTCGTGCTTCCCATCGCTCGAACCTCTAGTCTTAAGTGGGTGGGGTCCACAAACTATGTCTTCCCAAGAGAACACTGTGATCTTCACCGTGTGCAATGTAGAAACTCTAGCCACTACAAGGCCGGTCTCACACAGTGTGTTCTTCGGAGAATATGTTGTGTTCTTCGGGATTTTCAAAAACCATGATTCCTCTGCCATAGTTTCTTATTCAATATCTTTATGCTCATTCCAGCAATTATTTTTCCACAAAACTCAAGATCCAAGGTCTCCCGATCATTGCATCAATGTTTCTAGAGGTTTCAATCATTTTATCGGCCCCAAAATCTCATATCGATCCACTCGTGCGAAGAATGGTAAAAAAATTATTTCTCTTTTTTGAGATGATTTGACATATGCCATCATTGCCTCACCTTTTCTAGGTCATCGTGATGTTCAATCTCTAATATCAGACCATTTCATTGTAAAATGGGTTCGCAATAATCTTTTGTTCATCAACCCGTGAAAAATATGAATAACGCGGGGCAGAGGAAGAAATTCAATAAACAAAGGAGGAATGAACCTCCTCCATCATTCGTCTTAGTGTCGATCCAATCATGTTAACTTGTAAAATACTTGAATCAAAATTAAAATTCCACTATTATCATAAAATCAATTCCCATATCAAAACCACAAAAGAAAACATTCCTCTAAAAATAATAAACCTGAAAACATTATAGAATGAATATTAGATGAGTAAATAATGCCATAATAAAACATATCCATGGGTATTATACTAGTCGATTTACCTCATGAACATTCAATTACAAGCTTCATAATGATAGAAATGAATATGCTAGACATTCTAAAATATAACATCAGGGCCTCAGCAAAGACGTCTAAAAATTATTAAGGCCTCGGCCAAAACCATAAATATTCATTTTTTCAAAGCCTCGTGCCAAGACCATATTTTGCCTCCTGAGACCTACCAATGCACCGAGGGGTTTAGCGGGCCCCACCCGACACTTAATAAGTCCAATGCATTGCTCATATGAATGGGTATAAACATAAATAACATATACATTCCTATAAAAACTATCATATGAAATGTAAATTACTATCCCTGAACAATAATCATAAACACTAACCATTCGGAGTAAATTGGTGAATGGTTTTAAGATAGCACATCCATAGTCAAAAGAATAATATAAAATTAAATTAAATATGGTACATGGCATAATAAAAGGTAAACCTCAATGATTTACTAGATTCAACAAGGATGTTTAATAGATAAAATACATTTAAATGATACCATTTAAAATTTCTTGAGTCAGTAATCATTAAACATTAAAAAGTGTCCCATACTACCAGGAAATATTCAAATCATAATCCCTTAAATATCATGTAAATAAGGAGACTATTGATATGATATACCAAAGGGTAATACATACACCACATGCAAGTAATAATTAGTAAACAAGGTGTATATCTCATGAAAGTTAAAGTTAGATTAGAAAATTCCATTTTACTTTGAAAACAATATTTGTTTTGGAAAATCATTTGTATTTTTCTTAAATCTGGATTTAAACATTTATATCCTAGAAAAGAAAAGTTAAGTACATTCATGTAATATTTTAGACAAATGTGATGTCCTATTGAAGTGAAATCATGTAAAAAGTGTTTTTAAATTATCCTTAAAAATAAAACATTTTAGTGTGGTTTAAGAAATTCATTAAAGAGATTTCAAAGCACAAAGGCATGTTTTCTTCCACAAAACCAGAAATGATCCAAAATATTTTTTTAATATTAAAATTTCTGACTTTATAAAGATAAATATGGCTTAAAATAGATTATAGGGTGAACTTCAAAAATAGGTAAGAATCTGAGAAGTTCCTTGAACCGAGCTTGTATTTCCGGAAGAATTTTTGAAAGATCCTTTTAAAACATATAACTCTCCATAAAAGAATGTAGGATTATGATTGGTACACTTATATAGAACATTGACATAGAATTTATGAGGATTACATGAAAAAATAATATCATTGAGGTGAGTATAGAATAAGAGCAACCCAAATGAAAATGGAGGTTCGGGTAGAAAATACTTGTAACTTTATAATGAATTGAATCGTATGGACCAAAGTTAATAATAATTAAATGAAACATTGAATATCATTACAATAAAAGGAATCATGATACAAAACATGTAACACGCCGACCCCAGTTACCCAAAGTCGGTGCATTATTACGTAACATTGGCATGATCACAAAAGATCATGTCTCGAAAGACTGATTAGTTTAGTAGCCTTGGAAACACTAGATACATTCATAAATGTTACATTACATCATAAAGTGAAAAACTACAATAACATAGTCTCCATAGTCCACACCCATATCCCCTTCAGACTAACCCTACAGGTCAGTCATAAAATATTTCTTCACATCCTTGGAAAAATAAAACATAGAAAGGGGTGATCTTAGATGCTTAGTAAGGATAACAATATAGCGGAAAAATTCATAAATAAACACAAACATTTAAGGCAATATATAACTAAAACAAAAGCATTTTAAACTTGAAATTCAGCATAATATGGCAAAAGTAAAATGAAATAATTCCATTTACTTATTCACATGGATATTCTACTAGTCGAATAATCACATGTAATATCAATAACCACTTTCATAATGATGGAATGAATAATTCCATACTATCATAACCACATAGCCAAGGCCTCGCGCCAAGACTACAAATAAGATTTTTCCAAGGCCTCATGCCAAGAAAATAGTTAGTCTCATGAGACCTACTAATGCATAGAGGAGATATAGCGGGCTCCACCCATCACTTATTAAGTCAAATTCATTCCTCATATGAACAGGTTTAAACATATCATAAACCATAACATAATCATATCACATAAAACATGTATAAAGAAAACATAACATTTCCACATTTCAATCACAGGATATCAATACAACACATTGATATAATAAAAACACTATCAAAACCATTTTCAATACCAAAATCAAAGAAAATTAAAACTTCATATTTATTTTTCATTTAAAAAAGTTATGGCTTGTAGAGGAAGCCGAAACTCAAATTATAGTCACGGCGGTGGAGAAATCGTTGTTGCCGCATACGTAAGACAAAAAATTAGTTTTCTCATTTAGTAAAAATGCTTCAAATAAAAAAATCCTTTTGAATAAATGTAAAATTCAAATGGGTTTATACACCGTATAAAAGAAAGTTGTGTACAAAACAAAATATGCCTCAATGAAAGGATATTGAGACGAAGTCCCTTACCTCATGTCCGACTTGACTCGATCATTCTTTAACCTCATGAATAATAAACTAGAGTAAATTTCTACTTGCTTAAGAACCTTTTTCAAGATTATTATTCCTTTTATATCACTTATTACCATGTTATGAAAATTATGTAATTATTTAAGTTAATAACGGTCGTTTTGTCGATCTTTGGTACTTGAGTCAAAAATAAACTTCTTACAATTACAAGTTGTTCATGCGGTAAAATATCCATTATATCAAGAATTATATTCATGATTTATATATAATATATATCATATATTTTCAGTAGATACATTCATTTATAATATTACATAACATTTAGAGGTATGAAATGAAATGCACCATTCATGGAGACGGTAAGTCGTACGTACGCATGAACGCTACTTTCATTTCTATTTGATATTTAATTAAATTAAATCATAATGATATAAAATTATATTATAATTCCAGTATAATATCATATATAATATCATTAACTACATCCTTTATACGTCCCACATATGGCACTAACAAATCAAATCACTTTGAGGGGGCGTTTGTCCGCACTTCCTAAAATGAAGATATCGCGTTTACCCATAATGGAAACCATAAAGGTATGCCATAAATGAAAAATACAGAATAATAAGGAAAAAATAAACATAATATATATCATATATAAATAAAGTGACATCTTAATGGCCACCATGAAAGGTGTTAAAAGAAGATTGAACAATAATCGTTTTGTGAGGTAGTAATTCGCCAACCACAGAAACAGTATGTTCTTTAACCATTAGACGGAGGTGTGTGTAATTTTAAATCAAATAAATCACATAACAAAATCCTAGTATATTGAATATACTTGTGTTTTTACAAAAGATATGAATAAAAAGAGTCTAGGGTGTCGGAGAAGAAAAATAAAACAAAAGAACGCAAGTGAAGACATTACCTTTCAATCGGGTAACTCTTTTTGATTTGAGCCAAAGGCTTACTTAGAGAGACTTTGGCCCAAATTGAGGCTTCTAGGAGTAATATAGGGATGTTGGGAGAGTATTTTGGCAGAGTTTGACCGAGCCAAATGGCTTTGAATGTGTTAATAAGGTGGTATAGGTGGGGGCATTTTATAAGAGGAGAGGAGGGGCACTCTTAGAAAGTCATAAAATGTTACATTATTATGAAGTGATTTTAGGATTTCAAAGGTCCAAAAATTATATATTAATAGGATAATGTGATAAGCGTTCTAAATCCACCCATCCAATAGGTTTTTGACAAGTGTAAGTCTTAGATTTTACATTATCTTTTCATTTTATTTAAATTGATCATTAATGAGGTAATCGTTGTATCATCATGGTATCATAAATAAATTTATTTTTTTAATGTCTAAAAATTATAAAAAAATACCATGTTGTAGGAAATATTTTTATATTTATATTGAATATTTATAGTCAAATATATGACTTTTATAACCCCATGTAATAATTGTTTTAATAAAACAAGACATGTTTGTGACATTTTTATTTTTACTTTAAATAAAAGATATAAATGTCATTATCTTACCCAAGTGGCTCCATAGGGTCCCACAAATTGACCCATGGGTTTTAATGGTCGTCCAACACTCATCAAATAGGGGTAGGACAAGTTTAAAGGTAATTTCATATTATTATAACATTATATTTACCTTTAATTACACTAATTACCGTTAACCGGGATTAATAAAACCTAAAAGTTACTATTCACCAAAAATTATTTTCATCTCATTGAACCACATATTACTTAATAATGAAAACCATGTACATTGGATTTTTGAAATTCAATTCAAAGAAGTGGTAAAGTTTCATTTAAAGGAAAAATTAGTTTTTTAACTACCACTTAGTGGTTTCACTATTCATCAAAAATTGAGGTTTCTCAGAACAATACCAAAAATCCACACTAAGATATAATTGATATTCCAAATTAAAAAATGATGTCTATTTTACAAAATTCCAAACATATAAGTTTCATTTATTAATTTTATAATTAATTCCCGTTGTCAAAACAAATAGCGTGTTTTTAAGAAATAATATCAATCAAAAGATTGACAATTGTTTGTGTCCAATTTCAATTTGAAGTTAATTATTATGACCACCATTGGATAAAATGTTAAAATTATATTTTAATTATTATTTAAAACCACTGAATAGTATAATTTATCACTATAAATTATTTTGATTTAAAATGTTGTTTTTTAAGTATTTTTCACTATTCATCAAAAATTGGAAGTTCTCGGAAAAATACCTAAAATTCAACATATGCTAATTTTGATATTCCAAATCCAAAAATGAAGTCCATTCTTAAATATAAAATTTATATAATTTCAAAAGGTGGGTATTACTATTCATAACGACTACTTTGATTGGTCGCGGTGTGTTAGAACTCGAGGTTGCGTACAACACACGCTGCTCTATTATTCAAAGAGAAGCGTACCATAGAATAATTGGGTGTTACAGAACATAAATGGGTAGTATACATAAACCATACACAAGTAATTGTAGTGAATAAAAAATACCTCACAAAAATGGAAGTAAGACGAAGAAACCCTTAACTTAAGACTGATTATTTTTCTTCACTTTGTATTAGTGTCCTAGATAACCAAATTATAATCATTAATAAAGATTTCCAGAACCTCTTATACATTTAATTGATTCATTATAACATCATTATGTTCATTCATGTCATTTTTTATGGGTTAGTAGGGTCAATTTCATTGTTACGTTCTATTTTTTTCACGATCGGAATACTTATATACATGAATGGAGAATCGTGTAAAATTAGGATTGCCTTCTAGAATTTATGTTATATGTTATTAGTGAACATAAAAAAGGTTAAATGGTTGTAAATTTGATTTGTTATCTTATAGTGAAGATGAATCATTATTTAAATCATTTAATGAAAACTGTTTGGGTTAATTTGCAGTTTTTCAACAGAGCGAAGTCATTTTGAATTATAAATCAAAACCATGTGTAAAAAATGATTAAAACCCCATATATGTGACATAATAAATATTTTATCATCTTTTTAATCCATAATAATGGTTTCATGACTATAACTGAATTTGGCAATGTAAATTGGAAACCCATCGTCCTTGAATGTGGTAGATTAGAATATCTTATGTGGTGTTTTCATTATTAGTATAAATGATTGGGAAAGGATAGATGATGAAAAAAATTCATTTATCAAGAAAAAATTATATTACTTGATAGATACATGAGTAGTAAATTTTTTTGAAGAAATAAGTATAGGAATTAAAAAGAAAGGAACTCAAAAAAAAAAAGAAAAGTTCATAAATCCCGTATGAAAATCCAACAGCTTAATGGCGTCACGTAAAATTTCATAAAATATATTTAATAGAGAAAAGGGGTATATAATCATTATTAAATAATATATAAAGTAATGGGGATATTTAATTACATATTCCAACATAATACAATTGAAATTAAAATATTATAACATAATAATAGTGCTTGAAAAAGATGGAGATTTTGAGACAAAAATTCTGCAGCATAACGACTATGCAACATGGTTTTATAAAACATTAAAAAGAGAAGGGAAAGGGGTAAAACATTCATATAATACTCATAAAAAATTAGTTTAAAAAAAAGTAAATAATAACCTGGTATGAAAACATGAAAAATAAACCACGTAAAAGAGAACTTAAAACAAAAGAAATGAAAAGAGGAATTTACCTCTTGAATCCACCTCCTTTGGAATCTTTTTAAGGAATGGGTTATTATTATTTTGGAAAAAAATAGAGCTTCATGGACATGTGTAGTTACTAAGGTAGGTCATTTGGGTAGAAAACTGAGGATATTAATGGTTTATAAGAGTGTTGAGAAGAGGGAGTGCTTGGGGTTTTTATAGTGGAGGAGAGGACTGAATTTTGAATATTTTATTCATTATTTGATTATTTCCATCAAGAAAACAAATAGTGTTGTTTCATGTGAACCATAATAGTGATAAGTTCTTGTAAGGTCTAAAAAAGTGGCCTTAAATCACTCATGATGTCATAAATATAATATTTAACTGATAATTTGTATATACGGTATTTAACTGTATTTCACTATTCATCAAAAATTGGAGTATTTCAAAAAAAATCCCAAAAATTCACCCTAACCATTTTTCAATGTGTAGAATTAAAAAATGAAATTCGTTTTTTGAAATTAAATTTCTAAATATTTTTAATTTATTTTTTAAATAAAATCAAAATTTATTCCCAAAAAAACGTTTTAAACTATTACTCGTTTTATAACACAATAATAAATTAATCATGGTCCCATGAAATTATATAATAACTATAAGACAATAAAGTAACAATGTATAATTAAATTTTTATGAAAATACATTTCCATTTTAAATTAATAAATTAATCATAAAATTGTAATTAAAATATGTATGACATCCCAAAATACCAATACTTATATTGTGATCAGTTTTTTACTTTTAAGATGTCTAAATTGTTTTTATACATTAATGGGTGAAGATTATATTTTTTTCCGATTTACTATTAATTACAATTCATTAATATTCATATGGTTATGTTACTATTCATAAGGGTATGATACTATTCATCAAAAATTATGTTTGTCTTATCAGACCCAAAATATCTTACTGATCACAACCGTGTATGTCAGTTTATTGAAATTCGAATCACATAGGTGGAAAATTTCTCTTTACATGGATAGGTTATAACAATTTGGTGTTTTGTAGAGACTCAGTGTTTCATTCATTCTGTATTAAATTTAAATGTAAATTATGGGGATGTTACATTATCCCCTCCTTACAGAAATGTTTTACTCAAAATTTAAAATTGATCATCGAAAGTTAATGCTTAATACTTAAAAATTCCATTGTGGGAAACCCACATCAAGAATATGGATAAAATATCCTATTAATAAAAGTAAAGCAAAATGCATTAGTTACTTCAAAACAATGCATTCTAATTGGACAACATGGTCATGTAAGAATAATCAAACCATTATGTAGTGACAATAAACTCTAAAACCCCATATAATGATAAACTTAAACCATTTCTTAAATGCTGAAAATTCCAAAAATATAATGGTTCAACACAATATAATGAAGGTCTCTAATTTTCCAGGATGAATATTTCATTAACCCTTAATCAACAAGCAGTATCTCTAAAATTCACATTCCAAACATGAATTACAGTAAAACCCATATTGGAAACATGCATTATTCTATATTCCTTAAGTAAGATACAGGTTATAGGATATATTCCTTATATCCAAAAGTGACATAAACTCCCTCGAGGATTGGATATTCCACTTCTCAACAAGTCAATAATTAATTCCAAGTTAGTCATTATATATCTAAATCAATAATTTCATCATCATTATCTCAACATCAGATATATATATTAATTGTTGTCTTTCCCGCAATCATATATTTTCTTCTAAAAAGATTAACTTTCTTCTTAATCACTTTTCCTTTGTACCATTCATCATGTGACCACAAATCCTTAACGAAAGATTACTGCAGCACATTATTTATATATCTCATAATTCATATAACCAGTACATTACTAACAAAATATTCAAATGATGTGATTCTTGACTCAAATGGGATCATGTATCCAGTACCAATAATTTTTCCTTGGTATTTTTACAAATGTGACATATCCTTCGTCGATTTTAGATAGTTAGTAAAAGTTGACAAAATTCCAATCAAATATCTTGAATAATCTCAATCTATAAATAATATTTCATTTTTTCCTTATTGATTGTTCCCTTCAAAAATTAATTATTCAAGAAAATTTTTATGTACTAAAATGTTCTTTTTTTAAAAAAATATTAGATTTAAAATATTTGTGAACCCGAATAATCTTGTACTTTTTAGAATATCTATAATTTATGGAAATGAATTAGAAAATTTTTAATAAATAGACATCTTCATTATTCTGCATATATAACGATATGTTAAGAAATAATCATTTTCAAAATAATAATTTCATCCTCGTAGGAAACAACTGATAGTATGCATATTTCTATTTTTGGAACTTGATAAAACAATTTTTTGATACAACTTTAGTTTGTCTCTATTTCTTTCTATTCAAATTTTAATCTTAACAAATAGACTTTTCCTAAGAAATTAATTTATTTAATTATCTTCCTAGGATAAAACACTCATAGTATACTTTATATCTTTAACTAACTCCATTAAATTTTTTAAGCTTTTTTCATGGATAGAAAAACTATAATAATAGTCATCTAATTTATATTATAGTTTAGAAATATATTTAATTAAAATTTATTTTGAATTAACAACATAATTATATGATTACTTGAGCATCTTGTTTAATATTCAAGGACTCATAATGGTATTATAAAATATCAAAATATTCAATTTATTTTTCATATGTTTAATTTTATTATTTTTATTTGGATAAAGAATAATAAATAGGATATACGTCGTTAGATCATTTCATGATGCAAATATTTTCCCTCAGATTATATACTTTAGATTATGAATTATAACTTGAGTCATTAATAGATTTCTTTTTTGTAATCCATTTATCCTTTTTTATTTATTTACATTTTTATATTTTGGAATAATCTTATATATATTTTGATACATTTAGTACTATTTAAACTGATGGAAATCGGGATTTCTATGCTCCATCTTCTTAGAAAAATAGAATATTAATTCTCAAGTATTTCTACCAAACAAAATTTACATGAAATAATATTTCATGAATTATATTCTCATATTTTATAAATTCTAAAACTTATTTGAAAATTGAGAAATTTCAACACTTGACTATGATTATCTTAAAGACACATTATTAGTTTATCATGAAAATTATGTCTATTTATTTTTCTTCTCATATGTGGTTGTGGATACACTTATGGTAGCATTCATCCTTTTTAACGTCTAATGATACCTTACTTTAGATTCCATATCATCCTCATATATAATAAGAGTTCCAATAATATATTTTATATTAATATATTTCACCACAGTAAGCTCCCTAATTGTAGCGAAATTACACTCCATTTTGATGTAAAAACTATGAATACATTGATGTCTTGATCAGGATTAGGAATATGATCTCTTATGGAGGTTATATATATTTATAACTTTGATCAAAATTTTATTCATCTACATAATTCTCTCACCATGAAACATTCTAAATGTATCAAAATTTTAATTTGTAGTGTGGTATCTAAGTGTCCTTACATTATAAGTACCTTCATAATAAATAGATATAATTTTTTATATTTCTTATATTGTATTACATAGTAAAACTAGGTTGAACTCATCAGGGCCAAATCAACATGTAATAGTATTCATAGACATAGATTTTTTGATATAATCTGATTTTACAATATGATCCCATTTATATATTTCTCTTTCTGAATTTTATAGGGCTTCATAGATTTTAAGTAAATAATTAGACCAATATTTCTCAGATAAATATTCATTCAAGACTTTCGGTACCCATACTAATCTCTATTGGAATACATTTCTCTGTACATAGACATTAACTCTCTATTTTATACCATTAAATCCATTTAAAATTAATTTTTTACTTATACCTATTTGAGTTGATAACTCTAGAGCATGAATCATGTATACCATTTATTATTCCAGTTAGAGTTATAAAATGACACAATGCGATGATGAATTGAGTTCTTATATTTTTAACCCCAATTAAAAGCATCCATAAAAATTTTCTTTAACCAGTGGAAATTAAAATAGTGAAGAAAAGATTTTAATGTGAATTAAATATGTTGTATCAAGGCATAATGATCCCCTAGTCCAATCCACAAAAATTCTCTATTCAAGATTAGATTATTTCACTACATGAGTTTTTTTTAGGGACCATTATAGTTGAGATAAATATAATATAAATACTTACAAAATGTGTCTAAATATTTTACTCGGATATCGATTTTATGATACCTATCAAAGGCATTCTCACAATCAGAACAACATGTTTTCACTCTACATAAAATAAAATATTGTAGAAATGATATTTTGATTCATCTTGAAATTGTAAAAAGAAACATGAAATAATTTAACAGGTTCTTCCAAAAAATGAATAAGGCTTACATAAATAGATATTTAATATTTTTTTATTGTATTTGATGTTTTCTTCAAAGAACAGAAATAGTATCATGTTCTTATTTTTCATATAAATTAATGAATAGCATGAATATACAATAAATAATAGTATTCTTAAAATTATTTAGGTAGTACTCTATTATATATGTCTTCTTACAATATTATATTATTTTTAAATCATAATTTCCATAAATAATCCAATGTTAAACAAAAAAAAAGAATTTTCCAACGAGATATTCTGTTTTCATCCATGTCACCTTCATCTCCAAAAATAGTAAAATAAAATACCATTATTGATTATAACCACAGTCTACATTGTCAATAACTAAATTCATAAAAATATTCAGATTATAGTTTTTCATTTTTCTCATATATACATCACAATTAATGAAACAAAATTTTAAATATATATTGAATTAATATAGGGGCAATAAATTCGTCGAAATAGAAAATAAATAAACCTATATATAATCATTTATAATAACTATAGATTTAAAGGAAATTATCATCCTTATAGGTGATTCCCAACATCAAAACATCATAAGACATTAAACTCAGTAAAAAACATAAATTTTAAATCCACTGGAATATTTTATTTTGAAGAAACTCTATTACTTTGTAATATATTATGATGTGTCTGATATTTCTTCTCTTCAAATTATAATCTTATCACTCTAGGATAAATGAATTATAAACAATATTTTGTAATCTAATTTCTATCTTCATGTGGTACTTTTTATTTTTGTATGATAATTCTATAATTTATTTTGATTTTTTCATTTAAAAATAAGTTCATATATTTTTTGAGATAAAAATAAAAATAATCTCTTAATATAATAATTTAATCTTTGTATTAGAAATGGATTGTCCAAAAATCACCGCTCATATGATTTCATTTTTACTCGTAAGATAATTATCCTATGTGAGACATTTGATGGATATTTACTTTTTCAAAAATCTAAAATCTTGCATAAATATTTATATATCTTCATAAAATAATTTCCTTTCATAGAAAACTGATTTCTTAAATTCATTTGACAATTTGATAGATCTTATTACAAATTACTATCATGTATTATAATTTATCTCTACATTTGATATTTTTCATTGGAAATTTTATTCAAACATAAAATACATGTATTTAAAAAAATCTAAAATGAATTATAAAATATAAAAATATATTAATTAACTCAAAATACTTATTATAAGTTTATTTATATAACAAATGGGGATTTTATATGTATTTAAACTTATTAAATGTTGAGATCTGATACAATTATATTAGTATGTCCAATATTAAAGATATCCCAAGTATAAATATATTATATATGATATAGATTTAATACTTGTAGTGTTCACTCTAAAGTCATAGAGGAACTACCATCTTAGTAACTGATTCATAGTGTATGAGGACAATAAGAGTATCCTATGTATATTTAGTCATAGGTTTCTTAACCCAAGGTTGGGATTTTGTTAGAGTTCCTTTTGGACTATGAATTAATAATTGCCTATACATCTAGAAATAGAAATTTTATGACCAATTCACCTATAAAAATTTCATGTTAGCAGTTATTGGGAGTGGAATATGTATGGTTGGAATTATAAAATATGTCCATAGTAAATAATGTATAATATTCTTATCTTCAATTGATGGTGGTTACCCTATACTTTTTTATTGTGTGATGGAGGTCCAGATGGTAAAAAATAATTGAACCCAAGAGTCTTATTTAATTTCAAGGATGGTTCAATATGTTTTTGGTGAGATTTTTTGAATTAGTGATTCATGGATAGTTGTTGAAAATTTTTTAAATGGAAGTTTATGTGATTCTTAGACAATTGTCCTTATAAATAAGTCAATATGTGTTTGTGGATGGTGTGATGATACTTGGAAAATTACTATTTACTAAATTCATGGAATTATATTTCATTCTTGAGAAATTATCCATATTTCAAGATTGATGATTGATTGAACTTGTCTTCAACTTCAATGATATATTTTAAATAGTGTAAAATGTTGCAAAAAGTGGTCATCCCTTTATTTGGGTGAAGAATTCATGATAGAAAATGAAATATCTTTTATTTCAAGGGGATGTTATGATGTACATATAATATATATATATATTTCATGAATAACACTTGAGGTGGGATTGGAATTATATTCAATACTTAATATTTTAATGTACAAGAATAACAAACCTTAGTAAAAGAAATGGGACAACACTTTAATTGGGTGAAGGATGCGTAGAAGACAATGAAATATATTTTATTTCATGAGGATGTGAAGTTGGAAAGGAAATTTATATATATATATATATATATATATATTTCATGAAGAATACATGATGTGATCTTGAAATTATATTCCATACCTAATATTTTAATAGGTACACAAATGAGATCTCTGTGTAAAAAGTTTTGGGCCAACTATTACAATCCCAAAAAGACCAGCCCATTGACCACACTTGAGGGACCCAAGGGTCAACATGTGGGAGAGGTGGCCCATGTACCCTATAATGTAGTAGTGGAGGTACTGTGAATAGTTTCTTAGCATTGACATGACCTTTCCCAAGATGATCATAGAGGTTTTAGATCCACCATGCAGGGTGGTATGACAGCATGGGTGTGTGTGTGGTCATTATTGTCGGTTCTGATCACCCACACCTTTGTTATATCTATTTAATTCCATGAGTTCAATTATTAAGAACCTATAAAAAATCTTGAATGCTAAAATGGGACAAGTGAGATGCAGGACAGTCTTCCACAATCATTAAAAATAAGGACCCAACGTTCGATCAAACTGATCTCCACCATCTGATTAAATCTATGCATCCCATATACAAATAGATTTATCTTCATCCTTTCATACCATGATTAATATATGTGAAAAATATAGAAAAATTAAAATACCATGATAATGATCTCTTATGATCATCCCTTGATAATGAAACCACTTGATCAAATAGAAGAACATGCATGGATCTATTATCCGCCATTCATGTGATAATTTGAATATATCATTATAGTTGAGGATAATCAATGAAACAACCCATAATTTTTTAATGAAATTTGTTTTATCAAAAAATGTGTGTAATTTTTTTATACACAACAATACTATTTTTCATTAATAATTATATGTGTGTAAATTGAAAATTGACCATCGAGTTTTGACTATTATCCGGCTATTTTTTATTATGAACCTTGGAAACTATACTATTGATAATAATTTTAACATTATAATTAGTTATTATAAATATAAATTATGATATATAATTATTTAAGAAAGAAGAAACAATGGCCTCAATCAGTAGTTTTAGTCCATATGAATCCTTTTTGTTAGATTATGGGAGGGATTTATCATTATTATGGTTCACCCTTGACCAATCCCAAGTTGTGATTCAATAATTCAAGCTTGATCATACTCCCCTATGGGATAAGTTCATAGTATTGTAATTACCACTCAGTCTATTTTTCATTTTCCACAACTAAGGTTTCCAAGGCCTATATTTGAAAATTAATAAAAAAATTCCCAACATTATCCATAAAGAACCAAACATTTCTTTTTTTCCATAACAAAAAATCCATTATCCATGAATATCTGGTAATTTTACCTCAAAATGTTTCCTCTTAAGGTTTCCTCAATCCCCCAAGGTCCCAATACTCATGTTTTAGAAGATACACTTTAAGGTAAAGGAAATCTAATTCTTTTATCTTTGTTCCATAAACCTATTTATATATATATATTCTAAATTTTATGGTAAACCTATATTATTTACTTTTTGATCAATACCTTATAGAAAAATTAGGCTCTATAAATGGGATACCCCTATCCCCTCTATTTTTACCCTTTTCTAAAACCTCATTTTTTTCCATTATACAGTTGAATCTACTTCTCTAAATTTCTCTCTTATCCTCCAAAATTCTCATTTGTTTTATTCTTTTTGAATACTGAAACATATTTATATTAATAGAGTTATTCACCAATAACTAAATATGATTTATTTTATTTTTGTATTAACATACATAAAACCATCATTTTTTCCATGGGTTAAAGATGACAAATGATTATGTTTTTTTAAGTAATTTTGAAATGCCATGATTTTGATATCAACCCCATTTTCTTTTATTCTCCACGGGTTATTTATGAAATTATTTATTATGATATATGTGGATCACATGATAATTAATACATATTAATGTTGTTCCATAATATCGTTCCATTACATTGGGTAAAGAATTTAATCTCTATATATGACATGTTTAACGACACCTTGGTGAATAAGCTTCAAATTATTTATGACACCTCAGTAACAAACCCTAGTGATATGTTTATTAATACCTCATTTAAATTTTGTACTACATTTACTAGTTATTATTCACATTATTTTTATTATTATATTTAATGTTTTCCCTTTATCATTCTTTTATGATATTATTTAAGTTCTTATTGATATTTCTCATGGTTGATATTACGTGGTATACCTTGATTTACCTTACTAGACCTTATGCTTACCTTTTCCATTAATAGATTTCCCCATATTATGATTTGTAGTACATTTACATAGTATTAACACATGATAAATCTTTTCAAGTGGATTATAATAATTTTTATATTTCCATGTATTATGTTTCTTAATTCCAAGAAACTAAACTTTAAAAGATCATGTGTTTTTACAATGTAAATGAAAAAGTTATGTAATAAAAATGTGGGATTCCATGACTGAAAATAAAAATAGTTCATCACATAAATTCATGTCATCACATGATATTTGTTAGATTACACTAATAAATCTTTTGATCACTTGATGTCATATCATGAAAAAGAATGTAGCTTTTGATTACAATAAGTATCCCGCTTCTACAGATTCTAACACATGAAATTATGGGAGTATAAAGATATTATCCCTAGATTTTCCACAAATACAATGAATGAATAAAATAAGATCATGATAATAACCAAAGGGCTTCATGATCAAGAAAGGTGATAATTCAATAACATTATCATCTTATCAGTGAATGAAGTTATACTAGTATAATTTTTTATCATTAAAAGAAAAACTAAGATCATTAGGAGTTTTATATCATCTCCAAATCACTATTTTTATAGAGAGAAAAACATTCATTTGAGATAAGTTGTGTAAATATTCATTTAAAAATAGATATAAGGGGAGAGGTTAGATATTGTTTGCAAATTCATAGAGAGTTCTCATTTCTCCTTGAAATAATTATTATGTGTGTCTAAATAATGCCAAGAAGAGAAGAAATCCATGTGATTCATTCATGTTATGGAGAAGAGTTGATGTTATCCAATCACATGAAGAAGATCTAAGGAAGCACATCTCGAATATGTGAAGTCATTTGATAAGTCACTTTAGAAAAACTCTTTTCATGTGAATGAACCCATGGAAAAACTATTGTCATGTGAAGGAACCCATAGAAACTTAATTGTCCACATAAATCACTTATATGCATAAACTTATAACTAAATGTGACCTCTTATGAAAATTAAGGAAAAAACCTACAAGCCATTTCTAGGACTTTTTAACTAATACTCTGCTTGAGGGAAGATATTTTTGTGAATCCTATCATGTTATATGAAGGCTGTAAAATAATATCCTTACATGAAATCCATTCATGCCATGCACCCTAAATTCCATCTTTGATAAACATAAAGTAGTTAGAAGGAAAATTTAATGAAGAATATTAAAATGTTATAAGAAATATTTTCATATTAAATATTTGAATTAATAAGGAACATAATATAAAGATAATTATAGAGGCTTATGTTCATTTTTCATTGACTATGCATCATTTTATTAATGAATGAATTATATTAGTGAATTAAGGAAGTTAGACTAAGTCGTATTTGTGAAAAATCTATCTTTCATATAATATTCTAGAATAATCTGCATTTATCACTTTAAAACATTAAATTGAGCATCTAACTTCATCAAAAAGGAATAATTTATTGATATTTTTTTATTAAAGAAACTGATCTTACACAAGTGATCAAATGTATTTGATGAAGACCATAACGTTATAAAGTATTTGGATGTGTACATGAATATTTATGATCTAGAAATAACATGGAGGAAGATCAATATATCATCTTATAGTTGTTTAAGATATCTAAAAATTAGGTCTTCAGTTTGGAGGTATAACTTTTTGCTGGAATACTTTTATTGGGGAATTTAACTAATCACTGAATAAAAAGGTATGGTATGGGGTACAACCATCTTTTTAAGGAGGATTATAACTCGAAGGTGTAACTAATTTCTAATTTTTCTAATAAATAGTTACTGTTTGAAATCTCATTTTTATATTGTGAAGAATCCATTTTGGGGGTTGACCATTATGGACAAGACTATGTCTTTATATTAAACCCTACAAGTTCTTGCATTATGTTCCTTTGTATTTATAGAATTATAATTGGTGAAGTTGAAAGGCACGGGAAATGTGTATCAAGGATTTAAACATCCATATAGGATGAATTTAAAAGAAAAAAATTAAAACATAAATGGGATCAATGATTCAACCCATTCCCATATTAGTGATCTCACAATGATCTAGGAACATCAATAATGATTATGTTGTTTTTCAGGATTGAGTATTTTCAAGTGATACACCATATGAATATTCCAAGGATGGGTATCATGCTATCATTTTCCAAGAATGGACAATAGTACTCATCATATTGTGTGAGGTGGTGTTTATATAGATTAATATTTCACCCATATATAAATATCCTGTGGTGAAGAAGATATATTATGACCAAATACATTAGTTTTAGTTGTTATTTATTAATTTGAGTGTTACAAAATTCAACTTGTGATTCCTCACTTTTCAGTAGGTAAAAGAAGAGAACTAGGTCCCTGGGGGTTTGTACTAGCCCCTTTTTGTGATAGAGTGGAAGTGATATGTCTTATCGATGGATTTCATTAATGGGTTTCCTGAGATGGTTATGGATCACAATACTATTTTAGTCATCATCACCAACTGACCAATCTTTCCTACATATTTATTATTTTGGTGTAGATTTTTGTGAAAATATTAGGATTCCTACATATATTGGATATCATTCTTCTACCTGGGATTCCATAGATGATCATTTCAAGCTGATATGATTTATTTACATCATGATTGTGTAGAAAATTTCATGAAACATTTAGTGCATGGTCACATATGATAATATTATTCCACACTAAGAAAGATTTTCAAAATGATAAAACTATTCATGTTCTAAAGCATATGCTAAGGGTTTTTGTTTCTTATTATAAATGGAGTTTGGTGTATCACTTTCCTTTAGTGGAGTTTTTATACAATAATAGCTAACACTACATTAATTTCATGATGCACATTGGGGCCTTGTATGGGATACCTTGTGGTTAACCCATGTGATATATAGTGGTAGTAGAACCATCCCTGATGGGGATGATTTTTTTGAAAGTGAAAAAAGAATAAGATGAAATTTATCTTGGAGATAATGATTGTTTTCCCAAAGTTTCAATTGTTTTCAATAAATCAAAATGTGTTTCCTGATGATACATTTAGGTTTTATGATTGATCTATGAATGTTTTTTAGGGATAATTGATTTTAGGATTTAGCTTGAAGAAATTATGGTATATAAGTTCAATATAATGTGGAAAACAAAATATGATTATTTTTTGAAAATATTAAACAGAACCAAAGATAATTGTTGATGGATAAAGAATAATGGTTACAATATTTTTGAGAAGTGTTAAGGTGATTTAGAATGCCTAGATGTCGGTTGAAGAGTTTTTGAGTCACTTTGAGTAAAGATTGGAATTTAGAGGATTCATATAAGATACTTCCAGAACATATACAGATACATATTTTTGATTCTATAAAATATCCAAAATTCTCACAATTTAGTAAAATCCATGAAGTTGAATTCTACTTTCTATTAAAATTTAATATTCAGGTAGGAGTTTTGGTCAATTTCCTAGAATTTTATGGCATATCTAAAGTGAACGATGTTGGATAATTCAATCCACATACAGAATTCATATAGGAATTTGAAGAAGAAATAATGAATTATATCCTTACATACTAGGAAACATTTTTAAAATCCAAAAAATTTGAAGATTGAATCTGTGGATTCTCTTTATTTTCTTTAATGAATTAAAATCATGATTAGATAAATAATCATCTTCAAATATGAGATTAAGGGATGTTCATTCATGAAAGAAGTTGTTAAATGAGATGAGTTCCACATAAAAAACAAGAAGGTCCATGTGGAAATGGTAAATGAGGGCATGCATGTGGAGATATCAAATGATTTTAATGAAGATTATTTCATTGAAGATTCTAAATAATAAAATATGAGAGTTTCTATGACACTTAAATGGAGACTTTAGTGAGGATTTGATGATTTTTTTATTAAAACTCTTATATGATAAGATCCTAATAAAGATCATAGAGTCTCAAAATTTCATATATAGAATATATTATTTTGTGAATATAAATATATAGTATAGTTATTGAAGAAAAATATTTTCAACATTTCAATTATCTGAAAATATAGAACCATTCAAAATGTGAGAGATAACCTAATACACATTATATCTAAGAGATAATAATGAGTCAAAGCCAAGATTCCCTAATGGGTAAACACTTTAGTATTCAATGTTCTATGAGAACCCAGATCTCTCATGATATGGAGTGGATTTTGAATACAAATAGACTTATCCAAGCAGTTTTTAAGGATCTCTGAGAACTATACACGTGTAATATCCTGGATTCCTTTTCTATGTATTATTTTAACATTATGTGGGAATTATTTCGAGACCAGTCATTGATATGGCATGCGGGTCTGAGGCCCGGTGATCTTGGAACAAATGTTTGGATTTAATTTAACAATTAAATTATGCACATCTTCGGTTTTCCTGAAAAAGTGAAATAACTCCTGAATGGGTGCTCGAATCAAAAATTTGAGGGCACTGTTGCGTTCGGAATAGTGATATTACCTTAGGTGAGGCCTAGCATCGGCCGGCGCAGGTCGGTGGTGAAATCCAGTTTTTGGACATAACCCTAATAAAATATTTAATTAAAATGTTTTATTAAATCTTGTTACAGAAAATATATCTTATCTTTTAAATAGAGATTTCACAGGGGATCAGGGTTACAATTCCCATAACCCTGAATTTTTCTGGAGGCTCTGGAAAGCTCTGGAGAAAACCTCCCAACGCGGCGATGGTGTTCTTGACGAGCTTCGCCGGCGACGACTATGTGGAAACCAGAACTTTGCCAACAAACTCCGTGGATCCAGGTAGGATGTTTGTTTTTGATTTCCATTCTCGTTTTTTATTTCCATGATGAATGTGAACTAATCAATTAATATATTAGCCCACGGATCGAGCGTTCTTTCCGGATGGATTTTTTCAGGGATTTTTGAGGTTTTGATTCTTGGCGTTGTTTTGGTTTTGATCTAATGGCGACGAACCTAGATCATCATGAACAACAGTCGAGGTTCGTCCCTCTTGTTCGATTTTTTGTGATTCTTTCCTCGCGTTCTTCGGGCGCATTCTTTATTTTTTCTGGGATAAGAACAACGATCATTTACACCTCCTATCTACGGTGCAACGATATGAGATTATATATCCGACACCGGGATGAACCAAGGGAGCTACGATTATGACGACAACAGACGGATCTATGCAATTTGGGAGAAATTTCTCTTCGAGCATATTTCCATCAGAATATCATATGTTGTTTTTCGAGCAGATTCAAGGCCCAAACCCCTCAGATTCGGCATCATGACATTGAGGAGACCCTTGATCTTGGGTTTCACGGAAAACGGATCAGAAAAATGCGATCCGGAAGATCAGCCAAAGCACGAGGAAGAAGACTCTATTTTCTAAAAATTTCCTGACTATAGGCCATGTAGTATGGGCTACATGGCATGTGTTCGTTGGCAGACCACATGGAATGTACTCCGATAGTACATGGGCACAGGCAGGGTACATGGACAAGGACATTCTGTGTATACCCCTCCCCGGCCAGACCCGGCTAGATACACGGGATTCCCCATGTACTGGTACACAGGCAGGCGACACAGACATGGACATACACTGTGTACGGGCACATGGCCAGTGTACACGAAGCGAGCCCCAGGTGCTCGGACATGGTTTTTGATTCTTCTACACGCCGTGTAGTTACATTCCATCTGGCAAGACAAGTGACATGGGCTGTTTACACGGGCAGTACCCGGAGTCAGGAACACAGCGTGTACTTTTTCTACACATCATGTAGTTGAGTTTTACACAGCTTGAATGGACGACACGGGCCGTTTACAGGGGTAGTACCCGGGGTCAAGGAACACGACGTTTAACTATACTACATTCCATGTAACCAATCTTACATGTCTTGAGCCACTTGTCTTCTCTGACTTGGACTAGATTTCTTAGGGTTCATACCCTTTATCATTTACCTCAAGGTTCTGGTATCATCTCTTTTATACAAGAGTATGATCCCTTCAGCAGCACTTCCTGAATAGAGATGTTGGATTCCCCTATGCGAGACTTAGAGTCGAATACTCTATTCATTCCTCGAACCCTAGGTGGAGTTCTTGGTATCAGCATGACCAACTCTACCCGGGTGTCGATCCTATGCTTAGAGGATTAGATCCGACTGAGTTGTCGGAATCACCCCATTATTTGGTTGTGATCCTAATCTGAGGATCATGTTATCAAAGTACATATGGAGTGTGTTCTCCCAGAATGGCTACTTCGTATCTCTCTCTTCAGACCTAACAATGTGTTCTCCGGGTTGCATGCTTGGTAAAATCTTTGGGCTGGATCCTAGTGGTGGTATTCACGATAGTCGATCGTGCATGAGTATATTTGGATGTTCCTATTATATCTTCGGTAGACATATACTGTGTAGAGCTGATTGTACCTTTCTTTTTTGGTGTTTCCTTTGTAGTATTCCTTTGTGGTTTCGGGGTGTCCTGCTGGGTATTGTTATACACACCGCTGCACGGGCTTTGCCCATGCAGACGAGAGAACCTTTGACAGGATTCTAGGCGGACTAGGACCGGATGGTACTCAGTAAGATCAGACAAGAAAATGTGTGTTTCTACAGCTACATACTGCAGTCCCAGAACCTTTCTTAATAGGTTGGACTTTGTTACAGACTCTCTTTTGGTGGGATTGTAATTTTGTCCCAAGGTTTTACTTTCTTGTTGTAATCTGTTGGTTGGGTTTTCATGTATGCATGCATCTTTCCCTTTTAGTAGTTTTCACTTTTCATATTTGTGTGATTGAAGATGTGTGTGCATGTGTACAGGTATGTAGCCAATGCCTCCCATGTTAATAGCATGCCTACTGAGTGCTAGTCACCAGCCCCTGGCATATTGGAGGTGGGCTTGGCGAGTTTCAGCTCGGGCCCCAATAAGACTGGTCATGACAAAGTGGTATCAAAGGTGGTCAGTTCTACCTTAGGACCGAGAGTTTGTGAGTTGGTTTGGGGCAATAGAGTTATGTGTTTCGAGTTCGGCTTTCATGCCAGGGACCCTAGTGTTGGTGCGGGTGACCTACGTATCCATACACCAGGACTCTGATAACTTTCCTTTCGACTCGGAACATGAGAACACTAGTTGGAGGGGAAAACAATGGTACATTCATCATATTGGAATGGTTTGTGGTTTCCATGTCCTTCTTGAGTTAGCTCTCTAGATATACTCACTGACTGATATACATCTTGTTTATTTACAGGATGCCTCCATGACGCTCACCTGCTATGATCTAGTAGCTTGATCAAGAGGCTGACCCCCTCAGTGATGAAGCTTCAATACAGGGACCAGATCCCCTAGTTTTACCATCGGGTGGCGTGCCAGTTATTCTTCCACCTATGGAGTATTGTTTAGTGTCTGCTGTACCAGTGGAGGAGGAGCACCGGCTGAGCGCACTCCATGAATTTCAGAGACAGAGACCCCTCATGTTTTGACGTGCGCCTGACCCTTAGGCAGCATAGGACTATCTTGAGGCAGTGTCCATAGTCTTTCATTTGGTCAGGACACCAGCAGACCAAATGGTGATCCTGGCAGCAATCCTTTTGCTGGGCTTAGCAGCACGATGGTGGAGTTTGGTTATCCAGACTCATGATGAGGCAACTCTTGAATGGTCGGAGTTTGAGCATATCTTCAGAGATGAGTTTTCACCGGTTACCCTGAGAGTAGTACGTATACAAGAGCTTCTTTAGCTCCAGCAGGGAACCATGACGGTGGCTGACTATTCATCAAGGTTTACCGACCTCTCACGGTACTCGATTGATATGGTCAGAGATCAGTACTTCAGAGCTCGGACACTTGAGCGGGGCTTGCATAGAGATATCCGAACTATCATAGTCCCTATGAGCATTCCTAATTATGCTGGGGTGCTCGAGCGGGCTTTGGTGGCCAAGAGATTCTTGGCAGAGCAGAGACAAACGGCAGTTGTCACTAGTGGGCGAGCTGGAGCAGAGACCTCGGCAGTAGGGAGCTAATGCGAGGGACCCAGGCATGGGATACGTTTTCAGAGGAGATCCCAGGATAGGGGATCTACCATACAAGGTTCACAGGGCACATCCAGCCATCCTCGAGAGAGGCGATGCTACTCATGTGATGGTAGGGGACATCTTTCTCTAGATTGTCCGACACATCGTACTACTAACATGGGATCAGTGGACGGACCACCGAGGCAGAGGCAACGTGTGGAGCAGACAGATCCGCGGGGCGGAGAACGTGGTAGAGGAGCTGGGAGAGCAGCTGGAGATGGTCAGTGTTTTGACCCTTTACCAAAACCACCCCTAGGAGGTCCACCCCAGGTCCAGGGAGCCATTGGACAGAGGTAGGGACAGCAGTAGGCGGCAGAGGCTTATGACCGAGGTACTCCCGGAATGATTAGAGGTACAATCTGTGTCTTTTCTACTTTGGTTTTCGTACTGACAGACACGGGTTCTATTTATTCCTTTCTGGCTGCTTATCTTGTTCGAGACCTTGAGATTCCAGTTGATCCATTGACTTGACCCTTATGCTTAGAAAGACCGACTGGAGAAGATTCATAGATCACACTCCTCTGTAGGAACTGTGACCCGACCCTTGGAGGCGAGAGTTTCTGTTGGAACTTCTTGTTGGTAGCATCGAGGCCTTACGATGTCATTCTTGGTATGGATTGGCTATCCAAAGTTCTTTCCCAAATCGACTATTTTAGGCGAATGGTGAGGTGTGTCAGCAGTGATGGAACGAGGTTCTTTTTTTTTGGTGAAAGAGTGACCTAGGTAGCACAGGATGGACTCGTGCATAGGAAGGCACAACTGATTTCACATCAGTTGGCTAGCCTAGCCCTTAGCGCAGCAGATGTTACGAGTTTCCAGTTCCCAGCAGTAGTGGCTGAGTACGAGGACATCTTTCCTAAGGATATTCCTGGACTACCTCCCCATCGAGGGATATATTTCGGCATTGAGTTACAACCCGGGACGACACCGATATCTGCATCAGCATATCGGATGGCTCCTGTAGAGCTTCGTGAGATGAGGGTGTAGCTAGAAGACTTACAGAAGAAGGGCTTTATGAGACCTAGCATTTCATCTTGGGCGGCCCCAGTCACTATAACAAACCCGCTATTTAGCGGCGGTTATTTAGTGGTGGTTCTAGGAACCGCCGCTAAACCTTTTGTAAAAAAGGTTTTGCGACAGTTTATAATAAACCACCGCAAAACATTGTTTTTTTAACCGCCCAACCCTTCCCCCAACCCCGACCCTCCTCACCCATTCCCCCTGCCCCCCCACTTCCCCCAGGACCCTGTCCCCCCACGACCCCGACGACCCCGCGACCCCGATGACCCCTCGACCCCGGTGACCCCATGACCCTTAGTTTTTCTCTCTCTGTTAGTGGTTCGTGATGCTTCCAAGGTAAGATTATGTGGATCTTTTGTCATTTTCCTCCTCTTTTATCTTTACCCTCATGATTTCATGGTTTCTCTTGGGGGATCATCCCTTTGTATGAACCATATATGTTAGGGTTGATTTCTGGTTCTATTTTATTGATGTTTAGTGTGTTTGGATTGTTCTTTAGGGTGTTTTCTTCTTTATCCAAGAGTTTCATCACATCTTCACTCCATTGATGTAGGTGTCTCCATATTTTTCCCTTCTAACTCATTCCATTGATCCTTGGGTGATTTAAATAAATTTATAAATATGTTTTTCATTCTTGTGATGTGTTTATTAGGTTTTTTGTGGTGCTTTGGTTTTTATATAAATTTATAAAAATTGGTTTTGATGTGATTCTTCCAATATTCCTTTGTATATATGTACCCAATGTGTTTGATAAAATTTTAATGGATATTTTAAGGTAAAATTAGATGATTTGTGTGGTTTTTCCCTTATATTTGTATTTTTAAATTTGTTGGATTGTTGTTTGTGATTTATATGTGGAATTTGGTGACTTTTATAGTGTGGTGTTATGTTGGTTGGAAGGCATGTGATGTCTCTTTGAAAATGTATTTTTGTTGTTTCTGTGGATACTTAATGGGTATCATTGGATTTTGGCACATCCATGGGCGCATGAGGGGCACACATGGATGAACATTCAAATGAAAATGGAACTCTAAAATAATGTTTTCCATAAAACTCATTCTATCAAAATGTTAATTTGTTTCTAAATGTTGTGTTTCTACATTATGTGGTTTTGAAATTGGTTTCAAATGTGTAATTTAAAACTTTTCCCATTTGATATTTTGGAACATGGTTGGTTTCTAAATGGTTTAAAGGGCCTCTTGGAATTATAAATATGAAAGTAGTGTTTTATGTTGTTTTAGAAATGGTTAGGAATCATTTTTTAAATTCATTCGAATTGAAAAAGTTTAAATCCTGATTGGATCTTTATAATATTTTGGAAATGAATTTTGGTTTTGAAATTGTAAATGCCCTGTTGGAATCATATCATGTCAATATAGTGATCGATTCCAATGGAAACATGTTGAACTAATTATATTTATGGCTATTCCCAATGGATGAAACGCTTATATAGAGGGATATTCCAAGTTTTTTAATTTTTCCATGGTTTATTATTACTGTTGGCATGGTTTTGTAATAAGATCAGAGATAATCTGACATGGTTCTGTATTAGGATGATTCGTGTATTTTTTTGATTGATTAATTAATATTCATTCTTATCCCCTTATTGTGTAAAATATATATCCAACTGTTTTTTATATGAATAATGGAGTTGACCTAATATGTTTTACTCACGACCTACTCATCTCTACATTTTGAACCCTAGCAGATTTCATGGATGTAGGATTCAAAAACGTAAATAGACCTTTACGTTAATTTTTTTCATATAGGATTGGTTGGATTTTGGAGATGGGATTGAAATGGGGATTGGGATAGTGGACTTTTGTGTCTCTATTTGAAACACATAGTCTTTTACTCTATATTACAACCATCAATAAATTCATTTTAATTACATCATCTCATTACATTATTCCATTATAATTTATTGGATTCTTTAGTTTGATTTTTTTGTTTACATGTTTAATTATATGGTTTCCTCTATGGATATTTATTTTATTATAGTTATTTATGTTGATTTTTCCACTTCTATATAACTACATACCAGAGGGTATAGTCTCACCACTATAAATATCACACTCATTTCTAGTCAATGACCCGTGGAATATGGGTAGGAATGCATGAGGTCCCATAAAAAACATGATTTGGCCACATGAGAGGGTGATGGATTGGGGGATGTAGAAAAGTAGTATCAAAGAATCATGTTTTAATTTCTTTTACATTAATACGTGTGGAAAGGTATAAGAGATACTAGGATGTGCCAAGAGATAGCAATGAGCTTCTGAATAGGAGTATCTAGCAAATGTATTGGGGAAATATGTGTTCATATGGATGATATTGGTTCTTATGTTATTTTATTGAAAAAGTTGATGTTATTTAACCTTGGGTAATTTGTATTTTGTGTGATGGTATTTTTTAGTGATGAATTTTGATTCTTGATATTTATTCTCATGGCCTAGAATGGTGTTAAATGATTATTCTTGCATCATGATGGGCACATAGGAATGTATATATTGGCATTCATTCTTCATGGTAGGGACACCTTTATTTCATGTTCTATGTTCTTTCCTTTGTGATGTGTTTTGATAAACCTACTGTATCTGATAAATGATTTATTCTCCCAAGACATTAAAATTGGGAAATGGATTTGTTTTTTGTGAATAAATATTATGGAACCCTTCACCATTGTAATGATTACCGAAAGATGAATCGAGTCATAGTAAAGAACATGTTTCAAAAATGTATTCATGGTTTGCGCCTAGACACCCATCCCATAAAGCCAAAAAATTTACATCACAATTTATCCCCCTATTATCCTGTTTCAACTCCTCTCCAATCTTTATTTTCCAAATTAGGTTCACACTTCTTGGAGGTGGTATTTCATAATTACTTATAAAAAATGGTGGTTTAAAACTAAAAGTAATTTTGGTTTCATTAGTGTGTTCGTTGTTTAATTTATACTTTTTTGTATTTTATTCTTACTTTCATATAGAATAATTTGGCTTTATTTTGATTATTTAATTGATATAGTTCATTTAGATGTTATTTTTGTCCACTGTAATTTTCAAAAATGATTCATTAGTTATTATTTCGACCTAGAATATGTTTTGATTTGTTGATGTTAAATCATTTTCAATCTCGGACACCATCATAGGATTCATGAATCACTATCTTCCTTCATTAAGTGTTTTTCAAGGGTCAGTGGAAGCTGTAAGGTAGTTGGAACAAATTGAGGTGATCCTTAAATATCTAGGGAACCTGATACTTTGTCAGTGAGAATTTTTAGAACTAGATTTATAGTTTCTATAGAGTCTTCTGGGTGTCAGGGGTACCTTCTTAACTTCATGAATGTATGAATTGGAGTCTCATCAAGATTGATTGTTTTAATGGTTATTTCCTAAGGGAATGAATGTAGAGAAATAGACTGAGCTCATGAGACTTTTTATTGGTGACAGATCAGTATGGGATTATGTCAATAACCTTTCAAGGTTTGTTATATATTATACAAAGATAGGGGTCATCAATTATGGGAAAGATCATTTCTTTGGTAATGGTCTTCACCCAGACCATGGTACATCTCTACTTTTATTGGGCATAACATCCATTTTGAAGGTTGTCACTAGGGACATATGAATGGAAGATAAATATTCTTGGAAATCAATGGTTGTTCATTACTTAGTTTTATCAGGTATGCAACAAATTAATAGTGGGAATGAAGAGAATCCAATGTGCAAGGAGTAGAGGCAGGATGAACCATAACATGATGAAAATTCCTATTCTTATAGAAAGAGTTCATCCATTTTGTGCTTCCAGTTTAGGGACTTTGAGGATTTCTGGGACCCATTTCTTGATATATCCTTGAATTTTTCTATATTATGGAAATTTTGTTCATCATTATTTGTTTTTGATGATGGGGTTATATAAGATGTCTCATGTTTGATTCCTTGCTTTTTTTGTAGGCACATTGTGATATACATGATTAAAAGCTGGATCACATTACCAAGGAACACACCTCTGTATGTTAAGGGTTTGAATGAGTTTTTAGATTTTTCAATTTCTAATAGATCCGTTGAAGGGAGAATAAAATTTCCATGTCCTAAATATAAATTTAGAACATGGTTGAAGAGAGATGTGGTTTATGAAAAATTAATAATGAAGCAATTCCCTGCTCAATATTTGTGTTGGATTTGGCATAGAGAATTGAATGTTATAGAAAGATTGAGCACTGATGTTAATCTGCATAATGCGGTCCCAAGTTCGTCAACAATGGAAAATGAAATGAAAAACCTAATAAATTATGCATTCGGCACTGCAAGACACCACTATTAGCATCAAAACATATCAGAACAACCAGAAGAGGGTGCTACAAATTGCAACGTGACAAGTGATGTTTTTGAGACTATAACACAGGCAGATCAAGATTGTCACATATCATTGGATCCTCCTCTTGATTCTGTGGAACCAAATGTAAGAGAAAACTTCACCGAGGAAAATACGTTTCATGATTTAGTTGAAGATGGAAATCAAGAGTTGAATAGTGGGTGTTTGAAATATTCAAAGCTTTCATTTCTGCTGAAGTTATACCATATCAAATGACTATGTGGAATTACAAATAAGGCAATGTACATGATATTGGAATTGATTCATGATGCATTTCTTGGAGCAAAAATCTCAGAGTCTTTTTATGATATGAAAAAAGTTGTTAATAAGCTTGGTCTGAATTATAAAAAAATACATGTGTGTCCCAATGATTGTATGCTTTATTGGGGAGAGGATTCAAGTAGACAGAATTGCAAGAAATGTTCTTCTTCTAGATGGCAGGCAAAGGGTTATGTTGGAAGTCTGAATGAACATAATTTCATGGAGAAGAATAAAAGGAGCACACCTCAAAGGTTTTGCGTTACTTTCCTTTGAAGCCTCGATTGAAAAGATTATTCATGTCATCGAATACTGCTGAACACATGAAGTGGAATTCTGTAGATAATAACAGTGATGGGTTAATGAGACATCCAAGAGATTCCCAATCATGGAAGACATTTGATTCATTACATCTCGATTTCTCAACTGATCCTAGTAATGTTCGATTGGGATTTTCTGCTAATGGATTCAACCCATTTGGGACTTTGAGTACCAATTATAGCATTTGGCCAGTTGTTTTGATCCCTTATAATCTTCTTTCATGGATGTGTATGCAACAAACATATTTTATCCTTTCGATGATTATTCCTGGAAAAAAAATGCCTGGAAATGTTATTGATGTACACCTGCAGCCTTTGATTGACGAATTGCAGAATTTATAGAGCAACGATGTTGAGACATTTGATGCTTCTTCTAAAACAATGTTCAAAATGCATTCTACTTTAATGTGGACCATTAGTGAATTCCCTGGGCTTGGGAATTTATCCGGTTGGAACACTTACACGGGTTTGTCTTGTACCATTTGTAACTTTGATTTTGAGCCCAAACGGCTACCTCACAGTAGAAAATGGTGCTTCTTGTGTCATCGAAGATTTCTCGATGCATCTCATAGATTTCGGTTGAACTGGTCAAAATTTAATGGTTCCATTGATCATAGACCACCTCCAAGGTTGTTAAATGGTTTTGAAATATTGACACAACTTGAAAATGTTGAAACAGAATTTGGGAAGTTTCATCATTTTAATGATAGCGGAAAACGGGTCTAAAGTGCATCGTCAAGAGAAACCGGAACACAGCAATGGAAGAAAAAAAGTATATTATTCAAACTCCCGTATTGAGAATTTAATTTGCTGCAGAATAATATTGATGTGATGCATATTGAGAAGAATGTCTGTGAAAATTTGATTTTCACATTTCTTAATGAGCATGGAAAGTCTAAGGATTATCTCAATGCTCTAAAAGACTTACAAGAAATGAACATAAAACGCGATCTCTAGCTAAATGAGAATGAAAAGTATCCTCTGGCAATTTTTGCAATGAAAAATAGGGATAAAGATACATTCCTTCTAATGATAAAGAATTATAAGGTATATGATGGGTATTCAAGTAACATCTCGAGGTGTTTTGACTTGAATAATTGTAAGTCACATGGATTGAAAATCCACTATTCACATATTTTGTTACAACAGTAACTATCATTGGCATTGTGTACATTATTACCTGAAAAAATTACTGTTGTTGTACTACAGTTTTGCACATTTTTCAAAAAACTATGTGAGAAATTTATACATCCATTTCAGCTTGACAACCTCTAGGAGAGGTTTGTATTGACCCTTTGCGCAATGGATATGATCTTTCCTCCATCATTTTTTACTATAATGATTCATTTAACAATGCATTTGGTTGAGGAAGCTAAATTAGGAGGCCCCGTTCATTATCAATGGAAGTATACAATTGAGAGGTACTTTATTTATATGTTTTCCAGTTAAGTAAACAATTTTTGGTACTTAATTAAATGAATAATTATGTTTATTTTCTTTCACATATATCTTGGGCATTTGAAATCATATGTGAGAAATAAACCTAAACCAAAAGGCTCAATTGCTGAAGGCTATGTGGCTGAGGAGTGCCTTACCTTTTGTTCTCGATACTTGGATGATATTGAGACAAGATTTAATCAAGTTGGACGTGTTGATGACACATCGACTTAATCTAAAATACATCAGAAATCCAAAATATTTCATGTTATTGGCCGATCAGTTGGGAGGACCTCAAATGTGACACTGACTGAATTTGAATTATTACAGGCACATAGATATGTGCTGCTGAATAGTCAAATTGCAGATCCATTTATTGAAGATTTTAGGATACAGACAACGAGACGAATGAGAGGCTGAACACGAAATGAGAAAGATATAACGAAAGTTGTTAATAAAGATCTTGTATAATGGTTTGCACAACATTTAAGTTCATAAATATTGAAATAAATACGAATATTAGATTGACACATACATTTTGTAAATCTAATAAAGTATATTTCTTTTTTCAGATCATGAATACTGATACTTGAGCATAGGTGTTAGAAAAATTGATGTTTCTTACTAGAGGTCCTCTAAAAGAAGTTAGAAAGGTTGACGCTTATAATGTGAATGTATTTAGATTTCGTAAAGTCAATCAAGAAGTGGGTTTGAGAACACAGAATAGTGGTATATTTACATTTGCTGAAGTGGAATTATATGGAAAGCTGCATGATATTATTGAATTAAACTACCATGAGCATTTTTCAGTTGTTTTATTCTAATGAAAATGGGGTGATATTATCAGAGGTGTTAAAAGAGAATCCTTGCAATTTACTTTTGTGAACTTCTCTAGCTTGATTGATGTTGGTGATCAAGAACTGCATCATCCATATATCTTAGAATCACAAGAAAAAATGGTATATTTTGTAAATGATTTTTTCAATGTAGGGTGGTGTGTAGTTTCTCAAGTAATACAAAGAAATTTGTATGATATGGGTTATGAAGTGGAAAATTTGACCTCGAAAATTGAATTTAATCAGCAATAGGAAGACGAATTATTTGTCCATCATGATATTGAAAATAATAGTCTAGAAAGGATGAATGAAGTGGATGAAGAAGTGGAGCAGGAAACCGACATGATATAAGGTGAAAATGACTGTATGTACAATTATTTATTTATTCAGAAACCACTTGTTTCAATTTTTCTGTCATTCATTATCATTGTTATATATATTCTGTCTATTAGTACTCCATCTGTTATCATTTTTAATTTTTTTTATGCATAATTTTTTTGAAATATATATTCGGAACTTAATTTTATTTGATTAAATGACAGGAATGTCAATGAAGAAGTTGTACATTATTTCATCCAGTTCTGTGATAGATGACTATCCATCTGGCTCCCTCCCCACGACATTGGAGGCACCAACTGCCGACACCCTTGCACCATATCTCACACAATATTTGGATTTCCTAGTAGAGGCTGAGTCTTCGACTCCCCCTTCAGGAGCCTCAGCAGTGGGGCAGTGACGCGCCCCATCCAGTTCATCCTGGACATACTATAGTGTCACTATCATAGGTTCACATTTTAATTAAATAAATTTATTGCATTTTTTATACTAATTGTTTTCTCATTGAAGATGACAAAAATGAATCCATGGATAAAAACATAAAAAAGATCAGATTTTTGGAATCTGAATGGTGAGAAGATTGTTGTGCCATTTGATTCTTACGGGGTCCCTACGGATGATGTCGGTGGGTTACATGGCCAGATTCTAGGCCAGCTGGAAGCGGAGCCCATTTCCCATCCCATTTCATATGACGATTGGATACATATGCCTCCAATCTGGAAACATGAAGTGTTTGATTCTCAAATCAAGGTAAATTTATTACAATATGGTTTAATTTAATTTCATGTTACTAATATGTGCAAAATTAATTTCTGTATACAGATGTTCTTCCACTTTACTGATGCTGATGTGATAGCACGGAAGAGGACGTTGAAAAATCTAAGTAAGAAATGGAAAGATATTTAATGGAGATTTTGGTGTGATGCCAATGATGCTTCATTTACTGCGCTGCAAATGTATGATAAGGTACCCAGGGGGGTACCGAAAGAGAAGTGGAAAGTGTTTGTTGACAGGCATCAGGATCAGAAGCGGATGGTATTGAAATATATATATTATTATATTATCCTCATTTTACATTTATACATGTATATGAAAAGGAAATGACATTCAATACATCAGTATTAAATTGAATTTTATTTATTTTAGGATCTCTCAAGACAGAATGCGTCAAACCGAGCGAAGCAGGTCATCCCGTACACTGCGGGCTCAAAAAGTTTTTCTAGATGTCGAACAACATTGGTAATATTTTCATTAGTTTAAATATTTATAAGAAAATATTATCTGTTTAATCTATTGAATTTTTTATTTATCTTTGATTAATGCAGTCACATAGTTTAAGCCATGAAGCATCCAGAACTGAATTGTGGTTGGATGTTCACAAGAAATCAGATGGATGTTTTGTTAATGAGCCTGCTAAAGAAGTTGGGGTATGAAGTCAATTTTTTATCATAATAACTTATTATCAGTTTTTAATGTGTTAATATATATTGATATTTTATTTATAAGACAAAATTAAAGAACTATGGGCTGCCAATCCTGCGCATTCCTACTCTGTCTCCCAGGATGACCCGGTTGCTAAAGTCCTTGGGAAGGAGAATCCTGGGAGAGTGCGCGGGATGGTTTTGGGACCCGTGCCATCTGAGGTTTTTATCAGGCCACTGGGGATAGCCGCTGCTTCTAATATTGACTTTAGTCATCCCATACATGGAGATTCTAAGAAAGAGATTGTTTCTTTAAAAAATACAGTTCACCAGCAGGGGGATCATATATCTGCATTGCTGAAAGAGTTGACTGAAATACATCAGCAGATGAGAAAATATGCCGCCGATGGGAGTGCGTCGATTGGTGGTATGCAGTTAAATCATATAAAATCAAAATAATTTAGTTTTCTAAATTTCATTGGTTTTATGTTTTAATAAAAATATGTAACTGTATTTAATTTTCAATATAATTTTCTTACAGGTGATAGAACAAAGTGGAAATGTAGGTGGAGAGGGTGACGATGCATCATCGGACCCTGAGTAGTTGTATTGTTGA
Organism: Viscum album; assembly: GCA_963277665.1. NCBI lineage: Eukaryota > Viridiplantae > Streptophyta > Magnoliopsida > Santalales > Viscaceae > Viscum > Viscum album. The sequence continues at coordinate 1,171,780,184 of OY728156.1, forward strand.
TGTGTTGAACAAAATTGGAAACAGTTGGTTCGTATATGTAACATTTGTGGCACATAGTTTCCACCACACATTTTCATGTCCTAAAATTTCCTTGATTTTTCATGTTTATTTTTATGCATTTTATTGATATCTGATGTTTTTTTATGTCTTCATTTCTTGAGTGTAGTATACATCATTCCATTTAGGTCTTTGTTTGAATTGGTAGTCGTGATTTTGGATGAATAGGAGTTAAACCCATTGTTGATGTGTTGAACAAATTTGGTCATTTCATAGTGATCAAGGGGATAGTGTTGTGGACACTTTGGTGATGCCGATTGTTGAAAATGTCTAATTTAAGCGTTAAAAGTATCTAAACATGCTCTAGAACTTCTAAAATTTCATGAGAATGTTTCTTAAGTCATTTGTGACATCTAAGGTCAAACACTAAATTAAATTTATTTGGGTAGCTTCCTAGGTTGTAAAACTCCTAAATACAGTACATATCTAAATAGTAAACTATGAAGAATGTGAACCTAATGGGATATTTGTTTAATAGGTCAAGACTCATCCATAGGTATGACATGGTCTATGGAATGGGTGATTAATTAATTAACCATTTCGAGTGATAAAATTTTAATGAGGCTCATAAATTAATCAAACTAATTCCTAGGATTAAGGATATGAAATTTATCATCCATGGAATATTCTAAATCAAGGGTGATTCACTAAGATATAGGTGTTACTGAGGGGTGATAAATTAGCATAAGTCCAGTAATTTAGGCAAGAAAACTTTATAAATTAAAATATAATCTTGAAGATGGATGTCGACTTGATGCACAATTGGTATGTCTTATAAAAACATGCATTTTATGAAAAAAAACTTCTACCAAATACATCAATATTAGGATGGTTAACTCATATATTTCTATCTGTCAATTCAATAAAAAATATTTGAAAATGGATATCCTAAAAAAAGAACTAAAAATATGGAATATAAGATTTCACAATGATAACACATAGAGAAATGAAGAAAACAAAGGAGGTAAAAGGAGAAGAATCCAAACCCATATCCTTCCTATTCTTTAAATGGATGATTAAATGGAATATTATTGAGTTTTTTATTGGAATTGATTGAAGATACATACCTCCACTTACTAAACTATGACTGATTTATGAAAAATTCAAAATAATCCAAAAAGTGGATTTTTACATACTCCCCACTATAGGACAACTCATCCCCAAGCTAAACTTACAGAAAAAATGAAACATTTAAAATATTCCCATAACCATAAAGGATGGTCTAACAAAGTCTAGAATTACATCATGAGGATTAGTTATAAACCCAACCTTCTCTCTAGAGTTTGAATCTGAAATTTCAAAATTCACATTAAAACCAAACACCCAGGGAGTATAAGTTCTAAAAATAATATAACCAAACATACCTCAATTTTCAATTTATGATTATCCCATGAAATTCCCTTTAAATTTTTGAATGTAACATAGAAACACAAAATAAAACTGACCAGTTACAATGGACCATTTCCAACCATAACTGTTTTGATCACTGAACTGTTACTGCATGACTTGAACTGGATTCCCAACACTATTTCTACTTAATCATGGTCTGTCTGGTAATTATTACTTATCATTATATCCCTGAATTTTTTATATTATGATTTTTAATTCCTTTTTTTGATTCATTACAAGATATCCATTCATGAAACTTTAATTACTGGAATTCCATAACTTTATTCTTTACCAACACTAGGCCTTATTGGGAGATGTCATAGGTCTGGTACAAAACACTTCTATCCAAACATACTCATAAGAAACCCTAGTTATACTCCCACGACTCCGTGTAATGATCGTATTGAATTTGACCAACACCCACATCTAGAGGATGTCCAATTCAATAAGACCCCCCAAACCACCTCTAATCACCTATCCCTAGGTTTCTTTTCCATATGAATTTAATCCAGAAATAGTAAACCATGGGACACCACTCAGACACATTAACAATAAAAACTACTTAAAGCAAGCACCAAATGATTTATATGTCCATGGTGTCTTCCCACCATATTAATTCTTAAACCACTAAACCATGAGCACTATACTACAATAGATCACTTCTAGTTTCACATTGACATGTTTGAGATTTTATTTCTTTATTTAAGACAGATCTCACTTGATCTCACTTGAAAACTCCTTATGAAGTTGTGCCACATGAAAACCGCTACCTCCATTTACAAATCAACCATCACTGTTAATCTAGTCCTAAAAATTTTAACTAAAGGGTCATAACCAATACACACTCTTCATTATTAATACATCTTAAACAAAGAAATCTTAGCTCACAACATGCACTTGTTTACTAAAATTCTAGTCAGAACGCTTTAGGTTGACCTGCTTAGAGGACATCCAAATTAATGGCCAATGCTTTTATTTGAAAACCAAACTGTATTAACATAAATTGAAAAGTTATATCGTGATAATTGAGATGAACCCACTAAATTCCAAAATTGAATTATGGTGTGATTTAATGGGTGCATACTCAACCAACCTTTTCAACATCATGCTACATTAGAAGACAATATGTGATATCAATCTATCACATTTCCTAGATTTTACATACATCCTGAGTCTGAATATAATTTCCTAACCTGATTCAAAATCATAAGTAAGTCTTAAATTCAACACCCCCTCCATGTTTGGAAAACTTGAATTTTATATCTCACAGACTTCTGAAAGTCATTTTTACCATTCATGACTATTCTTTCTATAACCACTCTCCCAAAGGTTACATTTTCCATGACCTGTGTGATTCTCCCCACCATAGGATTTTAATATTCAAAATTTTAATAAAAATTGTAATCTAATTCCAATGAAAAACACTCTATCCACCACTAAACATGGTTTTTGGATGTGAGTCAACAAAATTATACCATGTTCCATCACGACAATCCATCCTTGGCATATGCTGAAGCCTCATCTGGAACTAATATTCCATCCTTAAACAACCTATGGTTCACTTCCTACCACATAGATTTACATCATCCACTTAATAATAAATAGAAATGGTCTATACATAATCACATGCATTATGCAATCCTCATTCCATGAGCACACATTCAATCAACATCAATAACTACATCTTGAACTTTAACCCAAATTGATGATGTTATAAAACTCAATCCTCTTACATAGTCATCCATGGAACTAGGATAACTTAGCTTTTCTACTAAAAACTCTATTCTACATCACTCACCACAACACAGTTAATACCTAGGTTACCTCACTCAGGGAGTTATTGGTTAACACAACCTTTTTATATCCCACAACCCTAAACCAAGTAGTTATGTGGTAATACCCCTCAAGGTGTTACCTGGGATTTCATCCCTCAAACTCTCAGAGAGTAGAAATTTTTTCACAAAACACCACACAACTCTCTCCACCAAACCATAGATAAATAGTAAATTTATATGATGATGAATACTAAATTGATGTTACATAAATGAAATGGGAACACCCATTTCATATAATTCATAGGACCAATGACACTGTTCATTCTTGGTATTTTCTAACCTACTCAAAAAATAAAACCCAAGGGTCACATTATCCTATATAACCATTTAACATGGATGATGAATTCTTGAGTCATACACCTTTGAAATTAAACTCACACAACTAACTGAAATAAATAAAATTAGATTGTCATGTCAGTCCCACTAATCTCAAGCATTAAAGAAGCTCATAACACCTAAAAGTTTTACTTATCTCATGATCACCTACCAACATGGGGAATCATTCCACAAAAAGAGTCATACTCAATCCCAAAAATAAATAAATAAACAAATTCTATGACCAAAAACTAAAAAGATGCATCCAATGATGCATAATATTTCCATGGATGCTAGAAAAACTAGGTTAACCCCATACATAACATGAGGAATAAACTCTAATTCAAGGTTTATTCCAAAAAGGTCACTAGAATCTCCCACCTAATCAATATTCCAACATAAAAATATGTCAACTAAGACTCACTGGAAATATCCACATTCCTATAAATTCTATATCCCAATGTAACTCTAAAACAATTCCCACAATAGGATTTTTTATAACAATATATTTCTAATGAGTTATTTAAGCTATTTCATCAGTTCAAATTTCTTATAAGTATTAAGGATGGTTTCTAGGCCACAAAACCAAAAAACATTCATTATATAAATTGGTTGGTACTAATATAACTACTAATTCATCAATTGTCAATTTTTATAAGTAGAGTGGAATCTCAATGGATGATCTATCCTAAGAAAGTAATGTTATAAGATTTATTAAAATCCAGTTTGGGATGTTACAATGTTGTATCAGTGGAGTTTTATCTTCCTAGTATTTACTATTTAGGATATTTTGTACATGAGTATGAGGAATGTGTTGGAACCTTTGATGGATATCTGACTGTTGCGTTAATAATACTTTCTCTAACAGGAAGTCTTATTTTCCAGGGTTTCAGATTTTTGTTCTATTTTTGAATATTAATGTTGTATATTATTTCTCATTGAGAGAAAAATATGTTTTTTGGATGTTGTGATTTATTCTGGATATTCAGCTCTTGGTCATTGGTGGGAGGCTAGGAATGGTTTTTTCTAGTTTTATTTGTTTTTCAGGGTAGTGGTGTAGCAGAAGCAAAGAATTTTTTTTTCTGGGCAGCTTTTCACGGCGGTTTTAACCACCGCGAAATGTATATTGGCGGCAGTTTAAACTTCCTCTAAATGGTGAAAACCACTGCTAAACGTAAGATAAAATTTACGTTTAGCGGTGGTTATAACCGCCCCTAAATAGGAAAATCATGGCTGCCTCATTCCGTGCCAGTTTTCCTGAATTTAGCAGTGGTTTTACAGCCGTTGGAATTTGAGTTTATTCACGGTGGTGATAACTGTCGCGAATAACGTGATATCCAGGTCTCATAAAATGGCTGCTAAATTCAGGAAAACCGCCGTGAAATGAGGCAGCTATGACGCTATCCTGAAACCAACACTAAATGTAAATAACCACTGCTAATAGATTGGAAACTCTTTATTAGGCGGCTGTTTCTATAAACCACAACCAAACAATGTAGCCATGTTTAAACCGCCACTAAACACACACAAAAACCCGCCGCTAAACTGAGATTCTGTTGTAGTGAGAGTTTTTTTCCAAGAAGGCAGATGGGAGTTTGAGGCTATGTGTGGATTACCAGCACTTAAATCAGGTGACCGTGAAGAACCAGTATCCACTACAAGGATAGATGACCTCTTCAACCAGTTGAGAGGGGCATGATGGTTCTCAAATGTTGGTCTATGATCAGGCTATCACCAGTTGTGAGTACGTTATGAGGATGTACCAAAGACGTCCTTCAGATGTCGCTATGGTCACTATGAGTACTTGGTGATGCCCTTCGGCGTGATGAACTCCCCAGCAATGTTCATGGGACTCATGAACCATATCATTCAGCCCTATCTAGATTGGTTCATAGTAGTCTTCATCGATGATATCCTTCTGTACTCTGCATCCGAGGAGGAGCACACGAGACACCTAAGGATGGTTCTGGACACACTTCGAGAGCACCAGTTGTACGGGAAACTCTCGAACTGTCAGTTCTATATATGGGAGGTCCACTTTCTGGGGCACGTTATTTTAGCAGATGGTATAGCAGTGGACCTAGTCAAGGTAGAGGCCGTGTTAGCATGGGAGCCACCCTGGAGCGTGATGGAGGTGCGGAGTTTCCGTGGGTTGGAAGGCTACTATCGGATATTCATTCTTGATTTCTCCAAAATTTCGTCACACATGAGAGCATTGACCCGAAAGGGGAAACCTTTCATGTGGACCGAGATATTCCAGCAGGCTTTCTAGCAGTTGAGACAGAGTTTGACGAGCACCCCGATCTTGAGATTACCGGAGGAGGGTGTCGAGTGTGTAGTGTTCAATGACGCATCAGAAACCTGGTTTTGTTGTGTCCTGATGCAGAGGAAAGAGGTGATTTCATATGGCTCACGTCATTTAAGGTCACACGAGCAGAACTACACGACCCATGATCTTAAGTTGGAAGCGGTAGTCTTCGCATTGAAGATGTGGTGGAACTACCTAATGGGTGAGCGGTTTATCGTCTACTCTGATCACAAGAGTATCATATATATATTTTCTCAGAAGGATATGAATTTGAGACAAAGATGATGGCTTGAGTTCCTCCAGGATTACAACATTGAGATCATTTATACTCCTGGGAAGGGGAACGTTTTGGAAGATGCTCTCAGTAGAAAATAAAGTTCATAGTTGCTTGATGAGGCGACGAGGCAGTTTTCATCCTTACAGTTATCCTTCGTGGATGGAAATGAGGGATCTTACCTTCAGTCGATGGTTATTACCCCTCCACTCTTACAGCGATTCAGGGAAGCACAGCTCTAGGATGCTAGCTGTGAGACTCTACGTGCTCAAAAATCCACAGGCGATGCTGCTGGTGGATATTCAGAAGGTGGGGAGCACGTTGTTCTTTTCAGAGGGCGGACAGTAGTACCAGTGACGTTGCGAGAGGGGTTTCTGAAGGAGTTACAGACATCTTTTTTAGTGGTGCATCCATGCATGGGAAATATGTATTAGGACCTCCGACGTCAGTTCTGGTGGCCAGGAATGAAGAGGAGTGTGTCAGAGTTTGTTTCTCAGTGCCTTACTTTTCAGCAAGTAAAGGCTGAGCACCAGGTACCAGCGATTTTGACTCAGCCCCATGAGGTTCCATAGTGGAAGTGGTATGGGATATCCATTGAATTCATAAATGGTTTACCAAGTACATCCAAGGGACACGATTCCATCTGGGTGGTCGTTGATCGACTCACCAATTCGGCCCACTTCCTAGCCATACGGGAGCAGAGTTTAGTAGAGAGCATGGGAGGCCTCTACATGCAGGAGATAGTACGGCATCTTGGAGTTCCATCCACGATCCTCTCAGATCATGATGCTCATTTCACATCCCTATTTTGGAAGGGTTTGCAGGAAGATTTTGGGATTTAGTTACACTTGAGCACAACGTTCCATCCCCCAACTGATGGTCAGACAGAGCAGACCATCCATGTTTTGGAGAACATGCTTCGAGCTTTCATACTTGACTTCGGTCGTAGCTAGGAGGATAACCTACCACTAGTGGAATTTCCATATAACAACATTTATCATTCCACTATTGGTATGGCACCATTCGAGGCTTTGTACGGGCGACCTTGCAGGTCACCAATTTGTTGGACTGACCCAGGAGATTCACCACTCATGGCCCCAGAAATGGTAAGAGCTAATACAGAAAAGGTGCAGGTCATCCAGGAGTGTATGAAGACTGCAAAGAGTCAGAAAAAGCCTTATGCCGACAGGAGGTGGAGGCCCTTGAGTACGAGGAAGGAGACCATGTGTTCCTTCGTGTCTCACCTTGATGGGGATTGTAGAGATTTGGCCGAGGCGGTAAGCTGTCTCTGAGGTTCATCGACCCTTTTCAGATTCTGAGTAGAGTTGGCGAGGTGATGTATATCTTGGATCTACCTCCTCAAATGGACCCGGTACACAACGTCTTCCTTGTGTCATAGCTACGGAGGTATGTGCATGATCCATCGCACGTCATCGACTGGGGAGAGCTAGACATCTATTATGGAGTGACCTTTGCTGAGTACCCAGTGGAGATAGAGGATCGGAAGGAAAAGATCCTTCATGGGTGAGTTATTCCCTTAGTGCGTGTCCGGTGGCAGCACGGGAATTGCCAAGAGAGCATGTGGGAGCGGGAGGCTCAGATTCGCATGCAGTACCCATATCATTTTGAGTAGCCCTTGTTTTGCCTTTTTGAGGGTGTAAAATGCCTAATGTGGGTGTGATGTAATGTCCTGAATTTTTAATCCATGTATTATTTTAATATTATGTGAGAATTATTTCGAGACCAGTCTTTGAGACAGCGTGCAATTCCGAGGCCCTGTGAGCCCGGAACAAAAGTTTGGATTTAATTTAAAAATTAAATTACGTGTGAGTGCGGTTTTCCTGAAAAAGTTGAATAACTATTTAACGGGTTCTCGGATCACAAATTAGAGGGCACCGTTGTATTCAGAACAGAGATTTTACCTTAGCCGAGGCCTAGCATCGACCAGCACATGTCGGTGGTCAAATCTAGTTTTTGGACATAACCGTAATAAAATATTTAATTAAAATGTTTTATTAAATCTTGTTATGTAAAATATCTCTTATCTTTTAAGTATAGATTTCGTAGGGGATCAGGGTTGAAATTCCCATAACCCTTAATTTCCCTAGAGGCTCTGGAAAGCTCTGGAGAAAACCTCCCAACGTGGTGATGCTGTTCTTGATGAGCTTCGTTGGTGATGACGACGCGGAGACCAAATCTTCAGCAACGAACACTGCGGATCTGGGTAGGATGTTTGTTTTTTATTTCCTTTCCCGTTTTTTATTTCCATGATGAACACTGACTAATCCACTAACAGATTAGCCCATGGATCGATCTTTCTTGCAGGATGTATTTTTGTGGGGATTTTTGAGGTTTTGATTCTTGAGGTTGTTTTGGTTTTGATCTAAAGGCGACGAACCTGGATCCTTATGAACAATGATCGAGGTTCGTCCCTCTTGTTCAATTTTTGTGATTATTTCCTCACGTTCTTTGTGCACGTTCTTTGTGCTTCCCGGGATAAGAACAATGATTTTTTACACCTCCAATCTATGGAATAACGATTCGAGATTATAGATCTGACACCTTGATGAACCAATGGAGATGCGATTGTGACGACAGCGGACGGATCTAAGCAATTCGGGAGAAATCTCCCTTCGATTGTATTTCCATCGGATGATCATATGTTTTTTTAGCCGATTCAATACCCAAAACCCTGGTATTCAGCATCATGACGTCAAGGCGAACCTTGATCTTGAGTTTCGCGGCAAACTGATCATAAAAACGTGATCCGGAAGATCGGCCGAAGCGCGAGGAAGAAGACGCCATTTTCTGGAAATTTCCTATCTACCCGCCATGTAGTATGGGCTACACTGGGTGTGTTCGTCGGCGGACCACATGGCATGTACTCCGGGAGTACATGGACACGAGTAGGGTACATGGCCAAGGACACTCCGTGTATACCCCTCCCCAGCCATACCCAGCCAGATACATGGGATACCCTGTGTACTGGTACACGAGTAAGCGACACGGACACAGACAGAGACCGTGTACGGGCACATGGCCAGCATACATGGAGCGAGCCTCAGGTGCTCAGAAATGACGTGTGATTCTTCTACATGTCTTGTAGTTACTTTCCATCTGGAAAGCCGAGTGACATGGGCCATTTAAACGGGCAGTATCCAGAGTCAGGAACACGATGTGTACTTTTTCTACACGCCCTGTAGTTGAGTTTTACACAGGTTGAACGGACGACACGGGCCGTTTTCACGGGAAGTACTCGGGGTCAAGAAACACGGTGTGTAACTATACTACACGCCATGTAACCAATCTTAAATGGCTTGAGCCACATGTGTTCTGTGACTTGGACTAGTTTTCTTTGGGTTCGTACCCTTGATCTTTTCCCTGAAGGTTCTGGTATCTTTTCTTTTATAGATTAGTATGATCCCTTCAGCAGGACTTCCTAAATAGAGTTTTTGGAATCCCCTCTATAAAACATAGAGCCGGATCCTCTATTCATTCATGGAACCCTAGGTGGAGTTCTTGGTATCGACATGACCAACTCTACCCGGGCGCTGATCCTCTGCTTAGAGGATTAGCTCATACTGAGTTGTCGGAATCACCCCATGACTTGGGTGTGATCCTCATCTGAGCATCATGTTCTCAAAGTAATTGTTGAGTGTGTTCTCCCAGAACGATTACTTTGTATATCTCTCTTCATACCTAGGAGTGTGTTCTCCAGGTTGCATGCTTAGTGGAATCTTCGAGCTAGATCCTAGTGGTGGTATTCGCGATAGTCGATCGTGCATGAGTATATCTAGATGTTCTTGTTATATGTTCGGTAGACATATACTATGTAGAGCTGAATGTACCTTTAATTTGTGGTATTTTCTTTGTTGTATTACTTTTTGGTTTCGGGGTGTCGTACTGGTTGTTGTTATACTCACCCCGATACGGGCTTTGGTTGCACGTGTCGTGTTTTGTGCAGACAAGCGAGCCTTTGATAGGATTATAGGAGGACCAGGACCAGACAGTACTCAGTAATATCAGATAGGCTGAGGTGTGTTCCAATAGCTATAGACTGCAGTCCCATCACCTTTCTTTACAGGTTGGACTTTGTTACGGACTCTCTTTTGGTGGGATTGTACATTTGGCCTAGGGTTTTACTTTCTTGTACTTTAATTTCCTGTCGTACTCTGTTGGTTGGGTTTTAGTGTATGCATGCATCTTTTCCTTTTAGTAGTTTTTACTTTTCATCTTGTTGGGCTTAGAGATGTGTGTGAATGTTTATAGGTTTGTAGGAAATTCCTCCCAAGTTAGTAGCATGCCTACTTGGTGCTAGTCACCAGCCCCTGGCCTATTGGAGGCGGCCTTGGGGAATTACGGCTCGGGCCCCACTGGGATGGGTCGTGACAACATGAGTGCACTAGATCATGTACACACATAGAGGAATATTATTTAGGATATTCTGAAGATTATTCTAAATTTGGAACAAATATTGAAGATCATATTTTTGGGGTGTATAACCAGTCAAGGAAGACATGTTGTTGGGGGTATAACCAATTGAGGAAGAATGGTTGGTTAGCTGGGTAGGATATTCAGACACAACTAGAGGACTGACTTCTGGGTAGTATGACAATTTTCTACAGAAGATAGGTGACTAGAAGGTATCACCTATTACACAACTATAGGATTATGAGTCTATATTAATTGATAATATGATTATAGTGTAAAATATGTGTTTGGGTGTCAAACCAACATTACATGGAGTGGTATTTTTTATCAAACCTTGTAAATAGTTTTGGTTACATTCTCATTAATTATCATTGCACATGAGGTGGTACTAGAGACTAAATTGAATAGATAAATGCTCTAAAATGTTATGTAGGTAGAACCTAACATGATAATAATACATAAAAAGAGTTTTCCCCTATTTATCACCCCTACCCGTCAAATTGGAACCTTATTGGGTCTTGGGTTATACAAGAGATATAAAAAAACCCAGGTTCCTAATAAAAATCCAAAGTTTCTTCCCTGGTTATTTTGATATCCTTGAGGAATTATATATTTTAGGAAGTGATCATGATACATCAGATTGATAAAAGTTAATATGCTTCTAATGATAAAAATTAATATATTTCTTCTTGGGCTTAGAAAAACTATGAGGAAAAGTGAGGAAATGAAGCTGGAAAAGAATCTAAAAGTAAAGGGAGAGGCACCACCAAATTAAGGTAATCAAAGTGATACAAGTAGTAATATTTATTTTTATTATGATTCTTCAAATGAATCATGTTCAAGATGTGGGTATGATATATCACATAGTAATAATTATTATGAAATAAAATATCAGATGTATAAATTTCTCAAAGAGGTAGCTAATTACCTTGTCAGAACTATAAATGGACTTCATGTAGAGAAATAAATATTAAAAGAATAGGTTAATGAAATTGAATAGGAATTCGATAAAATGTTTTTGATATAACAACCCTATTAAATATAGTGAGATAAAATGGTGAATGTATGATCATTTATTTTTCTAGGTACATTCCTCTGTGAATTTTTAATTAAATGACATTTGTTGGAATTTACATTGTCTCTAAATATTTTTTGATGATTCTTGTTCATAGAATGAGAGAATTTTTGGGGAAATGAACTAAATTTCAGAGATATGTGTTTTTTAATTAATTTAGTCTTGGTATAAACATGTTCAGAAGGCTTATGAGGGTTTCTTGTGAGATTGGAAGGCTTTAGATGTGGTTTAGGAACTTTATTAAAATATGGTATGAAATATTTCTATAGGGAATTAACACCCCCATGTAAATGGTTTATATGATTTTTAACTACCTCCAAGTTGATGTCATGAAAGTGATACAATTAATTATCTTGATCATGGGAGGAACTGATAACACGTTGGGAATCAACATATCCTGACATGTAATATTTGATGGAGGTTTAAATTAACCCATGGAGATGTGTTTTTTGGTGTATCTATTAGATAATAAATAAAATATGTGAAATAGGGTTTCACATTTTCTATTTCTCATGATTAGTTTTTTTAATCCTTCCATGTACATTATTTGTTTCATTCCTTAGGTACATCCTCTCGCACACTAACCTAGGATGATTTCTAGGTAATTTTAGAGTTTCCTCTTTCGTTCTGAATGTCCCATTTTCAAATATAATCCCTAGTGAGGTTTTTTCATAATTTTTTAATCTATTCTTTCATTTTTCTCCTTCATTGTTTTTAAAATCTATTAACTATCTTTTTTTTGGGGGGGGGGGTTTATCGGGATCTAGTTTGATCTAGTTATTTCTTGTAATCTTCCTCACCTTTGATCTTATAGATGATTCCATTTGGAACCATTGATTAATCACCACATAATGTTAGGGGGTCTAAACCTAAACCTATGGTCTATTTCAATATCATGGATTTTAAACATTATGATTTCTCCATTTTAAATTTCAGTCTAATTAATCTATTCATTAATAAATGGTAAATCATGGACTGAAATATTGTTTGGATTTTATTGGATTCAATTGTTTATGTGACCTAGCTTATGTATACTCATTATGTGAGTGAACCATGATTAAAAAAAATTTGGCTAACTTAATAAACTATCTTTAGAATGAAATGATTTTAATATGATTTCTTGATATAGATTCACCCTTTTAATTGATTATTGGATATTTATATTTCTATTGATTAATTTATGTATAAATTAAATTGTAACAGAAAAAATGGAAATTTCATAATTAACCATAAAGTATTATGAGGTGATATTGTGATATCCTTACTGTTATGACTTGTTTAGTTGATGTTGTAACTATTTTATATAGGTATATGCCCGATGATTCTAAAATTATTATATAGGGGGTTGGGACCAATGATACATGCTGAAATTATTATATATAGGTCTTTTACCAGATGCATTCATTCTTATTTTGTAGGATTCTCCCAGTGATACATGTTCAAATGCTTATATATAGGGATTTCCATAGAAGATGAATTTTTATATAGTGGTTTATTCCTAGTGATACATTCATAAATTCATATTTAGTAGGATTGATCTTTTTCATGTTGAAACAATTATATATAGGGATATTAGGAGATGCTTAAATTCTTATACGTAGGGATATTCATGGTTGGTAGATTATAACATTTTGTATGATTATGGTTGGCATAGTTGTACTATATGCCTAGATACAATTCGTCATTGTTTTGAAGCATGTTTACTAATGTATTATAATAACTGATTAATTAATTCGCATGTTTATCACATTATTTCAAACATTTATTATCATACTTGTTTTGTTTTGACATGGTGGTTTCAACCTACTGAGCTTTACTCACACTGCATTTAGGTCTTCGTTTGGAACTTGAGGAGATTAAATGGATGTAGGTTTGGACAATATAAAGAGACCTTGTTACTGATTAGTTTCTTACCGGATATGCTGGAGTTTGAAGATGGGACCAACATGGGGTTCGATACCAAGGTCTTTTGAGATTACAATGTGTTGGTTGATTCTTTTATTTTTGTTGTTTTTTGCTTTAAATTTATATACATCTCATCTTAACATTATATGAATATTTATTATTGGTTTATTGGATCCTCCTTTTACTTCCCAGTTGTATGATATACTATTTATGCTATTTCTAATACTATGATATTAGTATTATTTTATTTTTCTGTTATATTAAACTCTAAATCAAGGGGTATAGTCACCCCACTATATTGATCACAACCCTCCTATTAGTTATCATCCTTATTAAAGGGGAGGCATTCTTGAGATCCAGTATCTTTCCTAATTTGGCCACATGAGAGAGTTCCATATCGGGGGATATTAAAAAGTAGTAACGAATATAGGTTTTTATTTTATGTTTCTTTACTATTTGAGAAATGAATAAAGGATACAATGATGTTTTGGGAATTGGTAATGAGCTTGTTCATGGGAGTAGCTAACCCATGTTTGGTGAAAAAATTCGAGTTCACTGGGATGTTATTATTATTTATGTTGTTCTCTTGTTACGGTTGATGTTATTTTACCCTAATTGATTCACATTTTGTTTGATGTTATTTTTTCTAGATGATATTGTTTCTTTATATTTAAACTCATTACCTAGTATGGAGAAAGTTTAGTGGGAATGAATCCTAATAGGAACAAAGTAATATATATATTGACATTCATTTTCATGATAGGGGAATATTTATTTCATTTGTTATATGCTTTCCTATTTGAAATTTGATATAATATATATGTTATATCAGATAAATTAAATGAAAGAAATTTTATGTAATTGTCAAACAATTGTGATAAATGTTTACATATATCAGGTGTCAGTGGTTCTCTATTGTTGTCACCTATTGAGGTTTACATTATTTTTATAGCTAATTTTCTGAGTGTGTATATCTTTTAGATAGAATGACTCCTTATCATCTTTGACTTGAGCCTTAGGAGAGTGAAAATAAGCATTCTCTTTATGCAGCTAAACTAGAGCTTCTTGTAGATTCGGTGGATTAGATGAATTTTTAGCTTTAGGAAAGATTTCTTAGGGTCATTTGATCCATGTAAAAGGATAATGTTTTCATTATTCCTTTCATGTATGGGTTGACAAGAGAGTTTCAGTAGTAACATGTAACTAGGTTTACTATGGATGGAGGCCCCCAGGAATCCGAGTTATAGATTGAGTCAATCCATATGATCATTAAAAACCTAAATACATTAGAATATAGGATGTTAAATATTCATCTATATATGCTATGTGGAATAACCAAACATTCTTGGAATATTCTAGAGTTGTTAAAGAAGTAGGAGGAGTTATCTTCAATGGAATTCCTGGTGAATTTATTGATCCACTATTATCCAGAAACATTGAGATAAGATAAGGATCATGATTTCATGTTTCTCGCATATTATTGTGCGTTAGTAATGTACAATGTTGAATTCTTTTCTGACCTATAGTGCTTTTTGAAATCTTTAGATGCTGTTGAGATCTCTAGGGAAATATATTTTTAGGATCATCATAACTAAAGATTAGATCACACCTAAAATTGTTTTGGTTGAATATATTTTTATAATTGATTAATCATAAACAAATCAAATAATGGAATCTGAGAGAGGCCTCAAGTAGTTTTTGGTCTATGTTAAAAGAGAGAACTATTAGGTCTTTTTCTTTTTTAATGAATTGTCCTTATATTAATTTTCTCCTATGTAGTAGTCAAGGTAGTGGAAATCCATCTCCTGAATATATCTTGTTGCACTGATATCGGTGTGGAATGATAGGCTATAAGTAGGCTCAATGTCTATAACCCTCTTTTGAATTCCATTCTTGAATCATAATGAATCGCATTAAGGAGTTTAGTCAAAAATCCACATAGTAGAGTAGTGGAAAGGGGTCAGGATAGGTACCAGATTCTGGAAAGCACTCAGCTACTCCTCAGTAGACAGGTTTCTAGAGTTCCATTGTAAATTCTAGAAAAGGAAAGGGATGTGGTTCCCCAGTGCAGGAATGGAAGTATAAGGAAGTGGAGATGGTTCAGGGGATTTAGGTTGGAGCATGGGGAAGAGAGGCAAGTTAGTTTCACGCTATGAAGAGTACATTATCTGTTGTGGATGTGGGACCTTCTACCATAAAATGTATGATTATTTTATCATATAACATTAATTTCTATTTTTTATATAGGATCATCACATTCTTTTTTATCATCTATTTTTTAAATTGGATTGGGATTTGTTTTAGAAACCATGGATAGTATTTTTACCGATGACACATCGTTGGGAGTTTGAAGAGAAAATATAAAATGTTTCAAGGTGTGTTCTCAAGAGTTTGGTGGTTACTATTTCGTGTGGGAACTATTCATGTTGGAAATAATAGGTTATGATTTGATTCTTGGTAATTATTAGTTAGTTAAATACTATACTCATATCAATTATTACCATAGGATAGTTATCATTATATCTCCATAAAGAGGCTGTTATTCCTTACAGGTTTAGTGGGATCATCAGTCTGGTGATCCAGGACCAATTCAGTGTAGATTGGATTGTATCATGCATCATATAGTAGTTCATGTTCAAAATGAAGGGAGACTGTAGTAGGATTATTTTACTCTAATAGAGGACCATTTTTAAGATTTTCTTACTGATGAGTTATATGACTCACCATCTGAGTGGAATATTTATTTCATGATCATGTTGGTGTCGGGAGAATAGAAATTTTTATCCCACCATAAAATATAGAACCATTAGAGCATTAGGAGTTTAAATTTTGGTTAGAATATCTAGAAGTAAAAGGTTTCATACAACCTTGTACATCTCCATGGGGTTCTTCACTTATTTTCAACAAGAAGGCTGATGTTACCTTGCACTAATGTATGGATTATTGGATATGGAACCAGATGACGGTAAATAACCAGTATCCCCTTCTAAATATAGATGATCTATTCAATCAGTTGACACATGATAATATCTTCTCCAAGATTGATTTGATATCAAGATACCACCAGTTGAGGGTGAGTCCATAGGACATACCTCTAACTCATTTTAGTAGAAGGTATGGATTTTATGAGTTTTTAGTAAAGACATTTTTCTTAAATGAAATGATGGAATTAATATCCTTGATGAATCAGATCATTTATTCTATTTTGGATGTTTTTTTGTTCATTATTTTATGAAATCATAGTGTACTCTTGGTCAGCATATGCTCATACCAAACATCTTGATATCTTCAAGTGTATATGAAGAGACCATCAACTTTATTCTAAGCTAACCAAATGTACTTTTTGGATTGTTAATGTAAATTTCTTGGACTATGTCATCTCAGATACTTGAGTGTTAGTGGACCTAGAGAAGGTTAAAATCATTATATCATGGGAGTTTCCCTAGACTTTCTTTGAGATTTGGAGTTTTCTAGGAATAGTTCATTATTGTCAGTGCTTTATCTAGGACATCTCCCATATGGAGGCACTAATGTTTGGGATATCAAAAAAAGGGGTGACATTTTTTCAGTCAAATACATTATTTATAAATTTTTAGAAGCTAATAGGTAGGTTGAACTTATTATCTATCCTCAATTTATCTATACTGACTAAAGTCTATAACATATACTATTCTAGATCTAGAGTTTGAGTCGAATATTATATCATGAAGTTTGATGCCTCTCAACAGTTCCCTGAGCCAGGTTAGCCACATGGCCTCAAGCACATCCCCTGAAATTCCAAATTTACTGCCTAGTAGTGGGGGATAAGGGTGTGTCATTGAGGAGACTATTCCCTCATTACAGAGTGTAATATAGTTGGATATAAAAAATGCTAAATGGTGGAAGTAGATATAAGAATCAAATAGAGGATAAATAACCAAGAAGGGAATAAATAACAATGCTAAAAAAGGATCCCATATACAAAGGATGATGATACATTTCATGTTTCTAAAAAATATCCAAAAATAGTAAACATAAAATTAAAATATAATACATATGTCCAAATATCAAAAAGAACAAATTCACTATCTCTTGATAGAATTATAATCCTCATATCGATCTCGTTCTCCCTAACTCATAAATATGGTATAAAATTATGCATTTAAATGTGGGTGATTTCCTTGGTCCCTATATGCATCAGAGTAGTCTATTTGGGTACCAAATCGCAGCTTGAATAGGGTGTGATATACATTCATAGTAGGTAACCACCCAAAGCTCTATATCAGGTCCTATTTTGTCAATATAATTAGATACAGTAGAGGTCATAACATATAACATGTAATAAGTAAATAAAAGTAAAGCTCATATGTCATAACTACTACAAAATGATTTATCTAGTATAACCCCTCAAGGATCCCTACAAAACATGGGTCAGTCTCTTATATAAGGTACCTAAAAAATAAAATAATGAAAATACCGCATCTTTTTCATATACACCATATCTCATATCACCCATGGGATTGTAGTATACCTTGTAATACCATAGTAACCACAGTAGAGATGTAAAAATAGAAGAGTAAAAACAACCACATAAAATTTGTATAATCATACATATCAAATTTTCCTTAGTTATTCCATATAATCAAATTTCTAATCCCTTGTAGTTGGATCCAAGGTATAGTGGACCAAATAATCCTTGTCGAGTCCCAGGAGCATCTCGATGGAAACACAGTAACGACACTGGGGGATTCCAGGGATCATCTTAACAGATAATCATCAATGTGGGTCCATTAAGCCATATCCAAGGGGTATAAATCAACATTGAATCCTACAGAATCAATATCTAAGGAACAAATAGGTCCAATAAGTGTTCTAATATCATAAAAATATCCACAGGTGAAGCGACCATGGAATATAAATGGAATAAATATCCAAGGTTTTCCAACAAAGGATTCCACTATCATTTAAATTCACATATCATTCCATTAAAAAAAATAAAATTTAATTCAATCGTTGAGTATACCCAGACATTAAACCATTCACATTCAATATAATCCAATCAGTATACCTAATCAAATAATATATCACAATTCAACATCAGGTACCATAGGGAAAAGGAGGAAGAAAATCTCCCAATCAGGATATTAAAATCCATTTATTTACAATTGGGATTCCTCTAACTATAAAATATTTAAAACACACCAAATCGGTGGATCATAAAATGGATTGGAAATGGGAATACCCCATGGGTCCTATTGGTTGGGAAACAAACTCAAACTAATATCAAATTAACTAAAGGGAATCCCTAATAGACTTTATTTTATTTTATTCAACATTTCAATTCAATTATGATGTCAAGACGAAAAAATTGTTGGGCAGTAAAATGGAAATTATCTTAATAAATCACCAAAAAATTTAGGAAAACCATTGGGCACAATTAGTAGTTCGGTAGTAGAGTAATCTTTTGGAATCAGCTCTTAATTCGACTAATATCCATAGAAAATATTGAATGGATGAAGAAAAAAATAGTTAATATTATCTTACACCTAAATAGAATATATTATACCAAGAATAATGAAGAATGACACAAAATTAATTGAGTACTCAACGATGTGAATCGAACAAGATAATAGGAACTCATATCCATGATCAGATGGAGGAATGAGATTGAAATCTAGATTTTGTCTTCAAAGGAGAGTACCCACATATATTTTCCAATGTACGAGGATAACAGAAAAATTAGGGTTAAAGTAATAGATAATTTAAGCGTGATTATTTAAATTAACCCAAGAACACATGGTCTCATGGTTTGGTCCAACGGTTCTTCAAATTGTAGACCAAACGTGTGCGGACTCCTGTAAGATGGGTCACATCTCATGGTCTATATGCACTATTTTTTAAAACATAAACAAAATGTGTCTCAAACCACTTCCAAAAATTATACAGATCATGCATGGGTGTGCACCTCAAATCACACATTATACCAAACTATTCAGGATCCACCATCCCACATTCCATCCATGCATAGTTTTATATAACTATGTGGCTGGGGTTGAATGGTTACTATTAACTATTCATTCTACTAGAATTATCCAAAAAAGAATGGCTCTCATATCCAGACAATCCAAAGACACCTCTGATACACCCATGAACTCAAATTTTATTCACATTAGGTTGTAATTAATCCTTTAAACAAAAATTAAATAGATCCTTACCTCATATAAAAATATGGGTTCTTAAAATTTTCCACCTTTAAAGAAATTCATGGCCAAATCTCCCTATCAAGGGTGTTCAATATTTTTCTAAGAATAACTCCATATACTGATCATGTACATAGACCTCCCAATCCTATGTCTCATCCTATATATTTATTTTTTCCATATCACCCATAATAGAGGAACTGAATAGCCTTAGATAATCTCCATTCTCTTGTCAATGATATGAATCAGATGCTCCTTGAAGGACACATCTACGTGTAACTGAACCTCCTCAGGATGAAGATATTGAGAATGGTTTGAATGATAATTATTCATCTGAGATATATGGAATAAATTGTGTATGGATTGGTACCTCCGAGGTAACTATAAGAGATAAGCTACCCACCCAATTCTATCTAGAATTTCAAACAACCCGATATATTGGGGTGAAAGTTTAACCTATCTTCTAATCTGTCTATGTCCCAACCTCATTGAAACATGTAAAAAAGACAAAATCCCAGACTAGGAACTCTATAGGTCATCTACTGGGATCTGTGAAATATTTCCTTCAAAACAATGAATCTATCATCCACTTTTCAATCAATTGTACCTTCTTAGACGTCTCTTTCATGATACATGATCCCAGTAAAGCTCCCTCACCTTCCTCTAACCAGTACATGGGTGATCGACGTGGAATACCCTAAAAAACCCCATAAGAATCCATCTTTATAGTCTCATGATAGATATTATTGTAGGAGAACAAAAAAGGGGTTATATTCCTCTCCTAAGATCCCCCAAAATCTAGGACTCATGCTCACATCATGTCCTCAAGTATCAGTATCATACCCTATGACTAGATTTCAGTCTGAGGGTGGTATGTTGTTCATTGAAGAACATGTGTACCCAGTTACCTCTATAAACTCTACCAAAAGTGATACATAAATCATGCATTCCTATCTGAAATTATAGTGAACTGGACCCTTTGAAGATGTACTATATAAACAATATAAATCCTTCTAAGATGATCTACACTAAAGGTATATTTGATTGGTATAAAATGTGAAACCTTAATGAGACTATCAAAAACAATCCACATAGTATGATCACCTTGAGGAAACCTCAGTAAACCAATCATGAAATTCATCCCAACATCATCCCATTTCCACTCAAGAATAACTAATTGCTATAAAATTATGACATGTCCCTGATGTTCTTCTTCACCTTTTGAAAAGTGGAACAGATCATAAAAAAACTAGTTACCTCATGTTTCATACCCATGAACCATTAGTGACAGTGTGAATCATTGTACATCTTGGAAACACTGGGACACACTAACTAGACTGAGTCATGAATATTTTGGATCAACACCTCCTATATTTACATTATAACCAAAACATTTCCATGGATATGCATAACCTCATCCTTCCTTATGGTCCAACTAGAAGGTGGGTCCTCACCTTCCAAACACTCATGTAGGACAAGACCCTATGAATCTGATAGCATACTCATCCTAACTCTATCCAATATGGTAGAGGTAATAAATAAGGATGATATAAATTTCTTCTGCTAACAATCTTTCACCTCTAAGGGAATCTCATAGAACAGATCCATAAGTAGTCACTCACTATTGGATTATTGAACTAGATGTATCTGAGTCCTCCTTTTCAGTGCATCAACCACTACATTTCCCTTAATAGAATTATAGGAAGGCATAAAATCCATAGATTATAGGAACTCAACCCACCTTCTCTACATTATATTCAAGTCACATTGTTTAAATATTCACTTTAGAATTTTGTGGTCCATTTATAGCATTAAACAATCTCCTAGTAAATATTGTCTCCAAAAGAGAAAAGCAGTAACAACTGTAGCTAACTCTAGATCGTGCATCTAGATATTCCTCTCATGTGGCATTTTTCCCAACACTTGTATGTTGTGGCTCTATCCCCCAACATCTGCACTTATCATTGCATGATACCTAATGTTTTGAAATGCATAGTGTTGCTTCTTCCTAGTTTATTATGAATCAAAACTGTTGTTGAAGTCAATATCACATTCATCTCCTAAAAGGATTTATCATAGTTATCTATCCATGAAAACATCACATCCATCTTAGTCAATCCCATTAGTGTCATTTTTAGGTGTGATATTTTTTGTATAAAATTCATGTAACATCCATCTTTCCCTGGTAATCATCCTATATCAAATATGGTTTTGGGATACTCCCAGGAAACTACCCGAGTGGCCCGAAGGCCTTCATTTTTTTTCATTTTTGATAACCCCCCTTTCAAGGGATGTGGGGTAACCCTTACAAGGTTCATAGGATCAAGGATTACATGGGCCGTAGGCTTAGGAGATTACATGAACCAATGGTATTGAGGAATTCAACTAGACTATCTACAAGGAACTACCCCTACCTAGCATATGCATCATGATAGTAGCTCTCCACCTTCGCATGGCCAACTAGCTAGGCTTCTTGTGAAGGAACAGGTTGGTCCCAATGGCATACCCATACCCTCTCATTCTAAAAAATCCATTTGGATCTACTCTGGTGAGTTCACCTCCCAGGAAACTACAACTCTAACATTCTCTAGGTTAAATAATACTCTTATCTATGAGATAACATATCCCAGGAATGTAATCTTATTGATCAAGAAGTGGCCCTTTGTGATATTAGAATATTACTAATTCTCTCTCAGTGTATCCAAAATGATCTCAAGATGTTTGGCAGGGTTGTGTCGATTGTGATAATCCACCAATGTATCATCCACTAAAACCACAAAAAAACAAATCTAGAGGATGATGGATCATGTGGTACATCAATTCCAATAAATCTTTTGGCACGTTCATGAAACCAAATGACATAACAAGATATTCATATAGACTATACCTAATATGAAATGTTTTATGAGGTATATATATATGTCGAACATGTACTTTGTGATATATGGATCTCAAATCTATTTTTCAGAACACATGATCTCCTAAAACCTAATCAAGGGGGTAATCTATCTATTTCAAGGGATATCAATTTTTAATTGTTAGTTGGTTTAGCTTTTGATAGTCCATGTATATCCTATGGGTACCATCTTCCTTTTTTATAAAAGGATCGGTTAACCCCTTGGTGAATTAATTGGTGAAATAAATCTCTTTACCTCCAAATCCTCTAGATGCCCCTTGAGCTCCTACAACTTCATAGTATCCATCCTATAAAGAGGAATGGATACCAGTGAATCTCTTAGAAATATCTAGATTGAGAAATCCACCTCTCCCACTCAAGGTAAACTAAAATACGAAACCATGAAAACAGCCCTAAAATAATCAACCACTGTAGGAAGGTATATCAAGCATTCCCCCAAATCATCCAGATATAGATTAGTAGTCTGGGCTATCATAAAAATTATACCATGATTTTCTAAACTAGATCATCACCCCATGGACATTTCACTCACCCTTATAAGTATAAACAGAACCCTCTAGTGATGTTAGGGTCACCCTCTAGTGATAGTAGTCATTGTAAACTAGATACACTCAAAGCCAATCCATTCCCATTATAAAGTCAAACCGGGTCATCTCAATGAAAAAAAATTCTAGAAGAAGTGATATCCACCAATCTCTAGGGGAAACTCCCTTTAATGACATGAATACTTCATTTTGATCCCAAATTCTGTGTCAATCATCATAGCACCCTTATAAAACGAATTCACAAGCCCAAGGATTTGTACCACATGTATATATATAAAAAAGGGTGATGAAATTATATCAAAAGAATAAGATACAAGGGTTGAGTATACTATGATCATACCTCTCATTGTAGATGGTTTAGAACACTTCTTCTTGGGGGTAGGCTATAAAGAATAGATATGTCCTAAACAATGACCTTCTAACACAACTTCATTGTCCGGAGTTGGCCCGCTCTATTTCCTCTATACTAATATTTTCTGGCTACCTCGATTATGACCACCAGCACATTAGCCTAATCGATATGTACGTCTATGAATCCCTTCAAGACATAGATATATGAATCCTACTACCAAACCTAGTATATGATCTAACCCCAACCACTCACTGATAGAGGGAAATCCCTGCAGAACTATTCCATGTGGCCCCTCCTTCCTCAAGATCTACACTTGAATGGGTCATGATCGCATTGATTCCTCATGTGGCATCATATGACACATTGATGATAGAATACTGGGCTACGAGTTCTCAAATCAAATTTGGTACTCATCCCATGGGAAGCATCAAAATGGTGTTTCCTACCAAAATATGTTGAACCACTAGGTCGATAGACTTCATTGTTATACTCTATGCACCCATTATCCCTTAGTTTCCTCTCTGTAACTAGTTCCTCATTTACCATCTCAATAATAGAGTTCAATCTAATCACATTGACTTAAGATTTAATGGAATGTTAGACACCTTCCTCAAAGAATCTTGCCCTTGACAATTCATCATCAATGTAAATCGACACAAATCACTGCATATCTGTAAATTGTGTTGAGTACTCCATAACTGTCGGTGCATAATCCTCCAGACTCATAAACTCAGTATCCCACGTTTTCCTCTGAGTATCAAGGAATATGTATTCATAGAAAATGTTTTTTCAATCCCAGTAAACCATATCACATAGTGAATCATCCTGTTTTAGATCATCCCATTCACACTTTTTTCTCCCAAAAGCAAGTATTTCTTGAGAATCACTCTCCTAAGTAAAGGTACCTCCATATTCTCAAAGGTCGATAGTGTAGTCTCAAGCCACAATGTAAAATACTATGGTTGACCATCCCTAAAAAATATGGTTCGATGGTGGTTCTAAAACACATGGTCAGTTCATTTGTAGACAAGTTATGATGTTGTACTCTATGAAAATAATGCATGAAGTGATAAAACCACTCACAGAACTACACCTCATCACCTATGACTTTAATAAAAGATTGTTCCACAATTGGCACTAAGGGACGATCCCCTGATAGCCCGTGGACTAGGACCTCTAGATTATGGTTGTCTCTACCCTCATGTCATATGAATGGAGATTGTCATGATTTTATGCCTTTGTAATTAAAAACAAATTCCTCAGAAATGTTTGATATCAATGTTAAAAGATCAAAATCATATAACATGTTAAAACATTCTATAAATAGGTCATACCAGACATCTTTCTCTTAAATCCAGGACTCTAAAAATATATATCTAAAAAAAATCACTTGAGACACTACTTATTACCCACTCAAAATAAGGTTCATGGTCAAGTCTTTGTTCAGAAGCTAAATTTTCCATTTATTTTTCATATCATTTCACATTCCATTTTAAATGGTTTAAAAAATTATTTTCCAAATTTTAATCCAGAAGTTCCCATACTTATTAGGAACCAAAATATGGAATCCACTTAATCTATACCATAACACACTCAAGTCCATGAGACTATTGGTACATGACTCAACATGCCACAATTAGAAACTAAGGGTGTCTGATGTAGCCTAATTAGGAAAACACTACTTAGGTTATGGAAGGGACTCTAAGTACCAACCATGTTTTTCAATCTTTTGCACATAATTCTGTCACAATATAAATTTTATATATCACAACACATATCACAATATCATGCAATCAAGTAGTGAATATTATATGTCATCAAATAATGCATTCCATTTGATTACAAACAAGTTACTTAAATAATTAATCAGATGGAATACCCTCATCTCTCTTGATTTCAATAAAATATGATCCATTATCATATCTATAATAACATCAAAATTCAAGTGCATCACCCAATAGTGGATTGAAATCATCTATAATTGTCAAAATAAAAAAAATAAAAATTTATATTCATGACCATTTGGATTTTTCTTATATATGGGATAGTTATGTGTAGGCATAGCTCATTACCATATTCCAATTCCTTCATATAGTTGTTTATTGTTTCCAAATAATATACCAGAAACAGAAACATTTAATACCACTTTTTAACATCCTGGATTCAGATGCCACTCGACATTGCCGTGAGTAAAGTTGGCCAAATGGCCTCAAGTCCATCTCCCCAAATTCCTAAGGCTTCCAATTCACAATGATATCTTATGGTGTGTATGTGGGGACACAATGTCATCATTACCATATTCTAACATACTAGGATAAAAATAATAGTAAATAAAATAATTGTATGCAAGAATCTGAAAGTAGATAAATAACCAATATAGGAATACAAAATAATTCTAAAAAATGATCCCATATAAAAAAGATAATGATACATGTACTGATTCTAAAAAATAGAAAAAATATGTATACATGGAATTATAATACAATACCTATTTCAAAATACCGAAAATACCAAAAAAATAACTTTCTCTTGATAGAATCACGATCCTCATATCAGTTCCATTCTCCCCTATTTCTAATCATGGCACAAAATTAAGTGTTAAACTATGGGTGATTTCCATGATCCCTACCTACATTTAAATATTCTTTTAGGGTACCAAACAATGTCCCGAACATGGTGTGAGATACAATCCCAATAGATAACCACCCAATGTTCTATAACATGTCCTATATGTGAAATATAACTTGATAAAGTATAGTTCATGACATATCATAGGTAAGTAGAAAATAAAATGAAATTTCTCATGGAAGAACTACTACATAATGATTTATCATGTATATCCCCTCAAGGCTCACTACAAAATATGGTTCAATATTCTATACAAGCTGGATTTAAAAAAAAATTAAACACAATTTCAATTCCATATACATCATATCTAATATCATCCATGTCCTTCTCATATACCCTATAATACCATATAAACCACAGTCGATCCATATAACCAAAAGAGTGAGAACAACCACGGTCGAGCCATATAATCATACATGTCAGATTTTCCATAGGTGTGTCATATAATCAAGTGTCAGACCCCTCAAGCCTTAATCCAAGGTATAGTGGACCAAGGAATCCTCATTGATTCCTAGGAACATCTCGATGGAAAAGTGATAATGGTACCGGTGGAGTCTAAGGATCATCTCAACAGATAATTTCCAATACGAGTCCAGTAAGATTGATCCAAGGGGCAGAAATTCCATTGGTATCATGTGGAATCAAGATCCAAGGATCATATAGCTTCATGGCATATTCTGCCGTAAAATAAGACACATGGGTGAAGTGACCATGGAATATAAATGGAATCAAGGTTAAATAATTTCAAACCAATGAATCCACTTCAATTTCAGTTCCCATCTCATTCCATTGAAAAAAATACTCATTCAATTGAATCGATGAGTATACCCACTCATTCAACCATTCACATTCATAATTAAACAATGAGTATACCTACTAATATAACATATCACAATTAATTATTTTTTAAAATTAAACATCATATACCACATGGAATGGGAGGCATAAAATCTTCCAATCAAGCAATTCAATTAAATTTTATTAAATCTGGGCTTCATGTAACTTTGAAATCATTAAAACATGCCTAATGGGTGGCTCAACAATGGAAAGGGAAATGGTCACACCACATGGGAGGACATGGTTGGGGAAACAACCCCCAAAAAGGTAAGTGAAATTAAATGTAATCCATAATAGGCTCCATTTCATTTATTGAAATTTTTAAATTCAATTTTGGGGCCATTTCGGAAAGTCTGTTATACGGTACAAGGACAAAAATCAAAAAAAATAATAAATGACTCGGGAAAATTATTGACCACCTACTATAGGTCATAAGTAGACTAATCGACTAGTAACAACTCCTAATTAAACTTAGTTTGGGATAAAATGAAGAATATATGAAGAACATAAAATTAAGGCATATTAGTTTGCACCAAAATAGTGCAGTTGATACCAAGATGAAGGGATAATGGTAAAAAAATGGATTTTAGTACTCAATTATGTGGATCTAACGAGATGGTCATCTCTTGAATACGATATTCGATGAATGAACAGGATTAGAGGCTACCTATTGTCTTCAAATGATACCTCACATGGCTACAATCCTATATAAGAGGAGAATAAAAAAATCAGTCTGAAATAATATATAATTTACGGGAGATTTCATAAATTCACCCAAAAATACATGGTCACAAGGTTTGGCCATACTGTTGGCCAAACCATCCACCAACCATGTACCCATATTTTTAATAAGGGTATCTTTGCATAGTTTGTACACAAATTTTTCAAACTGTTTCTCAACCCACTGTGAAATTCTGCAGAGCTACCACAGGGGCGTGTGACTCAAATCACACTATTTAG
The DNA here is from genome assembly GCA_963277665.1 of Viscum album. NCBI lineage: Eukaryota > Viridiplantae > Streptophyta > Magnoliopsida > Santalales > Viscaceae > Viscum > Viscum album. The sequence goes on from OY728156.1 coordinate 1,171,808,191, forward strand.
AAAACATTGAAAGATTCTCTAGATCATTGTCCAACCATGAAAGGTTTTATGTTACAATGTTTGTTCAGACACATGGTTACTACTAACCTTGCGACCTTCTTGAATTTTCTAAAAAATTTCGGCTCTAGGCTTTGAACAAGCCCCACGAACATCACATACTCCCACGACCTCAAGGTGTATTCACATTAGGATGTAATTAATCATTTAAATGGAAATTAAAGATATATATACCTCTCAAGAAAATATAGTTTCTATAATCTGAGTATATCTACTATAGGTGGATCAAGTAGTTTCTTATTTCTCCAATAGTTAGGACAACATGAGAGGAATTACCTTAATCGTGATTTGGAGTTGGTTTTAGTTTTACATGCCTTGAGATGTTTGAGATTATATCTTTTGGTTGATATGTCTATGGTATATTTTGACCACAAGATCCTTATGTACATATTCTCTCAGAAGGACCTGGCCCTTCGAGAGAGGTGGTGGATCGAGTATCTGCTGTCTTTGGACATCGAGTTGGAATATACACCAATATGGGAAACTTTCATTATCGATGTTTTGAGGCATAATACATAGATAACGGCAGTGTGGGAGTATTTAGATGAGTGTATGGTGATGGAATTCTCTGAATACATGCATCTATATGTTCATGAGTCGTAGGGATGAGTATATATGACATCAATATTTATCATACCTTCGAATCTTGAAGGGATCAAGGTAGAGAAGTCATTTGATTCAGATGGATTAAATTTTAAAGACAACTTATATGTTGGGGAGACACCATATGGATGGCCTCTTGGCCATGTAAATGATTTTCTTTTATATGGCCAATTAAGGGTTCATACAGGCTTTCATGAGGAGATGATTGGAGAGTTTCATGCTTATATATGGGTGGTACAACATGGTATTACAAACACGTATCAAGACCTCCATATATAGTACTAGTGTTCAAGAATGAATAAGGAGGTATCAAGATTTATTGTGAGATGTTTCACATGTCATTAGGTGAAATCCAAGCATCATAGGCCAGATGGTCCATTGTAGCATCTACCCATTCCAAGGAAAATGTGATAATGTCAATATGGATTTTGGGATAGGATTACCTAGGTAAACCAATGAGAATGATGCATTAAAGGTGATCTTGGATCAAATGATGAAGGTATAACACTTATTTGATATCAGTGAGACCTTCACCATTGATAGAAAGAGATCCTCATTTCACATTGTGGTTATAGAAGGGTATTAAGACGTCTTCGGTATCATAGGTTATTTTTAGAATGGCCTATAATCATTAAACAAATAGTCATTTAGAGTGTACTATTGAGGTTCGGGATTATATTTTATGATCATGTGTTATGGATTTTAGAGTTTCATGGGAGAAACATAAATAAATCATTTATTTTACATATAATAACAGCTTCTAGGAATCATTCTAGATGGAACCATTCAAGGATTTTTATGGAATGACAAGTCATTCCTCTTTATGTTGGTTGGAGGCGGGTGAGTCGTCACATGTTGGACCTAGTCTTGTGCATGAGATGTTTGAGAGGGTTTAGTTGGTCAGGATTCAGTTATTGATCGTGAAGAGAAGGAAGAAATAATTTTCTAACAATCTAATATGACATCTAGAGTTTGAGGTTGGTCATCATGTTTTCTTTGAAGTCATTCATTGGTTGGGGAAATGTCGTATCTGAAAATTGGGATAGTTGGTGAATAGATTATTTTAGGCCGTTTTAGATAGTGGGTAGGTTCGTTTAAGTAGTGGTCCAATTAGACCTTCCACAGAATTATAGTTCAATTCATGAAATGATACACATGTCATAACTTCAATGATATTATCTGAACATTTCTCAACTAGTGGATGTCAATGAAATCGATGTATTTATTGATGCATCCTTTGAGGTGAATCTGACACTAATTTTGGATCATGGTAAGATGTACCTTTTGGTTATGACTATAACTTGGTTTGATTATATTGGAAGCATGGACTTGTTCAGAAGGAGACCTAAGACAAGTAGTATGATGTTCAATCATAGTGTCAAAACATGTTCATCAGGACACCACTGTAATGTTTGAAATAGACCTGGTATGAGCTATTGTATCGTCCAGAGGTTATAATATCCCTTATTTTCATATTACATCCCTCTCTGATTTTTTCATTAAATTTCATTAATTGGGTTTTCTTTTTTCTTTAAAATTTTTTGGTTGAGTCTTTTTGGGTGAAAGAGGGCCTTTTGGGGGGGAATGAAAGGTAGTTCAGGATTTTTGTATTTTTGAATTACTGGATTCTTAGAATAAACGAAGTTATATATAAATAAAATGGGTTCCTATGAATTTAAAAGTCTCCATATGTGGTTTAGGATCTTTTTTAGAATATGATATGAAAACTATCCAAATTGAATGTACACACCGTGTAAATAGTTTACAAAATGTGTTACTACCACCAGTGTAATGTTGTGAAAGATATATAGGTCATGAATCGGTTAATGACATGAACTGATTACATGCAATGGATAAACATTTCACAACATGTAATGTTTTATCAGGTCTAAAATTAACCCAAGCCAATGGGTTTTTCAACATATATCTTAAATAATAAGTGCATCACATGAAATAGTGTTACAAACCATGTATTTCTTGTGATCATTGGTTTTAATCTTGTTGCACTTATGATTTATTTCAATCCTCCAATAAATAATCCTTATCTTGAACCTGTGATGAAATATATGTGATTTTGGATTATCCCCTTCTATTTCCAACATCCTATTTCTATATCTAATACCTCATTAATTTTTTTGATCATGTTTTTACTCTCTCAACAAAATTTCTCCATCTTTAAAGAATAAATTTATTTAGTGCATTTGTTTGGGGTATTGATCGTGATCTAGTTTGATCATGATCCTTCATTCAATATTTATTGCCTATATTCTTGCTCAAGAGTCTGGTTAGAATCATTATTTAATACTTGGATAAAGGAAGAGGGTCTAAGCCTAACCTTATGTCCTATTTAATTGTCAAGACTATGCAATATTATGATTAAGCCAATGTAATGTGAACTCTAATTAATATATTAAATGATTAATGGTAAATCATGGATTGAAATATTGATTGTAATTTTTTTGTATAATTGTTGATGTGGCCGGGAATTTAATACCCATTTGGTGATAGAACCTTGATTAAGACTGTTTTGGGTAATTGCGTAAAGTATATTAAGCATTACATGGGTAGCAGGTGATTTCTTGACATAAAATCACATTAGTATTGGCTTATGGGATATTGATATAGATATTAATTAATTTCTATATAAATTAAAGTGTAATTGAATTATAAATGATAATTTTTATAATTTTCCATTGAGTATTGTGATGTGATATTGTAATATCCTTGCTATTATGAATTGTTCAGTTAATGTTATAATGCATATATATTGGGATATGACCGATGATGCCCAAATTCTTATATAAAGGGTATGACCTAGTGATACATGCTAAAGTGATTATATATATGTATTTCCATAGAGGTTTAAATGATTATATAGAAGTCGTGGCCCAGTTATAGATGTTGAACGTATTATATATAAGTCTTTTACTAGAGGTTGAATTCATATATAGCATATTATACCCAGTGATACATTTGAAATGATTATTAGAGGTTGTTCCCATTTGTTGCTCAAATTATTATATAAATGGATATACTTGAAGGATGGAATGATTATACAAAGGTATTATTCTTGAATGGTTAATTATACCTTTGTTTATGGATACATGTTCTATGGTTGTGCTACATGACCAGAGACATCCTGGTATGGTTCTCAAGTAGGTTGATTGATGTACTGTATTAATTGATTAACTAATACACATGATTATAACTTTATTGTATACACTTATTATCGAACTAGTTTTCTTTAGAAATATCGGAGTCAACCAACTGATTTTTACTCATAACAAATTCAATTTATTATTTGGTACAAGATAAAATTACATGGATCCAGGTTTGGAAAAGTTAAAGAGACCTTGTTGATAATTTATTTCATTGTGGATATGCTGAAATTTGTATATAGAACCAACATGGGGTTCGAGAATGAGGCCTTTTGAGATTGTATTATGTTAGCTTATTTTTTATTATTATTGTTTTTAGTTTAGAATTTAGATACATCTCATATTATCATTACATTATTCATTATTATTGGTTTTTTGGTTCCTCCTTTTACTTCACAGTTGTATGATATATTGTTTCCAATATTTTAATTACTATGATATTATAATTAAGTGATTTTCCACTATGTTTTAACTCTCTACCAAAGTGTATAGTGTCCCCACTATATTAATAACACCCTCACTACTGGTTATAATCCTCTGTTATATTTGGAGGCACACTATATATCTAGTAACCAACCTAATTTGGCCATGTTAGAGAGTGATACATCTGAAGATATTACAATGAAACGGTCTCTCTTTACTATTAAAGTAGTGTTGAAACTATTGAAAACATAAAAAGATAAATTTATTTGAAGGAATTATTCCTGAATACTTCTAGTGAATTATTCCATGAATTTTAAAAGTTACAAAAAGTCTCTATGAGTGTCAAGAATCACAAAATATAAATCAAGGAAAATAGTGTCAACTATCTTGACAATTAGTTCCAAGAGGAAAACAAAATGCCTGAGGATTAAGTTAAAAAGTTCTAGTATAATTGTCATGATAGTTTTAGATAAGTTGAAAATTTTGAGAACATTTTCAACCAAAAGTTTCAAGAGCTGTGGAAAAAACCAAAATATCTAGGAGAAACAAAATTTATCACATCCCAATCTATTGAAAAAAGGGATACTCTCACACAGACATAATAATGGAATTATGCATTAAATAATAATCAAATTGTTGTAAAATAAACCCAGAGAACATATTTATATGACTCCATATCATCCATAATGAAAAATTTATCTAAAAATCTAGTTTATTCAAGATGTATTGAATCTGTTTTTCTATGAATTAATGGGAAAAATTACAAATTAAAAAAATGAGGTCATGTAAAATTATTGTGAACCCCATAACTAAATCAAGGCTAAAATTGAGGATGACCAAGATGAGTATCTCCCCAAAATAACTATAAAATAATGGTGAAAATTTCCCAATGTACCAAGATTATAAATATATTCAGGATGCACCTCCATTTAAAAAACAAGGAGGTGTATAGGCAATTTCTAGTGTTTCTAGATGTGAGAGAATATACCCACTTATTTTTTGTATAATGTTATGACATCTAAAAATGGTACAAGTCTAGAATTAAAGGTGAGAAGAATTAAAATTGAGAATAGTGATCCTTTATAAAAACTACGGAATATATCTTTGAAAAAAATATTTAAATAATAGGAGAATTTCTTTAGTATTGTGATTTGTATGTACAATTCTATGATGAATCGAATTATGTACCTACAGAATAAAACACTAGTAAAAATGAAAACATAAGTCCATATAAATGAGATATAGGTGAAGAAATAGTGAAAATATCCCATTAGGAAAAAACTAAACAAAGTATCACTTTAAACTCCAAAAAGGAATGCCGATTAGAAGGAGATCACAATAGATAGAAGGGGATGATTATATTTTAGATAGAGAGGGAACATCATAGATATTTTCAATCAGGACATGAAAGATAAAGTTAATGAAATTAATATGCAATCAAAAATGGGATCATTCCTAGAGATAGAGAGAGTATGATTGTTATGTTTTTTTACCCTCCCTATGAAGAAGTTACGAAGTTTTCCAAGAAGGGTGAGTTAAATTTTAACTCCTTACCTTACAGTGTGAGATTTTGGTAAATTTATCCAATAATAATATTTAATAGATTCCTGAAAATATATAACTGTATAATAATAAAACTAAATCACCTAATATATCATTTTCTTGAACATCTAAAATGGAGGAGTGAATGTCACACAATTGAAAATAAAAGGAGGAAAAGAAGTCTGGATTGGGACTGAATTACCATACTTTATTCTCTCATAAAATGGTCATTGTATTCCTTCTTATTGACTGTTATAATTTATTTCCATTATTTAATTGTATGTAATTTAATGATAAGTGTTAATTTTTTACTGTAAGAAAATTTGAATGTTGCACTCATGGTATTTAATCTTCAATAAAGAAGAAGAGTTGAGTGAATGAATTAAGTGGGGTAATATGAGGTGAAGCTATTGAAATATAAAATGATTTATGAATCCAAAAAATATGGAATATCATGACAACCCCCTAAAATATAGAGATGGAGTGTGAAATATTATTATATTAACTATATTAAACATCCACATAAGTTAAGTTTCTAATCATGGATTCACATGTAAGTGAATTTATGAATATAAAAGGAAACCTTCATTGTGTCTCACATGGTTTCAACACTAGGTTAGCCCACATATTTTTATATTAGAATAACCAATGTAACCTTTTTAACTGATCAATGTGTAATCATTCTAATCTCAATTAGGTATAGGTTATTTATTTGGGATTGGATGGAGAATAGTAGTAATGTTTTTAAAGAAAGTAAGTTGATAAGACCCATATATTGTCCCTTTAAATTTGATTTTCAATAAGGAGTAGAAATAAAAAATCATATATATTGATGTTATTATTGTGTGGTTCTATTGATAACTAACAAAAAGGTGGATATTATTGTTCCCATTGTGTCTGATCACATTTGTTTTCAATATGTCAATATATTTTTTGTAATGATTCTTGGATTATTGATGTGTGAATTGACACCACTATCAACGGATAAGTGATTTGAGAATAAAACATGAAGAGAACATAATAGAGAATTTCTAGATAATTTGAAAAAATAATTACAGTTATTGATGGGATAATCTTAAAAGGAATACATGAATAGTGTTTATGGATAAAGGAAAATTTTATGCCATATTTTTTTAGAATTGTTGAAATTATTGAGAAGGTCTCAAAGTCATATAAAGAGGAGATGTGTCTATTTATGTGGAGACCAGAATAATATAGTTTCCATAAGAGACTTACATCATATATATAGATCCATGTAGATGATTCTGTAACAACCCGAGATTTTATGAGAATTATTCTTTTTAATTTCATTGATTTATTTTTTTGTACGCTTCACCAAGATTAACTTGCACTATACGCAACACCATATTAGCTTGTAGTATACGCAACACTATTCTTGGCTTGGGATGCACACAATTTCAAGTGAATTCAAATAAAATTCATTTTACACAACACCAAGTATAGATTTTGATCAATGTATAACTAAACTATATTTTGAGTATGTTACACACAACACCAAAGGAAGCTTTCCCTACACATAACCCTAACTTTCCTTGAATTACACACAAGATAGACCTTCCTCAATAGCGTGTGTTGTACGCAATACCGTGTTTCACTAAACAAATGATATATTGTTATAATATTATTATGAACTATCTGTTATGAATTTTATTAACTGCATTTTGAATTTTATAACATTATAATTCATCTTACACATTTTCTGTAATGATGTTTGAGAACAAAATCAATTTTTCGGATAAAAGAAGTATTTTTCAAAAAATGCAGTTTTGCCACCTTTTGATGGCACACCAATTTTAAATATAATTTTTGACAATTTTATAAGTTTAATTTTACAAAATAAACTTCTTATTTTGAATCAAGATATAAAAATTTAAATTGGATAAAGTTTTGATATTTTTCTGACAACGTTCTTATTTTGATTAATAGTAAAAACACGCTAAATTTAACTTATAAACAACTTTTTTCATCAAGATAATTTATATGGTAAAATTATCATAGTAAATTGTTTTAAATTATAAATAGAATATAATTTTACCATTTAATATAATTTATGTCATTTTCACTAATTTTACATTGAATTCATAGGTAAAAACATTTCAATCTATGAAAATGTTTTAACTTTTAAAACTCATTTTCTTAACAATGGGATCAATTTCAAATTAATTACTAAAACTTATGTGTTTTTAATTTTGAAAAATGGATTCCATATTTGTATTCAGTTGGTCCAAATTATGTTAATAGGTCACTTTTATTTTTTTTGATATTATGAATAAAAACTACTGTAATTTTTATTTACTATAGTTAAAGGTAAATCGGGTAATTAAGAGTAAAAATAGGACTATAAAATTACCCTAAGACCTTACAAAATTATATTGGATGAATAGAAGTTGACCCATGGCATTTAAGGGTCTGAATATATTCATTTCATTTACTTTTGACCAAGAAAATGATATAATTATTATTAAAACCAAAGAAAGTGATAACATGTCACTCTCTTTTATCTTATAAGTGTAATAGTTTTAATTTAGTGATATACTCATAAAACATCAAATATAAATTCTCTAAAGAAAGATAAAAAAATTATATAAATCATTATAATTTATTTATAATTTTTAGGGATTAAATAATTATCATTAATGAATACACAATAGTGATGTAGAAATTATTTTATTGACTGAAATATTAAATAAATGGTTTCAATAATTTTTAAAAATATATTATATGAACTAATAAATGTTCTCCAAAAACATTATAGATACATATGACATGTTATTATTCTAATAAATATTTTTATTCAAATATATCCTCTATGTGGATTTTAGTTAAATTCAAATAAATGAATAGTGTCAAAATTGACACTATTGTTATTTTATAAATATAACATATTATAAAATTTTTTAAAAATAAAAAAAATATTTAAAAATTATCAATTGAAGTGTATATGGTCTAAAATTTTATAAAGTATCCAATTATGGAAAATTCAAAGCACATAAGTAATTTTTTATAACAATTTAATATTTAGAATATTATTACCACGAATAAAATTAAATAGATTAAATAAGGATAAATCAAGTTGATAAGGTTTAAAATAAATTTCCAACATGTCTAAATCTTATTGTTTGATGATATTACAACCCTATATCATCTAATATTTTCATTTGTGTCATTTTTGGATGTTTTTAAGTGGGGTTGAGTTTATTATAAATTAATATTTTATAGGTTTCCAAAAGTGCCCCTCTCATCTCTTATAAAAGGGCCCCTCCTCCCTCTCCAACTAAAACCATATTTAGCCTTCAAGATCTTCCAAACCCAGCCCATTTCACATCTCCGCTTTCCTAAAGGATAATAAGGACAATGTTATTGTACTCATACCCAAATGGACTGATACATCGGTATTCACAATACCATAACACTTATTAGTTTTATGCACTTTACTAACCCTAATGTGGATACAGTGTTCTTAATTGAATTTAGTATCTCACACAAATAAGGAGAGAGAATTAGGTGAGAAGATATTGTACGTACACCTGTGTGACATATATGAATGCATGAGTATGTGATTTCATAATTTCTTAAAAAAACACTGAAGGTGGGTAATCCTACATAGGCACATAAAATAATAATAATAATAATAATAATAAGATAATATTATACATTTTTGGATTTTTTATGAGAAGGCCCATGAAATCTAGTATCCACACATTAAGTGTACATTAAAATAATTTAGTTGACTTTTGAAAGTACTATGTTATATTAAATAGTATAGAAGATTCTATGCACCACATGTGAACATCCTATTGAGTTCAAGACTTTATCATACTAAAAGAAGAACTGCCCCAGAATTTGTTTCACTTAGTAAATTGATCATTCATAGGTAATAAAAAATAATTGATCAAGAAATAAAAACATAATAAATGGTTATTAATAGAAGTAGAACATTACACTAGAATGTGTGATTTAGAAATCTCATAGAGGAAGGATTAATGATCTTTATATAGTAGATCCACCCTATAAAAGGGAGGAATTATCAATGTTATATCACAGAGCATTATAATTCTTTTAGTTGGAGTTGTAAGAAAAATATGTCTCCTAGATGGAGCTAGGAGTAGTAGAAGATAGTTTGGAGGTATAACCGACTAAGGAAGAATAGTAGGATTGTTGGGGGTATAACCAAGATCAACTAGATGATCGATAATAGGGGTGTTTGGTCATTTTCTTCCTAAAACGCTATATTTGATAATAATATTAAAGTGGATAATCCATGTTGTGGGGTATAACCGACATGGCAAATATTTGTAATTTTCCCCAAACTATGTAAATAATGTCTGTACCTCTCTCTATTTTTAAAATTTCACACTTTTTGATATTGATAGATATAACAGAGTGGATAAAGAAACTTAACAAGTGTAAGAGGTTGAATTAAAATGTAAAATAAATAATAAAATCAGTTGACCATTGATTCATTCCCCCCACCATCATTGGCACCTAATTAATCTTGCATCTATAATTTTTTTTGAGGTTCTTCTATGAGACTCCCAGTTTTGAAAAAAAAAATTACCTTTTTTTATGATGAAAAGTCAAAAGGTGAAAAGAATATACTAATCAAGGTTTTTATATGGGAGATGAAAAATTATTTTTAGAGTTTTGAAAGATTGTGGCTATAAAAAAATGTAGAATATTAATTTCTCTATAGTACCTGAAAATTCTATTTTTATTTTCTTGATGTCGCATTAAGGAAAAGTGGTAACCACATAAAACATGTGGAAATCCAATGTTACTACAAGATTAATCCAAATTTGAAATTCAAAACCCAACACAAAACATGAGAAGGCCTCATTCTAAGAGTCACCACATCAACTGGAGTCACGTCACTGCCATACATCGTCATCACCAAGTTACGCCACCTCCGTCATCGACATCGACACCGGCGAACCGCTGGAGCCAAAGACCGGAGGGAGAACCAACCAGGAATGAACATCACCACAAACAAAACGAACTAACATAGACAAGCATAACAATCCTTTACCAAAAAAATGGGTTTGAAGAATAAATCCCCAGCAAACATCATGTAATAATTGCTTATATCCCACGAAAAGAGAACACACAGCCGTCGGAATAACAACTATCCTTCACCATTTATTTGAGGATGGAACAGTGAACAAAACCGGAAAAACATAAACATATTGAATATCGATACCGATTCCATAATCACCAAAATCGTAGCGGAATAGAAACTTACCCTAGTCGTTAAGTCCCACATCCCAAAGTCTATAGATTACCGCCACTCGTGGTCCAACTAGGAAAGGAGCATAGGAGATTGAAACCAAAATAGGTATTTGGAAATTCAAGGGTTCTAGATGACGAAGAAACTAAATCTCAAAGGCAAACAAGAATAACCCATCACAAGAGTGCTTGGAGAGACCATAGACCGAAGAACCACAAATCCCAAAACCACCTTTCAACCCCCGCTCCAGATCCGACCTGGAGAGGATTGAAGGAACTCGCGGCTAGAGTAGGTTTGAATGGCTAGGGGCTCCCACAGTATACAATCATGACCGTTCCATCGAAGAAACTCTGAAAAAAACCACCAAGAAGAGTAGTGCAAAAAAAGGATCAAGATATAGCCGTAAAGAGATAATATAAGATAATAAACCCAAAAGATTTAGGTAAGGAGGGAGAACTGCTGGTAGAGGATATGGGAAACCCTAGAACCCGAGAGGGGAGTATTGGGAGAGAGAGGAAAACATTGGCGATAAGGGGGCCATCTAAGAATTGTTAAACTGATGCAATTCCAATTTCACTATAGTAAATGACCTCAAAAAAAATTTATAATTGTTCCATTGAGTTCATTATTTTATATTTGCCATGCATTTAATGTTTTATGATGTTTTGAGAAAATTAAACACCAAGGTATATTTAAAATTTATTTATTATATAGATATTTATTATTTATATGAAAATAGTGATTTATCATAGATAGATCCCCAAAAGGAATATCAAACACCACAATTATACATAAAATGTGGTTTTTTACATAGGAGAGGTATAATGTAAATATTTAAGCACCATGACTTGGGCTGATCATTTTTATGTATTTAAATATATAATTTGGTTAACCTAGATTGATAAAATATATTTCTCCTTATTTAATTTATTCTATGTATCTTTTATTGAATTCATAACCCTATTAAAAATTTTAGGCTCTATTCATGGTGGATCACTTGAACTGAGATTGTGGAATCGAAAAAAAATCTACCAAGGTAAGATATAATTATCATTCATCTCATCACATCCATTACATTGGATTATTTTCAGGTTATAAATTCATATTGTATCTATGATGGTTATAATGGTATTTTTGAGAATTGATGACCTAATGAATTCTCATATGGTGGAAAAAAATTCTAGAATCATTGATATAATTGTCAAAGAGGTAAGGATTTCGTTTTTTAACTTCACCATTCCTTATTCTTATACTTTTATTATTTCTCAAGGATCTGATGATCACACCAAAAAAATAATTATGATATGTTCCTATATAAAAATACTATTATTTTTTTAGATTATCCTTGAGGAAACATAAAACAAACTCTTGGGGCTTGGGTTATTGATATTTCAATTCCTTGAATATTTTTTTTACAGATTTTGGGGTGAATTTTGTATAATTGTGCTTTTGGGTTTATTAATTCTTTGAAAATATTGAGAAACTTTCTTTCCCCTTTGTTTATTGTTGTGTTCCCTTGGTCCTCTGAGGTCATCATCAAAAATTTCAGAATGAACTTCTAGTAACTGTATTTTCTATAACAACCACCCTTCTTTTTTTATTATCTCTTCACATAAGGATTCAAGAATGGATGCCTAGGAGGTGGTTAGAATTTTTATGAATAATATTAGATATCATAATGTTGGTGTAATGGTGGTTAATTAGTAGTGATCAGTTAGTGGTGTGGATGACACAATAATGAGGCATTCTTGTGGGAAAGACAAGGAAGTCGTGCCATAGGATATGATGGTTGGAATAATATATAAGGGGTTCCAGTGAAGATAAAATGTAACCCCAAAAGACTTTTAATAGTGTTATAGAACATCAATGTTATTTATTACTAGAAAATATAATGGTAATCATGTGAATGGTGATTATTATATATCTAGAGTAAATTTTTGGAATACATGACATATATTACTCTATGTCACACACCATTCTCCCCATTACCCAATAGATCTAGGGTTTATGATGAGTTAAAAATATTCCCTAATGTATGAATACAAGTCACACACCTTGTATGGAATACTAAATGACTTGGAACATACTCAAATAGACAATGTTTAACACCCTAGTCCCATGCGCTACATATGTCAAAGTGCATGTTTTATAGTTTGGAAACACAACATATACACCCAAGGTTGAACACATCCAACTAGCCTGTTAGTCCCACACAAAATGTAACGTACTTAAACACATTATTTTGGTTAAATTTATATAAAGTAGGATGAAAAGGTATATCTGTTACTATTGTTGAGACTAACATGCCCAGTAGAAAGTAGTATGGATCATGTGCTAGGTGACAACATGTGTTTTCCTATTTCTTCTAACTCGGGAGTTGGAATTATGAAAATTAGTAGTATGTTCTGGTAATTTTTCTATATTGATTATATTATATCTTGTTTCTTCATCATTAAAAGTTATTTTGGATGAATTATGTTCATGTAGTGTTATATAAATATGAATATCTGATGATGAGGTGGTGGTGAGATGTTTGGGATGGACATAAAGCCCATAATCCCACTTGTTGTTACCTAAAACGAGTGCATGGACCAACTATGGAATGGATGGAGTTGGCAAACCCCTTACTAATGGGGCATGGGTCCTCCACTAATGGAGTCAGTAACTCCCTCAATAAATATATATTTCACAAAATTATTGACTTTTTTAACTTCTTATGTTTTAGTTATCTCAAACACTAATAAGACAATATAATAATTTTATTCAAATGATTAGAGATTATACTTGATGATATCATGTTTAAATCATGAAATAGCCTTGAAGGATCCTTGAATAAGGCAGGTTAGTCTTGTTAAAGTCTTAGATAGAAGTTCCAAGATATTTTTAAATCAAGAAAGGATGTTATGAGGCTATAGATATGTTTGGACACCAGTAGACAACACTAACAAGTCGGTCCATCGAATTTGGCCAACCAGTGGTAAAGGAAGTGGCCTCCCCTTCTAGAAGAATTCAACTAGTCGTATGATAGAGTAGAATTGTCACTTCAGTGTGTATGGATAGAATATCATTTAAAGAAGATTCTCAATAGACACCTAATGGGAGGTCACCAACCATCCGATAAGTTTTATGGATTCTATGATAGTAGTATGGGAGAAACTCACTACTCATTCGAGTATATCATGCATCCAATTGCATCAGGATAGTATCTTCTGGGATGTATTTAATATTGTTCAAAATTCATTAATTATTTTCTTTTTTTATTCATTACCTCATGTGAATTCCATAATATTCCAAAATATTTTTGAGGTAATAAATAGAACTATTAGTGGTCTTGGAAATTATCCTTCTCAAAAATTATCGAATTCCAAAATGCTACAATCAGTAAATGTCTCTTGAGTTCTCTCTTTCTCTAAGTTATCTCTCATACAATAAATAGTGTGATCTTATTATAAAAATATTATCACTCCACTATATTTTTTATTGTCCCATAATGCATATTATTATTATGTTGAGAGAATCAAGACTTTGCCAAAACATGATTTCTCCAAGAAATTATCTATAATTTCTCTATATTCTATTATTGGATCTCACTACTTTTAAAGTGAGAGACTCGCGTTTTCTTTCTATATCCTCTAAAAAAATTGATTATTTTTCACTGATGTTTAAAGATAAAACCATTATAAATATAGGGTTGGTTTTATTATGGTTTCTTATTATAACCTTTAAAAATAAATGGAGTTTTCATATCCTAGATACCAATATATCCATAGTATAAAGACATTACTTCTTTATTTCGTTGAGGTGGTGTACATAGGGTCTCTTATTTATCTATTTTGAGACTTCTTTTCCAAATTGTGTGCCTTATTTATTTTATACATATTTATCTATTAATAAATTTATTTTAATTATTTAATCATTCATTTAATCCATCAGAACGCTTAATCATTTAATTTATAAATCATTATTTATATTATAATTCCTCTATTATAAAAATATATAGTTATTCCATTATGTTTTAAACATTTTATACATTGATCAATTGTTATTTTAAATTTTCAAGTAGTTTTAATTTTCTTCCAACATTCAAATAGAGGTTTTATAACCCTTTTTCATTATTTATTAATATTATTTTTTAAGGTAAATTCAACCCAATCATTTTTTATAATAGAACCTATATTTAAGATAAATGGGGATCTTGAAATGTGTGATTTTTTTAAAATTATCTCATAGAATTACTTTTCCTTGATAATATTAAGCTATTTTTTTAATATATTTTAAATTTTAAATGGCTTTTCCAAACTCTTATGGTTATATTTGAGGAAAAAAATTGGGAGGTACTACCATTTTTTATGGTTAAAATTGTTGTTATAGTAATATACAAATGTTTTATTTTTCTTTAATGTATTGATTGTCTTGTATAGATGATAATTATTCATGTTAATACTCATACTAATGAAAAATTATATAAATTTACTCCCAATGTTATTTATAATTTTTAATTTGATGGTAAATTAATAAATATAAATCATATTGGTTTAGACCCAAATGAATTTAATTGGATTTCTATATGAAAAGGGAAAAATGAAATATGGAAACTCTTAGAAGTTACTCATGATGAAAGGAAAAAATCAAAATATATTGGATTGTGTATATATATAAGACTTTGATATTTTCCTATACATACAAACTAATACATCACCCATAAGTATACTTGATTAAATGACATTTATAATGGTCAAAAAGAGATATGTGGTACTCTTTCTAGAGATTCTTTAGTCAATAAAATAATTTTGGTATCCTGAGAAATTGATTACCCAAATTCACCATGATCCAAGAAGCTAAAATCATATAGATAATGGTGGTTGATGATATCATCAAATCACTTATGTCATATGATATGAAAATTGGAATACAAAATGAAAATTAGAAAATATAGGTCAAAGAAACATAGAATTTTTTTTGTTAAAATAAATCAATGATGACATTTCCATAATCAAGAATAAGATCACACATTTTTATAATAATATTAATAATTATATGAAATGGAAAATATATCCTCTATTAATCAAAAAGTAAAATCAAGAAATAGAAATTACTTTCTACAGTTGTAAAAAGAAAGGTCACATCATGTCTTATTGTCCCTTAAACAAAACATTTCTAAATAAAATAAGATAAATATGAAATATTTAAATGTTTCATAATTAACTTCTATTGATATATAAATCAGGTGATGAAATTAATATTTGTCTTATGGGAAATATAGAGTTATGTAATGAACTACATTAAACATGTTTTATTTCTTAATCATATAATTATTCAAAAACTTCTTCAAGTTATAAAGATATTTTTTATTTGAGATATCAAATTTAAAATGTTTTTTTTGTGCATGTTTCGAATTTAAATATGTTAAAATAATTAAAATATTTGTGCCTTCGAAAAATATAAAATTTCAAAAGAAAAAGTTTATTTGGTTTTAAAAGAAAAATAAAAACCAAATGTTGATAATTTAAAATCACAAATTAAAGATAGTAAAAATACACTTTCTAAATTTTCCAACAATGGTCGTTATTTAAATTTTAATTTTGGACCTCAATGTGTTATTAAATGTAATTATAAGATTTTTTTTATAAAACAGTCTATTTTGTCTAAAAAATAATGAAATTCTAATTTTTGTAAAAGGAACTTCAAAAAAATTTATTAATATTGTAATAAATATATGAATATTTTTTTATAAATACAATTTTTAAAATTGTATATATAGAAGACTAAAGGGTAATAATCTCTCATATCTTATTTAAAATTGAAAAACTTATCCTAAAAAATTTATTCCAAGTTATTTATTAGATAACTTATGTGGACCCATGATATTAGTGTGAATAGAATTAGTCTCTTAATATTTTTAACTCATGGGTCTTGTGAAAAAAACATGAGAAAAAACATGAAATATGGATAGAAGGTTATCAAAACATATGTGTGGTGATCCAACCAAAATCAATCATTATGAAGACTTCAATAAAAGACATGTCACATATAGAGATGACTCAAAAGGTAAAATCATTGATATAGGTCCAATTGTTTTTTCCAATGTTACATTAATTAAATATGTGTTATTTTTAATGAATTGAAGAATAATCTATGAACTATTATTCAATAATGAGATGGGGTTTTTAAAATAATTTTTTAATATGAGTCATGATGTTTTTAATTCTAAAAGAAAAAAATTTATTTACCACATCCCATTTTCAAAATGATTATAGTATATATTTAAAATATCCTTTAAGTCAAATTTTTCGTTTTTAATAACACAAGGTGATTTATCATGGATTTATAATCAGTTCCTATTTAATTATAAAAAATATACTTTTGTAAACCTCAACTATAACCTACTAGTATATGATTTTCAAAAATTTCTTTTCAATGATAACTTATTTTGTAAAAATTTCCAACTTATAAAGAAACAAAAATATTATTTCGAATTCTAAAAGATTTTTTTAGCTAAGAAAACATTAAAACTTGTCTAACTTGACCTTTTTGGACCAGGTCAACTTTCTTGTATCAATGTTAAATCTTACATTTTTGTAATTATTGATGACTATTCTTATATCACATGGTTTTCCATATTAGCACAGAAAAATGAGTCTGTTTAAGTCCTTATTATTTTCTCATGAAAATTTGTAAATGAAAAAAGTTTCAAAATATTTTCCCTTACATGTTACAATGGTTGAAAATTTTATGACAAAAACATTGATGAGTTTCGTGTTTCTCAAGGAAATCACCACTCCCCCCTTCTAGAACACCTCAACAAATTGGGGTTATCGAAAGATGCAATAGGTCCTACAAAGTAATGTTCATAACTCTATTAACTGATTTTAAACTACCTTAATTATTTTAGACTAAGTAATTAAATGCCAATTTCTTTATCACTAAATAGAATTTCATAATAACCATCATTAGAATAACCCCTTATGAAATTTATAAAAGAAATATTGTAAAATATAATTGTGTAAAATTTTTAGTTTTAAATGATTTATCAATAAAATATAGGATTGTCTAGGAAATTTTGACCCAAAATCTAATGAAGGTATCTTCCTTGGGTAATCATTCTCAATTATAGCCTTCCTAGTCTTCAAAAGTTGAACCAAGACCCTGAAGATTAAATTCAATTCAAATTTGATGAGAATATTCCTAAATCAAATCCTCAATGTGATGATGATAGTGGCCAAATAGGTTTGACCATTCCTATACAAAAAATATTATAAATTAATTGAATATATTCTATAATATCATTCTTCTACTTTACTCAAGGCATGGGTTCAATCCAAATACCATCCCCTTGTGAATTTTATCATTCGGTTACAATATAAAACTCATAATAAAAGGTCTATCTTAAATCATGTTGAACCTCAAGATTTTCTCTCTCACCGTGAACCTATATCCAATGATGATTTTATTACTGATGATAATTATAAATTTTATATTAAATATTATTTGAACCAATTTAAAAGGAAAATCATTTAGAATCTCAATGAATGGATTGATAATCATCCTTTTATTGGCACTACGAGGGATTTAAAAAACAAATTTTATGACAAATGAAATATATTCTGTAACCAGGATCAACATGTTGCTGAAGTGTATAATTAGTAAGAAGGTATTGATTATACGAAAACCATTTCAACCATTTCATGAAAATAATCCCTTAGAATCTTATTTTAATTCATTATTCATTTATTTTCAATATTTTTTAACTGGGTGTCAAAAGTGATTTTCTAAAGGGTTTTATTTCTATTTTTTGTGAATCAGCCACAGAGTTTTGAATATACTACATTTATTAATAATTTTTTCAATTTAAATAATGGTATATATGGTTTAAAACATTCCCCTGGGGTTTTATATTAAATATTAACAAAAATCCTTTTATTAAATGATTTCAAAATGGGAAAATCTGATTCTAGTATTTTTCAAAAAAAAACCTTTTCAATTAAAACCCATTATTATTATGAAACATTAGAAACTCATTACATATTTCCAATAAACTCTAGAATTTAAATTCATTATCATTTTTATCTCAAGTCTCAAAGGATCCTGGTTATTTGGAAATGATTTGAAGAACTCGTTTATACTAAAACAAAAAAATAAAGCACATTTTTTTGACTTTATAAAAGAAAACCCATTATGGAAATACATATGGTTGGAACAAAATATCATTTAAAATATAATATGGGATTTAAAAATAGTATTATGACCAAAATGACCTCTCTATTATAAAAAATAGAAAAAAATTAAAATCTAAAATAAGGGAAAAAGTTTTCTGAGAAATGTAATAGGGAAGAAATATTTTGTTTCTTCTGAAATTATTGCGAGAAAACTTCACAAGTAATAGTAAATAGGTGTTTGGAGGTGAATAATTTTAAATTTTATTGATGAGAAAATTAATATTAAGAAAAACTAATTTCATTAATTTAAATTACTTTAAATAATAATATTCCTCATTTTACCTCTAATATTTTTACATTTAAAGCCTAACAACCCCCATCGTTAGATAAACCCATTTGAAATACCTCATTATTGACACATTTTTTAATCTATGAAGTGGACATACATGGAATATTTCAAGATTATATGGATCATGAAATCCTTGGGAATGAGAAAGAAACAATATAAAAATCCTTCAGTGAGAGATAAATATATTCTGGGTATGTAATTAAAAAATTCCCATGGGGTTATTGTGATATTGGATAGAATTTTATGATTGGGGTTAAATTGGGGAATTTTTATACATATACGGGGAATGATATTTTATTTGGTTGTTTTATTTGATTAGTTTTTCTATTTATTCCTTGTTAATATTTTTTAGAACTTGGTTTTAGCTGATGTTTTAAGAGTGGAATGTTTATTGTGAGAATATTAATTAAGTTGGTATTTTAAAAATAATTTATTCCTTAATTAAATGTTTCAATACCACTGATTTGTTAATTTAGGGTAACTGTCATGGTTTGTTCTAGTTCATTGTAGTTGATGGTGAATATTATATATTTTGGTTGTCAGGGTTGGTTGTGGATCCAAGAGTTTTAGACACATGGACGTGATGATATTGATGGTTACTTGTTGATGGGTACGATGTTATGATGAATGATGTAGACTCAACATATCTGGCAGAGGTGGCCCATAGCTATCTCATGGATCGAACTAGTTTGTGGTGGAGGGATATCATATCATTTAAAAATTTCAACTTCAAATTTTTAATCCTTGATTTGGGTGATGTTTGGTTTTATTTTAATAATTTTTTACACAACCTATTTTTGTATTTCTGAATCAGTTTGTTTGTGTTGGGTATCTAGAATGTTTGGTTCCCACTAAACCTCAAATTAGATATATAGATAATTCAAAAAAATGTTTTTTAGTATAGTAGGTTTATTTTTGTATGTTACCCATTGGTAATAAATTGATCATCATTTCAAGAAAGGCCTAATTATTTAATTTTAAGTACATTAAATAAGTTGTTTTTTAATCAAGAATGTTTCCTAAACAAATCCAAATTATGAAACAAAATTGGATTTTTATCTTGATGTGATATATTCAATTTAACATGACCAAGTTATGAAATAAATATTTCGAGGCCTAAATGAAGCACAAAATTGGTGACTCAAAATATATGAAGATACAGGATAAATTTTTAAGATGGACTCTTATCTAATAATAAAGAATATAAAATGAGATGAAATTTTTGAAGGATGATATAAAATAAATTTATTCAAAAAAATTAATTGTGGGTACTTTTGATTATATCTCTTTCAAGGTCATTACATCTAGGGAAATTGTTTCATGGGAATTCAAAGAGTCTCTGAGTAAGAAAATGTTTCTTGAGTGATCTTATGATATGTTTTGCTACATATATCAAAATATGATCAAATTTTTTGGCTTCATTATCAATTAATGAAGATTAAATTTTTTATAATAATAATTTCAATGATTTATCCATTTACTATTCGAAAAATTTGGGAGATTTTGATGGATATATTTTGGAGTTAAATTGTACTCACTTTTTCCATATAAATATTTACCTATTTGTCATTCAATGGAGTATTCCACATTATATGATAAGTATGGGGTTTTATGATTTAATATTTTTATATTATATATATATATATATATTAGTTCTTTTTAATATATTCATTGTAATTTTTTGTTTGTGTTTCTACCACTTTTCTTCTCTCATGACCATGGATGTGGAGAACAAATAGTCCATGTTGTTTGTGGTTCTAAGTAGTGATATTCATGTTTCATGTGATACAAGGTATTCTCATAATTTTATTATAGGATTTCAATGGTGAAATTTTTTAATATGGTGAGTATTTTTTCCCATTTCATTGTCGTTAAGTCCTTATTTTTCATCTATATTCTTCTCATTAATCATTACAATGTTACATATAGTGGAGTATAATTATAGTGATTATGGGAAGGGTATTATCCTATATGTAGAGGTTTGGTGTAGGATAATAAAAATTTGAATATTAGGGTGTGGTGTGATAGGGTTTATCTTTACATTGAATAGCATAATGAGAATATTATTTGAAATAAAATTATAGCTTCATCATAAACTCCCATGAACAACAAATTCATTATTTCCCGGTAAATTATTCATGACTTATTTATTATTTATGATTTTATTATATTATATATATATATATATATTATGAATTTTAAATACCCTAATTTTGTAGTTATTATTTATATTATATTTTCTTATAAATAATGACAATAAAATAATAGTGTTGTGTGAGCATCCCCCTAAGGATATCAACCATAGGTTGTGACACTCTAACACATGAATTGGTAAAATAAGTATTTAATAATATTGGTTCAAAAAAACTCCTTGATGAAGGTCATATTTTTACATATTTTATTATGTAATTCAATGTTTTTATCCCACTAATTTTTTAAATTTAATCGAAATTTCCATATTTTTAGGTGTTAGTAATAAATTGAAAATAATTTGGAAAATAACCTAATTATTACTTTTTAAGTATTTTTTATACATTTTTTATTTTGACCATAATTTTTTGTAAAATAAAAAAAATTGAAATTCATTTTTTATAGGATTATAGGATTGGTGTGAAACATTTTATTCAATAGGACCAAGTTCTGAATACACACTTTTATGGTCTAAATAATGCTCACAATTGATACCTCCGAATCAGTGCATGGGTTGGATAAATTTTAAATAAGGGACCATATTAGAAAAAGTACCTAGTCTAATGAGATGAAATTTCTAAAGATGATTGATAATATTTGAAAGAAAAAATTCATAAACAATTTCAACTCTAAATTCTATATCTTTCAATTTCATTAATGTATAGAGGACATGCACATGGGAATTCAAATAGTCTCTAGGAAATAAACATTTTCTTTTGTAATCCTTTCATAACATTGGTTACATATTTATAAATAAGATAAAGTATTTATTCAAGTGATAAATATTTATAGGAAAGTATTTACAAAACACCACTTTTATAGATTTTACTATTTACTATTCTAAATGTGTGTGATATTTCGATGGAAAATTTTTGGATTGAAATTATACCGACATTTTCACTTATAAATATATACCTCCTTTTGGTTCAAAATTTTTTTTCCTTACATAATCTAAGATTTGGATTTTATTATTTTGATAATTTTTTAAATGTTTAATATATTTTAGTTTGTCTTCTCTTCTCATTAATTTTTTTTCTCCCACCATGCTTCTCTCATCACCATTGTTGTTTAGAAATAATCATTGATGTTGTATGAGGACATAAGAGATAATGTTTAAATTTTGTGCGATTCAATTTGTTATCATAATTTTATTTTATTATTTTAGTAATGGTAAAATAAATTAGTATGTGGTTTTCCAATTTTTCCACCCACTGGTTTCCTTTTCTCTTTTATATTTATTCCACTCCTTCATCATCGTAATGTGGAATAGATTGGAGTGGCCTTATGATGATGATATAAATATGATTATCCTATATTAAGAGGGTCATTTTAGGATAATTACATTTTGGATTATAGGGTATATATCAATTGGTTCAATATATACATTTGATATATTAATGAGAACATTCTTCTAAAAAATAGTGATAGCATATCCGTGAACATCTAAAAACACCATCTTCTTTATATTTCTCTAGGTTATTTATACCTTATTTTTTTAGTGTTTCAAATTTATATATATTTAAATAATATACATTATAAAACCCCCATTAAATTATAATATAATTTATTAGTATAATATTAATTTTATAAATAGGTACAATAGAAAATCAATTAAGTGTGAGTAGCCTCATCAAGAGATCAACCCTAGGTAGTTCAACTAAAATTCAGGCTTAGGTAAATTAATAATTTATTCATAGGTATTGTTGAAAAATCCCTTGAATTACCCTTTTACTATTGGATAAAGACCTTGAGTGGAACACTCAACTTTTTGATACCCTCAGAGAGATCTCGATGGGTTAGTTTAGTCTATTTCAATTGATCTTCTAGTTGAAACTAGTAAACCATCCATGATTACTCCACCAACTCTCCAACTACTCTAGCCGATGCTCCACCAAACATTGATTATTCTAATAAACTATTTTAAATCATAAAACTATCCCACATGAAAAAAAAATCATGACTTTTCATTTCTCCACGATAGTGAATATTAGTCTCCCTCCATCTTTATATATATAATTATAATTTCCTATCTGAAATCACTTAATACTATCTCGACCAGAGTTCCATATGACCTCATGTTAACCTACTCATATTCCAAAGGTTGTTATCTAGCAGTAAGGTACTAAATAATAAAATTTGGAGACTAATCCCTCCATATCATAACCATCAATTAAAATTAAATAACCAAATATATTTTATGCAAAATAATTGGAATATTAATAATTATTAATTTAATATTTTATAAAAATTGAATATATATAGACATGAAATCATACATCCCACTAATTTCCAATTGGAATGATCATATATACAAAATTTGGAAAAAAAATTAATTATAAAAGGAGGATCTTATACAATCATTCCAACTCGCATATACCCTAACTAAAACTCTTTTAAAGTGGCACTATCTCATTCCACTACACATATTGTACTCTACCCTATCCAATAATAATAAAGTCTACACAAGCATCAGGGTTTATGTGCATGGTTTTAGATATATATATCATAATGGTATCACCAATTTTTCTGAATATATGATATAATATTCATGTGTGTGTGTACAAGGAAGGTAAATAAATAGAATGCACACATTCAATAATACATGATGAATAATCCAGTGCAAACTAGGCCGCCACAACACCTAACCATTCTTATATGGCTATCATCCTAGAAAAAATCAACTCATTCCAAAAATCCTTCCCCACACATGCAGATATAGGATGTGTATTAACTATTGGGTGACAAGTGCATGTTGTTATAAATGGTTAGAAAAAATGTTGGATTTAGATAATATTTTATATTCTCTTATGGGTGAGAAATAGAAATTATGAAATTTTGCATGTTTTTCATATATGATCAGAAGGGTCTTGAGAAAATTTACTTGGGAGGCTTAATGGATGATGATACATTCTTCAAGATATGAGGATAGGTCTAGAGTTACTATAACCCAGATTGGGAGTTGACATTAATGAAAGTCATTTTATTATGCCGTTTTTAGACTATGTGTATATTCCCACTAGTGTGCTATGTATACTCATATGACTATATTAATATAAATTTTGAGATGGTTCAAGAATTAGCATACCTTTATTGATAATTTAGTGTCCAATTTTTTTATATGAGACCAACCTTGATAGATGAGATTGGTAAAGGTGATGTGGATGACTACACAACATGATTAATGGATTCACCTTGAGTGAGATAATGTTTAAAAGTTCCTTCTTTGATAGAAGGTAGTGTTATGTGTGAGTTGATTGATGATTTGATGTGATTTATGGAATCAAATTGAGTGATAAGGTGCTCATAGATCAGTACCTTGAATGGGAATCCAATGGTCTATTTGTGTGACCCACCCTATGTGAGAGGTGAGTGATCAATGTGATATACCATAGACTGGATATATGACCTCTCCATGACTGAGAATGTGTTGGAAGATACCCCTATTTTTGAGTAGGAATTGGTCCCCAATAATTTCTATTTAATGTATTGGGATGTTATGTGATTGTGAGTCCCAACCTAGGTGGGGGGGTAGTTTCTATGTTTTGGATTTAGAGGAGACATGTACCTTTCCCTAAGTGAGAAGGTTGTGGTGATGTTATAATTTGATAGGAAATATGAGAGTTGGGATTTCAATGGGACAATACCTAGAGATATAGGGTAATTATTGAGGTATGGTATGAAACCATACTCTACATATTCATCTATGGGTTATGTTTTGTGGCATGAGGTGCTTTCTTCTTCGATGATATCGAAGTAGTCTTGGTCAGGTGTCATGGTGGCCCAGTTAGCACATGATGATTCGACGCGTATTCTTGTATGTGTGTACTCTATTTATTTACCTTCCTTTTAAAAACACACACACATAGATTATGTCACATATTAAGGGAAATTGTTGGGACCCTACAGATATTTATTTCTAAAACCATTAACAGGAACCTCGGTGCATATGCATACCTTATGACGGTTATATAGGGTAGAGTACAGTATGTGTTGTAGACCAAGATGGATCCACTTCAAAATTATTGAAGATAGGGTATAGGTGAGTCTTATATATGTTAGAAGATCCTCCTTTTAAAATTAATTTTTTAAAATTTTGTATATATGATTATATCAATTGGAAATTAGTGGGATGTATGACTTCATGTATTTATATTTCAGTTGTTATAAAATATTTTATCAAGGATTATGAATATTAAAATTATTTTTTAGAAAATATATAGGGTTATTTAATTTTTATTTAGGGTTATGATATTTAGGAAGTAGAATACCCATTTTATGATTTAGGAACTTGCCTTTAGTCAACAGTCTTTCCCATATGAGTATGTTTATATGAGGTCATATGAAACTCTGGTCAGGATAATATTTAGGGATTTTAGACAGGGCGTTATAAAGATCAATATAATGAATAAGAAAGAATAATATTCCCAATGATGGACTCCCTCTTGGATGATGAATTTAATAGAAACATCCATATTTTGATTACTAAGTAACTAATAACCGAGACTCTTTACATGTGTACATTAAAGCTGTTATGAACTACCACTGTTTTCCCCTCGCTCAGATAATTGGGTGTGGGAACTTGCACCAAGTGACCTGATCACCTCCAAATAGTATTACTCCCCTCTTCCTTGCTCGAATCCTAACTTGTAGTATCTTTTCGATTTTCAAAGGATATTTATCCACCCCTCATGCTTTGTATTTATTAGGTGTTTGTCACATGGAAAACACCCAATTGATCACTTTTTGAATTCTTGTTGAATTTCACTATGCTCTTCATCAACTCTATGTCATCAGCACATGGATGACATAGATAATATTTTTCTGAGTTGTTCAATGGATTCATCATTGTGGTTCACTCTGTTAGACATATTTGAAATTAACATGCCTCAAATTTCTTCCATTCGATAATTTCTCAAATTATAGTCCGGTTTGTCACATTCCCCTCATCTTTTAATTATCCTTTTCATAGTATTTGAAGAAATTATTTTTATTATTTGTCATTTTCTCAACAATTGGATTCATGAATAGGATAATTTTGTACATCAACTTGATTTGACCTAAATTTTAGTTGTGATTAGAGAAGAAAATTCCGTTCAAAAGGGTTTTTTAACAATTCAGTCCTTGACATTTTGGTCTATAGGTTCTTTTGAATTTCTAGTGACTTTCATCCCCCTACAAGACATTTGATGTTTTTTGGAAATCCCCTTTTATTGGATGGATAAAAACCAATAACAATGGTTCATCTTGAAGTAATCTAGGTATTTCGGTCTATAGATCTATCTTTAGAGACCACCATGTAGATTCTTTGGGTTATATTTATGGATTCTATGATTTTTCCTCTTTCCTTTAGTCTGAAATGTTGGGTGTGATCCATGCCATCGAGTGAGCTAGAAGCTTTGGTTGGAACAATATTTGGATTTAATGTGACTATTTTTTCATTATTCAATCCATTAGAGAAAGCTCTATACCTCTCTCATAGAAGCATACTTTTATATGGAATATTTTTTTGGACTACCTCTCATCCATTTATTACATTGTTACTCATGTTTTTAAAGAGGCCAACTCGTTCACGGATGGTCTTCCGAACAAGGGTGCTAATGGGAATGTGTTGGCTTGGTCTAATCAAATTCCAAATGATCTTATTCCTTTTATTCAAAGAAAAAACTGAAAAACCAAATCTTTAAACTCTTTTATTATGTAATTTTTAAACTAATAAAGAGTCTCACTCTTCTTTGAAAGACCGAACTTTATTTAATAAAAACATTTATTTATAAGTACAGAAAACATTATCCATGAAGCGATGTATTCCATTTTTCATCACTAACTTACATGGATGGTTATAAAAGTTTATATAATGTATAAATATTATATTTATGAAATTAATAATATTACTTAACCAAAAAATGTGCAATAAATAGAATCAACAAATCGAAACGTATATCGATAATGGAACATCTCACACCCCAAATGTTGATTTTATTGAAGAATTATTAATAAATGTAAAATTAAAGATTATAAGGAAATTATATATTCTAAAATTAAGTGTGAATATAGTTTTTATAGAATTATAATAAATATTTATTTATTAGATATAATTTTTTAACACATAAAGTGGAATTCAGGACATATGGTAAGGGTTTTTGTTTCAATCCCATTTTTAATTGGGATCATTTATCCTCATACGTAGTTTAGAGGTATAAAATGATATATTTCTCCTAAACCTAATCCAATTTATTCTAGGTTATTTATTTCTTGAATTCTAAAATATTCTTTCCATTTTCCACAAATCTTGTCCTAAATGTCCAAAGAAAAAGTAATGTTGACCCTCTCTCTTCTATATGGTCGGGAATATTAATCCTTTATATCCATATTCTCCACAATTTTAACATTCATGTTTTTATTTTCACTAAAAAAATTATAAATATGTTTTCTACTATCTTTTAAATTATTTAAAATTACTAAAATTAATCTTTTCCAATATTTTCTGTGTGACCTAATTTGAAATTCTTTAAAAAAAATTTAAATGAATGTTTTTTAATATAATATATGACTTGATTATCTATTCATTAATAAAATTATTTTTTATTAAAATTACCTTGAATTTTTTTTGGTTTTTCATAGAATGTTATTTTACCATTATCTTATGAATTTTTAGCTTATAAATTTTACCAAAAGAATGGGATTTTTTCTTTTCTTTAATCTTATTTATATTTACTTTATAAAAGTTATTTTTATCTATGTATATATAAATTAAATATTTTAATCCTTTACTAGGCATGATATCTTATGATTCTATTCAAATTTATTATCTATATGTTTTATTATTATTTTTCTGAATAAATTTTAGGAAGAAAGTTTCCTTTGATTTTTAAATTATTCTATGTTGGAATAATTATATTTTAATAACGTTATAATGAAACTTTATTATTTCACATGGTTTAATTAATATTTAAAATAATTTTATATTATTTAATTTTCTTAGGGAATATGTATGAATGGTTATTATTATGTGATATGTGGGTCTATTATAGCCCTCTAATTCCTTGGGTAATGATTTTTATCTCATCAGATCAAGTGTGCACTTATTGATAGGACAATTCCAAAAGGATATAATAGTTCTCTACCTAACCCAATGGGTACATGGTTGGTTATCCCAATACTAAAAAGGTACATGGATCGTTTTCCCAATCTGATGATGTGATTAATTTCTTATTAGGTTTATTTGACAAATAATTTCTACGTTAATGTTTATAATATACACTTATCTCATATTCCTAAGCATATGTTGTTCTATCATTTTTCAATATTTTTTGATATCATCACTTTTATTACTCATTACTAATGTTATTCCAGTGATTTATTCCATAACTCGTTATTGGAGATTTATGTCACGTATGACCTTTATGTATCATGATTTTGTTCTTATACTCTTAATCAAATCTTATTATCACACATCATCACTGATTGAAATTCATAATTTATACATTTACTAATCATTTGAGATAGCCCATTTCTTGTTTTTTTCATACACAAGTTATGAAAATGAGTATAACCAAGGATATTTATATAAGTGGATCTAGTATTGCGAAATTATGGATAAATGTTCATAATCTGTTTTTTTATGTAGCAAATCTATAAAGAAACTGAACCTTTACGTTTATAGAATTGTGCAGGTATTTTAGAGGTGTAATTTATAAATATTATTAATATATATAATTTTGTAATGATTTAACTCTTTCTAAACAAATAATATGTTTAAAGAATGTTTTTTAGCATCTGATCCTAGAGTGTGGGTTTAGCGGGTCTCATCAATACCACCTTATCTCTTTATCGAGGGAAATATCTGTTTATATAAGTTTTATTTGAACAAATATATTCATGTAGGAATTAAAATCATATATTAGTATTAGTATGGTTTTTTATAGGGACCGTCTACCTATAACATGTAGGTACCATCCTCTCAAAGATCCATTTATCCATGGCAAATAACATTTGTGCCTTTTCCAAGCTCGTATCAACACTCAAACCCCCACATAAATACACCACATCCAAAATAATTAATTTTAATAATTTTATTACTAATTAATAAAATTAATTCAATGAGGCATAAATACATAAAAACTCACTAAGATCCACTACCCCACCAAAATTTCACAAAAAATAGATTTTTATCTTCCCTAAATCTTCACTATATAAGATGTAAAAATGATCCATCATATTTTCATTATTCTTACATGACCTGGTGTAATTATCATTAAAACATATCCTATTCATATTAACATTAGTACCTAATGAAGTATAAGTACACTTAAATGTATTAGAGTGAATAACTTTCCTCAAATGACCATGAAATCTAAACCAAAAATCACCCTTAACCAAGGGGGTCAATGAGAGGAAGAACTGAAAATATGTTCGCTAAAATGGTCATTTTCATACCCCCTTAGCCTAAAAATTTCAACTGGGATCAGAGAATAAAATTTTGTTCTTCCCATTCTTTAAAAAGAACTATACCCTCATCATGTATTTATAAGTCATATGTAGTAAAATTATACAATCGGATCACCCTGATTGTTCTCTAAAACCAAAAATTAATATTTCCTTTGAAAATAAAGACCTAAAAATTATAGGGTCATTACAAAAAACCCCACCATAATTCTTCTCATCCCTATGAATTACATAATAACATCTCTTGACATTCGATCTTTAAATCAAAATCTAATACCACTCCTCATTACCAATTCTAAACTTATTTGGGAATAACTCTTCATCCTATGCACCAACCAAGGTTATACCTACCATTACAAAAAAATGCACATTTTGATCTCATAAACACATATATAGTATTTTATGAAATGAAAATGATGAATATTATACCTCATTGTATCTAATTATACATAACAACACCAATCGGTCTATAATAATGCATAAATTTTATACAATTTAATTATTATTAAATAAGGATACATATAACACAGTCATAAAATATCCAAAGCACTAGTTTATTTGTTTTATTATATATATATAACCATAAATTGAAACAATGATACAAATAGATTCCTTAAACACCCTATAGAATTACATTAAAATTCCATTGATCTTATATAACTATGTGGGATAACCTGGGGATGCACATAAGAAAGGGGTGAACTATAAATCCCAGTAATGGAATAGTCCAAGAATGGGATAAAGTAAAGAATACATGTGAGTTAATAATTAAAATGTGATGAAATAAGATGATGAGAATCATAATCATGAACATCGAATCATAACTAAAGATAGTAACATTAAGACATTATATGAATGTGGTAGAAACATAAAACATGACATCATAAGCATAAGTAGTTATAATCAATAATAAATAATAACATTGGTTTATTTTCTAACCACTCATTCATCATAAATAGTATCTCATGATATAATAACATTATCCGATACATTAAAGTTTTATATAATTTCTAGCCCACCCATCACATTCATATGGTGTATATGCATTTCTACGATATATAGATCATACAACATAAGAACATATTTCATCAATTTTAATACCATGATTAAGGGGTGTGAAATAAATATATTTAATTACCGAATAAATTAAATATAGGCACTTAATGGTTTATAAACATGTGTGTAAAAAAGTATGGGAATTCAAAATACCACCATTTTTCAGGGAAACATACTGGTAGCATAATGGTTGTACATAATGGTTAATGGAAGGGTTTAGCGAGAATGAGGTGGTTTATCATTACATGAGCATCAAAAATTCAGTTTATGAATGTGAACAAATGTTATAGATTAGGTGTTTTTTATATAAATAATTCTCGTATAATCATTAGTTATATTTTGTACAGTTATATTCATTATAAAAATATTAAACAATTTTTCTGTCTAAACGAAAAAATAATTATTTCTATGCAAATTGTATTTTTATCAACTGGTTTTATTTAAAATATTTATTTCAAAATTATAGAATATAAATTTCAAATAAATCATTTCTGAATTCATACTTTCAAAATTATATTCATCTTATTATTTTTTTATTTTTTTAAATTTTTTAGTTTTCAATGAAAAGTGAAAAATACTCATTTTTATTGAAAATTGTATTTTAATTTAAGGAATTTATAAAGAAAAATTTTACTTTCATTCATTCGTAAAAATTCATTAGTTACTTTTAATTTTAAATAATATTTTTCTAGTTTTTAAAATTAATTTTATACTTGAATTTAGTGTAATAATATTTTATATTAAAAAGGGCATTCTTCTTAAAAAAATTATTTTCCATTGAATTTTAACGATTTAATTTTAAATTAAATTCTTCCAATTATGTGTTTGAATTTTGAAAAAAGGATTCTATATTTTGAATAAATGTTCCAAAAAGAGTTAAATTGGTCCCTTTTATTTTTTGTCAATTTTAATATTAACATTAGTAATTTTTTTCTCTTTGGTAAAGGGTAAAATAGGTAATTGATGTTAAAAATAAAATGGAAATTACTATAAAATGACAAATAACATTCCTAAATTTTATTTTATCATTCCATTTCTTCTATAATCATCAAATATTTGGTTTGATGATATTTTTTCTCCAATTAGATGACATTATAAGATTTATAATATTTTATTTAAAGAAAAGTAAAAAAATGTCACCCTCTTGTTTTTATAAACAATAATATTTTTAAAATATATGTTACCAATGTATATTTTTAGTTAAAAATAATATTTGGAATATAAAATATTTATCTTCATCATGGTAATTTATTTTTAATTTTTAGTAAATAAATAATACCTAAAAATTTACATAACGCTAATGTAGTTATTATACAATTAGTGAAAATATAAAATAAATTATATTAAAAATATTAAAATTAATATAATTTTAGATAAATATTATAATAATAAAATTATTGAATAAAATTACATGTTAGGGATGTTTTTTTTTAATTTTACATATTTTCTTGATGTTATTAAAATCATAGAAATGAATAGTTTTAAAAAATGACATTAAAGATATTTTATAAAAAATAATAATTTACTAAATTAAATTAAATTAATAAAAAAATTATATAAAAAAATTACTATTATATTTTATATAATATCAAACATGGTCCATTTATTATAATTTTTTAGATTTTTAGAAATTATCATGACCCCCAAAAGTTGAAAATCATTGCTGTCACGGTAAGTAAGAAATGGATTATTGAGGGGTTAAAACAACAATATAAGCCTCAAAAATATTCAAGGAATATGTATTTTTTATTTCATTAGGTTATTTTGACCCATACTCATCCTATATTCTAAATAAATTAGTTTCTTCCCATTTAGAATTGAAAAATTATTTATACCAATTTAATATTTTGAGGAATTCCAAGAGTGCCCCTCCCTTCTCTTATAAAAGGGAACCTCATTTTCTCATTTCATAACACATAAAAACCATTTTTTTTAGAAACTACCTATAAATATACAATCAATGAATAATTAACCTCATTTTAGAGACTTTATTTTGGGAAGAATACCAATATTAGTGGTTTTAAAGTTGTCTAAAAATGAGATTCTCTAATGAAGATGTATAGTTTTTATTCGAATGTTTTAGTTTTATTTATTCTTCTAACTTATTCAAATATTCTTAATCCTCGATAAAATAATAAAAAATTTATCATATATATAATTTTATGTTACTATTTTAGTGTAATAACCTATTTCCATCTCCAACATCCATTAAATGGGAATGGAATTCATCATTAATGTGTACGGGGGACTACCACCTCGCGAAAAAATGTAATTAATTTTCTATCATCATCTCTCAAGAATGGTTACAATAAAAGATTTAAGTATTATATAAGATATTCATAAAATATTTATCCTTATATAAGGATAATATAACACATATTTTTTTACCATTCCATACACTGGAAAATGATAATGTCATTAGTCCGTATGTGTGGACTAACACCTTTATGAAGCAATGTGATCTATTTTTCATCACAAAATAAAATTGATGATTTATATAAGTATATAAAAAATTTTATATGATATTTATTACACTCTAATAATTCTAAATATTTCAAATAATATTTACCTTTTTTTCATAATGATCATTAAAAAATGGAAAGATTACTCAAGCGTACATACATCCTAGCGTCTCCATGATAGTAAAATAGTAAATTTTTCATAACCCTATTTTATGGTCAGATCAAATATTATAATTAATGTATAATATTTATAGTTATTTCATAATTATTATTCTATATATTTTGGATTAATGACCACCTTTTCTATAGTCATCCTAATAGTTTCATTTTTTAAAAATGAGTTGAAATCATCAAAAATAATCGACAAGAACTTAATTGATTTTGTAATTATATATAATAGCATATTCAATGAAATAAATGAATAATTAACATGAAAAAAAAACTTATTAAGAGATTATAAAATTCACATAGTTTTTTTATTCGGTAAGTTAAAGAACATACAATATGAGTCAAAATCAAGGTACTAGACTTTATTTCATAATAGTCTCATAATGTTTCCCTTAAAACTTCTTTTTCTTCAATATCTATATTTCATAAAAATATTTTGAGGAATTATTTTAATATTATTCTATGTATTTTTAAATTCATGGTTACCCATGTTTTACTCTTAAAAAAATGTTTCTAAACTGGATCTTGAACTTTTTTTCTGATGGAGGTAATGTTTTATCTTTAATCGAAAGTGTAAAAATGAATGTTTTTTAACTTATATGGCATGATCTGAATTTCCCACCATCATGAAAAATCTTTACTATAAATATCCATTACAAGTTTACATGGTTATTTTAAAAGATAATTTTTTCCTTTTAAAATATGTGATTTTATAATGAAATGGTTATATTTCTCAAGAATGTTTTTTAGTGATATGTTCTTCAAAGAAAACCCATATTTCATTTTTTTAGTGTATTTTTATATTAAAATAGGTTTTTAAATAAAAAAATTTATTCTGATAAAAAAATTATTCCATATGTGTTTAAAATAGTTGTTTAATGGTTTTATGATGAAACTTTTCAAACATGAATTGAATTGTATGGTACTTTAGAATTATATGTAAAACAGGTCAGCCAAATATAGGTTATATGTTAGTTTAGCCCCATTATAGCTCGTGGGTGAGCATGATATATCTTATATATTGGGTGCACCTAGATATCATTGAGTGGGGCTAATATAGCTCATACGATTGGTGTGGCCAGATAATTCACCAATGGATTGGGTAATGTACCATATCATTCATGGAAAGAATAAGGGAGATATGGAAGGGTTTCTTCTATGGATTTAACTAGATCAAGTTATTTTTGACATGTGTTTAAAAAAATTATATAAGTTATTCTATATGTTTCAAAATTGGGTTTTTATTTTTCGGATATGGTTTTTAATGGATTTATTGGAGAAAACAATGTGTATATATTTCATGTGAAAAGTATTTATTTAATTTTTTTGAAGATCATTGAGGCAAAGTTAAGAGTTTCATGGGTGTTCATCTTTATCCCTAGACTAATGGATTTATTCTTTTATTTTCCTTATTTATCTTTTTATGCTCATCCCACATTTAAAATATTATTTTCACAAAGTTTTATGGATGTGTAATTGAAAAGAATAAATAAATTTAAAATTCATGAAGACATATCATGAAAATAAATTGTGTTTTATTTCAAATGTTTTATATTATGTGATAATGGATATTTATTATAAGTTTCCACTTTGTATTATATGATTTTTTTGAATGAATTATAACGTAATTCTATAAAAATCTAAACCTATAAATATCCACTAATTTATGAGAAAACATATTTTAGTAAAACTCTAGATTATATAATGTTTAAACAAAATTTATTATAATAAAAATAGTTCAACATGGAAATTGAAAATCAAAAGGATTATTATAACTAAAAAACTTGAATAAAACATAAGATAAGAGAATCCATTACCATGAGATGGTGATTCTAAAACCTTGGGAGGAGATTCTTAAGAGATTGGTAACAACTTGTCAGGGATTTATGGAGAGAGATGGAGATGAATTATTTTCTGAATGGGTTTTGAAGGAAGGTTAATGGGAGGCTATGTGTTTATTTATAGAAAAAGAAATCAATATTCTTTATTAATTTCTAAACATAGTATTTTGACTGTGACTAATAAAATAATCAAAACACCAAACCTTACCATGGTTTTTTTATTTTTTTTGCCAAACAGGACTGGATATCAATGTTTTATAAGTATAGGAACCTATATTATTAAAATAATAAATTCATGACATAGAGGTGAGTCATGATCATAAACAATTTTTTTAATGCCTCAAAATATAATATATGTTTTTGATCATTATTTATAGATTTTTAAAATAAATAAAATAACTTCAAACACATGTTATTTTTATCATGGATCTATTTTTGGTCATACATTTAGTGTTTATTACATCACCTGTTTTCTGTTATGTTGTTATAATACATATAATCTATTTATAATCTATTTAAATTTCACCCAACAAATAAAATATCTTATAAAATTATGAAAAATTCACCATTTGATTATTTCAAAATAATGATTTCAAAAATAATATTTATTTTACTAAAACAATTTTATAAATTTATTAATTTTAATATTTAGATAAATAAAATTATTTGTTGAAAACTATTAATTTTAGTGACATAAAAATATCATGGTCCCTATAAAAATTATATGGGACTTAATTAAATCACATTTATAATTATACATAAATAAATATTATTTAGTAATAATACTTCAAGAAAATAACTTTTATTTCAATAATTATTAAATTCCTAAAAAGGATTGTTTATATTTGAATACAAATATATATATCCCAAAAAATTATTCTTGGTTTCTTCATATCAAAATATAATTTTACAAACTCATTATATAATCATGTATATATAATGTAATAACGAAATGTGATAAATATAACAATTATATTACTAAAAATAAATTATAAAAATTAATAGAACTATAATCTAGAAACATAACCCTTTATTACACAATTGTAGTCCCTAAGGTTATGCTCTATTATAGAGGTACTTTATTTGGTTGGTTTGGTGAACATGGTTTGGGTGATAATCTCTATGAGCATATAATTCTCCCATAAATTGTTTCACTTGAGCTTAAGTTGTTCAATCTTTCCTTGGACTTGGTCATGTAAAAATTCCAATAATGGTGTCTCCCATAAAATATCTTATAAATGGGCTATATAGGGTATGATTCTACTGGTTGAAGACGCCACTTTTTTACTTCTATGCCAATTATACATTATCATAACACCTAATCATAATGGTCATTATAGAATGGTTATATTATCAATGGTTATAATTAATAAAGGTCTTTTAATCATGTTAGATAATTATAGATATTTTTTATATTGGTCTAAAATAACATAAAAGGCATATTTTGAATGTTCGCTATCTAACTAAATTACTTAATAAGGAATTTATTCATTCAAAAGGGGGTTAATTAAAATTTTGGGTTGTTTTATAGTCATCATTTAGCTACATTTCCCCAAAATTTCTTGGTCACACCCACTCATGCATCATCTCATTTATCAAACAAAATTTTGTAATTCAGAGAGGTATAATGAGATCATCCAATGGAATAGAAAAATGTTTCAAGCTCGTTTTTTATGTCATTCCATGGTTGTAAGCTAGACTGACCACATCCTTCATCATACTCCACCCATAATGGTTTCATGTCACTTATTATATTCACTCTCATATCACACCAGATTTTATATCCAGACCCATGATGTCACACAAACTCTATCAATCATTACATCTAAATCTGAAGTCATTATTTGATTACAAAAAAGATAAAATTTATTTTTCTTACCCACTAGTATCCTAGTTCCATATCAACAATCCACCAATTAGTCTCACTATATCTACAACACTTTTGACATGAAGGTCTCACATCAATGAGCAATTCAATTATTCCCACCATATAAGAATACTTATCATTACTCCACTAAACCAAAACTACCAATATTCATAGCCTATTTCATGTACATTACTAAACTTAATGACTATACATGATCATCCCCCTCCTACCAAAAAACTCAATCACTACCTAATCTCTACTTATATATAATATCATCCGTGAAATTAACTGAAAATCATATTCAATGTGGGTCACTCTCTATAACAACCAATGGTTTTCTCCTCATAATATTTATTTCCATAAATTGTTCCTTAATAATAATTCCCACTAGTTTCCAACATCACACGCATGTCGCTCCAAATGAGGCACGCTCATCCAATTATCTAGAACCCCTATCCAGTCTCATTCTTGGAATGATTGTACAACGATAAACTAATCCTTTTTCAAGTTTAACTCTTTACATTGTATAAATACATCCAATTTTAATTAAAAAAATGAGCTTACATGAACTCAAGTATCTCATTGATTCATCATAGGCATCTCACTCCAATGGTTACCCATTAACCAATGTCCACTAAAGCCCCATGACTCTTTTCTGAGAAATAGAGACAAAGAGGTTTAATTTTTACACTATCATTTAAAAATATTCTAGGCTCTAAGAGAACAAAGAAAATTTATAACAGACAATGCACATTTTACTCGCGGATATAAAAAACCAAATGGGAATTGTGTCTAACTAGTGTACACATTCCCATAGACATTGAAACATTTCTTAATAATCAATTCTAATACACACTCTACACTTCCTCAGTAGAGTGAGCTAAAAAATAACCTTATCATGGGTTTATATTCAACAATTCATGTTAATATTATCCCAACCAAATTATTGTATACTATCATATCACTTGATTACAAAATTGGAATCAAGATCTAATGAGTCAGACACCATCAAACCGAGGATCAAATGCCTAAAAAACTAACCATGTTTTTGTTAAATTTAAATATCATCTATAAAAAAGAAACCTTGATGTTTCTTTTTGAATAAGTTTAAATAATATAACACGTAACATGTACTACCACATGATCACCCACCACTTTGAAGTAATTACCAAAAAATATAGTTTCTATACATACTATAACCATATTAGTCATTAATATCTAGAATCAAAATTCAAAAATCTCCTCAAAACACACACCCAGCCCAATAAGGATGGTCATTCCAATAATATCACCATCAGAATAAAAAATTGATAATAAAATAAATCAATGAGATTAACATCACAATAGTTCAAGTCATTCCATATTCCATTCATATTTCTTCACAAGGCTAACAAAATCCTTAAGGAAACTTGTTCCCAATTTAAACCACGTCTCTCAAGAATACCTCACATGTACCTAACAATCACCAATGTATCCAAATATTAAACAGAACAATCTATGGTCACTAAATATCCCTTAAAAAAAATTTATATTTAGTCATAAATATATAAAACTTTTCTATA
Organism: Viscum album; assembly: GCA_963277665.1. Taxonomy (NCBI): domain Eukaryota; kingdom Viridiplantae; phylum Streptophyta; class Magnoliopsida; order Santalales; family Viscaceae; genus Viscum; species Viscum album. Next base: position 1,171,847,315 of record OY728156.1, read on the forward strand.
AGACCCATTTATCCTTTCATTAGAAAATAAATCATGAGTCAAAAGTATAGTCAAGTTGTGTACAATTCTAGAAAAGAGTTATATAATAAAACACTATATAAGTTGTTTTTGACAATTTAAATTACCAAAATTCTTACCCTTAACTAAAACTGATCTCAAACAAACACAAATATGTCATGTGAATCCTATATTTCGAAAAAAATGCAATTACGCATTCCTCTTTTTACATTGGGAAAAGAGCTAAAAAACTGTTAATGATCTCAAATCGATACACCATATTTATCAATGTAAACAAAAATAGAAATCATATAGGTCTAGAACCTAGAATTATAACCAAAATGAATTAATGATTCACTATTCTAAGGTTCATAACAAGCATTAGCGCATCCTTATTCCATGTCAACCATATCTGAAAGAGTAAAAGGATAAAAGATAATATGATAAGACTTTGTAAATCCCTAGCTAAAATCACTCATCTTTATCCTACTCAGAGAACAACATGACCTTAGGCGCACCACCTCATATTCCATAGGATACTGACTAGTAGTTAGGGCCTAAATCATATGTGGGGGGTATTTCTCCCTATATATCATAAATATTAATAAAACATAACCATGAATTATCCATATAAAATAATAATATTTTTCATAATCAATAATAAAATGTTCTATTACAAATAAAATGTGAAATTAATATAATATTAAATCCCAATAATCACCCATCGAGTTCATCAGATATAAAAAATGAAGAAAATAAAAAATAAAAATTTATGATCTACCACTATCCCAAATCCATAGTTCCACCCATTATCTATTCCTCATTGAGTTTACCTTACCTGATCCACTGAAGGCTCTATGGTTTTACCTATATAAAATATATTAGCTCTGCACATGCACCAAGTTTCCAATGCATTGGGGGGATAAATATATCTTATTAATTTATCATCAAGTTCCTACGACATACACCATCATATATGTGTGTATGAATTAATAAGGTAAATAAGCAAAATTCACACATAAAATCATACACACTGGATCATCATGTACTAACCAGGCCACCATGACACATGATCATACCTACTCATCCATTACAGAAGGTGAAGTTGCCTCATGCAAGAAATATTGACCCAAACATGAAGGTGTAGGGAAGGGTGTCATAACATTCCTCAAACACTACACTCTATATTGGGTTAGAGTCTCATACTAAGACATGTTTTCAAATACCATCTAACACTATAACTTTACAACAATTCTTTCACTTACGGTGAGGTTCACATATAATTTAATTCAACAACACAATTACTACTCCCCTATCAACATAGGTGGGTTTCAATATCATAATGAAGCCTATGTTACCCAACAAAACTCCCCAGGGTTCAATACCCTTTCACTCAGAGTATTCTCTTTTGTTATATTCTAACTTAATGTGAGGTCATATATCTAATCTCATGCTATAAAAAATTCACCACTCCTTTCTCCCTCTCATGATGCTTCACACACCACATCACACTAAACAATAACTTCCCAATAAATACAGGGTCCCTCCAACACTTTATTACATAAGTTGAGGTTATCTATCATGTAACATCATTAATCACTACACACAAAGAAGGGCAGGTTCCTTACAATGCCTTCTAACTCGCGGTGAGTCCTTTTGTCATGTCGCATCATCAAACAAACCACACTAACCACTACCCTCATTCAAGGTGGTTAAAAATCCATTACATTTTAACTTCCTTCTCACTAAAGGGATGGTATTGATATCACCTTCCCACTCATGATTAGGTTATCCACCTCATAACAAACTGAACCATTCTTCCACCTAATTTGGTATTAAACCTATATTTACACTATCCCAAAGAGAACCTACAATTCATATGGGGTATAGAAAAGTAAAAATCCATAAAAAATTCAATGAGTTTGATTTATCCATTAAATAAATGATAACACACAATATAATTTTCACTGGAAAAATTTTCATGACTCATTCATAAGTCTGCTATACATGCCAAAAAAAATTAAAAATGATAATGATAAAAAAAATTAAACTAAAAACCCTTATATAACTTCTAAAACATTCCATAGGAAGATACATTAAGAGTATCACTCAGTCTCTGCATTTATTGTTCACTACCAATTAATTAAGAAAAAAATAGAATGGTATATTTTACGGAAACTACTAGAAAACTATAACAAAATACTGATATAACCAATAAAACTATCTCATGTGACCAGAGGTCACACTCTCCAAAACTTAGATATCATTCCAATAGTCAATTCTAATACCCTCAAACCACTTGGTCTACAAACAGCAATTGGTGTAAGTATGTTGTGAGTATAAACATCCTAGAAGTTAACCACCACATAGCACATGATTTTATTTTCCATAATAAACAAAAAAATTTGGTTTGAAATTAATTTATAAAATAAAATCGACGAGTGATAAGATGAAAATATAACATTATAACCAACCATTTTATTAAAAATAAATTTTATGTTATTTAGATGAAAAAATCACATTAAAATCAATTTATTATCCTAATATTCATTTGTAAAAAATGAACATGTAAGATCCTGGTTTTTGGAAAGGTATGTTTTTGTTTTGTTTTGGTTGAATCCCTTGTTTCAGGCTTCAAGGGATGTCCTCTGAAAGTATGAGAGGCCTTGGGGTTGTTCCAAGGGTTCAGGGCATGAATGAAAGGAAATCTGGGCAAGAAAAGCCAGGGTGCACGGCATGCGCACGGCCAGGGAAAACTGTGTGGCTAGCCCAGGAAAACCGTGAGACCCCTCCCCCTCCGGATAGTAGCATGTGCACGGTTTGTGCATGGTTTTCCAAACCATGCGGCCAAACCGTGCGGCCTCTTAATGTTTGAAAAATTTACAAAATTGCCCCTCCAGGATTTTAAGAACTCACTCGGGTTTTCCTCTCATTTCCTCCATCTCCACCATAGGAGTGAACCAAATCACTGAAGAGCTCCAAGAGATCGATCTCCCTAGTTCATAAGGAATTTTTGGTGTCGTTGGTTGCGGATCAAAGCTCTGGGTAAGGGTAATCCCATCCTTGCTTCTCTTTTTGGTTTAGGGTTTTTATCTTCTCACCCTCTTGTTCCAAATCTCTAAAACCCTATCTTTTGGGTGAGATATAGGATGAATCTCCAAAGGTTGGTCGGATCAACGTCTAAGGACTCGATTGAGAGTGTGTTCAACCGTGGTTTCAAGGTAGGTGGCCTAAAAGTTATATCCCATTGTTGTTTGGGTATTTGTGCATGTTTAGTTGTGTTCTTGTTTCCCCTTGGTTATGTTTTGAATTACCTTGGAATTTTTGGTAATAAGGGTGTTTTAAATGGAAAATGGGAACCCTCAAGATCCCTGTGGGATGTGTTGGGATTGACTTGACCTAATTTAGGGCCATCCATGGGATGCACCGGCTTTCCCAGACATAGGGATTGTTATTAAACAAGTGACCATGTTGTAATAAATGGTAGATCCCTTGATGAATATGTTGGCATGATTGGTTGAACTTGGAATTGAAGTTAGGTGATTCACCTAGACTTGGAAATAACCTAAAGGTTATTTGGAATGGGTTGAATGGTTGATTCATGGGAATGATGAATGGGTTAAATGGGTTAATGTGTAAACTGATTAAAGATCCTAACATGATGGATTATGGTTCAAGTGTTGATTTCTTAGTGATTTAGGCATAACACAAGGTAATTGGATGAATGGTTAAATGATGTGAAATGATAATGTGTTAATGGGTTAAGGCATGATGTGGATCCCCATGTGAGTTGCTGTGAATAGTGTTTGTCGAAGGACAATGGTTTGGAAGGTTGATGGTTACATATATATATATATAAGCATGTTCACATGGCTTGGTAGTGTGGGGTATGACTTGAGGATATTCGCCCATGGGTCGAGTGAAGACTGAGGTTCTAAACTCCACCCTAAATGCATGGTTTAGAAATGGGGACTGATGCTCTTTTCTCCTAATAGTTACATCCACCCGAACTGATGCTTCGAGGTGAGGTTATGGTTCCTATGAGGGGATTTGTCCTAGTGAGATAGTATAATCATGTGTTTACCTTCTTTCATGTGATTGTTGTCCCTAGACCCATGTAACATAGTGTATGTGATTAACCCATTGAAATGTGATGTGGTGGTAAGTGATGATAATCGGTGTGAATGAATGGTAATGGAAGTGGTAATGGATTTGACTCTGAACTGGTTAATGGAACCTTAAATAATTACTTGGAAATTATCATTCATATTCATTTTGCATGCACTACCTGTTCATACTGGATATTTTGTAGACACCATTGCTGGTGGCCTACTGAGTTGTACTCACACCCTGCTCGGGCCGCCGTTGGGTACCTGAGCAGACTTCATGTTTGAAGGTCAAGAGAAGAGCAAGGTTCCTTGCTAGATAGTTGAGTGGACATAGGTAGAACCTGGTGGAGGATCTGGACATGGAGTCGAGAACATTTTGGGGATTTTGTCTATTGTCTTTATTTTGGGATTTTGTTCACTTTTGCACATATAGTATGACATGACATATTTATTATTGGAAATGGTTGTTGTACATGTTCCTTGTTTGTTGGTTATTGTTTCTGCTATTTGGTTTATTTCTGTTGTGGATTACGCTAATAAAAAGGATGTATAGTCTCCCCACATGACTCCATAAAACCCCTCTTCTAGTCGGAAGCCTTTCGCGTACGGGGAGGGGCGCTTAAGGTCATGTAACTACCCGGATCAGAGCACCAGTTTAGTGGCTTCCGGGTCATAGACGTTACAAATTGGTATCAAAGGAGGTATTTCTTCTCCTTCTCTAAGTTCTTGTTATTTGGGATTGGTAGCCAAGGGTTAATACATGTCGGGCCTTGGTAATGAGCTCATGCTAGGGAGTAGCTAACCAATATATGAGGGAAAAATAAAGTCACCTTGGTTTGGAATTGTTGTTCTCGGTTGTGTGTTGTTATAGTTGACGATATTTCACCATTGGGTGATGCACATGTGGTTTTATGTGACTGTTTTATGATATTTGGATCATGGCCTCAATGGCGAAAGGATTTTCATTCATGCATCATGGTAGGAATCGAGGGAGATAGGTGACATGCATTGTGTTATACACACGCACGGGGTGATTGTGTGAGGCAAGAAAGTAGGGTGCATCATACATTTCATGAAACCAATAAATAATGAGAAGAATGAAATTAAACAAGTGGGTAAATGAGGTTTAATGAAATATAAGGGTTGGAAATGAAGTGGAAAATGTTTTTGTAAAGTTTTGTGTGAGTTTGGTGATAGTGCATGGTTGCTAACCCCATGTGGACCATGGCCCGCTGTAGGGATGGTCGTGGAGGTGAATTTGTGGTGTTAATGTTATGGAATTAGTATATTAAAAAGGGTTGTTGTAGCTATTAAGGATCTTTTGATAAAGTCAAGAAAGTTATGTGGTATGTGTGCTAAATCTCGATCTTGGAAATGTAGAGAGATGCCACCACAACGTTGGTTACCAGTTGGGAAACAGGAGGGTGTTGCTGGGATCACGCCTCCGGTAGAAGAGCCTGAAAATGTGGTGATCAACGAAGGTAGAGAAGACCAATTCCGGGATAACATGGATTGCCTTATGCAGATGATGGATCGGGACCCAGGGTGGGTTACACCGAGTATGTTTGAGCTGACCAGGGAGTTCCAGCTACAACACCCTCCGACCTTCACCGAAGAGGGTGGGCTAGAGGCGGGGGAGTTCTGGTTAGAGTCTGTTCAGATGATATTGGATCATCTAGAGACCCCTGTTGAAAAGCGAGTAAAACTGGATGTTTATATGTTGCGGGCCTAGGCAAGGCATTGGTGGGTCATTCAGGCTCAAATCGAGCAGGCTGAAGAAATGTCGTGGAAGTTTTTTCAGGAAAAGTTTATGGAGAATTTCTACCCAGAGACTTTGAGGCAGGGGAGGGCTGCAGAATTTATGAGCCTGACTCAGGGAATGCTATCGGTGATGGACTATGCTAGTCACATCACTAATTTGTGACTCTTTGTCCCAGTGTTATCAGGGGATGAGTCAGTGGTGGCAAGGCATTTCTAGGATGGGGTGAGACATGAGATCAGGTATCAAGTAAATATATTCTATTTAAAGAGGTTTGTAGAGGTGATGGACCAGAAACTCATCTCTGAAGGGAACCTGAAGGGATCTTTGGGTGGTGGGCTTGTTGTGCCAGCTGGGTGGAAAAGTGGTGCATCTTCCGATGGTCAGATGCGTAATTTGGAATGTTTCTAGCAAGGTGGTCAGAATGGAGGGTCAGCCTCTCAGAGTGGGAACCAGGTGTTCTATTATCAGTGCGGTAGGTCGGGGCATATGCGTGGTCAGTGTCCTCGACCTCCAGTTTAGTGTCGTTCGTGCGGAAGGATGGGACCTGTGCAGAGGTTCTGCAGGAAGCCTCGGTAGTTGGGCGAGTATGATGGTGAAAAGTAGGTGCCGAGTATGGGAAGGGGATTAGTTACCCCATATCAGGTAGGCAGTTGGAGCTCCACGGGTCATACTAGCAGAGGCGGCGGACGTGTGATTCTAGGGAAAGATTTCTCATGCCAGCAGGGCGGTGTAGCACAAAGTACATAGGCAGGAGCCCAAGGTAGAGGGGCAGGTCAGCTTCGGGCAGTTCATTTTGTGCCTAGTGATGGCGAGGCTGGACCGTTGATTGTGTGAGGTACGATCCTTGTAGCTTCTACTTTTTCTAGTGCATTGTTTGACACAGGTTCCACACACTCTTTTATCTCTTCTCAACTTGTGGTAGCGCTGGGTTTACCTTTGGAGAGGGTGTGTGAAGTTATGTCAATTTACACTCCATTGGGGGTGCGGGTTGAGGATATCAATTAGTGAAAGGGATGTGCCTTGAAAGTCAGTGGGTATCATTTTCAATGGGATTTTCTTGTTCTTGAGATGTCAGGGTTTGGCCTATTCTTGGGAATGGATTGGTTGGTGTTGTATTGGTTGCACATAGACTGTTATCATCGCAGAGTATCGTTCAGGTCACTTGATGGTGATGCTTATGTCCACTGTGGTGAATGGGATGTTCGAGGAGGTCGTGCAGGACCGTTTGGTCAACATATGAGTGGACTCATGGCTCAAGTATCAAGTATCATGCTTGATGATAATGAAAGAGGGGAACAGTCTGTTTTCCCTCCTGTGGTGGATCGGTTTCCGGATGTGTTTCCGGAGGATTTCTCGTGGTTACCCCCCGAGAGAGATGTTGAGTTTGCAATCGATTTTCTACCAAGATCAGAGCCAGTTTCCATTCTGCAATACCAAATGACACCGGTAGAACTTCAATAACTGAAGGCTCAGTTTGATGAATTGGGGTGTAAAGGGTTTATCCATCCTATTACATCTCCTTGGGGATCTCCCGTGCTTTTTTAAAAGAAGGATGATGGGTCATTAAGGTTGTGTGTTGACTATCGAAAGTTGAATCAAATGACAGTGAAAAATCTGTACCCTCTTCCTAGAATTGATGACCTATTTGATCAGTTGAGGGGTGCATCAGTGTTTTCTAGGATTGATCTGAGGCCGGGTTATCACCATTTAAGGGTGAGGTATTTTGACATACCACAGACAGCTTTCCAGAGTCGGTACAGGTTGTTTGAGTTTGTGGCAATGCCTTTCGATTTGACCAATACACCAGTGGTGTTTATGGATTTAATGAACCGGATCATTCATCCATATCTAGATCAGTTTGTGGTTGTATTTGTTTACAATATCATAGTGTACCCGAAAACTCACGACGATCATGCCCAACATCTTCACATCGTCTTGGCTATGCTAAGAGAGCACTGTCTATATTACAAGCTATCAAAGTGTCAATTCTGGATAGGTGAGGTGTATTCTCTGGGTCACATCATTTCGGAGGCAGGTTTGTCAATGGATCCAGATAATATGCAGACAGTTGTATCTTGGGAGTATCCCAAGAGTGTTTCTGATGTTCGGAGTATTCTGGGTTTGGCCGGGTATTACCAAAGGTTCATTCAGGTCTTCTCTCTCTTGGAATCACCACTCTTAGGATTGACCAAGAAAGGAATCAGGTTCGAGTGGTCCGAGGCTTGTCAGAATTCCTTTCAACAGTTGAAGAAGCGGTTGACGACCGCACCTATCTTGATCTTACCTAAGCCGGGTAAGATGTACATAATGTTTTGTGATGCGTTCAGAGTCAGACTTGGGGCTGGGATGATGTTGGATGAGCGGGTTGTGGCTTATGGGTCAGGGCAGTTGAGACCTCATGAGAGGAACTATCCCACTCATGACCTTGAGTTGGCTGCAGTGGTGTACGCCTTGAAGTGCTGGAGGCACTATCTGTTGGGAGAACAATTTACTGTGTTTACCGACTATAAGAGTTTAAATTACATCTTCTCACAGCGGGATCTGAATCTTCAGCAGTGAAGATGGGTTGAATATCTCCATTCTTTCAACTTTGAGTTGGTGTACATGCTAGGAAAGGGAAACAGTGTTGCTAATTCTCTGAGCAGGAAGGTTCATAATCAAGTGGTTCAAGAGTCCAGCACTGAGTGGAAGGGGATGGCTTTGTTTGCATAGATACACCATGAGGTTCAGGATGAAAATGGTCAGGTCACTCTTTATTCCTTAATGATGGAGTCGACACTTTTGAGTCGAGTTAAGGAAAGTCATCTTGATGATCCTGAGTGTTTGATCATGAAGGAAAAGCTTAAATGTGTGGAGCTACCTTCTTTTTGGGCCGTCGGCATGGACGGTGTTGTTCGTGTTTGTGATCATGTGGTTGTGCCATAGTGTATGTGGGAAGAGATGATGTGTGAGTTCCATGCATCAATGTGGGCAGTGCATCCCAATTTAACCAAGATGTAATGTGATCTCTTAAGGCAGTTTTGGTGGCCCGGAATGAAGAAGGAAGTTGTGGGATTTGTCGTGCGGTGCCTTACCTTCCAGCAGGTGAAGGCCGAGCATCAACTCCCAGGTGGTTTGTTGCATCCATTGCCCATTACGGAATGGGAGTGGGATGATATAACAATGGATTTTTTCATGGGTCTTCTGAGGACACCGTGGAAGAATGATGCAATCTGGGTGGTTGTGGATCGGTTAATGAAAGTGGCTCATTTTTTATCGATTCAGGAGACCTATACAGTCGACCAGTTGGGTGAGTTGTATGTTCGGAAAGAGTGCGGTTGCATGGTGTTCCACGAACCATAGTTTCGGACCATGATCCGCATTTCACATCTCATTTCTGTCAAGGTTTGTAGAAGGCGCTTGGTACGCAGGTGTTTTTTAGTATGGCTTTCCACCCACAGAAGGACATGCAATTAGAGCATACAATCCATGTGTTCGAAGATATGTTAAGAGCTTATGTCCTAGAATTTGGTGGATCTTGGGAGAAGAACCTATCATTAGTTTATTTTTCTTATAACAAAAGTTTTTAGGCTATGATTCATATGGTACCGTTTGAGGTGCTCTACAGGAGGCCATATAGATCTCTGTTCTACTGGCTAGAGGCCGGTGAATCTGAGTTGTTGGGGCCAAGTCTCATGCAGGAGACATCATAGAGAGTTATGTTGATCAAGAAGTATATGGCTATGGATCATAGTAGGTAGAAGTCGTATGCAGATTGGAGACATAGACCTCTTGAGTTTGTGGTGGGTGATAATGTGTTCCTTCGGGTGTCACCAATGTTGGGTCACCGTCGGATTCAAAAGCAGGGTAAGTTGGCACACAGGTGTGTGGGACCTTTTGAGATTATAGAGAGAATCAGACCAGTGGCTTACCGATTGGCACTTTCATAGCAGTATGGTGGGATTCGTGATGTGTATCATGTGTCGCAGCTTCGATGGTATCACCCTGGCCCATCTCACGTGGTTGAGGTGGAAGATGTGGAGATTGAGGCAGATGCGTCCTTTGAGGAGCATCCGGTTCGTGTGGTGGATCATAGTGAAAAGGTCTTGTGAGGAAAGGTTGTGCCATTAGAGAGATAACTATGGTAGAATGGGAAGGTTCAAGAAGAAACCTGGGAGCGAGAATCGGATATACGGGCTCAGTGGTTTGAACTCTTCTCTTCAGTGGATCAATGAGTCTTGGAAACTCTACTCGAGGACGATCCATTATAAGGTGGGGAGGTTGTAAGATCCCGATTTTGGAAAGGTATGTTTTCGATATGTTTTGGTTGAATCTCTTATTTCATGCTTCATGGGATGTCTTCTAAAAGTATGAGAGGCCTTGGGGAGTTTTGGGGCTCGGGGCATGACAGAAAGGAAATCTGGGCAAGAGAATCAAGGGCGTATGGACTGCGCACAGCCAGGGAAAACCGTGCGGCCTGCCCAGGAAAACTATGTGACCCCTCCCCCTCCGGACAGTAGCATGCGCACTATTTGCACATGGTTTTCCAAACTGTGCGGCCAAACCATGCGGCCTCCTAATGTGTGGAAAATTTACAAAGTTTCCCTCCCGGAGTTTTAAGAACCCACTCGGGTTTTCCTCTCATTTCCTCCCTCTTCACCCTAGGAGTGAACCAAATCACCCAAGAGCTCCAAGATATCAATCTCCCTCATTTCTAAGGTGTTTTTGGTGCTGTTGGTTGTGGATCCATGCTCTGGGTAAGGCTAATCCCATCCTTGATTCCCTTTTTGTATTAGGGTTTGTATCTTCTCTCCCTCTACTTCCAAAGCTCTAAAACACTATCTTTTGGGTGAGTTTTAGGTTGAAGCTCCAAAGTTTGGTCGGATCAAGGTCTAAGGACTCGATTGAGAGTGCGTTCAACCGCGATTTCGAGGTAGGTGGTCTACATGTTATATCCCTTGGTTATTTGGGTATTTGTGCATATTTAGTTGTGTTCTTGTTTACCCTTGGTTATGTTTTGAATCACCTTTGCAGTTTTGGTAATAATGGTGTTTTAAATGGAAAATGGGAACCCTCACGATCCCCGTGGGATGTGTTGGGATTGACTTGACCTAATTTAGGGCCACCCATGGGATGCGATGGCTTTCCCGGACATAGGGATTGTTATTAAACAAGTGACCTTGTTGTAATAAATGGTAGATACCTTGATGAATATGTTGGAATGATTGGATGAAAATGGAATATAAGTTAGGTGATTCACCTAGAAATGGAAATAACCTAAAGGTTATTTGGAATGGGTTGAATGGTTGATTCCTGGTAATGATGAACTGGTTAAATGGGTTAATTTGTAAACTGATTAAAGACCCTAATGGGATGGATTATGGGTCTTGTTTTGAATTCTTAGTGAGATTGACATAACACATGGGAATTGGGAGAATGGTTAAATGATGTGAAATGATAATGTGTTAATGGGTTAAGCCATGATGTGGATCCCCATGTGGGTTACTGTGAATAGTGTTTTCTAAAGGGCAATGGTTTGGATGGTTGATGGATACATATATATTTAAGCATGCTCATATGGCTTGGTAGTGTGGGGTATGACTTGAGGATCTACGCCCACAGGTCAAGTGAAGACTAAGGTTCTAAACTCCACCCTAAATGCATGGGTTAGAAATGGGGACTGATGCTCTTTTCTCCTAACAGTAACATCCACCCTGACTAATGCTTTGAGGTGAAGTTATGGTTCCTATGAGTGGATTAGTCCTAGTGAGATTGGATAACCATGTGTTTACCCTCTTTCATGTGATTGTTGGCCCTATACCCATGTAACATAGTGTATGTGATTACCCCATGGAAATGTGATGAGATGGTAAGAGATGATAATCGGTGTGAATGAATGGTAATGGAAGTGGAAATGGCTTTGAATCTGAACTGGTTAATGGAACCTTAAATAATTACTTGCCAATTATCATTCATATTAATTTTGTATGCACTACCTGTTCATACTAAATATTTTGTAGACACTATTGGCGGTGTCCTACTGAGTTGTACTCACTCCCTGATCGGGCCACCGTTGGGTACCCGAGTAGACTTCATGTTTTCAGGTCAGGATAAGGGCAAGGGTCCTTTCTAGATAGTTGATTGGACATGGTTAGCACTTAGTGGAGGATCCGGATTTAGAGTTGGGACCATTTTGGGGATTTTGGCCGTTGTCTTCATTTTGGGATTTTGTTCACTTTTTCACTTATATTATGATATGAAATATGTATTGTTGTAAATGGTTGTTGTACATGATTCTTTTTTTGTTGGTTATTGTTTCCACAATTTGGTTTATTTATGTTGTGTCTTACTCTGATAAAAACGGGGTATAGTCTCCCCACTTGACTGCATAGACCCCCACTTCTATTCGGCAACCTTTGGCATACGGGGAGGCGCGATTAAGGTCATGTAACTACCCATCTCGGAGCACTGGTTTAGTGGATTCCGGGTCAGGGATGTTACAGACCATTTAAAAATACAATTACAACAAACCAACTCAGTTTAAAAATTCCATTAAAATTATTCTTTTTCTTACATTAAAAATGGTACTAAATATAAAAAATAAGTATAATGAAATGAAGGAGCGATAGAAGCAAAAAAAGTAATATATGTCTAAATAAGAGTTTCAATTATAGAAAAAGTAAATAATAAAAATGAATAAGGGTAATAAAAAACAATCACAACATCATCCATAAAATAAATAGTGGAAATAAAATAATAAACAACACCACATTCACAATCTGATATATATGGGGAGATAAGTTCAATAGGTTACGTTGGTAACTATGACTCAATAATAATACACTCACCAACTATGAGACCTAAATAATTAATGTAACTCAATATTCTTGAGGAAAATAGAAATGGTCACTAGTTAGCATCATTCTAAAAGATATAGTAGTACATATATGGTCACCCACATACCACAGTATCCTATAAGTCGATCACTTAAAATACCACATAAGAATCATTCTTTCTATCATCAATAAAATTACACTATCCAAAACACATTTTAAACCATGCCTCTATTCAAAAAAACGTTTTAAAAATTCACTTAAAAATATTAGAAAAATTGATGCCTCTTCACGATAACTTGGTAAAATCAAAAAAAATTAAATAAACACAAAACCATTTAAAATTAACCCTTTTAAAAAATATTCAAATTCATGTTTTGAACCTCACATTTAAATTTTGAAACTTCCACTTTTAATAATTATACACATTTCAAATAACATTAATCTTTATAAAGATATTTCAATGTATATATTCACATTTCTTCATGTGTATATAAACACATGTATATAGACAAACACATAGTAATATATATGTTTATAATAACCCATATAATAGGAGACACCCGTAACATTAAACATAAATAAATAAAATAATGATAAAGTTAATGAAATTAATAAATTTTATTAAAGAAGGGGAACCCAAATTAAATAATCACAATAACACATGTGTCTCCCAAAAAAAATTCTTAAAAACAACAAATAATTTTAAAAAAATCTATTACATATTTGAAACCCCCCATAGGTGTTTTATTAAAACAAAAAGAAGTTATTATTGTTTGATTGAGGATAAAAATTGGGCCAAATCTAAGAGAACACAATTATAAATCATTTATAATCCCTTATAAAACTTGAAATATTTACATTTTTAAATAAAATTGAATGTAAATATAATTTATAATTTTAAAGGAACCCAATTTGAAATACCCAAGCACATGGGGCATATTCTGGAAAAGTGAAATCACAAAAACACTTTCCTAGAGAAATTATAGATGATGTGAAACCTTCAAAAAAGGAAAATATAAGGATTTAAAAACCCATCGTAAACCCTTGAATAAATATCGAAATGAAATCATAATTATAATCCCAGTTGGGTTTTTTTAGGGAACATGTAAAGAGAGAGACGGGAAACCCTACGAAGAAATAAGTGAAAGAAGAAGTAAGAGGTAATGGAAACTTACTCAAACTAATTACTCTTATAAATGATAGGTAATTAAATAATAATTTATTCATGATATTAATAGTGGAGTGAGAAGGTGTCCTATACAGGGTGTTATTCACAAGAGTGTGATGGATATGGGTTGAGTGTAGGGTAACTTAGAGGGAGGTAAAAAAATTAATTTTAATATTTGTTTAATCTCGGGTGTATAGAACAATTTCAACACGGTTTACCAGAACTATGTTCCAGATATACACCATGAAATGGGCATACAGTTCACCTACATGGTTATAAAAATAATTTTCTAACAGAAAAAAATGGAATTACATACTACAGACCACATTCATATGGTCACCTCAACATTAAATTTTTAAAAATTATAGAGGTTTAATATTGAATATCTAGGGGGGATTAATGGATAAGAAATAAATTAATTCATCAAAAAATTAATTTCTTCATAATCCTCCCTATCATAATTCTTTCTACCCCGAAAATACAACAAACATGAGGAGTAGACTCAAATAAAAATTTCTATCAGAAGGAAATAAAAATATATAACATGAAAATTTATTTACCCAAATCCAAATTTAACCCAATTCACATTAAATAATCTTTTAAAGATCCAAGAATCTCTAAATCCTTGAAGAATAAATCACACTTGATTATTAACGGGAAAATAAAAAATGGAGAACCACAGTGTGTCATCCCACTATTAAAGAACATCCCCAGTATGGAGGATCAATTAATCATGGGAATTTCCAAAATGAAGTTACGATAGGTGACCCAAAACCAAATTGAAAAGGACAAATGAAAAAATACCCATTAAAAAATAAATGCCTTTTTTTAAAGATAATACTAACACATGAACCCCTATATCAATACACCACATCCATAATAATTAATTATAATAATTTATTATTTATTATTCAAATTATTTAAATGATTCATAATTACCTAAAATCATCATGCAATGTCACACCACCAAAACATAAAAAACCATGTTATTTCATCATCCCAGAATGCACTCTAACAAAGATAAGAAATATCCTTGTTATCTTTGACTAATTCCACCATGATCCATTGATATAATCATCAAGATATATCCTAATTATACCAAAATGAGTGGTGAACGAATGGAAAAATTTTATATAGGTGTCGAGGGGAAGAACTTAATTAAAATTACCATGTAATACCTACCAAAAATCACTTCTCACTAAGGGGGTCAATGAGAGGAAGAAATTGGATGTATCCATCCAAAATATCCCTTTGTATACCTAATTTCTCTCTGAATCATGATAGGGGTTACCTATAAAGTATTGGTCAATCCCAATAATAAAAAAACTACAAAACACACCATCATGAAGTGATCCTAATGGATCCTAGTATAACCCCTATTCTAGACACCCCTCATAGTGTAACCCATCAAATCATTTAATATCACACATATCATTGGTATTATAAATTATCTTATGGATAGGCCTTTATAGTGTGTTTTCCTCCCTTCATGGCATGGAATTCACTCAACTGTTTGTGTCCTTCATCATTTTCCCTCATCACAAAATGACTTTAGGGGTCAATATATGCCTAGTGATTTTCATGAAATTCCTAAAAATATATATACTTCATCCAAATCATATGTAAGTCCAACCATCATGAAATGATGACCTAACTCCATAGTTTTATCCTAGTATATATGGAGTTTACATGCCATGAAAGCCTCTTCCACAATGTGGCCATATGTAATAGTCCTTTCCATTTACAAAATATAATGTCTGAGGGTTATCAACTTCGAGGGATACCCTTCACCATTCCATAACTATCATACATAATGAATTTTCCTTAATGAAAAAAACACACAGTGACAACCATGTAATGACAACCACTTGTCAGAGTGTAACCATCTGCCTTCATATCATGATGCCTCCCTTAACTATGAAATGATCCTTGATTAACCAATAATCATTAAATTAAATTAACATTTCATGGTGTGATGATACATTAGTAGTAAAATTATTTAATGAGGCTCTCTAATCCATATTTTGAAACCAAAATTTCAAATTTTCTTGGAAAAATGTCTTGTGAATTTAATATTCATTTCTATATTTTAATTATCTCAACCAAGTACCATTTTATATATACATTCAAGAACTATGACATCATTTCAACATGTATATTATATTTTCACTCACATTAACCTTTCATTTAACCAATAAATTGTTTTTTAGAAGACACTAAGTGAAGTGATACTTCAACTAAATTTCATTATTTTTTAACTAAACTCTTTATTATAAACAAGATGCATTACACTATGAATTTAATAAAAAAAAATTATCTTTACTTTCTTCTGAGTTCCTATAAAAAAATCTTCATCTAATTTATCTTTTTCACCACTTTTTCTTCAATCGAATACCCCATATCTATGATTGGCAGTGCGGCTGCAGATCATATTTGGTATAGCTAACTGAGTATCATTCCTTAATAAGTGAATCCATATCCAATAATACTCCTTATATTATATTTATATCATTAAAATATGGTATCAAAATATACATGTAATGACCCTCTGATTCAAAAACACAAATGTAGAATCTTAGCTCAATTACCCATCTATAGACCCAAGCTAGAATGCCACGGCTCCTTAAACACACCTATCCATATACTAATGGTTACATACTATTAATTAGGGTTGTATAATATATCATGTAGATAGTATACTATTTCTATATAGACAATAAAATATTATTAAATAACATTCAACAATAATACATATAACAATGTTGAGTAATATGTAATTATAATAGTAGGATAACCTTATTAAATAACATGCACTATGTTATAGAAGAATGAACTTCTATCATTCCATATAAGTCATACATCATAAAAGGATAACCTAGAAATTTTTATAACACATAAAATATATCAAAATAACAATAATAATAAATGATACTTAGTATTAAAATACATAAACCTTACATTGGTATTTTCACTACATTCTTATCAAGATATTCCATCTCATACACCTAGACTAGCACCCTTATCTATACTATCATGTTAATCCTAAGGTCTTAACATACACTAAGGTGCATGAACATGGGGTTACTATGAAACACAGTTATAAATCATTAATGGGACCCTAATATAATCTATAATATATTTTCATTCATGTAAAGTATGGAACAAAATGTGGAAAAAACACATAAACTATGCACAATTCCTATCATTAGGTGCGCATGTAGATATAATAATGATTGAAATCACTTTCTTTAGACTAAGATGGTAAATATATATCCCTGTAAATACCTACATTCATGTCATATTTGGATGGAATAGATATATTATTTGTTAACTTAGGGTTAAATTACAGAATACAACCAATTACAAGGACATGGGTAGATTAGAAATGGTAGTCTTGGGTAGACTTGGTAAACCTACAATGCATGGATATACTTATTGAAAAAATTATATTTTCTTAAGTATCCTAAAGAAATATATTCTTAAAAGCATCTAGTTAGAGTATATATGTTAGGCTTGCGTAGACCATCAGTTAACCAATAATATTAGGATATAGTAATTATAACATGTATGATAAGATCAGGTATCCGTAGTTGACTTGTGATTTAGAGATATACTAATAGGAGAATATGATATGATCAGTTAGCCTCGGACATACTTTAGAAGTGAGTTATGACATATTAATATAAATATATATGGTAGAACCATGTATATACCCAATTAACCTATCAAAGTGTATAGATATGTAATAATGAAAATAAATTTGATAAATGTGATTCCAAGAATAATATTCTAATACACATGTATTTGTCTACCGGGTAGTGAATGATATCTCATATAGAAATATTTAAAAGGGGTTAAAATACAAAACATTATTAACCACATGGAATGACATAACCAAATAACTTATAATATGGGAAACTAGGAATTGTATATAACATATCTCATATAATAGCATACCTATATTATTAGATATCATTAATAACCCATTTAATCAATTCTATGAAGAATTATAACCCACCGAACTCAGAGATAAACCATCTGATCCGTGGATCATAATTCGTAATTTTTATATTTGAGATTAATGTGTACCTTCATTCCCAAGATATAATTCTTATATCCAAGGCTGTAATAAAAACCAATATCCTAATAACAATAATTATCCTACCAATAGTTGTCGCATTATGTCACCTAGGTCACTATTACTAAACATTTACAACTCAATAGTCATTACAGAATTTTTGAAAATTATTTCAAGGATTTTTTTATCATTTTCCATAAATGAACCTTCAGGGTGAAATACTCACTGATTATTATCCAAACTCTTCCCTTTATAAAAATCCTTTCTGTGATCATATAAATCTTTATGAAGCTTTATAAAAAATATTTTATATAGATCTGAAAACACCAATAAAATAACTCAATTCATATCAAATAACTTGATTACAAATCATTAATTTGTCCTTAAATGGCTCACTGTAGTTTGAGGGATGTCAAACATCACCATAATAGACCTTAGGAGGTCTAAAATTTCTAAAATTATGATTGAAAACCCATAACAGTTCTTCTAATATATTCTATATAGAAAAAAAAAATTAAAATTATCACAAAAATAGATTCAATATTGAGAAATAATTCATAAGAAAACTCATTCATAGTCTTAATGAGCCTTACTAATTCTCTCACATATTCCAAATCCCTATCTGTCTTGATTCTGGTCTATCTCACTTACTCACCCAAGATTGAAAAACCATAGACACAAGAAAACATGTATAAAGAAAGGGATATTGTTTGGGATCAGATATATTATACTAAAATAGTTTTAACTCATCTGTAATCATGTTATGATTTTTATATGATCAAATAAATTAGGGAATAGGAAGAAAAAACCCTATTTTAAGGGATTTAGTGTAGTGTGGAACTAAATATTGAAATAAACTAATAATCTAAGAATTTTTATACATATATTTACTGATTGATTGCCAATACAGTAAATAGATCTCAAATATAGTAAGAAATGGGAATTTATTTTCAATTTTAATTAGAATGGAATAAGGGACAGAATGGTGTTTCATGAACAATAAAAAGGAAATGGTATGGAGGTGGAAATGTTTTAATATGACTTATTAAAATATTTATATAAAAAAAATTCTAAAAAAATTTAAAAATGGGCTATAAAAATATAGTTAGATGGCCATCTACCATATGTTTGTCATTATGTAGTTCCACCACCCCTATAGAGGTTCATCGACTACCCAGTACACCTCTATCTGGTTTCTAGAAGTGTCGCTTTCTATTGAAAGTACCACCACCTCCCCCATATCTCACCTTAAAATAAAAATATCCTCCAATAAATTCAAACTCTAATAAAATAATCATAAATATAAATATTTAAATTTTAAAATCCAGACCTAAATCCTTAATAGAAATGTTTGTTAATTTCAAACTCCTCAACATAATGTTTTTCATCAATTATATTCGTCCCTAATAACAATAATAAACACTCTATCCACTGATACCTATTGTGAAATTTTCATTCCAATCTGATTATACTAACACTTGATTGCCATAATAATGTACCTGAATTTCAATTCCTTTAATCATAGTAAATCTTGTATAATAAATACTTATTTATACCCCGCTATATTTTATTCCTCTAGATTCATTAATGTACCATGAATTATAGTGTAAACATATTCCAATATCCCAAAATCGATGCCTAATAACTATGTTTTATTTATAAAATAAACAATCATTGATTATAAATCATCATCGTTTTTTGTTTCTATACTATACCATACCACTATCTACTTAGGGTTGTACTTGATCATTATCTGATCATTTGTTCCAAAAAGTCACAACCTCAAACCCAGGACCTTGTCAACTACACAAAGCCTCACTTTGTTATGTATATTTTCATACTATCCTAGTGATTACTGACATTTCCCAAATATCTATTGATTCACCAAATCATTCATAAAATCCTACCTCAGGAAATTAACTCGTAATCAAAACTATATAAATTCAACAATTCAATAACAAAATTTGTCATTTAGCTTCTTACTAAAAAATCCTTGCCCACTTCTATTAAATAATCAAAGTAAAACCTCAACAACCGCTACTATGGGCCAACTGAACATATTTCTCTTGAACATCATTACAACACACCTATTAAAAGGTTCATATTAATGGGAAATTTATGGTGTACTTCCCATCATAATAATAATATTATATTAATTTTATGATAATTTACCTACTCATAATCCATAAATCATGGTCATATGAATCAATGGTATGATAAATATATCATATGATCCTAAATCTATAATTTTAAGATATCATGGTTCTTTATGATACCATTTTTTAGGTTAGAGGAAACCTATCATCATTACACATGAGTCTTAATTGAGATTTCACACATGAAACATTCAAAAAAATAAATTTATGTGTTTAAATTGAACCTAAAAAATCAGAATCGTATAGTAACTATCACATGATAACAGTAATCAAGGATTTTTTTGGACCTCATGTATTATTATAATAATACATATTTTTTTAATATTTATTATCATACCATAATAAATACACACCTTTATCTTTATGTCACACTAATGTCATAAATGACCTATTTTTATATACATAAAACACTCTAATAATTTTTTTCTTTTGGGTCATAAATTTCAGTAACATCCCCAATGGATTTCATGATATTTTTTCAGACTAAAACATACCTTTTTACATTCACACTTTTCACACATCACATTATTTTCTACAACCTCAATAAGTATGGAAACATTTTCCACTAATGTAAAATCCATCTTTAATACAAAAGAGTAAGTGTGAAAGTAAAAGAATATTATGTACACCCAAAATTGTCATCATCATCTTTCTCATAATAAAGATCTTTTAGGAATTCATTATTATATAACATAGATATAAATAAAAACAACATTATAAACTTGGTAGTGGATTCAAACACTAATTTTACAAGAATTCATCCCTCCATGAATCCTAGAACATTCATGAGTGTAATTTCTAGGGAAAAAATTATATAAGATATTGTAAATATATCAAAGACAATACACCATTATCACTTTCTCAATCCATATTTTTCCATAATTCATATTCCTTTCCCTTAAATTTAAAAACACATTTTTTTCACCCATTACTATCTTATAGAAAAAGTTTATTCAAATTTAAAATCAATATTATCAATCTAATTTTCATAATCTTATAATACCAGGTCACATATATTGGTTGGGTATTATAACCCCATAAACGCATGGATGAATCTAGCTTCCATTGTCTCTCCATTAATAATCCCTTTATCAAAATCTACAAAAACTAAAGGATTTTTCACTGTAAAATTTATATCCACTTCATTATCACCACTTTTATATGTCCATATCATTTCTAATTGATGATACATGGATTATTTTCACTTTTATTTTATCCTATATGAATAAGACCATTCATCAAATGACCTTTCCACAATAAATCTCCATTCACAATTCCATTAAAATAATTAAATTCTATGTTCATCTCCATTAAATAAACCGCAAGGATATATTATCTCATAATAATAATCATATAATATCCTTATATCATTTTAATCCTTTATTACTAAAATATTATTTATAATAAAATGGGTCACATAAAATATATATTACCTTCTTCATTATCCAAACTCATTCAAGGTTGTAGAATTAAAATTCCAACTAGAATATTATCAATCCTATCATTACACAATATATATTATATTGTTAATATCAAATTAAATTAATTTAGTATAATATTATACTATCAACCTATGTCATATTAATTAATATACCTCCTAAGTTTCATGAAATACTACTCTCTCATCCCCTAGAATGATTGAAATTATAACCCTAATCTCATAATAGTTGATAGTATCCTTGATGTCTATAAAATTATATCTAAGGGAAAACTTTTATTCTCCTTATTTATTGATTCCCAATCAAACCACAATGTTATTAAATTAATCCCATCAATCATAGACTTGTATAACTAATAAACTAGTTTAGGTATCTTGTTGTTCTTACCCTAATCAAAAACTATCTCTCACACACACTACACGTTATTTCATTTCAACACATGCTCTAAGAATCTATATTTATTAACTAACCCCATAAAACTATTACTACGTAGACACACACACTTCACTATATTAACATTCTAATAATTATTATCATTTTTTTCAAAAAAAAGGCAAAGTACACCAAATTACAACTAACACCAACTTGGGTTCTATTAGTCTATCAATATACCCACACTAACCACCCTATGATATTTGACATACCCATGTTTATGTCACAATAAAATACAAATAAATTAATAAGTATCATAAAAATAATTATAGTCAATTACAATAAATTAATGTGTCACCAATAAATTATTTAAGAAAGCACCATATTAAATATTCTTTATATTTGTATTAATTAAAATCCATTTTTTAAAATAAAAATTCTATAACCAAAAAATAATGAACTATTGGGTCAAAGACATCTTTGATAACCTTTTATTTAAATTTCTAATAAGCTTTACTTTGTATTTGATGTAATAAAATGTTTATTTTTATTTATTATGTTGTGAATTATGAAAATGTATTTACTTAAATCTATAAGATTTAAGTATGTGAAGAATTACATTAAAATCCAAAAAAATTAAATAGTTCATGTTAGAATAATTTTTTCAGATATACGAGCAATGTAACTATAGAGGATTTACTTCATCACAAGATGTAAAGATATACTGAGTTAATCAGAATATGAGGAAGAAGATTATAATTCATTTTCAATTTATATTAAAGAGTTCAAAATTTGAACATCGGATTTAGCAAAAAAATGAGAAATTATACTATAGCCTCTTGGATGGGAATAAAAATGTACGTTGGGGATTTATATGAATGTCCACCAGTTGATAATTATGAATTTTCAATTTATTTTTACAATAAATGCTTTCAATAATTACAATTTTTATTTCTAGATATTTTTTTATTAGTTAGTATAGTAAGTATTTTTTTGTAAATATATTATCATTTTCTAATTTTATTCAGTATTATAATTGTGAGAGTTTAAGGGAATCCATGAGAAATAAGCATCTCATTTTCATAATTGATATTTTCATCTTTTGGGGTGTAGAGGAAATAAATTGTTGATCCTTCAAGATCAGTGGATTCCAAATATGGAAGATAGACATACCTTCTGATAGGTATATGTTTTAGGAATTTTTAGTATGGAAGACATAGATACATTCTGAAATATTTTAATGTTGAGAGATTTCAGATATAAGAAGATAGATATATTAAATTAAGGTTTAATATTATAGGATGTTATATTGATTAGAATGTGGATACCTATATCAGGTTTTCAATCCTCTTATCGATAGGGATAAAAATGAAAAATTCCATTGATTGGAAGTAGTTGGTAATAACATCCTTTTGTAGTTTAAGTATTGTAATCCTTACTCTAGGTATTTTTGTTAAACTTTTATTTTTTTCATTCAATTTTACTTTTTCTTAATTTCTTTTAGTAGAAGTTATTAAAGTTAAAATAATTTAAATGTATATTTTTATATATTTTTCAACTCTGATTTCTTCATTTATAAAAATATTTTAATTATTATTTCTTTAAACATGATGTGGGAATATTTAATTAGTTTATGAAAATAAATTCACACCCCCCCCCCACGCTTTCAGTTTACATGCTTGTATATCTAGTGACAAATTTGGTATCATAGACTATATCTACTTTTGAGACTAATCTTGGTCTTTTTCTTTGAATTACAAATATTATATTGTAATTTTTTCCCCTTCTACTAATTTTACTGTAGAGAAAATATTTTTTCATTTTTTAAAAGAAAAGTGATTTTCATGTTGTGATTTTGGATTACCTAAATAAAAAAAGACCATATTTTTTATGGAAAGGATTATTAGTATTAGAGATAAAAATTGGAATAATTTGTTATTAATACTGATTTTGAGATTTATCTCATGGTTATCAAATGTTATAAGATACTAAAGAAATAGGTTACTAGAGATAAAAAAGTTATTCTTCAACTAAAATTCCATATGATTAATAATTTGTTATACTCCATTAAATAGAACATATATAATATTCTTTCTTTACAAAAAATAGTTAATGTTATATTTAATAATTTGACATTATAATGTTTAAAACATTATAAGTTATTAAAAATAAATGTAATATTCTTAGAGAAGAATATCGAGATTTTTATTTATTACCTGGATAAAATGTTTCAAAAATTCATAAATGGTTAATGATAATCGTTAATATTTTACAATATCTTAGAGAAAAATAATTATCATATGATCAATTGGTCGAGAAGGTTATAGATATTCTACCAAAGGGGTGGGAATCAAAGATAATCGCTATAAATGAAACAAAACTTATCAAATAGTAGAGTTTGATGTTCTCATAAAGACTATTGTATTCTAAAATATCATACAAAAAAGAGATATTGAAAGGGGATTGAAGTAACATGGTGTATCCAATGAATTAAATTACAATGTTGTAAATTTGAGAATAAATACTGTGAGGAATAATGTTAAAAATATTTTCATAAAAAGTGTTCTGAATTTATAGAATTTAAATTTACTTATATGAAAAAAAATTAAGAGACATTGTAGTAACTATATAAGATAAATACATATAATAGATTCTCTTTAGAATCTATTTTTTATGACATTATAATTCTTGGACATATATGGTGGTATTTTAATTATCTAAAACAAAATAGAGGTAATGTTATAAGAATTATTCTAAAAAGAAGGATAATAAAATATTAAAAGAGTTTGACACTTTTAGTTCATGTTGTAGTGATATTATTTTCAAATGTTCATCAAATGAATGTGATAAAACTACAAATGTTACCAGATTTTATACAAATATAAAAATTCCTAATAATGTAAAGTTTTTTATAGGAAATATAAATAGTGATGAAGACTTATCACAATCTTATTTGAATGATTTCCTAGTTGGTCTATATATTAAGGAAGAAAGTGATGACGAAAATTTATCTGATTTATGAGACGATAATATAATTTAAAATCCAGTGGAATTAGAAGATTGTATTATTTATGTTGATGAATATTATAAAAAATATCTACACAGAATAAATAGGACTCATAGCAGAAGTAATTGAGAACAAATTTAAGAAAATTAAATTTAAGAATAAGTATTTAAAAATGTCTTCTATGTTAAGTACTAGGAAATATAAATTTTTAAAACCAAAGGTGAAGTGAGTAAAATCAGTTCAATTTTGAAATAAAAGAGTTCTTATGTTACTATAAAGGATTATGGCTTCTCAAAAGTAAAAAATGGGAATAAAAAACATGTTTTCGAGTTAGATCATTATAGAGAGTTGATATTTAAGATTACTTCTCAAATTAAATGAAAAGGAATAGTAAAATAATCATAATCTAGATATAATTAAATTGAATATAAGAATTAATATTCTACTTCAAAGAAGAAATGAATGATTGGTTTCAATTTATTAAAAGATCAATGTGATGTTTATAAATCTAAAATCTAAAATTTAGAGTCTAAGAAATATTTTACGTAGTTTTAATAATGAAATAAAATATTTTTAAAATATGTGAGACCTAATAAGAGTTAATAGTAATAGTTTAACACATGTAAGTAAATCCACTAGAAGATCAACCTATCAATAAAATTATGTTGAGACAATTTGATCATCGTTTTACACCATGTTTCGAGGAGGAGGAAATTAGAGGAAAAATTGATCTGTAAATAGAGTTAAAACTTTTGGATGAACAAAATCATTTATTTCAAAAATATATATTTCATATGAACATAAAAGGTAGGTTTTGATACCAAAGAAACTTTTATCAAATAAAACTAGACCTTAACAGGATTGGTTTCCTTGGACGTAACATCCGATGAGGGAAAGTCACTATGTACTGATTTCTAAAAACCTATATTAGGTGATTAGTAACTATTTTTTTTATTTTATCAAAACATATAAATTTTTTAATTTGTTTTAGTTTGTTTTAAATTTTTTAAAAAATAATTCTATAAACATTTTATTATTTTTTCTATTCAATTGGTTTTTTTTTCTTATTTTATGCTGTATTTTAGAGATGATAACTTCTAATTTACATAAATTTTATATATGTTTAAGATAAAAATGTATCTAGAACCATCATTGAATGAATAAGATCATGAAATATCATTAGTAGATAACTTAAATTAAGTTTTATCATTAATTTTTAAACCTATGGATTTTTAAAAGACATTTTTTTACTTCTTATGTAATTTGATATATTATTGTTTTTTTAATATTTAGTTTTATCAGAAGATAATAAATAATTTTTAATAAATTTATTTATGAAATTTAAAAGTTAATAAATTGTATATTTAATTATATTTAATATCCTACTACATCATTTATTGTGATAGGATCTATTTTGGATATTCCAATTAAGGAATATCAATAGTTTTCTTGATCAGTATATATAAAGCCGAGTAGACACAAGGTTTATTGAATGTCTCATTATCGAGCTGCTTCCAAAGGGCTTAGTGAATTTTTTATTCACAATTTATTCTTCATCTATAAATTTGATTCATCTAAAGAAATTGAATCTTATTAAATTATTCATAAGAGGATTATTGAAAGAGTGTTTCTATTTGTATCACACAAGTTATCAAAATTAAGTGGATAGATTTCAAATTCTAGATTTTATGAATTTTTTTTCTCAATAAAGAAAATATTTCATATGATCCACCATTTATCAATAGATACAAAAATATTATATTAGTGGGTTCAATTATTCTTATTTCTAAGGAATGTTGATAAATATATTGTAAAAATCCAAGAAAAAGAAAAATTATAATTAAAAATAATAATAATATTTGGCTTATATAAAACTAAATTTTGTTCATAAAAAATCTCATTCAAATGAATTAACGAAATATTTACACTTAAATCAAGTCAAGGAAAAAAATAGATGGGGATGTTCTCTAATTTTTAAGAAATAACAAACCACTAAAGCTGATATTTTATCTTTATCAATAATTTAAATGATTATTTATGATTAGGATATCTTTTTAAAATATGGTGGGTGTTGATGTAAAAGTAAAAGCGGTAGTAATATAGGATGTTCATGACAGGTTATCATCACTCTCTCTATATTATATTAATGTTTGTGAAGAATCAGAAAAAAAAATCAGTTTTTCAATATATCATAAGATTATATAATTGAAAAACAATTGTATGAATAGGTCTATAATGATTATTTTATTAATACTGATGATTTTAATACAATTTATATTTATGTTTAAGATAAAATGAGGGAAAATTATAGGGAAGTAATATATTTTAAAATAGAATCTTCAACGAATGTACTAATAGTTGATACCTATAATTTGTGTGCATTACCACCAACCATAGATTCAAAATAAATTAATTAATTAGTAAAAAATAGATGTAAATTTTTTAGTCATAACTCATCTAGTAGTGATGCAGGAAAAAATAATATTTCATGAATTAATTGAATGAAAAATAATTGATATTGAAAGGTTTAATAAGATAATAATTGTTTAAAATGTCACTGTTGAGAAAAATAATTCTCTAGAAGATCAACTAAAAAGATCTAAGGAAAGAAAAAAAAAATCCTTTTAGATTATCTTAATTACATTCCTTTTATGATCATAGGATTTCTATAACTAAATGCCAGAATCAAAATTATAAATGATCCAAATATTATTCTTCACGATGAAAAGTTCAAAATAGAGTTTGTTGACACACTTACAGAGAGAAGAATACTTTTTAGAATATTATTTAATATTTAAAGAGTTATTTCAAGAAGATGAAAATATTTTCAACATATATCTGTCCTATTAAAAATATATTTAAACCCTAAACTACCAAGTGACTCCTTCATTGGGAAATTTTATGTTATAATGAAAAAATATAGGAGAGTTTTAAAAAATGATAAGGATAAAGTCAAATAATTATATTAAATCCATTAATGATTTGGAGAATAATTTCATCCTATATAATTAAATGTTGGGAGAGTAAAAAAGTGATTGAATATCAAGGAGTAAAGTTATCGGAATAATAGAAGTAGATTGAGAAGATAAAGGACATGTTTATAAAAATTGAAAAAATAATTAAATTCTTAATTTTAAATATTTACATTTCAAATGTTTGTAATCTTCAAAATATTATTGATAGTTTTCAGACATAAGTGTTTTTTTAAATGACATCATAAATTTATTTATTTAAAACTATTAAACATATTGGAATGTTTTTATGAATGTTTAATTTTACCAAAAGGAAAAATGGAATGTTTATAATATTTCATGATATTTTGTTGAAATTTAAAGGGTTGGGGGCATTTCAAAAAGTTATTATTTCATTAGAACTTATCTCCCCTTGTATATTCTAATGTGGGATGTTTTTTAAAATATTTTATTATAATATTTTTTATCTTTTATCTTACAATATTTATTTTTTTAAAACATTCATGATTATTTTCAAAAA
Source organism: Viscum album (assembly GCA_963277665.1). Lineage (NCBI taxonomy): Eukaryota > Viridiplantae > Streptophyta > Magnoliopsida > Santalales > Viscaceae > Viscum > Viscum album. The sequence continues at coordinate 1,171,875,710 of OY728156.1, forward strand.
TCAAAATACGGGGAAAACATGGAAATGATATTAGGTAATTTTTATAATGTCGAACTTAGAAATGATAATGATGAATTTTTTTAAGGTTGAGAACATGGAAATGATGATGGGGAATTTTCCTAAGGAGAGAACCTAGAAATTATAATGAGTAGTTTTTCTAATATAGATCATCGGAATTATACTAAATAATTTTTTTATTGGAATTATATATTTTAATGGGGGAGAAGTGGGGAAAAATATAAGTTTTTGTTTACATGTAACATGATTTGTGATTTCATCAGATTTATAGAATTTATATTAAAACATGCCATTTATTATGTGTATCACTATTTTTATAAAGGTGGATACTTTTTATTTAAGCACCAATTTCAAATATTTATTTTTAAAATCATAATACACAATAAAGAGTTAATTTCAAAAACAATTTTATGAATGTACGTGAACTATAAAAGTGTGATATTCTTTTTATAAGATGATGTGGAGATTTGGTGAGTTTATACAAATATTATGAAGAAGATTTGGATGTTTTTTTAGTGGATTAAAAATAGTGAAAAATTAAAATTTTATATTTAGTTATAATATTTTCTATAAATTATACCACATCCCTATGGACCATAAGAACAATTTACTTTGTGCATTAAAAGAAAAATCCTCTGTTGAGAATTTTTTATATTGTGAATATTCATTTTCTTGTGAGAACTTTTGATCATTCTATTTCTTATTTTTTATTTTATTTAATAATATATCACATGTTATGGATTTCATTACAAATATCATATAATTTTTGGATTGTATTAATTCTTTTTTATCTTAAGTGGTCATGGGTTCCATAAGGAAAATAAAGTGTGTTTCGATTATTGAGATCATGGTAATATAAGGTTTCTAAGATAAATATATTTTATTTTATAATATCAAGATATTTTAGGTGTGGAAGATAGAAATACCTTCCAAAATTTTCATAGAAATGGGCTTCTAAGTGTATAATATAGAGATACCTTCTAACATGTTTAAAGTTGGTGGATTTCCATGATAGGTTGAAAGAGATATTGATGTATGGGTTTGTACTCAATGGAGTTATAGTGATTGGAATGGGGATATATAGATCATTTTTGTGGTAATCATACCATTCGCAATAAAAGTTAAGACTTAAGATGATTGGAAGTTATTGGTAATAATATATTTTTTGATTTTAAGTATTTTAATCCTTACTCCATATATTATTGTTACACTTTTTTGTCACGAACTGAATCTTGTCCCCATCAAACTAGCAACAAAACCAGCTCATGGTAAGACCCGAATGGTGTTCCCTATCCCCACGGGCTGGAACAAGTGCCCGAGTATCATAAAAATTCATTTGGGAATGATTTACCCGGGTTTGGATTCATAAAATAACCAAAAACAAACAACAAACCAAATATGAAAAAATTATGCCAAACAAGACTTAATAAAAATTCAGAAATGAGTATATGGGTTTAAATAAGACACAAGGGTTCAAAAGGTTTATAAAAGTAGAAGAAAAAAAATATCCCATGAGACTCCACATGACAAGGGGTCATCACCCAGGAGCCATCTCCACAACACCGCACCATTGAGAGAAACTAGCAACCCGAACCACCATCAACCAAGGCCTTGACTTTGCCTATGTCAAATATGATCAAGTCTACTTACGCCTAAAGGTGTAATTAGAGTGTTAGACTAAGCCCAATAGGATATCACCCAAAGATTCCAAGTGATAGGAATTATAAAATTAAAAGCTTGCAAGAGTTATAAACAGAAAATGGTAGCATTTATTTCTAAAAGTGAAACTTTGAAAAGAAAGTAACTTTCAATGGGAATAACTTTAAAGAATGAGTAAATTTGAATACATCATGCAAGATACTGTTTTTCACATCCCAAACTACCATAATGAAAGTATTAATGCAAAAAAGTCCATGAGCACCAAGCATAGGAACACCCCTATGTACTAGTTAGTTGTGAGCCCCACGTACCACGTACCTCGGTGAAAGTAACCATAATAAAATTCATTCTAGTGTAAGAGCCACTAGTAGAGAGAATACTCATAAAATAGTGGTCTCAAATCATCTCCATTATATTTTTGTTAGTGTTATCCATGTCAGACATTCTACGTGAACCATGGTCAAAACCCCTCTGTTCACTAGCGTACTAGTACACGTTATCCCACCTAGTTACCTGGGTTTCCCGTGTTGTGCTAAAATAGTAACCACATGCTACCAAAATCAATTTTAACATATAAATATCATTTTTTGTCACACACATTCAAAACAGTAGCTACACATTCTTTGCACCTTTTATATAACTCAATAAACCACTTATAATTTCCATAAAACAATTTAAGAAAAGTAATCAAATTTTGCACATTAAATTCATCTAAAATCACACATTTAAAACCTAATGGAGACCAATATTATACCAAACTAGAAATTTTAGCATCAAAACATTTTTATAAATCCTATCCATGAATTATAAAACAACACCAAGAGGCACAGCATAGGTTGCACATGTAAAACACCCATTTTCACACAAAATTGGTACATAAAAATAAACCGCTTTGAAAATGTTACCTATATCAATTTTCGAAATCAAAATAATGAATTTGGAACATAATGGAAACTGAAATACAGAAATCCAATTCATTCTACAATACCTACATATGAAATCACCTACCAAAAGAGTCAAAACCCCCAAATCCTTGTGCGTCACTTCATCTGCACCTCCGCCGCACCACAATGGAGTAAGATTGAACCTAAAACCAGATTATTTGACCTATAATATCATAACTAAAACCCTAGGTTCTAATACCTAGCTTCTGGACAGTTGGGGATTCAATAAATAAATACAAAACCCAAAGAAAAGGGGAGGAGGAAGGAAGGGAACCAACTTACTTGAGAAATATGGATGTTTTTGGGAGCTCGAGAATTTCGGCACTAATTCGTGATGAGTATGAGCTTCAAAGAGGTGAAAACAAATATGGGGTGCGTCTGGGTTCAGTGGAAACATGTGAGAGGTGGAATCACCAAAAAAGGATAAAAAATGAATATTTTATGAAAGAATTAAAAAATCATTTTAAAACTGGAAATGAGATTTTGGGTTGGACCGATACCTAATTTGATCACCCAAATCCAAGAAGATAATGAATTTTTAGGGGGCCCAAATTTCTTTTGTGGTTTTAATAGTTAAATAAGGTCATTTTTTAGGTTTAATGGGTGAAAATGTTGAAAAATTAAGGATTTATTAAATAAACAAAATTTATTTTTAAAACTGGAAATGGGCTCTCGGGTTGGCCCAAATTTTGAAAACCCACCATTTCCTTCAAAAATGCATGAAAACCCCCCAAAAAATCAAGAATGTAAATTAAATGAAAAATAACATTAACATATGTCATGTATGTGACTATTCTTCCAACCATGGTGGACTTTCCACCCCAGAAAGTCAACCCGATGCTTGATCGGAAAAGAGGTTTGGGTGCTCTTCCTCAACCCATGCCTTTCGCTCCCATGTCTCGTGTGTATCACTCCCATGCTACCAAAGAACTCGGACTAGTGGAATAGACATTCCCCTAATAACCTTTTCATGGAAGTCCACTATTTTCACTAGCCGCTCAAAAACAGATAAATCTGGCTTTATATCTAACTCCTCCCAATTCAGCACCTGGGATGGATCCGAGTTGTATTTCTTCAACTAGGAGAAATCGAAAACATCATGGATGGATGTCAACTGAGAAGGAAAATCCAAACTATATGCCACCATACCAATATGCTCAGTGATCTCAAAAGGTCTGACATACCTCGGTGTCTACTTTCCCTACTTCCCAAAGCGGCGGTGACCCCGACGAGGGGCCACTTTCAGAAATACCCTATCACCCACAGAAAACTATAGATCTCAACACCTCTTATCATCCTATGATTTATGAAGACTCTGAGTTGTCATTAAACATTGCGTGTTCAACTTGACATTCTTATATTTCTCTGGCACAATACTCGGTCCCAACAGCGATGTCTCACCTACCTCAGCCCAACACAGAGTGGACCAGAAAGGCCGACCGTAGAGCGCCTCAAAGGGAGCCACTTGAATAGAGGATTGGTAGATATTATTATAAGAAAACTCGACCAATCCCAAATGGCTATCCCACGAACCACCAAAGCCCAAGACACATGCAAGAAGCATGACTTCCAGGATCTGATTTCCCTGCTCTGTATGACCATCTGTCTAAGGATGGTATGTTGTGCTCATCTTAATTTGGGACCGCAAAGCCTTAAGAAGGCCTCCCCAAAACTAAGAGGTGAAGCGGGGGTCTCTATCTGAGACAACTGCTGATGGAACACCCTGAAGCCTTACCACCTCCTGAAGATACAAATGGACCAACTCATTCACTTTAGTTGTATCTTTTATCAGAATGAAGTGGGTAGATTTGGTCAGACGGTCAATCACCACACAAATGGAATTCTTACCCCGAGGTGTATGGGTTAATCCCACAATGAAGTCCATGGAGACCTTGTCCCACTTCCAGGTAGGAATGGGTAGTGGTTGGAGAAAACCGTAAGGCCTTTAGTGCTCTACTCTCACCTACTGGCATGTGTAGCATCTCAAAATAAAGTCTGCTATGTCCCGTCTCATACCAGGCCACCAAAACTGCCGACAGACATCATAATACATCTTAGTGGAACCCGGATAGACAGCCCGCTGAGACTGGTTGCTATCCTACATCACCACCTTCTGTAGAGACAACGACACTACTGAACGACCCTTGAAGCACAAGATACACTTGGGAGACGATGACCAATCAGAGGATGTCTCCCCACCATGAAGAAACTGCTTCGACTGCTGACAAAGCTCATCACTAGGATGTTCTCACAGAATCAACTCCAATAGTGAAGGAGTCAACTGGACACTCTCCAAGAATTCCCCTCCACTGTGTTCCCTAGTCTCCACATGTATCTGAGAAAAGAGCCCCATCAATTTCCACTCATCACTAGACTTCCTCAAAGCCTACACTGGAACTCTTCTACTCAAAGCGTCTGCCACCACATTACCCTTGCCTTTGGTATAGACAATGTCAAATTTGAACCCTTGCAAGTACTCTATCCAGCAATGTTTCCTCATGTTGAGGTCCTTCTGCGAGAAGATATAGGCTAAGATTTTGTGATTAGAGTAGACCACAAACTTCTCCTCAAAGAGGTAGTGATGCCAAGTCTTCAAAGCATGCATCACCACAGCCAACTCCAATTCATGGTTGGGTTAGTTATTTTCGTGTGGTTGGAGATGGCGAGAGCCATATTCCCCCACATGATCATCCTCCATAAGAACACACCCATGACCCATACCTGAAGAATCGCAATAGACCACATATCCCTTTACAGCCTTTGGAAAAATCAAAATGGGGGAGGTAGTCAACTACCTTTTCAGCTCCTTGAATGATTCCTGACATTATGGACCCCATACAAATTTCACCCTTTTTTGGGTGAGCGCGGTGATCGGTGAATCGAGCTGAGAGAAATCCCGAATGAATCTCCAGTAAAAACCATCCAGGCCAAGGAAACTCTTGATCTCAAACACATTCTTCGTTTTCTCCCATGACATGACCGCGCTAATTTTCTCAGGGTCCACGTAAACTCTGTGCTTCGAGATCACATTCCCCATAAATCTCACCTACCTGATCCAGAAAGTGCACTTTGACAACTTTTTATAGAGGCGATGATCCCGTAATTTACCCAAAATGATCCCCAAGTGATGTTCATGTTCCTCTTTAGAGCTAGAGTATACCATAATGTAATCCACAAACACCACAACAAAGGAATCAAGATAATGATGAAACACCCTATTCATGAGTGCCATAAAGACCATTGGAGAATTGGTCAATCTGAAGGGCATGACTAAATACTCAAATTGGTTATACCTGCTTCCAAAGGCTATCTTTGGGATATCTAACTCTTTCACCCGAAGTTGATGATACCCCGAACATATGTCTATATTTGAGAGCGACTTTTCCCCCTTCAACTGATTGAACAAATCATCTATTCTGGGAAAGGGGTATTTATTCTTAATTGTTACCTTATTCAGCTTAAGGTAGTCAATGCACAGCAAGAGGGATCCATCATCCTTTTTAATGAACAACATAGGAGCGGCCCAAGGAGAGATGCTCGAGTGAATGAATACTTTGGATTCTAAGTCTTCCAACAGTATATTTAAGACCCTCATCTCGGTGGGGGACATGTGATAAGAGGGAAGAGATATCAGCTGTGTTCTCAGTGCCAAATCAATCGAAAACTCTACATCCCGCTCCGAGGGGAAACCTGGAAAATCATCCGGGAATTCCTCCAGAAACTCATTCACTATATGAGGTAGTTCTCTATCAGGGGAAAGACCATCCTCTAGAATAAGTGAAGATAACTGTAAGATAACACTTCCCAACTATGAGAGTGGAGACCTTGCGCGACCTGACCGAGGATCCCATTCTCCTCAAAAAAAATGACGACTCCCATCATGTGTCGTGAAACTCACATGCCGTCTATAGAAATAAATGTGTGCCTAGGAGTGTACTAGCCAATCCATCCCAATTATTATGTCAAAAAATTCCATATCTAGAACCAGGAGGTCCCACTCTATTTCAACACCTGACACGGAAAGCGCACACGAGGGGCACCTGAGGCCCTGCTCCTTCTTCTTTCCCAGCGCTATCACCACCTCCATTGTGAAAGACATAAACTCAGTTGGTAAATTCAGAATGTCCACAAAATGGGAAGAAATAAATGAAACAGAGGCACCGGTATCAAAAATATCATCATCTATAGAAGATTCGATCAAAACGGTACCTCAAACTGTCGACAGTCCCGCCTTTGATCCTGCTAGTGCCTGATCCACCGCATGGAGATGTCTGGTCTCTACATGAAGATGACCGCTAGTCTTTGGATGTCCTTTGAACTAGCTTTGCCCAGAAGATGACCCAGACCTACCACCATGTCTGCCAAATCGATATCCCCCAGTCCTCGATGGGTCATACTGTGCTGGCACTCCTCTGGGAGCCATGGATCCTGCCCCACTCTAAAGTGGGTGTGCTATCCCGCAAAAGAATTGCACATTTCCTATACCTCCACACTAGAAACAGGTCTCCGAAGGACTATATAATTTTGGATGGATGTTCTTGGGCTTCCCACACTGGTGTCACATGACCGATCTTCACATGATCCTCCCGCTTCCTTTTCTTCTCTGGAGAGCTTCCACTTCCCACTACTTATACTAAACCATAGAAACCAGCCATACCTTTCCTATAAATCACCACCATTCATTCCTAATCAATGACCTCAGTATAGGTCCTCAACTTAAATAGGAACACCTAGGAGTATATCTCTGGTCGCAAGCCTTTCTCAAACCTCTGGGCCTTCGCTTGCTCGTTAGAGACAATTTATGGAGCATTCCGATCCAACTTATAAAAAAGGTTGTCATACTCCATCACAGATGGAATCCCCTGAACAAGTTCCATGAACTCTCTAGACATTGAATAAGCCAACACCTCATGGAAGTACTGTTCATTGAAGACAGCCTTGAAATCTCCCCAGCGCATCTGCTCATTCTTCCAAGCCTGAAGCACTGACTCCCACCACTTACGGCTAGGACCCTCCAACAAAAAAGAGGCACACATCACCCAGAGCTCCTCTAGTGTTTCTAGGAACTCAAATATACGTTTGATCTTCTCGATCCATTCTTCTACTTCCTGGGGTTATGAGCTACCTCAGAAGGTAGGAGGCTTGTTTTTTCAGAAACTCTTGTGCTTTATATTTTCTAGGACCTATCTCCTTTTCCCTAACAAGAATAGGAGCATGAGATGGTCCTTGTACAAAATCATGGATAGCCCTAACCACAGCCTCCACGAGCCTCAGATCAATCGGTGTGGGAGAACTCTCTCCAGCTTCCTCATGTGGGTGTGTGGGAGCTTTCCGGGGAGGCATGTTGCTACAAAATGCAACAGTCACAAAACAATATTCAATACCAGAATTCTGAAAATTGTAATCAAATACATAAAATATAAATAAACTAAACACATTTCAATAATAAAAGAAACAACTACACCACATCCACATGATGTCAACATGTGGTTTGCAGCCCACATGTCTCACCTAGAAGTGAAGTCAATCCGTAAATTCCAACATCCCCTGGTGACTCAAGGTCTACCATGAGAGGTGAGGGAAAGGTACCCAACTCACAACCAAAACCCCATGCCCCAACAGTCCTATCTTTTTTCTATCCCGACTAATCCCAAAATAGAAATATAACCCAAAAACATTGACCTTTTTTGATACCATTTTGTCACGAACCGAATCTGGTCGCCATCAAACCAGCACCAAACCCGGTTCATGGCAAGACCCGAAGGGCATTCCCTATCCCCATGAGTTGGCATAAGTTCCTGGGTGTCAGAAAAATTCATTTGGGAATTATTTACCCAATTTTTGATTCATAAAAAAAAGCAAAAACAAACAACAAACCAAATCTGAAAAAATTGTGCAAAACAAGACATAATAAAAATTCAGAACTGAGTATATGGGTTTAAACAAGACACAAGAGGTCCAAATGTGTATAAAAGTTCACAAACAAAATATCCCATGAGACTCCACATGACAAGGGTTCATCACCCATGAGCCGTCTCCACAACACTGTACCCTTGAAAGAAACTAACAACCCGAACCACCATCACCCAAGGCCTTTCCTTTGCCTGTGTGAAACATGATCAAGTATACTTACACTCAAATTTTTAAGTAGGGTGTGAGACTAATCCCAATAGGATATCACCCAAGGATTCCAAGTGATATTCATTATAAATTAAAAATATTGCAAGAGTTATAAACAGAAAATGGTAGCATTTATTTCTGAAAGTGTAACATTGATAAAAAAATAAAATTCAATGGGGATACAATTAAAGAATGAGTGAATTTGAATAAAAAATGCAATATAATGGTTTTCAAATTCCAAAATACTATAAGGGAAGGATTAATGCCAAAAAGGCCACGAGCACCAATCATAGGAACACCCCTAGGTACTAGTTAGTTGTTAGACCCAAGTACCTCGCACCTCGGTAAAAGTAACCATAATAAAACTCATTCTCGTGCATGAGCCACTAGTAGGGAGCATAACCATAACCTGTGGTCTCGACTCATCTCCATTATTGTTTTCTTAGTGTTATCCATGTCACACATGCTATGTGAGCCATGGTCAAAACCCCTCCGTTCACTAGCGTACTAGTACACGTTAGCCCACCTAGTTACCTGGGTTTCCCGTCTTGTGCTAAAATAGTTACCACATGTTACCAAAATAAATTTTCATATATAAATATCATTTCTGGTGATACACATTCAAAACAGTAGCTACACATTCTTTTCACCATTTATATAACTTAATAAACCACTTATAATTTCCATCAAACAATTTCAAGAAAAGTAGTCAAATTTTGCACATTAAATTTTTCTAAAATCCCACTTTTAAAACCTAATGGAGACCAATATTATATAAAACAAATAATTTCAGCATCAAAAAATGTTTATTAATCCAATCCACGAATTATAAAACAACACCAAGAGGCACAAAATGGGTTTCATGTATAAAACACACATTTTCACACAAAATTGGTACATAAAAATCAACCGCTTTGAAAATAGTACCCAAATAAATTTCCTCCATAAAAATAATTTAGGAGGAACATAATGGAAATAGAAATACAGAAATCCAACTCATTATACAATACCTACATATGAAATCACCTACCAAAAGAGTCAAAACCCCCAAATCTATGTGCGTCACTTCAACCGGACCTCCGCCGCACCACAAGGGAGTAATATTGAACCTAAAACCAAAGGATTGGTGTAATGGCACGGACCTCTCTGGACCATTCTGTTGTCAAAAAGAAGGCCAATAAGTGTTCTGAAGGGTAAAAAGGACTTTTCCCACACATTCCAGAATTTTGAAACTACACGCCGTGTAGTTTGGGTACACGCTGTGTACTCCCTTTCCGGGTACACCCCGTGTTGCAAACCGTGACCTTGCTTTGTGGAGTAATGGGTGCACGCCGTGTGACCAGTTATACACACCGTGTAGTCCCTCCCCGCATATGCGTTACTAGTCAACGGTCATGTACCATAGTAGAGCAATGTCATTGCCGTGTGCAATAAATGAGTACATGTCATGTGTCTAAACTACACGCCGTGTAGTCCTTCCCCACGTATGTGTTACCCTCAAACCATGTGTTGACCAGTAAATGGCCACAGATCCATGTTGGAAGCTGCGTGGAGACCGTGTGAAAGAAACGAGTACACGCCGTGTACCATAAAGTACACGTTGTGTACTTTTTCTTTTCACACCTATAAAAGGAGGGGTCCCCTCTTCCTTTCAAGTCACCCCTCTCCTCTCCTCTCCTCTCCTTTGAGCAGAGCTCTCCCAAGAGACTCGAAGGCTCTTTCTTCCAAAACATCTTCGTCTGAGCTCCGATTTACGATCCGTCAGCGGACACGGTATCGTAACGATGAGGCAAAGCTTCCGAGCTTGGATCTGTTGTCTTCCCTTCGGCCTTTCCTTTTCAACTTCCACCCGAGGAGGTTTTTCTGGGACCCAACAGAAGTGACGGACGCCGACGGACGTCTTCTAAGGTTGATCTGGGGGATCGTTGCGATCAAGAACCTATTGAGGTAGGTATTTTACCTTCGTCTCTCTAATTTGTGCATCGTGCGGGGTGGGTGTCTTCTTGTTACATGAAACACTTTTGAATCTATTTTAAATAAAGATAATAAATGGTTAAAGAATGGGGATGGGATGTTATGATTGATGTTACTTTATATCCTGTGATATTATGTTGTGAATTGAATGAGCTTCTACCTAATGAAAATCGCGGGCGTTGGGGGCCTTTGCTTACGCAATAAAATGTTTCCCTCTCCTTCTGTATTTTCTTATGGGTGGAAACCTTGTGGAATGTGGAAATTGGTTAATCACGTAAAGTTGGCTGATAAAATCTGGAACCCTTGTTTGATCACCCCGGTTAAACAAAAATGGAATAATGAACATGTGGGTGTTGGCTTGGTTACATGGCATGTCATGGGGGTGTTTTGTGGTTGTTGTGGATAGGGTGAACAGCGGGGCTGCGGTTGACTTGGTTATGGGTTGGTGTGAATGTTGTGTTAGTGATGGGCAGCGGGACTACAACAAATGCTATTAAATGGATGATGATGTGCGGGTTCGGGGTGGTTATGGTTGTGGTGGTTGGAAGCGGGGTTGCAGGGATGTGTTTAAGTGTGAACGGACAGTGGGTTGTGTTTAATAAATAAAAGTGGAAGATTTGATGAATGGTGGGGCGTGGTAATGAAACGGAAATAATAATCGATGGGGTTGGTTGGTTGATAAGAGGTACTTTGTTGTGCTGCTTATGTTTTTCCTAACTTGATCTGTGGATGGCAGGGATATGTTTTACGAATGATCGATGTGGTTGGTTGTGGATAGTTTCCCAGTAGTTAAGGAACTAAATAAACTATTTCTTCTGAGATGTGAAATCCTAAAGGGGGTTGGGTTTGTTATTGTATGCATGCTTCATAGTAGCAGTGTCGAGGCACGTGCTCAGTTTCTCTTTTTAGAAGCCATAGGTTGGGCTGTGTGGTTGGTATATATATTTATATATATCTGTATCTATTGTGTTTTATCGCACCCCACCCATGTTGAGAACTTAGTGCCAAACACTCCCATTTTATGGGAGAGGGTGTTTTTCTCTTAGTTACTAGTTCCTTCCTTCTCCTTCTCCCCTAGGTTGGGATGGCTTCAGGCGACCTTACACCTAAAACTCTTCGGGTAGGTTTCGATTGGGGTGGTTTTAGCCCAAGACTCTTCGGGTAGGTTCTACTGTTTCCCAATAATATTCAGGATGAATCCCAGGTGTGTGCGGACAGGATACGTGGCTGTGAGGCCTAGGTGTGTGCAGGCGGGATACGTGGTTGTGAGGCCTAGGTGTGTGTAGGCGGGATACATGGTTGTGAGGCCCAGGTGTGTGCGGGCGGGATACGTGGTTGTGAGGCACAGGTGTGTGCGAGCGGGATATGTGGTGGTGAGGCCCAGGTGTGTGCGGGCGGGGAGAGTGTGGCAGCCTCAGGACGTTCGTCGTTAGGAAGAGCAGCTAACTAAAGGGAACTGGTGTGGGGTACCCAATACTCTTGTTTCTTATATACTACTACCTGTTGTTCTTCTGTTTTGGTGAGTGTGGATGGTGAGGTTGGGTGGATATAATTACTTTCTAGGTTTCTTCTATTGTTCTCACGTGACATTAGGATGTCTCCCCACTTTTGCATGAGAGCTTTAGGTTTCCCTACTGATTATACTTGTATGCTCACCCTACATTTACTTTCAGGTTTCCAGGAGGAGTACCAGGGCCATGTAGGACCCTACTAGTCGGGCAGTTGGAGTTGTTCCAGTTGTTGTTCTCTTGTTTTCTTTTGGTATTGTACTTTGAGCTTCCTTTTACTTGTACCTTGCTATAAAATTTTTTAAACATGCATGTGGGCTTGGTTTGGGTTTATTTTTATACACTTGTTCTTTTTCCTTTTTGGGGGTTGAATTGTCCTATTTCTCGATCCTAAATAAATAAAAAGGGTAATTCCTCCCATACTTGTGAAAACTCATACCCTTGGTGCTAGTCGCCACCCCGGGGCCTACTGGAGGCAGGACTCAGGGGTCATTATCTCCCTTTCATTATTTCCAGCTCATGAGGGTATCAGAGGTGATGGTTGATAGATAGGATGGAGTCTGGAGTTTGGCACAGTGAGGATTGCATGGGATGGTAGGGTGACAGTGTTAGTCAATCTTGGTGTGTGACATAGGCCAGGGAATACCGGTAAGGACATGGGATTTTAGGGCCCCCCGTGATCCGATGCAAGGACTCTGAGCCTACCGAACGACCAAGTGAGACTACATTGATTGCAGGGTAGAGACCTTAGGGAAGGAACGTGCATCATCATGATTGGGTTTTACTTGATTTGGGTGTTCTGGGAAAGAAATTAAAATAAAATGATAAAATGAAACCTTGAGTTTTTCCTTACTACTTGGGCTTAGGAGATCCTTGTTTACCGAACAGCTACTATGGCATTGGGACGTCATCCCCGGGTGACTCAGACGGCCGAGGCCCAACAGAATCAGGTGGTCGATCAGCTGAGGATTGACCGAGAGGAGGAAGATATCCAGTGACAGAAGACTCTCCGTTCTTTCCAGCGACAGACCCTCAAGAAGTACAAGGGTAGTACTTCAGATACGGAGACAGAGGGGTGGATTGAGGAGCTAGGGATCCCTTCTACCTTGATCTTTGCTCTGAGGGAGTACTGGGTTCCCCTAGAAGTCAGTCACCTGAGAGGTGCGGCGCGACAGTGGTGGACACTCTACCTCAGAGAGAGGATAGTGGTAGAGGTTCCATGGGCTTACATTGAGAAGGAATTCCGATGATCAAGGCAGAGAATCGGCATGAGTTACTCTCCCTTCAGCAGGGGAGTATGACGGTACGAGAGATAGGGATCAAGTTCACAGATCTCCTGCACTTTTCTCCAGATCTCTTTTAGGATGAGGAATCTCGGGCGAGACGTTTGGAGGAGGCGCTTCGTCCTTCGCTCCAGTATGTTGTCACCCCCTTCACCCTTCCGACGTACATGGCAGTACAGAAGAAGGTAGAGGTTGTAGAGAGGATGCACTCGCTGGGAGGTGCACCCCAAGAGGGGATCCATCCAGACTCGTCAAAGGGGAAGGCAGTCAGCAGCAGGTCTCCTACGATGGGACCTTCCAGGTTCAAGCCAGTGGGGAGCAGGCCCCAGCAGTTCCAGTTCAGATCCTCGGGTCCTCGTCCCTTTTTCACAAACCCAGGACCGAGGTGTTTTTCTTGTGGAGGTTTCGGGAACGTTCAGAGTCGGTGCCTGACCCGAGCTCAGTACGGTGGTGGTGGGAAGGTTCAGCGCCCACCTCAGCAGCACCAGTTGCTGGCGAGGCCCTTCCAGTAGCAGCAGGACCATGCTCCCCCGAGGGAAGACTTTGTGGGAGGAGGCCAACCTCATGGTGCTCCTCAGGGACCTCGACCAGGGCGTGGTCAGGGAAGTGGACGACATCAGAGAGGTAGAGGAGATGGGCGTGGATAGTTGCACGCAACAGATTTAACAGCTCCAGCAGGACCAGATGTGGTGCGAGGTACGATTTGTTTGTTCAGCACTCTTGTTTCTTCTTTGTTCGATTCGGGAGCTTCGCACTCCTTTGTTTCACCTAGTCTAGCCCATTCCTTAGGACTAGACGTAGAGAGACTTTCCATACCACTGGTACTGAGTACACCTGTTGGAGGCCAGACCAACGTATCTTGTGCTTTCCGGGGATGTGGGATGATGTTGGGACCACATCGATCTAGTGGGGACCTTCTTCTGTTACATATGCAATCATACGATGTCATCCTAGGAATTGACTGGTTGTTTTCTGTTAGTGTTGTTATCGACTGCTTCTGGAGAAGAGTCGTGTTCTCTGACGTAGATGGGCAGCGCGTATCTTTTGTTGGTGAGAGGAGCTATCAGGCGGGAAGCCGGCCTGTGGATCCTCTCCTTTCCTTGTTAGGCGGGTTATCAGTGGTTCCAGCTGATACAGAGATGATGGATGTCTCGGAAGTTGTTGGGGAGTTCCTGAATTTTTTTCCTAAGGAGGTTGTGACTCTACCCCCCTAATGAGACGTTGAGTTCGGGATAGACTTACAGCCTGGTGCCCGTCCGATTTCGATGGCCCCTTATCAGATGGGACCTTCGGAGTTGCGGGAGTTGCAGATTCAGATTGACGATCTGATGGAGAAGGGTTTTGTTTGACCCAGCATGTCACCATGGGGTGCTCCAGTTTTGTTCTTGAAGAAGGCAGATGGTGGTATCAGGCTATGCATAGACTACCGAAGGTTGAACCAGGTAACGGTCAAGAACCGTTACCCCCTCCCAATGATAGATGATCTCTTCGACCATCTGAGGGGAGCAGGTTGGTTCTATAAGATTGATCTGCGATCCGGATATCATCAGCTGAGGGTAAAGGATAGTGACATCTTGAAGATGGATTTCAGGTGCATGTGTGGGCACTTCGAGTTTGTAGTGATGTCGTTTGGAGTTATGAATGCACCAGCTGTGTTCATGGGACTTATGAAGTTTGTCTTCAAAGAGTTTCTGGACCGGTTCGTCATTGTGTTTATCGATGACATCCTGATCTACTCAAGATCATAGGAGGATCACGTTGAGCATCTCAGGGTAGTCTTGGAATTTTCTTCCAACTTGAAAAAATATTTACATAAAATATAAGATCTTCCCATATGGGATACATATGTAGTATAATATTTCAATATTCTCAAGATGAAAATGTTTGATAGTATATGAGATCATCATTAAGTTGAAATCTAGTTCCTACTAACATGGGAACAAGACATAACAATGAGGTTTTTGAGTGAATAAAAACATCAGTTGGGAAACACCATGATTCACCACCTCCTCACTCTGGGTTTCTATTGAGTTATAATAAGTAGTATCATATACAATAGTTTCTATTTTAAATTTAGCCAAACATATTCATCTTGAGAATATTGAAATATTATACTACATATGTGTCCTATAGGGGATGATCTTATATTTTATGTAAATATTTTTTCATGTTAGAAGAAAATTCATTTACTAATTCTAGGAAAATTGTTGGATCACCCATGGAATTTTATTAATTGTATTTTTTTAGGAAGTTGACGTGGAATTATATTAAATATAGATAAAACAAATTTAGATATTTATTCTTATTCTAATAATTAATGAAGGTATTATTTATTAGAGGGTGTATTGAAGAAGATATAACACTCCATGAATTCTAATAATATATGGAAGAATTTAGAAAAGCTGTATCGAAGAGGACCTATTCCAAAAAAATGTGAATAAGGAAATATTCATATGTTGAGAACACGAATCATTTGGAGATGTCTTCCATTTTCCTAAATTATGGGAGATTAATTATTAAAAAAATTCCCTTATAAATATAGAGATTCCAATGGTGGTTATTTTTTCAAGGTTTTATTTCCTTATTTGAATTTATTTTTTATTAATGATTCCTTTATATCATGACATATGATTCACCCAAAAATATTTTAAAAAATATTTTTTTGGTTGATGGTGTGACAATAACTCCATGTTCTCAATATAGATATTTGATTAATTAGTGATCAAAGAGAGATCCTAACCTTGTATGATAAGGTGGTTCAACTGGAAATTATGTACATAATTGATTATGAAATAATATAATACTTTTTTAGATTATAAAATTAAGGGAAAAATAAACATTAAGTTAATCTATTACTTGAATGGGTGTAAATAAAAATAGATAAAGAGTTATATTTTTAGATCTTAAACAAGAGTTGTAATAAAAAAGTCTATACATAAAGAGTTATAAGTAAGAATTATCCCTCTCAAATCTCAACATAATGATAGGTTGAAATATAAAATAGAAGTTGTCTCAATGAAGAATAAAATGGTTACCTAATTGATGATAACATATGATAGAACCATAAATCATAAAATAAAGATTGAAACTTTAATGGGTAAGGGAATTTTGTTGATCCCTTTCCCTATAGCATAAACTTTTAGAGATACCAAATTTCTATATCCATAACCCTTTAATAAGTGGATGATTCTTTCAAAAAATAGAAGATAATATCATCAATGAAACATGAAATTGAGATGATATTATTTTCAAGCTATGGGATAGAACATGGGTTTGTGTTTGGAATCCATGAAGATTAATTATTAAATAAATTCTTCTATGTCATCTCAATTATTGAAATGATACATAAATTATGATTTTATAAAGAGATATTTTATTTTTCTAACTATGGTCATATAGAATGATATGGAAGTATGAAAAATTAATTATGTGTTAAGAATAAATCCCACAATATCATGTCAATATGATACATGTATGGAAGCACTAAAAATATGTTTCTTTGAAAAATAGATTCAGATAGTTGATATAATGTGGTGGTGGAGTTCAAAAAAAGGGATAATCAACAACCAGTAGGTGATTATTCACAACAACCTCCAAGCGATAATGAAAAAAATAGATCATTAGTAATGGAGCTACCCATATTGAACAAATAAATGATTCGAACTTAATGGAAACCTCAATGGTGATAAACAGATTTGAGGTATTATTAAAGGGATATTAACGAAAATAAGAATAATTATTGAATAAGTTGTCTCACAAACACCACAATAAGTAGGGATATGATCATACATGGATAATCAATCATTTGGATGAAGAATCTTGAATATGGATGAAATCAAGAATTGTCAATATATTGGTGAGGATCTAAATTGGATTATGAAAAAGATATGTATTGGTTATATTTATTGTTAATATATAAATATCGAAATAAAAGTCAATATATGAATATTCTAGGAGATGGAGGAATAACAAAACGAAGATGAGTGAGATTATCCCTATACGTAATAGGATAAATTAATATGATAAGTGGCATATAGTTTCTATGGATCACATGTAGATCACTTATGTTGAATATTCCTATTATAGGAAGTTTTATGAAATATTATTTGTTTTGTTTGAAAAGGATATTAGATTATATGCTTAGTACAAAACAACCTTTACATATGATGATAGTATAGATGGTTTTTAAAAAATAAAATACAATAAATATTGATTATGATTTCACTATCCAAAATAATATTTAATGGAGTTTAAAGAAGTCTTCTAGTCAAAAAATTGTCTTATGACTAAAAGTTTCAAAAATGGTTAAAATATTGAGGTTCCATAAATGGGGTTTTGATCATAAATGTTTTTGTATTTAATGAAGAATATATCATGGATAAAGTTTTAAAGAAGATGATTTTAACATTGGAAATGAGTTGAATCAGGAATGGATACTGAAATAAAATTATTTTTGTATTTAAATTTCGAAAGACATTGGAATTGAAGCGGAATTGGTTTTGAATTATTTTGGTGACTAATAATGTAATTCAATGTTTCTATTAGGTGTTTTATAATGATTTGAGAGACCCTAATGAGTTTTGATTAATATTTGAGTTAGTTGAGTAATTTTTCTAAATTTTAATTCATTGGAAATTTATATGTTTTTAAAGTGTAATATTAAATTCCTCTTTATCTAAGATTCATTAAAATATGGGAGTAGAAATTTGGTAAATTTATAAATATACCTAAGAATATAAGAGTCATATATAGATAATATAGGTATAGAGACCCATGCTTAACATATATAGATATTACATTATTTTTTATGAACATTCATTGAATTTAAAAAATGCATGCCCAAGGATCATAATAGTTTAATTTCATTAAAAACATGGAAAAAAATTCTATCCTAGTGAAGTATAATAAAAATTTCCCACAAATAACTATACATTTATTAAAGTATCCTAAAACCATTTTTCATAACCTGAGGAAAGGAAACATAATAAAGGGGTGAGCTTAGATACTCAGTAAGCATTAGTAAAGGAAATGTGTAAGCATAACATGAACAAAAGGGTATGGAACATGAGAATAACATTTGAATATCATACCCTATATATTAGAGATCATAATAAATATTGGTAGTTCATAAGACATATATCATAAGATAATTAAGATCATAAGTCATGAAAGAATAACATAGGATTAAGACATGGAATTTGTGGCATGCACATTGGTTTATAATTTTGTGAACATGTATAAGTATAAATAGGTCACTTGTTAACTTATGGACATCAAATCAAGCCCCAAATTAACTTGTGGACATGAAACCAAGTCAATTAATAACATTTTTATTGTGTAATCAAGTTCACACATAATCTTATAGACATGAATTCATAACTATTCATAACATTGTGAACATGTAATAAGGTTCACGCATAACATTGTGAACATGAAATTAGGTTCACGCATACCATATATACTCATGATTCAACCATAATTACCCAATAAATTGGATTAAGATATAGGTCCCACACTTCTCATAAAAACATCATTCATGAATGTGACACAAAATAATACTTTCATTATATTGTGACCTATAAAAGACATATGTTTTATAAACATCAAATCCTAACCCATGAAGTGAAATGGGTATCATTAACATTTAATAAAATAATAAACTATGAAAATATATAGGTTTATTAATCACTTAATTGAATAATAACCCATGAATAGATGTGGGTTTCAAATGCATTTAACGCATGGAAGAGAAACAGGTTTCATAAACGTGATGTCCTCAAAGAAGAAACCATTCATAGAAATAATATGAATGGAACCGTTATATCATTACCTTGAAATGAGTGAGTAACATCAATGGATTTCATCTTAAATGTAATATACTTTCGAAATATCTTTTGAAAACATTTCTTGAGGAAAATATTCTTTCTTTTTTGAAGATGAATTTTTAATGAATAAAACATTTTTGAAATACATTTTCATTGAAAATACTTTTAAAACATAGAAAGAAGGCTTGAAATCATTTTGAAAACATTTTTACATGAAAATATTTGAAGAATATTTAAAATGTTTTTGGTAAATATTTCATTAAAAATTAATCTAAAAAAATTAATAAAAATTAACCTTTTAAAAATGCAAAGGAACCATTAAAGAAGTGGCAGCTGGTAAATCAATACATGTCGTGTGAGGTAAGAGAATTTTCCTTTTACACAATATAAGGTTAGAAAAATACCATGTTCAGAATGTGAAAAGAATATTAATTTGTAGAGATTGGTAAAAGAAAAAAAGAGTAAAAATTTCTTTAAAATATTACCAGAAAATGGTACAATATTCTTGGAACCCTTTTTAGAAAACTTAGATTTTCGACTGGTGAGAGGGTAAAGTTGGGCTTTCTTAAAAACACTTTATTAGCTATCTTATGTACCAAATAGTAGAAATATGGTACTAATTCATAGATATATCTTGAATAAATATATGATAAGGAAACTAATGAGTGTTATTGAGATATGAATCATAATATTTCATCAATGAAGCATAATCTTTAACAGTCTCGAAAAGCGATGAGATTGTTTCAGTAAAATATTATCACTTGGTAAAATGGGATCATACTACTTCCCATGTAAGAAAAATAAATTTAATTAATCTTAAAATATAATCTAAAATAATTATATTCATTGTATTATATGTAAAATGGAATAATATACACCACGAATAACAATTTAGGTGCATAACTGGACATCAGTCTCAAAGAATCCAAATTGAGACAAAGCTATTTTTATGATTTGGTAATTTTTGAAACATAAACCCATAAAAATAAATATCATATAATGGATATATAAATAACAATAAATTGAATTATAATAATCATATAATACATCCATGGGCAGTATACACTCCAGACAAAGGAATGGGTGGTGAATAAATCATGTATCTCACAGAAATAAAAACGTGATATGAAATATCCTTACCTTGTATCTTGAATCTCATCATAATAATTCAAAACAACTATAGAATAAATATAAATTTATTATAAATCTATCATAGAACAATATTCTTACTTATAATACCATATATGGATTGATTATGGATTTATATCACCAGCATGTTGACAATTCTATGTTAAGGTTTCACTTCATGAAATATCCACTTTGTTATTATCATATGTCATAATTTGATATATATTTGGTAATTATTTATATAATGACTTAAATAATTTCAAAAAAATTTAAATATAATTTATATTCATTATATTTTTATAATAATAATCCTTTGAATATAAAAGTAACAAACAGAATGCATCGTTCATGGAGATGGTAAGTCGTACGTACGCATGAATGCAATTTTCATTTAATTTTCATATTGAAAGGAAGACATTTATATATATATATATAATTAGTAAATTATATTTATTATATCATATATATCATATATATTTAATAAAATAGTCCGCAATACATTCCATGCAGTGTATGAATGAATCACATCGCTTTGAGGCGGTGGTAGTCCAAACTTCCTCAAACATAATTAACGTGTTAACAAAAAATGGAAAGTATATGGATATGCATTGTAAGAAAGTTAAAGAATAATAAATACATAATAATATAATATATAAAATATATAATCATATTTTCCATCATAATTTCTATAATGAGATGTGGTAATGGAAAATTGAACAATCGTCATTTAGTGAGGCGGTAGTTCCCCATACATATAAATAGTATGTTTGTTAACCATTACATGGAAGTGTGTGTAAGTTTAGGATGAAATCTTAGAATAAAAATATAATAATATATTTTGGATAAATTTTTTTATACAATCATGGAATAATAATATTTAAGGGAGTGGAGAAATAAAATAAAAGAACGAAGTTTGAGGGAGGGTGTTTCCTCTTAATCAGATAACTTCTTTTAGTTTGAAATAAAGAGATTTCTTGGGATGATTTATAACCAAATTAGGCTTCAAAGAGTAAGTTAGGGGGGTTTTTTATCTATTTAGTTAGATTTTTGTTGATCCAATGTGTCTTGAGAGGTGTGAGTAAGTGGAAGGAGAGGAGGCCTTTTATAGTGGAGGATGAGTATCACTCTTTTAATATTTTAAAAGAAAGGAATACTACCAACGTTTTTTATTGAAAGTTGTTAAATAATAGTTCAAAGTTTATAAAAGGGAGAATAAGGTAGAAATATTTCTAGAAAATAACTTTAAAACAATTTTATAGGTTTTTTTGGGCCTTAAGGTTATGGTTTAGATCTTTATTAAGAATAATTTAACCATAATAGTTGTAATTACTTTTTATTAATTTATCAAATATTTTTGGTCAAAAATAAGTTAACCATTTTATAAATTATTATTATTCCAAATATTTAACCCATTTTTTCCAAATTATACTCATAGAAGTGGCATAAATTAATCTAAATTTAATCCCATAGTTGGGTAGAAAATGTGGGTTTTTAAAGTAAAAACATCCAAAAGTTTACTATGTTTTTATAGGCAATTTCAAAGTGGAATTAATTAAAATGAAAAAAATAGGATTAATTTAAGAAAATATTATCTAATTAAACCTTAAAACCAATATAAAATATAATTCAACATTATAAATAAATTTTATGTAGAGCATTTTTTAATTAAATATCAGTTTCTTTTGCCACTCATTAAAATTGAATCTTCATGGGACAATACCCAAAAAAATCCATAAACTAATTTTAATGTTTCACTTTAAAATATTATGTTAATTATGACATAAAAGATTCAAAAAAGTGTCAAAACAATTATTCAAAATATGTTCACCATTAAAGGTCTGTAAAAGTGCTTTAATGAAAAGATAGGTTTTTTATGTGTAAAATTTGGTTTTTTCTTATCTTATACATATAAAATATATTAAATTAATATAAATAATATTTACATGGATATGTAAAATATTTACTACATCAAAATTAGTTACTAATTTTAATTATTTTAATTTAATATGACTAAAACAACTTTGTGAGCTTTATAATAGTTTATGATAAAAATACTCTGTTTATATTCAATTCGTTCTTATATTCATTTCTAAATAATTTTTAACCAAATAATTCATATCATATTTTTTGAAAATGATATATTTAAATTTTATTCTTAATAATATTCATAAAATAAAATTTAACAGCTATGTTAAATATTTTTTATAGTTTTTTTAATAATATATTATTGTTCAATAACACTCGGTCATGTGTGTCACGTTAGACATATAGGAAATTAATTATTCGGGGTAACTCAAGTTAACCTCAATGTTTTGTTCATAGAAAACTAAAATTTATGTTTATTGTGGTGTATGTAAGACAAACATAGAGATTTAATATAAATTACACTATTCTCAGTATTGTGTAAAATGAAAAATATCAAAAAGGTTAAATTAATTCAAAAATAATAATTCACAAAATCTCAGGGTGTTACATAATACCCCCCTTAAAATGAATTTCTCCCAATAAATTTTTTTGGGTTATAAAATGTTTAATATTTGAAATTTTCTATCATAAAAACCCATAGTGTAAAAAATCATCCAAAAAATTCCCTTAAAAAGGGAATGTTGGAACCATAACAGTTACCCATAGTAACATATAACTATGTTTCCTCATTGGATAACATTGGTTGGGAGTGAATATTGGACATAGAGGAAATTCATAGATATTTATAGGGAGTTATTGAGGTCTTCAATCACAAACAATTGAATGATTAATGAAAATTTGATGGCCTCAAAGTTATAAATCCATGATGATTTAAAAGGACATCAGTTCAACAAATATTAAAGTATTAGGACAACAAATATTTTTCATTATCCTATAATTGAGTAATTATTTTTATTGACTATGAAAATAAATAAATATACTTACTTGATGTCAATAAATATTTTATTCATAATCCCAACCTTCATTTATTCCTTGATAGATTTCTACTTCATCTCATAGCCTAATAAATCAATGAGAATTATTTTTTTCTATTCCTAAAGTACTAACAGATAATTAGATCCATGATAAGTGAACCCATATATCTTCAGTTTCCATCAACACAAATAGGTTATCTAATATTCATAAGTCCTCATGTGTTGACATAAAACAATAATCTCAAAAAATTATTTGAATATGGACTTCAACATTCCATAAATTTTTAACCCTATAACCCTTCCAAAATATAATTCACCCTTTCTTCCTTAAATATGTTATTATCTTATAACAAAAACATTTTTATTGGATACATTGGTTCATCCTTCCACCAATAGGACATTAAATGAGATTTTATTATTCAAAAATCCTTGTAGAGGGATATAATCACATGAAACTTCACTAATGGATGAACAAATATATTATTATAGGACTTATTCATAAAAAATAGAACATGAAATTCCCAACTAAGGGTGGAAAGGATAATATTTCCATTAATTTTCATTATTTACTTCATCTATTGTGAATTCATAAAAAAAATTCTTTTTATAATAGTTTCTGATGTGTCTTATCATCCATATTATCCCTTATATTGGGGCATTGATTCAGATAATTCCCAAACTCCAGGCACTTGAAACACTAAAGTGTGGGTGGTTCACTCTATTTATCTTTCTATCCACTCATTTAATTAAATTTTTTCTTCTCACCACTTATACATTTTTCTTCTTTGTGGTCAGGATTCCAACACTTGAAACACCTTCTTATTCCTTTTATGAACTCACCTATGTTCTCTTTCCCATAGTTTTGGAATGTATGGGTGTAACATCCAGCCCCATCTCATTGTCCTGAGAGGGTGAAGGAATGATACTTGGACTTATGAGATGTTCCCAAGGTTCCAAAGGCATGAAATTAATACCAAGGGAATAAAGGATAAATTGTGGAACGATTTTCCATTGAGATTCCACCAAAAAAACAATCCACTATCAAAAACTACATGATGCATGTCGACAACACAACCAAACCCATAATATACCGAAAGACAACCAACTAATCCACATCAATCCCAAAAAGCCAAAAACAACCAAACCAAAATTAGAGTACCAAGTGGAAGACTAAAACAAGACTCCAATAGAACTAGAAAACTATCCATAGCTCCACACCAAGCTCCATGCTCCAAGCAACACAACATTACCAAAGCATCATCCGGAACCGCTAGTAAAATGAGATGCTTTACTCTTTCCCGTGTCCCGGAACACAACATCTGTAAAATCACCCAACTTCCAAAGTAGGGGTGAGTAATAATACTCAGTAGGATTTCCCCAAATGACTTCCCAACACACACCACTAGGATAAAACCATTATCACATTATATAAAAAAATTATATAAAACATTAAATCTTTCAACATTTACCAATAAGACAAACATACCCTTACCAATCAACCTTTACCCAAACCATGAAACCCAAGGGAAATCCAAACAACCAAGCCATAATCCATTTCACCATTTCACATTGTCACAAAAAATTATATATTAAAAGGAAACACATAAATAGAAAACCAAAAAAGTGGATCTTCTATCTAACCCTTTAAATACATTTCCTAATAGTTGTGTTTCCTGACCACTATCCATAATGATCGTTTTTCCTACCACTATCCATCACATTATAGTGAGACTTCCCATCCACTTTCACACAACATTTAAATAATCCAAAATCAAGAATATAACCCACCAAATCCAATACAACATGAAAATAAGCATTTCCATGACAGGCCAAACCACTTCCATAAATAACCCATTTATTGAAACCACCCTTAAATCATTTTCCATGCCAAAAAAAAATTCATTAAAACCATATATTTATTAAAAATAATCTTTCACAAAATAATTTCATAAACAAACACTAATGATTTTAAAATCAATATTTTAAAATCACACAACAAAGCCCCCTTTTTTCAACAATAACCAATTTTCCCCAAATTCCCCAAATCACAACCAAATTAGTTTCCAAAAATATTCACATATCATTATCACAATTAATTTCTTGGAAAAACAATTAATTTCAAATATGGCCACTAATTATAACCAAGTGGAGTTCAGATATAATCCATCTACCTTTAGGGTTTTGTAAAATTTGACACATAAGAAATCGCACACCAATTTGGGAAAATGATCTATGAAAACTGTAGTAGATCACCTTCTCTATCATCAAAAATCCTTAAAATAAACACCCAAGTCAAAAAAACCTAATATCTACATGAAATGGATTTAGATGTATAAAACTGAGAGAGAGGGATATGTATATCCATAGGAAACCACAAATAACCATTAGAGGAGACTTACCCGAGAAGAACCGCCTTCAATCCACCAAGAAAACCCTTTTATTTGCTTCCAAAATTTGTGGGAGAGCACCTACAACCTTTGAGAACCCAAATTCCCAAGTGAGGCTCACGTGGGAGGAAGTTTGGATTGAAATGAAGATACCCCTAGGGGCAGATTTAAAAAACCCATTTTTAAGTAGTCACATGGTTAACCCGCACAGTTTATCAAACTGTGTGCTAACCGTGTGCACACCAGTGCCTCGAGAGAAGGGGTATGCACGGTTTCCTCACATGGTTTGGAAAACCATGTGCAGACCATTATAAGTCCATTGTCTCCCCCTACATGGTTACCTGGAGAACCCACATAGTTTTCCGGAATTGTGCTCAAACTATGTGCCCTTAGAAAAGTCTCCAAACTTATTCAAAACCATTTCAAACTCTCCTAACCTCTTCCCAACTCATCCCAATCACTTTAAAAACATAAAAGGTATAAAAAGGTTATTTATCTCACACTGGGGGTTCTAAATTCTCCCCACCATTGTACATTCCGTCCTTGGAAACTAGAGAACCACCGCTTTGCTGAAAGAGCTCAGGTCATTGTTGGACCATCTCTTTCTCCCGCTCCCAAGTATCCTCTTGAATCTGAACATGATTCCACAAATCCCAAATTAAACCAATTATGTTACCATGAAATACATTCTAATTCCTATCCACAATCCACATTGGAACGTGCACCAAGGAAGCATCTAGTTCTAGCTCAACATGATCCCAATGAATGACATGGTCACAATCTAGATGATACTTTTTCAATTGCGACACATGATACCCATTGTGCACTACGATAAACCTTGGTGGAAAAGACAACAGAAAATCCACCTCTCCAATCCACTCAAGTATCTCAAAAGGCCCAATATACCTCAAATATAACTTACCCTACTTCTCAAACTGAGGATGTCCTATCCTGGGATACATTCTAAAAAACACATGATCACCCACCTCAAATGACGATGATCATCGATGATGGTCCACATATTATTTATGATGACTTTGGGTTGTATCCATATGATTTCTTATCAACTTTATTTTATCTATAGTCTCTTAGACTAGGCTCAGTCTAATCATTGACGTGTCACCCGTTTCCACCCAACATAGTGGAGAATGACATGCATGCCCATACAATTCCTCAAATGGATCCATTTGTATAGAATACTGATATCTCTTCTTATAGAAGAACTCCAACAATATAAATTGATCCTCTCATGAACCACCAAAATCCATTACACAATCCCTTATAATATACTCTAATGTTTTGAATCATCCTCTCAAATGGGCCATTCTTCTGAGGAAGATACACTATTCTCATCGTCAACTCTGTTCCAAGGGCATGCTGCAAGGATTTCTAGAAATGAGATGTGAACCTTGGATATCTATCTTATAGAATAGAAACTGGAATGACATGCCTCTTTAACACTTCCTATATATATATTTTGGATAGATCTTCCACCATATGATATTCGTGAATCGAGATGAAATGGTCCGATTTGGTGAGCGAATCCACAATCACACATATGGCATAGTGCTTCCAGACCGTTCTTGGGAGACCCATCCCAAACTCTATTTCTATTTTTCCCATTTCCACACTGGGATAGGTAAATACTACAATATTCATGTTGGGAACTGATTCTCTACCATGACCTACTGAAAATCCATGAATCTTGAGAAAAACCCAACCACATCCCTTTTCATGTCAGCCCATCAAAAGTTCACATTCAACGCCTTATACATATTTTGAATTCTTAAATGGAAATCCCACCTATAATGATGATAAAACCTAAGAAGTTCTTCCCAATAATCCACTGGTATCACCATCTGATTTCGAAAACACAAGGCTGAATTCCCATTCAGTTCCCAACTCTCAATGATCTTCCCACCATTTAGTTTCGACCTCATCTCCATACACTCAGAATCAGATGCTTGTACCTCCTTAAAAAAACCATCCAAGTCAGGAACCAACAAAACTGGAAAGAAGACTGCTCTGTCACCACATTCCTCACATTCCAACTGCTTATCGATTATGACCGACATCAACTTCCACTGATCGGATGCTTGTTTAACTAACTGAGCAAATTATTTCCTACTTAATGTATATGCCACCTAATTTCCCTTACTCGGTGTGTAAATTAAGTAAAAATTAAAAATCTGAAGACATTCCATCCATCTCATTTTCCTCAAGTTCAAATATCTCTATGATAAAATATTCTTTAATCTCTTATGGTCGTTAAACACTATAAATTTCCCACCAAAGATATAATGATGCCACATTTTCAAATCATGAACCACTACTGCTAACTCCAAATCATGTGTTGGGTATTTCTTCTCATGAAACCTCAAATATCATGAGCCATATGAAACCACATGATCTCTTTACCTGAGAAATCACCCCAACCCTAATCCCGATGTGTCACAATACACCACGTACCCTTTCCCTATTTCAGGAAAAACTATGATTGGTGCTATTTTAAGGTGACTGTTTAAATCTTCAAAGAATTTATGGCACTACTCATACAATTTAAATGGTTTGTTCTTCCTTGTAAAAGATTTCATTGGAAAATCCAATCATGGGAAATCAAAAAAAATATCGATAATACCCAGCTAGACCAAGGAAGCTCCACATCTCGAAAATGTTATTTGGTGGTTTCCCTGAGATAACAACCTTTATCTTTTCTGGATCAACTGAAACACCCCTCTCAGAAATAAAATGGTCTAAGAAATGAACCTCGTGTATCCAAAAGTCAGACTTTGACAATTTTTCATACAACTGATGATCCCTCTAGATCCCCAACACTAACTCCAAGTACTGCTCATACTCTACCTGTGTCCTCAAATACACCAGTATATCATCCAAAAATACCACCAAAAAAGAATCTAGATACCTCTAAAATATCCTATTCATCAATTCCATGAACACAGTCCGTGAATTTGTTAGACCAAAGGGAATAACCACATACTCCTAATGGCCATATATACTTCTGAATGATGTTTTGGTAATATCATCATTCCTGACCTGTAATAGATGATATCCCAACCTCAAGTCAATATTAGAGAACCACTGAGCTCCCCTCAACTGTTCAAACAAATCATCAATGTGTGGAAGTGGGTATTGGTTATTTACTGTAACCTAATTAAGTCTATGATAATCAACACATAGCTATAAGGTTACATCTTCCTTTTTAACAAACAAAACTGGTTCATCCCCTGGACACGTTCTAGACCAGATGAACCCTTTGTTTTCTAACTCTTCCAACTGCACCTTTAATTCCCATAATTCTTCTAGTGCCATTCCGTAAGATGGAAGTAGGATAGGACTGGTCCTCTGAAAGAGATCAATCATAAACTCCACTTCTCACAAAGTTGTCAATCTTGAGAATTTTTCAGGAAAAACTTCTATAAACTGATCCACAACTACTGAAATAACACCATCCTACACACCTTCCACCGATTCCAATGACAAAGCCTCTAAGTAATACAAGATCGTTCTAACAACTGGTTCCAACCAAATCTGTTGCACTAAGATTTTCATTCTTATCCCCTCTAAAGAGATTTATGACGCCATCCTCCATCAAAAAACTAATCATTCTCCCATAGCAATCTATGTGGGCCTTAAACATCGCCAACCAATCCATTCCCAAGATTATATCATAAGCATGCATCTCAGGCACCAAAAAATCACACATCAGCCCTATTACATCTAAAACTAATCAATAACCTTGACATAAGAAGGATGAACACTATATTTGACCTATAGGAGTTTTTACTTTCAAAAATAGGGCATCATTTCCATGTGTAAACCCAAAAAATCAACGATGTGAGAAGAAATAAAAGAATGTAAAGAACCCGTGTCAAAAAAATCTTACATCAACGTCGAATTTAAAATAGTTGTACCTTGCAATGTGGATGTTCCCAACTGATCATTTGTCACTGGCTACTCAGCTCCAAAAAACTACTTACTTCCTATGCTTTGATCTTTATTACCTTTCTGAGGAGTCGTGGTGTTCATCAAATCACCATGAAAAACATTACTCTACTACCAAGGTGTATGTTGCTGCCCTCGTCTCATCGAGGAATAAGACCCATACGACCCCTTATGAGTGTCACAGACACCAGACCTTGGAGCATTCAAAAAATAATTATGAAGATTCCCCATATTCATACAATTCTGACATGCTTGAGGTTGTGTTGTATAATCTCTCTTGATGTGGCTCGTAGAACCACACTGAAAACATCCATCCTTACTCTGAGGCTTTGGAGAATGATTCACTAATTTGGCCACCAGATTCTAAGCCATACTCCCACCCTATAAATATGTTTCCCTGTTCTTCTTGAACCCAGATTTTGAGTTACCACTATTTCACATGGGCACCAACATACTTCCCCTTCTAGTATCCCCCAAAAGGTCTCACTCATTTACTGTAGCTCTATTCACCATTATTGGGTAATCATTTATACCCAACACTGCTATCTTAGAAATAATTGTCGAGTTCAACCCATCTTCAAAACATTGTGCCTCCAGTGATGTACTACCCACTACCTCAGGTGAAAACCACACTATGTTCATAAACATAGATGCATATTAATTACCAACAAGTTCCCTTGCATCAAACTGAAGAAATCCATTTTACGTTGAATTCTGAATGTATGAGGGTAGATTTGTTTATTAAAAAATTCCTCAAAACCCTCACATGTCACACTTTTGGTCTGTCCCGACTTGGACTGCCATCTCCCACAACTGAAGGGAATTATCTTCCAATATATACGTGGCTAGTATCACTTTCATTTCTATTGGGGTTCCCAGGAATTCAAATATCATATTCATTCTATTCAGCCACAAATCCTCCCTTTCTGGCTTTGAATGACACCTAATCATGGGTGGAATCTTCCTTTGAAATTGAACTGCATGATCCACATTACCTTGTTCATCCACTTTATTCCCACTTTCCACACCTTAGAAGGATTTCACTATACTCTTCACTAGCTTCTGGTTTACTATAGGATCAGTTGAAACCACATTTTCAGCAGCTTCCTCCGATTGGTCTCTACGACGCTTAATCGGTGCCATTTCTATAACCATAAAAACAACCATAAGTCCCAATCCCTTAACAAGAAAGGGTACAGAATTCTCAAATTCAATTTCATAAAAACTATCACAACCAGGATTTCCACAAGTTCACATTTCCCATGTTTCATTAATTTGAAAAAAAATCCACCATGTTTTGAAAATCAACCCATTTTCAAAGTACCACTAGTATCCATGTTTCAAACCCTTATTTTTTGAAACCCTTTTCAGATATTTCAAAATCCACACGTTCATATCACACCATAAATAATTATACCCCAATGAAATATACATCCTAGTGGGAAGTAATTTCTATCATGCATGACATCCTCATCTCATTGGCTACACCCATGACAATGAGTTATATAATTCCAATAAGTGTCTAGAAACACTAATGTACTCAACTCCCTGGAACTCTAAGTTCATCATAAAAGGGTTTGCTACGTCCTTTTATGCTATAAATTCTATGTTCCAACAATCATATGCTCTTCTACCTTCCCGACTCAAGGAATTGACCAAGAACACATGTCAACACCAAGATCAAAAATCAACTCCAAAGGACTGAATGACTGCTCTCACTTGAAAGCCAAGGACCGAACAAACTGACACCACTTGTAACATCCTGCCCTATCTCATTGCATTGAGAGGGAGGAGGAATAATACTTTTCCTTAGAAAACATTCCCAACGTGCCAAAGGCTAGAAATAAATGCTGAGGGCTTCTAGATTAAATTGAGAAGCGATTTTCCCTTAAGATTCAACCAACCAACAAAACAATCCACTATCAAAAAACTACATGATGCATGTCAACAACATAACAAAACCCATACATTACCAAAATAAAACCAAATAATCCATAACAATCCCACAACAAAAAAAACAACCAATCCAAAATTAGAGTATCAAGAGGAAGACTAAAACAAGACTCCAAAAAAACGTGGACACCATTCATAGCTGCACACCAAGCTTCATGCTCCAAGCACCACAACATCACCAAACCATCATGACAAAATTCTAGGAAAATGTGATGCTTTACTCTTACTTGTGTCCCAGAACACAACATCTAAAAAAGAACCTAACTGACAAAGAATGGGTGAGTAATAATACTAAATATTATTTCCCCAAGTTGCATCCCTACATATGCCACTAGGATAAAACCATTATCACATTATATAAATAGTTTATATAAAACATTAAATAGTTTAACATTTACCAATAAGACAAAAACACCCTTACCAAGACACCTTAACCCAAACCATGAAACCCAAGGGAAAGCCAAAAACCCATGCCATAAGCCATTTCACAATTTCACATTATCAAAAATGTTGGGGAAAAATCCCTCAAGGTATCATTCAATCATTTTTGAGGTGATTTTATTTTCTGAAAAAGTGGGCATCTGTGTTATGATTGTTGACAAAGAAAAACATGACATACAATTTTGTTGACAAAGGTGATTTCATGGTGGAATTTTGAGTTCAAGAGTTGTGGTCAATGATCCAGGTTTGATTCATGAACTTCGACAAAGGAATTGATGATCTGGAGGCGGTACAAAAAGAACAGATATAAGGTGGCATCATTTTCCATTGATTGCCAAAAATTTTGGGCCTGAAAATAGACAAATGGAGAAAAGTGGTTTTGTCAATGATATGTGTGCGCCATGTACGTGAAGGAGAGTAAACTTGTGAGCCTAATGTTTTTCATGATCAGAAGGTCAAAATATTGAAAAGGAAAGAGGGTCGCGCAGGTATTGGTCTAGTCGCGCAGGGGACTTGCGCGCCGTGAAGAGACTTGCGCGCTAATGCCTAGAAGGGTTGGGAACTTGTATGCCTATTGTTTTTCAAGATCATAATATCAAAATATGGAAAAGGAAAGAGGGTCACGCAAGTTTTGGGTTGGCTGTGTAGGTGACTTGTAAGGGCAGAGATGTGCGCACCGAAACATGCGCGTCGTGGTTAGACTTTCACGTTGTCGCACAGGGTGGCCAAATGCCTATAAATACAGGACCACCCCTCCTCATTTTTAATGGAGTTCAATGCATAGAAAAATCATATATCCCATCGCGCTAGTGTGGTGTTCGTGCAGGTGGTGTGTGGTCGCGCAGGTGGACTTGCACACCAGTGTTTGAAGTTGCACGCCCTTTGGTAGTTGCGCACCAATATTTGTTTGGGCGTAAAGGGGGTTGAGTCGCGCAGGTTTGGAGTTACAAAATATTGTGATGCGCAGGTGTTTGAGGTAGACCTGCACACTAGTTGTGACATGCACTCCGATACTTGCGTGTCGGCTTAGACTTTTTCTCCAAGTAACGTTGATTCCCTGGCAGTGTTTTCGGGCAGTTTGGAAGCTAAAATTTTTCCCGATACCTTCGGTGAAAAGAGAGATTCATCTACGGGTGAATGTTGGACTTCAACAGAGAATCCACATACAATAGAGGATGTATTAATTAGTGATAATGAAGAGACCTACAGGTCTCTAAACTGGGAGTGGATCCTTTTCGGAGTAGTGAGAAAAGGAAGAGGAATAAGGTGATCCTCTCCACCGGCAGTGATCCAGAGAAAGAGAAACAAGGAGTGACCCTTGGTAAAGCAGGGAGCTGACCCTAAACCTTGTGAAGGCAGTGAGCCTGGGATAGAGTGACTATTCTCGAACCTTTGTATCCACATCTACTGAAGAATAGTGGAATTTGGTACGACCGACCACTTGTCGGCGTATGCTCCTTGGACGTATCCCAGTGAGGGTGAACCAAGTAAAAATCTATGTGTCTGCCTGCTTATTTCCCTGCATTGCATTTAAAGCATCATCACCAGATAAATAAGAAAATAAGTGATCCTGATAAACACACAAGTGAAAACAATGTGACCCTTGTAATAAATAGGCCAAGATCCAGTGGGGCACGAAGAACATTGAAAAAGAATATCCATACCCTGATTCACCCCCCCTCTCAGGGTATATAGGCCCCTATTGTTCCTAACAATTGGTATCAAGGGAAAGGTTGATTTTATCATATTTGTTTTCTCAGACTTGGTGTAGTCAATTTGTGGGCCATGGAAAAAGGAAAAACATCAAAAAAGAATCAGAAGTCAGGTGATATCCCTCGGTGTGGAAGTGTTTAAGGAAAAGTTGTGATTCAACTAAAAGAATCAAACAGCTTACTGAAAGAAGGCCTGGATGAATCTGATAGGGAAAATATTGATTCACTCAATCATGATGTAGGAATGAGTGATGTACTTAAACATCAAAGTGATATCAAAACAACTAATGATGAAGAAGTTTTAAGAATGAGGCCACCAATTGATGTTGTCAAAATGACAAAGAAATTAGATCAGAAATTGGATGAAGAAGTCAAATATAAAGATATCTGGATACAAGTATTGGAAATTGAGTTCAACAAGATAAGAGGCTTAAATAAAAGGATTATTGATGTGGCTACTAACCTAAGGTGGAATGATGAGTCTCAAGGTTAAGAACTACAAAATATGGCTATAATGAAAGGAAAACAAAAGGCTGATGATTATCAAGATAATAACAAGTCAGATGATGTTTGGAATCTAAAAGATAGAAATGATTATCTAGAAACATAGTTGTCTGAAGAAGATCAGAAGAATCAATGTCTACAACAAGCGAATAAATCTGTCTCTAAATCTACTTCTCAGGAAAAATTGAAAGTAAAGGAGCAAGGTGACATGGAAGAGAAGCTCACACGAGAACTTGAAGATGAGATGAGGTGTGGAAAGAATATCAGAAGAGAACTCAATGCCCAACTTGAATCAAGGGATATGAAGATTCAAAATTTGGGAGAATAACTAGAATCAGTGAAGATGGAAGTGGTGAAATCCAATGCTAAAGGAAAGCCTAAAATGAAGGATGCCTTACACTTACTATTTGATCATCCTTAGGTAGGTGATGATGAAATGAGAAGAAAATTTTTTATTTCTGAAAATATCCAAGAACAAATTATCTCATCTCAATGACCTTACAGTTTGGGAAAAACTGGTATTGGATTTGATGAATTCCCTCCCATGCATGATAGAAAAAGAGCTGTGAATAGTCCCATAATTAAAGAAAATCATGTAGGTTCTAGAGATAGGCCTAAGAGGGCAGTTCCATGAAGTAGTGATGACATGTGATATTTCTGAAAGATTCATGGCCACACATCAAGATTATGTTTATAAGCACATTAATACATCTTAGGCTATGAAAATAGAAACATTACTAGATCTAAGAAGAAGAAGATGTGTCATGAGAAATCAGAAAAAATAATCTCTCAAAGGAAAGCATCTATTAGACGCTATTACTGTGGATGAATGGGACACACCATGAGTATGTGTCAGGAAGATCAATAGCCTCGTGTTAGAAGAATAACTCAAGGTGTATCAGCATCTCAACATAAAAATGACGAAACGAGGTATGACTTTTATGGAAGATGTTTTATATGTTCAGATTATGGGAATTTGGAAAAAATTGCAGTAAGAAGAATGCAATAAAAGAAAAGGAACTCGAAAGGATATTCTCGACCCCAATGATGCATAATGAGAAATTATACATTGGGAGACAAAGTGGTAAGGATAAGAACATGCTTAGAGCCTCAGGGGAACCACATGGAGATGAATGAAAGGTGTATCAGTCACCTCCTCTATCATAATCACAACATCTCTCAAGGAGAGAATGTGAACAAACTTGGAAGATTGAGGGGAGATCTACTCCAGCTATGATAAAAAATAATGAATGTTCAATGGAGAACTCAACACTAGTGAAAAATATTATGGTGACTCGGACATCTGATAAAATAATGAAGAACAAAGAATGTATTAAAAAATATGCATGTCATGTTCCACAACAAAAAGTGGAGGAAGGTGCAAGATCCTTGCAATGTTGGAAGAATAAAGGGAATATGGAAAGAAAAGATAATTCTGATCAGAGAAGTAATCAAGGGAAATGGAATTTTTGTGGAACGTAATAGACAGAAATGTGTACTAGTGGGTTTAAACCCCAAATGGTGAGAAAGTCCAAGCCTACAGAATCTTCATATTAGAAAAAGACTCAGCATGTGAATAATGAATTCTTAGTCATATGGCTAGAGTAGTTGATGTTGTCTAGGCAGCTAGAAGATGCAAGGAAAGAGTGTGATTCTCTACGAGAAGTAATCAAAGGGTTGACCCATTAGGATAAACCACAATCCTCCTCTTGAGGATTCCAGAAGAACC
Source organism: Viscum album (assembly GCA_963277665.1). Taxonomy (NCBI): domain Eukaryota; kingdom Viridiplantae; phylum Streptophyta; class Magnoliopsida; order Santalales; family Viscaceae; genus Viscum; species Viscum album. The sequence continues at coordinate 1,171,911,758 of OY728156.1, forward strand.
CCTCTCCCTATGTATATAAATTCTATTAACTGATGATTCAAGTGTTTCAGGTTTTAGGGAGATATGATCCAAGGGGAAGTGGAATTTAAAGATGAAAAGTGTACATGCTGATATGCTTCATAGTATCGATTGGCTCAAATCAGGTACCGGAGTTGAAGAAGAAAGGGAGAAATAGAGAACAATAAGAAGTGATTGGGTTACTAACTTTATCTCTTGTTTCCTACACTGAGTTCCAACTCAGTAGGATTATAAATTTGGTAAATGGATCAATGATGAGTGCCAGATTAGAATAAATGATGCATGAGAAAGTGTTAAGAGACTCAGGGAGAGCAGAAGTGGCTGAAGTTGATTCAGAAGAAGATACTGGTGGTGAGTACGTGGAAGTAAAATCTTTATCTGTACAGAAGTCATAGAGTCGAGCTAAAATTGACAGGCAAAATATCATCAGTGATTAGTCAGCTCCAGTTCAGACATGGAAAATGAAATCACTGCAGAAGGTATCTTTTCTATATTAGGTTGAGCCGAAATGCTTTGCTGATGTAGTTGAAGATGAAAATTGGGTTCAGGCCATGAATGAAGAGCTAGATCAGTACTTGAAGAAGCATGGTTTCCAGTGTGGGGTAGTTGATTACAATATCTATTTCAGCAATGACAGTAATCAAAGGATTATGGTTTTGGTTTATGTCGATGACATAATATTTGGCGGATCAGATGAATCTCAGGGAATACAGTTCTCTGAATCCATGAAAAATGAGTTTGAAATGTCAATGATTGGAGGGATAACATTTTTCCTGGGTTTGTAGGTGACATAAAGAAGTAATGGAACTTTCATTTCTCAATACAAATATTACAAGGAGGTTCTAAGAAGGTTTGGAATGGATAATTCCAAAGAGATGAATACTCCAGTTGCTACCCAGATGAAATTATCAAAATATGAGGATGACAAGGCAGTTAATATCACAGAATACATGGAAATTATTGGATGTTTGCTATACTTGACCGCAACAAGTCCTGACATTGTTTTTTCCACATGCCAAGTAGCGAGATATCAGAGTGATCCCATGGAAATCCACATGCTTGCAGTGAAAATAATTCATTGATATATCAAAGGAACTATGGATTTTGGTCTGATGTATAATGACAAATCTCAATCAATGTTATTGGGTTACACAGATGCAGATTGGGTCGGATCAGTAGATGATAGAAAATCAACGTCAGGAGGTGCATTCTATATTGGTGGATTGTGTATTTCTTGGATAATAAAGAAGAAAGATTGGATTTCATTGAGCACCGTAGAAGCTGAGTATATTGCGGCCACTCAAGAATGCACACAGTTACGGTGGATGAAGCAGTCGCTTGAAGATATAGGAGTTGAACTAAAGTCTCTGATCAGAATCCAGTGTGATAACTCAGTTGCTATCAATATCATCAAAAATATTGTCCATCATTCAAGTAAAAATCACATTGAGATAAAGTATCATTTTATCAATGAGAATGTTGAGTAGGGAATCGTGAAGTTGGAGTATATTCCTACAGAGCAACAGGTTACAGACATTCTGACAAAGGCCTTACCCAAGGAAGTGTTTGAGAGGCATAGACTGGCTATGGGAGTTCAGTTGACCTCTCACACTTAAAAGAGTGTGGATGTGGGACCCCCCCCCCCCCCCTCTCCCCGAGGTATGATGTGTTTTTTCCCAAATGTGCTGATATGTGTTCTCTACTCTGTTATAGACTGAAAAGGCATTACCTTTGGGTTCGTTGACAAAGGGGGAGAAAATAGTGTTTGTTCAAGAGGAATAATGTGTGGTAATTTGAGAAATCATGAAAGATATGGGGAGAAGCTGACAGGTGGAGCAGCCAGATAGGTGGAGTGCAATTAGATATGGGGGAGAGTATTAAATCTGACGATGCTAGAAGTGATCGATCAAAGAGTAGATATCACGATAGTTGAGGATCGTGATAAAATCATAAGAGTGGTGTAGAAGAGTAGTGTTGGAATGTGGTAAGAATATTTCCAACAATTGGTATTCCAAAAAACTGGTATTAGTTTGGTGTCAACATTGGGTGCCAGAGTTGAAGTGATTCATCAATAAACTTTTCATTTACTCTTGTTTCTCATGCCAAGAATTGCTAATGTGGGATTAGGGTATGTGTTGAGTGAATCCATGATCGCTATTATAATCTCAATAGGTTAATGGTGGCTAAAGAGTTAACGATGTATCTTTTTATGGAATAGATTTCAACAATCCCAAAGGGGGAGACTGTTGGGCAAAAATCCCTCAAGGTATCATTTAAGAATTTTTTAGGTGATTGTGTTTGTTGACAAAGTTGACATCTGTGTTGTGGTTGTTGAAAAAAAAACATGACATACAATTTTGTTGAAAAATGGGATTTCATGGTGGAATGTCGATTTCAAGAGTTGTGGTCAATGATCCATGTTTGATTCAAGAACATCGATAATAGAATTGATGATCTGGAGGTGGTACAAAAAGAACAGATACAAGGTGGCGCCGTTTTCCAGTGTTTGCCAAATTTTTGGGCCTGATAATCAACAAAAGGAGAAAAGTTGTTTTGGAAAAGATACTTGCGCGCCCTATACTTGAAGGAGAGGAAACTTGCTAGCCTAATGTTTTTCAGGATCAGAGGGTCAAAATATGGAAAAGGAAAGAGGGTCGCACAGGTATTTGTGTGGTCGTGCAGGTGACTTGCGCGTCGTGAAGAGACTTGTGTGCTGATGCCTAGAAGGCTTGGAAACTTGTGTTCCTATTGTTTTTCAACATCAAAATATCAAAATATGTAAAAGGAAAGAGGGTCATAAAAGTATTGGGTTGGTCGCACAGGTGACTTGCAAGGGTAGAGACTTGCGCGCCGAAACTTGCGCACTAAGGGTAGACATGTGCACCATAGCGCAGGGTGGCAAAATTCCTATAAATACAGGATCACCCCACCTCATTTTTAACGGATTTCAACACTTAGAAAAATCAGAGCTCCCATCGCGCTGGTGTGGTGGTCACGCAGGTGGTGTGTGGTCGCTCAGGTGTACTTGCACGCTAGTGTTTGAAGTTGCATGTTGATTGATACTTGCGCGCCAATATTGGTTTGGGCGTAAAAGTGGTTGAGTCGTGAAGGTTTGGATTTTTAGAATATTGTTTCGTGTAGGTGTTTGAGGTAGAAATGTGTTCCAATTGTGACTTGCATGCTGATACTTGTGCACCAGCTTAGACTTGCGCCCCAAGTATGGTTGATTTCCCGACTGTGTTTTCGGGCTGCGTGGAAGCTGTAAGTTTGCCCGATACCTTTGGTGCAAATAGAGATTCATCTACGGGTGAAATTTAGACTTCAACAGAGCATCCACATACAATAGAGTATGTATTCATTAGTGATAATGAAGAGACCTACATGTCTATAAACTATGAGTGGATCCTTTCTGGAGCAGTGAGAAAAGGAAGATGAAGAATGTGATCCTCTCTACCGGCAGTGAACCAGAGAGAGAGAGAAACAGGGAGTAACCCTTGGGAAAGTAGTGAGCTAACCCTAAACCTTGTAAAGGCAGTGAGCCTGGGACAAAGTGACTGTTCCCAAACCTTTGTATCCATATCTAGTGAAAAATAGTGGAATTTGTTACGATCGGAAACTTGTCTGTGTATGCTCTTTGGATGTAGCCCAGTGAGGGTGAACCAATTAAAAATCTCTATGTCTTCCTGCTTACTTTCCTGCATTGAATTTAAATCATCGTCACTAGATAAAGAAGAAAATAAGTGATCATAATAAACACACAAGTGCAAACAAAGTGACCCTTGAAATAAAGGGGTCAAGATCCAGTGGGGCATGAAGAACTTGGAAAAAGAATATACATACCCTGATTCACCCCCCCCCCCCCCTCTTAGGGTATATAGGCCCCTATTGGTCCTAACAACAACAAATTCCATATTACAAGGCAACTCACAACAAGGCAACCAAAATGGTAGACCTTTCATCCTACCCAATCACTACATTTCCAACTTGTTGTGCTTCCCAACCATTGTCCATCATGGTGGTTCTTCTAACCACTATCCATCACCTTTTATAGTGATACTTCCTTCCCACTTTCACAAAACATTTCAACAAGACACAACCAAGAATATAACCCACCAATGCCACGACAACATGAAGATAACTAGTTCCATAACATACCAAACCAATTAAATAAATCACCCATTTATTGAAACCACTATTAAATCATTTTCCATAACAAATCACATTTCAATAAAACAACATCTTTGTTATAAACCATATTTCAGAAAACATTTTTTATAACCATCCACTAATTATTCTAAAATCAACATTTTAAAATCACACAACAAATCCTCCCTTTTCAACAATAACTCATTTCCTAAAAATTCCCAAATCACCACAAAATGGGTTTCCAACAAGATTCACACATCATTATCATAGTTAATTTCAAGGAAAACAACTTAATTGAAACCAAGGCCACTAATTCTAACCAAGTGGAGTCTAGAGAGAATCCACCTACCTATAAGGATCTGACAAATTCAACCCCCAAGAAACTGAACCTAAATCTGGGAAAATGCTCTAATAAAACCGCTCTAAATCTCCTTCTCTATCATCAACAATCCTTAAAATCAACACCCAAGGAAACCATAACACTATATATACACACAAAAGGTTTAGATCGAGAAAACAGAGAAAGAGGGTGATGTAAATCTAGAGGAATCCACAATGAACCATGAGAGGAGACCTACCCAGGAGGAACCCCCTTCAATCCACCGAGAAACCCCTTGGATTTTCTTCCAAAACATGTGGTAGAAGACCTCCAACCTTTGAGAAAATAAAATCCTTGAGTTAGGATCGTTTGAGATGAAGTTTGAAATGAAATGAGGCAACTTCGAGGGATCCCGAATTTAAAACCCCCCTTTTTAAGTTGTTGCACGATTAGCCCACACGGTTTGGAAAACTGTGCGCTAACCCTATGAATGCCACTGCTTCGAGAGAAGGCTTCTGCATGGTTTCCTTGCATGGTTTGGAAAACCATGCACATACTAAACGAATCCTACTATCTACCCATGTATAGTTACCTAGAGAACCCACGTGTTTTTCCCTAACCATGATCAAACCGTATACCCTTAGAAATGTCTCCAAACATATTCAAAACCATTCTAAACTCTCATAACTTATTCCTAACTCATCCCAAGCACTTTAAACACATAAAAAGGCATAAAAAAGGTTATATACCTCAATCCTGCAGTTCTAAAATGGGTTTGAATCTTTTTCTTATCTCTAGGGGTTTTTAATTCCCCTTAAACTCCATCTTCCTCTTCTTATAAAGACTATAAGATTGACAAGTAAATCCAACATCCATTTAAACTTTCATTGAACAATGTAAAATCTATTAATAGCTACTAAAGAATCTTATGGAAAAATACCTTTTGATACTTGTCTTTAAGAAACTGAAGAACCTATTAGATTTAATTTTAGTTTGGATGGTAATTCTAGAAGCATACCTCGCAAGTCTTGTGAAATTAGCCTCATAGGTACAAATAGATTCATCATCATTTTTCTTCAACTCAAGGAACTCCTTTTACATCTTTGTATTATTAACACAAGGAAAATACTTACTAAAAAATATGTTCATGAACTCATCCCAATCCCTGGATTCAATTTCATCTTGCTTCCTCATATTCTTGATTTTGTCCCACCACTAGTATGCTTCACATTCTAATTGATAAACATCAAGAATGACTTTCTCATGATCTGAACACTTGAGAATGGAGAACATATTTTCAGTGTTACAAATCCCTTGCTCAACAATAAGTGGATTATATGACCCACTGAAAGAAGGTTGATGATGCCTCATGAAGGACTGAATAAAATTTTGTTCCCTTATTTTCTTATTTAGAAACTCTCTATAATTCATTTATTCTTAAATCTATGATATTATAGAAATAAGGTTTGGTATTATATCCCCTACAGCATTCATATATTCAGAAAAACCTATGTATCATTGTCCATTTCAATCACCATTAATGTGTTTTCTTCAGGTTCTATCCATTGACTAAAACCAAAATAATAGAGTAAGAAACATTTATCATAATGAGGAACCACATAATCAAGAAAATTTACATATAGGATTTCTGACATATGGAACCTTCCTTTTAATAGATGACACCATAGGTTTATCCTAGGTTATTCATAATAGTATTATATTCAAGTACTTCCCAATGGTTCATGATGTGTTTTTGAATTTCAATGCATGTCCCCCAGAAGTGTCAACCCAGGTGTGCAGTAAGGCCCATTGTCATGTACCAAATTACCCTAATTCAGGATTCGAACATATTCTCAGAGTTGTTACCTCTATGTAAATCAATTCTTGATCGACATCCACTTGCGATATCTATACAAGGATGTATTTGTAGGAAACCACTCACTCTTTCCATTACCAAAATTCCAAGACTTGTTCCAAAATGTTAACTCTTCTATATACTTATCCTTAGAGTCACCCCTAGAAAAATCCTTATAAATATACATAGAGATATCACTAATGTTCTCTCACCCTATTTTCCAAAGGATGACTAAACCTTTCCTTTGATACCAACTATATCAACCAAGGTTTGACATACATTGATATTACATCATTTTACATAAATATTTAGTACATTACAAAAAATACATGCCTGAGGACCATAATAGTTTAGTGTATTTGGACACATAGAAAAAAAAATTCTATACTAGTGAATGATATTCAAAATCTCTAGTAAAGATCTATACCTATATTACATATACTTAAAAACATTCTTCATAACCCGGGGAAAAGAAAATCTTAGAAAGAGGTGAGCTCAGATGCTTAGTAAGGGTAAATAAAGTAAATGTGTAAGCATAACATGAAAAAAGGTTATGGAACTTGATAATATAATTTGAATATTATACCCTACAAATTCGGGATGATAATAATTATTGGAAGTTCATAATATATTGAGAATAATAAAATTAATAGCATAAGTCATGAAAGCATAACATGGGAATAAGACATGGAATTTCCGGCATGCACATTGGTTTATAACATTGTGAAAATGTATAAGAAGAAAAAAGTTCACTCATTAAGTTAAAGACATGATATAATATACCCAGGTCACCTTGTGTACATACTACTAGGTCCATCCATAAAATCTTGAATGTGTAATCAAATTCATGCATAACCTTATGAACATGAATCCAGGTCCATTCATAATATTGTGAACATGTAATCAGGTTCACACATAACATTAGGAACATGAAATCAGGTTCACACACAACATATATACTCATGAGTCATCCATTATTACCCAATTCATTAGAGGGAGATATAGGTCCAACCCATCTTATAATAACATCATTCATAAATGTTCCATAAAATAAAACTATCATTATATCATGACCCATTAAAGACATGTTTTATAAACATCAAATCATAACCCATGAAATAAAATGGGTATCATTAATGTTTCATCAAATCATAAACTATAAAAATATATATATTATGTAATAACTTCATGGAATCATAACCCATTAAAAGAAAACTGTTTCAAATTTATATAACTTGTGGAAGATAAATGGGTCTCATAAACAACATGACATAAAAGAAGAAACCATTATTAAAAATAATATGAATGAATCCTTTATAACATTTCCTATAAAGGAATGTGTAACATAAAAGTATTTCATATTAGATGGAAAATAATTTTTAAATATCTCTTGAAAACATTTCTTGAGGAAAATATCTTTTCTCTTTTGAAAAAATTCCTTTTAAATCATAAAACATTTTTGAAACCCATTTTCAATGAAAATACTTTGAAAACATAAAAACAAGTATTGAAATTGTTCTGAAAACCTTTTCCATTGAAAATATATGAAATAGGCTTGAAAATATTTTCAAAAACTTTTATTATAAAATTAATTTTAAAACAAATTTTCTTAAAAATTAAACTTTTATAAATGCATAGGAAGCTTCAAATAAATGACGGTTGGTAAATCTGTACATGCCGTACGAGGTAAAAGAATATTCCTTTTCAACGGTATACATGTTAGAAAAATACGTTGTTTGGAAAGAGACAATAATATTCCTTTGAATATATGGTTAAAATAAAAAAAAATTAAAACTTTATTCAAAATATTATAGAAGAATGGTTCTATATTCTTGGAACCCTTTTTAGAAAACATAGATTTTTGACCGAAGAGAGGGTTAATTAGGGATTTCTTAAAAAACATTATTAAATATATTTTGTACCAAAGAGTAAAATTATAGTAATAATACATGGTTATATCTTGAATTAATCGAGTAAATTGAAACTCATGAGTATTCTTTAGATATTAATCACGAGATTTCCTCAAATAATCGTAATCATTAACAATCTCAAAATGCGATGAGATTGGTTCAATAAAATCTTATCAATTGGTAACTTGGTATCTTACTCACCATGTAAGAAAATAAAAATATATTAATATTGAAATTTCATTAAAAAAATTATATTCATGATAAAACTTGTAAAATTGAATTATATACACCTCAAAAAAAGAATTTAGGTTCATAACCAAACAAGAGTCTCACAGAAGGGAAATTAAGACAAAACTATTTTATTGAATTGTAACTCTTGAAACATAAACCCTGTGAAATAAAGAGAATTTAATGGATATGTAAATACACATAAATTTAATTATAATAATCATTTAATACATCCATGGGTAGTATACACACCACACCAAATGATGGGGTGGTGAATAAAGCATGTATCTTGTAGAAATAAGAAAGAAAAATGAAGTCTCATTGCTATATATTGACTCTCATCATACTCATTAAATAATCCTATTTAATAAATATAAATTTATTATAAATATATCCCAAAACCATATTCTTACTTATAATACCTTACATTTTTTTATTATGTCTTTATATCACCCACCTGTTAACAATTATATGTTAAGGTTTCACTTCGGGTAATATCTGCTTTATTTTTCGCATGTGTCTTAATTTGTTATATATTTCATCCTTATTTATATAATTATTTCTAGAATATAAACTATTATTTAAATATAATTAATATTTAGTATATTTTTATTATAATAATCCTTTGAATATATAAGTATCAAATGGAATACATCATTCATGGAGACGGTAAGCCGTACATACGCATGACCACTATTTTCATTTAATTGTCATGTTGAAAGGTAGAAAGTAATATATATATATATATATATGTAATTGTAATTAATACTTTATATTTATTGAATCATATATATTCAGTAAACCCATATTTAATACTTTCCATGTAGTGTATGAACGAATCACATTACTTTGAGGGGGCGATAGTCCGCACTTCCTCAAACGAAATTATCACGTTTATAAAAAATTGAAAGTATAAATATATGTGATTTAAAATAATTATATAATACTAAATAAATAATAAATACAATATATAAAATTTATATACAGTGATTTTCCATCATATATTCCACCACTAGAGGCGATAATGGAAAACTAAACAATCATCATTAAGTAAGGTAGTAGTTCGCTGTACACGTAAAAGTATGTTATTTACCCATTAAATGGAAGTGTGTGTAAGTGTTGGTTGAAAACATATAATAAAAACATCCTATTATATTTATTATATATATTTTATTAAAAAATATTGTAATAATAATATTCAAGGAAGTGTAGAAAGAAAATAAAGAAAGGGGTTTGAGGGAGGGAGTAACCTCTTAATCGTGTAACTCTTTTTGGTTTGAACCAAAGATCTTCCTTGGTAGGATTTATGAAAAATGTTGTCTTCAATTAGGAAGTGGGTGATTTGGGTATATATTTTTTATGATTTTGTTTGAGCCAAACTTTCTTGAGATGTGTGAGGAAGTGCCAGGAAAGGGGGCCTTTTATAATGGAGGAGGAGTGTCACTCGTGTAAGATTCTTAAAGAAAGAAACATCACTAAAGTTTTTCAATTTAAAGTGGATAAATAATAGTCCAATGTCAAGATAAGTTAGTACAGGTTTTAAATATTTATTTACAATAGATTTGGGACTGCTGTATTGGCCGTTTCGGTTTTCAGGTTATGGTTTAGTTCATTATTAAACATAATTTAATCTTAATCGTTGTAATTAATTTTAATTAACTTCACAAAGATTTTTGGTCAAAAACTAATTTGAGATTATTATTCATTATAAATTATTATTATTCAAAAAATATAATCCATTTTTCTAAATTCCACTCACAGAAGTGGCATAAATTATTTTAAATTTAATCTCGATGTCATGTCAACAATACGGGTTTTTAAAGTAAAAAGATCCAAACATTTGCTGTGTTTTTATAGTCAAATTCAAAGTGTAAATGATTATAATGGCCTAAATTGTATTAATTAGTAAAAATATTACCTAATTAAACTTTAAAAACAATATCAAACATAATTTAATATTATAAATAAATTAGATGAAAAAGAAGTTTTGAATTAAATATCTGTATTTTTTGTTATTCATTTAAAATGAATTTTCACAGAAAAATACAAAAAAATTACCCTAAGATAATTTTTATGTTTCTATTTCAATTATTAATCTTATTTTTTACCTTTTAGATTCATAAAAGTTTTAATAATTTTATTTAAAATATTTTCACCATTAAAAGGTAGTAATTGTGCCTTAATAAAAATATAGGTTTTTATGTGTATCATTTGGTTTGTTCTTATGTTATGAGAACAAAATATATTGGATTAATATAAAAAATATTTATTTGGATTTAAAAATTATATATTAAATTAAAATTACTTAATAATATTAATTTATTTTATTTTATTGGATTAGAATAACTTTTTGAGCATTGTAACAGTTTTCTATAAAAACACATAATTTATATTCAATTAGTTCTTAAATTCATTTTTAAATAAGTTTTAACAAATTAATTTATTTTATATTTTTTGAAAATAATATATTTACATAAGTTAGTTAATAATATTCAAAAAAGATAATTTAATGTCTAGGTTATATATTATTATATATTTTTAATAATATATTATTATTCGATAACACTCTATCAAGCATGTTACGCAAGCCATCGACGAAAGTCATTGTTCCTTGTAACGCAATATAAACTTGGTTTTACATGTATATCAAGATAAAATTTATGTTTTGTGTAGTTTTCATAAGCCAAACATTTTTCTTTAATATAAAATAATCTATTTTTAGTGTTGTGTGAAATGAAAAATATGAAAAAGGTTAAATTAATTCAAAAAAATAGTTCACAAAATCTCATGGTGTTATAGTAAGAGTCACTTCCAAGATCTCTATGAGGAACATAAAAGTAAATATCTCTTTTTTATGATTTATTCCAAAAAAGGTGGAAACTTTATAAAGGCATAAGTTGTGTAAGAATCACCTGATGAATGTGTAATAGTAACATAGTGTTAATGTTGAACAAAATTAGAAAAGTACTGAGGGACATTGGGAAATGTAAGATTAATTTAACAATAATAGAAGAATCATTTAGTTATAAATTATTAAATCACTCTAACCTATTCTGAATTTCATGACAACCATAAGTTATAAAAAATGGGATATCTCTAGAATAAATTATTCTAAATAGAATTAAATGAGTTGATACAAGAATGGTTATTTTATGATACAAAAATAATAATTATTCATAAATAATTGTGATTCTAGATGAGAAAAATATAAATATTTACATGGATAATATGATCACACTGTGAAGAAAAATTATGTATGGAGAACCAACATAAATATGATTATGTTAAATGAGTGGCACTAACATCGTTAAGAGATGGCATGATGCAATGGTATTCTTACATTCCACCATGGATAGAATTAAAATAATTATGACTTTTGTGAATGTTTTAAAGGGGGTTTATTTTTATTATCTTCATATATTTTAATAATATGAAATGATAAAAAATAAATAGATATTATTGTATAGTTTTAATGAGACTATTTCTCTACTACAAATTGAGGAATAATTTCATATTTGAATTATGAAAATAATCTTATTGAGAATATGAAAAATATATAGTGATAATTTTTTAAAGGAATAAATATATATAACACAATGATAAAGGGTTTCTATTATTGAGATCTGATACTAATATTCTTTTGAATACTCTCTCTATGTAAAATAAGAATAATAAGCTGACGATATCCATGAATAGAATACCATGTGTGTCAGGAAATATGGATGATGAAGAATCCCTATGATATATCCATGTCATAAAATATGATTAATAAGTGAGAAGATATTTTACACTACTATACATGTTATCCATGTGTTAAAGTACCTAATTAATATTAAGGAAGAAGAAAATTTGTAGTATCAAATTTTCTATAAGGGTCGATCATTCTAAGTTTGAATTGAGACAAAAGGGTCTATGTGCATATAGGGTTTATAATTGTATTTTGGTATTTAAATACTATTTGATTGATGGAAAAGATATTATTATTTGATTACATGAAATTTAAATCAGAAACAAATATATTTCTAGGAATTTATAAGGAAAACCATTTCAGAACTAAAGTGTCCTAATTTAAGAATATATTTTATAATCATGATACTATAAAGATTTAAGGAGGAAGTAACTATATTAGGAAGTAAAGATACATCCCTAATGGTATAGTATGATTCTAGAACACATCTAAATTATAGGGAAATACTTGGGGAAAGATTATAATTCCCCACCCCTTATGTGTGTTTTGGTGTGGATAATACATTCATGCACATTTTTAATCAATGTAATTGACTAGTGATAATATGTATCTCCATTTGGGCCTAAACAGAATAAGGAGTGGGTCCCCACTTTATGGTTTACCTTTTAAAAACCAATTATGTAATTTTTATTTATTCCCCACATTTCGTGTTTTGGTGAGTGTTGATGGCATGTTAACATATCCTTGATTATTAACTATGAAATAGGTGCAAATAAAAAGTGGGTAAAATTAGAAGAAAAATTAAAATTATATAAATATAAATTAATATTGATCCCCACTAAAGTTCTTAAATATTCTACTGGGCACTTCAATTAGAATCATAGATAGCATGGGTTACTTATTATTATATCTCGATATCTTATATATTTTTATTTTAATTGGTATATATGAAGTGAAATTTTGAATATTCAAGGTTACCTTATATACAGAACAAAAATAAAATCCTATCAATAGAGAAATAGAGGTTTCATCCAAAACTCAACAGAACAAGAATAAAATAGAGATAAAGAAGTTGATAAAAATTTCAATGGTAAATTAAGATACACTATAGCTTGAAAATAAGAAAATTTATAATTTATCTAACATATCTATTGATAATGATCCTCTAGAATAATATTTTTATGGCTATGAATATTTTGTGTATTTAATCAGTTGAGGACCTATACACTGAATTCAATAATTATTTGCGAAATTTTCTTATTGATTTTTTCTCTATTTATTTATTTTTTTAAGAAACTATATGATGAAAGAGAATTACTAGAGTTGGAAGCTAAAGATATTGTGATTGAATTTGATGAAAAATTACAAATGTGTAGCACTCTCACTAAACATATCGAATCCAAGTAAGAATTATTATTACTTTTTAATGAAAATTTTCCCATATTATAAGAATAACTATTAATAAATGTTAGTGAGAATTGTGTGGTTAAGAATTTTTTTGGGAAAAATTTCCTTTTCTAATATAAACTCATATTCCATCATTGATTTCAAGGATAGTCAATTAAAAATTAAAAGAATTTGGATAAATTGACTTAAATGTTACGTGAAGGATAAGTCTAAGGGGTTTCAAGGAAAAATTTAAAGGATGGAGAGATAATGGTAAGAATGTTTAAGGTCAATTGAGTATGATAACAATACCCTAAACATGAAATGTATTGAACTTATAGTTAAATTGATTAATCTAGAATAGGTTCAACTTGAAACATCCTAAGCTACTAATAAAAGAAAAAAATCCATGAAAGATTCAAACTAAAATATTTTCGTTGAAATAATAAAAAAAATTCCATGAAAATCGTGAGATTATCTAATTACTAATTCAAAATAATCTCATAGAAAAATTGTAACCCATGTCTAATAAAATGTTTCTTATACCGATGTTGTTTCAATCATTGGTGTTGGTTTCTTATTAAATTATGGATTGGATCAAGATGATAAAAATTATAATATATCCAACACTATATCTAGGGTGGATGATATTAGGTGAGATAATATTATCTCGCAAACAAGTCTCTAAAATAATGGGTTTTATATCAAACTATAACAAGGTTCACAAGCAGGATAGTTAGCAATAAAAGGGAATAAATAAATAAATATTAGAAATTTCTGGTATTGTATATGATTTAATAACTGGTATAGTGAATATTTGATATATTTTTCAGTTAGTAGATTTTAAATAAGGCCTGTATTAATGGAGGATATATCTAAAGATGAGAATAATTTTGATTATCGGATGAAAAATTCACATAATAAGGTGAATTTATCCATAAAGAAAATATTTTAATACTATGATAATATATATATAAAATGAAACATTGGTATCGATTGTAATTATATGTTTTGGAACAAATATAACAAGCATAAATCATGTACATATGAGCAGATAAGAATATACAATGAGAATCTAAATGAGAACATTGGATGTTTGTAAAGAAGTATTAGTTGAAAATTTAGGTAAAATCACCACTGACTCTATGTGTTAAGATTTATTTAATGATAAAAGATTCATCAAAAAACAAACGAGGATAATAAAATTCCAAACCAGTGCATTACTATTTTAATATCTGAATATGAATTGGATAAAAATTTATAAAAACCCTAAATTATTAGATGTTCCTAACATATTAAAGTGGTAGATCATATTTTTTCTAAGAATAATATAGAAAAAAAGGAAATCAATGTTTTTCGTGAATTATAATTTTTGAAAATTCTTGGGAGAATCTATCTTGAAGAGTTATCATGAATATATATCCATAAATAAAATTTCTAATTTGGTATTCAATTATTATATTCTTTTCTCTCATTAATAGTCAAAGTAATAACTTTCCATATTCATATACTTATTTTCTATTTCTTCTTTGAACCAAGAATTGGTATTGATATATGAATAAAGGGATGACATATGAATGTTGTAATAATTATTAAAAAAAATTAGTTTCATCCATGATGGAGATAATAATGACTTGTTAGCACATTTCAAGTGTAGTATCCCACATCTTAAGACACAAAGTGGTACCCCAAGATGGTTGGCCAAATGACCTCAAGTGTGCCTCCCCATATGCTAGAGAATGTTGACTAGAAGTGAGGGGATAGGGTGTTTCTATGGGGATACCCTTCCCTCTTGAGTCATAATGAAGCACAACAGTAAATTATATAAGAGAGAAATGGTAGAAATAATAATAAATTAGTGGAATAATAATGATAAATCATCCAATAGAAATAAACTGGTGGAAGATTAATTATAAATCAATAAAAATGATTATAATGATCAAGTCATATAATTGTATAAAACATGGTACACAAGATATATGGGATAAGTCATAAACCACAAGGTAACAAAATAAAAAAGTCCAAAATCTTCCACTAGAAGCATCACAAGGATAGGATCAATCCTCTCCTTCTTCACCTTAACCCAGTACTTGAAATCAAGCATCAGAAACCAGACACTTTTCATTATCTACACCTTTAATCATGAAGTATTCTTGGGTAAAAAGGGAGGCTCAATAAGGTTTTGAGATATACTTAGTAGGACACCACCAACAATGTCTAGATCAATCCATCCAGAGTATATAAAATGATCAGTGTTCCAATAATAATAAATTCAAGGTAGTAAGTAAATCAATACATCGGTATGGGTTCCTCATGGGATACCTGACCAATTATGCATACTACGACCTAGTCCATATGTCTCTAAACAAAAGTAAACTTGTAAAAGTGTGATATAATGTATATATGGGTCATCATAAATGATTTAAGAAATGTGTACTATCCCCAATCATGTTATTTGTGTTCAAAAATGTATCCCTATATTTTCTGATACACATTATTGAATTTATAATTCATCTTTACAAAACATTAAGAGGAACCCTGAGATCATCAGTGTTGAACCATAAAGAATCAAAAGTATTTCTATAGGGGCACTGTATAATCTCAAAACTATAAGAGTTCCTCGAAGGTGACCCATAAATGGAATCCATAGTATCACTATAATTTTGGCATGGAAACAACCCTCCAATCCCATCTGTAGCATCGAGTATCACTCTTGACCTGGTATGACAATGTATCCACTAATCCCATCCATCGTATCTCTCCTAGGGAACTAGTATCCTGTACATGGAGGTAAGGTAAAAGCAATGTGAGATCATCCAACGTATACTAAGTATCACTCCTAGTGTATGTACAATCTGTATACAAGATCTACTTATAATGTGTGATGATCCCATCCAAGCTATCCATAAGGATCCAAGTATCGCTCTCGACTTAAAAATGATGTATGTCTTATCTATCACAATAAATTCATTTAGTAAGGCATCATGCTTATAAATCTTAAAACTATGTTCTCCATGACATTAAAATAATAAATTCAACAAATCTTATGGAATATGGCCAAAATCATGGACAACATCACTCTTAATTCAATTCATACTCCCAAAATAATTTATTACATGATAACACACCCTTCAAGGATGGTCCTAAAATTTAAGGTAGAGTGAGATTTTGATATCAAGGAGAGGCACACCCCTAGGGGTGGCTCATGTCAAGGAGAAAAGCATAGAATGTGATTATACAAAAGATAAGGTAAAATTAATCATGTGGAACCATTTAAATTAATTTACTAATCATTTTGGAAGTGTAATTGGAGAGTTTTGGCATGCGGAATGGTGGTGCATAATATAAAATCAAATTAACATGAGGTAAAGAAACTAGACAACCTACCTTAGGTCTATAGCATCCTCGTCATCTATTTTCATCACTAAAATCAATTTAGAATGATAGATATTATAAGAATAGATCAAATCCATAAAAATAGTTTAAATGATCTCTCACCAAAATAGCATAGCATATGAGAATATTAATTAAGAAAAGAAGGAATTGGGGTTAAGAGATTGTCAAGAGGAATCAAATGAACCTAAAGGTGATGAAAATAGAACTTTCCTAAGGGAATTATGAACATCCATACCTTGTAGGATAAGGAGAGCCTCAAGAAGCATTTATAGAAGAAGTGGAAGAGGGAGAAATAAATGACGTATTAAACCATTTTAGGTGAAAAATGTAAATTCCACTATAAAATTGAGATTGTATGGTTTGGCCACATTTTTTGACCAAATTATGCTCCAATCATGCACCCAACAATATCCATGTACCCTTCTCAAACAGTCTAGGTGCACAGTTTGATTAACCATGTAAAATCCTTATAAAATGGTGCTATTAATAAAGTTTGTAATCCTCCATGGGCATATGTACTCACTCATAGGGTTTTGAAAAAATTCATGTGGCATCCCCTATGAACTGGATGACTCGCATAGTTGAGTCGCACGGTTATCACTAATCTTATGCCTTAGTATTCCTGCTAAAATTCCAGAGCTCTATGTTCTGAATTAGCCATAGAATCTCTCGAACCACACCTTAGTCTTTATAGTTCATTAATATCATAATACAAGGGGTTTTTAATGGTAAATTAAATTTTTGTACCTCTCTAAAAATTTGGGTCATTACAACCTCCCATTATTAAAACAACTTGTCTTAGAGTTACTCTTCTAAGGGTAGTGAAGACTTGTTTGTGAAAATCTATATCCATTGATCATGTACTGAATCCCCCTACTCATAGGTCTTATAATATACATGATTGTGATTCCATAGTGCCCAGACCAGTGGGACTAACCAACCTCAAAGATCCTTTATTCTCCTATCATTGATATGTATCAGATACTCCTTGAAAGACACATCCACCTCCAACTAAATTTCCTCATGATAAAATGAATGATCTAGTTAGGCATGATACCAGAAAAGCTACGACATGTGGAAGTTGTTTTTTTTAATGGTACCTCTATGGTTTATGGAACTGATAGGTTACCAGACCAACTCTCTATATGAACCAAAAAGATATGATATAATAGGGTGATATCTCGCCCTATATCTAAATTCATTTATGACCCAATTTAGGTGAAACACGCAGAAAGACCCAATATACCACCTAAAAATCTTGAGTTTTACTGTTACAATTAGTATAAAACTTCTTCATAGACTGATCTATAGCCATACATTTCTGAATCTATGGCACTTTCTTCATTGTCTCTTGAACAAGACGAGGCCTAGAAGTGCTACCTCACTAGCCTATAACCAGCATAAAGGGGAACAACACATCCTATCATAAATAGACTCATATGGATCAATATAAATCATTTCATGAAAACTTTTATTGTATGAAAATGTACTGGAGGTAAATTTTCCTCCCATGAACCTCCAAAATCAAGGACGCATTCCTAGAGTATGTCCTTCGACATCCAAATTTTCTACTCAGACTATGCATTGGTCTAAGGGTGATATGTTGTACTTAAGAGCACCTATAAACCCAGTGCCTTCAGTAGACCCTAATAGAAAAATGATGTAAACTTGGAATCCTAGTATGATATGATAGAATGGGGAACACCATGAAGGTGCACAATATCCTGGATACATGGCCTCCCAAGCTTATCAACTAATAAGGTCTCCTGGATTAATAGGAAGTGTGCGATAGTGGTCAACCTGTTGATGATCACTCATACTACGTTGCATCCTTGAGGGGATCTTAGAAAGCCTTTCATGTAATCCATGGTTGAAAAATTCTACTTCAACTCATGAATGGATATAGGATACATAATTCTAGATGGTTGTTGGTGCTCTTCCTTCACATACTGACAACTAGAACAGCTCAAGTTGAAACCTACAATCTAAATCATCATACCTGGACACTAATACTAACGATGTATATCTTGATACATCCTGGTACTCCCATCATGAATTTCCTAGATAGAAGCATGAGATCCCTAATGAAACTCTTCATGTATATCAGCATGTACCAATATACGCTCGTAGTATATTGGGGTATCATTACCATCAAAAAATTCACATGGAATCATGTTCTCACCAAAGACACCCCCCTCAAGAAAATTGCCTTAGGATCTGATAGTTTTTTCTTCCATATACACTCCAGTAGGGATGAGGTTACTACTATGTCTTCTAAAAAAGACTACATGTAATATTCCTGAACCTACAAGTGCATCTTAGAAATCAAATCCATAAACAGTCCCTCACCGGTGGCATCATGGACGGTATGTGTCTAAGGCTTCCATCTCAATAACTTAGCCACTAAATTAACCTTTATAGATCTATAATAAATCTAAAACTTGAATTATTTTAGGTACTCAACACACTTGTGCTACCTCTTATTCAAGTCTCTCTATGTGTAGTAATATTTAAAACTTTTTTATATGTTTAAACAAAAAATATCTCTCCAAAAATAAAATTCCTACAAAATCATAGAGCATGAACCATGGATTCTAGATCACGGTTATATGTAGGGTAGTTCTTATCATGAGGTATTAGATGGTAGAAACCATTTTCTATAACTATATTTCACAACATTATAATTATTTCTAGACATTTTCATGAATCATCAAAATAAAAAATTATATCTTTCTTCCAGATTTTGCATAATCAAGATTGGAACTAAAGTCAATCTCCCTTTAAACTCCTGAAAGGATTTCTCATAAACTTCTGACCATATGAATTTCACACCCTTATTAGTCAAGCCCTTAAGAGGAACCTCTAGGAATTATAAGTTTTGGAATGAATCACTTGTAATACCTAGCCATCCCTAAGAAACAATTTATATCAAATACACTCTTGGGATACACCTAGGAAACTGTTTTTCTCACCTTCTCTGGGAAAATAGATACACCAGCCTCTGAAATGAAATGATATAAGATGTTAACCTTTTCAGTCCAAAAGTGTAATTTTCAAAGATTAGTATATATTTGGATCTCTATCAATGTATTTATCGTGGTCTCAAGATGGTTGTCATAGTCATATCTTGTGAGAGAATTCACCAAGATATCGTAAATCAAGACCACCACAAATGAATCCAAGTACAAGTGGAAAACTAGATTAATAAGATATGTAAAGACTGTTGGAACATTCATAAGGCCAAAAAGAATAACCAGATACTCTTATAGGTCATACCTACTTTAGAACATTTTATGTGTTATGTTTGATGGTCTAACATGCACATGCTAGTAGCCCAACCTTAAATAAATCTTAGAGAAACTATCACTTCAGGGAGCTAGTTGAGGAGAACATCTATATGAGTCAATGGATACCATAAAGTTACTATAATATAGTTGAACCATATGTAATCATTGAAAAATTTGAGGGTATAATCCTTATTCTTTTTGAAAATGATTGGTGAACCCCTTAGTGAAGTGTTTTGTTAGATAAACCCCCTTTTCTCTTGATCTTCAAACTACTTCTTCAGTTCCTAAATCTTTGTGGATACCATACTATAGGTAGAAATTACATTGGGGATTCTCTTGTAACTAACTTGATGGTGAAATCAACCTCTCTTAAAAAAGTAAAACTACAAAAATCCTTAGGGAATATGTCCCTTAAACGAACTACAATAGGCAGGAATTCTACAAGCCAAATTCTATGAATTATCATAAAGAGACCATCCATCTATTCTTTCAGTCTACCCTAACCAGCATTCATGGGGCCATCTCAACTCACATGGATATACCATTAACCCTTAAGGATACAATTTTTCCCTCATGTGGTGTAAAGACACCCTTGAGCGATAAAAATCAACATGGGCTAGATATGGAACAAGCCAGTCGATTCCTATAACAACATTGAAACAAGTAATATCAAGGTAAAAAGAATTTCCATAGGAATTGGTACCCTCCTATATCATGGGTACCTCCTTTCACTAGATTATGTCCTCTGATTGTCCCCAAAATGGTGTGTCGAGAGTCATAATTCCACTAAATTACTATATAATTAGGCAAAATATTTCGATAATTGTAGCAGATATGATGAATTGTGACACATCGGTATCAAATAGGGGAGAAACTAAAGTAGAGGATACCAGAATAGTACCTAATATAGTATAATACATTGGAATTTTATACTCAATTGAAGGATTAATTTCATATATATGTCCTAAACCATGGTCCTTAGATGAAAACGGACTAACCTAGTAAGGTCCTCTCTGTTGGAGAAAAACCTCTAAGGCCTGACAGTCTCATCCACAACCACCTCCTTGGAATGTTTATCAAATAGTATACCAACTCCCATCCTGACATGGATCTACTGATCCTATACCTAAAATTGGTTTTGGCACAGATCCCTTCTCACTAAATACAAGCTGAAAATTTGGTGGAAATGTTCCAGGTGACACATCCTGCTGCAAGCTCGGCACTCGATCGGGTTCCTCATGCATTGTGGATTTCAATGACCTATCCTTCAACACTGGTAAAATTCCACATAACTATTGGTATATTTCATCTGATTATTACTATATCCATGTGCCCACTCAAACTAACTCTTCATGTTGCTAGATAAATTATCTCCCTACCTGAAATATGATGTTCTATAGCCCACATTTCCACCTTTTCTCAAGTTCATCCCTATGATGAGGACCTAGTTCACCATTTCTATATTGGTGGTCAAACATAAAATATTCACTGATGACTGAATGGCATACACAATCTATTCCTCAAAACATCAATCTATGGTCATCTCATAATCGGTCAGTGTTGGCCAGAAATGATGAAGCTCAATGAAGCGATCTGAATATTACATCACTAAAATGGAACCTATATAAAGGTGTATAAAAACCCTATCATGGAATTATCATAATTATTTGGGGGGGGGGGAAAGTACTCATGTAAGGTTTTTTGTAATCCCATCTATACCATCCTTGGATGACGTACATCCTGGGTAATAACATCCCACTAATGTTTAGCATAATTACATAGCATGTAAGTATCGATCATGACACTCCACTCTGGAGGCATCTCCCAATTCTCAAAGATTGAGAAAATATCCTTTATCCATGATTAAGTAGCATGTGGTCTTCTATCCCTTGAAAATGTGGTAAGATGCTTCTTCTATAATTCCTACGTCCAATCATCTAGAGCAGGGAAAGGTTGTAGAGTAACCTATATGAATTTCATAATGTTGAAGAATCTATCTTAGATCAATGCATTCGTTCCTAGTGGAAGATCTATAGGAAGTGCCTCAAGTGGAACTATAGGATATAATACTAGTAGATCAGGGCCCACTACCTCAATATCATAGTCATCATCAACCTCTTAGATTATCAATTGTGGATGTCGAGGAGGCATAGTTCGACAATTTCCATGCACATAACTCAGATAATATTTGCAGCAAATAGGAAATAGGTAAAGTAGGAAAGGGTATGTATATGGATCCCTATAAATAGATAGCACCTCTATGCCTACTCTAGAAGCCTGTTCTATGTGATATGGAATCTCATGATCGACCAAAAGAGACACATCATACTATACACTACTAAGGTCTAGTCAGGGTTATGGTCTCATACAACAATTCATGGGTTTTGGTATATGGATAGTCAATTGCAAGGTATAGTGGAAAACAACATTTACTTTGAAATTAGTATCCCATTTCGTGGTAAAAAATAAATTTTAAAACATTAATTTATTTAAGATCATTCTTATTTTTATATATATAGGTTTCTAAATATAGTTAATTGTGTCACAATTCATAATTTATAAATGTTCCTACTATTTATAGTTTGGAATAGGTATGTCAATTTACTGTGACCTGGCCTTTAAGTCAAGTTTGAGGATGTAACAAGTCATGTATTATAATTTGATTGAATGACCTACCATTGCAAATTTATAGAAGTAATAGGTTAATAAATTATAATTGGAATTCGTCAAACCAATCAACTCATATTTTGGCCCATAGAACCAATGGTTCTTGGATAAATAGCGGAATAAATGGGTTAATTAAGGATTCATTATAAATATATGTGAGAAAACACTCTCTAAATTGATTTATTCACTTTAATTTATCCACTTATGCTATCCATGAAAGAAACTTTAGCACATTTAAATATCTAACAATCAAGGGACACACACAAATAACATAAAATAAAGGCAATGACTGAAAAAAAATATAAATATGGAATGGAATAATTAATGACATTTATGTCCTAAGGTGTCTAGAATGATGAATGATTTTATCACTCATTGTTGTACTGGGCCAAGGAAAATTTAATTCCATAATAATAATAATATCAATATTAATAACATCACAAAACATGTGTGTCGCCCAACGGTAAAATCAACCCAATTGTAACAGGCACAAACAAAATCACTAATAACCCATTCCCTACAATTTGGATTTCCCATGTACGTGGGTTAGCTACTCCTAGACATAGGTTCATTAAAAAATTCCATTACATCATAGTATCATGTCTAGTACCCAAATAGTAAGACAAAAGGAAAAAGAGCTCAGATACCACAATGTAGTGCCCCTCCCTAAAAGGAACTAAGTGGTTCCCAAATAGGGATGGCCACATAACCCCCAGAACACCACCATGTAAACCATAGGTTGTAGACCAGTAGTGTGGACCTATGGTGTCTCCATGGGGACACTATTCTCTCATGAGTCATAGTGGAGCATAGTGTTAAATGATATTCGAGAAATAGTAGAAGCATTAATAAGTAATTAGAAGAATAATAAAGATAAATCATCCAAGATAAATAAATAAGAAGAAGTTAAATAATAAATAGAGATAAAAATTACGATAATGATAATGTCATGCAGCTATAAAAAATAAGGTGCATGGGATATAGGGGAGCACACATATACCACATTCTAACAAAATAAAAAAAGGCCAAAAGCTTCCACTATTAGAATCATAAGCATATTCTTGATCCTCTACTCCCGTACTCCAACCAAGTACTATAAGTCAAGTATCAAAAATTGGATGTTATAAAATATGTATAAAAAGATTCTTGTAGTTCACAATGAATAAAACAAACCATCATGAAGAATTTTTAAATTCATCCCTTGAGGAAAAGCTAACAAGAATATGTAGAAGGTTCCATAAGATTTATTATTTAATGTTAAATCTAGAATTTCAAGATTTATTTATTTAATACTAAAAATGAGGTATAATAATCACTTTTGATATATATTTTTTGTTATATAAATTTTTATTATTTATTAGGAGTTATTATTTAATGGAATTTTTATATAAAAGGGGGAAGAGACATTCTTTCAAAAGAATATTTTTATATGTCTATTGAAAATGGTTGTAGGGTATCTATTTCCTGAAATATATATGTAGAATTACCCTAGAAATACAAAAATAATATGGTTTCACATATTGAATAGACTATGGAAAGCATTTATATCCAGGTTAATCATGCTCATTTTCTACTCCACGAATTTCCCATGTAGTCCAAGAGTTTACTAATTGATATCTCATTACTAAGTAAATTTTGGGTACTACATTCTCTTAATTATCAACTCATGATGAAACCAGCGAAGGGGGAATGGAGAAGAAAAGATGAATTTAACAATCATGGAAGAATTATGAAATGAATATTATTTACACTATTTTAAAAAATTTCATTTATTTTCAATAAATAGAAGAAATAATAGTAAGTTTAAATATAAAATCGAAATTGGAAACAAATCCAAATGAAAAGATTGGGGATCCCAATTGTATTTTAATTAAGTGTTGCATTTTTTTAATTGTATTTAATATATCAATGTGGATAGAAATGTCAATATATAAACAATTTTGGTTATAGAGGAAGATTTTAATGAAGATTAGTCAGATAATTCTTATATATATATGGATAAAGAAATTTTATAAGTATATTGGCTATTATATATATTATTTATAGATTATTTATATTCAATATTATTTAATAATTATGTTATAGAATATTTTCTCTTATATTGTAAAATGAGATTAGATCAATATAAAATGGGTATTGAAAAAAATCAAAAGGGTGATATTGAAAAACCCAATTGGAGTGTGATGAATAGATTCATTGGTTATATTTTTTTTCAATATATCAATGAGGAAATAAAATTAAATATATGACAAATTTTAGTGATGTATTAAGTGCTCAATAAATATAATTGGGATACTTCCTATACATAAATAGGAAAAATAATTTGATATGTACCATAGAACTTATATGGATCACTTATAGATCCCTTGTGTTGAAGTTTCCTTCTATTGGATGTGTTAGGGAATATTTTATCATATGATTGTAAAGGTTTTTTGGTCAAATGATTCTAGGTAAGAAGACATTACATATGATTATTTTAGTGTTGGTGTGTAGGGAATCAAAGAAAAGTTTTTTATGTTTTTTTGACAATCTATAGTAGTTTAAAATAGAGTTTGAAAGATCCATATGTTGAAATATCCTGAAATATATTATTAAAAGATTCAAAATGAACTAAAATATTCAGAATCCATCTATAGAGATTTAAGCATGAAGATAGGTAAATTTAATGAATAATATCTCTATGATGAAGGATTGAATAATTTGAGTTTAAGTCTATAAATTATTTTTGGTTGTGAAGGGTATTAAAATATATATATATATTAGTATTTTAATATTGAAATACATTATAATTATATCATAAGTGATTTTAAATTTTTTAAAAATTTCTAAATTTATGAAGTTGATCTCATTTTTTCTAGAAATATCATAAAGACCCTATTTTTTCTTGAAGGAGATATAAGTTTATTTGAGTGTGTTTTATGAATTTTAGATTAGAATAAATTTACTAATTCTAGAATGTGTATGAGTTAATTCTTATATATATAAGATTCATTACAACACTAGAGTGGAAATTTGTAAAGTAATGAAGCTTCCAAAGAATATAAGATTCACCTAGAGGGCATGTAAGAGCCACATTTAGACTCTCTATATAGAATTTAATAGGGAATATATTTTTTTTAAGAGTTATTCTAACACAATAGTGGAAAAGTGATGAAGGTATGAGTTTTATAAGAGTCATCTAAGGAATGTTTAATAGTAACATAGTGCTAAAGTAGAAGAAAAATGGAAAATCATGGAGCTGCACTAAGAAATGTATGATTTATTTAACTCAAATGTAAGATTTATTTTTTTAGAAATTAAAAAATCACTCTAACCAACACTAGAGTGCATAGAATCAATCAATTTGAAAAAATGTGATATTTCCATATAAAATAAGAATATAGAAGAATTAAATCAACTTATATTACTGTAGTAATTGAACAAAATAAAAAACATAATTATTTATAATGAAATGTGATTAATGATGAGAAAAATATCATCAATTCCCTGGTGAATAAGATCACATAGTAAAGGTGAGTTAGGTATGAAGAATATAGCTAAAGATAATTTTGGGAAATGAGAGTCACCCATATTGTGAATAGGTGTCACGCCACAATGTTATTCTTATATGATTATATATAAAGAATTAAAATAACCATGGTTTTTATATAATTTGTAAAGGAGTATTTTCTCTAATCTCTTGGGATATTTGGCTCATATTTTTTGAGATTAAATATATTGATATTACTGATCGGTTTTAATGTGAAGAATATACTATCTCAAATCAAGGAATATTTCCTTATTTAAATTATGGAAATAATATTTTTGAGAATATGGGAAATGAATTATGATGATATTTTATATGAATAAATATACAGTGGAATAATAATAATAACTAGATAATATTATTGAGATTTGAAACTTTTATTCTTTAGAAGACACTTTGTGTACCAAAGAAGATACTAAAAACATACAAAAATAGTCTAACCAATGAATCAAATAGAAAGGAAGAAGAAAAATCCCAATAATATATCAATATCATAATAGTTGGTTGAGAATTGACAATAAGGATGAAATTTTCTTCATGATATTTTTGTATTGACGCACCTGAAGAATATTGAAAAGGATCACTACATGGATTATCTTGTTATATACAATTATTTATTATTATATGTTTGATTCAAGACAGTATGGTAATTGATAGCTATAATTATTCCATACATTATTTCATAAAGAATATCCTAGATTTGGACTTAGAGGAATCTGTTTTTTGAACTATTCAAGAGTAGAGATATATTGACACTTATGTTTCCCATTCATGCTTTTAAAGGAAAATTTGAGTATTCTTTAAAAGATAAAAAATAGTGATTCTTGTCTTAAACTTCATTTATGTCATATATTTGATGGGAAAGGAAATATTTGAAAATATTTACTGACTGATTAACTCTTTGTAACCAAATTATGATGTGATTTGTTCAGGGAAAGTGGATCTTAGAAGTCATATCCATAGAATTTATGTGGTATAAATCCCAATTACATCATAAAGTTTTAGTCATCAGGGACATAAATGTATAGATACAAAGTCTATTGATAGAAGGCTTATAAACATTAATCCTTTTGGCCACATGATGGGACATAAGATATGGGGGACAATGAGAAACCAGAAAAATGAGTAACCAAAGATCTATATCTCCTTCTAGAATTTTTATTTTCATACCCCCTCACAGATATCATATGGGGGTGACCCTATGTCTTGTAATTGCGATGAATGGGGATTGGTTGTATTGTGAAATTTAATTTTAATTGAAATCCTTTTTGGTCCTTTTATTCATACCTAAATTCCTCAATATCTTATTTTATTTCATCATACATGACAATCATGTGATCAGTTATATAGTGAGGCATTTAAAAAATTTATTAGTGGTAAACATTGACGATGACCATTGGATCTGTAGAGTCCTCTTACACTTTTCATGTACTCCCTTGTTCATGATTTTTTACAGTTATTTTTTGGGTTTATTTTTGGGATTCTCAGGGATGGAGATCCTTTTCCAAGGAAAATGACCAAAACTTTAAGGATTTTTATTTTGTTAAATTAATTGAGTCCTAATAATAATGTATTAATGAATTTGTGGGGTTCTCACTATGTTTGGATAATGTCCTAGTTGCTTTGGTGTTTTCCTATTGATAACTAGCCTATTTTCTATCTGTTGGGTGATTACATGTTGTATAAAGGGATTTCACACCATGTAATGGTAAGTATAAATATTCCATGATTCTGGATCTAGGCTTGAATTTTACACACTGTGTATTTTAATTTCACATCATGTAATGGATAAAATTGTTGTTTTATAAAAATATGGTTTTTTATTTTTTTCAACCTTCATGGAATTTACATCATGGAATGGGATTACACACCATGTTAACCTTTTGTATGGGGTGTTTAGGGTTTTGAATGGGTTATTATTTATTAATTTTTCGTGCTTCCTCCCTCTCTCATCCCAGAGCCCACCCAAGGTTATTTTTGAGATTTATTATCCATCTAAATCATTTGTTTGAAGATCAATCATAAAGGTTGTTGTGGTCTACCTCTTCAAGTAATCATTCCTTCTGGTTATTATTTTCTTTTGGTTGTGGTTGTGATTTTTTCTTTTATTGTTTTAATATTCCGGATCAGATTGTGTTTTCTATTGATCCTGTTCATTTTATTATCATGTCCTATCTTTCGAAGGCCGACCACTTGGTTTCCAATCACCATAGTCATAGGTGTATAGGTTTATACCATTTAGAGGTAAATGTTTCAATATAATGGGTTGTTTTAGAGAATTTATTATTATTGTTGATAAATTCATTTGTGTTTTTCATAGAATTGAATTAACTATTGGTTTCAATTTATTCAAGGAAATATAAATATTTTTAAAGTGGCATCATTAAAAAATATTTTTTTCTTTAGAAATGGGTTTTTCAAACATTGAAGCAGTTTTTTATAGATTTGAAAATTATTTTATAAATTGCGAACATGGTTTTGAAATTTAATTTGAAAGTATTAGAACTTTTGGGAACCTTAGGTGATTCGTGAAATAGAAATAAGTAACCTTAGTGAGTGTGGCACCACTGGTGGTTGTTTTTTATATCAAAAGACTATGTAAGGACTCAATATTGTTTGGATCTAACTTTTTTACAAAGTTTAATTCTCTTTTCTTGTACAGTATATATATTCTTCCATAGGATAGACCCTAAAATATAGTGTTCTTGGTCATTTACAAATTTTTATTGAATTATGATTTTTATCATGGATTTTTACTCATGGGTTTTTATATATGGGGTTGCATCACATGGAATCACATGATGGTGTTTCATGGATGTGTTTTTACTTTACTACCATATGATTAATGGATATGATTTCATGTTTTATCACATATAATTTTAATATTTCTAGTTTGACAATATTATTTGATATTATAAAAAATTAGGGGGGAAATTATTTGAAAATGGATCGAATTTATGAAAATTAATTATAAAACTATTTTTGTTCTAAAATATAAATTTGTTGAACTTATTACATTAGAACTTGTATAGAATATTTAGTGGCATCCTACTAGGATTTAGTCCCAACCTACTTTTTCCTTTGTGAAGTTGTAGATTTTTTATTATAGGATCCAGGTAAAGGTAATGGAATCTTATAACCTATTGGCTTATCTTTTCATTGTTGCCTTCATAACATGGTGGTTTAGAGGTGATCATTGGTCACACTGAGACTTTTTGTACTTTTTAATTTGGCCTGTTTTGGAATGAATTGTATGTTTTTTTGATATATATCATTTATTTCAAATTGTTCTCTGGATGTACATCTTTTTTTGGATATATTAAAGACTTATTTAAATTGTATTTCTTATATCCTCACCATGTGATTGGTGGATCAGGTGTACGGTTTTCATGACCCGGGTTGGTCTTTTGTAATTTGTAACATCCCATTATGATTTTCAAGTACTCCCTTGTTCATTATTTGTTTATCATGCATGTCTGGGTGTGTTTTTAGGCTTTTGAGGGATGAAGTTCCCATACTGGTGAAATTAATATTATATCCATTGATATATATATTTTTTGAATTAACGGATTCTGGGTATAAATTATTTTAATGGCATTGAGGGTTTCTCCCCAAGTTCGAAGAGAATATTAATGGATTTAGAATTTTTGGGCTTAGAACTACCTATTTTTCTATCTTTTGGTAGATTAAAAACCATGTAATGTGATTTCACATCTTGTTATGGTCATCAGTAAGATTCCCAGAATCTAGTTTAGGGTGTGATGTTTACCCACCGTGTATTTGGATTTCACATCATGTAATAGATAAAATTAAGTTTTTTTTAAAAAAAATACTATTTTTTTTCAGTGTTTTCAATATTTATGGAATTTATATATTTTAATGGTATTATAAATCATGTAAGTATTGTATAATGTGTTTTTTGGGTTTTGTACGGGTGTTTATTCTTTCATTCTTCCTACAGCCTCCCTCTCTTGACCCAAAGCTCACCCTAGAAAATTTTAGAGATCTCTACTCCTTTCAGATTGTTAATTAATTGATCAATCATCACAGTTGTTATAGTGAACCTCTCTGGGTAAGAGTTACTTTAGTTTATTCTTTGGATTTTGTTTTAATTGTGGTTTTGGATGTAGTTTTGTTTAGATTCATGATCTATTGGTGTTTTATATTGATCCTTAATATTTTATTATCATTCATTGTGTTTTGAAGAGAAATATTTTGGTTTCCAATCACCTTGTCAAATGTGTCTAGGTCTATACCATTTATAGGTATGTTTTTCTATAAAATGGGTTAATTCGATGTGTTTATTATAGTTAGTGAAAAAATTAGTTTTGATTTTTCATTTAATTGAAGTTATTTATGGTTTCAAGGGATTTCATGGAAATATAAATGTTTTAAAAGGGGTTTCATTAAAAATTAATTTATTTTGAAATGAAAAAGGATTTTTTAAGAAAAAAAGTGGTTTCTACTAGCTCTGAATTTTTTTTATAAATTGTGATTATGGTTTTGAAATGTAATTTGACAATATTGGCACTTTGGGAACTTTTGGTGCGTAGGGAAAAATAAATAGGAAATATTAGTGTGTGGGGAAATACTAGTGATTGTTTTATTGATATAAACAGAAAATTGTGGGACTCAATATTGATTAGATCCCACATTTGACCTCTTTTAGGTCACATTTTATGCATAGTAGGTATTTTACCATAGTCTTGATGCTAAATGGTATTGTTCTTGGTCATTTATGGATTTTTATTGAATAATGATTTTTATCATGGATTGTTGCACATTGGTTTTTGATAAAACACTATTTTGTTAAATATTTTATGAATAATAAATGACATAATTTCATCACATTGTGTTAAATATATTTATTTATAAAATATTGGGGATTTTATCATTCATTTGAAAATTTGGTGAATATTCCAATTTTTCCCTTTATAGTGCACTGTAGTATTTAAATGATAAATATTTTTATATTAATTTTTGAACTTGAAATTTTATAACAGTGTTCCTCACTTAATTTTTTACAACTTTTATTCTGGACACTAGATTTAATGAGTGCATTTGGTTGGTGCAAATGGGCCATTAATCAAAGTTGTGCTGGACTCGCCAAAATAGACATAGGTTCTGTATTTGGGAAATAAAATCTTCATACGTGCTTGGATGAGGCCCAAAGTCTGAGATGAGCTTGGGGATTAATTTTCACCCAATTTATCCTCCTGGAAGGACAGATTATTCATGCGTTTTGGAGGTCAAATGGGAGGTGCAAGTTATATTAAAATATTTGGCAGAGATTCCCCATTCAAACTTGAAACCTCTTAAAAGATGGCCTCCCCTCTACTCTATAAATTGGTTTTTTTTTCATTTGTAGGAGTTGGATGTGAATTATGAGATTTAAGGAATAAGAGAATTGGTTTCACCAAAATTCTCCAACCATTGTAAGAGGGGTAGCTCTTGAAGAAAGGATCCCCTCATCGAATCCTCCTTCTCTTCTTCATTTTTTAATGTTTTCATTTGTGTAATAAACATATTTTATCTTCTTTTATTTCTTATTTTATTTTATTTTTTGTTTAAATTTATTCTCCTATTAATCTTCCTAATTGGGTTGGAATCCAACGTGGATATGAGATTGGGTTCTACCCTTTCAATCCTTTGCTCATGCACAACGTCTCCATGATGATAACACCGCCCATGGAAGAGTAGTTTTCTTAGTGATCGATCTATCATCTAACTTTATTCAATAATTTATTTTGAATCAATGATATACTGTAATTTACATAATATGATCAGTTAATTGATTTTTTAATTTAATTGAAACTAATCAAGCAATTGAACAATTAACACGAAAACACATGAGGACGAGATTTTGTGTGAATTGTGAGAGTGCGAACTTTATCGGTTATACAAACCCAAATGGGATCAATTTGTAGTATTCAAATATAATACCTAAACTCAATTAATTATAATTTCTAGAGATGAAATGTGAATTAATTTACCACTTATCATAAGCTAATCTTAAAACATCAATCAATGCAGGGTGCTGCGATTGCATGTTATGAAGTTTGCCTAGGGTTAAATTCACTTCATCTTCATCGTAAAATTAATTCTCATAGGGTTTGGGATTTAAAAAATTAAGGGATAATAATTAATTTAATTTTAATATAAATGATAATGATTAATAATTGAGTGAATAGGTATATTTATATCGATTACGCCTTTTAAATATATTCTCAAAAAAACATCTTCTCATTGTGCTTTGTTAATCAACATTTATTTCAAAATTAAAAACAAAACAAATGCAATCTTCTTCCAAAAATTTTCTCCTATTTTTATAAATTATAACCCCCCCCCCATCCTTTCAAGTAGTGTTTTAATTTTATTTTATTTTATTTTTATAATACCTTTAAGAAGATGTTTTAATTCACTTCCTCCTTTGAGAGACGACATTGGTTAGCCACAATGCTGAACCTAAGTAGCCTGAAACCAAACATCATTTGAGGGTGACCACGACAGCGCTCTTTCAAAATGGCATCGTTTCTAGGGAGGCAAGTATTTTTTCAACCAATTAGAGGTATTTATTTTATTTTACATTTTATTCTCTTCCTCTCTTCTTTCTTCCTTATTTACCCAATCTAATTTTTCTTCTTCTACTTATTTTATTTTCTTCAACTTCTTTTTGGACCATCAACTCAAAATTCTAATATTTATTTTAATATTGTTCACTTTCATTCTAATAATTTTTATTTTATTTATGAAATGAACTAATCCCGAAGATCTCTTAGATCTTGACCCTAATATTGAACGTAGCCTTAGGGTGTGAATCAGACATTCTCAATCTACTGAAAGATTCAATATTCAACCAGTTGGAGAATTCCTCCACTTTAAGAACATTCAAATTGGAAGCAATTCAAATTCAACCATAAAACAAGAAACAAAGGATGAAAATAATGGAAACGAACTCAATAGAAATATTAGACAATTGGATGCACTAGATATTAACTATCAACCAAATTGTATTGCATACCCAAATCTTGAATCGGACATTGAATTGAAAAATGGATTAATTAATATTCTTCAAAAATTTCATGGCCTCTCAGGTGAGGATCCCAATAAACATCTTAAAGAATTTAATGTGTTTTTCTCAACCTTGAAACCAAGAAATGTATCTGAAGACCAAATCAAATTAAGAGCATTCCCATTCTCACTTGATGGAGCTGCAAAAGATTGGATGTATTATTTACAAACCAAATATGTAACTTTTTAGTACAATTTAAAACATCTTTTCTTACATAGATTTTTTCAAGCATCAAGGACCACTTCCATTCTTAAAGAGATATCTGGGATCAAGCAAGCACAAGGGTTTTCAATCTATGAGTACTGAGAGTGATTCAAGAAGTTGTGTGCAGGCTGCCCACATCACCAAATCAGTGAGAAACTTCTCATCCAGTACTTCTATAAAGGACTCACACCTATGGAAAGAATAATGGTGGATATTGAGGCTGGAGGAGAGTTGGTGGACAAGAAATTGATAGTTACACGTGCGTTGATCAGCAAAATGGCCCAAAACACCCAAAAATTTGGTGATAGGGGTACACCACATGTCAGGGGAGTACATCAGGTAAGTCCATCTTCTCTTGAAAGTCATTTGACTGATACCATGTTGGAAGAATTGACAACTATGGTGAGACATATTGCTTTGGCTCAAAAGACATCCCAACCCCCTCATTCAAGGCATTGTGGCATTTGCACTGATACAAGCCACCCAATTGATTGTTTCCCCCAACTACAAGAAACAGAAGATTGTGCAGGAGTGTTTCTTGGGTGACCTTATCAGTAGTAACAACCATATCCTCAAACGAATATTGATTCCTTTCCACCAAAATACAATAAAGGGTGGAAGGATCAATCAGACATGAGGTATGGATCTGGACAACAACAAAGGTCACCCTTTCAACAAAACTTCCCGCAACCTCTACCTTAACAGTAGGGATTCCAACAACCCCAAAGAAGATTTTAAGCCCAAACATCAACAAGCCAACAACAATGGAATCCCCCATCCAAGGTAGATACAAATACTGATGATCTTTTTAAACAAATTGTTCTTAATCAACAGAATGAGTTGAAGAGTCAAGATTCGGAGCTGAGGGAGTTGAAGACTCAAATGAGCCAGATTACCACCGCCCTCCAGGAACTTTTAAGTAAGAATTATGTAAATCTACCATCCCAACCCACTCCAAATCCAATGGGGAATGTTAGTTCCATCACTTTGAGAAGTGGGAAGCAAACAACTGATGTTTCTCCGCCTACCATTCCACCGAGATTCACCTCAACTCCAAAAAAGCCCAATTCAACATCAACTGATGGGCAACCCATGGAGAAAGATAAAGATAAGAAAATGATTAATGATGTTCCTCCTAAACCCCTTCATTTTCCAAATAGGGTTGTTCAAACCAAGAAAATGGCTGAAGAGGAAATGAAAAGGAGGTTTTGGACACATTCAAGTGTGTGGAGATCAATATTCCTCTACTTGAGGTCATTAAACAAATACCAAGGTATGAAAAATTCTTAAAAGAACTTTATACCAATCGAAGAGGGATCAAGGGAAATGGGAGGATCAATATTGGAAGGAATGTGTCAGCACTCATTACACCAACTCTAGTGATTCCAACAACGTGCAAGGATCCTGGGACATTCATCATACCATGCACCATAGGGGAGTTACACTTTTCTAATGATTTATGTGATTTAGGAGCTTCCATAAATGTGATGCCTCACTCTATATTCTCTTCTTTGCAGGTTGGTGAGTTGAAGCCCACAAGAGTAGTGGTGCGGTTGGAAAATAGATCTATAGCATATCCAGCGAGAGTTATTGAGGATGTACTTGTACGGGTAAGAGACATGATCTTCCTAGCATATTTCTACGTGCTTAACAACGAGGATGATCAGGTATGTTCTCATTCTCCCATTATCTTAGGTAGACCCTTCCTCAAAACTGGAAAAACTATCATAAATGTCAATGAAGGTACACTTTCCATGGTGTTTGGGGATTATGTTGTGATATTTAATGTTATGGAATCCATAAAGTACCCCTCAGATGACCATTCTTCATTTTTAATCTCCCATTTTGAACCACCAAATAAAAACCCCAGGGAATTTTATTGTCTTATACTTAGGGATTTTATGAGTATTGGTTCTAGTTTTATGTCTAAGAGTACTTACACACCTATTTCTAATGTGCAAGACTCTCTTAGATTTGATTTTGAAATGGAATAATATTCTGATTTTGATCATGAGAACTCTAATTATGACATGGTTGTTGAGTATGATGATGGATTTGTTGCTTTATTCACTGATTTTGATGATGTATATTCTGATACTGATTCTCTTTGTGCACATATTTCAGTTCCTTCTATGTCTCCATCAATACACCATCCCCCTTTGTTAGAGCTCAATCCATTGCCACCAAATATCAAATACTCATACATGTTGAGTGACGAGAGATTACCTATTTTAATTTCTACTAATATTTCTTTTGAACATGAAGAAAAACTTCTGAATCTTTTGAGGGAGAACATTAATGAAATTGGGCGGACCTTGGCTGATATTTCAGGTATTAGCCCCTCTATTTTCATGCATAGGATTGTTTTGGAGGATGGGGCTAAACCAGTGAGGGAACCACAAAGGAGACTTAATCCAACCCTTCTAGAAGTTGTTAAAAAAGAGGTTGAAAAATTGCTCGAGGAAAGTATAATCTGTTTCATTTAAGATTCCCAGTGGGTGAGTCTTATTCAAGTTGTTCCCAATAAAAGTGGTGTAACCATTGTTAAAAATGAGAATGATGAGTTATTTCCAATGAGGGTACAAAACTGTTGACGTGTGTGTATTGATTATAGGAAAATAAATCAGTCCACCCACAAGGACCATTTTCTCCTCCCATTTATTGATCAAATGTTTGAGAGACTAGCTGGTAAGACACATTATTGTTTCTTGGATGAATTTTGTAGATATTTTCAGGTTCTTATAACACCGTATGATCAGGAGAAGACAACATTCACTTTTTCATTTGGTACTTTTTCCTACTGAAGGATGCCATTTTGACTTTTCAACGCCCCATGTACCTTCTAGAGATGCATGATGAGTATTTTTTCTGATTTTATTGAGACCTGCATGGAGGTATTTATGGATGATTTTACAATGTATGGATCCTCATTTGATGAATTTATGCATTGTTTGGGAAAGGTGTTGAATCGTTGTATTGAAAAGAATCTTGTCTTAAACATTGAAAAGTTCCATTTCATGGTAGATCGTGGCATTGTCTTAGGGAATGTAGTGTCAAAACATGGGATAGAGGTTGACAGATCTATGGTAGATATTATTTCATCCTTACCATATCTTTCATATGTGTGTGATGTTAGATCTTTCCTAGGGAATGAAGGATTTTATCGGTGCTTCATCAAAGATTTTAGTAATATTTCTCTTCCAATGTCATGATTACTTCAAAAGGATTTTGACTTTGTGATTGACGATTCTTGTAGGATATCATTTGATGATCTAAAGAAGTGTCTAAACACTCCACGGATCATACAGCCCCCACATTGGGAGATTCCTTTTGAGCTTATTTGTGACGCCTCCAACTTCGCAGTTGGAGTTGTCTTATCTCCGAGGGTGGAGGGACGTTCACATGTGATTTTCTATGCATCAAGGACACTGTATTCTACCCAATAAAACTACACTACCATGGAAAATGAGTTTCTTGCCGTCATATTTTCTTTAGATAAATTCTATTCATATTTTTTGGGATCTAAAGTAGTTTTTTTTTATGACCATGCACCTCTAAGGTACCTCTTGAAGAAGCCATATGCAAAGCCCAGACTTATCTGATGGATGATCCTTCTTCTAGAATTTTATATTGAGATAAAGGAGAAGAAGGGGTTGGAAAACCTAGTGGTGGACCACATGAGTAGGCCTACTCACACACTAGAGGATGTCACCTTAGACCAAGTACCACTTCGGGACACTTTCCCAAATGATCATCTTTATTCCATCTCAAGTACGCATCCTTGGTATGTGGATTTAGTTAACTACCTTATTGCCTCTGAAATCACTACAAATTTAAAGAAACATCAATTCCAAAAATTAAAAAGTGAGTCTCAATATTATGTTTG
The DNA here is from genome assembly GCA_963277665.1 of Viscum album. Lineage (NCBI taxonomy): Eukaryota > Viridiplantae > Streptophyta > Magnoliopsida > Santalales > Viscaceae > Viscum > Viscum album. The sequence continues at coordinate 1,171,949,346 of OY728156.1, forward strand.
GGATGATCCAAACCTCTGGCGCATGTGTAGTGATCAAGTTATTATGAGGTATGTTCTTGATCATGAGTTGGAGTCTGTTTTGCATTTTTGTCAAACACTTTCTTATGGTGGACACTTTGGACCCCAACGGAAAACTAGGAAAGTTTTGGACCTTGGATTATATTGTACTAGATTATTTCAGGATGTCCATGTGTTTTGTAAGTAATGCTCTCATTTCCAACACACTGGGAACATTTCTAGGAGACATGAGATGCCCCAAAAACTCATACCATTCTGTGAGGTTTTTTATGTATGGGGCATTGATTTTATGGGTCCTTTTCCTAGTTCATTTGGGTTTTTATATATTTTGGTTTCTGTTGATTATAAGAGTAAATGGGTGGAGGCTAAGGCCACCAGGACTGATGACTCTCATGTTGTTGTGGAATTTGTCAAAACACAGATTTTTTGTAGTTTTTGAGTACCAAAGGCCATCATTAATGATCAAGGGACACACTTCTACAATCGTAATTTGGCTTCCCTCCTTTATAATTATGGGGTGACACACCAAACATCAACACTATACCACCCCCAAACAAATTGCTAGGCTGAGGTTTCAAATCATGAGTTGAAACAAGTTTTGGGGAAAACTATGAAACCGAATAGGAAGGATTAGAGAAAGTGATTGGATAATGCGCTTTGGGCTTATAGGACAGCATATAAGACACCCATTGGTATGCCCCCATTTTAGATTGTTTTTGGGAAAGCGTGTCATCTCCCCGTGGAAGTTGAGCATCGGGATTATTGGGATATAATGAAATGAAACATGGATTTGGACCAAGATGGAATCAAAAGGGATCTATAAATTCAAGAGCTTGAGGATATTTGATTATGTTCATATGAGAACTCATGGCTCTATAAGGAAATATCAAAAGTAGCTCATGAAAAAATGATCCAACAAAGGTAGTTTCATATTGGAGAGAAATTTCTTCTACAGTTCACGACTGAAGCTGATCTCTGGTAAGTTGTGTTCTAGATGGTTAGGTCCTTGTGTTGTGACTAATGTTTTTCCTTATAGTGAAGTAGAGATCACACAAGAAAACTCCTAAAGGAGCTTTATAGTCATTGGGAAATTTTTGAAGAGATATATTTTGGGACTTCCTACTGATTCAGGGGATTTTATCACATTGCATGACCCCATCATCACTTGATCATATTAGGTTGTTCATAACCCTTTCACATTTATATTATTTTTACAATTTAAAATTCTGCATTTCATGTGCATATGTCATCTTGTGAGTTCACATTGAGGACAATGAAATATTTTATGTGTGGGGAAGGGAACCTTTTAGTTTAGTAATTTCAATTGCTTTCCTGTTTTTCAATGATATTCAAAAAAAATTGTGGGTTTTTCAAAAAATTTCGGTTTATTTTTAATTTTTTGTTTGTTTTTAAAACTTTTGAGATGAAATAATTCACATCCCCATTTTTAAATCCGTATCATAATTTTAAACAAATTATCCCTTGAAATTGAGGTTAAATAAATGCTAAAAATGACTTTGTTTCATGTTCAAATATTTAGTAATTTAATGAGAAGTACACTGAATTTTGAATCCCATGACACATCTCACTATATTTATATTTGAAATCTATTTCTTGTGAGGATTTTGAACCATTATTTTCATATTCTTCACATTCACCTCATATCTTGAGAGAACCAATCCATGCTTGATTTAACCAGAATTTGATTTATTCCAATCAAAACTTTTGGGTTTGAGGTTCTTATGTTTAAATGATTGAGGCATTTTTTTGGTATTAAATCCCCTATTTCAATGAATCATTTTTTATAATTTCCTACCTTGAACACTTAATCCTTATATCCCTTAGAATCCATGAACATCCTGTTAGGTTAGCCACATTACAATCCAATTTTCCCTATCCAACCAAATCTTGAAGTAAAATTACATAATCTAGTTGAAATTAATTGTGAGGGAAGATATCTTATGTTGTGATGCCACATTCTGTGATACTTTGGGTGGAAATTTAAATTCTTAATAGATATTTTTGGTGCTGAATAAAATCATTATATTTAATGTTGTACCTTTTCTGGAGCTTTCATGATAAGTGTTGTTGTGCCTTTTCAAGAGTTTTCTAGAAATTCATGGTTGAGAAGATTGACATTTTTATTGTTGACTGATGAATGGTTTAAACCTTCCATGAATTTTCATGATGATGGATCTGAATTGATAGTATGGGGATTTAGGAAGAGATCATATTTAAGAGAAAATTAGATTAACGCAATTTTTCTTCAAATAGAGTCAAGCCCACCTCATTCATCCTTAGAGTTTTTCACATCTAAATCCTACCAACCGAAAGCCACAGAATGACCCTGAAAAGTCCTCATGATAAACATATGTACTTGAATCACATCAAGTGTTGATTTAGGAATTTATTAAGCCTATGGTGACCCTTTTATGAGTTTGGATGAGAAAGACATTACTGAAAAATTGACATTCGTGTGATAAGAGAAAATTCAAGTGAGGTAAGTGTTTTTTGAATGGAAGGATAAGTGAAGTGGAAATATATTGAATGATATAAATGGAGAACTTGAAATAATGGTTTTTTATGAATAATTATATCTTCTTTTTCTTGGTGTATAATTTTTGGATCTCAAGGATATGTGTTTTAAAAAAAAATTGATTTGATATTGATGTTTACAAGATATGAGGTTTTGCCCAGGAGTGCAAAATGGTATGTCTGGGGGAGTTGATGAAACACTATTTTGTTGAATATTTTATTAGTAATAAATGACATAATTTCCTCAAATTGTGTTAAATATTTTTATTTATAAAATATTTGGGATATAATCATTCATTTGAAAATTTGGTGACAATTCCAGTTTAACCCTTTATAGTGCACTGTAGTATTTCAAAGATAAATATATTTATATTTATTTTCTGAACATGAAATTCTATAACAGTGTTTCTCACATTAGTTTCTATAACTTTTATTCTAGAAACTAGAGTTAAATAGTGCATTTGGTTGGTGAAAATGGGCTATGAAGTCAAAGTTGGGCTGGACTCGCCAGAATAGACATAAATTTTTTATTTGGTCCATAACGTATTCATCAATAATTTTATTAGTCCCAAATTTTAAGAGGATCTCTCAGATTCATTTTCAAACAAATCAACCTTGTAGAAGGATAGTTGATTCATGATTTTTTGAGGTCAAATTGGTGGTACAAGTTGTATTAAAATATTTGGCCAAGATTCTCCATTCACAATTGAAACCTCTTTAAACTGAGTCTCCCCTCCACTATAAATTAGTGTTTTTATAATTTGGAGAATCTGGGACATGAATTAAGAGATTTAAGCTAGAGGAAAATTGGTTTCACCCAAATTCTCCAACCATTGTAAGAGGGGTAGCTCTTGAAGTAAAGATCCCCTCATCGAAGCCTCCTTCTCCTCTTCATTTTGTAATGTTTTAATTTGTGTAATAAACTTCTTTTAACTTCTTTTATTTATAATCTTTTCTTTTGTTTTTTTTTAATTTGTTCTTCTCTTAATCTTCCTAAATGGGTTGGAATCAAGAGTGGATACGATATTGGGTTCTACCCTTTCAATCCTTTTCTCATTCAAAACATCTCCATGATGACCACACCGCCCATGGAAGAGTCGTTTTCTTAGTATTCGGTCTATCTTATACCCTTATTAATTCATTTATTTTGAATCAATGATATTCTATAATTCAAATAATATGATCAATTAATTGAGTTTTTAATTTAATTGAAACTAATCACGGAATTTAACAATTAACACGAAAACACGTGAGGATGAGATTTTGTGTAAATTGGGAGAGGGTGATCAAAATCGGTTATACAAAACCATACAAGATCAATTTATAGTGTTTAAAGATAATCCCTAAACTCAATTAATTCTAATTTCCAAAGAGGAAATTTTCCTTAATTTACCACTGATCATAATCTAATCATAGAACATCAATCAAACCAGGGTGTTGCGATTGCATGTTCCGAAGTTATCCTAGGGTTAAATTCACTTCATCTTCATAGTAAAGTTAATTCTCATAGGGTTTTGTATTTAACGAATGAAGGTATCATAATTAAGTGAGTGTTAATTTTAATGATAATGATTAATAATTCAGTGAAGAGGTGAGGTTATATTTATTATGACTTTTAAATATATTCTTAAAAAAATATCTTCCCGTTATGCTTTGTTAACCGACTTTCATTTCAAAATTAAAAAAAATGAAATCTTCTTCCAGCAAACTTCTTTTCGTTTTATAAATGATAAAAAATCCCCTCATCCTTTCATGTAGTGTTTTAATTCTATTTTATATTATTTTTAAATACCTTTAAGAATTTTTTTTAATTCACTTCCTCCACTGAGAGACAACCTTGGTCAGCCACTCTGCTGCACCTAAGTATCCCAAAACTGAACATCATTTGAGGGTGCACATGACAGCGCTCTTTTAGTGTTTCTATGTGAGTTTTTATTACATGGAATTGCATTATTTTAATTCATAGATATGTGTCTACTTTATTAACTTAAAATGCATGGATATGATTTCTAATTTTTTTACATCTTCTTTTCATAATTCTATTATATAAATATAAGTATTCTTATGAAAAAAAAAGGTAAATTGATCATCAAATGGATTGAATTTATAATAATTATTTATAAAAAAAAATTTGTTTTAAAAGATAGAACTATTTAATTCTCGATCTTACACCTTTTATAGAATTTGTTTTCGTATCCTACTAGGAATTGTGCTCACACCATATTTTTTCTTGTGGGTGGTTATTGATGTTATATTGTGGGATATAAGTAAAGGGAAGAGAATATTTTATAATGTTGTCTTATCCTTTCATGTTTTCCTTCATATGAGGGTGGTTTAGAGGGAACTGTTTGTCACATTGAGACTTTTCATTATTTCTGGTTTAGCCCCTTTTAGATTAAATTTTATGTTTTTTGGTTGTATCTTTTTTATTTCACTTTGTACTCCAGTTTTATGTCTTGTTTTGGATATATTTAAGACTTGTTTCAGTTGTCTTCATTATACCCTCACCATGTGATGGATTTCTTGGATGTATGGTTTTCTTGACCCGGGTTGTTCAGTAAAAATTTGGTATTAGAGTATGACTTTACCTGAAGTGTGTTAACACTACTTGAGATTGGTTTTGTGTCATGGTATATAGGATTTAGGATTTTCAGAATTCAAATAGTAAGTATGGAAAGGGGGTCTGGCTAGCTCACTTCTATGACTAAACCTGAGTTACCATGGGTCGTTATGAACTTTTACGAGGTTTGAGACATTGATATTAGGTTCATTTGAATGAACTATACAGTAATTTTATTTAAATGGATATATTAATTTTTTTAATATATTTCATTGGTATAATTCATAATTACATTAAATTAATTTTTTTTAGAAGCATTGGTTTGAATTATGAAAGTGGTCCTAAGATTGTGGAATATTCTCATGATCTAATTGGTTATTTTCTTGTGTTTATTAGACAATAACTATGTGAAGAGTTGTTCTAAATATGTGAGAGGAATATATGAGATAGGTTCCATAGGAAATTCTTCTAATGGACCCTTATTTGTTATAAGCGGTAAACTATACTATTTAGACTCTAGGTTATGTAGGTGTCAGGAACCCAATCTATGTGGTTGATCATGACTTTGAGTTCACTATGAATCATCCTCCCATCTTCCATAGTGAAATGGGACCGCATGAATATAAGTAGTTGGTAGATCATATTGAGAGTATCTTCAATCTATTGAAGACTCTAAGGAGGTTTTTTTCCACACACATGCTCGAGGGACCAAGAAGAAGATGGTGGGACTTGATGATGAAAGCTAAGTTGTATGAGGATCTTACTTGGTCATCCTTAAAGAAAATATTTGACCATCCGTTTTACCATGAGGCATTATGTTTTTCGAATACCTGATATTTTTTGACCTTGTTGATGGGGGAGAGTACCATTTTAAAGTATTCTACATGTTTTGATGAGTGGGAGCATCTAGTACTACATCTTGTTACTAATGAGTACCTTGAATGCTCAGATGTTTGATTTGGGATTGAGGCCGGAAATTTGGTCCATGTTATTATCATGTTCCTTCCTTCCTTTGTAGAGGTAGTTAAAAAAGAAAATTTGGTAGAGGTAGTTATAACTAGAAATACTTGTTTGGGTGGAGCTTTGTTTTGGTGAATTTGTTATTTAGGGTGTCACTTTTGGACAGAAAAAGAAATGAAATAGTAGTCAGTTCTATTTTGGATCTGTTTTATGGGATTCATTAGGATACAAAAAGGATATGTTCTATAAGTGTGTGTGGTTTGGTTATACTAAGCGTAACTGTATGGAGGCTCCTAGTAATTTTCATCATTGTGTATTATCAATCCATCTGAATTGTTTCTGTGAAAGGATATCTTAGGGAACTAAGTTGGGATCCACTCTCACCAAGGGTTTTAATGTTCATATTTATTATTTCAAGGGTGTTGGGTATAATCTTCGAGAAAAGGGGGATGTCTAGGTTTCTAAGACTAGAAATATTTATTTAGCTAAGTATGCACAAGAAGAATCTGAACTAGTTCCATGTTTTATTATAGTTACGGTGTTTATTTCATCTTCTATGATTTTATCTTTGTTTGATAAAGGTTCTAATCATTCTTTTATATTTACAGTGTTTTTTGATGTGTTGGTCTTGTCTTCAAAACTTATTCCATACTTATTGGATATTTCAATGCATTTTTTGAAAGAGGTCTAATCAAGAATTCATGTGTCCTACATGTCGGGTGATGATAGAAGAATTTGAGGTGTAGTGGGAATTCTTAGTGTTCTATCTTGAAATCATAGACATGATTATTGGAATAGATTGGATGATTTTGTTAAGGCCCAGATAGAATTTTATTTCTGTTAGGTATATTTCTTATTTTTTTGATGAGGTTACTCATGTTTTTAGGGTGATTGGGATTATAGATCAAAAGGGGGAAGGGAATCTTGTTCTTTATGCTATTAAAATATCGTTCTAGTTGTTGGAGATGTTTCTTGATGAAATTGACCTTTGATTGGGTGGTCAACTTCATATAGTGGTGTGTGTGTACCCGAAAGTCTTTCCGGATGATTTTTATGGTTTATCTTCAAAGAAATAGGACAAATTTACTATTTAATTTTTCCCATGTAGAATGCAAATTTCTATTCCATTTATCAAATTGAAAAAACCATGTTGGTGGAACTTACGGTCTATCTTGATTACCGAGATGCTAAATGATTTATTCAACCTAGAATATCACCATTTTATTTTACTATACTTGTTTCTAAAAAGGAATATAGAAGCCTCAAACATTTAATTTACTATAATAAATTGAATCAGGTTACCGATAATAATAAATATCATTTTCCAATTATTGATGTCCTTTTTTACCATATTTGATGGGTGTTTTTGTTTTGGAAGATTGAACATTGATTAGGGTACCAATAGTTGAGGTTTTAAGTAGATGATATACCAAAGACTACATTCAAGAATAGGTGTGGAAATTTTCAATTTCTTTTTATATAATTCGGTCTAAATAATGCTCATGTGGTGTTTATGGACTCTATGAACATTAAATTTCATCATTTCATTGACTCTTTTGTTGTTGTGTTCATGGATGATATTTTGGTGTACATAAAGTTAGAGGAGGAGCATAGGGAATATTTTGATATCATTCTTCAAACATTGAAATAACATGATCTATATGGTAAGCATTCAAAATGAGATTTTTGGTTTGGGGAAGTTAAATTTTTGGGACATGTGATATCTTAGAGGGGGATCATAGTGGATCTGGAAAAGGTAGAGGTTTTTATTTCTATGGAGAAGCCCATAGAAGTTTTTGAGATCTGATGATTCTTGGGATTGTATGGATACTATAGATTGTTCTTACAGTATTTCTCCAAGATCTCATTTTTTAGGACTACATTAATCTATAAGGGTGTAAAGGTTGAATAGAAAGAAATTTTTCTGATATCATTTGAGGAGCTGAATGTGAGGTTGAATTTATCACCAGTTGTGATTCTTATGAAACCAGTATTAGGTTATGATTTTTTCTATGATGCTTCTAATATGGGTTTGGGATGTGTCATCACGAAAAAGAAATAGGTGGTGGCCTATTTATCATGCCAGTTACTCTATCATGAGAAGAACTACACTACCCATAATCTTTAGATGGTAGCGTTTATTCATGCACACAAAATGTGGTGACACTACCTCTTTGTGGAGAGATTAACTATATATTTTGATCATAAGAAACCAAAATATATTTTTTACTAATAGTTATATAAACATGAGATAGATAAGATAAGTGAAATATAATAATAATTTTATTTTTGATATTGCATACACTTTTTGGAAAGGAAACATGGTTCTCGATGCATTGAGCAGAAAATTATAGACACAGGCCATGAAGAAGTTGGTTGGGGAGTGGTCCTAGATGATTTTTTTGGTGATATGATATTATCAGAAGAAGAGTTTTGTGGAAAGTTTTTCTTTACTTTGATAAAAGTTATAACTCCTTTTTATGAGTGATTTCGGCTCGAATAGGTGATAAACACTGAGTTCCAACACTTGGGTAGAAAACCTTATGGTGGGGAGACCTTGGTATAGTGGTCTTAGTCTCCCAGTGGAACCTTTTTATTATATATTAGGTTGTTTTTTCCCTTGAGGTAGGAGTTGATGGATAGTGCACATAGGACTTGTTGGTCTTTATACCCTAGTGCTACCAAGATGTATCATGATTTGAGATGCCAGAATTGGGGGAAAGGGATGAGATAGTCGATTAATAATTTTGTATCTTTGTGTCTTACTTGTCATAGAATTAAGGTGGAACACCATAGACTTCCTGGTTGGTTGCAGTGTTTACCCATTCTGGTATGGAAGTGTGATGGTATTTCCATAGATTTCATCATTGATTTTTCATGAACTCATAATGGGAAGTATTCTATTTGTGTTATCATTGATCAACTCACTAAATTGGTGAATTTAATATCTAACAATGATATGGATAATTTGAAATGACTTTTAGACTTTTATGTACAATAGATTATGATAATTCATGGGTTTCTCAATGTGATTGTATCTAAAAGGGGCATGAGGTTCACATCCAAGTTTTGGAAATGTTTATAGGAGGAAAAGGGTTTCTATATTAGATTAATCATAGTTTATTATCTATATATATGGGTAGATAGAGAGGTCTATCCAAGTTCTTGAGGATATGTTCCATGCATGTGTGATTGATTTTAGAGGATATTGGGAAAATCATTTTCCTCTGGTTGGATTTTCCTATAAAAATAGTTATCAAACATCAATATAGATGGTTCCCTTAAAGGATTTGTATGTGTTTCCTTGTATATATCTCTTATTATAGGCAGAGTTGGAAGAGTTTTATTTATTGGGACTGAGTCTTATTCAGGAGAAAATAGAGAGAGTGCAGTTGATCTAGATGATATTTATTGTGTTATAGAGTCTTTAAAAATCTTATGTAGACTGCCTTTAATGGATGATGGAATTAGAGTTTTGAAATTCGGTTTTACATAGATTTTTACCTATCTTGGGACATAATCATAGGGATACGAAAGGTAATTTGGCACCAAGATTTGTGGGGCCTATTGAGATCATTGAGTGACTTGAAAATGTGGCATATTTATTAGACTTTTCAACTGGTTTTACATATATACATGAGGTATTTAATGTTTCATGGTTAAAAATTTCTATACTAGATCCTTTTTAGGGGATTTTATGGGAAGATATTGATCATGATAATGACACTGCTATGGTTGAGCAGTCAGTTAAGAATATGGATCACTGTGTGGTAAAACAATTCCACCAGTACTAGTACTATGGAAGTGCAGATGGGATGATCACGAGATGTGGGAGAGGGAATTTTTGATGATTTATTAGTGTCTGTCACTTTTTTCAAGTCTAATAATTTGATTAATTTTGGGGGGAATAAATCTTTTATGGTTGGGAGATTGTACCATTCCATTATTCATTTTAGATAGTCCCTTATTCATGCATTTTTTATATTCCTTGTTTGGGAGCATTTGCAGCCTTCTCAGGGATGGAGATCCTTTTTTGGGAAAAATGACCTAATGTTTAGGTATGTATTTTTTCTTAATAAATGATGTTTTGGTATAAAAGTTATAATAGATTTGAGAGATTATCCCCATGTTCGGAGAACATTTCATGTTTTTTAGAGTTTTTTTATTGATAATTGGCATGTTTTCTATCTTTTGGGAGATTAAATTTCATGTAAAGGGATTTCAGCCCATGTAATGTTCTTCATGAAGATGTTGTGAGTCTAGTTTAGGGCATGAAATTTTCATGCCATGTATTTAGAGGTCACATTGTGTGATGGCTAAAATCTATTTTAAATAAAAGGACGATGTGTTTTTTGTCATTTTAAGCCTTCATGGAATTCAAGTCATATAATGTGATTACACAATATATAAAGATCATGGGTTGGATTTTAGGGGTTCTGTATGGGATTTTATTCTTTAATTCTGTATTCATCCTCCCTCTCTTGACCAAAAGTTCACCCCAAGATATTCTGGATATCTCCTCTCATTCTGGATCATTCATTTGAAATTTGATAGTTTGGGTTGTTGCGGTGTGCCTCTCCATATAAGAATTCCTTCTATTTCTTCTTTGGATTTGGTTATGATTGTGTTTTTGGATGGATTTTTTCCATATTCATGATAAAATTATGTTTTCTATCAATCCTATTCATTTTTTAATCACACCTTGTATTTTGATGGCTGATCTCTTGGTTTTCAATCTCCAGTGTCAACCGTGATATGTTTTATGCCGTTTATAGGTAAGAGTTTCTATATAATGTGATGATTTGATAAATTTCTTATCATTATTAATAAATATATTTTGAATATTTAGTTAATTGAAGTTATTTTTTATTTCAAGTTATTTCATGAAAAGATAAATGTTTTTAAAGGGGTTTATTTATAATAGATTTTTTTAATTTAGAAATGGGTTTTTCAAACCCCAAATAAGTTTATATTAGCTTTGAAACATGTTTTATAAATTTTGAGAATGGTTTCAAAATGAAATTTGATAATATTTTCACTTTGGGAACCTTGGGTGCATCTACAAAAAGACATAAGCAGCTTTAGTGTGTGTGGAACCACTAGTTGTTGTTTTGTTGATATTGAAAGACTGTGGTAGGACTCAATATCAGTTGAATTTAATGTTTTACCTAGTTTATTCTTCTTTTTTAGTATAGTAAAAATTTTCACATAGACTAGATCCCAAATGATAGTTTTCATGGTTATTTAATGGTATCTATTTAATGATGATTTTTATCATGAATTGTTTCTCATTAGTTTTTCTATATTATGTTGTATCACATAGCTTCGTATAGTGTAATTTCATGGATATGTGATTATTTTATTACCTTATGATGCATGGATATTATTTATATATTTATCACTTCTAATTTTCATATTCTTTGTTTGAAAATATGAAAATATTTTATGAAAAACCAAAGCGAAAATGATTTAAAAATGGATTAGATTAATGAAAATGCATTAGAAAAATAATATTTATATTATATAACAGTTTAATTATTTATATTATAAATTCTATAGAATCTATGTTGGTATCCTAATGGGATTCCCACTCATACCCTACATTTTCCTTTGGGAAATTTTAGATGTTGTATTGTGGGATCAAGATAAAGGGAAGGGAATCCTATAGCGTAATGGTTTCTCTTTTCATTATTTCCTTCTTAGAAGGGTGGTTTTAAGGTGACTGTTTTCCATATAGAGACTTGTAATACTTTCTATTTTATCCTATTTTTCATTGGACTGTACAGTTTTTTGTTGTAAAAATTTTCTTCCACTTTTTACACTCATTGTATGTCTTGTTTTGTATATATTAAAAAAATGTTTTAGTGGTCTTTGTTATACCCTCACCATGTGATGCTTAGCTCGGGTGTATGGATTTCATGGCCTGGGTTGTTCTATAACAGATTGGGTTTTCCTTTATTCTTAAATATGGTTTTAAGTCACCCTACCATTGAATAAACCAAAGTACCATAACCATTGAGAATAGTGGATTTTAGTGATTTGGAGGTTGTTTAAAAGGACCATTAGATTATACTAAAACATGGTTTCGACAACATATGTTTCCTAATTCAATATATTATTCTATAATTAATCATGAATATAGAATATAAATTTCTAATGACATTTAAACATTATTAAAAATCAAAACCACTATTATTCTCATTGAAAATTAATTAGTTTAGATTTTCTTCGAAAAATATTTTTTTCCTTTTATTAAATTATTTTTTTCTCCAACCCTATCTTAGTAGGTTTGACCTCAGAATTTAATTTATTATAAAAACCTATAGTATAGTGATTTATCTAATTTGTGTTTTTAAATTTTAACTTTGGTAACTCTAAGGGAATTAACAATGGCCAAAGGTATGTCCTTCATCAGTAATTTGTCATTGTTTATTTCATTTTTGAAGTTAGAGACCTTCTGATTGAGGGATAATATCTTATTATTTTGATGTATTAACATCTATATCAAGAATGAATATATTTTTTATAAGTTTAAACAGATAATGTTCAATTAAATATAGTTATTTAGTATAATAATATATATTTTACTTAGAATGTCGAATATTTTTTAGAGGATTCTATTGCATTGGGAAGTGGATGTTACCTACCCAATGGTCTGGGATGATACTAGACCACATATTTAGTATATTTAAAGACACTTAGTAAAATGATGAGTGTTTCCCACCCCTTGTATACATTGTAGATTGAATGATAACCTCATATGTGTTTTTAATCATGAATATTGATTTTTGATCTTTTGTCTCTCAATTTGAACCCAAACACGGTAAGGAGTGGATTCCCAAATTGGGTTTAAACATAGTTAAAACCATATGTAATCTTTTTTTATTCTCTATATTTCATATTTTGTTTAGTATTAATTAAAACATAATATATATATAATTTTTAGTTAATAAAAATGGTTAAAAAATGATGTTATAACAAAAAAGAATGTGGAATTTAATTAAAATATTTTAACACTAATTTAACCCACCCACCCCCATGTTCCAATATGATCCATTGTGAAATTATAGAGGAAACATGCACAAGTGGTATGAGTCTTATAATGGAGTAGGATCCCAAGATGAGGAAGATATATAATTTCAAAAAAAGTATCTACAATTAAGTATTCAAAAGAGGTGTCACTCAAAGAAAAAGTAATAAGATGACTTGGAATCATATTGAATGAAAAAGTTTGGTTCATTATTTATGACCAAACTTTTCTACTTGATAATACTATAGGTTCTTAATGTCCTATTTAATTTATTATTTATAATTGTTCACATATTGTTATTTTATTATTGAGGTGATATGATCTATGAGGTGTATAACTTGAAAGGATATGAATGTTTAGTAAGTGGTTGAATGCATTGAGATTGATTCAATTCTTTGAAAGGTGATAAAATAATACAAGTGGTCTTGGAAGTATCAGTTATAGATATAAAATAAAATTTTAATAGAACAAGTTGTGTTAGAGAGATTTATGGTAGAATATTACTAAATTGGGTGATACATTCAACGATAAAGAAATTCAATTTTTATATTAGCTGATATGGAAATTTCAATTAGTATCTGGTTTGAAAAAATATCAAGTGTTATCAAAGCTCTATATAATTTTCAAATTGTTTCATACAAAACATTATTAACATGTGATATCATTCCATATCCTTAGGAATCCACCTATATGGAAAAAAATAAATTTAAAGATGAAACAAGAAAAAACCTTGAAAGAATTCATGCATTATAAGTTTAATTATAACTAAATCGTAACATGTAATTATTTTTTAGAATACTATAGACTACTAAACGAAGACTTCATGATTAGGAACAAGTCATTCAATAAATATAGAGTGTGAAGGAACATCATCAAGTGGTTTCATTATTTCTCTTGACGAACAAATAAGTGGCATGGCTCAAACATCTTGTTATTTATTGAATGTTCCCAAATGTTTTATGTGAGATTATAAAAGAGACAATAGGATTACTTGTAATGAATTTTAATGTTCAAGGTGAAAACTCTTATAAAAAATAGATGGGTGAATTTTTAATCATTGTAGTTTTTGAAATGTTATCTTACTTCCTACACCAAATTCTGAATCACTTACTAATATGTAATATATTAATCAATCTGATAAGTGTTTGTTCACCCATTGAAAATTTTTAAGAAATTGTAGCCTACTTGGTAATGATAATCAAATTTGAAAAATATGAAATTTTGGTGGTTAAATTAATGTAAGTGGAAAAGTTTTTCTTTAAGAATGGTATCAATATAGGAAACATAAATTTTAATAAAAAATGGTGGAAACATAAATCTATAAAATTGGGATTTCTGTTTTATATGGGAGATAAGGGGTTATTAAATATTGATCTATAAAGATTTATATCGAGTACCTTAAAAATTTTATAGATAAAATATATATATTTTGATGATGATGATTTTTATGAATGCATAAAAAAAAGAAAATATTTATATTTTATTGAAAAAATATATATAAGATAAGTCTATGAATGTTATCCATGTGCTTTATCAAAAAAGTGAATCACATTACCATAGTCGAAGATGATACCTAAATTCATTGGGAATTTCAAGTATAATCAAGAAGGGATGATGTTGAAACAAATAAATTAGTTACTGAATTTTTTAATAATTATTGGTGATGTTTTTCAAACATTGATGGTGATGATTTATGGGAAAATTAAAAAGGTAAAATATAGACATAAATAGAAATAGATTATAATTTATAAATCTGAGAAGAATGATCAATAAATACATTTAGTTATAGATTATATATAGTTACTATACTTGAAACCACATTTTTTTTAAATAATAAATATCATTATAGTATATGAAATATATGTTTATGGATTAGCTTTGAAGACCAAAAAAGAAATTTTTTAATATATAGTTGTATGAATATCTATAACCGTGATTATTATGGATTTTGTAGATAAACAATTGTAAATAAAATGATATGCTTGAAGTGTGATGTGAAATATTACTTCAATAAAATATTTAATTATTATTATTGTTTTTATTCAAGAAAATTAAATATTTCTTTAGATTTCATACATGTATGCAGTAATTCAATGAAGGATATAATTAAGTGTGTTAAAAGATATACTCACTATGTTATTGTGATACTATATATTCCAAGTTGAACCATGAAATGGTGAGTATAAAAGTATTTTTTTTAATTTTTAAATCCATTTTGATATGAAGTATTTTATGTTATAAATGTTTAGGTTTTTCATGTAGTGGTAAAAGGTATCGTAATGGAGTAAAACATAATGTTTGATGTTTTTATGGAGATTTTTCTCTTGTTGTAAATATGGATAATGAAATTGACATAATAGAAGCCATTAAAAAGTCATAATATATCTTGGTAGAATAGATAATAATAGATAACTAAATACATTTAAATTTATTATTGGACAGTAAAAAAGTTTTAATGAATATTATGGTGGTAAAAATTTTAATTGAAATATGGATTTGACTGATAGCACACCATGGTGTATTGAATATTATGATAGATATACTTGTACAAAATGACATACATTGAAATGAGAATTTTAAAGGTTATTGTGAATGGTGTGTAAGAGTAGTAAAAATGGGTATCTTGAGAATATTCATACTCTAGAGGATCTAATTTTGATAATCAAGATCTCTTGAATGAAATGGGAAACAGGTTGCTAATAATGGAGTAATAAATTTTGAAGGTAGTTTTACATGGAGGAATTCTATGTCATGGAAATGGTTATAAAATGCCAGTTTCAGTCTCAATGTGGATATTCAAATGGGTATTTTGAAAGGAGTTCATGCTATGTAGGTTGGAAAATTACATGTTATGACCATAACCACAAATTCAAACCTTTTGATTATTTGGAATTTAAGACACATACTTCATCAAACTAAATGAATTTAAACTCTGAACATTGACTATAAAATTATTCAAGGGATAAATTTCATTTATATTAAGTTCAATGTAATTAATATATTGAATTTTAATTTTAATTTCAAACTCTATTGTACAAATTAAATGGGAGGTGATTGGAATAAAAGGGGATAAAATTATTGATTGAAATGACCACCCTCCAAGCCTGAAGGCTATAAATTGTTATTTATTTTTCCACTTTTTATGTGGGTTTAGGGATAAAATTACATGGATTATAGTACTAGAGTCAAATAGGACATAATAAATGACCATTAAAGGAATGATAAATACATAGAAATAGTAGACCCACCCAACATATATTTTTTATACAAACTCCAAACTTTGCAAGGTTGTACCGCTAGAATTTCCCCGTGTAGAAATGCACAATGACCGGTCCAGATTGCAAATGTCATAACCTCTCATTATTATAACATTATAGTCTTGAAAAGCAGCATAAAGATTCTCTGAACCCCATCTATATCTTCACCATTGTAATCTTCTTATTATCTGTGTTGTTCAATCACTACCCAATAACTTATCTTATATGCCTGCCCCAACCCAAAAGTCAGTCGAGAACTACCTCCATTATTCATTGTCACCTTTCATTGGATGATCTACCCTCATCCTCTAATCCCTCTATTATCCCACCATGTGATCCTATATTGTCCATGATTCCCAACTCTATCATCCAAGGATGCTCCTACCATTTTTCTGACCATCCTTATAATCAGTTGAAGCTCACCCACCTTCATGCCTCCCACCATTGAACAAACCAATAAAAATAGTCATTAAATCCTTCATCCACACAACCATATGCTTTCGAAGCTATTTTATCTTTTCCTCATCATCAAAAACCTTTTTACCACACTATATTTATCCCTTAGTCCTCATTATTCCTTGAATATCACAACCTTTCAACTTTATCCTTCTTTTGTCATTAGTTTTCACCTACCAGCAAACTTTTAACCCCCAGTCATTATTTCCGTCTAGATATCAAATCCCCCATTGTAGAAACCATCCATTATTTCCCAAATCCTTTATCACATAAAACCATTATCATTACAGTCCTAGTCCTTATAATTTTCATAGCCTGCACCCAAATCGTAGTGGGGTATATTTTCCCATAAAAATGGAATTATAAAGGAAACATTGATTCCAATTCTTTGAGGATGGAATCCAAATTCCATAAAATTATAGAAACATTATTTCTATTAGAGTTAATTTCCACCAAAGAAAATTTAAAATTTTAGAGTGGTATTTATTTTTTCCTTTCGTAACCACTACTTTTCTTAGAAAAAAATTAGTTAAATAGTTCAGAGAAGGGAGATGTAAAATGAAGAAAAGGATCACCAAAAATGGATTTTTTTTAATATCTACATTTTTTAAAGATTGGGTTGTTTTTATTTGGAGAAAAAAATGAGTACATTACTTGATCTAGAATTCGTTGAAGGTTAATGAAAAATAATGATGGACCACAACATGCACATGAATAATTCCATCATTTTCAATGGATTTTTTGATATGGAATTCTATCACAAATAACTCAACATGGAAAAATGAATCTTAATTAGTGGTATTTTTGATGTTTCTTTAAAAATATATTGAGTGGTAATTTTTTTATGACGGAAATAAGGATCTATCAAAAATATAGTTCAAAAAAAGTTATTAAAGAGATAATGATATTTCACAAATATTATTATTTAGGGAATTTATTTAATCAAAACTTGTATTTGTTAATGGATTAAAATCAAGTCAAAAATAACTAGAAAACCATATTAAAATAAAATAAATTATAAATTATAAATTATAAAAAACTTCATAGATAAATTAATAAACTTATAACAGATTATTTGTTTATACAAAAAAATATTTTATAAAGTCCCTGGGGGAGAGGGTAAATTTTAGGACTAGGATGAGGGAGTTTAATTTCCCAACCATTTTCAAGTCTTCACAGGCACTTCATAATTTACTCATGTTTCTTATCCAACTACTAAAACTACATATATTTTTATTTCAGATCATTTTCTAACCATTATATAGTATCATCTTGAGTTTTTGACCACAACTCATACTTTTAATTAGATAATTATTCTTCAAAATTTCCCTTCAATTTGATCGATGACGTCATTATAGTTCTATTACAACTAGTTGGAATCCATAGTTAACTAATGCTAATAAGAAACCCTTTATTGATATCATACATAGTCTCCGATATAAAATCCACCTCATCAATGCATGACTTGCATAATCCTTCTCCCTAAATATCATCATGATATCCTTTATATAATAATTCATGGCCTCATACTTCTCTTTAAAGTGTAATTAAAAATTATAAAGGTAAAAAGATAATGTATTTTTATTTTAAAAACAAAAAAAATAAATACTAACCACAATTTAATGTTTTTTCTCACTAGAAATCTCTCTCATAATATGATCATTTTACATCATATTATATACAATATATAATTTAATTGTTGGATCAATAGAATACTACATAAATATGACATAAACATTTTTTATTCAGTTTATATATACATTAATAATCAATATTACCTACTATATGTTAGTAATTTATATAGAATTTATTTCTCCCAAATAAAAAAAATTTCTCCCAAATTGGTGTGTCCTCATACCTCAACTAATTTTATTAATTATATGATTACCTCATTTATAAATTATCTAATAACTAGATAAAAAAATACATCTCAATCCTAGGAAAGGATGTAGTGATATTGATAAAAAATAAGAACTCGTCAAAATAAGTATAAAAATATCCCCCCATGGCACTCTTTATAAAGTTTTATAGATGTTCACAAAATTAACAGGTATACACATCTCTCATGAATCTCATATGGAGACTCTCATGCATTCTTTGACCAAATAACATAAACCTTACAAACAACTAATAATATAAAGTTAGTAATTAGGTAAAAAAATACATTATTCTTTTATATACAATCTAGTGGACAAACATGTGATGTCAAACATTGGTGGGAACCTGATCATATGAAACCCACTTATAAGAAAAATAATTACACAAAATATGTAATGCCCCAACCCCAATAAACCATATTTGGTGCATTATTACATATCATTGGCATGATCACAAGAATGATAAAATCTCAAAAGATCGATTAGTTTAGTAGACTTGGAATAACTAGATACATTAATAAAGTTTAAATTACTTAATAAAATGAAAACTACAACAATATAGTATCCACATTCCACACTCTTATCCCCTTATACTATCCTTGCAGGTCATTCATAAATTACTTCTTCACATCCTGGGAAAAATAAAACATAGAAAACAGGTGAGCTCAAATGCCTAGTAAGAATAACAATATAGAGGAAACTTTCATAAATAAGAATAAACATTTAAGGCAATGTATAACTAAAACAAAAGCCTCTAAAACTTGAACTTCAATGTAGTATGGAAAAAATAAAATGAAATAATTCCATTTACTTATTCACATGGATATTCTACTAGTTGAATAATCACATGCAATATCAATAACCACTTTCATAATGATGGAATGCATAATGCCAGACTATTATAACCACATAGCCAAGGCCTTGTTCCAAGACACTAGTTTGTATCAGGAGACCTATCGATGCATCGAGGAGCTATATCGGGCTCCACCCATCACTTATTAAGTCCAATGCATTCCTCATATGAACAGGTTTAAACATAACATAAACATTCATATTAAAACTAGCATATGAAATGTCAATACATTCACCATAAACCATGAATGGTAAAAAAATAACACATCCACAGTCAAACATATCACAAACCCTTCAATAATATATGGATGTTTTGTTTCATAATAAATAAACTTCAAATAAGCTTAAAATCCATCAAAGGATGTTGACATAGATGAAATCAAAACTAATTGAGAGAAATATATATTTTTTTGGAATCATTTAAAAGTAACATAATTATAAAATAAAACATTTACTTTGAAAATATTATTATAAACTTGTAAGGGAAGCTTCGACGATTTTATAATGGCGGAAAATAGCCGCACCCCCCGTATAAGTTAAAAAAACATTCTTACCTTAATTCTGTCGAAAAGGTTAAAAAGCACCTTATTTGGAAAATGATGAAAATATTCCTTTATAAACCTCTTATAAAAATTCAAAAAATGGTATAAATGACTTTAACCTATATTCTTGTAAATAGTAAAAAAAATTGAAATACATTTTTAATAAACATGGATGTGGATGATAAAGAAATCCGAGTAGATTATTACGTATAAACAACCTCAGATAATGAAGAGATTGCGAAATAAACCATTACCTTGTACTTTTCCTTAGACGATGGTTTATTAACCTCTTTTATAATAGTTAAAATATTTTTATTAAATTATACAAGAACCATATACATAATTATGATATCATATATGATCTTTTAACATTGATTTGTTAATAATATCTTAGTATTATCATTGTTTTGGGTGCTAACTTACTCGTTATCTTTTATATGTTTTGTTAAATAAGTCGTGTTTGTTATGGATAGGTTGTAACTTATTCATATCCAGAATGATATAATGTTCTTAAACATTAAATTTTATCATCAGATGAGAATTGTTCTTGAATGGATATGATGGGGAATGAATCTCATCGTGTTCGTGGAGACGGTAGTCCGTACGTACGCACGAGCGACAATATCATTCTTTTGATATTAAAATAATATATAATCGGATTTTATATCATATATACAGAATAATTATCAAGTTATATTTATTATTTAAATTAATTACACATCATTATTATACCCATCCAAATAATAATATACTGAATAACAATTACACCACAACGTGGAGACAGTAATCCATACGTACGCACGTATGGTGACATGTCATTCAAAGGATGGATAGAATATTGAATATGGTTGTACCATATTTATAATAATATCACAGTATATAGGAGATAGTGTATTTATTATTTTAGAAAGGGAATAACAAAGAAAGAAGAAGTTAAAGAAGAAATGAACTTGAAAAGGCTGGTGAAAACATTACCTCTTCTTCAGATTCTTCCTTTTGATTTGATCAAAAGGGAACCTTAGGTTGGCTTTATGATCAAAATAAGGCCTATAGGTTGTAGTGATGGAAGTTGAGATAGTATTTGGGCAGGGTTTGGCCGAGCCAAGAGGCTTTGAATATGTGAATGAGTGAGAAGGGGGAGTGTCCTTTTATAAGAGGGGTGAGGGGGACCTTTGGAAAAGCTAGAAATATTATTTTATAATAAATTCATATTCGGTTTTTAATGGCTCAAAAGTGTATTATTTAAAGGTTAAGATGTGGATGGGTCTATAACCACTCAACCAATATAATTTATACAGGTTTGGGTTATTATATTAACCTTATCTTTTATTTTTAACTCTTAGTTAATTAGTTTGACACTTACCATGTCATTTTGTATTTTTATATTATAAGGTTAATAAACTTACTATATACATCCAAGAGACCCCCAAATGGTCCATTAATAATACACCTATCATTATATATGTCTCTTGGACGAACCTTATATTTTTAGGAATTTAATATAAATTAATAATATAATATTTGTTATAAAAACTCTTTTATATCAATTTTGACACTATTGGGTATTTTGTTTTTGATAATTTCATAACAGCATTATTAATTCGAAAATTGATTTATATAAAAAATCATAATATGTCATATTAACCTATAAAATTAGTTTAATTCATAAAAAGTATCAAATTAAATTTATTTTGATATTTATAATATCAATTATTTTAAAATTTCATTAATTATGTAATTACTGCATCACCATTTTGTCATAAATAAATTAAACTATTTAATGTCTAAAAATTATAAATAAAATAGAATTATGTATTAAATAGTTTTATATTTCTAATGAATATTTACAATCGAATTTATCGTATGTATAACCCTATATTAAAATTTTTTAGTAAATAAACATCGATTTTAACTATTTTAACTCTTCCTTGAATTAAATAATAATAAATGTCCTAATCTAATCCAAGTGGATCTAAATGATAATATATTATTCCTAAGGTTTTTTTGGTCATGATACACTTGTCCAAAAGAATTAGGACATGTGTTAGGGTAATATTAATATCATTTTTACCCTTAATTACCCTATTTACTTTTTACCGTGGCAAATAAAAGTAAAAAGTTACTATTCCCCAAAAATTATTTTCATCTTATTGAACCACATTTTACTCCTTGATATTAACCGTGTCTCTCGGATTTTTGAAATTCCACTCACACAAGTGGTAAAATAAAGTTTTATGTGAATTTCCAAATTCTTCTAGGAGGTGTGTAAAAGACGATGAAAAGTTCGATAAAATTTTAATATATCTAAAATTATTCTAAAATAACTCCAATGGATTACATTGAAATTATATAGGTATTATATATCTATTTTGACATTAAATAAATTTAAATAAAATAAATAAATATTTAAATAAAAATTCGGTTTTAAACTATAACTCAGTGTTTTTTCACTATTCATCAAAAAATAAAGTTTATTAGAAAAATGCCAAAAATTCACTCTAGGATAATTTCGATATTACGAATCTAAAAATGAAGTCCATTTTGAAAAATAAAATTTATAAATTTCAAAATGTGGGTATTACTATTCATATCAGCTAGTTTGATTGGTCGTGGTGTGTTGGAACTCGATGTTGCGTACAACACACACTACTGCATTATTCAAAGAGATGTGTACCGTAGAAGCTTGGGGTGTTACATTATCCCCTACTTCAAATAATTTCATCCTAGAAATTTCTAGAATACTACCACCTGAAAAGACTCAGGTGGTTCTTCATCATAATGTCCTTGGGTTCCCACGTTGCCTCTTTCATCTTATGGTTTCTCCGTATAACATTTACCAGATGAGTCATTTGGTTTCTCAGCACTTGTTCTCTCGTATGAAGAATCCTGATGGGATCTTCACAATAAGAGAGATCGGGTTCCAGTTCTAATTACTCATAGGTGACTACATGCATTGGGTCAGGCATGTATTTCTTTAATAAGGATATGTGGAACACATCGTGAACTTTGGAGAGACTTGGCGGCATTTCCAATCTGTAAGCTACAACCCCAATTCGTTCTAGAATTTTGAAAGGTCTGATGTACCTGGGATTCAATATACCTTTCTTACCAAAACGTATGACTCCCTTCCATGGAAATACCTTCAGGAAAACATGATCACTGACTTGAAATTCCAAATCCTTCCTTAGATTATCAGCATACCTCTTTTGCCTACTTTGAGCTTCTTTGATATGGTTTTGAATTACCTTAACCTTTTCCATCATTTCCTCCACCAGTTCTGGGCCTACAAGTTTTCTTTCACCAACGTCATCCCAACAGGTTGGTGTGTGACATCTCTTTCCGTATAACGCTTCAAATGGTTCCATCTGAATACTCGAATGGAAGCTATTGTAATAGTAAAATTCTACCAGAGGTAAATATTGATCCCACATACCATGAAAGTCAAGTGATCTAGATCTCAACATGTCTTCTAAGGTTTGAATAGTTCGTTCTGATTGTCCATCTGTTTGAGGGTGGTAGGAAATGCTCAAATGAAGTTCAGTATCCAAGGCTTTCTGAAGACTTTTCCAGAATTTGGAAGTAAAACGGGGATCACGATCTGAAATAATCGATAGGGGTACTCCATGAAGTCTCAAAACTTCATCAATATATAGTCTTGCTAGACGTTCCAGTGGTATATCTTCTCTTATAGCAACAACATATGCTGAATTGGTAAGACGATCAACAATAACCCATATTACATCATTCCTTCTAGGAGTTTTTGGTAGTCCCATGAAAAATTCCATCTTGATATTATCCCATTTCCACTAAGGTATGGGAAGAGGTTGCAATACTCAACCAGGTTGTTGCCTTCCAGCTTTCACTTGTTGACAAACCATACATCTTCACACAAAATCAGCAATCTCTATCTTCATGTTGTCCCACCAAAAATGTTCCTTCAAATATCTATACATTTTGGTGCTCCCATGGTGTATAGAGAAATTGCAACTATGAGCATCATCCAGCAATTCCCTTTTTAGATCAGGTATGTCGGGAACACAAAGCCTCTTCCCAAATATCAAAATTCATTCTTCATACACAATGTATCTCAATCTCCCATTATTCACAGCTTTATTCTCCTTTTGAAATTCTTCATCATCGGTCTGAGAACTCTTAATCCTTTCTAGTAAAGATGGTTTGGAAACCATTTAAAAAAACATTGATGTTTCACCTTCCTTGGTTATTCCCATGTCCATCTTCACTAGATCCATGAAAATTGGATCCCTTTAAATTCTCATATTGTTCAAAACTCCATGATATTTTCTGCTCAAAGCATCTTCCACCTGGTTTGCTTTCCCTGGGTGGTAGTGTATCGTACAATCATAATCCTTGAGTAATTAAATCCATCTCCTTTGCCTCATGTTGAATTATTTTGGTGAGAAAATATACTTAAAACTCTTTTGATCAGTATAAATCTCACATTTTTCACCATTGAGGTAGTTCCTCCATATCTTCAAAGAAAATATCACAGCTGCTATCTCGAGATCATGATTAGGATAGTTTTGTTCATGAATTTTCATCTTTCGTGATGCATAGGCAATACCCCTATCATTCTACATAAGGACACAACCGAGTCCTTTCCTCGATGCATCACTATAAATAATGAACCCATCATTCCCCGATGGTAGAGTGAATATAGGTGCATTAACTAATCTTCTCTTCAGTTCTTCAAAACACTCTTCACACTCTTTTTTCAAAAAAAAATTAACCCCTTTACATGTGAGCTTTGTTAATTGGTTATCCAACCGGGAAAAAATTTGGATGAAACGTCGATAATAACCTGCTAAACCAATAAAACTACGTACCTCGGTTATACTCGTCGGTGCTAGAAATTCTTGGATTTCTTTGGTCTTAGAAGGATCAATAGAGATTCAATATTTGGAGACAATATGGCCAATAAAAGAAATCTCCTGAAGCCATAATTCACACTTGTTAAACTTCCCATATAATTCATGTCTTCTCAGAGTCTTTAGGATAATGCGCAAGTGATTTTCATGATCTTTGTAGATTTTGGAGTATACCAAGATATCATCAATAAATACCACCACAAATTCATCTAGATAATCCTTGAAAACTTTATTCGTTAGATCCATGAATACAGAGGGTGCATTAGTCAATCCAAAAAGAATTATTGTAAACTCGTAATGCCAGTACCTGGTTCGAAATGTTGTCTTCAGAATGTCTTCCTTCTTCACACACAACTGATGGTATCCAGATCAAAGGCCAATCTTTGAAAAGTATTGATCTCCATGCAGTTGTTCAAATAAATCATCAATGTAGGGTAGGGGATACTTGTTCTTTATTATTATAGCATTGATCTCCCTATAGTCGATACATAACCTCAAAGATCCATATTTATTTTTAACAAAAAGAACAGGGGCTCCCATGGAGAAACACTAGGGCAAATAAATCCCTTATTACTAAATTCCTCTAGTTTTTTCATTAGTTCAACTAATTATAGAGTGGCCATTCTATAAGGGGTCTTTGATATAGGCATTGATCCAGGAATTAAATCAATGGAAAACTCAACTTCTCATTCTGGAGGATGTCTGGGTAAATCTTCCGGAAACACATCTACATATTCTTCCTCAATAGGTACATCCTCTATTTGAACATTCCTTTCCTCACCCACTGTAATTTCAATATCTTCCTCCCCAATAATTGTATTTAGTTGAGCTACTGAGGGTGGATCTAGATAAGAATTAGGTGGTGACGATTCTGCTCTAAAGATAAGGTGTTCCTTATCATCATCAACAAAAATCGTAACCTCCTACTTCTTAAAAAAAATTCACATCATGGTCCGAAAGCCAATCCATACCAAGGATTATATCAAACTCAATCATAGGTATGATGATGAGATCAGCGGATAAATAAAATTTATATGCTCTAATACGGACTCATTCACAAAACTTTGTTTCAATGATACTTCCTTTAAGAGTTTTAACTGACAACTCCCTTGTTAAATCAAATTGTAAATATCTAATTTTCTTAGCAAACTCTTAAAATATGAAACAATGAAATGATCCAGAATCAAATAATGCATTTACTAAACTTCAGGAAATAATTAAATTACCTACCAACACGTCTTTTGGAGCTTCTTAGCTCAGCATTAGTGATAGCATAAGATTGGCCTTGATCCCTTGACCTTCTCTGAGGTAAGTTCCCCTGACTCTTAGGATATTCATTGGCATAATTTTCCATCTCCCTGCAATTGTAGAACTGAACACCGGTAGCTTCCTTTTTCCCTTTGCAATCACGAACTTGGTGGCCTTTTTCACCACACTTGTAATAGACTCTCATTCCTTTTAAGCAAGTACCAGAGTGTTTCTTCCCAAATTTACCACAGGATGGATATTCAACCTTTCCCTTCTTCCCCTTATTTCCATTCTCAGATTGATCAGCAGATATCTTCTTCTATTTCTTTTCTTTACAGTCATAAGACTTAGAGAATTCCTTTTCTATCTTGATAGCACATGAGACAATGTCTTCGTACGACGAGAAGGATTGTGAGACTAATGCTCGATGGAGAAATGGTTTTAACCCATCAAAGAAACGATCAATCTTACTTCTTGGGTTACGTATATAATCTCCAGCATACCTCACTAACCTTGTAAAGTTAGCCTCATACTTTGCAACACTCTCATCCTCTTTCTGCCTCAGACTCAGAAATTGCCTTTCCATATCTGATTGATGGTCTCGAGTAAAGTATTTTTCTTAGAACAGTTCTTTGAACTACCTCCATTCAATATCTGATACTTCATTATCTTCCTTTGTGTTTTGAATCAATTACAACCATTGATCAGCATCTCCAGTGAGGCGATAAACTGCCATGACAACTTTTTCCCTTTCACTACTCCCCAAAGCCTGAAATATTTTCTCTAGGGAACTTATCCATTGCTCAGCTACTAATGGATTTGTACTCCCATTGAATGTTGGTGGTTGCTGCCTCATGAAGCGATCTAACATTGATACTCCACGTTTTGGGTGAGGGTGCTCTATACGGGTAAGGTTATTATTCATAACCTGGGTGAGTTGTCCCTGTATGGTGATTAGCTGATTAGCACCAGTTACATCACCAGCTCCACTATAATTATCTTGCGCAGGAGGGAAATCCCTACATGGAGTGCGTGCATTGATACGATTTCCATTTCTTCCACTAGGCTCCATTTCTAAACAATGACATAAACTAGATCAGTTTATGAATCAAAATACATAATTCCATACTTATAAAACACTTAACACAAATTGAACTATTTATGGATATAATCCATAATCATAAAAAAAAATCTTTGAGGAATTATATACTAATAAACCCTT
The DNA here is from genome assembly GCA_963277665.1 of Viscum album. Classification (NCBI taxonomy): domain Eukaryota; kingdom Viridiplantae; phylum Streptophyta; class Magnoliopsida; order Santalales; family Viscaceae; genus Viscum; species Viscum album. The sequence continues at coordinate 1,171,976,789 of OY728156.1, forward strand.
CATAATTATTTGTAATTAAAATGAGTGTTATCCTAAGCATATCCCCCGTGAGTGTCGTAACCAAGAGTGCAGCAAGGCCCACTGTCGTTCACCAGTTCCCATTCAAGTCTAGCTCAAAGCGGTGTTTTCGGGTTTTACCCCTAGGTACATCTGTTCCAGAGCCGCCTCTACCTACTCGTATCCAGACATGGATGTATTGCTCAGAAAACTCACAAAATCTCTACAATACAAAAATTCTAGGAAGTTCTTCTATACTAATCCTCAAAGTCCATCTTAAATATATGTTCTCTAATCAGAGTTTATCTAAATCTAGCTTCCAAAGTTTGTACTAAACTTCTTCTGATACCAACTATAACGCCCCGACCCCAGTTTCCTAGAGTCGGTGCATTATTAGATATCATTGTCATCATCACAAGAAAGATCAAATCTCGAAAGATCGATTACTTTAGTAGCATTGAAATAACCAAATACATTAATAAAGTTTACATTACATCATAAAATGAAAACTACAACAATATAGTCTCCATAGTCCACACTCTTATCCCCTTATATTATCCCTGTAGTTCATTCATAAATTACTTCTTCACATCATGGGAAAAATAAAACATAGAAAAGGGGTAAGCTCAAATGCCCAGTAAGGATAACAATATAGAGGAAACTTTCATAAATAAGAATAAACATTTAAGGAAATGTATAACTAAAACAAAGGCCTTTTAAACATGAACTTAAACATAGTATGGAGAAAATGAAATGAAATAATTCCATTTACCTATTCACATGGATATTCTACTAGTCGAATAATCACATGCAATATAAATAACAACTTTCATAATGATGGAATGCGTAATGAAATACTATCATAACCACATAGCCAAGGCCTCGTGCTAAGACTACAAATAAGATTTTGTCAAGGCCTTGTTCCAAGACACTAGTTTGTCTCATGAGACCTACCGATGCATCGAGGAACTATAGAGGGCTCCAACCGTCACTTATTAAGTCCTATGCATTCCTCATATGAACAGGTTTAAACATAACATAAACATTCATATTAAAACTAGCATACGAAATGTCAATACTTTCACCATAAACCATGAATGGTAAAAAAAATAACACATCCATACTCAAACATGTCACAAAACCTTCAATAATATATGGAAGTTTTGTATCATAATAAATAAACATCAAATAAGCTTAAAATTCATCAAATGATGTTGACATAGATCGAATCAAAACTAATTAAGAGAAATATCTCTTTTTTTGAAATCATTTAAAAGTCACATAATTATGAAATAAAACATTTACTTTGAAAATATTCTTATAAGATTGTAAGAGAAGCTCTGAAGATTTTATAATGGCGGAAAATAGCCGCACCCTCCATATAAGTTAAAAAAACATTATTACCTTAATTCTGTCGAAAAGGTTAAAAAGCACCTTGTTTGGAAAAAGATGGAAAGATTCCTTTATAAACCTCTTATAAAAAGTCAAACAAGGGTATAAATGACTTTAACCCATATTCTTGTAAATATTAAAAATGTTTTCAAATACATTTTTTAGAAACATGGGTGTGGATGATAAAGAAATCCCAGTAGATTATTATGTCTAAACAACCTCAGATAATGAAGAGATTGCGAAATAAACCCTTACGTTGTACATTTCCTTAGTTGATGGTATGTTAACCTCTTTTGTAATAGTTAAAATATTGTGATTAAATTATACAATAACCATATACATAATTATGATATCATATATGATCTTTTAACATTAATTTGTTAATAATATCTTAGTATTATCATTGTTTCAGGTGTTAAATTACTCGTTTTCTTTTATATGTTTTGGTATATAAGTCGTATTTGTTATGGGTAGGTTGTACCTTATTCATATCCAGAATGATATAAAGTTCTTAAACATTACTTTTAATCATAAAATTATAATTGGTCTTGAATGGATATGATGGGGAATGAATCTCATCGCATTCATGGAGACGGTAGTCCGTACGTACGCATGAGCGACAATATCATTATTTTGATATTAAAATAATATATAATTGGATGGTATGTCATATATACAGAATAATTATCATGTTATATTTATTATTTACATGAATTACACATCATTATTATACCCATCCAAATAATAATATATTGAATAACAATTACACCACGACGTGGAGACGATAATCTGTACATACGCACGTATGGTGACATGTCATTCAAAGGATGGATAGAATACTAAATATGGTTGTACCATATTTATAATAATATCACAGTATATAGGAGATACTGGATTTATTATTTTATAATGGGAATAACAAATAAATAAGAATTTGAAGAAGAAATGAACATTAAAAAGGGTGGTGAAAACATTACATCTTCTCTGGGTTCTTCCTTTTGATTTTATAAAAAGACCTACTTAGGTTGGCTTTCTGATCAAACTAGAGCCTCTAGGTTGTAGTGAGGGAATTTGCGAGTGTATTTTGGAAGGGTTTGGCCGAGCCAAGAGGCTTTGAATGTGTTAATTAGTGAGAAGGGGGAGTGCCCTTTTATAAGAGGGGTGAGGGGCACCTTTGGAAAAGCTAGAAATATTATTTTATAATAAATTCATATTCGGTTTCTAATGGCTCCAAAGTGGGTTATTTAAAGTTTAAGGAGGGTATAGGTCGAGAAAAACTCAACCAATATAATTTAGATGGGTTTGGGTTATTATATTAACCTTATATTTTAGTTTTAACTCTTAGTTAATTAGTTTGACACTTACCATGTCATTTTGTATTTTTATATTATATAGTTAATAAACTTATGATATACATCAAATAGACCCCCAAGTGGTCCATTAATGATACACCTATCATTATATATGTTTCTTGGCAGAACCTTAGATATTTAGGAATTTAATATCAATTAATAATATAATATTTGTTTTAAAAACTCTTTTATGTCAATTTTGAAACTATTGGGTATTTTGTTTTTGATAATTTCATAACAGCATTATTAATTAGAAAAAAAATTATATAACCAATACTAATATGTCATATTAACCTATAAAATTAGTGGAATTAATAAAAAGTATCAAATTACATTTATTTGGATATTTATAATATGAATTATTTTAATATTTCATTAATTAGGTAATTACTGCATCACCATTAGGTCATAAATAAATTAAATAATGTAATGTTTAAAAATTATAAATAAATTACCATTATGTAGGAAATATTTTTGTATTTCTAATGAATATTTACAATTGAATTTATCTTATGTATAACCCTATATAAAAAAAATTTAGTAAATAAACTTTGATTTTAACTCTTTTAACTCTTCATTAAATTAAGTAATAATAAATGTCCTAATCTAATCCAAGTGGACCTAAATGATAATATTTTATTCCTAAGATTGTTTTGGTCGAGATACACTTTTAAAATTGAATTAGGACATGTGTTAGGGTAATATTAATATCATTTTTACCCTTAATTACCCTATTTACTTTTAACCGTGGTAAATAAAAGTAAAAAGTTACTATTCGCCAAAAATTATTTTCATCTAATTGAACCACATTTTACTCCTTGATATTAACCATGTGTCTTTGATTTTTGAAATTCCACTCACAGAAGTGGTAAAATTATGTTTTATGTGAATTTCCAAATTCTCTTAGGAGGTGGGTAAAAGATGGTGAAACGTTCAATAAAATTTTTATATATCTAAAATTATTCTAAACTAACTCCAATGAATTACATTGAAATTATATAGGTATTATGTATCTATTTTTACCTTAATTAAATTTAAATAAAATAAATAATTTTTTAAATAAAAATTCGGTTTTAAACTATAACTCGGTGTTTTTCACTATTCATCAAAAAATAAATTTTTTTAGAAAAATACCAAAAATTCACCCTAGGCTAATTTAGATATTTCGAATCCAAAAATGAAGTCCATTTTGAATAATAAAATTTATAAATTTCAAAAAGTGGGTATTACTATTCATAACGGCTAGTTTGATTGGTTGCGGTGTGTTAGAACTCGATGTTGCGTATAACACATGCTACTGCATTATTCAAAGAGAAGCGTACCGTAGAAGCTTGGGGTGTTACAAAATCACACATTCTTGACTAATATCTATATATGAAAAACTATAAAAACAATAAAAGATAATAAGATAATTAATATATAAGAAATTAATTAATAAAGAAATAAAATACATAATCAAACATAACTTCTTAAGAGTGAATTGAAATTAAGATATAGATGAAGCACATGAATATGGTTCAGAATCTTCAGTCTAGCTAGGTTGTGACCTCTCTAAGTCAAAAATGTTGTGTGAATATCCTATAGGTAGGATGAAAGGTCCTGAAACCCATCACCACATAGAATAACATCATTGAGGGTAGGATATATCTCATTGTAATCTTCTTCAACCATCTAAAACGCACACAAAATGTTACTTACAAATAATTGTTAATACATTTATCAAATTTTAAAAAAATTAATATATATTTATTAATATATATATATATATTATGACTATAACTAGAATATAATAAATCATTATTTTTCTTCATATTCATATCCATATGTGTCAATGTATTCATCTTATTCCAATGTATAATCAATTTCTATAGGAGATTCAACTTCTTCATCCCTCAATATTTTAAACTCATTGATTCCATTATCCACATTAGTAACCCCATTGAGCCTACTAGGTATTATCATTGAAATCTATGTCTCATTGAGTAAGATATGTTTTTGGTGATTTTTCTTGAAAAATTTCAATATTTTCACTTCCATAGAAAAAAAATGATTTTCTATAAACAGTGTTCGGGATATTTAATTTATAATACCCTCCATAGATCTTATAAATACCTCAATAAGTATAGTAAGTTAATTATAAACTTATTTTTCTTGATGTTCTAAGCTAAATGGTTCATTTTTTTTGCAAGAATTTTTTATTTAATTTCACCAAATTCTTGTTGTCGATGGATGAGAAAACCCCGACCAGTATCTAACTAATGATATATAAACATTGGTACATAATTTTATTCTAGATAAATTAACTCAATTATTTCATCTAAAATTCTATAAAATTCAACATCACTTTCTTTTTTATGTGTTCTATTTAAAAAAATCCAGGGTTCATTTCTTTTTCGGATACATGATACGCGAGTGTATGAAATAGAAATCAATATACCCACAAGTGGTATAACTCATACAAATTTTGGTTTATTGATTATTCAATATTGTTTCATTTGATATTTTGATGAAGGCCACATGATGCTTTCTATAGGATTTCAATGTTCTATGTTCATACTCATATAAACATTAAATGATCACCTTTTACGTCCTTATAATTTTTTATATGTTATCTTTTTTCCTAAATGATTTATTCACTCATGTGATCTTATATAATTTCTTAATGACTCTTATAAGTGATTGTTAACTCATTGAAAAATTATAGGAAATTGTATCCTACTTGGTAATGATAATCAAATTTCAGAAATTTGAAATTTTGGTTGATAAAGTTGTGAAAATGAAAAAAATTTCATTAAGAATGGTATCAGTATATGCTAATCAATGTTTACTCACTCTTAGATAACGGAGATAAGAGTACATGCATGAAATTAGGATGGGTTTTTAAAATGGTATATAAAGAGTTATTATATATTTATTTATTTTTTAAAAATTACTTTCAACTACATTGAAAATTTTAGATAGATATTAAATAGAATTTGGTGAGGATTTTTTCTTTGAATGCATATAAAAATAAAAAAATGTATTTTATTGAAACTGGTAGCTAAGATCAGTCCATGAATGTAGTCTGTCTTCATTATGGAAAAATATACTCACATTACTATAACTAGATGTTATATATGGATTCATAGAGAATTATCAAAAAATTATAAAGGGGGAAAATGATGTAAGAAATATAATGGTTATTTAATTTTTTTTACAAATATTATTGATTGTTTTACCATTGATGGTGATTACTTAGGAGAAAATTAAAAAGTTATAAGGAAGATAGAAACACATCGATATTATAATGTATAAATCTAAGAATAATGGCCATGAAACACATTTAGTTATAGAGGATATATGGTTATCAAAATAGAAAACAAATGTCTGATAAAAATGAATGTCATTAAAAAATATGCCATTATTTTTTAAGGATGAACTTGGATGTTCAAAAATAAATTATTGAGTATTTATTGGTATGATGATTTCTAACATAGATTCATGATTATTTAGGATATCATGAATAGAAAATATAAAAAATAACTTGAATTCTGCTGTGAAATACTTCTTATATAAAAATATTTATGGTGATTACTATGCTAATTCTATCAAATTATAGCTTTTCAAATAGTTGGTGAATTTATGTAGTAATTAAAAAATGGTTTTAATTAATATTGGTAAAATATCAACTCATCACATAACTGTGAGACTTTTTATTCTTTTATAAATCATGAAATAGTGTGTATAAAGGTGTTTATATTCATTTTAAAAGAAAACAAAATTCCAAGGAGTTTCAATCGGATATGTATAGGTTTTACATGTCTTTGTTAAAAACATTTTAAAAGAGTAAAATCAAAATTTTCATTTTTTTATGGAGATATGTGTTTTAGTGTAAAAAAATATTAAAATGTCCATAATATAATTTATTTCAATATCATTTGGTGTTTTGGTAACTAAGAAAATCATGCATACCTAAAGATGTGGAAACTATTTTTTTTCCATTATATAAGGTATTATCAAGAAAATAGTGGTCGAATTATGATTTTAAAAATGGGAGATAATTTCAAACACACTATGGTGAAAATCCTTTTTTATGCAAAATGATTTCTTAAAATGAGATATATTTAAATGATCATTTTAAAGACCATTTTTTATTCTAATAATAAGTAATAGAAATATTTTGATTGGGAATCACCACACTACATAGGAATTCATTTCTTATCATAGGATTTAATTAATGAAATGAGAAATGAGATGCTTAGAATGGTGAAAGATGTTTCAAATATAGTTTTTCTATAAAGAGTTTTATGCCATTGAAATGGATGTAACATTCCATGTTTTGTCTTCAATTGGATCTTGAAATGGGAATTTCAAAAAAATGACATACCATAGTTGTTGTAAAATTACAGGTTATATCTATAACTGATGACTTGGAACCTTTTAAACAATTTTATAGTTATGAGATTAACTTCCTAAAACAAATTTAATTTTAATGGTAGATATTTACATGAAGATGATTCAAGGAATGAATTTAAAATAAATTTATTTCAAGGTACTTAAGATGTTGAATTTTAAAGTAAATTTCAAAATATCTTATAAAACTTTAGATGAATAATACTGCAAAACAAATTGAATAAATTTCTTAATTGAAAGAAGTATACAGAATAGAGAGAATGAACAAAGAGTTCAGGGAAAGGAGAAGAATGAAGAGCAAAGGAAACAATACAAAGAGATTTTTTTGAAAATTTAATTTTTGTGAAGTTTAATTTTTTTGATGAAAAAAATTAGTAGTACATTGAAAGATCCGAAATTTTGAAGAGGAAATAGGAAGGAAGAAAACAACATGAACAATAAAATTTTTCAACATTTTTTATGGGTTATTTGACATGTAATTCAATCAAAAATAACTCATCGTGAAAAATGGAACTGCAATTAGTAGTATTTATGATGGTCTATAAAAATATACTAATAGGCAATGCTTTTTTATGGAAGTAAGAATCTATCAAAAATATAATTCAAAAAATAAATTTGGAGGAAATAATTATCTATAAAAAATATTATTCTTCATGAGATTTTAATAAATCACAAATAATATTTATGATGGGATTTAAATAAGATATTACATAACTGAAAAACAAAAAAAACAAATTAAAATATATTATAAAAAACAATTCGTATAAAAAATAAGCATTTATACTTTATATTTTATCTAAATAACATAATATAAAGTCACTCGGGGAGGTGGATTAGTTGTTAAAATAGGAAAAGGGAGATCCATACCTAAACCATGTGTAATTTTTTATATATATTCCACCATTTAATCATGTTTCATCTTATTTTACTGACACTATTAACACTTCTCTTTCATTTCACTGCACAATCTCTGTATAATACCATATTGAGTTCATATCTTCCCCTAATATAATAAAGAAAATGATGATTTCATATGATCTCCCTTTGATTTAACCAATTAAATCGCTACAGTATCATAATAAATGGATGGCATTGATTGTGAACCAATACTGATCAACCATCCCATCTCAATACCATCCATGGATACCTATATCCAAACCACCTCATCAAAACCTTAATTGCAAGATTTATTTCCCTCGGCCTAAATCTACCTCTCATGTATATGACACGTGAAGAATTAATAATTATCTTTCAAGTATAATTAGAAACAAAAAAGTCAAAATAAATAATTTAATTTAATTTTAAAAACAAAAAATAAATAAATATTAACCCCAAATCAATTTTGTTTCTTAGAAGTAATCTCCCTCATAAGTTGATTAGTGCTCATCCCCTTATAGACAACAAACATTATAATGCATATTTCAATAACATAATATAAAAATATGATATAGAATTTTTTTATTAAAAGTATATATAAATTAGAAAACAATATTACCTACCATATGTCATTTATTTATATTGAACATATTCTGTGAACTCCAACCTCCCAAATTCAATTAATTAGATAATTTTCTACTCCAGAAAAGTTCTCTTAACTAGTTGGACTATAATGCATCCCAATCCAAATTAATAATGTAGTTATATTGATGAAACATGAAAAACCTATCAAAAGAAATAGTATAATCTCTCTCTAAGTATCTCTTTCTAAAATTTTGTAAATAAATTACAAAAATAGTTGAGCATACACATCACTCATGAATCCCATTTGATGGTTCTCATGTTATCATTCACCAGATATCATTATCCCTATAGATAATTAAAAATATCATGTTATTAATTAAATAAACATCAAATAAAATATATTATTCATTTATATATAACATAGTGTTCGGACATGTTATATCAAACATCTATGAAACCTAATCCAACAACACCCATGGCTGAGAAAAATAATTCCACAAAATTGAAAATAATTTTTTCATAGAAATATATGAAAAACAAGATAAACAAAAATAGAAAATTAGATAATTAATATATATATATATAATAAATAAAATCAATAGTTGAAATTAATTCCTTAAGTATGGATCAAAATAAATATATGGATAAATATTGGAAATAGGGTCAGGAATCATCGATCTATCTACGTTGAAACCCATCCAAGTCAAAATTACTATGGAAACATCTTTTAGGTTAGATGAGTTATCAAAGAGCTCACCACCTACTTGAAAACCATCAATTAGCATAGGATACATCTTTTTATATTCCTCTTTAACCATATGAAACAAAAAAATTATGTTACATGTAAATAACTGTTAATACAAATATCAAATATTAAAAAATTAATAAATATTTACTAAAAAATAATATATATTGATTATGACTATAACTATAATATAATACATCATTATTAATCTTCAAATTAATATTCATTTTTGTGAAGTTCATTATCTTCATTCCCATCATCATCGATTTTTATACGAGCTTTAATTTTATCAACTCAAATTATTTTAAATTCATTGATTACTTCATCCACATTATTAACACTACGAAACCTTACCTAAAAGATCTCATCATCCATATATATATATATATATATTTCACTAATACATGTTTTTGGTGATGTTTCTTGAAAACAAATAATATCTTTCACTTTTATAAATACACTTTCATTTTCTATAAGCTAATTGTCATGAGATTTGATTTTTATTACACACCACTAGTCATTTAAATCTCTTAAAGAGGGATAGTAATTTGTATAATAAACTTTATGTTGTTGATTTTCCATCATAAATGGTTTCTTTACTCAAAAATATTTTTATATTAATTTCAATGCCTCTATGTTTTGGTTTACTGTACCACCCCAAATTAGTATCAAAAAAATGATATTTAAACATTTAAACATATTTTCTTTCTACATAACATAACTCACTTATTTCATCCAACATACAATAAGAATAAACTTCACATTCTTTATTATGGGTTCTTTTTAAAGAAAATTCATGATTCGTTGAATTGTTTTGTTCATTGTATGTGCATGTATAAAATAGAAATCTGTTAACTAACGAGTGGTATAGCTCACACATCTTGTGGTTTATTTATTATTCTCTAATGTTTTATATAATATTATGATAGAGACTAAATTATTATTGTAAGTTAATTTAATATTCAAGGTTCATAATCTTATTAAAAAATAAAAGAGGGTATTTTTATTCATTATAGTTTTTGATATATTACCGGGTTTCCTACATCAAGTGTTGACTCGCATTTTATTAGGGAATATGTTAATTACTCTACTAAGATTTAAATATCGTGAACCTAGTATCCTAGATTCATTGGTAACTTTATTATCTTTTCATAAGATACAATTAATTGCATCCCAAATAACTGAATAGTTTACTAGTCTTAGTAAACAAGATACATACTTAAAATTAAAAATATAATAGAAATAATAAAATACAAAATTTTTTTTCTTTGATAATTACAAATTTCCTCTTTTAATATCAATCATAAAACATATCCTAGTATCTTGGGGAAAATAAAAATTAAGAAATGGGTGATCTAAAATACTAAATAAGGGTATGTGTACAGATAAATATTTCATAAATAAATAAGCACAATCAATATGGAAAGTTAAATAACTAAAACACATAAAATTTAAACAATAAATTGATCATTACATGGTAGGAATAAATGATTATAATATAAATTCATATAAATAATCACATAACTTTGTAATTATCCATGGTTATTCTAACTAATATAATAATAACATTGACATTAATAACTAATATAATAATTAGGGAAAGAATAATGTAGGACATATGAAATATATTGTTAACAAATTTCATAATATAGATTACAATTTAGACAACTTATTTTTCTCATGAGACCTATCCATGCATCAAGGGGCTATCTATAACCAGGCTCCATAAATTAATATAATCATAAAACATCTAGAATAATATGGTGAATGGAAATAAAACTCACATCCTTGATCAAACTTCTTATAATCCATCCAATGAAATAATAATAATTCTATTAATAAAACATATACCCAGTGTATCATAAGTAAAATAAAGGGTTTAATTCATCGATGTATATAAATAAAATAAAAATTCCATTAAAAACATTCTTAAGGTAAATAACCTTTGAACTTTAAAAATCAAATTTTTTAAATGATCACAAAAAATTTTGAAAATACTTTTTTGTTAAAAATAATCTTTGAAAACATGAAAAATATTATTTAAAAATTTGATTATTTTTAGGGTGGAAAATTATGTTCATGTTGTATATGTTAAAACAACGATTCCTTTCAGGTTCTTGGTAAAAGCCAAATGGGCCTTATTTTGAAAATTAAACGAAGATTACATTCATAAAATTTTATAAAAATTCAAAATAGATAAAAATTACATTAATAAATCATTAATAAAAATTTTAAAATATTTATAGAAAACATTTATTTTGATAAAAAGGGATTTTCAATAGAAGTGAGAAAAAAGTTATATTTTCTTAAAACAAATTACTCAATCATTTTGTAAAACAAAGAATGGAAAAATTTTAATATTAATTGAAAAACATAATGAATAAATATATAACAATAGAATTTATTAATTTTAAGATATAAATATTAAATAATTTACCACATAGATACTTACACAAAAATAATCCCAAATAATTTTGAGATTGTTAAATGAACCCTTACTCATTTGGTAACTTCTGAAATGTAAGACCCATAAAAAATAACATCAAATGAAACATTAAAAACCATTAACATAAATATAATAATGATATAAAATATCAAAGTATCATTATATATACTAAACAAAATAACTATTTTTTGAATATAGAATACATCTCATGGAAGTAAAAGTGATATGAGAAACCCTAACCTCAGGTTCGACTACCTTCGTAGGTGACTAAATATCATGTATAATAAGAATAGGTTTATTATAAATATATTAAATAACCATAATCATATATATAATACCATATATTATTTACTTATAGTATTTTATCACCTCTTTATTGACAATTATTTTTTAAAATCACTATTTCATGTGATAACTGCTTCCTTTTTCAGGTATGTATTAGTGCAGAAATTTTGGTCCTTTTAATTTGATCATGGTTACATAAACTCAAAAATTTTAACCATGATATAAATATCATATATATTAATTATATATATATATATATTAATCTATTAATTTTTGTGATAGAGAATGTATTACACCATTCAGGGAGATGGTAGGCTGTACGTACGCATGAATATTAATTCCATTTTTTCTCAATATATGGAACAAATGAGAAATAAATATTAATTCATCATTCCATAATCATTATTATTTAATATATATTATTTATATTAATCATATATATTATTATTAATATCCATGTAAAAAAATGAAAAACAGTTCACATCTTTACTTGGAGGTGGTAGTCCACATGTACACACAAGAAACGTTATTGTTTTCCAACGGATTGGATGGTAAGAAGTTAGATATGATATTATATTTCTTGAATTATGGATACATAATATATATATATATAATATTAATTATAATTAACCTTACTACCATACATGTAAAGTGTAAGTGAAAAACAAATCACATCACTTTGTGAGGTGGGAGATCGTCGTACACTCGAGCAACATTATCGTATCCCCAGTGGAAATGAATGTAAGAATTTATATGTGATATAATAATTCCATATGTATTAAAATGATATAAATATCATATAAATATTTTAAATCTATAATTATATCCATCCTTGATAAGTGGGTTTGGTAAATGAATTACATCAGTCTGTAAGGCGGTAATATGTCATACTCATGATCGGCAGTTTCATTTCACATTTGAAATAATTGGTGACATATTTGGGTATTAAAATAGAAACATAAATTTTATGTATATATTAGATACTATTACTATTATATAATCATATTTTATGAAGTTATTAATATGGTTTAAGAAGAAATAAAATAAATATGCAAGTTTAGGAATTGTACCTCTTCTTTGGACTGCCTCTTTAGGTTTATGCCTATAGTCTTCATAAGATGGATTCCTAAAAAAATAAGTACTATGTTATATAATGAGGTAATTGGGGAAGATATTTGGGTAGTTATTGGATGAAACAAATGGCTTTTTAAGTGTCAATATGGGATGATAGTGTGTTTCTATTTATAAGTGGGGGAGACGACACAGATGGAGTTTTTGAAAATATATAGTGATACCCACATTTTTCTAATTCCAAAGGACTCTGAAATGGGTAATTATTGAAAAATAGAGATTATAATGTCTAAATATTTAGATAAAGTGTGTTTTGGATTAATTTTAGAACATTTTAATCCTTTTATTTTTAGTTTTACTCCCCGCTCGATAAATACGTTTATACCTTAACCGTGATAATTATTTTTTTTATTTTCACTATTAATTGTAGAAAAAAATTAAATTTACCTTATTAAATAACATAAATTATTATGATTCTCAAATTTAATTCATTTTTTCATATTCTATTCACATTATTGGTAAAAGTTAATTTAAAATTAAACCACAGACATGACGAGAGAGCAGTTTTCTAAAGAGAAAATTCTCATAACTATAGGATGTTTTAATATCAAAATTCAATAATCAATTTACTAAAATTAACTAAATTAGTTAAAAAATTATAATTTAACTAATTTTACATTAATAACTATTTCAAATATATATTAAATTTTAAATAATTTATACTAAGAGTTAGTTTTAAATCAATATTTTTTACTATTTATCAAAAAATATATTTATTCATAAAATTATTAAAAATTTAATCAAAGAAAATTTTGACAAGAATATTTCAGAAATGATGTTTATTTTTTCATAAATATTTTCTAAAATTGGTAAAAAAAATTAAAATAATTATTCAAAGAGTGACTAAACCCTCCTTTTATAAAAGTACATTTTTTTAGAAAACATTTATTTTTCTTTCAAATGGTTCTTATTTTATTTCAAATCAATAGATAACCATTGAATTTATTTTATGAATGTATAAAAAATATAATTTTCATAATTTATTTATTATTATTTATATTTATTAACTTAATTCCTAGGTTATAATGGTCATTTTTAAATAATAATAATTTAATAAAGTTTCATGTTTTGTTAAAACCCGATGTTTTTTGTTATGCAATATTTCAAAGAAATTGAATGTATTTAATAATAATTATATCATAAACTATTGGGGTGTTAAATTGTCATATAATATTATTATTTAATTTCATATACACTATCAAATATTAGGTTCCTATTTTAAAATATTTGGGTGTTACATTCTACCCTCTTAAATAAATTATGTCCTCTCAATTTAATCCTTATCTTAATAATTATAAGTTTAAAATTTTAAAATACCCTTATTGAAATCTCAAATAATAAATGGGTTTATAAAAATTCCTATATATAATAGATAAAGTTAATTATGAATTCTATCTAGAATAACATATACTAGGTTTCCAAATTGGATATATTTAATTGAAAGGGAAGATACGGACGTGGAAGAAAAGAATAAATAATTATAGAGAGTGGTATAAGTCATCGATCACAAGAAATTGAATGAAATTTAAAATTTAAAATCCACCAATCCATAAATCAATGATGGTTGAAAATAATATATGTTCAGTATAAATGAAGGTATTAGGATAACATTTTTATTTCAATGTCTATTTCCTAGAGTAGAGGATTTACATTATATTCTAGACTGAGAACATATGAAAATATAATCACTTGAAATATTTTTATTTATTAGGCTCAATTTTTTCCTTTATTTTTCCTTAGATAAATTCACACTTAATTTTTCACTCCAAGAAATAAATATCCAAAATGAATTTTTATTCCTAAATACAATTTAAAAGATCATTATAATGACAAGTCATTCCTCTAGTTTCTAGATATTTTCCAAAAAAATGGTTAGCATAAGGTTTCCAATAACACCTAAATTTCAAAATAATACATTTCATATATATTTTACCTTAAGAATCCTCCAAAATATTTATGTCAAATTTAAAAGTCCAAAACATTTGAATAATGGTCTTTAAATCATTAAAATATTCCCCAGACAATATAAATTTTCTTTTAATGTCACATTACAAACAAGTGAATACCTTAATCCCCATAAAACCTTAATTAAAAAATACATTCTTCCAAAAATAAAATCTCATATTATTGAATATATTTCATAAATCTAAAAATGTAGTAAACTCTAAAAATTATAACATAAACCATCAAATCAATAACCAAATTCAATGTCACCAATATTTTCCCATATACATATATTTATCATTATTATACAATTATTAAAAACATATTATGGGTTTTCTTCCCTTAATCATGTGTTTTATAAAAAGATTAAGTTTCCACTGAATCGATTTTCTTTGTTATTTATACCATTAATCATGTGGTTTAAGATCCTTAAATAAAATTTATTTTAGTATAATCCCTATACATTTTATGATTATTATAATGAAAATATCATTGATAAAATAATTATAAAATATATTTATTTTATAAAAATTAAATAAATTCAATCATTCCACTTCAGATGTATCAATGTAATAAGCTTGACCTTGATCTGTTGGCTTCTTCTGGCCTATATTCTATTTATGATTAGAATATTCTTTTGAAAAGTGTCCCATATCCTGAAATTTGAAGCATTAAATATTGGAAACTTATTTATTACCCTTGAAATCATGATAATGGTGGCCTTTTTCTCTACACATGTAGAGAACTCTCATTCCCTTCAATAAAGTACCATGTTATTTCTCTCCACAAGTATCACATGTGGGAAAATCCATTTTTTCCATATTCCCTTTATCTATCTTTTTACTTTCATCCTATTATTCTCTTTTTTCCTTCAAAACTGTAAGACATGTATAATTAATTCTCTATCTTGATATCACATGATATTAGTTCCTTTTACGATGGGACTATTTTTTAGACTAAGGCCCCTCAATAGTTTGTCTTTAACCCATAAAATAAATAATTAATATTACCCTTTTTATTAATATGTAGTTAGTATCATTCTTTTATAACCTAGTAAAGTTTTCTTTATACTTAGATAATTTTTTTTATTCCTTTAGTCTTATACTCAGAAATCATCTCTCTATATCTGTACATTTCTCATGAGGAAAATAATTTCCAAATAAGAGATCATTAAAATACTTCTATTAAATGTTTGTTATTTATTATTCATCCTTAGTGTTTTGAATTAATT
Organism: Viscum album; assembly: GCA_963277665.1. Classification (NCBI taxonomy): domain Eukaryota; kingdom Viridiplantae; phylum Streptophyta; class Magnoliopsida; order Santalales; family Viscaceae; genus Viscum; species Viscum album. The sequence goes on from OY728156.1 coordinate 1,171,993,165, forward strand.
ACCACCATTGACCAAAATCTCTTGAGAGATGATAAACTACCATGATATCCTTATCAATTTAATTACATCCCAAATCGATAAATATATTTTTTAAGGAACTTATGCATTGCTATGAAACAAATGGATTTGTATTCCCATTGAATGATAGAGGTTAATGATGCATAAAGTAGTTTGAAATTGTTACATCATGTGGTGTATTTTCAAGCTACTCTATACATGAAAGTTTATTTCTCCAAACCTGAGTCATCTTCCCCAATATGGTTATAATTTCTTCATTTTCATCTTCAGATCCAATGCATCTTCATTATATTTCCTAGGAAGGAGATTCCTACATGTGGTAAGTGCATTGATATAGTTCCAATTTCATCCACTAGGTTCCATTTATATACAATGTCATATACTAGTTAGATTATAACATTATGAAACATAATGTAATATCCTAGTACTTCTTAAAGACTTAACATAAATTGAAAATTTTATGCTAATTTAATCACATAATCATAAACATTGTTTCCTTTTGATGTTATTAAATTCCTAAAAAAAATTAAATCCTTCATAGTGGTTCTTAATGAAAATATAAATTAATCAAAGCATATCCCCCCCCCTCATGAGTTTCAAACCTGGTGTGTAGTAAGGCATGTTGTTTCCTACTAGGTAACATTTTAGTAAATCCTAAAGTACTTTTTTAAGAGTTATTACCCCTAGGTACATATATTCTACCACCATGTCCACTAGTTGTATCAATATAGGGATGTATTATGAGTAAAAAAATATAATATAAACCTTAATAAAAATTTAATATATTATCCTATACTTAGAATTATCTTTAATGTAATTCATAGGGTCATATTTCCTAATATATGTTTTTTGAAATCTAGTTCCCAATATTTCTACAAAACAATCTCTAGTACCAACTATAGATACCTCAGTCCTGGTATCCTAGAGTCAGTGGTTAATTTAATATATTTTCAGAAGATAAATTTAATCACATCACAAATGAAAAAATAGTATATTAGTCTTTGTAAGAAAGATACAAATTTTAAATTCACATTGCAACAGAAAACATAAAATACTAAAATTGTTTTCTTTGAGAGCTCCATATTCCCCCTTTATATATCAATCGTAATACACTTCTTAGCATCCTAGGGAAAATAATACATAATAAATGGGTGATCTTAGATTCTTAGTAAAGGTATTTTTATAGTGTAAATTATCACAAATAAATAATAATAATCAATATGGTAAGGTAAATAACTACAACACTTTCCATTTAGACAATAACTTAAGCATAACATGGCTGGAATAAATGATGATTAAATAAATCCATATAAACAATCACATAAGCTTAATTATTATCCTTGGATATTTTAACTAATTGAATAATCACATGGAAATAAATAACTAATCTCACAATGAGGGAATTCATTATACTATACATCAAAAAAATATTGTCATGACATTTCAAAAGACAGTTTAAATCTAAGGGTATAACCCCATCTAATTTTTCTAAATGATTTGTCTCATGAGACTTGTCAATGAATCAATAGGATATCTATAAAAAAATATCCACCCTTAAAATAAAAATTACAATGAATTCATCATATGAAATGGGTGAAACATAATCAACATAAACATTTGTATATAAAAACCAACATATGAACTGTTAATATTTACCCCAATAAAATAATCCTAATCATAAACCATTCAGAATAATATGGTGAATGGTTATAAAATTGTACATTCTTGGTAAAAATGGTCAAAAACCATCAATATAAAGAATAAAGATGATATCAATACAGCATATCCCTAATGTATCATAAGTAAAATAATGGTTTTATGTCATTTATGAATACAAATACCACCAACATTTCATTAAAAATATCTTGAGGAAAATATCCTTTTCACTTTGAAAAGATCCATTTAAAAAAAGTTCCAAAAACATTTTAAATTAATTTTATTTGAAAATATCCTATGAAATTTTTTAAAATAAAATTTTAAAGATTTATTTGTCATTATTTTTGTAAATTATATTCATTTCATATGAGTTACAAAAAATATTCCTTTTAGATTTTCGGTAAAATACAAAAAGGCCTTTTTTGAAAAATATGTGAAGATTCATTTCAAAAAAAGTTAAAGTGTAAAAATAGGTGAAAATTTAAATAATAATTAATTTTAAAATGGTTTAAAATATTTTTTAAATCATTTTTATACACATGTATTTTTGTTGAAAAGGAGTTTCGATTAAAGAGAGAAAGAAATCATATTTTCTTAAAAACATTTTCTCAAAAAATTTAAATACCCAAGAGTCAGAAAATGATTTTATGACTTGAAAATTTTCATGCATATGAATATAATAATAATAATATTTATTATTTTTAAGTATAAATATTAAATATTTCCCCCAAGAGATACATATATAAAAATAATCCTGAATAATGATGAGATAATGAAATAAAAAATTACCAATTTGGTAACTTATGAATCGTAAGCCCCATAAAAATAAAATCAAATGAAATATTATATACCATGAATATAAATATATTAATGATATAAATTATAAAAATTTTAGTATATATCCCACAAAAAATAACTTATCGATGAATAATACATACCTCTTATGAAAGTAAAAGTGGTACGAGAAACCCTGACCTTATGTTTGACTTCCTTTTTATGTGTCTAACCCTCCTATAGAATAAATATAGTCTTATTATAAATTTATTCCTGAAAAATACTCATATATATCATACAATATAATATTTACTTTTAGTTATTTATCTTCCATTTATTAACAATTCGTCGATAAAATCACTACTTCAGGTGATAATTGATTCATTTTTAATATATATTTTAGTTTGGTACTTTTGGTACTTTTAATTTGTTCATGGTTACATCATATAAAAAATTTTAACCATGATATAATTATCATATATATTCATTATATATTTATTTATATTAATATAATAAAGGTAGGGATATAAAATGGATTACAACGTTCATTAAGATGGTAGGTTGTACATACGCTTGAATGTTGTTCCCATTTTACCCAGTGGATGGAAAAAATGATTAATTAAACTTTATAGAATCATATTATTTTATATGTTGAATTTATATTAATAAAATACATCCTTATTATCATATGTTTAGAAATAATATGAAAAACATTTCACATCGACATGTGGAGGCGGTAATCCACACGTATGCATCTGTGACGTTATTATTTTCCATATAAATCAAAGGAGAGATGTTATATGTGATATTATATTTAAAAAATTATTTTTATATCATATATATAACATATATTCATTAAATTTAACATTAACATTATTACCTTTTATGTAAACAGTAAATGAAAAACTAATCACGTCACTTCATGAGGCGGTAGTCTGTCGTACACACGAGCATTATTATCATATCCCCCATAGAATAGAAATTAAGATGATATATGTGATATAATAATTATAGAAGTATAAAAATTTCATAAATATATTATTAATATTTAAAATATCTCATTATATCCACCCTTAAAATGTGTTGATGGAAAATGAATTACATCGGTTCGCAAGGCGGTAGTCCGCCTTACACACGATCAACTGTTTTATTTCTCATTTCATGGATGTGGAGATGTATTTGGGTTATAAAATTAAAATCGAAACATATAAGTGTATAAAAGATACTTTTTTTACTATATTATCATATTTTAATAAGTTTTTATGGGTGTGTAAGATTAAATAAAACAAATATGCACGTTTAAGAATTTTATTTCTTCTTTGAATAGCCTCTTTAGTTTTATAACTTAATCATTATTAAGATGGATTTATAATAAAACAAATCGCTAAATAATGTGGATAGGTAAAAAATTAATTTATTTGGGTAGGGATTGGATGAACCAAATTGTGATGTAAGTGTTAATAGGGTAAGGATTGGGGTTTCCTTTTATAAGTGGGGTAGAGGATACACATTCAATTTTTGAAACGATAATGTAATACCCATGTTTCTATCATGATAAATTCCTTAAAATGGATCATTATATATAATTAGATATTATAAGGTCTAATTATGGCTATAAATTTTTTTTTGTATGTATTAGGTCATTTTTCACCCTTATCTTCTTAGATTCCCACCCCCCAGTAAACCCATTTTTACCTTAACTACCTTAATTAAACTCTACTTTCTTTACTATTAATTATGGGAAAAATTAAGATGAACTTATTAAATAATATAAATTAATTTTTTTCCAAATATAGAATATATTTCTCCAAAATCAATTCATATAACTATCATAATTCCATTTAAATTTAAACTATAGACGTAATGAAAGAGCAGTTTTCCAAAGATAAAATTCTCATAAGTATAAAATGTTTTTAAATAAAAATTCAATATTAAAGTGATTATAATGAAATAAATTAGTCAAATTTTAATTTAATTAAAATAATTTTACTTTAAAACCAATTTAAAATATAATTTAAATTTTTAAATAATTTAAACGAAAATGCAGTTTTTAATCAATATATTTTATTATTAATAAAAAAATTAATCTTTTCAAAAAAAGTAAAAAATTACCCATGGGTAATTTAGAAATGTGGATATAAAATTTAAATTTTACTTTTCAAAATAAATTCTCTAAAATTTTTAAAAATTAATTTTAAAATCTGTGCACAAAGCAATATTAGACCACATTTTAAAAAAACAGTTTTTTATATGAAAAATATTTTTTTCAAATGGTTTTTATTTTATTTTTAATAAATAGAAAACCATTTAATATGTTTCATTAATTTTTAAAACATATAAGTTTCATAATTTAGTTAATAATATTTATACCCTTCAACTTAATGGTTAGATTATGATGTTCATGTTTAAATAATAAAATTTTAATAGAGTATCTCGTTTTGTTTAAACCAAGTGTTCTGTATTACACAAGGTGTCAAAAAATTGAATTTATTTAAAAAGAAATATATCATAAATATTTGGAATATTACATTCTCATCTAAACTATGTGTTTCATGTCATATATGCTATAAATTTTGATGTTTCTCTTTTAAAATCATAGGTTTCACATAATTGGTTTTCACTTAAAGAAACTTTCTATAAAATTCTATCGTACATGGTAATCATAATAATATTTTAGAAATCTGAAATTTTGGTTGTTAAACTGGTCACAATGATAAATATTTTCTTTTAAAATGGTATCATTATATTATAATCATGTTTAATCATTCTCTTATAATGGCAAGAAGAGTACGTGCATGAAATCAAGGTTGTTGTTCTATAAGGGTGACAATGAGTTTTGAATATTGATTAAAAAACAAGTTGTACATATTAGATTGAAAAAAACATTAGGTATTAAATATAATTTTATGATGATGTTTTCTATTAATTATATTAAAAATAATATATTTTTGTTTTATTAAAAAATCTGGAGAAGATCAATCTATTAATTTCATTGATGTGATTTCTAGAAAAAATTTATATTACTATATCTTGTGGGGATATATGGATTCATAAAAATTTTCAAAAAAAGTTAAAAGGGGGTTATTGTTGTAACAAATACATTGGTTATGATATTTATTTACATTTATTGGTGATTTTTTATGACTACTGATGTGGTGATTTTGGAGAAAGGTAAAAAATGTAGAAGGAATATAGAAAGATATGGAGGTGATAATGTACTCAATATAGAAGAATGATCATTAAACACATGGAAGATATGGAGGATATATGGTTTTCAACCTTGAAACTATGTGTTTTATTAATAATTAATTCTTTTTTAATATATAGAATCCATGTTTAACAATGAACATAGAATACTAAAAATGAATTATTAAATATTTAGTATATGAAGTTGTATAGTATTTATACATATGGATTTTTGGAGATCAAGTATTACAAATATCATGAGGATTATGAATTGTGATTTCAAATATTAATTCAATAAAAAAATAATGATGATTAATATTCCTATTGAATAATGTTATATATTTGTATTGAGTTAGTGTAAGTGTAGAGTAATTTGAAGAAGTGTACAATTATGTATTGAGAAAGATAAACTTACCCCATCATTATGAGACCGGTAATTCCATGGTGAACCATAAAATATTGATTATAAATGTGTTGATAGGAATTCTGAAAGGCAATATAATCTGGAGGATTTTCAATTGAGGATTTTTCATGCTATACATGCCATGGTTAAAAGCATTTCATAGGAGTAAAATAATATGTTATATGTTTTTAATAGAGATTTTTTTGATTTTCCCCCCTATCCTTTTGTTAAAATACATTATAAAATGGCCATAATAAAAAAAGCCAATGGAATATGGTTTTTTGGTATCTATGAAAATAATTAAGGCCAAAATATACATAAATATATTTTTTTTGATTATGAACGTTTTTATGAAGATCATAGGGGTCAAAAGATGAATTGAAATATGAATTTTATTTCCACAACAATTTGGTGCATAAAATTTTATAATGAAAATTCCATATATATATATATATATATATAATATACATTGAACTGGTCATTTTGAAGGTTAATGTGGATGGAATGTAAGAGTTTCCAAAATGGGTAGCTTGAGAATCACGACACTATATATGAATTTATTTCAAGTATTTGTATTTCTTGAATGAAATGGAAAATGTGATTCTTGGTGTGTAGAAAGTTGTTTCTAAGGATGTTTCTCCTAGAGGATTGTTATGCCATAGAAATGGTTGTAACATTCCGTGTTCAGTTTCAATGTGGAGATTAAAATGGGAATTTCAAATAGATACCATTCTATGGAGGCTGTAAAATATAAGGTTGTGACTATGAGTGATGAGTTGTAACCTTTATAATTATTTTAATGTTATCACATAAACTTCATCAACAAAAATGATCGTAATGGTATATAATAACTAAAATATGATTCAAGGGATAAATTTAATGTATATGAATTTAAATGTAGTTAATATCTTTAATTTTCATTTTAATTTCAAGATCTCTTGATGAAATTTAGAGGGGGGTTACTAGAAAAATAAATATGAGATAATTCTTTATCAAAAGTAGTTTATTAAATAGAGAGAGAAAAACAAAGTTTTTTTATAAGAGAGAATAAATAAGAGGAAAGGGAATAAAAATAGGATATTTTTTCAAAATATAATTTATGGGAAGTTCAATTTGTTGTTTTTAGAGATAAAAAGATCATGAACATTATAAGTTATTCAATTATGAAAAGGAGGAAGAGGAAGAAAGGTGGACCACAACATGATCTACAAAATTTTTCATCATTTTTTAGGGTTTATTTGATATTTAATTCTATCAAAAATAACTTATATTGGAAACCAATATCTTAATGAGTTGTATTTGTGATGGTCTATCACAAATATGTTGAAAGATAATGTTTATGTGGTGGTAAATAATGATTTATACAAAAATATAATCCAGAATAAATTTGTGAAGGAAATAATGATCTGTTGTAAATACTATTTGTGATGGGATTTTAATCCATCCAAAATAATATTTATGATGGGATTAAAATCATATCCCCAATTACTAAAATCACAAAATTAACTAAAAATTTATAAATTATAAATTAGAAAAACCCATTCATATCAAAAAAAAATTATAAACATTTAACACATTATATATTTATCCAAAAAAATAATATAAAGTAATTTTGTGAGGGGTATCGGCTTTGGGACTAGGTAGATATAGATTTATTCCTAAACCATGTGTAAGTAATCACATTTACTTGGTCATTTTTTTATTTTATTTCCCCTACTATTAACATTGTTGATGCTTCTCTTTCAATTCACAACACAATCTCTGTATAGTATCCTCTTGATTACATAGCTTCAAAAAATACTTTATATGAAATGATGATTTCAAATTACCACCATTTTAGTTAACCAAATACATCATTTTACTACCATAATAACCTGTCGGCATCGATCATTATCCAACACCTATACGAATGAATTTCCTAATACTATACATGGAAATCTATGTCCAAACTATCTCATCAAAACCTGACTTTCATGATCCCTCCCTCTCTTTCCTAGTCTAAATCTATTTCCTATTATAATTAATAGACTCATACTTCTCTTTAAATTTTAATTACAAATTTAAAAGATAAAATAATTATTTTAAGTTGATTTTAAAAAGAAAAAAAATTATTATCCATAACATGATGTAGTTTTCACCTATTATCTCCCATGTAGTACGATCAGATTACATCTTCTTATAGGCATCATAAATAATAATGGGGTTATTAATAGGATGCTACATAAATATTCCATGGGATGTTTTTCTAAAATTATACATAAATTAATAATCAATATTAACTACCATATGTCATTGATTTATATTGAACATATAACTCACAACTATGTGTGACCTCCTACCTCCCTGAATCCTATCAACCAGATAGATTCATCCCCTAGAAAATATCTCCTAACTAGTAATATCATAACATATCCTAATCTTAGGTAAGGATGTATTTATATTGATGAAACCTGAAAGACATATCAAAATCAATAAGATAATCTTTCACTATATCTCTCTTTTAAAGGTTCTGTAAGAATTTAAAAAAAATATCAAGAATAAACATTTATCATTCCTCTGATATAGAGTCTCTCATGTTATCATTGATAAGAATCCATAAATCCTAAATACTACAAATAATTAACAATATCATGTTAGTAATTAAATAAATATAAAATAAAATCAATTATTCATTATATATAATCCAGTGGTTCAACATGAGATGTCAAAAATTGGTGGGAACTTGATCCCATGACACCCATATCTGATAGAAATAATTCAATAAAATCAAAAACTCCTACCTAATATCTCTATGTGAAATACTATGAAAAAATAATTATATAATCAAATAATTAATTTATAAAAAAATTAAAAAAATAAATAAAATTTATAATTTAACTTACCTTTTTAAGTGTAGATCCAAAAAAAGAGATATATGAAACCCCAGAATGGGGTTTGGACTTGTCAGTATAGTTGGGTCGTAACCCATCTTTATCATTAATTCAGTGGTAATATTTTTTGTGTTATATGGAAAATCATGGAGCTCATCGTCAGGTTGCACAGTATTAGTGAGAGTATGATACAACTCATCATAATCCAATTCTAACATTTGAAACAAAAAAAAATAATGTTACATGAAAACAAGTTATAATAAAAATAAAAAATAAAAAATTAATAAATATTTATTATAAAAAATAATATATATTGACTATGAATATAACTTGAATGTAGTAAAACATTATTCATCTTCATTTTCATATTCATCAGTGTCAATGTCATCATCCTCTTCCTCAACTTCAATAATTTCCATGTGACCTTCAATTTAATCACCACTCATTATTTTAAATTCATCAATTATATAATTATTTTATTAACACCATCTGCCCTTAAGTATTGGGTCTCATAATTGATATCTATATCTCTTCAAGTAAGAGATGTTTTTGTAGGTGTTTCTTGAAAAATTTCAATATTAATCATTTATATAGAATCACTTTCAATTTCCATAAAATTATTTTCCTGATATTTAAGTTTTATTATACTTTACCAATAATTTAAATCTATTAAAGTAGTAAATTAATTTTTATAAATAAAATTGTTGTGCTAATCAGTATCAAATCAATGATATTTAAACATTGTTATATAATTTTTTCCAATTTAACATAAATAAAATATTCTATACAATGTTTCATAAAAGTCAAATTCACTTTCTTTTAGACAGTTTATTAATAAATGAAAACAATTGTTTTTTTATTTTTTTATTCATCTTGTCTGTGTGTAAAATAGAAATTTATTATTCATATACGAATGATAAGATTTTACAAATTTGGATGGTTGTTACTTATTGCATTTAATTTTCTATAAATTTTCTTAATAATATAATACCTAAAATAATAATTAAAATAATAAATAATAGATGATATGAATGGATAATTACATATATTAGACTCAAAAAAATTAACTTATAAATATTTGAAACAAGAAAAATTATATGGTTTTCATTATCCAATAGTAGTTGGGGTAATATGTATGAATATTTTATTAAATGGACATCATATTATCTATAACCAATTTAATATTAATTTTTTGTTAAAAAGATATTTAAAAAATACATAAAAGGACTCACTATAAAAATTATGTCACTTATTCACAATTGAGTATTACTTATTTCTGAGTTATATGTTGTTCATAATCTGAAACTCAATGTTCATAACAACCACCCAAACCAAGCTCGGGTATATTAAATAATTATAATTGACTATTTTTGACGTCATCAATTGTAATGCAATGGGTTTCTAAATCTTTTTCATTGTGATTTTTCAAGTCCTATAAGTGTCTTGAGGGAGTTCAATTCCTTTTACCATTAAGAAATTTCTAATATACCTCACAATTTCACTTGAATGAATGTTTGGTCACTTATTGCTTCTTATGGTTGGTTAGCTTCATCATGTGGTTGGTTAGTTTATTATTGTGGTAAATTGGTTTGTCCAGCCAATCAATAGGTCTTTCATGTATTCAGTTGGGTTTTTTATACAGTCATTTGTCTTGTTCAGGTGGTTTGTTGGTTTGTTCATGTGTTCAATTGGTTTTTTCATGCATTTAGTAGGTTTTTTTATTTAGTTAGTTGGTTCCTTTTTGAGGTTAATCGATTCATGATTACAGTCATTTATTTTTTTTATGTAGTTTTTTTATTCCTTTTTGTTGTCTATTTCTTGGACCCATTTAAATAGTCTCTCCTCATTGTCAATTCAACAGTTTTCTAAATTTTCCTATTTTTCATAACATTTGGATTTTTATATAATGAAATGAAAAAATACTTTAAAAATAAAATATAGGATTTAAGGATTAAATAAATATTTTTGAAATCCATTTTTTAGGGATTAAATATAGTAATTTAATTCCTTGAACCCCGTGGTTTTTAATTATTCATTCCACATGATTTAAATGGAATCAGATTACATGGTAATTAAAAAGAAGTGTTGTCTAAATTTTTCGTTAGAGTTATTCTAAGATCTATGTCTATCTTCTTAAAGTATGAGTATTTCTTTTATTTGAATCTTTTCTTATTTACTTTGAGTTTTTACAAACCAAAACCTTATTCTTGAGTCTTGAGATTTTTCTAATTTTACATAGATCCTTTATGGTCATGATTCTAGGCATGTTTGACATCTTATTCCCCTGCTTTTTTATGTAGTTTTATGCCACATTTAAGGTGGGAGTTTATTTCGCATTCATAATACTCCCTTATCTCTAGGTTTCAAATGATTAATCAATCCCTTACCATCATGATATCAAGGCGGAGACATCATCTTGTTTTTTCCCTTCTTTCGATGAAGTGTTATTTAGAAATTCCTTTCGAGGTAATGGATCCTTGTTCTTAATTATTTTATGAATCTATGAAATTAGCATGATTTTGATCTAGTTGGTGGGTTTCATGGATTAATTAATGAAGATAACAAACTGTATTAAATTTAATTATAAGGTATAGGGAATAATTGCATGGGTTTATCTATTTTCTTTTTGTTAGTGATTTTTTTCTCTTGAAACATATAACCTATTATGATATGAAGGTTTTGAATACGTTGAATTGTAAACACTTATAGAGGACTAATATCCTTGGATTTAATTATTTTTCAAACTCACCATTCAGGAAAGTATTAGTACATACATTCAGCTAATAATTGGTTATATATATAAATGTGAAACTATGTGAAAATAATTACGCATGAGAATATGATTTAATATTAAAGCCCCATATAAATTAATTGTGGTAAAATATGAGATTGGTAAGGAAAAAAATGAAATAGTGTGGACTATAATTTAGATTTGTTACTCTATTTAACAAATTGAGTAATTAGGAATAGTTTGGGGATAAATGGAAATTAAATATGAGTTTTTAATTTACTGTTTTTCATAAAAGTTGAAAGTAAATTGGTGTTAATGTAATAACCTATGAAGGTATATGAATCTGAAATTTATAGAAAGTCAATTGTGGGTTGTGTGAGGAAGCACTATGTGGGGGATTATATATAGTTACTAGAATCATGTTTTAATGTTAGTATCGTGTTAATGATATGGAAAAGGTGATTAATTATGTATGTGAAACCATTAATCCTAGATTTTGTGTGGTCTATGTGTGTGGGTGTGTTTATATTTTTATGTTACTTTTATATAAACCTCAACCACATTGAGTATAATGTACTAACACTCAAATTTTATAGGGGTGTCTTCCTAAATTTCTAGATTGTGAGTAAGGGGTGGTTTATTACCCATTATTCCCTTTCTTTCCTTCAATGGTAGTATAATGAAATGGAATTGTTAGTGGGGTATTATATCCCCTGATTGTGGCATATTTGGTGGTAATTCTTGATGAAGAAGGGATGTGATATGAAGTGGGGGTCATTCATAGTTAAAGGAGGGAATAAGATTAACTTCATTCGCATTCATCATACCAACTATTATAGATTTGAGGTTGTGGATGGATGTGTGATATTAATGTAGTAGAATGAGAGATGTGGATGATTAAATTTATACTGTCCTAGGATGTCACGACCTATAGTGGTCTAGGATAGGTATGGTTATCACCTAACCCACATCATAGATGATTGGATACAATTTTATGAGATATTGTGAAGGGAATTGGAGAAAATTATGTTTTCCATTGAGGTGTGATAGTAGAAACTTAGTGGGGAAGTGGATGTGGGGAACCTTTATCGATGTCCACTTGTTGTTGTTATTTTACTACTTTCTTTCATTATTTTATGAGTAGTCCATGGAGAGGTTGGGATGGATATATGACCTTTCTAGGTTCTTATTGGTTCTATTGTTTGTTCATTGGTTCATTATTATTCTCTTTTCACATTTTCATGTGATAAATTGGGTATTATCTTAAAATTATACATGTTATACTCTCCCAAAATATGCAAAATGGTTTGTTAGGTGTCTATGATGGTTTTCAGGACTAATTTGGGAAGTACTAGCTTGGGTATCAGAGCTACTGTGGATTCATTACCTTTTTTCTTTTAGTTATTTATGTTAGAGACTTTATTTGTGTTTCCAAATATATTTGGTGGGATTGTTTGGATTAATTTATTTTACATGATAGAGTTTTTTTGTGGTTATTTATCTTCCATCTCAATCATTTTTCATATATATTGATGGTAATTCCTCCCACATGATTATTTTACACCCTCGGGACTAGTCACTAACCCAGGTTCAAATATAGGTGGGACTCAGGGGGGTCACCCCTTCTCTTCACTGCCATCCCAATAGGGGTATTAGTGGACGTTTTAGGATAGTGTGGTATAAATTTTTTTGGTTATGCTATAGGATACATTTTAGAGTTATCCACGGGTAGGGATTGTATAGAAATGGTAGGGAAACAACTTTAGTTAGATATAGTATATGATGTATTAAAGAAAATGACTAGGAAACATAAATTTAAGGCCCCTATGAATAAATTAAAGGACATTAATATTACTATATTGTAACGTCTCGGACCCGGGTGCCACGCAACGGGTGCCCCGAGCCCGGTTCGCCACGTGACCTCAAACGCATTTCCCCAAATGCCAGAGGCTGCTGACTAGCAGCAAGGTCCCAGGTCTGATAGTGGGGAAACTATGCCCTCATTTGTCAAAGTGTAGCACAGCGGAATACAGAATAAACAAACAACGACAGCGGAAGTAGTAAACATACACAACTGAATAAACTACAGTAGTGGATATAACCACTAGTATAGAAGTGATGATGCTACATGTTTCAAGTTCTATGAAAACAGCCGAAACATGTTATACATCAATACAGTACAAAAAAATACATTGTACAGCAAAACAAGAAAAAGAGCTGGCAGCGGCATCGTGAGCCTAGGCTCAGTTACATGCCCTCCTACTCCTCCACAACAGTAAAGTACCTATATAGGGACTCTTGTCCCAATCTACACCTGCAGAAACGTAATCTATGTGGGCCGAAAAGCGTGACCCAAATAGGGTGTGAGAAATATATCTCAGTAGGCACCCACCAAAGGACCGTGCCCAACTTCGTGTAAGTATGAAACAACGGTTAGGAACAGTAAAATGCAATAAAGTAAGCAGTACTGACTAGTAACTAACTTAACAATTAAATTTCTGTTTTCTTATTCATTTAATTCATTATTTTCTAGAATCACCACAGTGCATTTCTATACAAACAGTCCACATCCTCAGACAAGAAAAACCTTACCCTCAGGTAAGCAGAATCCAACCCGTAGGTATAGCCCTAAAGCGTAACAGAAATTGCCCTCAAGCGTAGTAAGTTTCTCCCTTAGGCACAGAAGTAAAGCCCTCAGGCATGAAATGTTGCCCTCAGGAGAAATACTACATCCCTCGGGCTAAATAGTGCAATGCCCTCAGGCTAATCACAACAACGCCCTCAGGACAAAAACAACAACGCCCTTAGGCTAAACAGGTAATCGGGTCATGCCCAAGAGGTAAACAAGTAGTAACAAGCAATTCCTGTCAAGGAAATTCTATAATTACTACATTGAAGGCATACCCTCGGGTATCCAGGCCAAACGGCTAAACAGTGGAACACACCCCCGGGGTGGTTCTGGATCCAAGCAACGATCCCAACGAGTATTTTATTATCAAAATTAAGTACCTAATAAATTCTAGGAATTAAATATAGCAAAGACCTCAGCCACACAACACCCCAACATGGTTTTGTGGCACAAAAACGCACAAAAATGCACGACAGTTGGAAAATAAACACTAATCCACCTACCTTATACGCCAATGAATGTTATACCTGAATGCCAACTCCAAAAATGCCCAAGAACGGTGTAGATCTGACGAAGAACAAAACCCATTCAAATGTAAATAACTTTCCCTTGGGAAAAAATTGGTATAAACGGTACCAGGAGAGGAGAGGGCTTACCCGTGCGGTTCAAACGGGATCGTCCGAGGCGGCAACCGATTCCAGACGAACCCTCGGCGGATCTTCAAAGGTTTTTCCATCCTCCTTGGCTCCAAAATGGCTCAAACGCCTCCTCTGGCAAATGAGGAGGCTACTACCTGTTTTAAGCCGAAAAAACAAAGTACACGGCATTTACTTCTGAGTACACGGCGTGTACTTATTTCATTTAACTATTCATTCTGCGGCACCGGCACACTATTCATCTGTTGACATGAGTACACGGCATGTACTCCCAAGTACACGGCGTGTACTATCACCCCACTGTCGGCTACTCCACCGCCTTACTGTTTAGGCCTGCTGACCGACTACACTACATGTAAGTACCACTACATGGCGTGTAGTCGGTTTCTACACCCCACGTTGCCGACATGGCTACACGCCCCATGTACTCATCCCCACACGGCCAAAAGTACATGGCGTGTGGAAAATTACACGATGTGTAGTTCCAAAATTTAGGATTTTTCCGAATTTTCCATATTTTCTCAAAACACTTAAATAAAAGGAAAACAAGAAGCTTGTACTACAAAAATAAAAACCGGGTTCTTATAAACTTCCCCCCTTATAGAAATTCGTCCCTAAATTGCCCTTCCCAGGGTGGCGAAGAATAAGCTCAGAACAGCTCTGGCCACTGAGCACGTACGTCAGCCTCCCACTCCCAGGACTCGTGCTGCACTCGGCCGTGCTGCCATAGCACCAGTACGAGAGGAACTGACCGGCCTCAGAAAACCTTCGTGCTCCTGCCAACAATATGGATCAGATGCTCCTCAAAGGACGCGGCATACTGAAGATCACCCTCCTCTGGCTAAAAGGTGTGAGATGGGTCTGAATGGTAGTGACGCAACTGAGACATGTGGAAGACGTCGTGCATGGCTCGGTACCGCTGCGGTAACTGCAACCGATAGGAAACCATCCCGACTCTCTCTAGAATCTCAAATGGTCCCACATACCTCGGTGAAAGCTTAACTTGGGTCATGTTACTATTGTGTCCCAGTCTCGGCGAAACACGCAAGAAAACCTAATCCCCGACCACGAACTCCAAAGGTCATCTGCAGTGATCAGCATAAGACTTCAGATGAGACTGCGTGGTAGCCATCCACTTCTGAATTAACTGTACCTGCTCAGATGTCTCTTATACAAGCTATGGCCCCAGTAAAGCTGCCTCACCTTCCTCTAACCAGCACAAAGGTGATCGGCATGGCCTACCATATAAAGCCTCGTATGGTGCCATATAAATAGTCGCCTGAAAACTATTGTTATAGGAAAACTCGACTAATGGTATATGCCTCTCCCCAGAGCCCCCAAAGTCGAGGACGCATGCGCACAGCATGTCCTCTAACACCTGTATCGTATGCTCCGACTGGCCATCTGTCTGAGGGTGGTATGCTGTGATCAGAAGTACCTGAGTACCCAGTTCCCTCTGAAAACTCTTCCAGAAATGAGATGTAAAGCGGGAATCCCTATCAGAAATGATAGAACGAGGGACCCCATGAAGATGTATGATCTCTCGGATGTACAGCCATCCGAGATCATCAACACCGAAGGTCTCCTTGATCAGAAAGAAGTGATATACCTTCGTGAGTCTTTCCACAACAATACGCACGACGTCATTGCCTCTAGGTGACCTCGGTAACCCAGTCACGAAATCTATCACGACATCATCCCATTTCCACTCTGGAATGGGTAACTATTCTAATAGCCCAGCTGGTCTCTGATACTCTTCCTTCACCTGCTGATAGCCGGAACATCTCATAAAGAACCCAGTTATCTCTCTCTTCATACCCGGCCACCAGTACTGACACCTTAAGTCACGGTACATCTTGGTAACCCCGAGATGAACTGCCCAAGTTGAAGCATGAAACTACCGCATTAGCTCCTCTCCTATATCCCCAGGAACCCATACTCATCCATGGAAATGAAAAACCTCATCATCGCCTATCGTCCAACGAGGAGGAGGGTCCCCACTTGCCACCGACTCCTGTAGAACTAGGCCTTCGGAATCTGATAGTTGTCTCATCCTCACTCTATCTAGGAGGGTAGACATCACAGCTAAAGAGGAAAGATAAGTCTACCCCTGACTGTCGTGCACCACCAGATGCATCTCCGAGAACAAAACCATGAGCTCCCACTCACCACTGGCCTCCTGCACTGCCTGTATCTAAGTCTTCCTGCTCAGTGCATCAGCTACTGCATTACCTTTACCAGGTGTATAGGAAAGCTCAAAATCGAAGGACTCTAGGTACTCAACCCACCTTCGCTGCCTCAGATTCAGGTCACGCTAAGTAAAGATATACCTGAGGCTTTTGTGGTCGGTGAAAACCACAAAATGCTCCCCGAACAGATAAAGCCTCCAACAGTGCAATGCATGCACAACTGAAGCCAACTCGAGATCATGCGTCGGTTAATTCTTCTCATGTGGACTCAACTGCCGAGACCCATAGGCAACAACTTGGCTGCCCTGCATCAAAATGGCTCCCAGCCCAGTCCCTGATGCATCACAATAAACTGTATAGATCTTCCCCTACTCTGGGAGTATCAGGATCGGTGCTGATGTCAACCTTCCCTTCGGGTCCTGAAAAGCTATCTCGCAAGCTTCTGACCAAAAAAACTTCACACCCTTCTTAGTCATACCCATAAATGGTGCTGCTAAGCGGGAGAAGTCCTTTATAAAGAGTCTGTAGTAACCAGCCAGCCCTAGGAAACTTTGTATCTCAAACACGTTCTTAGGCTGCTCCCAGGAAACTACTACTCTAACCTTCTCTGGGTCTACTGCAACTCCTGCCTCTGAGATAATGTGACCCCGGAAGTGAATCTGGTCCATCCAAAAGTGGCACTTTGAGAGATTAGCATATAGCTGATGCTCTCTCAATGTACTCAATACGATCTCAAGATGGGTGGCATGGTCGTGTCGAGTGTGAGAGTACACCAAGATGTCTTCCACGAACACTACCACAAATGAATAAAGACACGGATGGAACACACAATTCATCAGAGTCATGAAAACCGCTGGGGCGTTCATGAGTCCGAACGGCATAACCAATTACTCGTACAGACCATATCTGCTTTGAAAAGCTGTAAGCGGTATATCCGATGGTCTCACGCGCAGCTGATGATATACGGATCTCAATTCAATCTTCGAGAAAACTCGTGCCCCATGAAGCTGGTCAAAAATATCATCAATCCTCGGCAAGGGATATCGGTTCTTAACCATCAACTTGTTCAGCTTCTGATAATCCACACAAAGTCTGAGGGTATCGTCCGCCTTTTTCGCAAAAAGGACCGGAGAACCTCAAGGAGAAGTATTGGGTCGGATAATGCCCTTTGCTTGTAACTCCTCTAACTGCTTCTTGAGCTCCTGCAACTCAGGAGTGGCTATCTTATAAGGAGGAATGGACACCGGTGCTACTCCTAGCACAAGCTCAATAGAGAAATCCACCTCACGCCCCGGAGGTAGGACCAAAAAGTTGTCTGGGAAGACATCCCTGAAACGATCAACAACTGGAGGGAAATCCGTCTGACAAGTCCCCTGGTCATCCAGATATAAGCTCACAATCTAGGATGTGACTCCACCTCACCCATGATGCTCTGGTCCATCTCGACTCGCCTGAACATTCCACTTGCCCTTTTATAGAAACTCTCCACCCTCTGGTGACATGAAACTCACCCTGTGACGATAGTAGTCTACAAAGGCTCGAATGGGAACCAACCAGTCCATCCCAAGAATGAAATCGTAGCTCGTCATCTCTAAGACATAGAGGTCCCAAAGGAAGTGACACCCTCCAACCTCAAGGGGCACTCCTTTCACTGATGCACACCAGTTGTTCTAGTCCCCAACAGAGTGTCTAGAGTCATGATATCAGAAGAAGAAGAAACACCGAGCCCAAGGCTCTCCAAAAAGGGTACATATATGAAACTATGCGTAGCACCCGTATCGAAAAGTATTGAAGACAAGGCAGAAGCTACTAGAATAGTACCTCTGACTGTAGAAGGTTCGGGATCCTGCTCCTACTGGGTCTGTTGCACTACATATTCATGCCCAGTGTCGCAGCCCTGCGACATAGCCTGGCTACCCTGAGCTGTCCCGCCCTGCTGCCTCTGTGATCCTGGTGTCTGGCTACCACGGTGATGACCACCATCTCGGCCTGCATGCCCTAACGTATTCCAGTTCCCCGACTGGTAAGAAGCCATTGGTCATGCTCATGCATGCAGAGTCAGCACAGAACCCCTCTCGCTAGCCACTAGGAGAAATGCCCTGAAAAAGCGTTATAGATGACCCATCTTGTCGTAAGATCGGAACTCTACTGGATCGCATGGACACTGCGGCCTCTTATTCCCCTCTCTAACACACTGGTAACACCTAACCGGGCCACCTGAAGATGCCCCATGGCTGGTACTACAACCCTGGGAGAAGTCCATCTATCTTTTCCACTTTCCTTCAGAAATAGTACCAGTAACTGGTGCTGAAACTCCCTGACCCACACCACTTGATTCCCGCAGGTTCCTCTCTGTAATCAACACCTGGTTCACAATCGCGTTTATAGTAGGCAACCTGAAAACATTCACCAGCACTCGGATGTCATACCAAAGACCATCCTCAAAACGTCTGGCTCTCAATGTCTCATCACCCACCAGCATGGGTGAAAAACGTTGTAGCTCTGTAAAACGGGCAGAATAGTTTATCACTGACATAGCGCCCTGCTGCAGATTCATGAACCCTCGAGCTCTATCTTCCATCAGTGTCTCGGGAAAGAAGATGTCATAGAAGACTTCCTGAAAATCTTCCCACGCCAAGTCTCTGCGATGCTCTGACTGGGTGATAACATCCCACCACCTCTTGGCAGAATCATGCAGCATGTAAGTCGCGAGCTTGACCCTCCGCCCTGGAGGCGTCTCCAGATACTCAAAAATAGTCTGCATCGATCCTAGCCAAGACTTTGCAGCCTATGGTCCACCATCCCCTGAAAATGTAGGTGGATGTTGCTGCTGGAAGATACGAGTCAGCTCGGCCATAGATGTAGCAGCCTTTGGTGCTCCCTGAAAGGTCTGCATGTACCGCATAAGGCCTTCACAGAACTGCGCCTCCATGCATGTGTCCGGTATAGAAGCTGGCGCCACATCTAGCTCTGTTGGTGGATCTACTAGTAGTCCATGGCCCACCATCTCTGGAGTATAATCTTCGCCGCTCTCCTGGCGAACAACTCGCAGTCGTCTAGGAGGCATGACACTACAAGGTCAAAAGCACGCCTCAGATTCAAGATTATTATGACCGAAAGGAGAAGGAACCACAAAGGAAACAAGAGGAAGAAGGCATTAAAAATTGGTAAACAAGACTACATGGCATGTACAATGACTACACGGCGTGTACTTGACTTCTCTTCCCCTGCCTGGGTCCTTCTACATGGGTAAGCCACACGGCTTCCGTTGAACAAAACTACATGGCATGTATAATATCTACATGGCGTGTAAGATGTTATTTTCCAACTGCCTGTGTCATCTGTGACACGGCCGACTACTCGTATTGACACTACACGGCGTGTTACACCCGCACGCGGCATGTACACCACCTCGTTTCCTAGCCACACAGCTAACTCCACATGGTTTTTCCTCAGACCAGACTACACGGCATGTCCCACAGGTACACGGCGTGTTTAGGTAGAGGTGACACCGTCCCGTGTTGTTAGTTACACGGCCGAGTCCCCAGTTCACACTATACGACGTGTCTATAATTGACATAGCGTGTTCTGTCAAGGAGTTCACTGACCAATGTTGTTAGTTACACGGTCGGACTCTAGGTCACACTACAAGGAGTGTCCATTCAGTACACAGTGTGTTTTACCCAACCCTTCCCTACCCCGTGTCGCCGCCCACACGGTTTGTGACACGGGAAGAGACTAGATGGCGTATACTAAGGGTACACGGCATGTACTCAAAAAGTTTATTTTTCTTCTCAAACAAAAGAGAATACATGGTGTGTATAAAAATACTACATGGCGTGTATACTAGGTTTCCGGATAGTATGCCTCAGAAACTTCTACGGAACCCAAAAAATACCGTAAAACAACACCTAAGTGTCAAATTCCGACCCATGGGGGGCCATACTCCCCATGAATCAATGTTTTACATCTTATATGTGTTATAACCAATAAACAGTCAATGATCCACCAAATTACGGTCAATGGGGGCTGATACTCCCAAAAAACCAATGTTTGGCATCTATTCTATAAACAAGCGCAAACAAAAATACCATTTCACAAGGCAGGTATTTAACAAACATCTATCACAACATCATGCTTTATTAGTACAACAACTATCACAACAACATGAATATTATAATGCACCTACATGGCATGGAATCTATGCATGGAATGTGATATATAGCATGTGCCTATATGATGTATGAGACAACATACCCTCATCTCATCGGGTTGCAACAAAATAGAACTCACAGATAAATTATAACAGCACAATCTCAAGTGTGTCACCCAACGGTGAAAACAAATCAACTGTAAATTGAAAAATCCACTAAATTGAAATCATGAGGTAAATTGACTTTTCCCTATACGCAGGTTAGATATGCCCTAGCATAGCTTATTACCAACTACCGTTCATCATATCCCTGACTATGGCTCCAAATAGTAAGTCAAAGAAAAGAATTTCCTCTGATACCACTTTGTAACGTCCCGGACCCGGGTGCCACGCAACGGGTGCCCCGAGCCCGGTTCTCCATGTGACCTCAAGTGCATTTCCCCAAATGCCAGAGGCTTATGACTAGTAGCAAGGGCCCAGGTATGATAGTGGGGAAACTATACCGTCATTTGTCAAAGTGTAGTGTAGTGGAATACAGAATAAACATACAACAAAAGCAGAAGTAGTAAACATACACAACTTAATAAACTACAGCAGTGGATATAACCAATAGTATAGAAGTGATGATGCTACATGTTTCAAGTTCTAGGAAAAAATCCAAAACATGTTATACATTAATATAGTACAAGAAAATACGGAGTACAGCAAAACAAGCAAAATAGCTGGAAGCAGCATCACGAGCCTAGGCTCGGTTCCATGCCCTCCTACTCCTCAGCAACAGTCAAGTACCTATATAGGGACTCTTGCCCCTATCTACACCTATAGAAACGTAATCTGTTTGGGCTGAAAAGCATGACCCAAATAGGGTGCGAGAATTATATCTTAGTAGGCACCCACCAAAGGCTCGTGCCCAACTGCGTGTAAGCATGCAACATCAGTGTGGAATAGTAAAATGTAATAAAGTAAGAAGAAATGACTAGTAACAAACTTAACAATTAAATTTCCATTTTATTATTCATTTAATTCATTATTTACTAGAAATAACCATAGTTCATTTCTAAACAAACAGTCCACGTCCTCAGACAAGAAAAACTTTACCCTCGGGTAAGCAGAATCCAACCCGTAGGTATAGCCCTCATGCGTAACAAAAATTTCCCTCAAGAAAAGGAAGTGTCACCCTTAGGCACATAATTCAAGCCCTCAGGCACGAAAGGTTTCCCTCAGGTGAAATACTATAGCCCTCGGGCTAAATAGTGCAGTGCCCTCAGGCTAATCACAACAACACCCTCAGGCCAAACACAACAATGCCCTCAGAATAAACTGGTAACCGGGCCATGCCCAACAGGTATACAAGCAGTAATAAGAAATTCCTCTTAAGGAAATTCTAAAATTACTACATTGAAGGCATACCCTCGGGTATCCTGGCCAAATGGCTAAACAGTGGAACACACCCCCGGGGTGGTTCCGGATCCAAGCAATGATCCCAACCAGCATTTTATGATCACAATTAAGTACCTAGTCAATTCTAGGCATTAAATATAGAAACGGCCTCAGTCACATGACACCCCAACATGGTTTCGTGGCACAAAAACGCACAAAAACGCACGACAGTTGGAAAATAAACACTAATCCACCTACCTTATACGCCAACGAATGTTATACATGAACGCCGACTCTAGAAATGCCCAAGAACAGCATAGATATGACGAAGAAAAAAACCCATTCAAATGTAAATAACATTCCCTTGGGAAATAATTGGTAAGAACGGTACCATCATAGGATAGGGATTACCCGTGCGGTTCCAACGAGATCGTCTGAGGCGGAAACCGATTCCAGACAAACCCCCGGCGGATCTTCAAAGGTCCGGCTGTCCTCCTTGGATCCAAAATGGCTCAAACGCCTCCTCTTCCAAATGAGGAGGCTAATTCCTATTTTAATCTGAAAAAACAAAGTACACGACATGTACTTATGAGTACACAGTGTGTACTACTTTCATTTAATTGTTCATTTGGTGGCACCGGCACACTGTTCATTCATCGACATGAGTACACGACATGTACTCCCAAGTACACGGTATGTACTATCGCCCAGCTGTCGGCTGCTCCACTGCCTTACTGTTTAGGCATGCCGACTGATTATACGGCATGTAAGTACCACTACACTGTGTGTACTCGGTTCCTACACCCCGCGTCACCGACATGTATACACACCCCATGTACTCATCCCAACACGGGAAAAAGTACACAGCGTGTACAAAAGTACACGGCGTGTAGTTCCAAAATTTAGGATTTTTCCCCCTTTTCCATATTTTCTCAAAGCACTTAAGGAAAAGGAAAAGAAGAAGCCCATAACTCAAAAATAAGAATCGGGTTCTTACATAAACATCCAGGGAGAGATAATTATAATTGTTCGTAGAGACCTAGGGGAGGTACATTAATCCTTATTGTTTGTATTTGTGATTAAACAAGATGTTTTGGGAATTAAAATTAATTTAATTAAAATAATATAAATGAATTACATGCAACCATACATAGGCTTTTTACCTTGTATTTTTTTAAAAATATGTCTCTTATCCATCATCCATATGAATTTCATGGTGTAGTGGTTCATTAGACTGATCCATTCCATCATCTAAGGATATATTTGATAGATGAGGATGATTTGTGGAAGATGGTGTTGTGTGATTTAATGTGTTGGATTCTAGAAATGTATAAGGGGATCCTCTCTAATATAGAAACAAAGTGTTGACTGGTGGAGATTTATATTGACTTTAGTATAATTCCATCATGAACGAAGTACTAGGTTCAATAATAAGTCATTTATATGTGTGTATTGTCACATTAGTTGTGGTAATTTCACCATGGATAGTGGGAGGAGGATATTTCTTGAAAATACTTTCATATGGAGTTCCATTTGGAATTCTTATCATTGATGATGAACAAAGAAAAGATTCCAAAGTTATTATCCCTTTAGTATGGGATCATAATAATGTGATGACTTGGTATTAGGTTTATGGACCTCTTATGTTTCACTCCTAACATCTTTTTATATATGTATTCTAGATAAATATGTCTTAAGGATTTGTTTCACCTAGTTATTATATATTTCATTACCAATTGTATGCTTCCTATGTATCTATATTTGTATAAGATAATGTAATTGATTGGTAAAATTCCCTCACACGTAGGACTGCCTTGATAAAAAGGTTAGTAGAGCTTCTTAAGTAGCATAGAATCAAGATCTGGATCATGGATACTAGGGTTATCCATGTTCCAACAAGAAGGGAGTCAATCATTACGGTTTTCTTCATTCTTTTATAGGATCGGTGGTTCATGAGTGTCTGCTAGGTTATTTAAATTTTCATTATATTCCTATATATTTTATGATCACTACAAATTTTAGTGTCTAAACACTTAGGGATCTCGATTTGGTTTGTCTTATCAAGCCTGACTCCCATCGTAGTAGCATCAGAGGCCACTAGAATTTGTTTAGAAGCGAAGAGAAGATGGACCTAGTAGAGGTTAACTTCATGATGGTCCCCATCCTATAAAACTCAAACCATGGAATTAACGTGGAAGTCATCAATAGAAATTAAAAGTATTTGGATGAGTGATGTTTCATGTTATAAGGGTTCCATGGTTGTTTGAGGTATGTTCAGTTTATCATATAACTTAGTTTTCCCCTGTTTGATTTCATATCTTTACACTCCTTTGTAGCACCCACCTTAGACTTTTCATTAGGGCTATATGTTGAAAGGCTTACAGTTTCCCTAGTATTATCTATACTAGTTAGATGTCTGTCATTCTTATTTGATGTGTGGTACGGATATTAACTAATGATGGGAAGCTTTGGGGAGTATATTCTTATTTCATATGAATCCATTTGATAATATACATATCATGGATATGTTATA
This sequence comes from Viscum album, assembly GCA_963277665.1. Classification (NCBI taxonomy): domain Eukaryota; kingdom Viridiplantae; phylum Streptophyta; class Magnoliopsida; order Santalales; family Viscaceae; genus Viscum; species Viscum album. The sequence continues at coordinate 1,172,018,343 of OY728156.1, forward strand.
ATACATGAATGAAGTTATTTAATACATTCATATGAGAGTAATGTTTTATAATGTGGTGGTCTAGTGATTAGGGTTCATTATTAGAAGAGATTTTAGATGTGAAGAATACATGTATAAATTCTTTTGTCTTAGTTAGTATATTTTCTTAGTGGATACCCATGTGGTAGAGACCCCCAAGGTTGGTGAGGAGTTTCTTCATTTCTTCTTGGATGAGGGTGTGACACTACCCCCATGATGAGATATCATGTTTAGGATATAGTTACAATTGGGTGCCTCTTATATTTAAATGGCCCCTTATAATAAGGTACCCATGGAGTTACAAAACATGAGACTCTAAATCAATGATTTGAAATAGAAGGGCTTCGTTTGGCCTAGTATATCTCATTGGGGTGCTCTGTTGATTTTATCCAATAAGGTGGATGTTATTTTGAGATTGTGTGTAGACTACTTAAAGTTGAATCAGGTGATGTTCAAGAATAATTACCCTATTTATAGAATATATGACTTGTTTGACCAACTAAATGGATTAAGTTGGTTCTAAACTATTTATCTATGATATAGATATCACCAGATGAGGGTGAAGGATGAGGATATCCAGAAGACTTCTTTATGATATAGGTATGGGAACTTAGAGTTGTTTGTTATTCCATACAGTGTTAAGAATTCACCATATGTGTTCATGGGTCTCATTAACTATGCATTATATTAGTTCTTGGACTAGTTTGTAGTTATGTTTATCATGGACATACTTATATAATAAATTTCATAAGATAATCATATAAAACATATCACGGTTTTAATGTAGGTTCTTTAACACTACCAACTCTATGGAATGGTTCCAAGGTAATTTTTTAGAATGGGAGGTGAATATCCTTTGTCTTGTGGTGTCTCAATAGGGTATGACTATAAATAGTAAAATATTGAGGTAGTTTATATTGGTTATCTCCCATGAATGTAGTATAGGTTTATAGATTCCTTGAACTTGAGGTATATTTTCTGAGGTTTGTTTATAAATTATCTTAGATTAATTATACATTAATAGATTTAGCTATGAAAAACCAGGCCTTCATTTAGATTGATCAGTGTCGGGTAGATTTTGAATACCCAATGGAGAGGTTGATCAATACTCTTATGCTATTTTTTATAGAGAAAGAGGTAGTGTTAGAGGTATTTTATAATGATACCTATTTGGGATTAGGTTGAATCATAATGAAATAAAGGGAAATTATATCTTATGGGTCTAGACATATGTATCATGATGAATGTAAATATGCCAATCATGACTTGTTGTTAGTAGAAGTAGTGTTTTCCCTAAATCAATAGTGACATTTCATCATCAATTATCTCTTTGTAGTCTTCACTTACCACAATAGTATAAGGTGTGCCTTATGTTAGTTTTATTTAATCCCGTATCTATATTGGTTTATGGATTTTATTATAGATTATAATTTTGATATATCATGTTCCCTATGATAGGGGAATAAAGTCATTAATGCATTGAGTCAGAATTCATGGGGAGATATCCTTTGGTAGTTAAAGTATTTTTATAAAGGTATGGAAGAGATTATAGTGATTCATCTTATTGTAGAGAAAGTCGGTTAACAAGGTTGTCTCTATAAGATGTTAGTGGAATTTCCTCTCATGTGATAGGTGGAAGAGTCTTAGTGGGGAAGTGATGTGAGACCATGTTGTTCATGTTGTGTTATAGAGGGGTGTTCTAAGGATGATCAAAATCAGATTTTTATTTTAGGGATAGTGTATGTTTATTTTTCATGTGTGATGGATTTCTCCATGAGTTTCACAAATAATCCTTATTTTTTCATCTAGGAGAATCCATGATATACAATGTTTTAATGTGGAATCATTGGTGTCCTGGGATTAATTAGTTAGTGTCAGTGTGTGTGGCATGGTGTTTAGTTTGTAAATAGGTGAAATAGTAGCACCACGTTCATAGAGGTTTTTTTGTAGGCCTTTGATATCATCAAGTAAAATTATGTGGAAATATGGTGGGATTTCATCACAAGATTACCCTGATATTAAGGAGTTTTTTATTCTATTTTGATAATCATGTACTGACTAATGAATTCAAAACTTTTTCTAGAAATCAGGGAGTCGCGTGTTATAGATTCTCTAGCAAAGATATATGTGGATAAGGTCGTGAGACTCCATAGGGGCACCTAAGACCATTGTATCAAACCAGGACACTCGTTTGACCTCGTGTGTCTATAGAGGATTAAAAAATGGTTTGGACTCTCAATTATGACTTAGCACTGTATTCCATTCCTAGATTGATGAAAATAAAAATTATTCCCTACAAATTATAGAGGATATGTTTTAGGCTTACATATTTGACTTTGGATAATCTTGGGTGACCCAACTACAATTGGATATGTTTACCTTCAACAATAGCTATAACTCAACCATTTTTATGATTCATTTGGGTTTTTTATTAGTGGTGTTCTCATTCTCAATTCTTTATACTAAGGTTTGAGAGTTAGAATTCTATGGTCCTGATGTGGTTTAGAGAAAAACAGAGATGTTTGAGATCATTTTAAAGTGGATGAATGTGGAACAATATGTCCCGAATGCCTATGAAATCATAGGAAGAGGCCCTTTGAGTTTGAGTTTGGAGACCATGTGTTTTTTAAGGTTTCCCCTTGTTGGAGGAATCAAAATTTTTTCTATGGATTAAGATTTCTCTCATGTATGTTCATTGGGAATTTTTGAGGTGTTGGAGCACATTGGGGAGGTGTATTATTCATCAATGATCCCACCATGGATTGAAAAAGTAATCAAAATACTACGCATCTCCCAACTTCATCATTATATTCATTATGGAAGATGTGCAATTGATTAGAGAGAGTTGGATATTGAGGACAATGTGACATTTTTGGAGTGTTTTAATGGGATCAAAGATCATTTGTATAAGGTGTTGTGTGGGATATTTATCACCATAATTCATGGTATGTGGATGAATCGTGGATTATAAGAGAGTACTAGGTAGTGGGTGTCATATATTCACTTCTAGTACCCTGAGTGTTTTTATGGTTGATCTTTCTGGATGTGTTTTTTTTCTTGTTCCCTTTTTTTGAGATGATGTATTTAACATAATTATTTATATAAGATTAATTATCTCCATTATTTTATGATTTTTTATGGATATGTGTTTTTTTACATTGATGTGAAGATGTGTTCCTTTTATATCGAGATCATTGAGAGGTATCTCATGGGTGATTGTCCAAACCCCACATTTTCCTTTTGTTTCCAGGTTCAATTGTGATTATTGAATACTATAATTTTTTAAGAGGTTTCTATTGTAATATTTTGGGTTTTTAAAACATTTCCATTTTCATTTTACAAGTCTTTTAGGTTTTATGAGGAAGTTTTGGACATTTTTTCCATTTTTATATTTATATGTTTTATCACACGTTTGTTGGACTGCCCAAACAGTCATTTGTTCCTTCTTTTAGTCGGTTGGATTCAACATGTGGGCAGTTAGTTTCTTCTTGCGATCATCCATTTTTTCATGTGGTTAGTTGGATTTTTCACGAAGCTAGTTGGTCTCTTCATGTGGTTAGCCAATTTTTTCATGCGGTAAGTTGATATATTATTTAGTTCATTTGGTCTGTTTAAATGGTCATTTTGTTCGTTCAAATAGTTAGTATGTTTTTTATGTGATCATTTGGTTTATTCATCTGATCTATATGATTATTCATGTCATTATTTCAGTATTTTATGTGATTATAGTTAGTTTTTTCCTTCATGCGGTATGTTACTTGGCTTTGTGTGGTCAACCACTCCTAATAGTCAGTTCAACAGATTGCAAAATTTTATAGCTTTTCAAAATAATTCATTTTTTATAGAATGAACTGAAAATGATATTAACATAAAATTAGGTATTTGGTGATCGAATAAATTTTTATAAAATACATTTTTTGGTTATTAAATTTAGTAATTTAATTCCCTAAACCATGTGGCTTCAAATGGTTCCTTCAATGTGTTATAAATAAAAATAATATTAAATGAAAATTTATAAGGATAGTTTAACACATTAATATTAAAATATTTTTTAGGATTTTTATCTATAATGTTTAATTATAGAGATTTTTTCCATCCAATTCTTTAATTATTTCCTTCAAATCAAGACGAACCAAAACCAAGTTCTTGATCCCAGAGAGTTGTCTACTTTCATTGGGATCCTTTATTATCATGTTTCAAGGTGAGTTCAAAATCTCAATCCCCTATCTATTTTATACATTATTGTGTCACTATAACACACTGAGATTTTCTAAATGAAATAATATGTTTGATACTGTTCAATTCATTCAATAACAATCTTAAATGAACTATGAAATGTTTTTATTTAAATATGATTGTTATAACCTTGTCATTTAATTTTTAATTATAAATATGATTAACCATATTATAAAAATATATAAGGGCCCTAATCAATAAAAATTTATTGATTAATGATTAAAAAATAATCACTAAATTTTTAGTAACGTCATTTTCTTCTTCACAAAAATATGTTTTCTTCAAAAAAAAATTATTTCCTTTTTTAAATCAATATTAAAAATAATTTATGGAAATTTTATAAATTTTATTTAATAAAAATTATATCATTTTTTATGATGGCATATAAAAAAACATTTGGTGTATATTTTATTATTTTTCTAAAAACATTGATTTTCTAGTGAATTATGAAAATACTTATTTTTATTGAAAATAGTATTGTTGATTCAAGAATTTTAAATTTTAAATTATTTATAAATGGTTCTAATGTAAAATTGTTTCTATCATATTATTAATAATCTAATTAATTTCATTTAAATCAATTTTATCATTGAATTTAGTATAAAAAAACATTTTTATACTTAAAAATCATTTTTATGAAATAATTGATTTTTGTTGCATTTTGTTTTTTAGTCTTAAATTAATTCCCACCACTTAAGTGAATTTAATATTTATAAAATTATTCCATTTTTTATAATAATTTCCATCTTTTTTAAATAGTTATCATTTATTTTTTTCATTTTCAATAATAATCGTAGTAAATAATTATCACCACAGTAATGGTAAATTGGATAATTAAGATTAAAAATAATATTATATACACTAAAAATGACTTCAATAGTTTTCTTTATCTTATTTGATTATTAGAGTTTGAATAATTCCATCCACATTTTGAGAATATGACCTTTTCCATTTATCCTTTATTTAGACCATTATATTATTTTAAGTAAATATAAAGTCCAAAATGCAACTACGTTTCTTTTAATTTCTATAATATTTTGTGAAAATGATAAAGAAAACTTATAATTAATTATAAATAATTATTTAGAAGATAACTTATTTTTTTATAATGGTGATTTATTTAAAATTTTTATGGATGAAATAATTACCCTGAAGTCTTACGCAATGCCGAGACAGTATTTATTCAATTAATAGAAAAATAAAATTAAGGATTTTAAAAATGTTAAGAGTAATATAATTTAATCGAATTTTTTACCCCAAAATTCATTTAGAAAAAAATAACATATTATATATGTTTTAATATATTATATTCTAATTTTATTATCTTCATAGTGTTTTTGAAGTCAAATTAAATTAATATTTCTAAATATGACCTTATTTTTATTTTATACTGAATAATATTTTGTTAAATGATTTAAAATTATTAAAAAGCATATCATAGGATAAGTGATTCTTATATTTTTAAATATAATAAAATATTGTGTATTTATGGACCAATTTTCCAGTTATAGTAACTATTTTGACCCCAAAAGAGTAAAAATGTTTTTATAATAGTAATTATCAAAAAGAATTATCACTTGTTAAAAAAAATAGATAAGTGTAAAAACCTAAACTAAACTGGTCTGAATTTTATTTAATGATTTTATTTTGATACATAATCATACTATCTTCAAATTATTTCATTTTTGAGACTATCAATTTTGAAAATTAATTCATATTAATTTAATATTTTAAGTAATTCATAGAGTTCCGCTTCCCAAATTTATAAAAGGGAACATCCTCTAATCTTTTATTCACACATAAAAATCGTTTTAGTTTAGGAAATATCTTCCCAAATACCTTCATAACATAATTACACACTTTATAGAGGTATTGTTTTTGTAATAATACCAGCCTTAGAGGTTTTAAGTTTTAAAGGAAAGGAAGTTGTCATAAAAAGAGTGATTAAGTGAATATTTAATTTTATTTATTCTTATACTACCTTAAAAAAGTATTCTAACATGGTGAAATAATAAAAATATTATCATTTATATACTATTATGTTATTATGTTAACTTGATCACTTACATATATCCCCTCTTCCCTTAAATAGGAAATGAAATCATTATTCGTGTGTACAATGGACTACCGCCTCACGAACCAGTGTAATTCTTTTCCCTCACCACCTCTTAGGGATGGTTATAATGATGGATTTAATAAATATATACATTATTTATGATATTATTATTATTATTTAAGGTGAATTAATATTTACTTTTCTTTCATTCCATCCATTGAAAATGGAAACAGCATTCAATTGTATGTATGGCTTACCGACTCTATGAATGATGTAATTTATTTTATATCTCTAATTTTTATAGATGAAACTAAATTTGAATAATTAATATATATGACCTTAATATAATATTTAAAATTCTACATATTATTTTACTATGATCTATGTATAAATATAAATACTTATGAACCAAAACATGCATGAAAAATGAATCAATTATCAACCTAAATAGTGATTTTAAAAAATAATTGCTAATAACCATGTGGTAATATGTTATAAGAAAATCATATATGATGTGATATATATGATTATGGTTATATAATAAATTTATAATAAATCTATTTTTACTATATAATAATTTATAATTCAAATGTATAGATACAATACTATAGGTAAGGGGTCTCTCAGACCATTCTTTTTCATTATGTTACGACCTTTCGCTTTATAAATCACTTTCTATATCTATCTTTAATGTTATGGAATGATTATAAATTATTAATATATTTCTCTCAAATATATACATATATTATTCACCCTTCCATTTAAGGTCTAATACATGCCTTATGTCTACCTCTCAAATTCCTTCATTAAGAAATCTCTTTTTATTATTATATGAGGAAACATTATGAAAGCCATTTCTTTTCATGGATAATTATTATGATTATTCCTTATTATTGATTTCATTTTCTGGAACACATAATCATGTACATGTTATTATTTGTGCACCATGTTATCTCTCTAATCCATCGGACAATGTTTTTATTCCCATGAGATGTTATGTATGGGATTATGGAGTAAACCTAATCCACAAAGGGACTCTGTCCACCATGTGATGTTGACATAGATGTTAGACCTAACTCATACTTATGTAGTGATTTGTTTTGATTCCACATTTTTATGTTTCATGATCTTAAGATACCATTTTCTTTATGTTAATCTCCCATGTGATTACTCATGGTCATTATATTTTATGATATCATAATATACATTGACTCACACGATATGTTTCCTTATCATGCTTATTCCATTAATAGTATTTTTAGCTCTCCCCTTGTTTTTGTGTATTCATAATGTTATTACATGTAGTTTTATTAGATAAAAGGTATTTAGTATCTCATTATATAGATTAAAATAATTTTGTTTTATTTTTTTGTTGATGTTTTATGTAGAAAGTATTCCAAAGACACTAGGATTTTATATCAATGTTTCTTTTATTCAGTGGATATTTATGTTAAAAAACATGTGATAATATGTATAAAAAGGATCTGGTCACTATAGTTGATATTATAGTACAGTCTACTAATTTTTGGGGTTTAGGATTAGAATAATTTTTTAAAAAACCAAGGTATAAGTCTAAGTATATGAAAAATTACCATGGATAACCTATATCTAAACCTAGAGACTCATAAGTTAGAATATACATATCATTTATAAGTTATTACTTATATGTTTATTAGTTTCCTCTTTGTATTTTGATTAGTTTAAGTATTATCAAATTGTTTTGATTTTTTTTCTAATGGCGGAATATAGGAGAAATTGTTCAAACAACCAATTTCATAGGCAATGTGATGATTTCTCTAATGACATTCCTAACCTTATGGGTGTGGGAATAATAAATTTAATTGTGTGGAACATCCACCTTCTCCTAATAATTAGAAAGTTGTGTTTGAGTATTTTATGTGATGATGTCCTCCTAACTTTAGTGAATCTTTTGATCCCATCATCATGGAACAATGAATTAAATCCATTGAGAACATATTATCTATACTACAATACTCAAATTAAGAGAAACTTTATGTTTTATGTTTATTGCATAGAGGGGGAAGTTGATCAGTGGTGGATGCTGATTATGAACATGAAATCCAAAGAGGATATTAATTCCATAAAATGGGAAGAATTAAGGAAAATATTTTTCAATAAATATTTTCCCTAAACTCTCCATCTTAAAATAGAGAGATTTCTTTAGACTGGAGAAAAATTAAGATGAGTATATTGGGGTGTGTAAGGAAAACTGCTCAAGGCATGTGAATTATGCCTATTTATTCATCATAAATGTTGAAAGTAAGGTGGAAGGATTATTTAATAGATTAAATATTGTTCTATAAAATTATTTTAGATTCGAGACTTTCACATCTATGAAGATATTTTTTAGTGTTCTCTCATGGTCAATATTGATATTGGAAATTCTCTATGATTTCATGAGACTAGAGATAAGAAGAATAAAGTTGATTTTTATTCAATAGGATCAATATATAAATATCATAGAGAAAATAAAACCCAACATTCCATGTGTCAAAAGTGTAAAAAGAATAATATCAGAATATTTATTAAGGGAACCTGAGGTTGCTTCAAGTGTGGAAAAAAGGGAATCTGGATACGCAATACTGTAATGAAATGATAAAACCCATGAATACCATAGAATAAAAAAAATCATGTCAACCCTCATCCTATGATATAGTGTTTAAAAAATAGGTAACAGGGAAATTAACCATCCAATGACCTAATTTAAGAGTTTTTAGAGACAATCAATGAAAACAACATCCAAGGACTAAACATCAAGTAAGAGAATACATTTTCCCTACTGTTAAGGTGGATCCTAATAATGACGTGTTGATGGGTACACTAGTTATTCATTCAAGAATAGGGAACATAATTTTATACTCTTGTTCTATATATTCTTTCATATATTTCAATTTTAGTATACCTATTCAAATACCACCTCTAAACATGGGGTTAAGCTATCTGTGAGAATAGAAAATGGATCAATTGTTGCAACCCAAGTATATATATCCTCCCCAATCAAGGTCTTTTGACTTAATATCTAATAAAATATCATATTACTTACTTTATTATAGTTTTATTCTATATTTGTAATGGATTAGTTACCCTTATATAAATCCAAAATCAACTATTGAGGGATAGAGATTACATTTCACATCTTCATTCATCCTCTGATCATGTACAAGTGTAATGAAGAGGGTTAATATCCCTTGGAATATTCTTCTCAAGTATAGATATTATTTCTTTATTATCAAGAATATATATCCCAAATAATTTACATAATGGAGATAATTAATCTTAAATACATTCATGTTGTGAGGGATTATGCTGATGTACTCCTCAAAGAGTTTTTAGGCCTTCCTCAATACCTAGATGTCAAGTTCTCGGTCAAACTTTTACCTGGATCTCTACCCATATTCAAAAATACTTATAAAATGTATAGTCTTGATATGGAAGAAATAAAAAATAATTTACAATAGAATCTATAAAAGGGTTTTATATACACAAGTGATTCAATGTAGGGTGTTCCAGTCATCTTCCTCAAGAATGAGGATTGGTCAGTACTCATATGTATTGATTATCGTGAACTCAAAAAAATCATGATAAAGAATAAGTATCCCATGTCATGGATATAAGACTTGTTTAATCAAATAAATGGGGCCCATTATTTCTCTAAGGTGGACTATTAGTCAGGATATCACCAATTAAAGGTGAAGAAGGAAGATATTCCCAAAATTTCCTTTCAAACAAGGTATGTACATTATGAGTTCATAGTGATGCCCTTTGGAATCACTAATTCTCCATAAATAATTATGTACTTAATGAATCTATTCTTTAGAGATTACTTAAAAAATTTGATATAATTGATAGATTATATTCATATATATATAAAAAGCTAGGATGTGTGTGAGAAGCTTTTGAATGTTGTGATAAAGACATTTTGAAAGGAGAATCTATATGAAAAGTATAGTAAATTTGAGTTCTAGATGAATAAAAATCCATTCTTAAGGAATTTTATCACTAGAAAAGGGATATCATTGGACACTTATAGGAAAAAATAAATTAAATACTAGCCTAGATCAGCATATATATTAGATATATATGGTTTTCTGGGGTAAGTTGTGTATTATTGATGATTTTTGATAAACTTATCCTGATTTTCAAAACCACTATCCAATATAAATCATAAGGGAGTAATGTTTTTATAAACTAGTGAATGTGAATAAATATTTAATTAATTTTACAAAAAGGTTATAATTTCACTATTACTAACACTACCCATGACTGGGGAACTTTTTTTGGTATAAAATGATGCTTAAAATAATTTTTGGTCTATGTACTAATATAGTATGAAAAAGTGATAGACAAAACATCAAGTCAGTTTATATTTTATGAGTATAACTACCCAATTCATGGTCAAGAGTTAGTTTTAGTGGTTTTTTAATTTAAAATCTGGAGACATTATCTCTATATAGAGATTTTTGAAATATATAAGGATCATAAGTTCTTAAATTATATATTCACACAAATTTACTTTGATATGTTCCAATGAAAATTATTAGAGTTGATCAAGGATAATAACTGATCAATACATTACCATACTAGGAAAGAAAATAAAGTAGAAGATGATCTAAGTGAAAAGGGTCTTGTGACCTTATTAATGATGAGAATTGATGAGGATCCAACATTATTATACTTTCAAAGGATGGACATAGGGATCATAAAGGAATGGGATTCATCATTCCTTTCTCAGATGATTGATCAACCATCCCATCTAGAGAAGATAAATAATTCTTAAAGAGATAATGTTGAAATTTAGAAGAAGTTGGATTCTATAAGAAAACGGAAATCCCTATATTTTGAAATTATTAAATAATGAGTTGTATAATTTGATCTATGACAATGTGTACTATCAAGTCCTGATAAAAATGATAAGTTTTTGAATGATGAACATAGCTTAACCTTCTGTATCCACTTAGAGAGCATGAAAATGTATCAATATCACTAAGATAACTATTAGAGAGACAGTATGAAAAATAATATCAGGGAATATACATCAAAGAGTCTAGTAAGTTATCAAGTTAATGATGAAAGGAAAAAGTTTTAAGGTGGTTATATTACTATTACCCATACCTAAATAGAAATGGGAAAACATCACAATGAAATCTTTCACTAGTATTCTAAAGAAAACAAGAATAGATAATGTTATATTGGTTTCAGTGGGTCATCTTAAAAAAAATTCTCATGTTATTACAATTTTTTTGGACTTCTCACTTGATCATCATGTAAGGATACACAATAGAGATATGGTGAGTCTTGATGGAACACAACTATCGATTGTATATGATTGAGATCCAATATTTAACTCCATGTACTAGAAGAGTCTCCAACATGATCAAAACACTAAGCTGAACTTAATTATTGCTTAGAATACCTAATAAGAGTTTTATCCTAAGAAGACCTTTCAGACACTATAATATAGGTTGAGATAATTCTTGATGTAATTTAAAGAAGTATAGGATCAACATCTTCCCCTAGTTGAGTTCTTATTCAATAATATATTTCACTCAAGTATCCAAATGGTTCATTGTGATTCCATTTATGTTAAGTGAGGTAGAATATCTATTTATTAATTGAATTTGGTGAAAACCGAGTTTTTGAACCCTATAATGGTTGAGGAAATGATATAAAATTTCAATACTATTTAGAAACACATTAGAGATTCTCATAGTTGAAAACAAATCTTTGATGGAAGTCATCGATGAGACCTTGGGTGTGAGGTCGAAGATAAATTGTTTTATTACATATCTCCAGGGATGAAATTCATGAGATTTGGAAAAAATTAAAGATAATTCTGAGATATATCTAGCCCTTTGATATTCTTGGTTTCGTTGGGGTTGTGGCCTATCGACTAGCACTCCTACCAAAATTATCTCAAATACATAATTTATTTCATGTATCCTTCTTGAAAATTACACACCAAATCCCTCACATGTACTAATTTCAAAGGAGGTATAGCTGGAAGATGATCTTTCTTATAAGGACCATTCATTGAAGATCTTGCACCATAGAGACAAAATTATATGCAACAATACTCAAGTGGAACCATAAATATGGATAGGCGACATTAATACTTGAGGAATCCATAGAGAAAAAGTACCATAATATGTTTTCACCATAGTATAAAATATGAAATTTTTATGGAGAATTTTTTTAAGTGGAAAGAATTTTAAAACCTTATATTTTTTAAGGGAAATATTAGGTTTAATAGCATACAAGACACACAACACATAGTTTTAATGAACTATGAAATATTATTATTTAAATATGATTATTATAACATAGTAATTGAATTGGTGGGTATAAAAATGATTAAAAAATTATGAAATATATATAAATTTTCTAATCAATAAGAATTTATTTATTAATGCTACGTAAATAATAACTCAATTTTTAATAAATTCATTTTATTCGTCAAGAAAATACATTTTCATCAAAAACAAATTTCCCATATGTGAATATTACAATTGTTTTTTGAAATTTTTTGAAATTTTATTTAATAAAAAAGATAAAAAAATTTCAAATCATCATATTAAAATTATATTAGGGAGAAATTTTGGGTTTCTTCTGAAAATATCGATTTTCCAATGAATAGTAACATAATAAATTTTTATTGAAAACTAGTTTATTATTTAATAATTTACAAAGTAATATTATTTTTAATTTGTTTACAATTAAAATTATTTATTTTATGTTATTATTAATCTAATTAATTTCATTAGAATAAATTTTATGGTTGAATTCGGTATAAAAACATTTTTATTCTTTAAAAGGCATTTTCTGAAGAAACATAATTCATTGTGTTTTGCGTTTAAATATAAAATTAATTACTACCACTTATATGAATTGAATATTGAAAAAGGGATTCCATAATTTTAATCAGGATGTAAAAATTTGGTAAATATGTACCTTTTTATTTTTTTATTTTTAATATTAATCATAATAAATAATTATCACCACGGTAAGGGTAAATCGAGTAATTAAGGTTAGAAATAATATGATAAGAACTAAAAAATTACCCTACCACTTTCATTTATCCTATTGGATGATTTTATTTTAGCCATTTCCATCCATGTTTAAAAAATATAACCTTAATAAGTCATTTATATTTTATTTTAACATTTATATTATTTTAAATAAATATAAAGTCAAAAATTCCTTCTCTAAGTTTTAATTTCTAAAACATTTTAAGATAACGATAAAGAAAAATTATGTCTAATTATAAATAATTATTTGAAATATATATTATTTTCTCTAATTTTAATTTATTTTTAATTTTTAAGGATGAAATAATTACCTTTAATGTGTATGGAACAACAACATAATATTTATTTAATTAATAGAAAAATAAATTAAATAAATGATATTAAAAATATTAAAAGTAATATAATTTTAAAGAATTATTATTTATAATTAATTTTTTTGATAAAAATAAAATATTATAGATTTCCTAATTTATTATATTATAATTTAATTATTTTCTTATTGTTTTCAAAGTTAAATTAAATGAATAGTTTGAAAAATGACAGTAATGTTATTTTATAATAAACAATATTTTATTAAATGATTTAAAATTCATAAAAACCCTAGATTTTTTAAAGGGATTGGTATTTGTTCAATAATATAAAATTTTATCCATTTATTTATCAATTTACCTCTTATGGTAACTATATTAACCCATAAAGAGTAAAAACTTCATTATTATGACAATTATAAAAAAAGGTTAAAATAGGTTTAAAAAATAAATAAGGGTAAAAACATAATATAAAATTATCAAAAATTTATTAGATGATATTATTTCACTAAATACTCATAATTTCTTCAAATTAAATCATTTTTGACCTTTTTCAGTGAAAATTAATTTTTATTAATTTAATATTCTAAGTAATTCCAAGAGTGTCCCTCCCCACACATGTAAAAGGGAACCTCCAATCCTATTTTATTCACACATTAAAATCATTTTATTTTTGTAAATACCTGACCAAAACTCTTAATAAAATACCTCTACACATTCTAGATGTTTTTTTGTGCATAATTACAAAATTAGAGGTTTTAATGTGAAAATAAAAGTTAGTTGTTTGAAGAAGTGGTATAATATTTTACCAAATGTTTTAGTTTAATTTATTCATATAACTCTGTAAAATCTTATTCAAACATGAAAAAATAATAAAAATATTATCATCTATTTATGTAGATTTTATTATGTGTATTAGTTCCCAATATCCATCTCCACATCCAAGAAATGGAAAATAAAATCATCATTCATGTGTACGGCGGACTACCACCTCATGAATTGCTGTAATTTGTTTCCCATCACCACCCCTCACAGATGGATATAATAATGGATTTAAAAAATATATTTATTATTTATGATTTTATTATTATTCAGTAATGGTGAATTATAATTTATGTTTTATTTTTTCCATCCATCGAATATGGAAACAGCTTTCATCTATACGTACAGCCTACCGTCTCCCTAAATGGTGTAATCTATTTTTTATCTCTACCTTTTATGGATGAATATATAGATAATAAATATATATGATATTATTATAATTTATAAAAAAAATTATATTATATAACCATGATAAATTTATAAATATTGAAACTACCAAACTAAAACAAGCATAAAAAATAAAGTAATTATCACCGGGAACAGTGATTTTAATAAAGAGTTATTAATTAATGGGAGGTAAAATGTTATAAGGAATTCATATAAAGTATTATATATATATGATTATTGTTCTATAATAAATTTATAATAAATATTTATTTCTTATATATTAGTTTCAAATGAATGCGAATAAAGACAATACTTAAGGTATGGGATTTCATTGAACCACGCTTTTTCATCATGTTATGACATTTATCTCTCAAAATCACAATATCTATCTATTTAATGTTATTTAGTACTTATAAATTATATACATATGTCTCTAATAAATATACCTAGATTATTATTCCTTCCTTTGATGGGGTAATACATGCCTTATGTTTATATCTCAAATTCCTACCTTAAGATATCTCTTTTGATTGTGATACAAAGAATAATTATGCAACCCATTTATTTCAGTGGGTAATTATTATATTTATTCCTTCTGATTTATTTCCACTTTTTAACACATAAAAATGTAAATTTTAGAATGGGTTCTCTTATATAGTGCTTAAGTTCATTAGTTAATTTTTCAATCTCATGAAAAGTTTTGAATGGGATAAGGGAGTAAGCATAATCCAATATAAGACTCTATCCACCATGTGATATCGTCATAGAAGTTGGTCTTGGATTATTCTTATATAATTTTTTGTTTTTTCCACATCTCCTAGGTTTCTATGATTTTATTATTTTGTTTTTTTTATTCTCACATGTGATTACTCATGAACCATCTCTTTTATGATATCATGTAATACCTTTTACTCACACATTTTTCTTCCTTATCATGTTTATTCTATTACTTTTATATTTAGCTCAACCATTTTCTCAATGAATTCCACTATTTATCTCATGCAGTATTCAGAGCTCAAAGGTGTTTTGGATCTCATTATAAAGATTAAAATAAAGATTTTTTTTTCATTTTGATTTTTATATTCCTAATATTCCTAATATAATATTCCTTTCAATAATTTTTTGGTATTTAATGTATATTAATGTTAAATATCATTTAACAATATGTTTAAAAATTCTTGGTTCACTATAGTCACATTTGAGGAAGGAGTTAATTTTACTTTCATGTGCGTTACTTCTCTAAATTTTTTGAACAATTGATCATGATCTTTATTTCACAATATCCATGTGGAAATATCATCTTCTATTTCCCAATTTTTAGTTAAATTTGTTTTTTAATTTATTTTCTAGGTAGGAGGTTTCTATTCTCCCTTTTTTATGAATCTATGAAATTAGCATGATTTTTTTCATATGGGTGGGTTGTATAGATTAACTAATATAGATAATGAATCTGATTAAATTTAATTATAAAATAAGAGGATTTATCGCTTATATTTATCTATTTTCTTATTGTTACCAATTATTTTCTATTGAAACTTATAACTTTTTGAGATATGCATGTTGTAGCTACTAATAATTGAAAAAAAATTGTGTATTGATAACCCTTTCTTGATTTTTTTTAAAATCCCCATTATTAAAAGGAATTATATATATATATTTGGATAAGTATTAGTTTCCCAAGTAAATATGGAACTGTTTAAAATACCTAAGCATGATAAGAGGGATTTAATGTGAAATCACCCTATAAATGAATTGTGGTCAAATATGTTGTTTGAAAATCTATTTTGTGTGATTTTAGTATGTTTCTTATTGGAATTTTGGTTGTGGGTACTTTATGGGGTTTGTATAATTATAGGGGCGATTCATTTAGACATGGGATATGTTGCAGGCTGTGCAAGTGTGTTGGAATATATATGGTTGTAGTTGTGAGGCAGTTGGTTTGTTGTGTGGTTTATTGTTATAGTATTTTAGTAGCGATATAATATTAGGATGGTAATGAAAAATGGGAAATGGTGTGGACTAGAATTTAGATGTGGTAACTGGTATAAAAAAATTAGTAATTATTAATAGAATGGGAATAAATGGAAATTTGAATGTGGTTGTAGGCTTTGGTGGTTATCTCAAAAAATTAATCTAAATGGGTGTTAATGTAATAATATGTAAAGATAGATAAATCCACAATTGAATGAAAGGGTATTTTGGACTATATAAGGTTTTTCTATATGGTGGATTGCATCTAATTGGTGGTAGTGTGTGGTGATGTTAGTATAATATTAATAGTAAGGTGAAGGTGATGAAGTATTTGTGTGAAACCATTAGGTTGGGCTTGTGTTCTATCTATGTGTTTGTGTGTTTTTATTTTCATTTTAATTTTATATAGACCACATCCATGTTTAGTAGCATGCATAGACACCCATATCTTATAGGGGTGTTTTCTTCAATATCCGTATAGTGAGGAATGGAAAGTTGATTGCCCCATCTCCCTCGCAAATCATTCAGTAATATTATCATGAAATGGAATAATTGATAGTGGTTCCTAGCTATTGATGATGAAATAGTTAGTTTTAATGCATGATTATGAGGAGATGTGAGATTTAATAGGGGTCATGTGTTGTTTAAAGAGGGAATGAGGTTAATTTCCTTCACTTTCATGTTACCCTACTCTTATGGATATGAGGTTGTGGATGGATGTGTGATGTTATAGAAATGGCATGAGAGATGTGGATAATGAGATTGATTCCAGCATGGGATATTAGACCCTACTAGATGATAGGGTAGGAAGGGTAGCTACCTGACCCAAATTAAAAAAAATGGATATGTGGTGATGAGATGTGATAGAAGGTATTGGAGTACATGATTTTGACATTCAGTCGTAATAGTGGAAATTCATTAGAGAAGTGGATATAGGGAACCTTTATCAATGATTCCTTGTAATTATTAAATCACTATTTTCTTTTGTTATTTTTTGAGTGATCCATGGTGAGGTTAGGATGGATATATGATATTTCTAAGTGCTTTTGGGTTATATTGTTTGTTCACTAGTGGATTAGTATGGTATTTTCATATTTTCATAGGAGACCTTGGGTGTGATCATACTAATAATACATATTATTCTAACCCTACATATACATAATTTTTTTTCATGTCTCTATGAGGTTTGTAGGGACTGATAAAGTAATTACTAGCTTGGGTATTGGAGCTACTGTGGAGTTTCTACCATGGTTTTATTTTTTTATTTACTTTGGAGAGTTTATTTTTATTGCATGAAATACATTGTGAGTTGTTTTGATTTATTTTATATTACATGATTGAGTTTTTGGTGGTTTTTTATCTTCTATCTCTTTCATTTTCATATATTTTTAGGACAATTACACCCATTTGTATGTTTTAGACCCTCAATGCTAGTTTCTAACTTGGGGCCTTCTAGAGCTAAGACTCGGGGGGGTCACTCCTCTTCATTGTTGGACTAAGAGGGGTAACAAGGTAGGGGTTCATCACATTAACATTTCCCTCATTATAATCCATTCAATTATATTTAAAAAAAATTAGATTAAAAAATATAAGAGTATAAATTGATATTTCCTCCTATAGGTGCACTTTTATAATTGTCCCTTTAATTGATCCTTTATTGTGTGCGTTCTTCATTAATTATTACATACATATCTCATATAGTTACATCCATTTGAACTATATCAAACCTCCACATTTAGAATCGTATGAAAAATATAATATTATATGTATCATTGAATCAAAGAGGGTTTGTGGAAATATTTTTCACAATTTTTTTAATATTAGGACAACTTTTTCAACATACTAAGTGTATCCTATTTTATTATTTCCACACAAATGACATAGAAAAAATTGTATATTTCTATTCAACTCATCCCAAATTAATGAATTCAATAACCTTTTAAAACCAATAGGTAGAAATATTTCAATTATGACATGGAAATCATGATTTTTTAATAATGTAATATGACCATTTCTGACATTGTAATAAAAATTAGAAGCAAAAACATCTCATAACCTCAAATATATAATCTAATAATATAATAATAAATCATTTTATTTGGAAATCATAATAGTTTATTTTTGATTCATTAAATTTCATGAATGTTTGGGACTCTTGTAAATTTGTGAAGGATCTAACCATTCTATTAAAGTATCATTAGTCTCATCATGTGGGTCCAACAGAGTATATAAAATATTATTAAAAAATTTATCCTAAATATGTGTTACATCTATCATATGATCGATCAATAAATTATACTAATATGGTATTTCCTAAGTAATAATTCTCCTTATAAAATTTTGATCTCTCTGAAAGCTACTTAATTTTTTGGTTTATAGTTTGTCTAAATTTACTAGAAGGTATTGAGGAGATGATATATTTTATTTGAATACCTGATTGAAATGTTGTAGGTTAATCTCTTTCATTTCTACCTTTTCTAAAATAATTTTTTTTCCTTCTTAAATGAAATTCTATGAGAATAAATATCTAACAACAAATAAAAAATAATTTTTTCTTCTACTAAAAAGCATAAATACATTTCTATCGCCCATGAAGCACTGATAAGATTTTGGACCATGTTAACTTCTTCTTAATAATATATCATATTTTGGAAAGTCCCTAATTTTCCATGTTAATAATTCTATAAGTATAAAAATTTGGATCTTGAACTATATAATATATAGTTACTTCATCACACCATAATAAAATTAACCCATCAATCTTTGGCTATAAATAAATATCAAAATTATTATTGGGATTTACTATAATTAATAATACTAAATAGATATATGGTTCCTTTATCAAAATATAAATAGGTATATTTTATGAAGTTATAAAAATAATCTAAGAATAATTTTGAAAGTTGTAAGCACCAAATTGGAGGAAACAATCAATAGAAAGATATGAATATATGTTAAGTTGTTATAAGAAAAAAACATGCACTTGATCAATGTATATCCATGATTCACCATCACAAGGATGATTTCAGATTATATGTAAATAAATATTGTAACTATATCATGTCGTCAATGTATCTATGTTGTGAGAAATTAAGAGATTTTTCAAACTTGGTGCAATTGGAAAATAATTCAACTATTTAATAAAAACAAAGGTAAAATTAATTTTATATATCTCTTTATACCATGATTGTCCACAAATATGATAATTATTTAAATATTCATACTCACAATAATATAAGATGCAACCATTTTGACAAGAATGGATCTTCTGATAACTAAGACCCAAATTATTAACATTTTTCTTTAAAAAAAATTAATATGTATTTTTTTCCTTAGGTAACAATAATTTTATCAAAGAAAATATGTAAAAAATTCTAATATTTTATATTAGAAAATATGATTTAACAACAATTTATTGTTTAATAGCTTTTAATATCCTTATCTTTCATCCAGGATATATGGTTTCCTCAACAGATTTCAACAAATCATAAAATTCAAATAGTTCTAACTCATGATTAAAATTACAATTTTGTGTTTTTTTAATAAAAATATGATCCCACATAACTATATACAAAATTTTAAAACTGTGAAATATCTAGAACCAAAAAAATATCATTTTATTCTAAATTAAATTCACTATGTTTATACAAAAAAATATTTAATAAAAAATGAAATCGATAGACCACAACATTATCAAAAAAATTAATTATCCAAATATAAAATTTTATACATGAACACCAATTTGTCCCTTGTCAAACAAATTATAAATTTATGGACAAAATTGATAACACATTTTATACACCCTCAATTTTGAAAAAATTCAATAGAACTATGTGTATTTCTATGATGGCTTGTTCAATAACAATCTCTTTATAAAAATTAGTATTTATTTTATGAAATCCTATTTTTCTAAAACAAATAGTAGTAATTAGTTTATTATTTTAAATGCTAAAAAGGTACTATGTAATTTATTTTCACTAAATGAACTATTAATTTTTCTAAATTTTATTACTATAATGAATTTTCAAAAATTATAATTTTTTATAGTATTTTCTTTTTCTTAGTCATTTTATTATTTTTTTAGTTTTTAACATTTTTTTAATAGATAAATAAATTTTATAACATATTTTTTTTATTCTTTGTTTTCTATTTTTGTTTCATTAGTTTCTAATTATTTACTATAAAATTACAAACATTTTATACAATACTAATGATTTAATTGGTTTAGTAATAATTTTTTACTTTTCAGTATTTTATTTATAATATAATAAAAAATTATTAGATTTAAAATTAGTAATTTTCAACTTTTAATATTTTATTGTTTCTATTAATATTTTATTATCTATTTCTTTTTTAATTATTTTATTATTTTTTTTTCAATATTTTTTCTAACAGTTATGTTTTTTTAAATATATTACAAGTATCTAAAAAGGAATAAATTAAATTCAAATATGTTTTACTTATGATTCAATAAAATTTGGTTTGTTTTTAACTATGTATTATAAAATAACATATATATTATAAAATAATAATACCCAAGAATTTTTTTAATATTTTATTATTTTTCAATATTATTTTTATAATCTTATATAAAAATAAAAAAATATTATTAGTTATTAAATTACTAATTTATTAGTTTTAAATTTTTTGTAATTTTTCTAGAGTTTATTTCATTTTTTGTGATTAACTATTGTTATAAAATAAAAACAGTTAATTAGTTTTGTAACATTTTATCCGTTTTTAAAATTTTTATTATAATATTATATAAATTAAAAATATTTTATTAGTTCTAAAATTAATAATTTATAAGTTTATAATATTTTTATAAATCTTTATAATACTACTTTTAAAGTATAATCAATTTAAACCATAAAAATATTAGTCTTTTTATTTTATTTTTTTAATTAAATTTTATAAATTTACAAATATTATATAAAATAATAATACATAAAAAGATGTACCAATATTTTTCAATTTTTTTATAAAAGTAAAACTTAAATTAAAAATAAATTAACTAGTATTTTTTAAATATTATATCTAATTTTCTTACAAATATTTTTTAATAATTTTACAAATAATTATAATAATTTACTATTTTTTTATTACTTATTATTTTATTTTTTTTATTTTAAAAGTTTTACTAATTTATAATTCAAATTAATATTTATTTATTACATTTTTTAATAAAATATTAGTTATTTTTTTAATAAAAAAAATATTAATTTCTTATTTTTCTTTAATTTTGATTCTTTTAAAAAAAACTTATTATTTTTTAATTATTTTTTCATTAATTTTATTAGATTTCTAATTTTATTTCACTATTAGTATTTTTATAAATATTTTATAAAAATTGTAAGTGTATAATTTAAGATATAATTGAAAGGGAAAATTTGGGAACTGTTTTAAGATGATTTGTAAAATTTTATATTAAAAATATTTTAAAAAAAAATAACATACAGGAGGTCACTATGTACCCAGTGGTCTATTAGAATCTTCCTAGTGGTTATCCACAAGCCTCTACTGGTTATCCAGTTGGTTCCCCCCTCCTTCCTAGTGGGTCACCAAATACTTGAGGGACCATTATCAAGTACACGATGGTGTTTAATAGAATTTAATGTAGTTTCGTCTTCCCCTCTTCAAACCTAAAAATCCAAATGTCCTATAAAATTTAAAAACTCTAGTAAAATCCAACAAAATATAAATATTTAAATGTAAAAAAATATCATATATTTCTTCAAAATCCTTGGTTTTTATAATAGACATAGTCTCCTGCTCCCTTTGACATACCGGGGTATCCACTTCATAGCTTCCCACTACTCCATCCATGGATTCTACATGAACCTATTGATAACTCCCATTACATGATAAATATCAAAACATTAAAAAAACCATGACATACATCAATGTTCCAATTTCTATTGCATATTTTACCCTTTCCATGTACTTGGATTCATTATCTATTATGGGTGTCATTTCTTTAGATATATTGAAATGACTGACCAATGGGGTGGAAATAAGCTTTGATATGAACTTTTTGAAGCTCTTAAAAATCATTTCAATGTATTCATTCTTTGACAAAATCAATGTACCTAGCTTATAGTCCCTATAAATCAGCATCCCCAACCTCCTTTTTGATAGTCTGTGATTTTTATCTTAAGAATCCCAACATGATCCAACTTTATCTTACTTATATGATATATCTATAGAACTACAAAAAGAATATCATCCACATGTAGGAGAAGTATAATAAAATCACTATCACCAAAACACTTTTATGTAAAATAAATGACCATAATATCACTATATGATATAATTTTATGCTAGTAAGGAATCAAAAAATATGTTATACTATCTGGTTTCTTGTTTCAATATATAAAAATTTTGTTTGATCCAAAAAAATCATATCATTTTTTATTATTATAAACCGATCAGTTTTTCCATGTAAAATTACTTATAAAAATAATCATTAAGGGATTTTATATTCACATATAATTTCTCAAGATACAGACCTTCTAATAAAACCATTCTGATTATTTCCAAAATAGTTGTTTTCTTTACCACTAGAGATAAGATTTCACTGAAATCAATGTCTTCCTATTGTTAAAATCATTACACAGCTCACTATTCCTTGTACTATTTCCGACCATCAACTTTTTCTTTGATTCAATAGACCCACATATTATGAAGTGATCATTACCTTAGGGTTAGACCTTTCAACTCTCATGTATCATTCACATCTAATTAATTCATGTCTTTTTTTTCTCAACAACTTCCTCTATTTCATGTCACTAATAATTTTAACCACTTTGTGGTCTTTTCATTAGAAATGTTTATTTAAAGAAAATAATGAAAGATTTATTCAAACCTCTACACTAATCTTCTTACTCAAGATGACATCATCAACTTTACCTTAGGGATAACTAATCCTTTTAAAAACCCAATCAATGATTAAATAGTATTCATACATTTTGGTACATCTAATTTTACAAAAAAAATATGAATTATGATCACTTACTAATCTATTAATACTTTTCAGTACCTATTTACTTTAAATACTTTATAAATTAACCAGTATTCTAGAATTTCATTCAAATATACATAGTTTTATTTCATTAAAACAATGTTATTTACTATATCTTCTAAAACAATCGATACTTATCTAGGATCTCTTTATCGAAGGTGAAATTATGACTTCTAAAAACCTTCTCTTGATAATTATCATAATATTTAAATCTCAAGTATTCCCCATTATACCCCATAATGAAATATATATTTGAGTTAGATTCTATATTTTCCCTTTTTCTAACATATATATTGATATAGGATATGATTATTAAGAATTTTAGGTGTGAGAAATACACTAGCATACTAGTACAAATATCCTTAAAAAACCAATTCCCCATCAATAATATTAGACTCATATTGATTACATTTATTGTTACAATCACCACCATTTCTCAAAAATATCTATAAAAATAAAAATAAAGTCTCATACTCTTGGATTTCTCATTCAATTTTTTTCATACATTTTCCTAAAAAATTATAATATATGTAAAGTAATTTTTCTATCTAACACAATCTTCTTATTCAAAAAAAATGATTAATTTCTTTTTAACTGTACTCACCACCATTATTATAACACAATAATTTTAACATTAATAGGCTGTATTTTCCACTATGGTTATCTAACGTATTAATGTTTCAAATAATTGTAAATTATTTTTAAAAAATTACACCCACATCTTCCATGTTCAATCATTGAAAAAGGTAACACAATACAGCAAGATCCCATAAGACATACTAGAGTTGGTCCAAAATTATTGATAATTACAACCAATAATATTTGAGTATTGGGTGTTTATCCCCTCATATTAAAAGATATACTTTTACTATTTTTAAGAATACTATATTTACATGAACCATACCCTAAATGTTTTAGTATTAGTATATTATTAGTTTCTTATAGTATCATTCCCTTATCAATTATGATACCAATATGGTAATTATATAATTATGCATCTTCAATAGAACTAAAATCCCTTGTATGATATAAATTTTACAAAAAATATAATTTCCAATATTTATTACATTTATACACCTCTATAAAACCCTTGGTATCCTTCCATTCACTATACAAAAAAGTTTTTACAAAATCCCACATCATATAGCCAACTTAAAATTATAATATTCATCCTCAATCCCGGTATGTTTCAAACTCATTATAACTTCATTAAGTATTCATTATGTTTTGGAACATCAACATCACATTTCCCTACAATATTGGTATCATTATCATCTATAATGTGAGCATTATAAAACCTTCCATAAAAATAATTTTCTATGAATCATCTCTCTAATATATAATTAAATGATGTTATATGATTAATTAAATATAGATTTATAGACTATTAAAAATTAAAATTATGTTTCTATTATTATTATATATTGTGGTATTTGTAAATGAGAATCAAAATATTACCTTTTAGTCCTTTAAATATTTATTCAAATGTAATTTTCCCCACAATTCTATCATGTAATACTCATACATACTAATTTTTTTCATTTTATTATCTTGATATACTTTTCTATTTATAAATTATCTATTTAATTGGTTATCCTTTGACATTTACAATATATACATTTTAGAGATAATTATATACTTTCCTTTGTCTAATTATATTTCTTGAAAATCAAATTGTGGATATCCTCCAATAATAAGTTGGTCTTACTTCTATATTTCTTTATTGCAATAACCATCACATTACAAGAATTGTAAAAATTCAACAAAAGGATTGCCTATATTTTAAACTCCTAAAATTCACATTCGTAGACTAGAAATGTATTATGATTATACTAAACTCATTTAAATGATCATCCCTGAAGTTTCATTTAGTCATCTTCAGTCTAAAGAGATTGTTCATAAAAAACACCTTGTTCATTATGGTAATATTTTCATTTATGTTTTCAGGTATAAAAATTTGTTCAATGGTGGTTTTTTCCCATTTTATATTTAAATCAATATTTTATGTTAACATTATCCAAAAAACTAAGATTATATTTTTATTGGGACTATCCTATTAACCATTCTCTATCGTCTTGGTATTCACTCTATATGTTGTAAGTTTTTGGTCTCTTTAATAAAAATAATAATATATTTACATCCTCTAGTAAAAAAAATCCATTTAATCAAACTCATATATCCTTAAAAAAAATTCAAACTCTATAACCTATGATCAATATTTTAGAAATCCAAACTACCACAAATCCTAAATATATTCTAATTTAATACTTGGAACAAAGTTCAAATAAAAATTATTATACCCAAGCATGTATCCACCCTTCTAAATTCAATACATGTAATAGTGATAATAAATCTCAAAGAACACAAATATAAAATTATCTGATTAAAAAATTCTTACTAAGCTTTATATCTACCAAACTAGATCTCTAAAATATAATAGACGAATGGAAATAAAATAATAATAGTGACATGTACCCCAAAAAAAATGAATTTAAGATGATTCAAGATATACTTATGTTTAAGGAGGAACACTATAATCCACTACGAGAGAGAATAAATATATAATTTAGTTAAATTTATCTCGATAATCACTTATATGAAAAAATGGTAAAATTTTCTTACGCATACTATATAAGGACCAACTATTTATAATAAAACCTTAAAAACTCTATCCAATCACCATTTAACCCATGGACTAAATATTTATAGAATTTCACTTCACCAATAATTATTTTTTCTTATCATAGGACTAAAATAATTTAATGATATTTTGGAAACCATAATTACACCAAAAAACTATATTTGTTTATTAATCAAATATTCCTCCACGACCTCATATTTCTCCACCATTAATATTTTACATCAATCCATTAAACCATATGTTATTTCTCAACATTTACTCTAGTTTCTCCTACTAATGCTACACCAAATAGTGAATCATTTGATAAATTTGTTTCATACCAAAACATATATCAACTTTATGGTGTAGTTTTTAGTGTTTGAGGGATGATTATTCAGATAAGGATATATAAAATATCTTGCAAAATTGACCCATTATATTAATAGTTTTATAGATACAAGGGTCATTCTATTTTTTATAATGAGAGGTTATGTGGTTGTTGTAATGGAAATTAAATGCCTTTCTATATAATATAATTATGATAAGTGGGGTATAAATTATTTATGAGATTCGTGATAATCATCAAGGTTGCGTATCATTATTTGAGTTAAATTAGATATATTATTTTATTTTTTACACTCACTAATGAATTAGTTTTCTCTACTAACATTATACATATTAGGATTTTGATGAAGGGATCTATAAAGTATATTTATAATCCAAAATATTTATATATTTTATTTTCTCTTACCATTGTAGGTTCTTTATTTGAGTTAGTAATGAAATTAGAGGATGATAATTGGGGAATGTCATAAATCATTATGGATCAAACATAGATTATCAAGAGTACCAAAGATTATATTTGAATATTTTATGAAATTTTTAAATCTAAACTATCTTATAATTTTCTTTAATGTTTATATAGAGTTCGGTTATTACATTTATTATTATGTGGTTACTATCATTATAAATATATTTGATATTTTTATTATATTTTTTGTGGTTTATTAGGTTATATTTAAAGGTTAATTCCTATCATTTAAAATATGTATACTATAAATTCTAGTAATAAACCCCAAATGTATTACAGTTGATCTTTAGGTGTGATCCTCAATTTTTTTGTTAGACAAAGGAGGGGTATTTATGGGATCGATTTTAAATATCCCTCTGAGATATTGAAGGAGCCTCATGAATTGAAATTAAAAATAGGTAGTTGGGATGATCTTAATTGATATATGGTTAGAATAAAATTGATCTTACACCATAATATAGATTTCTATCATAATAATTATTTAATCATGTGGTGGGGATTTTAGGAGACATTCGTATTAAATTCACGTTATGGTTTGCTTTTTGAGGCAATTAATTCATTCATTTACTAATTTTTTATGTTTTATTCATCAGAAATAAAATCATGGATAAGAAGGAATCTCTTTTGAGATGATTAAATATATATATATATATAGGTATGAAATCGGTGAAGTTTTATTGATGATTAAAAAATCATGACAAGGATTATAATGATATAACCACATAAAAAAGGAGTTATTATCGTATAAAAGTGTTTATATTACAATAGTTTGAGTTAATATTCTATGGTAATAAATTAAATTTCCATGATAAAAAATCATCATTCGGTTGTTTTAGTTTAATCACGATAAATCTAATGGATAAATGAGTTAATATGAAGGGAAATTGATATTTCAAATAGTTAATATGATGTGAGAGGATATTTAATCCAATTATATAAGAATAAAATTATAGATAAATGGTATTCATCATAATCAGACAATTGAAGAATCCAAAGGATTCAACTACATCATAAAGGATAACCTGATAAAAAAATTTCTCACTCTTATTTTGGAGTCAAGTACCTTCCCACTATGATTCAAGGTTTTTCACAATTCGGTGAGGTGAAATTAAAGATACCATGATATCGTAGAAGGAACCACACCTTTACATCCTAAAAGATATGTTTTAAGGTTTTTCTAGTTCTATAGATTCAAGGTGTTTCGTGAAATAGTGAATAATACATGGAAAAGTGAGCTTGAATATATTATATCATTGTATTTCTTATTATATAAAATTTATATAACAATCTAGAACCCACACTTCTATATTAGGTGTTAATAACATTATCATTACATTTTATTCTTTAATATCAATAAATATGACCCAATTTCAACAATCCAAAAATTAAAACATAAAATGGAAATATTAGATCACTTAAATACCCAATGGACCTTTTGGATTAGAAATTTAGATAATTAGAACAAACTCATACATAACGACTTTGATTCATATAAAACTGGTTCATAAAAATATACATTATCTCCCACTATGCTCTTCATATCTAGTAACCTTTTTCGGAATTAAATAATTAAAACCATTCTTCCTAACATAGGGGAAAATAAACATATAAGGGTGATCTAAAACACTCAGTAAGGATAAAAATTATAATTAACAATTTAATTTCATCAATGATGAAAATATGATCATATGGGTTTGATGACATAATCAAAGATCGTGAGTATAACATAATAGAATTCATACCCAACCAGACCTAGATTATAAAACTTATGAAATAGATTAAAGATTTATTAATATTAAGATTCATGAGATTCAATAATCATGATCCATGTAATATCACCCTTGAAAAAATAAATCATTAAAAACTCATAGAAATTATAAAAAACTGTGGTATCTTAGAACATCATCATCATATCACTCTTACAAGTAGAATAAATAATATGGTAAACTTCCAACATAATTCATTAGAGAAAATAATCAGTACCCAATGCATCGGAGGGCTAAAATGGACCCACCTATCCTCGGTTTATAATATAACAACCCATCTATGGTTTATAATGAAAACACCCATCCTTGGTTAATAATAGAACTAACCATCCTCATAAACAATGTCCAATAACTATAACAAGAATATATTATATAAATTTGGTATTTCATCTTAAAAATAATATGAAAAACCATTATTCCTTTCATAACCTGATTAAACCATGGAAGAGAATGAGTTTCATGAAAATATATTTGTAAGATTCAAAATCCATCTAGAGAGAGAATTATAATAGTATAATTACAAAATAACCCCATTGGATCACAAGTAACTTCAAGGGTAATTGTCGTTGGTGAATAGAAATACCATAAAAATGTCATTAAAAATATTCTTGATGAAAATACTCTTTAAACATTTAAAATAAATTTTAAATACTAAAATTCACAAAATAATTTGAAAATAAAATTCTTTGAAAATATCATTAGATGGTTATAAAATAATATTTAAGTCAACTAGCGGTTATAACAATAAGAAATTATTTTCGTGTTTTAAATGTGAAAAATAAATATATTTTTCAAAAAAAATTGTAACACTCCATGATTTTATGAAACATTTTTTAAAAATTAATATGTTTTTTCTATATTTTTCATTACATGCAACACCAATTTTTAACAAATAATGATATACTATTAATATTATTATTTAAATGAGACTGTTATGACCAATCCATTAAATATGGTAGTATGATTTGAAATTAAAAATTTTGAAAAAAAAATAAATATGAAGGTTTTAGATAAATAGAATATGTTGATAAATAGAGACATACTTTTTGTTAACCTCTTTATATACTTCAAAAATGCATTTTTCTCAAAAAAGGGATTTTTATTACTTGTTATGAACAAATGATAAAATTAATTTTTTTTACAATTTATAAAAATGTATTTGAAAAAATGAACATAATTTTTATAATTAACATGTAAAAATTATATTAGGTTTAATTTCTGTGATTTTTTTGAAAAGTTTAATTTTTTTTATGAATAGTGAAAAATATGGGTTTTTTATTCAAAAATACTTTTTCATTTAAATCGTGTACAAAGTAATATTTTGTACTAAAATGGATTAAAAGTAAAATTAGTTAAATTTTTTATTATTTAATCTAATTTAGTTAATTATAATCCATTTAATACTGAATTTGTATATCCAAACTTTTTATACTTATAAAAATTTTCTCTTTGGAAAACCGCTTTTTCGTCGCGTCTGTAAGTATAATTTAAAATTAAATTCTAAAACTTATGTGAATTGTATTTTTAAAAATGGATTGAATATTTGTAATAATAATAATTAATATTATATAATATGGTCAATTTATGTTTTTTCATAATCCATAGTAAAAATATAAAAATTCATTATTCTGGATAAGGTTAAAATGGGTCTACTGGGGGTTAAACTAAAAAGATAAGGGTCAAAATGAGATAAAATTATCCAAATCCAATTTTATGTCCATATTGAAACCTTATCTCATATAAGGTTAAATAATGATCCATTTTTTATCCCATGTTTAAAATGTAGGTATAACTTTTTCTCAAAATTCCCAAGTGTGTCCTCTCCCCCACTTATAAAAAGGATCAAATGTGGAACTAAACCATTGATCGTGTGTACGACGGACTACCACATCATAAACCGATGAAATATATTTTCCATCACCACCTCTTGTAGTAAGATATAATGATGGATTGAACATATTTATCTTATATTTATGACATAAATATACATCTAGAACTATAATGTCACATCAAGCTTCTTACATTCTAATCCATTGGAAGCCAATAACATTACATGTGGACTACCGCCTCCACAAAGCGATGTGATACGTTTTTCATTTTATTTTGACATTGATTTTAATAAGGATATATCTAATGAATATATATGATATATAGGGAATATAAATTATTTTTGAAAGTACATATACTATTTACTTTTCTGATGTTCCTTTTTTTGATAAAATGGAAACAACCTTAATGTGTACGTATGATCTATCATCTGCATGAATGGTGTGATTCATTTTCTATCACTAAATTTAATGTATTAATAAAAAACATATATAATTAATATATATGATATTTATTTAATGGTTAATATTATATATATGATGTGACCCTGATCAGTGAAAAATTATTAAAGATACCAAACCAAAACATATATGAAAAATAGATTTATTACACAAAATTTGATTTTAATAAGAAAATTATTAATAAATTTGTAATAAAATTTCATAAGTAAATAATATATGGTATGATATATATGTGTATTTTTATTGAATATATTTATAATAAACCTATATTTATTATACATGGGGTTAAACATATACTAATAATTTCAAGAAATGAGTTAAGGGATTTCCATCTCACTTTTATCTCTGTGAGGCACATGCAATATTCAACAATTGATTTTTTTTTTTGTAATTTATATTCTATCAAGGAATTTATTTTATTATTATTATTATGAATGTTATAGTTATTTACATATCTATATTTTTTTCTCTCATGGTGCTTGTGAGAAAATGTTACCAAAGTGGAAAGGGTTTTATGTTACAATCTCATTATTTATCAGGATTGTTTATGATTATACTTATAATGATGAAATCTTATGATATAAATTTAAATTAACTAATGAATTATTTTATCATATGATTATTTATAAAGAAAATATTTTTTTATTTCTTTTCATTCTTTTAAAAGATTAATGATATAGAAATAATATTTTAAAGCAAAATTAACTTTATTTCTCTCTTTGTTCAAAAACCCTTTTTCTTCCATGTGGATGTTTTCAAAAACAAATAATAATGTTTTTAATATTATCCAATTATTTTTTAAATATTTCTTTACACATGTTTAAATTTTTAAAAAATTGTTTCATTGGAATCTTCTTGTTGTTTTCTGAACAAGTCTCTTTTAACTTTTTACCTAAAATTTGAAAGGAATATTTTTTTAACATGTATAGCACGAATGGTATTTTCCACCATCATAACTACTAAATTATTAAAAGAATCATTTCCAAGATTCCAAAGTTATTTTAAAATATAATTTTTTTCATTGATATTTATAAAATTTATAGATTTTAAGTAAGTGATTTCAAAATGGAAAGGATTTTTCTTCAATAATGTTTTAATAATCTCATTATAGAATTTTTATTCATCAAAGACAGAAACCATTGGTGTATCTTATGTTTTACTTGTGATATGGTATAATGGTACCATCTTTATAATTTTTATATATGTTTTATGGTAATGGTGAAAATATTTTTATGAAACCTATTTATTTTACACAAGTTACATTATGATAAAAACATGAACTATTTATGAAACCCATTTTTTTATCACAGGTTAGGCTATGATGAAATTCTTATTAAACCCTTTTCTTTTACATGGGTTATCCTATGATGAAATATTTATGAAATAAATTTATTTTAATGGGTTCTTATAAGATTAATGTTTTATGATATTATGGAACACATATGTGTGATTTTCATTATGGTATGGGTGGGACCAATATCTCTCTCAAATGCATTGGGAAATTGATAAATATATCATTGGATAAATAGGAATGGAATAGGTATATAACCCAAATCAGTAATTTAATTTGTCCACTATGATAGTATTAGGATTTAACCTTGACTACTGTGATGATTTGAGGATTGAACTCAATCTCCTATGATATATTTGGTTGTGATCCTTGAATACAAAGGAAATGATTTTCTATTCTTATGTGTATGATAAAAATCAATGTCTTGTGCCAATGTTATTCTATCATGGATCATGTTATTTGATCCCTTTATTATTCTTCTATTATAAACTTCCATGATTTATGTCATGACTCAAGTTTATGATCAATGTTATGTAGGGTATTTTTTTTAAATTTTATTCTCATGTTCTCATACAATTATACTCAGGTTATGTTGATATCTCCATTATTTACCCTTACTAAGAATATGAGATCACCATTACTTATGTCCTCATTCCCTAGTTTATGAAGAAATGTTTTATATATGATATGTACAAGAAGGGTAATATTTATGAATAACTTAATGGGAAATTATATAGTTTTCTTTTGAAGTAGTTGTTTATGTTTCCTTGTTTCCAAAGGCACTAGATCTAAATGATTATGGTGTGGATATTAATGTTATGTAATGAATATTCATATAATAATATGTGATATATATTAATGAAAAGTGTGGTACATTATATTTGGTATTATAGTAAGGTTTAGTTAACTTTTGGAAACTGGGATGATGAAACATTAGTGAGAACCCTAAGGAGATGTTTATGTATAGGAATATATACTACAATTTTGGTGAAGGATAGATAGATTAGTTTCTATGAAATTACATACCTATCTAGATAATACAAGTCAATGCATCTCTAGTAGAAATGTAAATAAGGGTAATAACTCTTAAAAGGGAACATTGGGATTTGACTCAATCGACACTTGTTGTACGGCAATGGGTTGTTATACACACCTAGTTTGACACTCTCCAGGGATATGTTTTGGAAACTCACCAAAAAATTTCAAACCATCGTGAATGATTTGAATAGATTATGACCATGAATGACCTAATTTAAACCTAATGTGTCATATATTGAAAACAAGGTTTCCTGATTTAGACATCCTATAAATGATTTTTCATTATTTTTTGGTATCCCACTATGATTATTGTTGCTCAAACTATGATTTTTTATTTTAGTTGATGGATGGATCCCAAAGGAATCATGGGAAAAAAATGTAACGGATAATAAAATGATCATACATAGTAGAAACTAAGTTTCTAAGAATCTATAATGAAACATTTCATGATTATGCTCACTCAAATCTCTCGATCTATAAGTGGTAACACGGGCCATGTTGAACTTCTAAATTTACCAAGGAGGGAAAAACATGCCATTGAATTTTTTATGCAAAAAATTTCAGCCTCCTTAAAAGGGAATTCGTATCTTTTGGTTTTTGAGAAATATATCAATGTGATAAAAAATATATTTTTCATTCTCGAGTGTTTGGAGCAAGAAAAATTCATTTTGGTTGTCTACCATTAAGAAAGAAAAGTTAATCAATTTTATAATATTATCAATAATATGGGTCAATAAGATGAAATTGAGTATATTAAATGGGATGAGTTTAAGAAATTATTTTTTAATAAGTACATTCCTTGTATTATTTAAAGGAAAATGGAGAATGAATTCTTAAACATAAAGTAGAAGGATGATTAATCTGTTGGTACATATGAAGAAAATTTGAAGACTTGAAAGGTATGCTTTTTGGAATTATCATCTAGCCTAAAAGTAAGGTTGATATTTTGTTAAAGGGATTAAAACTAAGTCTCCAAATGGAATTATCCATAAGGTAATTCAATATCAATGAAGAAATAGTTTTATTTTCTATCAATTTTTAAATAGAGATTGGAGTTACCCATCAATATCATGGTTTTTATATTAAAAGAAAGTTATAATATAAATGAAACCCTAAAAACCATATATAAAAGAATATAATATTTACTTCATTATAAAAAAGTGGAAAGAAACATAGATGAAATTATCTTAAGGGTAATGGTAATTTTTTTAAGTATGGAAAGCAAGGTTATTGAGAAATAAATTTCCAAAGTGATGGAAATATGTTAGCTAATTATACAAATAGAGAGAAATCTCCACAGAATGAACCTCCCACACTCTAGTGTTTCCGGTATATGTATTATGAGAATTATACTAACCAAATCCCAAATATAAATGTTAATGGTGATGATTGATGTTATTAACCTCTTAATCCAAGAGACAAAGGTAAATCTCATGTGGTCACTACTTTTTATATGGGGTGTGAAAATTATGTGGTGAAAGGTACACTTACAATACACTTCCGAACTTTTAATATCTTATTTTATTCTAGATAAACCCACTATTTTGTATCTAAATAATTTTCTAAGGGTATAAAAATTCTACCCCAATTATTATATATTAAATTAGTTGGTAAAATCCCTAATGAAATAATGATCACATATCGAGTCTATTATTCTTATCCAGTTGAGGTTTTTGGGAATGTGTTTCTAGAAAATATTTTATTCTCCCTCTAGTTTAATTTAATGTTTTCTCATAAATATATTGTATTTACCCATATAAATATTGAATCTATTTTTGAGTAATGGAATTCATGTTTAATATTCCAAACCAATCTATGATCATATATTAGTATGAAATAATTATGAAATTCTACTGAAAATAAAATCCATTATATGGGTCTTGAGTATTATTAGAAAGAGGGTGTTTATGTCAGGTGGGTGGGGAGAAACTTATCATTGATGATATGACTATTTTATGGTAGTTTAATTAAGTATTTCTAAAAGATATTCTTAGTCTTCCACCAAATCATGAAGTTGAGTTGTCAATAGAACTCATACTTGGTGTTATTATTATTTCAAATACTCCCTATATAATGGCCTCAATTGAGCTGCAAGAATTGAAAACTAATCTCCAGAAGAATATTTAAAAGTGATTCATTCATCCAACTATGTCAGCATGGGGAGCAGCAATTCTTTTTTTAAGAATAAAGATGGATCAATGTGAATCTACATTGATTATCATTAGATGAAAAAATCATAATCATGAACAAGTTTACCCTTCCCTATATTGATGACTTTTTTGATAATATCCATGGATCTGAGTACTTTTCCAAGATTTACCTTCATTATGGATATCGTATATTTAGGGTTAATAATGATGATAGACCCATGATATCATTATGGACAAGGTGTAGACATTATGAATATATAGTTATTTAATTAGGTTTTACTAATTCCCCTTCTATATTTATAGATTTAATTAATATAGTATTTAAAATATTATATTTATCAGTTTTTGGTAGTCTTTATAGAAGATATTCTTATATATTCAAATAAAAAGTAAGATCATAAAGATCACTTTAGAATTTTTCTGAAACCTCTAAGGAAGGATAAGTTATATGAAAATTTAAAAAAGTGTGAATTTTAGATATTAATGGTTTAATTTTTAGATCATATAATCTCAAGAGAGGTTATATCGGTGAATCCATCAATAACAGAGGCTATTAAACATTGGACCAGACTAACCACTATGACAGATTCTAGTATTTATTAGTTTGGATAGATATTAAAAATGGGTTGTGGAGAGTTTCTTATGACTATCTAACCCACTCACCATGTTTACTAAGAAGGGAGTTAGGTTCCTCTAGATATATGAATGTGATAAAAAGTCCAAGGAACTAAATGGAAGGTTAGTCAGTGCTCATTTTCTTACATCACCCAACAGTGGATAATGGTTTATGATATATAGTAATGCATAAAATAAGGGACTAGTAATTTTTTCATGAATAATTACATGGTTATAGCTTATGTCTAATGACAATTGAATGTTCACAAGAAAAATTACCCAAATCATGATTTGGATTTAGTTACTATAATTTTTTCATTAAAGATATAAAGACATTATCTTTATTGAGAAAGGTGTAATATATTACTGATCATAAGATTTTAAATTATATATTCACACATTAAAATTTGAACATGCACTAAAAATGGTATGATATTATTATATATTTTTACTGCTCAATACATTACCACCTTAGGAAAGAAAACAATTTTTTTGATTCCTTCATTAAAAAGGATAATTCTAGATTATATAATATTTGGATCTCAAAATATCAAATAATTTTTTATTTTCAAGGAATTTATATAGAAATCAAGAAGGAATTGGGAAAATCTTATCTTTCTTAAATATGTTTTCAACCATATATAAAAATGGAGATTAAAGAGGTGTAGAAGGAAGATGTAAAGTAGTAAAATAATGTTAGAAATGATCCTGAGTTTAACCTTGAGAATGATGGAATAATAAGGTTTAGAATATTTTTATGTGTTTCATCAATTCCAGGTTTCAATAAGGATCTATTAGGGGAGGCTTATATATATTCATTGTCTATTCATCATGGAAGTATGAAAATTTATAGAGATCTGAAAGAGTATTTATGATGGGATGGAATGAAGAATGATATTGAAGAGTTTTTATCTCATTTCTTGGTATGTAAGAAATTTTGGGGTGAGATAAAAAATATATATGTGTATTTTATAACTATTATCGATACAAGAATGGAAATGGGAAAACATCTCCATAGATTTTTTCATTGGACTCCCCAAAATGTCTAAAATGAACAATTCTCTATAGGTTTTAGTTTATCACCTTACTAAGTCATAATTATTCATCACTATTACGTAATATTTTTCTATAGTTAAACTTTCCAGAATATACATAAAAGAAGTTGTAAGGTTGCATGGAGTACAACATTGTACTAGGTCAGATCAGGATCTGAGGTTTACCTTGAAGTTCTAGAGAAGTATTCAGTAGGATATGGATACAGAGCTGAGTTTCATCGATATATATCATCCACAGACATATGTTCAATCAAATAAAATAATTCCAACCCTATAGGATATACTGATATCTTTTTCAACGTATTTCAAATGTAGATGCGGTCAACCCTTCCCTCTATTTCAGTTTTCAAACAAAATTATCTTTCTATAAATCATTCAGATGGATCATTATAAATACCCCTATGGAAACTATTGTTTTAATCCAATATTCTTGGATGATGTTACATAAATAAAGATTTTGGTACCTAAACTATCTAAGTAAATGGGACAGAAAGTCATATGAATTCAACTGTATATAAAGGCATCTCAGAGTCGACATAAAAGTTATGCCGACAATTATCGGCGTGATCTAGAGTTTAAAGTTGGTGAGAATTTTTTCTTATGAATTTATCCTTGGAATAAGGTTATGATATTTGAGAAGAAAGGAAATTTTTTCCCTGGGTATAGTTTCCCCTTCAATATTCTGGATCATGTAGGGATGATAGCTTATCACTTGGTGCTTATACCGAACCTCTCTTAGGTCCACAATGTATTTTATGTTTTCTTCATGAGGAATTAAATACCTAACCCTTCACTTATATTAACTCAATATTCATACCACTAGATCATGATATCTCTTATGAGGAATATCCATTGGAGATTTTGAATCATAAAAAGAAAGTCCTAAGAAATAATACCACTCACCTAGTCAAGGTTTTATGGTGAAACCACCAACTTGAGAAATCTACATGAGAACATAGATATATGATGAGGTCAAAATATCCATAGTTATTTATATTAAAGTGATTTAATTTTTAGGGAAAAATTCATTTTAATTGGGTATAATTTAAAACCTATATTTTTTATGAAATATTGTTTTCAAATAAATTTAATTTTTTTGATATCTTATGTTATACGCAACACAAAGTTTCAATGAAGCACAATATAATAGTATTATTATTATTTAAATGAGACTATTATAACCTAGGAATTAAAATTAGTGGTGTGAATAGGAATAACCACATTTAAAAAAATTAATATGAATGTTTTAGATAAATAAAAAAAAGTGTATAAATTAGTACTTGATTTTTGGTAAAGCCTTCATATGCTTCAAAAATACATTTTTCTAAGAAATTAATTTAATGATTTTTGTGAAAAAAACATTAAAATTAACTTTTACACTTTTTGAGAATGAGTTTGAAAACTAATCATAATTTTTGGAATCAAAATGTCAAAAATTATCTTAGGTTTAATTTTTGAGATTTTCCTATAAAGTTTAATTTTTTAATGAATGATGAAAAATACTTGTTTTTATTGAAAACTGCCTTTTTGTTTAAATCATGTACAACATTAAAAAATTTTAAAATGTTTTAAAAGTAAAAATATTTCAATAATGTTATAATAAATCTAATTTTTATCTTTATTATCAATTAAATTTTTAATTTTGATGTTGAAATTTTTTATACTTTTGAAACTTTATTTGGAAAACTGCTTTTTGTGGCTTCTATAGGGTCAATTTTAAATTAAATTATGCCAATTATGTGAACTAAATTTGGAAAAATGGATTCCAAATTTGGAATCAAGAATATTAATATTATATAATAAATCTAACTTAATTTTGTTTCATAATGTATAATAAAAACAATAAAAATTAATTACTGTGGTTAGGGTTAAAACAGGATTACTGGTGGTTAAACAAAATAGTTAAGGGTTAAAATTACCTATAAACATGTCTAATTTATATTGGATGAAATTATTTAGACCTTATATTATATAAGGTTCTATAATGATCCATTTTTATCCTTTTCAGTATTAGAACTTGGGTATAAATTTTTCTTTTAAAAACATCCAAGTGTGTCATCTCCCCCACTTATAAAAATGCACCCCATATCCTCTCAAATAAACACTACCAAAGCACTTTGTTTCAGTAAAACTCAACCAAAATCTCTTCCTTACTTCCCTCCCCATGTCCTAGTATCATTATTTTGATTATAAAACCCTTCTAATAAGTCTTTTAGTGCAATCTTAATGAGGAATTACAAAGAAGAGGTATCATTCTTAACCAAGCATTTTTGTTTTATTTC
The DNA here is from genome assembly GCA_963277665.1 of Viscum album. Taxonomy (NCBI): domain Eukaryota; kingdom Viridiplantae; phylum Streptophyta; class Magnoliopsida; order Santalales; family Viscaceae; genus Viscum; species Viscum album. The sequence goes on from OY728156.1 coordinate 1,172,058,124, forward strand.
ATCTTCCACCTCCTTCAAATATTATGAAACTATAATGATATAATAAAATAAGTATCTTCTATATAATTATATTTTATTATGTTAATTTCATAACCTATATTTCTCTATTTCTCTATCAAATTATAAATTAAACAATTGATCATGTATACGATGGACTATCGCATCGCGAACCGATGTAATTTTTTCCCATCACCGCCTCTCATGAATGGATATAATAATGGATTTATAATATATATATATATATATATATATGATATTTATGATATAATTATACTAATATTATTATCATATCACATCTACCTTATTACTTTCCAATCTAATGGTAAACTATAACATTTCTCTTGCGTACGTGCGAACTACTACCTCCACAAAGTGATGTGATATGTTTTTAATTATATTTTAAATGTATAGTTATAAATATATATTTCATGCACATGTATGGTCTATCATATCCACAAATGGTGTAACTACTTTTCTATATATAACGTCAATGGATTACTCTAAATTCATATATAGTGAATATATATAATATTTATATAATCGTTAACATTATTGAGATGATGGAACCATGATCAATGTAAAAGGGTTAAACATACCAAACCAAAAACATACAAGAAAAATGAATCATTTATTACACAAAACATGATTTTAAATAAGAAATTGTTAATAAACTATTGATAAAAGTTCATTAGTAAATCAAATATTGTATGGTATATATGACTATGGTTCTATAATAAATGTATAATAAACATATATTTATTATATATGACTTTTGAATGCAAAAAAATAAAGTTGAGTCTTGAGGTAAGGGATTTTCATCTCACTTTTATCTTTGTGAGCCACTTATCATATTCACAACTTTTTTCTTTTGTGTGGTGTATATACAGACCATGAATTCCTTTTATGATGCTTATTATGAATTTTATGGGTAATCACGTATCCATCTATCGTTATTTCTTTAATGGGGATTATGATTCAAAAGTTACAAAATTGGTAAGTGTTTTATGTTAGAATGTCATTGTTTATCGAGATTATTTATGATTATGGTTTCAATAATGAAATATTATGGTATAAATCTCAATAAAATCATTAATTTTCTTATCCTGTGATTATTTATGTAGAATACATGTTTTTATTTAATTTCTGTATTTTAAATGATTAAAGACACAAAAATAATGTTTTTTAAAAAATAAAATTTATTTCTCTTTGGTTGAAAACCATTCTTATTCCATGTCCATATTTTCAAAAAAAAATGTTTACCATTCTACAATAATTATTAAATATATTTTTACCCCTGTTTTAATTTTTAAAAAAAAATGGTTAAAATTAATCTTCTTTTCATTTTTCAAAAAATTATCATTTGATGTTTTACCGAAAATGTGAAATGAATCTTCATTTTAACATGTATGGTTTGAATGTTATTTTAAAACTTTATGACCACTCAATAATTTAAATATTCCTTTAAAACATCAAATATTTATTTTAAAATAAAATGTTTTCATTAATATTTTGAAAAAAATTAGATCGTACATAAGTGATTTTCAAATGGAAATGATATTTACCTTAAGAATGTTTTAATGATCTCTTTATGAAATTTTCATTAATCAAATTTAACAACATTTGGTGTTGCTTATGTTTTACTGGGCATATAATCCAATGTTACCATCCTTATTCTTTATCTAGATAGTTTATGATTATGGTAAAAATATGTATGTAAGACTTGTTTAATTTCTATGGGTTATGATATAATTAAAAGATGAAATGTTTATAAAACCCATTTCATTCCCATGGGTTATACTATAAAGAAATTTTTAGGAAAGCTATGTATTTTCCATGGGTTATACAATGATTAAATGTTTATGAAGCCAATTTCTTTTCATTAGTTATGATATGATTAATGCTTTATGATATTTTTTAATACATATACATTATTTTCATTATTTGATTGGTGGGACTAATATATCTCTTCAATGCATTGGTAAATGATGAATACATCATTAGATAAATAGGATTGGAAAAGAGAGTGAATCAAGTTCCGTAAGGTACTTTCTCCACTATGTTAGTCTTATGAGTAACATTGACTACTATTATGGGTTATCGAGTGAACCCAATATACTATGATAATATTGGGAGTGAACCTTGACTATTATTATGGTTTAGGGAGTGAACCCAACCCACCAGGATAGCTTTGGTTGTGAGACTTGAATACTAATGAAATAATTTTCTATACTGATGTGTATGACAAAAATATATTTCTTATGAAAATGTTATTCTATAATAAGTTATTATCTTTGATTATTTTATGATTTATAACTTATGAAATTCCCTGATATATTCCATGACTCATGTTTATGATCCATAACATGCAGGGTAAGGTTTAAAAATGTTATTCCCATGTTCTCATACCCTTATACTAATGTTAAATTTATATCTCCCTTGTTTAACCTTACTAATAATCTAACCTCACCCATTATTATGATTCTCATCCTTAGTTTAGAAAGAAATGGATTATGTATGATATGTTTAAGAAGGGTGTTAGTTATAAAGAAAATATTAGGAGATAATATAGTTCACTTATGAACAAGTTTTTTATTTTTTTCATCTTTCCAATAGAACTATACCTAAATTATTCTAGTCTGTATCATTATGTTGTGTGATGAATATTAATCTAATATAATGTCATATTTATGTATCAAAAGTATGTGTTGTTATATTTTGTAAGGAGAGTCAAAGAGACCCATTCAAAAAATATTAAAAAAATCTATTTAAAAAAATAAAATAAGGTCAAAGATCATTTAAAATAAAATTTTGAAATAATATATTTTGTTAAAATAAAATTCTTGAAAATATTTTATAAAACGTTGATTTTAAGGAGAAATATTCTCAGTCTAAAACACGATATAACATCATCATCACTTAAAAACATTATTGATGTTTCTTTAATCAATAATGGATGAAATGGAAGTTAAAAATGTAAACCACATTTATAAAAAGATGAGAATAAAAGTTAATTGATTCAAAAAAATAAGATTATATTATTTACCAAAAGTAACATTGAACATAAACACTCCCGAAAAGAAAGGATATTGAAACATAAATCTTTTACCACTATGGTATCTTTTGAATAAAATCTCATTCATAGAAAGAAGATGATATGGATCTATAAATACTATGATTTACATGAATTAATATGTAAAAATACATTCATTGTGTATTGAGTATAATATAAAAGTAAATCATGGTGCATGACATGAATCAGATCTCAGAAAATGAGAATGGGAAAAAGAAAACCCCTATAAAGATCATAACATTTGAAGTGATAATTAATCCATGAATAAATTATGAGAACTTGTTTAAAAAAACATAAAACAAGTTTTTATACATCATAAAAAAAATATAGATAAATTTACACTTGAAAAAGGATTAACAAAGCCAATTACAAAGAGTTATAACCAAATGAAAAGAAATTGAGTTAAGAAACCCTTTCCACTTGGTAACATTCATGTCAAAATCCCCTTATATGAAATAATTTTGAATATAACTTAAAATACCATAGATTATGAAGGATTAATTATATAACTTGAAAAAGTTTTATTATATACCCCAAATAAAATAAATTATGTGCATAAAATTAAATTATTCCTTAATGAATAAAAATGGAGGTGAAATCCCTTACCTCGAGTCCAGACTTTCTATATATGTCATTTAACACCTATTTAATAAAATTATATCAACCATTTTTTCATAAAAACATTTTATAGCTTTAATAACTAATACTTAAATCATTAATTCCATTTATTATTACAACATATTTAATTACTTAATCGGTTAAGTCCATATCGGGTGTTTTGAGAATATTCAGTTCATAATCCCAATATAGATTTGGTAGGATGAACATGGTGAAATAGTTTACTATTCCATATTCAAAAGAATAATAATCATAACATAATTATAATTTTTATACATTATTCTTCCATTTAAAATCAACTATGGAATATGGTTATGAAAAATTATTTGTGTTACAATCAAGGAAATAGTAGGTCATACATACACATGAGTAACATTTCAATTTTTCAAAAAATATGAAAGAGACAAGGTAAGTATTGTTTTATAATTTCATAATTATTTCTATATCATATATATTATATTTTCTTTTAAAATAAAATATATATACTAGTAATGTGATGTGGTGAGGAAAAACGACTCACATCACTTCATAGAGGTGGTAATCCACACGTACACAAGAACGTTGTTATCATTTTTCATTTTATGGAAATATAAGAAAATATATGACATAATATATTTACATAATTATAATTAATTCATGAATATAATATATATAAATTAAATCCATCATTACAACTAGAAGTGAGAGGTAGTGATAGAAAATGAATTACATTAGTTTGTGAGGTTGTAGTCCGTCGTAGACATGAATGATAGTTTTGTTTCCCATTTAATAGAAGAAGATATTGATATAGGGTATTTAATTGACATAAAAACACATAATTATATAGAAGATTTTTTTTTGTTTTTTCATCTTGTCTGGAGAAAATATTTATGAGTTAGAATAATAAATACAACTAAAACATTTAGTTAGGATTTGTACCTCTTTTTTTGAACCTCATTTTCTTTACACCATAATTCCTCTAAGGTTGGTATTGTACCAAAAATAGTCCTATTTAATTTTTTAAGGTATGTCAAAAACTTATTTTAATTTTTATTTCTTGAACCAAATTATTCTTTAAGTGTTTATAAAAAAGATATAAGGTTTCCTTTTATATGTAAGGGGAGGGGCACTCATGGAATTTTTTAAAATATTAAATTAATATAAATTATTTTTTATTTTAAAAAAGTTATAATTTGATATAATTAGAATATAAGATGATTATGAGTATGTTTCCTCTCATAAAATAATAATTGGACAAGTTTAGGTTATTTTTTCATCCTTATATTTTTGTTTTAACCCTCCATTAACCGTTTTGATGATTACTATGATAACAAAGTTTTTAACTATTTAGAGATCTTGATAGTTACTATAAAAGAAAAATTGTCCTATAAAGTTACCATTTTTAATATTTTAAGCTATATCCCAATTAATTTTCCGAATGTAGTATTTATAATAAATATATATCCCTTAAAAAATATTTGTTTTTATAAAATATCATTAAGGTCATTTTTGGAACTATCCATTTAATTTGACATTGAAAGCAAAATGATAGCAATTAAATTAGAATATAAAAATTTTCACATCCATAATATGTTATATTTATCTATAAAATTCGTGGGATATTATAAATCACCCAAAAAATACTTTTAGAGCTTTTAAATTCATTTACTTGATATTTCTACAGCAACCACAAGCACTAAGTTAGTGTTGTGTAAGTATTTAAGGTAATTATTTTATCAAATAAAAAAAAAAATTAACCTTACAAAAACACTATCATTAAAATAACTATTTATAGCTGAAAATATGTTTTTTTATCTATACCATAACATATTATAGATATTAAAAGTAAGAAAGTGACATTTTTTACTTTATCTTTTACTTAAATGTTATGAAGGTAAAATGAACTATATATGGAAAAAAAATTTCATATTCTTACAACATGTATGTTTATGTCCAAACATAACTCACCCAATGGGATAAAGGAAAGTGTGGGGTTCATTTTGTATTCATTATAGTAGTATTTTTAACCTTAATTACCAGATTTACCCATACTGTGGTGACAATTATGTTCTATGGTTTCTATTCATAATGGAAAAAAATAAAACTAAACTATTTACTGAATTTATAACTCATGGTTTCAAATATGGAATCAATTTTTCAATATTAAATTTCTATATTTTTGAGAAATTAATTTATGATTAAAACTCAAAATTCAATGAAAAAACAGTTTTAGATAAATGTTTTTTTAAGCCAAAATATGAATTTACACCAATATGAGGTATAATAATGATCCAAATTATATTATATCTAATTAAATAATATGTATGTTACTTAGATATAAAATTTAAATCATTATTATATATTTTTTAAATGAAATAATTTTTTTATAAAAATAAGTGTTTTTCACTATTCACTGTAAAATCAATCTTTTCAAAAGAATCCAAAAATTTCTCCATAAGATAAATTTTATATTCTTATTTATAAAAATATACTGTTTTTATAAAATAAAATTTCTAAAATTTATATAAATTAATTGTAATTATTTCCCACAAAAAGTAATCAAACCTATTTCTGTAAGAAAAACATATTTTGAAGAATAAAATGACTCTTAAAAAATTATGTTTTTTTCTAATAATTAATAAATAGATTTTTATTGACTAATACATTTATATATATTTCCTAATTTTGTTAATATTATTCATAACTGTCAATTTAATGGCCAGTTTATGACTATGACATTTAAATATTGATATTTAAGGGTTCGTTTAACTTCGGTGTTGCATTTTGTATACGTTGTCGAACAGTGTTCTTTTAGAAATATCAGGGTGCTATATCCCCCCAAATAAATTTTGTCCTAATAATTTTAACTTGATATTATTAATCAATAGTTTTACATTTGAAAATACCTATGTTGAAATCTCACATCGTAAAAGGAGTTAATAAAACTTCCTCTTAAAAAGAGGAAAAGGGAAATATGAAGTTCATCTAGAATAACACATACTAGGTTTCCAAATTAATTGAAAGTGAAATATTCACATGGAGGGAAAATGTAATTTTCTAATAATTATGGAGAATGATAGAGAAGATTATTCATAAAAAAGTCAATAATCATGAGAAAGTTAATAACCACAAATCCATAAACTAAAGGTATGTAAAAAAATACCATTGATTCATAGAAAAATAATAGAATAGGATAATTTTTTATTTCAAAATCATTTTCTGAGATTTAATGATTTACTTCACCATCTAGACTAAGAATATAATAAAATATACTTACTTGAAAATTAAAATTTAATCCTTTAATCAATTTTCTCCTCCAATGGCCCAAAGTCCTTCATTTTTTATTGATTTTTAATAATACACCTTTCAAGGGGTGAGGTGGAACCCTTACAAGGCTTGTAGGCATAAGTATTACATGGCTCTTAGGCCTTAGAGGAATTCATTCCCCTAAAAAGAATTCAAAGGATGAGTATTCATGATGAAGTTTTTTATAATGCACTAAAATAAACTTCAAATGGACCACGTAATCCACAAAAGGATCACAAGCTATTATTCTTATCATTATACATTAACTAAAACTAAAATATTTATAATGAGTTAAGATAATTCCAAAAATTAATGAACCTTTATATGAATAAATACAACATTAATCTCCATATACTTAAAAATAACACCCAAAGTTCATCTTAGATCATTTAATAAATAAATAATCTTAAAATTATTAAAAATATTCCTAACCATGTTCAAAACCAAAAATTTAAAAGTATTTGATCACATAGTCTTCCAAGATTAATTTAAAAATTATCTATTTAATATTAGTCACTCATAAATTCATATACCCAAGAATGTATATTCCATAATCATATAATATTAAAAAAATCTCTATTCATTTCCATAAATAACCATAATCTGTATAAAGTCACAATAAAATTTTATATTCTTCCAAAATATAATTCAACTTGTATTCCTCAAATAAAATATCATCTTATCTAAACATATTTCAAGTTACCTTAATCATATGAGGTTCCCAAAGTAGTTAACATCTTCTGAAATACATTTATATTTTAATTACAAAACCACTTATCAATATAGTGTTCATCTATAAGATAAAATATATGTTACCAAAATAAACTTAAACATTATTTGTCAATTAATTTTTTTAATAAATTGTAATACTAACCAGGACATCATGTAGGCCAGTGGTCGGCATTGCACCATTATCTCCCTTTAATTTTGGTTTCAAGACTCAAATCGTTTCGAAACATGATTGGTTTTCAACCAACATACAGGTTTTAGTATTACTAAAACTATATTAATATAATTATTATAACTTTCCCAGGAATATGATTAAAATCCTCAAAAATAACCTTATATCTCAAATAACTTTAGTAACCACAACATTAAATAAATTTTTTACCTAAAAGTTATATCATCCCCATAAATGTAATAACAATCTTCCAAAATAATAATTCATGTTAAACCTATGGGTTATATATACCTAAACCAAATAAAAAATCTCCAAGAAATATCATTAGTCACGTTAAAATATTATCACTTAAAACCTAAAAATGGGTGTTTAATCATTTGAACTTATGATCAACAATAAAATTATAAACCCATGATTGTATACATAACCATTATGTTAACCTCATATGAAAACATCAAAATCTTCATAGTTATCAAAACTTTTTCTCTGATGCCAGCTATAATAGCCTCAAACCCACACTTCTAGGTTCAGTGATAAAAACATAATCTTTACATTTTTGGTTTTGATACTGATAAATGTGACCTGATTTAAACCATCTAAAACATTAGACATAAAAATAAAATATTGTATCACTTACACACCCAAGGAACTTTTATTTTTAAAGTTTTAGATAATTATGAAAAACTCTTACATAACATATTGGATGCATAAACTAATTATTCATAAAAATCTATATCATATTACACTAATATATTCAATATAGAAACCTTTTTTTAAATAACATACCTAAACCCATTCTTCACGACAAAGGGAAAAGAAAATATAATATGAGTGAACTCAAACACTCATTAAGGTTAACCATAAGCATTAAAAATTGATTTTTGTTGGTGAGAATGAGATGAGAATAAGGGTATGATGAGATAATCAAAGTGAATGAGTATAAATAATAGAATTTATACAATAAATATTGGGATAATAAAATATGTGTCATGGAATAAATATTTATCAGGGGAAAGAGTCATGATTACCAACAATCATGATCCATGTAATATCAATCTTGATTAAAGAAATCACTAAAATATTATATAAATCATAAAAAAATGTGTTTTATCTTAGAAAATAATATTTTTTCATTATTATAATCAATATTATAAGTTGAATTACCAATATATTCATCTTAAAAAATATCTGTATAACATAATCATTACCCAATTCATTGGAGGGTTATAAAGAACCCATTCCTCCTTGGTTTATAGGGTATCCACCCATCCATGGTTTATGATGGAACCACCCATACTTGGTTTATAATATAACCACCTATAATTATAAACAATTTCCAAGAACTATAAAATTAATAAATTACTTATATCTTTCATTTCATCATAAAAATCATAGAAACAACCATTATTCCTTTAATAACTTGACTAACCCAAAGAAAAGAACTGGTTCCAACATAGTCTCCCTGAAATAGTAATCATCCACCTTGAGAAACAATTTGGATGGTGTCATTAAAAATTATCCCCTATGTATCATAAGAAACAAAAAATTTTGTTGAAATTTATTTATATAAATTTGATAAAATTATCTTTAAAAAAATATTGAGGAAAATACCCTTTCCACTTCAAAAATAACTTTTAAAAACTAAAAATTCACAAAATAATATGAAAATAATTTTCATTGAAAACAACCTTGGAAACGTATAAAATAATATTTAAATAAAATAGAAATAATTATGGAGGGGAAATCATTTTATGTTGTAATCATTAAAAATAAACATTGTTTTAAAAAAAATTATACGCAGTCAAAGATACCCATGTAGAAAATGTTATGAAATTCCCTTCTTAAAATCTTATAAATTAAGGTAAATGATCATGAAAATTAAATTTTTAAATAATTTATATTTATAAAAGAACATTCTTGAAAAAAAATAGAAGACGTGGATATAGAAGAAAAAGATTCTTGATCTAAAACAAGATGCAAGATCGGTATCACCTACAAACAACTTTCTTGGTGTTTCATTAATAAGTATAGGAGAAAATAGAAATTAAACATGTAAATAAATTATTTAAAATATTAGAATAAAATATATGTGGTTTTAAAAATTAATATCACATTATTTCTCAAAATGAACCTCAAACATAAACATTCTAAAAAAGAAAGGAGATTGTAAAATAAATCCTTCACCACTTTGGTAACTTTCGAATAAAAATTCATTGATAGAAAGAATATAGTATGGATATATAAATCACATTAATTACCTTAATTAATATGTCATAATTAATTCATGGAGAAGTAAGTGTACTATACATGTAAATCATGATGCACAACATGAATCATGTCTCAAAAAATGAGACTGAGATAATGGAAACTCATACAAGTAGCATAACTTTTGAAGTGATAATTAATCCAGGAAGTGATTATGTTAACATATGTAAATGAAGATAAAAAAATTATTATATAATTATAAAATTAAAATATAAATTCACATATAATCAAGGAATAAAAAATTCAATAAAGAAGAGTTATTATCCAATGAAATGAAATGAAGTTAAGAAGCCCTTACCACTTTGTAACTTTCAAGACAAAATCTCCTTGGATGAAATAATTTAAATTGAAACATAAAATAAAATAAAATATAAATTTTTAATGATATAATTTATAAAATATGTAGTATATACACTATATAAGATAAATTAGGTGCATAACATGAAAATATTCCACAATAAATGGAAATTGATATGAAATCCCTTACCATGAGTTTGGACTTTCCATGTATGTACTTTAACTCATATATAATAAAATTATATCAATTATTATACTTATTAATATAATTTTCTAGGTATAATTCCTTATACTTAAATAATTTATTTTATTTATTATTTTGATATATTTTATTACTTAATCAGTTAAATCCATGTTGGGTGTTTTGAGGGTGATTCGTTCATAATAAAAACCCACTTATGTAATTCCCCGACCCTAGTTACCCAGAGTTGGTGCATTATTTTAATACATTGGCATGATTAGAAGGAATCATGTACCGAATAACCGATCAGTTTACCAGTCTTGGAAAATAAATTACATACATGAACGTCACATTACACTTTTGAACATATAACACATCATATATAATCCTTTGATAATGCCATTGTTCCCTTAGCTTAATTATGTATATCAATCATAATACACTTCTTGGAATCCTGGGAAATTAAAACATAAGAAATGGGTGAGCTCAGATGCTCAGTAAGGGTAAATAATTTTGCAGAGGCTATAAACTTTTAAGGCAATATGTTTCATAAAAACAATATCCTTTTAAACATAAACCTGAACATAGTATAGAAACAATAAATCAAAAATTACCATATAAACATGATCATGGATATTCTACTAGTAGAATAATCACATGTAATAACTAATTTCATGTGGATTGAATGCATAATATCGAACATTATAACCATATAGTCAAGGCCTCGTTCCAAGACTAAATATAAATTTTTTTTCAAGGCCATGAGCCAAGACACTACTTTGTCTCATGAGACCTATTGATGCATCAAGGAGTAATAGTGGGCTCCACCCATCACTAGCTAAGTCTAATTCATTCCTCATATGACAATGTTGAAACATAACATAATCGTTCATATTAAAACTAGCATATGAAACGTCAATACTTTAACCAAAAACCATGAATGGTGTAAAAATAGCACATCCATAGTTAAACATAACATAAATAATTAAATACAATATGGAAGACTGTATTATAATAAATAAACCTCAATCAAGAATAATATCAAGTAAAGTATGTTGAAATACTTGAAAATTATTAGTAAAAATCTTTTTCAGAAATATCCCTTTTTCATGAAATCATTTAAAATTCATACAATTTAGAAGGGAAGAAATTTAAAAAAAATTGAATAAAAGTTTCACATACCACTTTGAAACTTTTTAAAGGAATTTACATTTTAAAAAATTCATGTCTATATAAATAAATCCTTAAACCCATTTTGAAAATATGGACATTAATGAGAATGATTTAGAAGAATAAATATTTTAACCATTTAAAATGATGTTTTAGTTAAAGGGTACCTTTAAAATAATCCTTTTGAATACTCTATTATGAATCATGGACATTCATAATAATTATGTCCCTATAAAAACTTACACATAAACAATCTCAGAAAATAATGAGATTGAGGAATTAACACTTACCTTGTACTTTCCTTTAGTCGAGGGTATGTTTATCCTCCTGTATAATGACCATAGTATGTTATTAAATTATAACAGAACCATATTAATATTTATGATATCATATATGATTTATTTATAACTTTATACTACCCATTTAATAATAATTTCTATGTTAAAGTAACGTTTTAGGTAATAATCGCTTTCTTTATCGTACTTGTTTTAACATGTTATTCTTGATCTTATCACTAAGATCATGATTTACATACTTCAAAAATATAAAACATGATTTATATATCATATATTATTAGAATATAAATATTTATAATAGATATAGTTATAAAATGGAAACATCTTTTATGGAGATGGTAGGTCATACATACGCATAAACGCCATTTCCGTTTTCATATTGTATTGAACGGAAGTAAGTGAATGAGATATATGTAAATATATATATATATATCCAGTATAATTATTATGTAATATATTACATACTTATTAAATATATATATATATATTTATATTTATATTTAATCATCTTTGAATGGTGAATGTGGAAATGAATCTTATCTTCTCATGGAGATGGTAAGTCGTACGTATGCACGAGTGATGATATACACGTTATCATACCCATCTAAATAATGAAGTGTTGAATAACAAACTACACCACAACGTGGAGACGGTAAGCCATACGTACGCACGTATGGTGACTTTTTCAATCATAGGATGGATAGAATAATGAATATAGTTTTAACATATTTATAATAACTTCACAGTATGTAGAAGGTACTAGATTTATTATTTTTAAATGGAAACAACAAAGAAAGAGGAACTAGAAGAAGAAAAGAACTTTGAAAGAGGTGATTAAATTATTACCTCTTCTTCGGGTTCTTCCATTTGATTTGATCAAAAGGGATACATAGGTTGTCTTTATGATCAAATTAATGCCTCTAAGTTTAATTTAGGGTAGTTGGGAGGATATTTGAGCAGCGTTTGGCTGAGAAAAATGGATTTGGAACTGTGATTTTGAGAGAAGGGGAAGTACCCTTTTATAAGAGAGATGAGGTTCACTTTAGGAAAAGCTTGAAATATTATTTTATTATAAACTCATATTCAGTTTATAATGGCTTCAAATGGGTTTATTTTGAGGATCAAGTGGTGATGGGTAGAAATAATATCAACCAATAGGTTTTAGACAAGTTTAAGTCACCATATTAACCATATCTTTTAGATTTAACTCTTTGTTAAATAGTTTAACTTTTACAATGTCTTCTTGTATTTTTATATTACAGGTTAATAAACATACTATAAAATTACAATAGAACCTAAATTGGTTAATTAATTACATATATATATATATATATATCATTATTTATGTTATTTTTCCAAAGAGTAGATTTTTATGAATATTATGTCATTTAATAATATAGTATTTGTTTTAAAAACTCATTTATGTCAATTTTGACACTATTTTGGAATTGGTTTTTTTGAAAGTTATAAAAAGTTTATTAATTCAAAAAAAAATACATTAAATAAACCCTAACATTTCACATTCAACTATAAAATTATTGGATGGAATCAAAAATTTTCAATTATATTTATTCTAATATTTATAATACCATTTATTTGATTCTTTCATTAATAAGGTAATTACTGCATCATCATTGTGTTATAAATAAATTAAATTATATAATGATTAAAAATTATAAATAAAATAACATGATTTAGGAAAAAAATTATTTCTAATGATTAATTATAGTCTAATTTATATTATGTATAACCCTATATTAAAGATGTTTTAGTTATTAAACATTGAATTTAACACTTTTAACTCATCTTTAAATAAAATATAATAATGTCTTAATCTAACCCAAATGGATAAAAATGATTTTATTTTTTTCCTAAGGTTGATTTTGGTTGAAATAAACTTATCTAATAGAATTAGGACTTTTTTGGGGTAATTTTAATATTATTTTTACCTTTAATTGCCTTATTTACTTTTTACTGTGGTAAATAAAATTCAAAAGTTACTATTCACTAAAAAATTATTTTCATCCTGTTGAACCACATTTTACATACTGATATCAACCATGTCTCTATGATTTTTTAAATTCAATTCACAGAAGTAATAAAATTATGTTTTATGCAAATTTGCAAATGTGTCTAGAATTTGGGTAAATGTCCCTAGAAGGTGGATAAAAAGAGGTTAAAATGGTTCAATAAAATTTTATATATCTAATAATATTATAAAATGAATCCAATGACTTAAATTTTACTATTATATGTATTATTTATCTATTTTAAGATAAATGTTTAATTAAAAATAAATATTTAAATGAAAAGGTCGGTTTTTATCTATAACGCAGTGTTTTTCGCTATTCATCAAAAATTGAAAGTTTTTTGAAAAATACCAAAAATTTACCATAATATAATTTAGATATTCTGAATCCAAAAGTGATATCTATTTTACCAAATTCAAAACATAGAAGTTTCATTAATTAATTTAAAATTAATTCCCGTTGTCAAAACCAGAAAGCGGGTTTTTGAGAAGTAAAAACTATCAAAATATTGTTATGTGTTTATGTCCAATTTAAATGTGAAATTACATCCAATGAATTAAATTGTATTAAATGATAAAAATATAATCTAATGATACTTTAAAACCACTCAAATTTATAATTTAACACTATAAATAATTTTTATTAAAAAAGTTGTTTTTAATTAAAAATTAGTATTTTCCACTATTCATAAAAATATGAATGTTATCAGAAAAGTAATAAAAATTTGTCCATTTTTATTTCCTTCTTTTAAAGAATAATTTAATTTCACTAAATTGAATATATAAATGTGTCAAATATTGGATTTAAAAAAGGGTTCTCTATTAAAAGGTGGAAAATATATTTTTTAAAAAATACTTATTTTATCTAAAAAATTGAATTTGTCTTTATATTATGTCTTAGAAACACATAATATGGATGTTAAAATTATTTGGAGTATGTAAAATTCAAAATTAAGTTAATACTATTCATAACTGATTTTTAAATGGCTAGTGTGGTAAGTCGTGGTGCGCTCGAACTCGGTGTCGCGTGGAGAGCAATCTATTGAATTACCTTAAAGAGATAATGTACTATGAAATCCTAGGGTGTTACATTCTCACCTCCTTCAATAAATTGTTTCCTTGCAATTGGATATTATTTTTCAAAAATAAAAAGTTAAAAATAGAAATACCTTTGTGGAAAACTCACATCAAAAATTGGGTTTAAAAAATTTAGAATTGATTAGAGGGAAAGGGAAATGAAAAATTCACCACCAAATTAGGATTTCTAATAGGGGATAATTGGTGGAAATTAGAGACACATAATTGGATGAAAAACATAAATATTTATAGGGATTCATTGAGGACATCAATCACAAACAAGTGAACAATAAATGGAATATTGAGGGCCTTAAATCCACAAATCCATGATGATTTAAATATCATATGTTCAACAAAACATAAGGTATTAGGATAACAGATTTTTTTGTTTTAATATCCATTACCTAATGTTTAAGGATTAATTACTTCATAGAATAAGAGAAAAAAATACTTGATAAGTGTAGTTCCATCGTTCAACTTAATTTTTCCACAAACTCATCTTTCACTCCAAAAGATAACAGAATTAAAAAAATATTTTGTTTATCCTAATCGTATAGGGTTCCAAAAATAATTTATTTATAATTCATTTATCAGAACATTTAAAAACTACATTATACAAACTAGGATATCATATAGGCCAGTGGTAGGTGATGCACCCTTGTCTCCCTTCGGTTGTGGGTTCAAGTCTCTCGGCCTTGCCGGACATGACGGGTTGTCACCTGTCCTCTGGGTTGACCAAAAATAATATTAAGAAATGTTTTAACCTTAAAAAATCGTATCCAATGTACAACATAATTCATTCTGACCTTTAGACTTATCCAAAATACTTTTTCCCAAACTCACAGTCTAAAATTCATAAGGAAGGTAAAAATGAATATATATTTTTCCATGTAATAACATGTGAATACCTTCATCATCTATTCTCTTAAAACATGATAACACCCTAAATTATCATAAACCCTTATTTCATACATTCATTCTCCTTTATTCTTTATTAAATACAGAATATAATCCATAAATCCAAAATGTTGTAAACTCCAACAATGATGGAATAAAAAAAATTAATTAGTTCCAAGGTAGTCAATAATATCAAATATACTTTATCCAACTCAATTATCTCTTATTCCAAAATCACTACCTTAGTATCAAGACCATATTAAGGTTTATCTTTCTCTCAAAAATATATTTTCCAAAAAAATTAAATTGAAATTGTGTCACTTTACTTGGTACCATAAAATCTCAAATCCTTGATGTAAATATACTGAATTAAAATCCTTATATACTTTATAATTCTTATAAATGTACATCACTAATACAATAATCAAATGACAAAACTATTAAATAACAACTTAAGAACACTAATTATTCCACTTTATCTACGGTAGTATAATAACTTGATTATTATCCAATAACATCATTTAGGGTATACTATGATTATTGGGGAATTAATTCGCATTGTTTCCCAACTACATGAAAATGAAGCATTGTACATTTGAAACCTTTTTCTTACCCTTGCATTCATGAAATTGGTGCCCTTTTCTCCACACTTATAATAAACTCCCATTAATTTTAATCACTTCCTAGGGTGATTATTTCCACAATTATCACATATCGGAAAATCCTTCTTTCCCTTATTCCCTTTATCCATCTTTCTCTCTACCATATTATTCTTCCCTGGCTTCCCTTTAAATCCATACAACTTAGAGAATTATTTACTTATCTTATTAACACGGAATATTATTTCTTCATATGATTATAATATATGGGAGACTATTTCCATTCTAAATGTCAGATTAATACCATGAAATATATTATCCTTATTACTCTTTGGATCATGTTTATTGCTGGAGTTCGCATTCCTTCTACTAGGTGCGATTTATAAATAAAGAAATACATTAGGTTAGATCATATCATAATTTATAATGCAAAAACTAAAAAACTACACAACAGTAATTTAATATTGTCACACATCTAGTCTCATAATCATAAAATTGGTTTCTTTGCTGACATATATACTCATAAATCTTTTATAATGGTTTTTAATGAAAATGTGATTTATCCTAAGAATATCCCCTGGGAGTGTCATAAATAAAAGTGCAACAAGGCCCATTGTCATGTACCAGGATACACCAGGTCAAGCCCGGAACACCTTGTCAGAGTTTTCACTCCTAGGTACATCTATTCAAGAGCCGCCTCCACCTGCTCGTATCCAGACAGGGATGTATTTCATGGAAAACTCAAAAAATCTCTACATTACCAAAATTCGATGAAGCTCTTTTATAAAAATATTCAATGTTTATCTCAGGGAAAAGTTCTATAATCAGAGTTTTTCTAAATCTAGTTTTCAAGGTTTGTACTAAACTTACTCTGATACTAACTAAAACTCCCTGACCCTAGTTACCATGATTCGGTGCATTTTTTTAATAAATTGTCATGATTAAAAGGAATCAAGTCCCGAAGGACCGATCAGTTTGGCAGTCTTGGAAAAATAGATTACATACATGATTGTTACATTAAACTTTCAAATATACAACACAGCATAAATAATCCTTTGATAATTCCATTGTTCCCTTAGCTTAATCCTGCATATCAGTCATAATACACTTCACGGAATCCTAGGAGAATAAAACATAAGAAAGGGGTGAGCTCAGATGCTCAATAAGGGAAAATAATTTAGCGGAATCTATAAACTTTTAAGGAAAGATGTGTAAGAAAAAAGTCCTTTTAAACATAAACTTAAACATAATATGGTAAAAATAAATCAAAAATTGCCATATAAACATGCACATTGATATTCTACTAGTCGAATAATCACATGTAATAACTAATTTCATAACGAGGGAATGCATCATGTCGTACATCATAACCACATATTCAAGGCCTCATTACAAGATTATAAGAAAAAATATTTTGTCAAGGCCTTTTTCCAAGACACTATTTCCTCTCATGAGACCTACCAATGCATCTAGGAGCTATAGCAGGCTCCACCCATCACTTATTAAGTCCATTTAATTCCTCATATTAAAATGTTGAAACATAACATAAACCTTCGTATTAAAAATAGAATACAAAATTTCAATACTTTAACCATAAACCATGAATGGTATAAAAATATCACATCCACAGACAAACAAAGCATAAATCATTCAATACATTATTGAATATTTTATTATAATAAATCAACCTCAATAAAGAATAATATCTAGTAAAGGATGTTGACATAGTTGAAAATGATCAGTAAAACTCTTTGAGAGAACTATCTATTATCATGAAATCATTTAAAAGTCACATAGTTTAGAAAGGAAGACACTTAAAAGACATTTTTTAATCAAATTGTCCCATACCACTTTGAAACTTTTGAAATTAATTTACATTTTAAAACATTCATGTCCATATAAATAAATCCTTAAAACCATTTTGAAAACACGGACATTAATGGGAATGATTTAGAAGAATACATATTTAAACCATTTAAAATGATGTTTTAGTTAAATAGTCTCTTAAAATAAATCCTTTTGAAAACTCTTATATGAAACATGTACATGGATAATAATTATGTCTCTGTAAAAACTTACACATAAACATTCTCGGATAATAATGAGATTGAGGAATTAACTCTTACCATGTACTTTCCTTTAGTCGAGGGTACGTTTGGCCTCGTGTATAATGACCATAGTGTGTTATTAAATTTTAACATATCTATATTAATATTTATGATACCATATATGATTTATTTATGACTTTATACTACCCATTTAATTATAATTTCCATGTTAAAGTAACATTTTGGGTAATAATCACTTTCTTTATCGTACGTGTTTTAACTTTTTATTATTGATCATATCACTTAGATAATGATTTACATACTTATGGAATATAAAAAATGATTTAAATATCATATATATTCAAAATATAAATATTTATAATAGATAGATTTATGAAATAGAAACACCATTTATGTAGATGGTAGGTCGTACGTACGCATAAACGTCGTTTCTGTTTTCATATCGTATTGAACAGAAGTAAGTGAATGAGATATATGTATATATATATATATATATATATATATTTACAGTATCATTATTATGTCATATATTACATACATATCAAATATATATATATATATATTTGTGTGTGTTTTTAATCATCGTTGAATGGTGAACGTGGAAATGAATTTTGTTGCGTCGTGGAGATGGTAAGTCGTACATACGCACGAGAAATGATATCATTCTATTGATAGTGAAATTGTATGTAATTTGATGGTATATTATATATAAAGAATCATTAAAAAATTATATTTATTATTTACATCAATTATACTCACTATTATACCCATCCAAATAATGAAGTGTTAAATAACAAACTAAACCGCGACGTAGAGACAGTAAGATGTACGTACACATATATAGTGACTTTGTCATTCATAGGATGGATATAATAATTAATATGGTTGTACCATATTTATAATAACATCATAGTATATATAAGGTATAAGAGTTATTATTTTGGTATGGAAACAACAAAGAAAGAGGAATTGGAAGAAGAAAAGAACTTTGAAAGAGATGATGAAATAATTACCTCTTCTTCAGGTTCTTCCTTTTGATTTGATAAAAAGGGCTCTTTAGGTTGGATTTATGATCAAATTAATGCCTCTAGGTTGAATTGAGGGTAGTTGGGAGGATATTTGATCAGGTTTTTGCTGATAAAAATGGATTTGGAGGTGTGATTGTGAGAGAAGGGGAAGTACCATTTTATAGGAGAGGTGAGGGTCACTTTAGGAAAATCATGAAATATTATTTTATTATAAACTCATATTCGGTTTCTAATGGCTCCACATGGATTTATTTAGAGTATAAGGTGGGGATGGGTTGACATACTATCAACAAATAGGTTTTATGTTGGTTTAGGTCACCATATTAACCTTATCTTTTATATTTAACTCTTAGTTAAATAGTTTAACTTTTACAATGTCTTCTTGTATTTTTATATTACATGGTTAATAAACTTACTGTAAAATTCCAAGAGAACACAAAGTGGTTCATTAATTACATAAATGTAATTATTTGGTTCTTTTTTCTAAACCTTATATTTTTAGGAATAGTATATCATTAAATAATATAGTATTTTTTTTAAAACTCATTTATGTCAATTTTGACATGATTAGTATTTGGGTTTTTTGAAAGTTATAACAAGTTAATTAATTAATAAAAAAATACATTAAATAAAACATAACATTTAATATTCACCTAAAAATTTTTTGTATGGAATCAGAACTTTCAAATTTTATTTATTCTAATATTTATAATACCATTTATTTGATTCTTTCATTAATAAGGCAATTACTGCATCATCATTGTATTATAAATAAATTTAATTAATTAATGTTTAAAATTTAAAAATGAAATACCATGATGTATGAAATCTTTTTATATTTATAATTAATATTTATAGTTGAATTTATCTTATTTATAACCCTATATTAAAAATGGTTCAGTTATAAATCATTGAATTTAACACTTTTAACTCTTCTTTAAATAAAATATAATAAATATCCTAATCTAACCAAAATGGATCAAAATGGTCTTAATTTTTTCTTAAGGTTTATTTTGGTCGAAATAAACATATCCAATAGAATTATGACATGTTTTGGGGTAATTTTAATATTATTTGTACCTTTAATTACCTTATTTACTTTTTACCATGGTAAATAAAATTCAAAAGTTATTATTCACCAAAAAATAATTTAATCCTATTGAACCACATTTTACTTAATGATATCAACCATGTCTCTCTAATTTTTTAAATTCAATTCATAGAAGTGGTAAAATTACGTTTTATGAAAATTTACAAATGTGCCTAGAAGGTGGGTAAATGTGCCTAGAAGGTGGGTAAAAAGACGTTAAAATGGTCCAATAAAATATTATATATCTCATATTATTATAAAATGACTCAAATGAATTAAATTTTACTAATATATATATTATTTATCTATTTTTAGATAAATTTTTAATTAGAAAATAATTATTTAAATGAAAATTTTGGTTTTAATCTATAACGTAGTGTTTTTCACTGTTTATCAAAAATTGAATGTTGTACAAAAAATACCAAACAATCACCCTAAGATGATTTTGATATTAAGAATCAAAAAATGATGTCTATTTTACCAAATTGAAAACATATAATTTTCATTAATTAATTTAAAATTAATTCTCATTGTCAAAACCAAAAATGCAGGTTTTTGAGAAGTAAAAACTATCAAAAGATTGATATCTATTTATGTCCAATTTAAATGTGAAATTACATCCAATGACCTACATTATATTAAATGATAAAAATATAATCTAATGATACTTTAAAATCATTCAAATTTATAATTTAACGCTATAAATTATTTTGATTAAAAATGTTGTTTTTAATTAAAATTTAGTATTTTTTACTATTCATCAAAATATAAATGTTATCAGAAAATTACTAAAAAAATTTCCAAACAAAATTTTTATGTCCTTATTCTAAATAATAATTTAATTTCATTAAATTGAATATATAAAAGTTTCAAATATTGGATTTAAAAAGGGTTCTCCATTAAAATGTGGAAAATTGTATTTTTTTAAAAATACTTCTTTATCTGAAAATTATAATTTGTCCTTATATTATTTCTAAAAAAACATAATATGGATGTTAAAATTATATGGAGTATATAAAATTAAAAATTCAGTTAATAATATTCATAATATTTATTTAAATGGATAGTTTGGTAAGTTGTGGTGCGCTCGAACTCGGTGTCGCGTGTAACGTAAGCTATTGAATTACTTTAAAGAGATAATGTACTATGAAATCCTAGTATGTTACAACTTATATAGGATTAACATGTTCAAATGGGTAATTAATAAATAATATATAAAATTATTATCATGAAATAATTATCATTTTTATACATTATTTATAATTTTAAATTCAACCATGAAATATGGTTATGAAAAATAAATTGTGTTACAATCATTGTGATGGTAGGTCGTACTTATGCATAAGTAACATTTACATTTTTTAATTAACATGAAAAAAATAAGGTAATTATTATTTAATATTTCAATATATTATCACTTTAAATACTTTATATATACCATTAATGTGATTTGATTATTAAAAACGAATCACATCGCTTTGTGGAGGTGGTAATCTACATATAAACAGGAACGACGTTACCATTTTTCAATGGATGAAAATGTTATAAAATATATTATATAATATATTTTTACAATTATAATTATGTAGTGAATATAATATATATATAAATATATATATATGAAATCCATAATTATAACCATCTGTTAGAGGCAATGGTGGAAAGCGAATTACATTGATTTGTGAGGTCGTAGTCCCCCGTACAAACGAACGATGGTTATGTTTCCCCTTTGATGGAAGAGGATATGGAAATAGTGTATGAAATTAACATAAAAACATATCAATTTATTTAATATATATTTTTTATTATATAATCATGTTTCAAGAATATTTGAGGGAGGTAGAAGAAGAAATAAAACTAAAACATTTATTTAAAAGTTATACATCTTCTTTAAAAAATATCATTTTATTTAAACATTAAGCACCCTAAGGTTGGTATTATACCGAAAATAATACCTCTAGAGTGTGGGAAGATATGTTAAAAAGTTATTTGGTTATTTATTGTCCAAAAAAATCTTGAAATGTGAATAAAATAAGAAATGGGGTTCCCATTTACAAGTGAGGGGAGTGTCGCTCTTGGAATTTCTCATAGTATTAAATTAATATAAGTTTATTTTAATGTTAAAATAGATCCAAATTTATATAATTTTAAAATAATATGAGGATGTATGTAAATCCTCTCATTCAATAAAAATTGGATAATTTTAGTTGATTTTTTCACTTTTATCTATTTTTAACCCTCTGTTAACCCTTTTGAAAATTACCATGATAAAAAAATTACTCCTTAGGGGTCACGATAGTTACTAAAAAAAGATAAATTGTACCATAAATATAACATGGTTGATAATTTAAAACCATATATAAATCACTTGGCCTAAGAAATGTTTTTTAATAATTTTTAATCATTTAATAAAATAATATTTATTATAAAATGGAAATAATTTCATTTTTAGAATTATTCATTTAATTTTACTTTGATTCAAAATTTAAAAGAATTTAAATTCAAAAATATACCTTTAAAATATCCCTAATATGTTATATTTATCCAAAAAAATATTTTTATTCTAGGAATCACCCAAAAAATTACTTTTACAGTTTTAAAATCATTTATTTGATATTTATACTACTTGTAAAATCTTGGAGATGGAGTTGTGTAATCATTTGAGGTAATTATTTCATCACAAAAATTTAATAATAAATTACCATGAAAAAAATTATTTAAAATAAACATTTATAAACTAACATTATCCTTTTTTATCATTTTCAGAAAAATATAATATATATTAAAATCAAGAAAGTGGCATTTTTTACTTTATCATTTACTTTAATATTATAATTGTAAAAATAAAATAATTATAGCCCCAATTTTCTATATTTCTAAATAATTTATGGCAATGGATAAAATATACTCATACAATATGATAAATTAATGTTTTATGGTCATTTTTTGCATCCTTGTCATATTATGTTTAACTTTATTTACTAATTTACCATTACCTTGGTGAAAATTATTTATTATGGTTACTATTGATAATGAACAAAATAAAAGTGGCCTATTTTCCAAATCTGAATCTCTATATCTAAAATATTCAATCCATTTCTGAATATTCAATTTTTATAAGTGGTCTAAATTAATTTATTTTTAAAATGAAAAATTTTATGAAAAATAGTTTTTATAAAAATGTGTTTTTTAGTCCAAATATAAAATTATATCAAAAAAGGTATCATGTGGATCAAAATTAAATTATACCAAATTAAATAAGACTTATGTTACTTTAAGGTAAAATTAAAATAATAAAGGTATTTTTTAATGGAAATCATAATTTTATAAAAACCTTTATTTTTTACTATTCATTGAAAAATCAATCTTTTCGAAAAAAAATATAAAAATTTCACCACAAGATAAATTTGATATACTAATTTATGAAATGATATTTTTTATCCCAAAAAAATCCAATGTTCCAGATGTTAATTATAATGTTTTTAAAAAAAAAAAATTTGATGAAAATATATTTTTAAAGATTAAAATGACTTCACTAAAAATTGAGTGCTTATTTTAAAGAAAATAATAAAAAATTGTATTTATTAGGACCTTTATATATATATACATTAATTTGGATAATAATATTCACACCTTCTAATTTAATATCTAGGATATAACTATGACATTGAAATATTTATATTACAT
Source organism: Viscum album (assembly GCA_963277665.1). NCBI lineage: Eukaryota > Viridiplantae > Streptophyta > Magnoliopsida > Santalales > Viscaceae > Viscum > Viscum album. Next base: position 1,172,082,683 of record OY728156.1, read on the forward strand.
TGTTTGTTTAAGCTTAGTGTTGCATTTTGTATATGCTATTGAACATATTGTTCCTTTAAAAATATCAAGGTGTTGTAATTTAACTATTTTACACAAAAATATACCTATTACACTTGACAGAAATTTAAATTTATTATGATATACTTTTTATCTTTAGTATTTAGTCATCCAAATATTTTATATTTTTCGATCATGTTGTAGTTAAGATAATCTCTCTACAATGCATGTTAATAATATAAATATTTGTTGAAATTATTAGATAAATGTGGGTATGATGAAAAAATTATACTTTGAGATGACTAGCCAACATTCCAAAGAGGATATAGTAGGCTATTAAAAATAAGAAAAAGGGCTCACACCAACTCTAAATTTTGGAGGGAATTGATGTATAATAAGTAAATATCATTTAGATTTTTTGCACTCATTTTCTAACTTTTAATAAGTTGTTCATGAAAATCCAATTACCATTTTCCTTTTTCCTTTGATAATAAATTTGAACAAGCATAGTGGTATAGAAGCTGCATCTCACTTGGGATTATAAACCTGATAATAAGGGTGAGTTAAACTTATACAAAAACCCATATATATGTGTTATTACTTTATCTATCTCTCATCATCATATCACCACCATTGATATTCACTTTGTATAACATGGTGATTGTAAAATGGAGATAAAAAGTTGGGGTTTTAGATTCCACTAATTCCCCCCCCCCACTTGGGGTGGGTTACTCTCTCTCAAACCTCTCACTTAGTATTAGAACAATGTCACTAGAATATATTTTTCATCACTTTGATCACATGATAACTTTTACCTGGAATTAGAGAATTATTGATTATAGGTATCATTTATTTTTTAAGGACCATAGTTTTCTTGCAATTTCTTATATATTTGATGAATAAGATCCCTAGTGTCAATTAATATCATTAACATGGGATTCCACGCATTTTATAATAAGGGATTCCATTTATGGAGAGAGAAGATAGTTTATTATTTTCTATCACTCATATTGGAAATTCTTGATAAAATTAAGAATTGTGTTAATATTCTAAAATTTTGGAAGGAATATAATTTTATTAATAATAATAATATTGACTCTGATGAAAGAGTGTCGAATATTTTACTCTCATCACCCTTAGATAAAGAGTTGACATGATTTATGGTAATGAACATAGTGAATATAATCTGGTGAAAACTTCATGATATACATGATGAAGATAGTATGATGAAGAATTCATGGTTATAAACTTATCAGGATTAATTTGAATATATTTGAATGGGAGAATATATATTTGTGGAATAATTCTTTATTCAAATAAACAAAATTTCAATATTAAATTTATTTTATGGAAAAAATCTTGAATATTCCATCATCATGAAGAAGCTAATGGAAATGCATCTAGATAAATTCAATAAGTATATTTAATCCCTTTAGGATCATAACATGTATGAGTGGACCATCAAAAAACTCAACAAAATCTTAATTACTTATGAGATGAGAAGATGGTTAGACATAAGGGGAAAAGGAAAAATATAGAATGAAATTATATTCAGTGCATTAAAATATTTAAATAATATTCAATAATATAAGTCTCATGAGGAATAAATCAATGTTGTAAATGATTCCATGGAATTTTAATAATTTATCTCTCTATTCCCAAAAGGCATTTAGTGATGTAAATATAAATTTAGAGTAAAACAATACGATAAATTCGTTAATTATGGGGTATTAGTAATTTTTAATAGCTTATTATAAGAATAAGAAGAGTAGGATGATTAAACCAAAATAGAATCTAGTAACAGCAAGATGGATAGAGGTCACATTGGTGGAATATTATTTAAATAAAATTAAAAACCAATATAGCCAAGAAGAAAATTATTTTCTCACAACATGATTCTATATCTTATGATGATTAAAGTGTAATAGAACAAGATAACTCATATAATGAGGTGGAAAACCTCATAGAATAATTATAATATCTAGAACATTCCTTGAGTGCGGAAGAATAGGTGAGGATTAGTGAAGAATAATTCAATGATGTGAAGACACCAAAAGAGTTTTTTCTTAGAGTATAATTCATTGTGTGATTTAAATAGAATAAAATATTCCAAAGATAAATTAAATAATTGAATATGGGTAATGATTAATTAAATAAAATACTATATAATCCAAAATCAAAATATATTTCAAAGATATAAATTTAATTCAAACAAAAAATTTAATATCTAAATTCAATTCTTAAATCTAGATATAAAATACTTGAGATTACCACTACAAATATTATTTAAAAAAATGAGTAGGTAAAATCATTTCAAACAAAGCCAGTGGAAAATGAGAATTACTTTATGAAATCGAAGTCTGTGTAGCTCAAAATTTAAATGACTGGATTTAGAGAAAGCTCTAAAATAGTAGAGAAATATTCAAACACTACTAGGTAACCTGGTGATTATTCCATTATTACAAGAAACATAATTTGAGACACTCAATATTATAATTCCTATGGTGGTAGTAGAAACAATAAAAAGAATAAGTTGATTACATCAATTAAAAATGAAGACACATCCACTGCCATGTTTGATAATGGTGCTAGAAATTACAAAGGTAAATAGGTGTAAAAATAAAATAATACTAAGTATATGGATAAGGTAAAGTTCAAGGAAAAAAGGCTCTTAATAATGATAATATTAAAAAAATAAAGGATATCAAATATAAATGAAACCTAGAAAGTTTATTTTAGAGAACTTATTTTTAATTCAAGGATATTTCACTTTAAAATAAATTTTTAGTGTTTTAGTTTCGGTGAACACAAATTATACATGTGATATTATAATATATCACCCCCTCAATAAAAGTAAATTTTTGAGTAAAGGGAGTGTAAATCAAAAATTCCAAAAGACTATAAATTAAAGAATATAAATGTAAATGTATAAGTGAAAAATTCCATTTATTTACTTGAGGAGACTAGTGGTATGTGTCATAAACCCAGAAAAACTACCAAAAAATGTTTTACCATACTACTAGAGTGGCTGAAGAAAAAATAATGTTATAAATCTCTTAAGAGGTAGAATAATCAAGGTGTTTGAGGTATCTTACAAGGAAGTGAAAGGGGGGAATACATGGATCCTTGATAATGGATTCATATCATGCATGAACTATAATAAAAAACTCTTGAAATATATCCAATGTTATAATAGAGGATATTTAAAATTCAAAAAATATATATCACTAAATGTGAAAGGAGTTGGATATACCAATATGGGTTTGAGTAAATCCAACAATGTTCACTTTTTTGGGATAAGGCATAATCATTTAAGTTTTTCTGATCTCTATGATAATAAGAATGAGGTTATCAATCAAAATATTGAATGTTTCATAAGTATTTTTAAGGATTTAATAATTAAAATAGAGTGGTATTGAAAAAACAGTAACATGTTTCAGATTTATGAAGATAAAAATTCATATTAAATAAGTAAAATTTTATAAAACAATATTTTTTATAAAAGGGTTAACAGTTTGGTTCAAAATAATATAGATAGTATTATTAAAAAAGAAACTATGAGAAATATACCAAATATTAAATGATAGGGATACAATATATGTTTTATATGTAATAAGGTAAAGATAGTGAACAAGATTCATAAGACAATAGAGATCCAAATTAATAAAACTCTTGAGTTAGTACACTCATATGTTTGAGTACTAATAATCTTGAAGTTAACTAATAGGGATAAGTATATCATGAATTTATTTTATGATTTACTTAAAATACATTAATTTATTTTATACCAACTAAATGAAAATATCTTGATAGATTTAATTTTTTTAAAGGATTTATAAGAATCAAACTGGTTGTTTTATCAAAGGAATCTAATTTAATAATGTATCTGAATAGTATAATAAAGCTTTTTGGGGATATATTGAGAAGCATAGGATAGTACACAAATATATAACTATATATAAACCCAAAAAAATGGATTTCGTAAATATAATAATCACATATTGGTAAAATGTGATGAACAATGCTATATGGGCCTAGGACATTAAAAAATGGATACAAGAAACAATAATAGATCTATATATTATTAATTGGTTCAAACTCTAAATAAATTTATTAAATAACTATATAAGTTATATTTTATCAATAATTAATTTTTAAAGATTTTAATGGTTTTTATTAGTCCATGATTTATCAAGATTAAAGGCACATTTGGCCAAGTTTGATGAGACAGATTAGGATGGTATATTCCTTAGGTATGCACCTGGAGGAATAATTTAATAGTTTTAGAATAAGAATATAATAAATATTTTGGATAGATTTTATGTGATTGTGTTATAAAATAAAAATTCTTTACAATCATTGTTTCCACATGATGATTTTAAAGATGCAAAAGACACTAGAATACAAGAGAGTATTCCAAAAAAATGACCATATTTTCATTATTATAATATAGATTCTGAAAATTATAATATTGAGGAAGGCTTAAGGCAAGGATTTTCTTTGTTATAAAGACATTTAAAACTTATTGATCCTATATGTATTCATGGATAAAATAGTAAGGGAGTACAAACCTAAAAAATGTTGAGAATTTAAAATCATACTGATTTTATTTCTTAGGTTAAACCAAATTGTGCTGATTAGTACTTAAAACATGAGTATTATATTCTAATGATTTCATAAGAGATGATACATATTAATAAAAATTACACTTTTTAATTAGTGTTATACCCCAAAAACATAAATATGATTATAAAAAAGTTGGTTTTTTAGAACAAAAAAATGAGAAGGGTGATGTAACATGAATCAATGATCATCTTATTTTAAAAGTATGCTCTCAAATTGAGGGTATTGATTTTAATGAGACATTTGAATTGGTTATTAAAATTTAAAATATCTAGATCTTTATTTTTATTTGTTCATAATAAAACTAGAATGTTAAATAGAGGGTTTTAATGGAGATTCTAGTAGATAATATTGAATCATTGCTTCATATTGAAATCTTTCCCCTTCAGTGGAACTCTTGAATGATCCAATCCTTATAGAGGATCTCTTTTATGGAGGAAAATATCTAGGAATTAATGGATCCATATATGATTTAAATAATTTAGATAAATATAAGGATAAGGGTGGGCTTACTTCTGATGTGAAAGGAAAATAAACCCCTATGGAAGAACTAGTTAAATTGTTAAAATGATGAAAGCTAAGAGAGTAATCTCATTTATGGAGGCACATAATATGGGAAACCATTCTATGAAACTTGGTTTGGGGATCAAAAATCTTGTAAGTAAAAAAATATAAGGAAGGAAATATATTAGTTATATTGGATCCATAATCCTTAAATCAAAGGTTATATCTTTGTAAATTTTCATTGATTGGAATATTGATTTCTACTAAAGGTTAAAACCCTTGGTTGATGAGTGATTTAAAAGAGAATTCAATCCTCTCATGGGATTTTAGAAACTGGAGATTGATTCCCATTGGTATGAGTTATTTTTGAGTTTATTTAATTCAATTAATTATATGAATAGATCTTGGATAATAGGAAACATCAATCTCAAACCTAGAACATTGAGACTTTCTAAATTGGATATAAACAAGAATCCTTATACTCTTGAGCTCAATAGTTCATGGATTTGGATTTAACTTCATAGAATTAAGAAGTTCTAATGTTATCCCAATATATTGACCCATATTTCATTGTTCATGGGAATTTCACTAAAGATGGATTAAAAAACGGTTGTCGAGGATCTTAGATAGTATTCTAGAATTTTTTTTATTTTAATTAGGACACATCCCTTCTTAATTCCATATCTCTTCTGGTGGGGATCAATAAAATTAATTTTAGTCTTCAATATAAATCGATTTCTTATTTTTGTGAACAATGTGAAATTATTGGACACTCTATTTTAAACTATATATATGTTCATACGAAGTTCAAGCCTATGATTACTGAATAAAACAAGGAGTGGTGCATGGTGGGTAAGAGTAAGCATTAAAATAAGAGGGTTAAGTTTTATAAAGGTGTATCATCAATAAAACATGATAAGGTTCAACCAATGATAAAAATTCCCAATAAATATAATTAAATAAATAATGATAGTAAGAAATTTAATATTATAAGAGAGAAAATATTAATTTAAATGATTCGACTTTAGATATTAACTCAAATAATCAAGAGAGTGAATTGAATTTAGTGTAAATTTCTCACTAAGAGTAAAATGATGATACTAAAAAGCAAGAGGTATTTAAATAATTGGATCTTGAAACTCTAGTGATTGATGAAACAATATCTAATACACTCTGTTGTGAGATAGTAGGTGAAGAGGATAATGAGATGGATCGATAGCCTAGGATTGTGTAAATAGAAGATGAGAAAAATATTATGGAGGGTAACGATGCATTTTCCTCTATTAAAGTGGTCTATTAAACTATTGAGATGTCCTCATATGATGATACTGATTACATAGAAGATAAATCCAAATAATTATGGGAAAATATTATAAGATCTTATACTTTAGGATCTCTTGTGAAAAGAAATCTTATAAGACCTAAGGGGTCCCCGGTTAATAAAAACTTAGTTGGGGGAGAAAAAAAGGAAAATACAAATCCAAATGATGTTATTACTCTAGAATAATCATGGGATAGTTAACCTTCATACCTTAAGGTATCTCAAACTAATCATTCAAAACTTTAACACCCTCTTGTGTGGGATTTTTGAAACCATGACTCATTTATATTCTCTTTATATTAAAAGAGGTAGGAAAGGATACAATTTGGCTGTAATTAATCAGCACTGGACTATTTTGGAAACCCTTTCGGTTATGGATCATAAGTCTGTTGTTAAAATTTATGTTTTCCATATTAGTGACCAGTTTGTCATCTACTATTTTTATCACTTGAATAAACATCTATTATTATCTCATGTTTATGCCAATAATAATTACCATGAAATGAGAGGAATATGGAAGGACATTGGAAGGATCAAACATATGATTTTTCATTAATGGTTTATTATAGGTGATTTCAATGTTATCTTAAACTAAAATGAAAAAATAGATATATTTTTAGTCAAATTTCCAATAAGGATTTTAAAGAATGTATTAATATTATTAATATTTTGGAAGTTAACATTTTTAGTGAAAATACACATAGTAAATAAAATAAATTAATAGAATGATTTATATAAAAATGGATAAGGAATTCATGAATGGACATGATTTTGACTATTGGGATTATGTGAATGGAATAACTCTGCCAACGAGAAACTATGACCAACACCCCATGATGATAACTCTAGTTAAAAAAGAAAAAAATTCTTATTCCCTTTACTTTTAATAATGTATGGGGAAAGTATCTATATTTTACGAGAATTGTATATATGGTTTAGAACACTATTATTTTGGGAAATTATTTCTATTCATGTGCCAAAAAAAATTAATTTTGTATATGGTTAGGCTTAAATCATGGAAAATGGAGTGTTCTAGAACTCTTGATTTAGAAATATCAACCATAGAAGATAGAGTTATTCAACATTAAGTTTGACATACTAAAAATGATTTTAAAAAAATAGACTATAATTCTAAGTTGGAAATCTGTAATTGGATCAACAACTTATTTAAGATGAAGGTTGATATTCAAAAAAGAAAACTTAATGGCTGGATGGATTAAATATAGTGAAAATCATCCTTATTTAAACCCCTTAAAATATAAAAGAAATCTATAAAACCTTTAAGTCAAATTAAATTTGGGGATGTGATCATATCTGAGATTATAGATATTAAAAACAAACTATGAAAAAAAATTAAAAACATCTTAAATGAGGAAGTATCGTATCAAATCCAACTTATGGAGGGTATAATTACCAAGGCGGTTACTATCATAAACCAGCTCGAAAACCCTAGTACCATGATAATAGAGCCATTTATGACATATCCTAATGGGAGTTCCCAATCCACATGGGTTGGTGACTAGTACCTGCCATCACGCAAGACAAAATAGGGAATTAATTTTCCATAAAACATCAGAATATAAAAATTACAAGTCTGTATTCTCAACAATCCAAAGGGAGAATGTAACATAAACCAAACAAGTAAAAATAAACCCAAAGTAGTACATCATCAAAGTAATAAGTATAAATACAATAATCCCAAGACAATATCAATAACCCATGGTCCAAATGATCAAAAACCTACACCACCTCCAAGTGTATCATTCACTTTACTCAGACCAAGAATAAAAAAATCTATAAAAAGTCAAAGGAAAGGTATGCTGTGAGAATTAAATCCCAGTCGGTACTCACCAAATAGTCCATAAAAGATGTTATAATACTACAAATTTCATTTTTTCAATTTAAATAAAACAATCCATGGAATAATATATAAGTTTTATATTTAAAACAAAACTTACTTCCTTTTAAAGGATGGAAATAATTTTAAACATGCCTTAAACAGACATTTAATATAAAGTAGTTTATATAAATAAATTAGAATAAAGAAAAGAGTTTTTCAATCAATGGAATATATAATAAAAATAATCACATCAAGAATCATGGTCATATTTCCTATAAAAATTTAGTTTCTAGTTTTAGTATCCTCAAACTTCTAATATCAGTGATCATGACTAAGTATGTGTACACCCATCCCTCAGAATCTGGACGAATATGAATCATCAATATTTCATTATCAATAATCATTAAAAACAAGGTTTTTGTTAGATTTTTCATCTTCAATCCATTTATATGGGATTGATATCCTAGTGTACTTGTCCCAAATAATGCACTAACAACCTAGGTCCTCATGATCTCAATCATTCAATAGAAAAATTGAAAATCATTTCATTTCAAATCAATCATCATTTAGAATTAAACTTCTCAATTATTTGTTTTAATAATATAATTCAATTTTAAAACCAAAACATGGTTGTTCATCATTTCATTACTTTCAATACAAAACCAGTCTTAGGTTTTCATTATTTTTTCTTAATCCATTTTCTAAAATCAATTTTCAAATCATTTCATAAATTCCATCATTTTTTTAAAACACACCCAAAATACCAATTCCATTGGAATTGGTGGTTTTCCCAAAATCCCTGCCATTTCAAATTCTACAATAAAATATCTTCAAATAAAGGTTCTATAAATAAATTTAAATCCTTTTATAAAAAATAAGAAAAATAATGTTTCAATTATATGGAAAATCTCAAATATATTCACCTATCTTTAATAAAATATCAACAATCTACACCCACAGTGTGATTCCCCAATGAAGAATGAATGCATATAATATCAATAAAGAAAAAATATAATCAATACCCAACAAAATATATTTTAGATCCATCAAACTTGTGATTATCTATCAAACTCTAATGAACAAGGAATGAGATATTGGAAAAACATTATAGAAGAGATCCACTTACCATAGTATATTAAACGTGATCAACCACACTTTGATATGCCAATATAATTGGTTTGAGGAGCCAAAACCACTACATGATATCCTTATAAGCTAATGAATTTGGGTTAGGTCAAGTGGGGTTGACTGGGGGTTAAACCGAGGGGTTTTTAAATTTAATATTATAATTAGTAATAAAATAATCCCACATGCATGGTTTCCTAGATAGGGTCGCATGGTTAGACAAACCATGTTCCCTAGACATGGATCCCATCTGGACTCATTGTCAAAGGTTCATAGTTTCTCTTAGGTGGGGTAGTTGTTTTTCAAACAATGGACTAACTATGAAAACTCTCACTGTCCAGGGTTGCATGGTTTTCACTAGAGAGGTCCATAGCTTGGGAAAATTGTTCAACAACAATGAAAACCCCCTAAAACATCCAAAATTTTCAAATTTATCCTCAAACAACATGAGACAACCCCTATGAAAAGCATAATCAAAATATGGTTCTATGAGTACCTAAAAATAATTAACGGGATATTGCAAACTCCCCACCATAGAAACTTTTTATCCCCAGAAAGTATGTCAAGAAGTTTTCATATCAAAGAGATGAGGTCACTACTCTATCATCAGTGTCTCACACTCCCAAGTCTCATGAGAATCATAACCATGTTACCATATCACATGGACAAAAGGTATCATCCTCCCATGAAGTACATTTCTCTCATAATAAACTATCCTAACTGGATGTTCAGTCATGAATAAACCAGGATCAACATCAAGATCAATCCTACTCAAAACATGATATGGATCAGAAAGATACTTCCAAAGGTGAAATATATGGAAAACATTTTCTATCGACATCAACTATGGTGGAAGTTATAAATGGTATTCCACTTTCCACACCTTCTAAAAAACCTCAAAGTGTTAAGAAAAATGTTAAGCAAGCTTCCCTAGCCTCCCAAACCGTCAGTGACCCAATCGAGGTGAAACTCTTAAGAACACCCAGTCACCAATAGATAACTCCAATGGTCTATCAAAAAAATCAACTTAATATTTATATTATCTTTTTTCCATAAAATTTTATGAATAATCAAATTAATCTTCATCATCATATCTTGGATCAAACTTGGACCTACCAAGGAAGTTTCACCAATCTATGACCAACACAGCAGAGATTTACACAGCCTTCCATACAATGCCTCAAAAGGATCCTTTATAATCGCAAACTGGTAACTATTTTTATAAGTGATATTAAATAGTCCTAAACAGTAATCCAAAGCTCCACCAAAATAAAGGAAATAGGCACGAAGTATGTCCTCAGGAATATATATAGCTCCCTCTAACTATAAAACCATCTACGGATGGTATTCCGTACTCAAATTAACATGATATCCCATCACCTTCTAAAGGCCTTTCCCAAAACAAGAGGTAAAATAGGGATATATATCATAGATTATACTAAAAAACTCTTTGAAATGAGAAATATTTACTAGATTTATATTTCACAACTCCCCAAATTTTGTTGCGTCATGAATGGGTATAAAGTGATCAGATTTAATCCCACTAACAAGTCATAACTAGAAGTGGATGAATAAAACATGAAGGTCATTGGTTCTTAAACTTTACCTTTTTATAAGTATAAAAATGAGAAACAATGTTATAGATGTGTTACATCTCATACTTGGACACTAGAATCATCACCTCATATCCTAAAACATCTTTTTGTTTCATAGGTTCATAGCCCACTGAGAATTATGGAAATCCCCCATTATATATTTTCTCCCAGGTAAAGTTACCAAATACTAGTTTTGGAAACACAGGATACCCTCTATAGAGAACATCCACTTGGAAATGGTATCCCCACCATAAATAGAGTTCCTAATGCTATAGAATTATTAATTAAGATATTATTTTTGAATAATAATCTCATAAAGATAAGAGTTCAACGGAACACTTATCAAGAAAACCTCATCCCGTAATTCTAAAACTCATGAATTCAATTTTACAAAAAGATCGATCATGTTCCACTCTTCCGATTATTCTTTCATGGCCTAGTTTAAATGTTTCCTACTAAAGGCATCAGTGAAGACATTTCCCTTCCCTAGGGTATAGGTAATGTCAAAATCAAAAGACTATAGTTACACCATATAATTTCTCCTACTATTGGTTCAATCATTTTTTAAGGATCCTGTGGAAACAATACATGGTAAACCTTTCTCTAAAAAGTTGATTCCACAACTCTTAAGTGAATGTATCACAGATACTTGGTCAAGGTCATGGGTCTGATAATTTTTCTCATGTGGTCTAAGTTTCCTTGAACAATAGGCCACTACATGACCACCCTTCATAATAACACATCCCAACCCTAATCCTATAGAATCATAAAAGACCACATAGCCATACCCAGCCTCTAGAAGAGTCAAAATCAGTGCTGAAGTAAAAAGAAATTTAAACATGGAAAAATAACTCTAAAATTTATCATACCAAGAAAACTTCAACCCCTTCCAAGTGATAGAGGTTATTAAAGAATAAAACTGTGGGAAATCCTTTATGAAACTGGATATAATACCCCTCCAAACCGAAGAATATTTGAATCTCAAAAACATTTCACATTTATTCCCATGTTATAATATCTTTTACCTTCTTAGGTACAATTGAGATTCCATTTTCCGTGACCATGAGTCCGAAGAAATTTACTTACTAAATCCTAAAATCACATTTCTATAGCCTTTCATAGAGTCAGTGATTTCTCAAAAATTCCACAAATCATCTCATATAACACACATGACCATTCTTGGACATAGAGTAAAACAATATTTCATACACAAAGGCCACCCCAAACATTTAAGATACCCATGGAATATTCTATTCATAAAATCCATAAAGACTGTAGGATCATTAGTTAGAAAAAATAGTATGAAAAGATACTCATAATGGTCATACCTTTTCTATAAGGTGGTTTTTTGAATGTCATATTATTTTATTCCCAACTAGTGACAACCAGATTGAATATTAATCCTTAAGAACCACTTCTCCTCTTTCAACTGGTCAAAGAGATCATTTATCTACGGAAATGGATTCTTTTTATTCACTATAATTCAACTGAGTTTCCCGTAATCAACACATAGGATAAGTGTTCCATCAAATTTCTTAGAAAATAGAACAATTGCTTCTCAAGGTGACATATGTGGGAATATAAATAATTTCTCTAATATATCATCCAACTGAATATTCAACTCTTTCATTTTATTTGGTTTCATGTGTTAAGAAGGAATAGACATTGTTCTAGTATCAGGAATTAAATAAATAGAATAATTTACTTCTCTTACTAAAGGAAAACTGGAGAAATTATAAGGAAGAACATCAGGAAACTCAATGAAAATTGGAGGGAGATTATAACTCAATGATTACCACTCCATATAAAAATCAAACACCTATATTACCTTTTCAACACTAGATAATAAGGTTCATCTCTATTCAACCTCAGGTCCCATTCTACTTGAAAGATATGGCACACCCCATCTGGTGCAGTGAAGGAGACCCATTGACTATAGTAATCAATTTAGGCATTATTATAAATGATCCAATCCATCCTAATAATGTCATAAATTATTTTCATTCCAATAAGTATAAAGTCCCAGGTAAGCTCAATATCATATAAAGAGAAGACATGATAAGGATGATGGAGACTCTACTCTCTATTCATTCTGAGGGGAATAGTAATACCCATCACATAAGAAAAAAGCTTCATAGGAAGATTCAAAAGGTTCAAAATACAAGTTGACACAAAAAATTGAGATTCAATAGCATCAAATAAATTAATCACTAAAGATGATTTTATATTGAAGGTACCTCTCATAGTCATCGAACTGATATCAACTTCCTATAGAGCCTCCTCTACTGTGTAAAGAATCCATGTTCTAGATTCTTATGGCTGGAATCACTTTATTTGTGAGGTATCTTATTGCGCCATGATACATTTAGTTGAAAATGATATTGTTCCACTTTGTGTAGTATAAAATATATAACATAATTTTTTCAAGTCTACTGAGCATCCAGAAGAAATTCATATCTTGGGTGACTTATTGAAAACTCGTTTCTAAGGCCTAGGCTTTCCACATTGGAATAAAATCAATGGGCCCTTTCCAGAAACTGTAGATGGTATAGAAGACACCTTCTATCAATATCCACCATGATACTCATCTGTAAATACCTAGAAATTTCAAGGAAATTTTTTTTTTAAATTCATTGGAATTTTACGAGTCTACAGTTTCTGACGGCGCCTGATTCCGAGGCCCGGTGTGCCCGGAATCAATTTCTGAGGTTTTGTTCGGGTACGTTCAGTGAACGTATGAGCGGGTTTTTCTAACTTCTGAACTGGTGCTCGGAATCAAAATCTGAGGGCACTGATGAACTCGCAGCGCCGGTATTTGACTAAGGGGACATTTACCGTAGTTGCGTTTTATCGGGAGGAAAAGTTAATTTTTGGGCTTTGTTATTAAAAAATAAATAAAAATATGAGTTAGATATTTTTTTATTTTGTGGGTGTTTATAATATTCAAAAGAAACTTGAAGGTGGGACTCACAACCCACATAACCACCCATTAAAGGATTTAGTGTGGCGGGTCCCACACGAACCCAAACCCTTTCACCTCCCCTCAACTCCCTTAAACTCCCCATTAACATCCCTTAATTAATTTGACAACTTCCCTATTTTAATGTGAACTCTCCACCTCCCTCCATTGATTGTGCCAACCCCATCTATTGAATTAATTAAGCTCCCTTAATTAATTAATTTTTCTGTCAACAATTCATTTTGAATCGCTTTGAATTTCATGGAAATGTTTTTAAATTGGAGGTCCTTTTATTATATTTGCTTGGAAAATATTCATGGGAAAAATTTGGGAGAAAAAATCTTGGTGGAACTTCCTTTTCTTGACGAAGAACATCCCTGATGAAGAACGCGAAGAACTTCTTCCAACGATGCTTCCTCCTTAGACGCACCCAGACGTCAAGGAATCTATGTCATCTTCAGATTCTCTTTCTGTGTCACGACAACGACTATTCCTCCCAAGTTGATGGGATGACATCATTTTCTATGAAAATTGTCTTACGCGGCTCGTCGACGTGCGACGTAAATTACGAGGTAGGGGTTTTGTATAATTTAAATTCAATAAATTATAACTTCATTCTTGTTGTATGAAAGTAATCGTCTATGCCCATTTGTTATTGCCTTACGCGGAGGGTGCAGGCCGAACGAACACGGCCTGATGACCCTCCATTGTTTCATGTATTTATTCGTGATGGAAATGGTGTTGGATGAGGTGGCGGAGACTGGAGTTGGCGGATATTGGGGGCGGCGGTGACCGAAGGCAGCAGCAGCAACGGCGGCCGTGCGCCGACCCGAAGAGGACCGCGGCACCTGCTGCCACGCGGAAGGGAGACTGATGCCCACAACCGGGGGCCACTCGGTGGAAGAAGAAACGGCCAAATAAAGCTGACCAGGTTAGAAGAACTGCAGCACCTCTCGGCACTGTATTGCGGAAGAACCACAACCCACGCTCCATGGTTCGCTTCGGCGGGTGAACCGGTCGGCCGCCTACCGGCCGGGTTGAAGATGTCGCGGCACCTGCAGGTGTCGCGCGAGAGGACAGTGGCCCGCTGTACGGGCCGCTCACTCCGGAGAAGACCGGTAAGCTTTATTCGGCCGGGAAGGAGGGGTGGTGCCGCACGGCACCGCTATTTCAAAAAACCGGGGTGCCATGCCCCCCGCACCACTCGGCCAACAGGCCGATCCGCGGCCAGCCACGGGCCGGGCCTCCCTTGCGCGGGCCGGTCCGCCTGCTACCGGGCCGGGCCACCTGCCACTGGGCTAGGCCGGGCTGACCCCCCCCCCCCCCCAGCTTGTTCGGACCCACTGAACTTGGTCAGGGCGACCCACCAGCCCACTGGGCTTGACGGGCTGGGCCCGTTTCTCTTAAACGTGAATATCTTCAAGACCGCACGTCTGAACGACGCGCCAGTAGCAGCATTGGGATCCTCGTGATGAGGTGATCCTTTTTCAATAATCTATGTTAGTTTTGGATGACTCTGGAAAATGGTTGGGTTTGGAACGAGCGTAATTCCAACCGGACCCCTGGGACAGAAAACCCAATAACTATTAGACCAGGCGTCTGATTGACGTGTCGTCTCTCACGTTGGGTTTCTTTTGATGAGGTGGAACTTCTGGATACATCAAAATAAGACTTCGTGATAGTTGATGTATCGACCCCCCTTTTTCTCGAGGAGCGGACCCTCACGAAATCGAGCGTGCTGTGTGCGGGAACCCTAGAGCTGGCTGCGACTGCGACGACTACTGTACTGGAATCCTCTGTGGGTTTGGCAGCGACGAATACTATACTGGAATCCTCTATGGGTTTAGTAGTGATTACTACTGTTCTTGTAGCCTGTGTGGGTCCGGTAGTATTGACCTCTGTACTTGTATCCTGTGTGGGTCTAACAGCTTAGATGAATCAGTGACTACATCTTATCATCTCTATCGCTATACTAAAGATGTATGCATGTGTGAGCTGAGTCTTGACTTTCAATCAATATCATCGATGTGATTGACTTCTTTCCTGTTTGGACTGGGTTATGCTTGGGCTCGAGAGTTTGGAGCCAATCTGAGATTGATAACTTAGGTATATGTATGGGAATATACCAAAGTAGGGTTGTTTGATACTTCATGATTGTATTTCTCTTCTATGGAATTTACTTCATGGATTCTGGGAGGCCTTCGCGGGTCTCAGGGTCCCTACTGAGTATCGTATACTCACCCCTGCACGGGATATTCCTGCACTACGTTCTGTTGGATGTAGATAACAGACAACACTGATCAAGGTAGAGACTTGTAGAGCTGGACGGTACCCGGAGGTGGACCACTTGGAGAGACGTACACGGAGCAGTCAGACGGACCTGAGGTGATGAGGAGGCCATCTGTACCCACCCTTCATCTGGGATTTCCAGAGGAAGACTCAGTAATTGTTTTTTTACTTTACTATAGTTGTACTAGATTTTCAGTTGTACTATACTTACTGTTGGGCATGTATTTCCAGCCCCTTTCCTTTCAGAACTCACTTTTGTATTCAGTATTACTTAGTGGTTACTTCTGTTGCGTACTCTGTTGTGTTTTTTTACTTTTATAAAGGCAATTGCTTCCCTTTTTATCTTTATTTACGCCTTTGGTGCTAGTCGCTATCCCCTGGCCTAGGGAAGGTGGGATTGGAGTAGTCACAGTATGGGCCCCGAGGACAGGTCATGAAAAATTGGTATCAGAGGAGTCGGTTCTACCGTAGAACTCAGGACTCTGATCATTATTTATAAGAAGCAATAGTGTTAAGAGTATTGAGTGTGGTTTTCAGTACAGGGATTCCAGTGTTGGTGCGGCGGCCGATGTATCTTTACACAAGGACCCTGACCTCTGATTTTCGAATCAGTGCATGAAAACACTGATTGCATTTGTGTTTAAAAAGTTTTCTTTGTGATTACTTTATGTCAACTCACCAGGTATACTGTTTTGATCGTGGCACACCTGTTTCTTTTCAGTATGGCCCCAAGAAGGCATCCATCTAGGGTTCCAAGTTACGTATGAAATGGTATCTCATCGGGCGAAGAGGCCTCGGTGCAGGGCCCCATCACAGCAGAGGCACCAGAGGTACCACTACCCGCAGGTCCACCTATACCACCAGCCCCAGTAGAAGATATTTCACAGTGCCTGAGTGTGTTGCACGAGTTCCAACGACAGAGGCCACCCAGGTTCCGCAGAGATATAGACCCATAGGAAACTGAGGATTGGATGGAGGCTATCGTCAGAGTTTTTATATTGGTAGGGACACCAGCTGACCTTATCTTGATCCTTTCCACGAGTCTCCTGCACGTAGAAGAAGGTATATGGTGGAGCCTGATACTCTAGTTGCATGACGAGGCATCACTACTTTGGACAGACTTCGAGTGTCTCTTCTGCTCAAAGTTTGTTCCAGCCACCCTTCGTGCGGTGTGGATTCAGGAGTTACTTCATCTGCATTAGGGCAGAATGAAAGTAGCTCAGTACTCAGTGAGGTTCACTGACCTCTCATGATACTCCATGGATATGGTACGAGACATGTTCTTCAGGTCCCGGACCTTCGTTCAAGGACTGAGGCACGAGATTAGGGCTTTGACGATTCCCCTCAGCATCCCGATGCAGGTGGGGTGTTGGAGAAGTCCCTTCCAGTGAAGAGCTTTCTTGCTGAGCAGTCTCCAGTAGCGAGACCCACCGTAGGGCGACACGTAGCGGAGTCTTCTGTAGCCGACATTAGATAATTGACGCATAGGTCCAAGTAGACCAAGCCATTAATAGGGTGACCTCCGAATTTAGGTTCGGTTGTAAGGGGCACAAGAAACTGAGACAGCCTTACGAGGAGCAGGAAGTGCTATGCATGGGGCGGGCAGGGCCACATGGCTCGTGACTTCCCGACCCGCCATGCAGATGAGCAGCATTCAGTAGAGGGACCTCCCAGGTAGAGGCAGAGGTTTGTCTGTGGTGGTCTACCGGGAGTAGGCAGATGAGGTAGAGTAGTTGGCTGAGAAGTGGGTGGTGGATGACGTTTCGAGGCTCTATCACCACCACCACCAGGAGGTCCACCCCGACCACAGGGAGCTGGTGAACAGAGACGGGCTCAGCTACATGAAGTCGAGGCCTACGACCATGGCTCACCTGAGATGATTTGAGGTACTATCTGTGTCTACTCCACCCTTACTTTAGTACTTATAGACATAGGTGTGAGTCATTCTTTTATTAATGTTGCCCCTGTTCAGAACTCAGAGATTCTGACGGAGTTGTTGGCTCGATCCTTACGGCTAGAGACTCCTACAGGAGAAGACTCGGTGATTACGCACCAGTGCCGGAATTGTGATCTTACTCTAGGAGGCGAGAGCTTCATCTGGGATCTTCTTGTAGCGGCATCAAGGCCTTACGACTTCATCTTGGGTATGGACTGGTTATCTATAGTCTATGCTCAGATCGACTTTATTAGGCTCAAATTGTGGTGTGTCCACAAGGATGGGACCAGGTTCACCTTCACCAGTGAGAAGGGAGCCTTTGCAGCTCAGGATGGACTTATGCCGAGGAGAGGAAATCCGATCACACATCAGTTGTCTAGTCTCATCCTCAAATCATTTGTTGTGAGGAGTCCGAGTTTTCCTATTGTGGTGGATCTGTATGCGGATGTTTTTCCTGACGACGTTTCAGGACTTCCTCCTCGCAAATAGGTAGACTTCAACATTGACCTGTACCCCAGGATAACGCCAATATCTAATCCAGCATATTGGATGGATCCCGCAGAGCTTCGTGAGCTGTGGGTACAGTTGGAGAACTTGCAGGGGAAGGGATTTATTCAACCCACTGTTTCACCCTGGGCTTCTCCGATTTTTTTCTCCAAGAAGGAGGATGGGATCTTGCGACTGGGTGTCGACTACCGTCGCTTGAATCAAGTGACTGTGAAAAAAAAGTACCCACTTCCGAGGATTAATGACCTCGTTAATCAGCTCAAGGGAGCACGATGGTTCTTGAAGATAGACCTCAGGTCAGCCTATCACCAACTTAGAGTTCGAGATAAGGATGTGCAGAAGATGGCCTTCAGGTGTCGGTATGGTCACTATGAGTTCTTGGTTTTTCCCTTCGGTGTAACCAACACTCAAGTGGTGTTTATGAGTCTCATGAGCAGGATCTTCCTACCTTACCTTGATTGTTTTGTCGTAGTCTTCATCGACGACATACTAATTTACTCGACTACTGAGGAGGAGCACGCTAGCCACGTGCGGGTTGTACTGGATACACTCTGAGAGCACCAGCTTTATGGTAAGCTCTCGAAGTGCCAGTTCTGGATTTTAGAGGTTCACTTCTTGGGACACATCATCTCGGAATCTAGAGTTGCAGTGGATCCAGTGAAGATCAAGGCAATACTCGCTTGGGAGCCACCCAAGAGTGTGACGGAGGTGCGGAGTTTCCTGGGATTGGCTGGGTACTATTGGAGATTTGTGCCAGAGTTTTCCAGAGTTGCAACACCACTTTCAGCCTTGATGAGAAAGGGGAAACCCTTCGTGTGGTGAGATAGATGCCAGGAGAGCTTTTAGGATATGAGGCAGAGATAGACCAGTGTGCCCATATTGAGGATACCGGAGGAGGGTGTAGGGTACATAGTTTACTTCAACTCATCAAGGACCAGACTCAGGTGTGTCCTGATGCAGGAATGAGCAGTGATTGTGTATGGTTCAGGGCAGTTGAGACAGCATGACCAGAACTACGCTACCCATGACCTGGAGTAAGCAGTAGTGGTCTTTTCCTTGAAGATGTTGAGGCACTATCTGATGGGAAAGTGTTTTACAGTCTACTATAACCACTAGAGTCTCAGGTACATCTTCTCGCAGAAGGACCTGAACCTGACACAACGACGTTGGCTCGAGTTCCATCAGTACTATGACTTTGAGATAGTCTATACTTATGGGAAGGGGAACATTGTAGCAGATGCTCTCAGCAGGAGATCGGGCATTCAGCTGCTAGGTGAGGTGACAGAGCAGCTGGCTACGTTGCAGATATCCTTTGTGGATAGTTATGGAGCAGCCTTTCTTCAGTCTCTCACAGTCACTCATCTACTTCTTTAACGAGTTAGAGAGGAATAGCATGGGGACGTTGACTGTGAGACGTGACGTGCTCAGATAACCACAGGGCAGGCACCTGATTGTTTTTCTGAAGGAGGGGAGCACGTCATCCTCTTAAGAAGACGTACCATGGTACCAGTTGCACTAAAGGAGGAGGTGTTGAGGGAGTTCCACAATTCCCCTCTAGCGGTACATCCAGGAGTGGCGAAGATGTATCAGGACCTTAGCCAATAGCACTTGTGGCCCAGTATGAAGAAGGAAGTAGCAGAGTTCGTTTCATGATGCCTCACTTTTCAAGAAGTGAATGTAGAGCACCAGGTACCAGCAGGCTTGGTTCAGCCCTTAGAGGTCCCGAATTGGAAGTGGGATGGGATATCCATGGAATTTGTGACGGGGCTTCCACATACATCTAGGGGACATGACTCTATCTGGGTGATTGTCGACCGACTCACCAAGTCGGCTCAATTCTTATCGATCATAGAGTAGGGCTCAGTGGAGAGCTTGGGATACCTCTATGTTAAGGAGATCATATGGCTTCATGGTGTTCCATCGAATATCTTCTTAGATCGAGATGCTCGTTTCACTTCCCGGATTTGGAAGGGGTTACAGGAGGCTTTTGGGAAGCAGCTTCGCTTGAGCACCGCCTTCCATCCTCAAAAAGATGGTCAGACTGAGAGGACTATTCAGACTCTCGAGGAAATGCTCCGTGCATATGTCTTTGACTTTGGTCGCAGCTGGGAGGATCACTTACCCTTAGTGGAGTTTGTGTACAACAATAGCTACCACTCCACCATCGGGATGGAACCTTATGAGGCACTGTACGGCTGACCTTGTAGATCACCTCTGTGCTGGACTGAACCAGGGGAGTCAGCTCTTGTAGGACCAGAGATGGTGCAGTCTATAATGGAGAAGGTGCAAATCATCCAGGAGAAGATGAAGACTACATAGAGTAGGCAGAAGTCTTATGCTGATAGGAGACAGAGACCACTGGAGTTCGAGTAGGGCGACCACGTCTTCTTAGGGGTCTCACCTCAATGAGGTATATAGAGATTTGGATGTGGTGGAAAGTTGTCTCCACAATTCATCAGACCGTTCTAGGTCCTCTACAAGGTAGGCGAGGTGGCTTACCGCCTGGCCCTTCAACCTCAGTTGCACCGGGTGCACAACGTCTTTCACGTATCTCAGCAGAGGAGATACATGAACGACCCATCACACATCATTGACCATGTGGAGATAGACATCTATGAAGGTGAGTCATTCACAGAGGTCCCAGTGGGGATCGAGTATAGATAGGATAAGGTCCTACGTGGATGGTCAATTCCTCGGGTGCGCATTCGCTGGCAGCACGGGAACCTCCAGGAGAGCACGTGGGAGCAGGAGGCTGAGATGCATGCTCAGTACCCCCATTTTTTTCCCTAGAGTGTGTTGTAGCATTACGAGGATGTAAATCCCTGAGGTGGGGGTAATGTGAAGACCTAAAAATTTCAACAAAATTTTTTTCTTAAATTCTTTGGAATTTTACGAGTCCTCAGTTTCTGATGGTTCCTGATTCCGAGGCCCGGTGTGCTTAGAATAAATTTATCAAGTTTTGTTCGGGTACGTTTAGGGAACATATGAGTTGATTTTTCCAACTTCTGAACCGATGCTCGAAATCAAAATCTAAGGGCACCAATGAACTCGTAGTGCTGGTATTCTCCTAAGGGGACCTTTACCGTACTTGCATTTTATCGGGAGGAGAAGTTAATTTTGGGGTTTGTTATTAAAAAATAAATAAAAATATGAGTTAGATATTTTTTTATTTGGTGGGTGGTTATAATCTCCAAAAGGAAGTTAGAGGTGGGACCCACACCCTATATAACCACCCATGAGAGGATTTAGTGTGGTGGGGCCCACAAGAACCAAAACCCTTTCACCTCCCCTCAACTCCCTTAAACTCCCCATTAACACCCCTTAATTAATTTGACAACTTCCCTCTTTTAATGTGAACTCTCCACCTCCCTCCATTGATTGTGCCAACCCCATCTATTGAATTAATTAAGCTCCATTAATTAATTAGTTTGTGTGTCAACAATTCATTTTTAATTGTTTTGAATTGCATGGAAATGTTTTTATATTGGAGGGCCTTTTACTATATTTTCTTGGAAAATATTCGTGGGAAAACTTTGGGAGAAAAACTCTTGGTGGAACTTCCTTTTCACAACAAAGAACATCTCCGGAGAAGAACGCTAAGAACTTCTTCCAATGACACTTCCTCCTCGAACGCATGCTGACCTCAAGGAATCTACGTCGTCTTCGGATTATCTTTTCATGTCACGACAACGACTCTTCCTCCAACATTGACGGGATGACACCATTTTCCGTGACACTTTTCTTCTATGTCTCGTCGACGTGCGACGTCAAATACAAGGTAGGGGGTTTTTATAATTTAAATTTAATAAATTATACCATCGTTCTTGTTGAATGCAAGTAATCATCTATGGCCATTTTTTACCACCTTACGCGGAGGGCACGGGTCGAACGAACCCGGACCGATGACCCTCCATTGTTTCTTGTTTTTATTCGTGATGGAGACGGTGTTGGAAGAGGTGGAAGCGACTGGATTTGGCGGCAATCAGGGGTGGTGATGACCGAAGGCGGCGGCGGCAACAGCGATCGCGCGCCGGCCCGAAGAGGACCGCGGCACCGGGTGCCGCGTGGAAGGGAGAGCGCGGCCCGCAACCACGTGCTGCTCGGCCGAAGAAGAACTGGCCGGCTAAAGCCAACTGGGCTGGAAGAACCATAGTGCCTCTCGACGCCGCGTTGTGGAGGAACCACATCCTGCGCTCTGTGGGCCGCTTTGGCGGGCGAACCGGCCGGCCGCCTGTAGGTCGGGTTAAAGAAGTTGCGGCACCCGCAGGTGCCGCTCAGGAGGACAGTGGCGCACTGTTTGGGCCGCTCGTGCTGGAGAATACTGGCTAAATTTTGTCAGTCGGGCAAGATGGGCTGCGTTGCATGGCACCACCGTTTCATAAAACCAGGGGGCAGCACCCCCCTCACCGCTCCGCCAACAGGCCGAGTCACGGCCAGCCGCGGGCCGGGTCGGGCCGACCCGCCAGCCCACTGGGCTGGATGGGTCGGGCCCGTTTCGCTTAATCGCAAAAATCGTCAAGACCGCGCGTCCGAACGACGCGCCGTCAGCGGCACTGGGATCCTCGTGAAAAGGCGGTCCTTTTGCGATACTCTAAGTGAGTTTTGGACAACTTTGGAAAATTTATAGGTTTATAATGAGCATAATTCCAATCAGGCCCCTGGGACGGAAAAGCCAATAACTCTTAGATCGGGCGTCTGATGGACGCGCCGTCTATCGCATTGGATTTATTTTCATGAAGCGGAACTTATAGATATATCATCTCAGGACTTTGTGATAGTAGATGTATCAATCCCCCTTTTTCTCGAGGAGAGAACCCTCCCATAATTTAGCATTTTGTGTACGGGAATCCTAGAGCTGGCTTCGACTGCGATGACTACTGTACTGGAATCCTCCGTGGGTTCGGTAGCGATGACTACTATTCTGTAATCCTCCATGGGTTTGGTAGAAATGACTATTGTTCTTGTATCCTGTGTGGGTCCGGAAGTATTGACTTCAATACTTGTATCCTCTGTGGGTCCGATAGAGTATCTAGCCTTGTATCCTGTGTGGGTCCGACAGCTTAGATGAATCAGTGACTACATCTTATCATCATTATCTCTATACAAAAGATGTATACCTATTTGAGCTGAGTCTTGACTTTCAATCATTATCATCGATTTGATTGACTTCTTTCCGGTGTGGATTGGTTTGTTCTTGGGCTCAAGAGTTTGGAGCTGATCTGAGATTGATAACTTAGGTATATGTATGGGCATATACATAAGTAGGGTTTGTTGATACTTCATAATTGTATTTCTCTTCAGTGGCATTTCCTTCGTGGATTCTGGGAGACCTTTGGGGGTCTCGGGGTCGCTACTAAGTATTGTATACTCACCCCTACATAGGCTATGCTCGCACTACATTGTGCCGGATGCAGACGACGGACAGCACTGATCGAGGTAGAGACTTGTAGAGCGGGACGGTACCCATAGGTGCACCACTTGGCGAGACGTACATGAAGCAGTCAGACGGACCCGAGGTGCTAAGGAGGCCATCTGTACCCACCCTTTAAGTGGGATTTCTGGAGGACGACTCAGTAGTTGTTGTTTTACTTTTCTACAGTTGTACTAGCTTTTCAGTTGTACTGTACTTACTGTTGGGCTTGTATTTCCAGCCCCTTTTCTTTCATCACTCACTTTTGTATTCTTTATTACTTAGTGCTTACTTTTGTTGCATACTCTGTTGTGTTTGTTTACTTTTATAAAGGCAATGCCTTCCCTTTTTATCAGGATTTACGCCTTTGGTGCTAGTCTCCAGCCCCTGGCCTATGGAAGGCAGGCTTGTGGTAGTCAGGGCATGGGCCCCGAGGGTGGGTCGTGACATCATCACCCTTTTTATTCATTTAAAAGGAACTCACAGAACTACCACTGGGAGAAAAAGGAACTCTCACCAACCTTGACTTACTAGCCATGTTAACCTCAACCATCAACACCCTATTAGCATGTTAATATAAGAATAGATATTCTACAATAAAACCTAAGAAATTATATGATATTTAAGACCCATCTCAATCCATATAGTCTTTATCTTCTCATTTGAATTAATCTATGTTAAAAACTACACAAGCTCAAAAAATTAGTTCGCATACTCTATCCTGGCCCTATAATCATATTTGAGTTTGAAAAAACATCATAGACTTATCTAGTTACATATAATCTATATCTAACTAATAAATGAAAATAACTCTAAATTCCTTCTGATCTAAACCCATGTGCTTATTCTCTGTCAAGATTGAGTCCCACCATCTTCTTTTAGGTCCATCTATCTTGAAGGTGGAACATTTGACCTTAATTGAATCTAGAGTTTCCAAGATACCAGATAAAAATGTATAATTCTCAAAAAATACTAATCCTCTTGAGGATAATTATATTCCTATAACACTAGTGGATTATGCAAAAGAAAATACTAAGTAGAATTATGGGATTCATCCTTATGAGGTTCCACAATTGGAGAATAAACATGAATGGGTGTAGGTTCTTATCCCAGAGCCTGGACAACACACACAATAATATCAACAATGTTCTAGTCCATGGTAGGATCTACTTGATGTGTTTCACTGGAAATTTCATCTTGGGGACTATTCCCTTATCATCATGGAGGTATGATGCTACACAACATCTGCAAACAACATTGAAGAGATAAGAATATTACTCATATTAGTAACTCAAACAAGATAAATGGTAATTATTCCCATTAGATAAGATTTCAAGATTTCGATTTCAATATATCCAAATCAAAAGTAGGAAAAATATTAGAATTAAATCAAATTACTCTTCAAGACACCATTACCAAACCATCCATGGTGACTTAAGGCTCATTATGAGTAGGGTTTTCCAAGAACTCATTCATATCTACCTCATAAGTCATGATAAGATATTCCAAATTGTATACTGACATAAAGAAATATGTTTAAAATTTACCTATGATACCACTTTGTCACAAATCATCATGGATATCCGAGTACTCTGAAAACTGATCTAGCTCTAACATAGCCTGAAGGGAATTCCCAATCTCCATGGGTGGAGACTAGAACCTAGAAGATAAATAAGGGAACAAATTTTCCACAAAATAGAAGAAGATAAAAGATTAAAATTTAGTATGGTCAAAAATCCAAAGAGAGAAAGTACCAAAGACCAAATAAGTAAATCAAAACCCAGATCATCAAAGAACTAAGTAGAAAGAAAAGTATACCAAGATGAAAGAAATAACCATGAGTCTAAAGGATCAATAACATTGACAACCTCCAAGTATAACTTTCCCTTTTCTCAGACATTCTATAAGAAAATATATAAATGTATAAAGTAAAAGGTAGTTTGTGATCTATAAATCCTAGTAGGGTCTCACCAAGGGTTTCATAAAAGATACCATAATAATAAACCAAATAATTATTTCAATTTAAGTAGTATTTAGAATGATATAATATATAATTTTCATACTTTTAAAAAAATATGCTTCTTTTCAAAGGATTGAAAGCATTTCAAACATGGATTGAAAAACATTTTATAAAAAACAGTTTATATAAATAAACTATAATGAAGGAAATAGTTTTATAATCAATTTCATAGATAATAAAAACAGTCAAAAAAAGCACCTGGTCTTCTATCCTATAGAATGTATCTTTCTACTTATTGGATTCTCTTACTTCTCAAATTAGTGATCAAGGAAATGTATGTGTACACACATCACTCAAGCTCAAGCTGAATAGGACTCATCAATGTCTCATTGAGTATAATCCTGTCAAACTGAATTTTTTTAGATTTTTCATCATCAGTTCATTACTATGGGATCAAGATACTAGAATTATTTTTCTCAGTAACCCACTAACTAACCAGGATCACATTTTCTTAATAAATCAATAGAAAAAAGGAAAATAATTTTATTTCAAATCAATCATCATTTATAATTCAATTTCCCAATTCTTAGTTTTAATATTCTAATTAAATTTTGAAATGAAAACATGGATTTTTCATTATTTCATGCCTTTTCAATACAAAAACAATCTTATGTTTTCATAATTTCAATTTAATCCATTTTCTAAAACCAATTCTCAATTCATTTCACCAATTCCATCATTTTTCAAAACACACCCAAAATTCTAATTCCATTGTAATTGGAGGTTTTTTCAAAAATCCATGTCATTTCAAATTTCATAATCAAATACCTTAAAATAAAGGTTTTATAAATTAATGAAAACCAATTTCAAACCAACCAAGAAAATAATGGATTCAATTATATGGAAAATAATAAACAAAACTACCTACCTTTAATCAATGATCAAGAATCTAAACCCACATTATGATTCCCCAAAAAAGAATAAAGGCATCATAGATCAAGAAATCAAACCTGGAATCAAGATCTAATCAAACAGAATTTATATCCATCCAACAAGTGATGATATATCAAAATCTAAAGGGGATGGAAGGGGAGATCTAAAGAATCAATTAGAGAGTATATCCACTAACTATAGGATATTAAACATGATTAACCATGATTCAATCCATTAAGAGAACTATTTTGAGGATCCAAAACCACTTCTTGATAGCATCTTATGACCAGGAATTTCAGTTTGGTTGAGTGGGGATCAACTATGGTTTAAAATGGAGGGTTGGTTATTTCAAAATTAAAATTTCAGACTAAAATAAACCTGCATGCATGGTTTCCTGTAGAGGGTAACACAGTTAGACAAACTACGTACCCTAAATAGGCGCCCCCTCTAGACTCACTATCCAAGGTGTATGGTTCCTCCTATGTGGGAATATGGTTTTTCAACATGTGTTCCAATCATTCAATCCTTTACTATTTAGGGTTTCATGGATTTCACTAAAGGGTTGAATGGTTTTGAAAAAACATTCACCAACCATGTGAAGCCTATAAAACCTCTAAAATTCTCCAAATTTCACCCCAAACAACTTGAGACAATCCCAAACTAATTCATTATCAAAAGAAGGGTCTAGGAGTACCTGAAAATATGTAACGAGATGTTATAGTTAAAAAGGAATATATCCTCATTTTTTCTAAAATTCTTATTGAGATGGATATTAAATAGGTTTTTTATCCTTGATGTTGGAATCACCTTGCGGCCTGATGGTTTCCTGAATTTTTTTCTACAAATTATTTGATATTTTACACTTAGATTTTGATATTATAGTCCAGTCATTTTTTACTCAAATTTATCTATCTGAGGGTTCCAAATCCTAATTTTTAACATTGATCCCCAAATTTGATAATTATTACAATCATATCATGTTTAGGAATATTTATTTGGTGAACAATTTATACAATATCATTAATAATATCAGGGATAATAGAATTATTACTATTATTTATAGACTCGCCTCATATAATTAGTATGGATTTATCAAAAAAAGGAGCATTCAAGAATGTCTCATCACTACTTTTGGAATATATCAATCTCTTTAGGAAGAAGTATAAAGGTGGTTAAATTTCCTTAAATATTGACATGAGGAATTACTTTTATAAAATGAATTGGGGATTTATTTTGGTGTTCCTCGATTATTTGGTCGTCAATGATTCTTTTAAGGGATAGATCAAATCTCTCTTTTCATCCATTCATATCTTAGTTATTGTTGATGGCTCACTTAAGTGTTAATTATCCTAGTGAAGAGGGGTATAATAAGGGGATCCTCTCTCTATGATTATTTTTTATCTTAGTAAATATTATCTTAGAAGGTAAATCTATTATCTAGTTTAATTTAACACACATAAAGTCATCAAGATGTCTATAACTACTGCTCCTAATTTTTAAAATGTTGACGGATTTGTTATTTTATGCAAAATATATTTGAAAAATAATCAATTTCTTAATGATATATTTGATTATTATGGGAGGGTCTTAGAAAAACACATTAATTTGAATAATTATTATATCTTATTTAGAAATAAAATTTCATTTTCTATGAAAATAAGAATTATGAATGCCTTGGGATAAAAGTAGAGTAACTTTCCCTTCATGTATATTGGGGTTTCCTTGTCCTGTTTTAATCCAAAGGTTATATATTTCTATGAAATTTCCTATAAAATAAAAATGGATTCTTGGAAAGGAAAAACATTATCTATGGTTATTTGGGTATGTCACATTAAATTTGTTATTATTCTGAAACATGCATTACCTTTATGATTTATAAATGGTTTATGGCCCTAAACAAAGGTCTGAGTTCTTATATGAGGAATATTTTCTACACTATGAACATTAAGGATAAAAAAACTCATCATTGTGTCATAGATTACATTATATAAAACTTTAAAAGTTGAGGTTCTTGGTATCGAAAACATCAAGTCCTTCAATAACTCAATTCAAATTCAATTATTAGGAAACCCATTAATGATTGTTCTTATAACCTATAGTTATTAAAGGAAGGATTTTGGAAAAGGATAAATATTGGGAACCTTTAATATATGTAATCTTCTACATAGCCTATTTAAAGGGAGTTTTTTCAATATTATACACTAATCTATATTTCTTTCTTCAAGGTTATAATTTCTTAAATTCTAGGGTGATAATGAGATAGGTATGTCTCTGATTAATTTAGTTCAAGATGGTAATCTGTTGGATCTTAATGTTTTTATGAAATATCAATTATTACTTTATATTACCTTGTTGATTAAGAATAATGTATATTCTTAATATTTTCTTCCTCTGGATTAGTTGATTTGGGATCCAATTAGAAGTTTTATTTTAATAAGTAATCAATTTTATCACTCTATGTTGGGTAGGCCACATGAAATGTTCACAAGTTTTGTAATATTTTATTAGACATTGTTATTGACTTCCTAGAACCTAGTTAAATTAGAAAATATATAAAAATTATTTTCCAATAGAAAACGTTCTTTAACATTATGGTTTTAATATTTCCTCGATATGTGTTATGTTTTATAAGCATAGTGAATACATTTACCATCTATTCTTGTTTTTTCCCACTATTGTGTCTTCAAGGAAGATTACTTTTAATTTCTGTAAGTTTACTTGACTAGGGGCCAACACTCTTGAGGATTTTCATGAAATTATATTTTGATTTTAGTCAATCCTTCCTAATAAATAATTGTTTGATTACTAATGTATCTGAGTCCCTATATTAATCTAGAATTTTTGTAATCCCTTCATCTTAAGGGGGTCTCAATTTTTCCACCACATAGAATTGTTTCATATTATTCCTTCCATAAAATACTTGAACTCTCACCAAAATTAATATTGTTAAACTTTTGTATGGGATTTAATTATTATGAGGAATATTAAGGCCTTTGGTAGATTCAAACCCCCTAAAACTATTTTAGAAATTATATAAATTCATATTTGGGTTATATAGGTGAAATTTAATATATATGGATCATATGAAGGAGATCAATGTGTAAAGGGATATGGAACAGTATTTAAGGACCACATTGTTATTCCAATTATATGTTTTTATGCCCCTTATGGTGACACATTTTCTCTTAAGTAAGAAATGAAGGTGATTGTTATATTTTCCTTGGTTCCTAAAATTATATAATAAAATTTCATATGGATTGGATCTAACTCTTTATGTCTTATACAAGATATTAATAATTTTTAATCATAGCTCACAAAGATATTGATATCTTATTGGGTTGGTTGTTTAGAACATAAAAAGTTTGTTAATATGGTCTTCACCCATAAATTGTGTGAAGGAAATTTCTTTGTGTATACTCTATAAATCAAAATATTTGTGTGAAATACCTTCACATGGTATAATGGTATCCCTCCATATTTACTTTTTATTTTTTAAAAAGATAGTTTAATAACTCCTATTTTTTGAATTGCATAACTTTTGTTTTTAATTATGACATATTTCCTTTGGATAATTATTTCATTTCTATCTTAAAATATATGGTTCTATAAATGGATGTGAAGTTAGTTTCCTTTAATGGAAAACTATAGGAATAAACCTATATTGAATAACCAAAAGGGTTAATCCTTGACGATGTTGGTTCTAAAGTGTATAAGATAAAGAATGTATTATGTGGGATCAAACAATTGACTTGATCATGGTATTAAAATCATTAAGTAAACTTAAATATAATGCATTTAAACAAATGAAAAGTGGATTCAAATATATTTTTTAAGAGATATGACACAAACTCACTCATTGTGATTATGTATGTCAATGAAATAATTTTTATTAGAAACAAGAAGGATATTATATGGGATAAGTTAACCAAATAATAAATCTATTAAATATGATTTTTATTTATGATATTACATTTTTATTAGGGTTTCAAGTCACTAATTTAGTATATCATATCTTTTTCTCACAACACAATTATGCTTCTGTGTTTCTTGAAATTTTTGGAATTGATGAATCAAAATAAGATTCTATCCTATGCTTAATGTGACTAAGATTTACCTAAAAAATGAAGGATGGAGTGTGAATAAAATGTATTTGTTGAGGATCTTTTTTATCCTACACAACTTTATGACATCAATTCCATACATTATATTTATAGTTATACTTTTTCATAATTCAGAATTAACTTAGAGGAGTCGGACTTATGATAGAAAAATGAAACTCATGATACATCAAATGAACTATATATTATGACATGATTTATTAAAAAATAATATCATTGAAACATTAAATATATAATTATTCGTAATGAGTAAGATATTTTGGAGATAAAAATTCATCTTCTGGAGGAGCACTCTTTATCGGAGGAAGATGTTTTGCAAAAAATTCTATGAAGAAGAATTATATCACTATTTGATCAATGGAATATTGGTATATTGATAAATAAAAAACCATAACTAAAATGATAAGTATTAAAATAGAGATAAAATACATCAGGTTTAATGTTTCATACCCATTGGTTATTGGGAGTGGAAATCAGTGTACAATTAGTTTGTCAAATAATCTGGTGTAATGTTTATAGTTGAAGTATATTAACGTAAAGTATAACTTCATCAAGGGTAAAGTATAGAATGATGATATTTTATTATAATATATTTCAACCAATGATAAATTCGTAAATATTTTAATAAAACCTATTTTTAATGTCACCTTATTATACTTTAGAGTATTATTAGGAGTTCATTCTTTCCCAAAATCATTGTAAGTTTTTCTAGTCATTTTCCCTCTTTAATTACTTTGAATTTTTTTAAAGGAGGATTAAATAAGTTCTATTCTTTTAAATAATTATAGACCCTATTTTATTTTACATATGATAATTAAGGGGAAGAGGATTTGATATGTCTTCTAAATCTGGAAGAACTTGTGGTGTTGGAAAGTAAAGATTGGTGAAGAGATCTTCTATTGGTTTATATATTTCCAAAAAATAGAAAGGGAGGTATTAAGAAGTTGGGGTACATCCTAGTGGTAAAGGAACCCCATAATCCTGCAACAATACTAGGATAAAATATTGGTAACCCCAAATATTTGGGGTTTCATTCATGGATGGATGAGGTGGGCCACAACATTTGATGGCGGGTACGATCTTCGGTGATGGAAGGGGGAAGGATTGGACCTCAGGGGAAGTAGGAAGATGTCGATGAAATATCAAATAAACCAATGGACATAATAGTGATAACCTTATTTGTGATGTGGTTATGGTGGAAGGTTTGAGTAAGTGGTATCATTTGATGGTGACCCCCGAAGGTGATGGTGGGATTATCGACAACATAATAGAAATAGACTAGTGATGCTCTAATGGCAGGAAATGGTGTAAGGAATCAGTAGGGAGGGTTTTTGAGAATAAACTATGATTAGAAAAATGGGATACATACCACAAGTGAATTCCCATATTAGGAGTTCATATCATGAAGTAATCTACCCTCAGGGCTAACCAAATTTGAAGAATGAGAGGGTATTTCATTTTTCATTGGTAGTAGGCATTATCTAGTTACTGTATGGGGCAATACTACCAGTTATATTTTCATGTAAGGAGGATTTGGGAATCATATAAAAATTAAATGGGGAGGGGTTTTGAAGTGTGTATAATCCTTAAGGACCTTAGGTCATGTCAAATTTTGTGTTCCTCTAGGCATTCAGGCCATGTAAATGGGTTCCCTCTCAACCTAATTAAAAAAGAGAGTGGTTTTTTAAAAGGTAGGTATTAAAGATATCTTTGAGATACTTAAATAACCTCATGAATTAAATTAAAAATGGGTGATTTTAGTTTATCTCAATTGATACATAATCAAAATATCATTGATCTTACACTGAGGGATGGAGTTGTTTCATAATTATGGTTCTATCTTATGGTGATTTTTCAAAGTGACATTCAAATTGGAGGAATGTTATAACTTGTTTCTTGAGGATATTAATTCATGAATTTTTTTTATAAATATTTTATATATTTATAACACGCTGATGTATGAGTTAGATGCTATTTTTATTTTTCTGTCGATTTATAGGAATGAAAGGGGTAGAGTTTTTATGGAGTTAAAAAAACAAGATCATGAAGGATAATAATCACGCCACCGAGAGCCAAAGTTTTTATCATAGAAAAGTTTATATATATTACATGGTAATAAATATATATTAGGTGATATTGGGTTAATATTTCATATAAATTAATTAATTTTATGTGATAAGGAGTCATTCCACAGTGGTTTTAGTTGTTCCATGATAAAACCAATAGATGAATGAGTTGATTTGACATAATAATCTTGTGTAATATAGTTAATATAATTTTTAAGAATTATTAATTCATCATGAGAAACAACACATCATAAATATATGGTTTTCACTATGTTCAGGCACATAAAGAATTCCAACTAGTTGACTATTCCTTAATGAACTAGCTAGAATAATTGTGTGTCACACTAGTTTAGGAGTCAAGGGTCCTTGTAATGTGATGAAAATTTTTATGTTATAAATTGATGAAAAAGAAATGAGTCCATGATATGGTAGAATGAATCATGTTATGTCAACCTAGGTGATAATTTTTTGAGTTCTTTCTAGTTAATTATATTCAAATAGCATCATGCCAAAATGAATTATCAACACTGCTATAAGACTGATTATATATGATCGGTGGATTATTGGTTTTTCAAAATTTGAATATGCCACACCAAAATTTTAATGACACACCACAAATCAAGTGATATAAATTATGAGATACTATGAGATATTTGGGATTGAAAATTTCATATCTTCTATATTACATCACAATTGGGATAATCATGTTGCAATATAGGTTAATTTTATAAATATTTGGTGACCAACCTGGAGAAAGAAAGTTGTGATGAAAGGAGGAAACTTTGAGAAGATTGACAAACATTTAAAAGAGGATTTGTAAGGCTATTGAATAGAATAACATGGGATCACATTAAATATAAATTATAGTGTCACTTAAGGTATACTAATTAAATAATTTTCAACCTGTTGATGCTCACTATTCATATTATAGCAAGGGTTTAAAGGCAATCCACTTGATAAATTCCTTGTTCCTATAAAAATAAATTATAATATGGTTTGTAATGTCCTAACCCGAATCCACTGGAATGGTGCCCTAATCCAATCACCACATGGACTCAAGCGCACCTCCCTATGTTCTAGAGGTTTTCAACAAGTATCCAGGGTATAATAGTGGTACAGTGGGAATACTATACCCTAATAATCATAGTATCATAGTAGTATCATATAGATAAACCAATAGCATAAGAAGATAAATAATAGAGCAGTTGAAGATAATTGAAATAAATGAATAAAAATATTTCCATCACCAAATATTTCATCACGAATGTGTTTCCATATTTTGAAAAAAAAATATTCAAGAATTAAACATACATAGGGAATTAAAATACAACACCAAATGTATAAAATGAAAATAAAAAAATTCTTAGAGGATATATCTATGAGTATCCTATGATTTAGTTTAGTCTCATTCCCTTAATATCCCATGTACCATGTATAGCACAGGTAAGAATCTGTAGACCTGGAAGAGGTCTTCTCAGGTACCCAAGTGAAATGGAAGCTTGAGTAGAGTTTGAGATATACTTAGTAGGTTACCACAAATGGTGACTAAAGAATAATATATTCTGTGAATATAAAATACAGTTGTGTGAAGGTATGATAAATAAATAATAAATAAATATAAATAAATAAGTTAGCTCTAGTTCCTAATGCACACATGGATGACCATACCTACTTCATCCTAATCTGCAAATATCTTGAACCAAATTAAACTGTTACATATATAACATGTATATATAATTACTGGGTTTATTCATAAGGGAAAATAGATTGACCTATTATAGGGTTTGAATACTAAGATGGACCAAACCCAAGAATTTTATTTGGCTTAGAAGATACATACTTAAATATGATAAACTATCATTTCTTATAACTTTTATAAATGTTATTAAGGTTCTTAGGAAAAGGGTGTCCTAGGAATTTAATATATATGGAATCCTAAGCCTGTTCATGGTGATTTATAAGAGGAACCAAGGTATCGCTCCAGGAGGACTATAAATACCTATCACCGTAAGATTTTTTCCAAGGAGATCCATAAAAGTAGTCTCTAGTATCACTCCCAGCATGGTGTAAATCATGGACCTCTGATCCCATCACAGGTATCTCACATAGTTGATTGGGTATTGCTTGTGGAATGGTGTAACCATCTTTCCACATAGCCCATTTAAGGTAAATCCACTAGGAAAATGGTGTTTCATAAGGGTAATTCAAACATCCTCTCAATGATCTTGTCCAAGGAATCCTATAAAGAATCCAAGTATCACCCATGACATAATATAAATAAAGTAACCAATCATCCCATCCTTAGCATTCCATAAAAGTAATCCCCAAGTATCACTCAAGGAGTGATATACTCTCAATAGGCTATAATCCCATCCAATAAATTCCATAAATAGGAACTCGAGTATCACTCAAGGCATTCATCATTTGTTTATTCATTTAAAAATTTAACTTTTAACAAAATGGAAGGTCATATATATAATTATTCCATATCAAATATCCATGAATAAATAACTAAGAGTTCATTTTCATGAGAATTCCTCATCATAAAATATGTATAAAGGATAAAGAAGTCTATGCTCATTACTCATTTCAATTATGAAAGAAAATTCAATATACCTAATCATTACATTCATAATATCCAACATCACAATTATATTTCACCATTTTATCTGAGAAGGTAGTGAACCTCAAAATTTGGTTTTATTAGAAAGTGAGGAATGGCTATCAAGCCAAGTCATAATAAATTTAGTTTTTTAAAAATGTCTTTTATGTTGGAATTTATCAAAAATGACTCAAAGGTGATTGGGAGGCCTTATAAAGCCACTGGTAATTATGATAATTAGAACAACACCGAATAAGGTTGATTTAATTACCTATAAAAAACATGGGACACAACCCATAAGTGGGATACCCCATGGGGATGGTTCAAGTTGAGTTGATCAACATCCAATGGTTTCATTTTAAAGCATAATGAAAACATTATTTAAGGAATTAGGTCCTAAACAATTAATTTCAAATTTTAGTGGAAACTCATGGAGAATCGGGTGTATGGAAAAATGGTTTAAATTATAAATGATAAATATTTTAGGGAAATATATATATACCAGATAACCCATACATAGGATGGTCCACTCATCCAATATCGAGCATTGAATCAATTTGATTTGAGAGAAATTAAAGAAACAGACAAGAACCATAAAAATATGGTGAATTATATCACACGATGATAGAATTTAAGATAGAAAGATAAAACATTAATAGAGGGAAGAGGAGTCATATACTCACTTATATACTTCCAATGTGTTAAACATCGCTCAAAACAGAGGTCAGATGATGAAGTTATCATCATTTCTAAAGGAGGAAAGCAGGAGCTTCAAAGGAGGGATTCAGCACGTGGGTGAGAAGGAGAAGAATAAATAAAAGGAAATGGGGTGAAAGTGTAAATTCACCCATTTAAATGAGTTTCATTATTTGGTTTCCTGGGTTTCCAAACTGTGCGCCAACCGTGCATGGCCTACTTCCAAAGATGGGGGTTTGCATGGTTCAAGCACATAGTTTGAGAAAACATGAACAAACCACTTGTTTCTAATCTATTAAGAAACTCAAAATAGTTGTATGGAAATTTTTCCTGATGTTAATGGTTAGAAAAAACCATCTAGTACACTCACCCTCTCGAAAAAGATGCATGGTTTCTCCAAGAGGGTCGCATGGTTTCAGTAAAATCGTGTGCCTCTGCCAAATTCTCATTAAATTGAGTTTTCAGGGGCCCTAAAATCTCAATAGAACACCTAAGTCACTTCTTGGGACTTCAAACAAGTCTAAAAATAACACATTTAAGTGTTAAAACTCTCATAATTTTATTTTGAATCTTGGCTTAAAATTCAGTCCATTCACCAAACTAAAAAATCAATTTCCTTCAGAAAATTTCATCTGATCCAAAACATGAGACTATATAATCTCCTGGACTTATAAGTTCTCAACCCCAAGAATACTTATGAAAAAAACTAAAACAACACCCGGTCTACATTTTTTTGAATTTTCCTTCAAACAGTCACATTTTATGTCTGAACACCAAACGCAAGACCAAATATCACTAAAAACATGTAGTACATAAGCTGATAAAACTCAGTCCAATGCTCATACAACAATAGGAAACATTAAAAAGGATATTATGCAATAAAAATTAACCTGATATATGATAACATAATATTTTATTTAATCACATGGTCTATGTTTCTCCCCACCATAGATTCTATCATTTAAAATCCAATTTTGAGTAATAATGTCTCCGCTATCAGAATTTCCAATTTAAGTATTCCCTTAGCACTATAACCTCTCTCTAGTCATGGTTCTCAATTAGATTGAAGGTTCAATTCCAAATTGACCTAATTTAGTGTAGTTTATCTTAAATTCCTATGAAAATCCTTGGTCTACATTTACATTTCACCCTTATTAACCTAACGGTGTTCCTGAAACAGTTCCTTACCGACTGTATTCATCAAAATGGAAAGAAAAAAAGTCGATGAACTTTAGTCTAACTATTATAAAAAATGATCATCATAGATGGCTGGAATATATCAACCCAAAACATAACTCTTTATCCCAAGGTACCTCGTTTTTTATATCAAAAACATCCACTAAATCCAATTTTCAACTTCTGGTGATGTCTCTTGCCCAAAAATTCAATTTAATGTATTGTGCCCATTATAAACTTGGGTGTATACCCGATCTATCACACTTGGATCACCACCATCAAAACATCCCATTTGAGCCCGGTTTAAGTCTAGATAGCCTCAAAATCATAAAATGGAGTCCTAGTAGCTCATCTAAGTCAATAAATACTCCAATGTTTATAGGTGATACATCGATACATATTCGAGGAATCCATGCATCATAACACTGACTAAGCCCACAACGATATTTTCCTAGAAGTCAAGTTAAAGGATCAGCTACTATCCATGACACCATCAAAAGTGTTTCTACTTGGGAACTCAAGTATGTCACAAGACAACCATTCTTATTAAACATACTACAGTTTTCAATGTTTAACTTCGATGGAGTTTATTTATCAATCCCAACAACATTTAAATTTAGCCCAGTGTCTCATCGATGCTCTCTTTGTGTACCCAAGATGATATCAAGATGGGGGTTCATGATCACCTCTAAACCAAGAGTACACTAATAGTATTTAAATAATTACTATGAATACTTGATAAACTCCCATCATATCCAAGACAAAGTGCTTAGTATGGCTTTTAACTAACCATACCGAACTATGCATGAGAATTAAAAAAAGAACAATCTATGGTCTACTCCTTTTAAAGATGCTTGGATGCACCTACTGACACGTTGTCATAAATTGACCATGATTTACTCAAAACTAAGGAATCCCATGATTACTCAAGCATAATCACCAGATTCCATCCATGACCAATAGTGCTTTCAAGGGTTCCATACCTAGCCAACCACATCATCATCATGCTTCCTTGTAAGCACCAACACATTTCCAACATACTAGCCCCATGGGAATTCAGAAGCTAAGATAACCATTTATAAATGTAATTTCCACATCTATGCTCCCTCTACTTAGAGTACATTCTATAACACATGTTACATGACTCTCACTACCTTCATAGTTTCCTAGTTGTTGTTCACTGAGAGAAATAACCCATCCCATGGCACAAGCTCCATCGACCACGGAATGTTGGTCTTAGACACGGATGGAATGCTTTTGGTAAGTGTTAAAATGAAATGATAGATATACTATCCAAAAAAAATAGAGCATATTTACATTATATGTACGCATGAAACTCCTCCAAAGTAATGTCCACACACACCATAGCATCAGTGTAAAATCTAAACCAACCAACCAATGTGTCAAAACACCTAATCCTTATATAAAATCAACCTGGTCATTGGGATGATTCAGATTTATTCTAATGCCCAGTTCACTCTACCTTAGAGATGACAAATTAGTCAAGAATAACATCTCAAGAGAAAATGATTATCACTGGACTCATACGGTTCATTGAACTACTTTAGAAACATGATGGTCACTATATGTATTAATGCATTCTACCCCAATATTTTACAAGAAAAATGGCACATCCATTAATCTGTCCATATGATTATCAGAACTATGAATCCCAGTATCTGATGGCCATTAAAAAACTATATAGATTCATACAATCCCATATGACCGTAAAATAGTTTGATGACCCTATGAGTCATCCAACACTAAAGGAGAATAAGAGGGGGAACACAACCCACTAGGCGGATGACCATTCCCTAGTAATATCTAACCCAATAGAACTAAGAATTTCTCGATAATCATGATTGTAACATGGTTCAACTTATCAAATGTCCACCTTACAAGATAACAATGTCATTTTAGAAACTAAGAGTTCAATACGAGACAAATGGAACCTAAATAGTACTACGCATTAGAAATTT
Organism: Viscum album; assembly: GCA_963277665.1. Classification (NCBI taxonomy): domain Eukaryota; kingdom Viridiplantae; phylum Streptophyta; class Magnoliopsida; order Santalales; family Viscaceae; genus Viscum; species Viscum album. The sequence continues at coordinate 1,172,122,319 of OY728156.1, forward strand.
CATCAGATAAATTATAAAGGTTTTTTAAAAATTATAAATGCATTACCTACCTTGGGTTATCCCCTTACTATATCAGGAATCATTAACCCTATAGTTATGCCATACTGAAATAGTCACTAGGCTCTACATTCTATAAATTAGGTTAGAAGAAGCCTATGGGAAATGCTCTCGTTCCCATCCAAGGAAAAACTCAATAAATATTTAAACTACACTTACCCAATGTTCAAATATAGGAACACCAATTTAATGATTTATTTGAGTAGATTCATTCATCTGTATTTGGTCTTTAAATCTTTTAAGTTTTTAGTTTAAACATTAAGTTCCAGTTATAAGGAAAACTATACTTAGAAAATTTATCTAGAATACACAAAAAGGTACATAGGGAAACTTTATCAAACTTCCTTTCAAGAATTATTTATTTAACCAACATCTTGTGATAATTTTAAAATTTATCACACAAATTCATTTTAACAATTTTATTTATCCATAATTTTTTTCACAATTTGTCTTCTTTAAATAAAATTTCAATTCCAATCTATAGAATAAATCACCCTTTAGGTTGTAATTGGAATTTTAATTAAAAGAGGCCTCAAAAATAATAAATTTCAAAAGAAAATAAAATGTATTTTATTAATTAAATAAGGGACTAGTCAAGTAATATGTAAAATATATGTTTATATGTAACACCATATAAGCGTCTATGGACACTTAAAATAACCATACGTATATTATATAAACAATCCCCCATGGGGTTAAGTACTAAGACATAACAAGATAAATGTGACCTATGGGGGTCTCATTAATACCTTTTAGGTTCATCTAAATGCAACCCAATACATTTTATACATTAATATTTAAATCACCTTTAATGGGTTATATCACATAAACATAACAATCCAAGGATGACCTACTTGGGTCAATCCTATAATAAAGTTCATAATAAACCAATTCATTTTAAGAAAAACTTAATAGATTTTACATTTATATAATAGTATCTAGGTATATAAAGATCATAAAAAAATTTGATTATACGGGTTACTATTTTTCAATTTATAGATCTCTCGTTCACTTAATAGATTACAAATTGGCTCCTAGTAAATCATAAAAATAAATGTTTCATCCCATGAAACCATTGGTTCATGGCTAAAACATTTCATGATTGGTTTAATAATGTTACACCATCAATCTATATGAGAAAAAAATTTAGTTTGATGTTAGTACTGTAATAAAAAATCTTATATCACTATTTTAACTAATCATACTATCAAATGAAGTAAATACCAGAAAACATGGAAAATAATTACTTAATGATGATATGTAGATAAACATGATAAATAATTATGCATCATGGCACAATAATCACATAACAAGTTTTATAGGAAATCTTTATAGATAAATAACACATCATGTTAGACAAAAAATCATTCTAATTAAATACCAAATCCATAAAACAAAACATGTTACTAAAATATCTATCATGGTAGATAACAGGCATTCTAATAAACCCACAAGGAACCTCTTTCAATGAAACTACATGTAATGGAATGTGAATATATATATTCATATAATGATGCAAGTAATCATAATTCCTTAAAATATTGTGCCATGTATAAATACTATAAAATCATAAATCAATCTGTAGAAAAATTACACTAATCACTCGATTTGAAATCATAATCCAATTTAACAACAAACAGAACGAACAACAATACCATACCTGACCACTTCAAATTTTCCTCATGTGAGGGTTGATCACTCCATGAAACATATATTTTCCGAGAACTAACATATTCATATTATCACACATACCAGCTCAAATAGTAAGAAAAAAATAAAAAACACCTTTGAAACCACTTTGTAACATCCCAACCTAGGATCCACAGAAACGGTACCCTGAGTCAGGTTCCACATTCCCTCAAGCATGCCTACACATAATTCAGAGTATGATAAATAGTATTTATGGTCTAAAAGTGGTTCATTGGGAGATGATAAATGACAGAGCAATGGAATATGATATAAATAACTAAATAAAAAGGTGGTCATCGCCTAATATTCCATCATGAATGTGTGTCCATATGATACAAAAAATAAATAAGTATTAAACATACAAAATTGTTATAATATAATACATAACATGTAAAATAAAAATAAACAAAATACGTAATGGCTATCCCCATGATCATCCTAAGCTCTAGCTCATTCTCATATTTCTATGCTCCCATGTACCATGTACTAGATAAGAAATAATCTATAGAACTACAAATATGAGGTCTTCTCGAGTACCCTTAATGAAATGGAACCCTAAAAGGGTGTGATATATACAAATAGGTTACCACCAATGGTGTCTAAAGAATAATTTAGTCCATGAATATAAAATATAGTAGTGTGAAGGTATGATAAATACATAGTAAATAAATAAAATTAAACAAATCAGCTCAGGTTCCTACGGGACACCTAGTCGTCCATACCTTCTTCAGAATAAGATGGAAATATCTCACACCATAGTTAAACTATAAATATATAATATTTATATATAATTACTAGTAATATCTGCAATGTAACATAGTTGGATCTATCGTAGGGGTTGAATAAAAATATAGAATGAACCCAAGCATGTTATTTAGATTGACAGATGCATCTTTAAATCTATAAACTAACATTTCTTATATCTTTAAAAAATTATTAATGTTATTAGAAAAATGAAATCCTGATAATTTAATATAGATGGAATCTTGATCTCATCTAAGGTGATCTATAAAAGGATATCAAGTATTGATCTAGGAGCAGTATAAATACTCATCACAATAAGAGTTAATCCAAGTCAATTCAAAAAAGGAATACCAAGTATCACTCTAATCATGGTGCAAATCATGACCCTCTATGTCCTTTCTAGGTATATCACATAGGGGATCAGGTATAGATCATGGAATGGTGTAACCTTCTCTCCACCAAGCTCATCCAAGGTAAATCCCCAAGGGAACCGGTGTTGCTTATGGGTAGGTAAAACATCTACTTGATGATCTTATCCAAGGAATCATATAAATAATACAAGTATCACTCCAAGAAAAATAAAAAACAAGTAAAATATTATCTCATCCATTGTGTTCTATAAAATGTAATCTCAAGTATCGCTCAACGCAAGATACAATCTCAACAGCCTATGATCCCATCCAAGGAATTCTATAAAGAGGAACCTGAGTATCGCTCAAGGCGTTCATGATTTATTTTTATTCATTTAAACATTTAACTTTTACCAAAACTTAGTGTCATATGATAGGAATTTAATATCATATATCCATGCATAACTAATTATGAGTTCATGTCCATGATCATGCCTCATCATAAAATGGGTACAAAGGATAAGGAGGTACATGCTCGCTAAAAATTTAAATTATAATAGAAAATTCCATGTACTTAATCTTTCAATTCATCATTTAAAACATAACCATTAAATTTTTTTACTTGATAAAGTATTGAAACTAAAAATGTATTTTTTAGAATGTTTTTAATGGATATCATGCCAAGGAAAAATAAATTTAGTTTATTTAAAACATCTCTTGTGCTTGAATTTTTCAAACACACCTCAAAGGTGACTGGGATGCCTAAACAAGGCACTAGTAATCATGAGAATTAGAAAAACACCCAAGGAGTGTGATTTATTACTTGTAAAAAACATGGGCTATGATATATAAGTGAGACAACCCATAAGGATGGTTCGAGTCAAAGCGATCAACCTCTAACGGTTCCATTTCAAATCACATCAGTTATATAATTTATGGAATTAGTTCCTACATAATTAATTTCATATTTTTGGGGAAACACATGAAGAATATAGTGTGTGGAACAATGGCATAAATTATAAATAAGAAAGACCATAGGGAAAATCTTTATACCACCTACTTTATAGTTAGGATAGTCGACACATCAAATATCACGCCTTAAATCAAGACGGTTCGAGAGAAATTGAAGAAATAGAAAACCCCCTAAAAATAGGTCGAATTAGATCCCACCATGTTGGAATTTAAGATGGTGATAGAAATAGATAATAGGTTGAATAGTATTTGTATACAGACTAATATTCTTCCAGCATGATGAACATCACTCAAAAAGGAGGTTGGATGATGAAGTTATCATCATGACTAGAGGAGGGAAGTATGAGATCAAGGGGAGGTATTTTTAAATGTGTAAGATAAGGAGAAAGGGAGGAGAATAAATAAAATTAAATAGAGGGAAAATGGTAAATTTTCCCTTTAAATGAGGTACAGGGTTTGGACACATGATTGGCCAAACCGTGCGCCAAATGTGCATGGGAAACTTCCTAGGAAGGGGGCTCGATGGATTAACGCATATGATTTGAGAAACTATGTGCAATCCATGTGTTTCTCCTCTATTAAGAAACCTACAATATCAACATAGACATGCATCCTCATGTACACGGTTAGACCAAACCTTGAAGCACCCTTGGACTCTCTGAAAAGGCTGCATGGTTTCTACGGTAGGGTTGTATGGTTTCAAGAAAACCGTACGCCACTTATAAATTCTCTTCGATTTGATTTTTCTAGGCCCAACTCTCCCGAAGCTCAACAGAACACCTGAGTCACCTCTCAAACCTTTAACCAACTCTAAAAACAACACATTTTAGTGTACAAACTCTCTAAATTTCATTCTAAATTGTGGTTTAAAATTTGGACTATCCACCAAAATAAAAAATAAAGTTCCTTCAAAAAATTTCATATGGTCCAAAACATGGGATGCTACATGGGTAGTGATATCACAACCACTACACACTAAGTATTATCCACATAATAGTAAGGGTTGTGAATTTTTTAAAAAATCATTCATTTGTGTGTTCTTCTACATGATAAATATCTTTTCATCACATCATCATAATCAATATCTATTTCACACTAACCAGTAATAGGAAAATGGTGATAGAGATTTAAAATTTTAGTAACCACTGATTCACTTCCCCCCTCTTATCAGTGCGTAACTCTCTCCTAGTCCTTTCAAGGTTATGAAAAAAATAGTATCGATAAGAGATTATTTGGTATTGGAGTTTGGAGGAGGAAACTATGGGGTTGTGTTAAGATGGTAGGAAAGTGATACATTTGAACCTATGATATAAAATAAACTAAAAATACTAACTATAGTCATATCTAGACACTTTTATCCTGTAATCATAACTTTATTATATATGTATTATAACAAGAGGTCGAGTGTGTTTCCTATGATGAAAAATTATAGAAACTAGAGAATGTATCATGAATCCTATGGTTTATATATATGATATAATTATAGATCTTTTTTTATTTAATTTCATGGTTTTTCCAATAATTATATTGTTTATTTATTGTAATAGAGCTCGACAGGAGGAGGGGTGCAATGGAAACTAAAGTCATATCGGTAGATGATTCATCTTGTATCAAGTGAGACTTGGATAGTGAAATTTATAGAATTCCAATATCAAAATTTATAATAATATTATAGATCTGTATTTGATGGATAGATTAATAATTTACAAGAAGAGGTGGATATAAATTTCCTACTGATACAATTGGAAAGTGATCATTAGATACATCTAGTAGTAAATTTATATAAATAAATACTTGACAGAGATAAATTCTTTTCTTGTAAGATCATGATATAGAAACAATTTATGAATATAAAAAATGTATAATTTAAAAATTAATTTATATGGATTTTACTTATATATAAAATATATATGAAAAATTCATAAATGTATAATTTAAAAATTAATTTATATGGATTTTACTTATATATAAAATATATATGAAAAATTCATATTTATAATATAAATATAAATACTATATATTTAAAAATTATATAGAAAATATGAATTTTTTTATGTTTATTAAAATATATAATTCATGGGAAATGTTAACTATTCATATATCATATATCAATTTAAATGAAAACTTCATATTTTATAATAATAATGTCATAAATTATTTTAATCATTATATATTTAAATATAATTTTAATCTAATAGATGAAATTTATAAATAGATATTGTTTTTTAAAACAATTTAGGTGGATCTAAAGTTATGTGAGCTCATATCAACGAATGGTTTTAAAATAGACCATTATTATGAATGATTAATATTTATTAAAAAATATAAATATTTAATAATTAAAATAATGAAAATTTCATAATCCAAATATATTTTATAAACCTTTCATAATTTAAATATAAATATTTTATATTTTTATGATTTTATAATTGAAAATAAATTATAAATTATAAATATTTTTTAAAATGCATAAAAAAATTATTTCATCCCTCTGTTACTATATGATATTCATATATTGATTAATATGTTTTTGGTTATGGACCTCTTATACTCTGTTCATTTTTTTAGTATTATATATCATGGTTGGTCACCGTAGGGTACAATATCCTCTATCTTATATTATGAGTGTGATGAAATCTCATTGTCAAAAATTTTGGTCATGCAAATAGTAGTTTTTGGTTTGATGTCATACCCTATGATATGGTTAAGTTTTATCCCCTGACATTTCAAAAATGATAAAATGAATTATATTTCATCATATGACATCATTATATCGGTTTTAATAATATTATGCCTAGTTTTGGTGATATCTTTAGTTTAATGCATATCATAATCTATAAATACCATACCATATAATGTGATACATTTCATATCTTATAATATACCAAAATGTACTCTATAAGTTATCACTAAAATGGTTCTCATTTGGCTAAACCAAATCAGAGTATATGATATCTATAGTTTACAACCTATGACATTATGTAGTATAATACAATATCCTATATTGATTAATGTGACATGTTTTTTCTTTATGAATTTATAATTTTCTTATAAAATTTATAATTATAATATATATTTATATATATATATCATTAAATATATGGAGATCCCATAAGGATAGAGAAAAAATGATATATTTTGAAGTTTGCGGAATCCCACACTGAAAATTGGGGAAAACATCCAACGTTTATCCCTTATAAATAAGAGTTTTAGGAGTAGTTATTTTCATAAAAACTCTATATTTGATAAAATAAATTTTAAAATTATATATATATTAGTAAAATGATATTATATTATATATATATACACAGACATATACAAAACAAAACCAAATTAAATATTATAATTTTTTAAATTTAATTAAATAATAAATTGATTAGTTGTATCACCTTGATTTTTTATTTTGAAATTAAAATGGAGTCCTAACTATGAAAAGGTAAAATATTTCACCTAAATTAATCCACCTTTATCCATTTAAGTGGGATTAAATTAGTGTGATACAAACTGATTTCGAGGTATGAAAAAGAATATTTTATTATCATTATGGTATTTTGAATGATATTTTTCTTACCCCTTATTTGGAATCATATTCAATATCATAAGAGAAGGATATTTTTAAATTTATATCCATTTATCCCTAAATATTTGTCTAATCCTCATGCTATATTTCCATCGAGAATCCTATAAAAACTACTTAGAGTGGATCAAATCCTTTGGGATAATGAATTCATTCACACTATAAGATAATATTCAAATTCATTTTATAATGACTTGATCTTACTGTTTTAAATAATCAATAGTGTTTTATATTTAAGAATAAACATTGAAAATGGATTTTAGATCATTGAAAGTGATGAATAAATACATGGTGGAACTCAATACATCAAACACAAAAAGTATTTCTCAATTTTAATATTGGATGAATTTACTTAACATCATTTTTATGTTTTTCTACATTTTGGAGAAAAATAATTAACCCATTCATCAAAATCCAACTTTAAATCCTGATGAAACATTATTTTATGTGATTGTAACAGAAATATTTCATTAAATAAAGAAAAAACTGGAATATTATGACATATTTTGCAAAGTAAATATACCCAAAACCTTTTCCAATCATCTTTATGATTATTTTCAACAAATAAAGTCTACATGAGACTAAAATTCAAATACAAATGAAAATAGGAAGGTATTAATAAATATCATTTCATAAAATATCTGAATTTTAATATGGATTATTTCAATCTAGTATCGAAATAGATTCATAAAATTCAAGTTATACTGAAAAAAACTTTTCTCCCTAAAAATTATAATACCGTAAAGATTTCATATATGTGAAACTGTTGATAAATTTTTACCCATATGGAATGGATTTAGTATGAATATTTTCAAAAAAAATAATGAAGATATTTACTTAGTATAACTAAAAAAATTATTCTTAATGAACAAGAGTCCATGTCGAGAGATGTGGGAATTTAAATACTATTTAATTTCTAAATTAATTTTCTTTTTGGGAAAAGAACCACAACAAATAATCATACATCCCAATAGGAATAGTGAAAAATCAATAAAATGAAAATCCTTCAAAAAAATAAGGAAAGGTTCTTTACTTTTGGAATTTCAAAATATTTTTTTATGGATTTTCATTATCAAAATATAGTGATCACGTCTATTTTGATGTTCATTAATGAAAATCTAGTTATTGTGATATCTAATAATAACATTCCTTAAATGAATACAAGATTTTGGATCAATTATTGTGATATATTTCATTTATATAATAATCATTATTTGTCCAAACATTTGACTATGGTTTTATCAATAAGTTGGTGCATATGGAAAACAATGAAGGTACCAGTTCTACTAATCAATGAAGTGTAGAACTAAATTTTACTTTTGGGAAGAAGTTGAATCTTTTTAACCAACTATAGGTATTTGATATTTGAAATAATCTATCCTATGTTTGAATTCATTTTTAAATCATATTTTAGTTATATTTTAAATTTATTGATGTTATTTTTTATAAGGTTGTATTGTTTTGGGGGAAAGGAAATTAATGTGATGGAATATACAAAATATAATATAATAATATTACTGTGAATTATTAATATTTGATTGGGTATTTTATTTTATAACATGATAATTTAATGTATATTAATTTTAATTTATTAAAATTAATTAATAAATTAAATTAATTAATTTAAAAAATGGATAAGATAAGTTTGAAACATGTGTTGAATCATAGTTATTTCAAAAACATTTTCATAGTGTTGAAAAGAATTATGATATTTCATAATTAGTTCAATATGATATATTTAAATTAAATGGTCTCTTAACACATGGTGGTAAAGGATAATTTATTAATTTTTATTGATGAATTTAGTTTCTATTTATATGCTTATCTTATTTATTAGAAATACAAGGTTTCTTTGCGACAGATTACCTAAGAGGGGTAAATTGAGGCCACTTTTTAAATTAAATTAATTAATCCTCTATGCTCTCACTTTCCTGAAATATTTTGACATAAATATTAGTAGTGTCAAAATTAATTACTACTTAAATATCAAAATCCAATTATCATTCCACTTATCTTTTCCTTGATCTAGTTTTCTCAGTGATTACTTAACCCATAAATAAATTTATCTCTAAAAAGAATATAGAAAGAATACATACAAATACATAATAATTTTCTTAGTTCACCCAAAATGGGATACGTCTAAGTAGAAAAAAAAATAATGTTTCTATTTACCAAAATCCATAAAGTTGCTTTTAGTGGTGGGTTTAGAAAATGTCACTTAAAGCCAAGAGTCACTCTCCTTACATAGTTTTAGGGATAGTTTATTACATCCCAAAGTTCATTACTTAGTTTATGAAATGACATGAATTTTTAAAATATGATAAATTTCCTTCTCTAAATATATATACATCATATTTATGTATAATATATAGTACCAATCACATACACCAAATGATATAAACAAACAAATTTTTTTTTACATCAACATAAAATATTACATATAAAGTATAAATAGACTCTATAAAATTAAAAATAGTATGATGGGGTAATAAATTAATATAAATAACATAAAACAATTTGAAATTATAGTGCATCACAATCTCTAATAATTTTTATATAGATAAATAAAAATGTAAATAAAAAAACAAATAATTAGAAACAAGATTGGAAATTTGTAAAGAAAATTTATGTGACTTTGATAAAAAATGAGTGAATTAATAATGGAGTAAATAATAGATATTTATAGGAAGTATAATAATTATCTTACCATTTTAATAGTAACTTTACTTTGGAATTAATAACTAATGGTTAAAATATTAACCTAACCATTGAAAGTGGTAAAATTCCTAAAGATTAATATTTTTAATGACTAAAATAATTAATTAAAAATATTTGAACCCTTTAAAATGATTTCTCAAATTATGTATCTTAAATAATACACAATTATACATTTTAAAAATTAATGTTTAAAATTATTTAGAAAAACATTATTTTTTGTGTTCAAATTTAAATATTAGAGTTACATAATTTTGAAACATTTTTATTAAAAAATATATTGTATTTTATTATTAGTTATATAATAAATAAGAAATAACAACAAGTATGAATGTAATAGGTTGAATATTATATGATTATTTCATTTTTAAGTTTATAATTTTTTGTATTTAAATTTTTTAAAATGGACATAGTTTTTGGAATAAGTACTTCAGAACTAAATTAAATTGAATTTTTTGTGTTTTTCTAAAAATGTTGATTTTTTAAAGAATAATAAAAAATATGGATTTAAATATAACATTAATTTTATGATATCATTGTTATATAAATATGTCTAAAAATTTATAAAACTTTTGATAAAAAAAATAAACTTTATTTAGTGAGTAAAATAATGAACTTAAAAAAATCTTAATTTCCAAACCTATAAATAAATTTTCAGTACCAATGTTATATTTTATTCTAATAAAATTAAATATTTGATTATTTACTTTATATAAAATATATTCAGAGCTTCATTCATACAAGTGTGTTTAAATATTAATGGAACCTAAATAATATAAAAATCAATAATAGAACATTATTCATAATCATAATCTGAAATAATATAACCTTCAACATTTAATTCAAATAAACCCTCCCACTTTCCTATATAAATACCCCTCATCCTATCCTTATTTATCACTTTAAAAACTCATTAATTTACCAAATAATTCTCACATACCACTTTAAACACCTCTATCCTTGTTTTTATGGCCATGGTATACCCAAAATTCTCTCCTCTGATGGCTCTAAACTCAATCTAAAAAATGTGAATCAAATTGAAAAGTAATTCTTTACAAACCCATGTATTTAAATTAAAATTATTTTCTTATGAATTTTTAAAAATAATTAATCATTAAAAGTAAAAAAATTATTAATTTAATTTTTTTCAATTTTTTTATAAAAATAAAATATTTTTTAAACTTACCTTTTTTAAACTCTTAAAAAACATTTAGTCATAGTGGTTTTACTCTACATAAGTGAATTATGATGTTTTATTTTCACTTATGTATTTCATATAAATTTTTATAAATTGATTTCATGAACTAATATAACATTAAAAACTATATAGATTTAGTTTTATTATTCTATAATTATATGATATTCATTGTAATGGTGATATTAATATTAAACAATCATAGTCTATTCTAATAATCTAAAACATGATAAAAATTAAAGATTCTCTAAATTGTGACTATATATTAAAAAATTGAACTCCTTTACTTCTTTAATGACTTGAAAACTATAACATGACACTTCTTGATCTTATGGATTTGTTAGAAAGTATCATGATTGCTACCACTATATATAAGTGGTTTTTGAACTAGGAACTAATTAACCTCATAAATTTTAAAATTAACAATATTAATTAAATATATTAATAAAAATGAAAAAAAATATATTATAAAAGATAAATAAATATGAATAAGTTTCTAAAATAATTAATTAATAAATGTAACATAAAAATTCATGAGGTTAAATAAATGTACAAAGAAATTAGGAACATCAATTAAGGGTTCTTTCCTATTATTTATCATTCTTGTGGTCATTTTTTCTAACAATATCTATTCTATCTTCTTATTTAAACCATTCATTTATATTATTTATATATTATTTATATATCTCTATTTTACATATACCAATTTGTTCTCCCTTTTTCAGGGTGATATACACATCACCCTAACTTCTGTTTCTAATATTTTCTTTAAATTAATCTAGATAATGGTAATAGTTTTATTTTTTCTTTTTTCATGTTACACCCCTAAAAAGATTATTTTCTTCCAATTATTTTAAAAAAACTATTTTTTTAACGTAAAATATGTCGGTTTTTTTTGGTTTGAGGGAAATTTAATGCTATTATTTATGGAGATATATCTAAATCCTAATATGTATATGATAAATGTTAGTATATGAAATATCCCAGTTTTAAATTGAGGTATGAATCCTTTAATATCATTTTAAATTCTTTTTAAATCTTGTAATATTTCCTAAGGGGATAAATAAGGGTTTTAGAGAGTGTAAGGGTTTTTTGGAGACTGGACCTCCTATTTTTAGAGGAACTAGGTAAGGCACATAGTTTGTAGAAACCATGCGGCTCCACCATGAAACTCACTTTAGGAGGCACATGGTTTTTTAACTATGTGTGGGAGGATTAATAGAAATGAAAAACCTAAAATAAATTGGGTTTTTGTGTCTCACGGTTGGCCCATGGTTTCTTCTAACCATGTTCTGAGCTATGGAAGGGGGTGGAAAAGTTGGATAATGAGAACACACAGGTTGTGCGGGGGTTTTCAAATTGTGTTCATAGCCATCTGAGGGGGGTTTCACCTTGGGAAATATGTGTTTATGGTTGGTACATGGTTTTTAAAACAGTTTAGCCAAACTGTGTGAACCTTTTAAAAGTGTGAAATTTCAATTTTTCCCTCCTAGACTTTTAATACATAACCCACCTATCTTCCTCCCTCAAAATCATAGAAACCACCTCCCATGATATCTTTCCTCCTCCTTGCCTGTGATTTGGGATATCTCCCTCATATGATCTTTTATCATACCATTGTTCTTTACATTGTATCACTCTCATTAGGAATACAAATTTGTTTTCTTTCTTTCTTTGGTTATCTCATCAACAAGGATTCTATATTCTTGTAAGATAATTTGCCTTATTTTCTGGGTGTTTGTTTGTTTATTATGATTTATGTTGTTCTATGTTGAATAAAAGGATAATACTAGACAATTATTTTTCTATCTATATAAGTTGTGTGGTATAGATAATTTACCTAAAAGTATTGATGTCTAAATCAAGAATTGTCATGTCACACATCGAAATTTCCATGTGACACCTATAAAAATGTTAATTTAATTTAATTAAATGTTTGTAACTCTATTAGATACTCCCATAGAACCTTGATATTTTCTAAAGTTTTCTACCTCGACTAGTACCACCCCATTCGGTGTGTTTACTATTTTTTCTAAGAACCTTTATAAATGCCTATGAGACCAAACCACCTCGTAAGTGGGTTTTTATTGTCTCATATTTGAAATGGATAGGATTAATTAAGTTATTAGTGAATTTAATGGACACATTACTTAGTCCTTGTTTAATTATGAAGTGAACTCAGGGATATTTTTATGATTTTGGATGCTTGATTAATTATTACATCATGATTGACTATGGTCACAAACATAAAATTAGCTTTTGTGTGTGTCATGTCTTGATTGATACTTGATTCCCCCATTGTGGATTTATGTAGAAGGGGTCATGGTACACCAACTGATTTGTTGATGCATCTTCCAAGAAAGATACAATACATGGATTTAGTATTTTTCTTATATTTTGAATACCCCAGCTTAGAACCAAGGGTTCCCTATATTTTCATATATTTAATTGAATTATTGTATGATTATCTTTAGATTAATATTGATGTTATATACTTCCTTGGATTATTCCTTAGACTTCTTTCAAGTATCACATTGAATATACCAAGGACTTGTTCCTAAGTCTCAGGTAGGACACCCCCTTAATGTGAAATGCCAAGGGTACACCCCGATGGATTTCACCCAACTTATAAAACTTAAAATCCATGAAAATGATGGAACCTTAAGAAATTATAACTAAATATGTATACCTTGGTTGTATTCCTCAAGTCCTAGCTTTATAAATATAAATTTAAAATGTAAAGTGCTTAGAGACATTCTATCTTAGGTTGAAGTGGGTAGTATCGAATGGGTATCTCATGAGGAACCTAGATCGATAAGGTTTGTTTATTTACTGTCCTTATTACTTATACCAACACACTTATCATCTTATATTCACTTAATTGATAATGCAACACATCACTGGTTGTGGACTACTAAGTTATACTCACATCCTGTCTTGGTTGTCCATTGGTACCCGGACTGATTTCATGGATACAAGTAGGGACAAAGGAAAGTGCCTGACTATGGATGCTGGATTTTCTATAATATTATGAATTATGATATAAGAGTAAAAATATTGTTATCATTATGATATTGGAGATATATTTTTTCTTTTGGTGTACTTTTATATAGAATGTATTATGTATTCATACTAACCTATTCCTTTTACTTCTCAATTTTTTATAGCATCCTGACATCATAATTTTGTATAAGACATTATCTTTTGTCTTGTGATCGCTAATATATCTATATAATTTTATTCCATTGTTTCTAATATAATTATTCATATGATTTATTCATATATTATTAACCATTCTTATCCACTCTAACTATGAGAGTATAGTTTCCCCACTGTACCACTATAAACCCTCACTTCTAGTCGACAGCCTCTAGCATACAGGGAGGTACACTTAAGGCCATGTGGCCACCAAGTCAGGTTACTTATTAGGGAACGAGGACCAGGACATCATAAATTGGTATAAAAGGGTTTCTATTACTTTTTTATCTATTTTTGGAAGGAATAAAGGATATTAGGTTATGTTGGAATTTGGTAATGAGCATGTGTCTGGGAGTAGTTAACCTATGAATAGGGTAATATCCAAGTTTCTTATGATGGGAGTTTATATTATTAATTTTACATACTAAAATTGTATTACTTTCACTATTGGGTGACTCACATGTTTTAGGATGTTATATATTATGAATTTTTACCCTTGACATAGTAAGGCAAGGAAGTATTTTTTTCACGAATCCTTATAGGAACCTAAGGATTTATATGTCATGCATATGACATGCCACGTTTATTTCATTACATGATTTTCCGATTCTTGTGATATGTTCCTTGATTGGTATATCTATAAATTGACTAATCTTTCTTAAAGAGATAAATAATATTGTTTTATTAAAGTGTCTCCATAATCCTAAATGGTGATTTCCCTTATAGCTTGATGGTGGCACCATAACTAACCAATTATGACATGTATTAGCCATGAAACCTAAATTCATGAGATGAAGCATTAGTTGGTTATGGTTAACTAGATGCTAATTTTAATTTATAAAGTTTGTGCCTCTATAAATTGGTATTGGTTATTAATATAATCTAACCATTATATATGGATTATTACATCCTGATGCCATATGTAAAAGGTTGAGTTTCAGTTACATGAAGAGAAAAATTGTAACTTATAAAGTGTAGGACTTTATAACTAGGGAATGGTAATTCACCTACCTAGATCATGACACATATATATTCATATAAAATTATTAATTTAGGAAAAGTAAAAACAAATGGTTGTCATTAAATGGGTATTCTAATTTCAACATAAAGAGTGTTTTCCTCCATAACTTGAAATTTGGACTCCATATAACAAAACCCATATTATGAATACATGGAACTTTGACTTTGACCTGACTTGTCAATGGGTAGTTGGTAGTATATCTTTTATTCCTTATTAATCTTATAAGTTTATTATACATTTCTTTAGGAAAAGTAAAATGGGTATTGAATTTTTGGTAAGAAGGCTTTATACCTGTCATATTATTTTATCAAAAATAATTTATGTTATTAAAACTTGTCTTGAGGTGTGTATTGTATATTGTATATATATTCATCCACAATAGACTCAGGTAAAATTCTAAGAAGGTGGAAATGACCATGCTTCATATGTGTTAGTACCTACACCATTAGTACTACCTACTATAGTGCCACTTTTGGAACCTCTCATTATACTTGATATGGGTACTAATGCTCAGTTTGGGGAGGGTATATTATGGTTAGTGTTGTCTGTGTAGGAATCATTGTGACCTAAATTGATTGTGTCAGATTTGAATAAATAATTCGTATTGAAACACCCAACTACCTATTGTGGGGAAGGTGGCACCTGGGATTCTGATTCATGGATAGAATCCAGGTTATCTATATTTGTGCATCTAGATACAAATCTATAAAAGAGATTCACTATCTCTACAAACATGCTTTAAGGATATTTCAAATGATGGTTATATGTGCTTATATAGGAACAACATCATCTGTTATGGTTTGTAAGGATTTCTAGACATCCTTTTATGATTACTTCCTTATATAGATAGTGAGAGTTTAACAATCTAGGGAGTTTATACAATAAAATAATGGTAATGTGTCCATCATGGAATATTCTACTCATTTCATAGATATCCAATGTTTCATCAATATTCTTTATGGTGATAGATTAACTAAAGAAAGGTGATTTGAGGATGGAGTCATATATGAAATCTAATATCAATTGAGCATGTTCCTATTGAATATCATTACTAATATAGTGAACCAATACCTCATCAATGAGTGTATCCTAAGTGAATTTGAAGGTGTAGGGAATGGTGGTTCAATACCTTGATAAGGAAGTAGCTCTGCTAGAAATAAGAAGCATCATATATAGATTTTTTACTAGGGGAAATAGTATTCATAGTGTGTAACCAAGTAGACATACGATATGTCACCAATGTGGTAGATCAAGACAAATGAATCCCCAGTGTAGAAAGGACCCAATTGAGTGATGGAATTATAGAAATTTGGGTCATCTTTAGTAGTTTTGTAAAAACTTTCCACAAGTTCCTAGTGATAGGGGATTTTAATGAGCTCTAGGTTTTGGAGTG
This sequence comes from Viscum album, assembly GCA_963277665.1. Classification (NCBI taxonomy): domain Eukaryota; kingdom Viridiplantae; phylum Streptophyta; class Magnoliopsida; order Santalales; family Viscaceae; genus Viscum; species Viscum album. Next base: position 1,172,139,230 of record OY728156.1, read on the forward strand.
GGATCATTAGATCCACGTCATGTAGGGAGATGGATTACTATAGGACGATCAGACCATAAAATTATATGAGGTTTAGGAAACAACACTTATGATATTTATTGATAGCATATCAAACATGCTCAAGGTATTCATGTTATATCTTGAGGTCACAGATCTGTCTATATATATATAGTATAGCTTACACCTGAGGAGAAGTATATTTGGTATTCTATAGTATGAGGTACTATCTTAGTAGCCTCAACTATAGTATATAATTTATTTGATATTGGAACTTTAAAATAATTCATATTGATGGAAATTGTTGAAAGTATTGGGCTTGAAATTCAATATTTCTATGGAGTGATGACTCTTAACAGCCCTTTGGGAATACAATGAGAAATTGTATTCCAATACAAGGATTTCCCTCTAAATATTAGCATTTACTGATTCATAGGGAACATTTTCATCGTCAATATGAATGGTCTTGAAATAATTCTCTAGATAGACTGGTTGGATTGCTATTAATCCCATATTGATTTTTATCTTTGTAGGGTGTCCTTCACAACACTTGATATTGGTAACTCTACTCAAAAGAGTAAATGATATTTCCAGGAATGTTGATCTAAACCTGATTAGTATGGGATAAGAAGAGTTTCATCCCAAATTTTTAGTTTTTTTCTAGATGATTCAGGTATCTGATGGACTAATTTTCCTATTATGGTGCATCATTTTAGGTATTTCCTTCTAGATAAATTTTCTAGACTACCTCTAGAGAGGTAGGTAGAGTTCACTATTGAGTTGGTTCCAAAATAAGGATTGATATCTATTCCTCCATAGAGGATGAATCCTCTATATTTTCAAGAACTCAAGAGACAGTTGGAGGACTTGGAAGATAAAGGGTATATACAACCTAGTACTTCACCTTGGGGTTCACTCGTTATTTTTTCCAGGAAGGATGATGGGACTGCAAATCTATGTGTGGATTACTAGTGGTTTAATCAATTTATCCTTAAGAACTAGTATCCTCTGCCTTGAATATATGATATCTTTGATTAGCTTCGAGGTTCATGGGTTTTCTTGAAGATTTATTTGAGATCATGTTATCATCAGGTATGATTTTGTACATCGAATATACCTCATACAGCTTTTTGATGTTGGTATGGCCTTTATGAGTATTCGGTAATATCATTCAGTTTCATGAATGTGCTAGTTGTTTTTATGGAATTAATGAATTGGTTCTTCCACCCGTACTTGTATTATTTTATGGTAGTCTTCATAGATGATATATTAGTCCACTCTCAAACTTGACATGATAATTTCTATCATATTGACATCATGTTGAATATACTAGGAGAGAACCATCTATATGCTAATCTTAAAAAATTTCACTTTTGGATTGATAAATTTCACTTCGTGAGTCACATTATATCATAATTGGGGGTATCTACAAACCTAGAGAAGGTGAGATCTACTATTTCATGGGATCATCCAAAGAATATATTTTATATTCAGAGTTTATTAGGTCTATCTTATTTAGAATTTATCATTCATTTAACAACCTCTTATAATCTTGACCAATAATGGTGTTAAATTCTAATGATCTTAAGATTTAGAAAATTCCATTTAGGAGTTGAAAGAAATACGTGACTCAATATCAATATTGACTCTTCCTGAGCCTAGTAGGGGATATAATATATATTATAATGCATCAATAATTGGTATTGGAGCTATTTTTATGTAAGGGGATTGATTCGTGTAATATGGGTCTCTTTAGTTGAGGCCTCATGAGTGAAATTAACCAATTTATGACCTGTAGTTAGCAGTAGTAGTTCAATTCCTTACATTTCTGAAGACATTAATTATTGGGGGAATAGTTTATTGTATACATGGACCTTAAAATTTTAAAATACATATCCACTCAACATTAATTAAACCTCATATAGTGAACATGGGTTAAACACTCGCATTCCTTCAATTTTCAGCTTTCTTATATTCCAAGAAAAAGAAATATAGTGGTGGATTATCTGAGCTAGAACACTAAGACACAAGATATTCTAGAAGCTAGTAAAAAGTAGATGATGATGGATATTCTTTCTAAGGTACATAAATAGGTTCATAAGTGTCACAAGAATCTTTTTCTTATAGGTTCCAAAGTGACATCGTCAATTTGGGATCAAGTGAAGGTGAAAGAGATTTTAGATCACAAAGTCTTAGTTCTTAGGGAAAGTATTTCAAGTGAGGACCCACTACCTGGTTGGAATGTTGAAAATGTTGATATCTTGTGTATTCATGGGATTATTAAGGTACCTGGAGAAATTCTAGGGGAGATAATTTGATAATCCCATGCCTCAAAATGAGAATTGCATCCTGAACTTACTAAGATGTACATGACATATGCCTTTAATATTGGTGGCCTAGTATGAAGATGAAAATAGAATGTTTTGTTAAACAGTGTTCCACCTATTGGGGGAATAAGGTAGAACACCAATCACCTATAGGTATTTTATATCTATTTCCCATCCATGAGTGTAAATGGTATTACTTAACTATGAATTTATTTATAGGATTACCAAAATACCCTCATGTTAGTGATATTGTACGGATAATCGTGAACAAGTTGATGAAGGTCACTCATTTATTTCCTATCAAGGAAACATAATCAGTAGATGAAATTGGAATTATATATGTGGAGGAGTTTATATACCTTCATGGGGTCATGTGTAGCATTATATTAGATAGAAAAACTCTTTTAACATCATGGTTGTGGAAGGGGTTGTAGAAGGATATGGGTTCAAAGGTGATTTTGAGCACTACCTATCACCCTTATACTGATGGTTAGTCTAATCACACTATACAGGTTCTAGAGGACATTATCGACGTATAATTATTTGATTTTCAAGGTTATTGGGAGATAAATTTAATTATTTTTGAGTTCTGTTATAAAAATATTTTTCAATAAACTATATAGATGGATCCTTGTGAGGACCTATATGATTGTCAATGTCGATCAAATCTATGTTAGTTAGAGGTAGGGGAGGTAGTGCTAGTGGGACCACATCTTGTTCAAGAATACATCAGAGGTAGTGCTAGTGGGACCACATCTTCTTTCATGTTTCTCCTAGTCTAATTCATTGAAACATTCATAGAAAATGAAATTCATCACCATAATTCATTGATTATTTTTAGATTCTATACAGGTTCAAATCAATGGATTATTAGATATCTCTTCCTCTGATATACAGAGATATGAATGATTTATTTCATGTCTCTTAGTTTCATTGTTACTATTTAGACTTGTCTCCTTCCCTTCATCCTAATGAGGACGAGTCAGATGTTGATGATTATTTTGGGGAGTATCCTAGTTGTATTATTTATCATTGAATTAATACTCTTTGAGGTATGTTAGTTCCTCTAATTTGGGTGATATGGAATCATGGTTGTGTATTGGATGAGACCTGGGAGAGAGAGAAAGAATACTTTCTCAATGGCTAGAGTTATTCTCATATGCAGATCAACTAAACTCAGGGAAACTCAGGGATGAATTTTTTTAAGGATGGGTGGTTGTAATATCTTGGTTTTCATTTAATTTATGAATCCCTTAATTTTATATTAAATCACTTTTTCTAGTCTTGCAATATTTATTAAGGGACTAAGAAAGGTTTTGGGAGGATCCATGGGTTTTTCAAATCCCCAAGATTTAGTTTTTTAGAGGAATAAGAAAAGGTGAACGATTGGAACATAGTTAGTAGTGATTGTGAGACTCAACTATGTGGACCACTTTTAGTGGAATATAGTTTTTTTAACTGTGTGATGGAGACAACATGGCCATGAAACCCCTATAATAAATTGTAGGTGAGGATCACACGTTTGGAACATGGTTTCTTCTAATTTTGCACTTAGTCATGTGATGGGGTGGATAAATTGGATAGTGATAATGCATAGGCTACACATATTATGTCAACATACACATATCTCTGAGAGGGGTTTCACTTTGGGAAGTAGGGGGCACAAGGTTGGTGCATAGTTTGGAAAACCATGCATCCAAAATGTGAAACCCTGTAAAACAGGTGAAACTATAATTTTTCCATTCTATAATTTTAACCCTTAACTCCCCTTTTTTCCTACCTCAAACACATAGTAACATCCCCCTATGAGATATCTCCTCCTACTCACCTAATCTTTAATTTAGATCACTCTCTATAAGATTATGGATTCACTTTATTACTTTCTTTGGTTATATCACCATCATGGATGTTATCTTCTTATAGGATAATATTCCCTATGGGCAAGATGTTTTTCTTTTTCATCCAATTTATCTCATTACTTGATGAATCAGAGGCTGAAACTAGAGAATGGGTCATATACCAGTACATGTTTATCGGTCTATCTCTTTTTCCAAAAAAAAAATTATTTCTATATCCTGCGTCATCATGTCTTATTCTGTACTTTCCAAGAAATGTCTCTAAAAATGTTAAAAAAATTAATTAAATGTCTTGACCTTGAAGAGATACTCCCAGAGACCCTTGACATTGTCAGAGGTTGTACAAATAGACTAATACCACACCTTGGGGTTTTTTTATTACATTCCCTTAACGTAACACCTCGAGATTTTATGGAATATTTTATTTCCATTAAATTTAATTTCTTTGATATCTTGTGTTACACACAAGACTGATTCTAAAACAAAACTGTGAAGTATTATTATATTTACATTATAACTGAACCATTAAATTGGTGAGAATAAATATTATTAAACAAATTAAAAAACATATAATGTTTCAATTCATTTCTACTGTATTAATTAATGCTTTGTAATTAATCACTCATTTTTTAGTGAAGTTATTTTATTCTTCAAAAACATGTTTTCATAAATAAATGGATCTTATTGATTTATATGAGTAAAAATTAAAATTAATTTCAATAAATTTTAGAAACTATGTGTGGAAAAATGAATTTTGTTTTTGAATTCTTCCCTTAAAAATTATCTTTGGATGGTTTATTGATATTTTTTCAAAAAGATTAATTTTTCAATGAATAATGAAGAAAACTAATTTTTCTAAAACTATCCTTCTCATTAGATTAAAAAGAATATTTATGATTTTAATTTGATCAAAAAATAAATTATTTTTTATTTATTTATATATAATATAATTAATTGAATTTTAATTATCCCAATACATTATTTTTGTATAAGTACATTTTTGTCTTAAAAAAAAATTTCAACAAAATTGTTTTCGTTGCGATTTTTGGGGTTAACTTTATATTAAATTAATCCAATTATGTGATTTGAATCTTGAAAAAATAGATTCCATATTTGGAATAAGTGGGCCCAAATTTGTTAAATATTTCCCTTTTATTTTTTATCATTATTAACACTGACTATAGTAATTTTATTACCATAGTAAGGGTAAATTGAGTAAATTATGTTAAAAATAAAATAATAAGGAATATTAAATGACCCAACAACTTGCTCAAATTTTATTAGATCGGTTAAATTCTTACATACTCATCCAATTTTCAATTATATGACCATTGTTTCATTTGGATGAGATTATGACCTTTATAGTATTTTATTTCAAAAAAAGTAAAACATGTCATACTCATGTTTTTAATAATTATATTGTTTTAATATGGTGTTAACCAAAGGATATGTTCTACTATAAATATTTTTTTTAAATATAAAATATTTATATTCATCGTGATAATTTTTATAATTTTTATTGAATGAATAATTACCTTAAATTCTTTAACAATGTTGACACGGTAATTATTCAATTAATGGAAAAATATAAAAAATAATATTAAAAATATTAAAAGTATTATAATTTTAGATAATTATGGTTTTCCATAAATTTTATAAATTATAATGAAATTTTGTGGTGTTTTAAAATAATATTTTCCAATTATATGTGTTTTCATGATGTTATAAAGTCAAAGTAATGAATAGTGTCAAAATTGACAATAATGATATTTTATGAAAATAATATATTATTAAATTATTTAAAAGATAATATTATTATATAAGTACAAAAAATATAATATATTATCTAAAATTTTATCCCACGTGAATTTATATTCCATTTTTAAATATTTCTCTCCAGAATATTCTTATTATATTTTATTCTTTTAAGAAATTCAAAAAAGTGCCCCTCACCTCAATTATAAAAGTCAACCTCCTCCCTAACTTATTTACATCACATTGATCCTTCTATGTTTACCATACACTGAAAAATTACCTTCTAAAATTCCTTACTCACATTTTAGAGGTGATGGTATTTCCAAAAGACCAACCCTATATCCCTTTAGAGAAGATCTAAAGGAGTTATTTCCAATATAAGGTAATTGCCTAAACTGATCTCTTTATTTTTCTAAATTTCCTTAACTCCAATAAATATATTATATTTATAATAAAATAATAAATCCAGTATCCTTAGTATTTTTAAATGTTATTTTTAAATTTAAAACACCATTATACACCCTCTTTCTCACAAAACAACAAGTGAAGGTATCGCTCTTTCATACATACGACTTATCATCTCCACATAGAAATACAATAAGTTTTTCCTCACCATATTTTATGGATGGTTATTATAATGGTTTTAATTTTTATATATTATATTTATAAAATAATTATAATTATTAAATGATAATATCATGTATACCTTATTACCTTTTAAATCATTGGCAAACAATAACGTCGCTCATGTGTATGTGTGGACTACCACCTCCACGAAGCGATATGATTCATTTTTAATTTATATTTTACTTGGATGTTAATAAGGATAAATTTTATGAATAAATATTATATATAATAATTATTCTATAAATGATCCTTATTATTTACCTACCTTTCATTCCATCCGTCAAAAAATGAAAACAACGTTCAGGCATACGTATGGCATACCAACTCCATAAACGGTGTAGTTCATTTTCTATCTCTGGAACTTATGAATTACTCTAAATATATATATGATCAATATATATGATATTTATATCATTATAAAAATTATATATATTATTTAACCATTATCAATGTGCAAGGAAAAAACTACCAAACCAAAACATATGTGAAAATTGAAGAAGATATCACCCAGAAAAGTGATTTTAAAATAGAATTGATAAAAAAATGGAACAAAAGGATATAAGTAAATAATATGTTCTATTATATATATTATTATAGTTTCTTAATATATGTATAATAAATATTAATTTATTATACATCAGGTTCCAATGTATACGAAGGAAGTCGGGCCTAAGGTAAGGCATTTTCATCTCACTTTTATTTTTGGGGGACATATGCCTTATACTTTACATGTTTCTTTTGTGTGGTTTCTATACTATACTTGAATGTATTTTATTATTATCATAATGAAAATTGTGGGAAACAAATTTCCATATAAATTTATTTCTTTCATGGTTCTGTTGATTCAAAAGTAACCAAAGTGGTAAGGGATTATTCCACAATCTCATCATTGTTTATGATTGTTTATTTTCAAGTATCATCTAAGGAATATTTCTCTTCCATTTCTATTTTCCCAGATAATGTTTCCAAAAAGGTTATTAATATTCTCCTAAAAATGTTTAAAATCATGTTTACCCATGTTTAACTTTTTTAAAAATAGTTTGAAAGTAATGTTTTTTTCATTTTCCAAATGAGGTACTTTGTGAATTTTCTAACAAAAATATGGAAACAATGTTTTTTAACTTATAAGAAATGAGTGGTTTTCCCTTATTAATTATTCCTCAATTATTTTAACATTAATTTATAAGTTTACAATTTTATTTTAAAAGAATTATTTTCACTTATAACTGTGCACCTTTTTAAAAGATAAGTGGTTTTAAAATGGAATGTTATTTGCCTAAATAATTATTCCAAGCGATCATTAAAAATTATTTTTCTATCTAAGATGAAATCATTTTATGATACTTAAGATTTACTTGGGATATGATCCAAAGATACCATACGTATTTTTTCTGGATGGTTTGTTTTTATGATGATATTATGTTGATGAAACTCATTCCTTTTTCCATTGGTTATACTTTGATAAAATGTTTATGAAATTCATTTATTTCCATGAAATTTGGGATGATGAATGTTTTATGATCTTGTGGTACAAATATGTGTGATTTTATTTATGTTATGGTCGGTTCATATATCTACCAATAATGCATTATGTAAAAATGGATAACTCGGGAGGTAAATATGTTATGTGGGAACTTGATTTCATGTTCACAATTTTATATGTGGATCTGGATTTCATGTCCATAAGTTTATCTATGGACTTGGATTTCATGTCCATAATTTTATGCATAGACCTGGATTTCATGTCTATAAAATCATGATTGGACCTTTTCTTATGTCTATAAATTTATTTGAGGTCCTGATTTCATGTCCATAACTTACACTACTACAAAACTGGCCATTAACAGAACTAAAAATGGCCTTTATTAGTGCTAGAGAATCACTGACTACATGAGTGTGGTTAAAAGACCAAGTTTTTATCAATCCTAAAAAAAACTATTAAAGGGGTCCTTTATCAGTGTTTTAATTTAGTGCTGAAAAAGTATAACATTCTCCGAACTTATAAAAGAACTGATAAAGTATACCTTTATCGGTTCTTTTAAAACCACTAATAAAGGGCAATACTGCAGTGTGATGCAACAGCACCCCGCGCCACCATAAACATGAAAGAAAACAAAAAAAATAAGTACCAATATTGGATTTAAATGAAATTAAATTTAAAACACAAACATAAGAAAAAAAACACCATATTATATACATTTTAAAAATTAGTTTATACAATTACATAAATAAAAATTATTACATACATTCAAAAACATTAATGTTTCTTTATCCATTAACCCTGACCCGACTCATTCAATTGCTAAAAAAACCTCCCATCCTCGGTAAAAATAATGTACCTGTATAATAAAAAATTTCTTATGTTAATAACAATATAAAGAAATAAATTAACATAAAGTGTTAATTTTACAAAAATTGATGTCAATTTTAAATAAAAAACACACTTAGAGTCATACCAGTCATGTCATGCATAGGATTAAGGTGAGTTTGATTCTAACACGTCTCAAATGACTTTGGATCGTTTTCCTAAAGTATAGAAACAATATGAATGTTTTTTCTCTATTTTGAGTACGTCAACTGGCTTTTCTACCAAAATGTCATTTTAAATAAGAAACGCGCACTTTTGACTCATTATGATCACATCATGTATTAGTTTGACATGAAATAGATTCTTAAATGTCACAAATGACTTATGATTAATTTTCCTAAATTATCATTAAAATCCAAGAATTTTTTATTAGTTTTCAGTGAGTGGCACTTTTTGAACTAAAATGTCAATTTTAAACTGATAATGGACACTTTGAGTCATACTGTGCACATAGTGTATTAGATTGTAGTGAAGTTGATTCCTATACATCAAAAATTACTTATGGATCATTATTGTAAAGTATCAAAACAATCTGACTATGTTTTCTTGGTTTTGAGTAGGATAGTTTTCCATTTTACTAAAATTGATGAAAATTTTAAATAAAAAGATTCACTTTGATTCATACCGATCACACAGTACATCAAATTGAGGTGATGCTGATTCCTACACATCACAAATGAGATAGGGATCATTTTCATAAATTTTTAATACAATATGACTGTGTTTTCTCAGTTTTGAGTATGTCACTTGTCTTTTTTACTAAAATGTCATTTTAAAATTGAAACATGTACTTTGACTCATACCGATCACATTTTGTATCAGATTGAAGTGCAGCTAATTCTTACACATCTAAAATGACTTATGGATTATTTTCCTAATTTATTTAAACAATGTGAATGCATTTACTTGGGTTTTACTAGGTTAGTTGGCCTTTTACTGAAATTGATGATAGTTTTAAATAAAAAGACGTAATTTGGTTCATACAGGTCACATTGTGTGTTGGATTGAGGTGTGATTGATTTATACGCATCCCAAATTTCTTAAGAAAAATTTTACTAAATATTAAAAATAATATGAATATGTTTTCTTGGTTTTGAGCATGTCACTTATCTTTTTTATTAAAATGTCATTTTAAAATTGAAACATATACTTTGACTCATATCGATCACATTGTGTATCGGATTGAGGTGAGTCTAATACTTACATATCAAAAATTACTTATGGATCATTGTCCTAAATTATTTAAACAATTTTAATTATTTATCTCAGTTTTGAGTAGGTCAGTTGGCCTTTTTACTAAAATTGATGTCAAATTTAAATAAAAAAATGCACTTGGAGTCATAGCGGCCACACTGTGCATCAGATTGATGTGAGGTTGATTCATGCACATCTCAAATAACTTATGGATAATTTTATTAAAGTATAAAAACAATTTGAATGTTTTTTCTCAGTTTTGAATACGTCGCTTGTCTTTTTTACTACAATGTCATTTTAAAATTGAAACATGCACTTTAACTCATACTGATCACATTGTGTATTGAATTGAGTTGTTGCGGATTCCTGCACATCAAAAATGAATTATGGATCATTTTTCTTAAATTATTTTAACAATGTGAATGTGTTTTATCAATTTTGAGTAGGTCAGTTGGCCTTTTACTAAAATTGATGTCAATTTTAATTAAAAACATGCACTTTGAGTCATATTGGTCAGTCTGTGTGTCAGATTGAGGTGAGGATAATTCATGCATGTATCAAATAACATATAGATCATTTTACTATTGTATAAAAATAGTATGAATTTTTTTGTTTGGTTTTGAGTATACTAGTTTGTTTTTTATGAAAATTGATATCAATTTTAAATAAAAATTCACTTAGAGTCATACTGATCACACCGTGCATTGGAATGAGGTATGACTGATTCTTACACATTCCAAATGACTTATGGATCACTTTATTAAAGTATCAAAACAATTTTAATGGTTTTTATCATTTCTGATCATGTTACTTTTCTTTTTTACTAAAATGTCATTTTAAACTTGAAACACGCACTTTGACCCATATGGATCACATCATGTATTTGTTGGATGTGAGTATTCTTCCTAGAAGTTACAAATGATTTATGAATCGATGATATAAATTTTCAAAAAAAACTGAGTGCATTTTCGTAGTTTTCAGTGAGTGATATTTTTTAAATTCAAATGTCAATTTTGAAATAATAACAGACACATTGAGTCATATCAGACACATCATGTATCAGATTTAGGTAAAGCTAATTCTTACACACCAAAAATGACTTATGGATCATTTTATTAAAGTATAAAAACAATATGAATATTTTTTATAGGTTTTGAGTATTCTAGTTGTATTTTTTAGTAAAATTAATTTCAATTTTAAATAGAATTAATTACTTGGAGTTATAGCGGTCACATCATGTGTCGGATTGAGGTGTGGTTGATTCCTACATGCCCCAAAGTCTAAAAAATTCCTAACTATCAATGTTACCATGATTTCCATTTACTTTATTTGTTGAACTTCCAAAACTTCATCAGAATCTTTGAACAACCCACATCAACTCGAAAAAAAAAAGAATCCACCTTTATGAGAAAACAATTATTATGAGTAATACTAAAAAGAAATAAATTAAATATAGATATGTAATAATAAATTAATTTTAGGGACAATGATTTTACTATGAAAATATCAAGAACACATTTTTTATTGACTAGTAGAGGGAACTTCAAGGAAATTGATAAATGTAAACACTATAGGGGTAAAAGATTTTTAGGGAGAAGAAGTATGTGGAAGTGTTGGTGTAGAAAGGCATGAAATATGGATAGAGTAACCCAACTAAAACAAAAGAATCCACCTATATAAGGAAAAAATTATTATATGATTAATAATAAAATAAAATAAATTAAATAAAAATATGAAACAATAAATTAATTCTATAGAATATTCTTTTTCAGTGAAAACATCAGGATTACCTCTGTAATTGAGTAGAGGAAGCATTGTTTCTATTCTTATAAAATAAATGGAGGTAACTTGAAAGAGAGTGCTAAATGGAACACTTCAGGGGTGAAAATTTTTTGAGGTATAAGAAGTTTATAGAATTTTTTGTGTAAAAAGGCATGAAATATCGAATTGAATCCACTCTCGAACAAAAGAATCCACCTGTAATGGGAAAACAATTATTATGTGAGTAATACTAGAAATTAATAAATAAAACTTAAATATAAAAAAAATCATCAATTCTATTGAAAATTATTTTACCATGAAAACATCAATATTACCTCTGTAATTGATGAGAGGTAGTTTTTTTTCTCTTCCTATAAAGATAGTGGAGGTAACATGAATGAAAGTGATAAATTCACCACTATAGGGATGAAATTGTTTTTAGGGAGAAGAAGTGTGTGGATGTTTTGGTTCATAAAGGCATGAAATATGGAAATCTCACCCCAAATAGAACAAATTAATCCACCTATATAATAAAAAAATATTATTTAAGTAATACTAAAAAAAATAAATTAAACATTAATATGAAATAATATATTAATTTTATGGACAATGATTTTACTATGAAAAGATTAACTTTGTGATTGAGAAGAGACAATATCATTTCTCTTCATGCAAAGGCATGACACAAAGATATAAATATTCAAAAATAAATGAACTCTTCAAGGAATAATAAAAATTAAATCAAAGTTCTATTATATAATTTTTCAGAAATATAGAGAAAGTATATCGTAGCATTACCTTTACATATTTTCAAAGGGTTTCCTTCGTTATAGTTTGTTCTTCCAAGGGATTGGTAATATCATCATATATAGAATAAAATATATGTATTCATATTAAAATATTTAATTTATATTATGTTAATTTAGTAGAGAACATATAATATTATGAGGGAAAATATAATATATGAAAAAATACTTTTACCTTCTCATTGAACACTCTATTTATTTTTAAAGGTTTCAAGGATTTGATTCCTCTATCAAGAATCCAAATCCCCACATTGTGGTCCTCTCTAATGTACTATACATTATCTACATTGGGAATGAAATGAACTGATTGTGATATCCCAATGAAAGGTTCACCCTCGATTGAATTTTTATCTGACTCGACATTTGTTTTAGTCTCCAGTAGGATAATCAAACAATTGTTATTTATTGGATTAAAGACATAAAATATTTAAATTGCTTGTGATTCAATTATTAATGGCTCTTCTTTTTCTCATTCCACACTAAAATTCACCTTCACAAATCCTATTTCATCAACTTTTACTCCATTGATATTTTTAACCCATTTGCAATGAAAAAGTTTAACCTAAAATGTTGTATAATCCAACTCATATATTTGTTCGATAATTCCAAAATATGACATATTTTCATAAATTAGATTTTTATCCTTAGAACCAGATATGTGCATCACTTCATCCATAAGCATAACACAACTATTTTTCATCATACTAATGTCATTGTTTTCTTTTGTATAGAATGTATAAACATTGATTATAAAACTAGTGTAAGATATAACATTTTAATTCGGTCCTCTAGCTAGCCATTGAAGTCGTTCAGCGATTGTATTCATATTTTTAGATAACTCCTTATAAATTTGATCTCTAAACGATCCTATAAACTATTTATTATGTGAATTTTATATCCATCCTTGAGCCCTTGATGGATTAAAACCTCTATAAATTTATTTGTATTCTTCAATGTATCGATAAACATCTTCACTATTATTTAATATGTAAGTATTTTCTTTCTCCTACTCTGTCAAGTTAAATGTAATAGCATATCTTCCAGAAATCCCTTCGCCCATAATGCACTTTCTATGATGATACATTGAGAGTTTTATACTTTCAACATCTGATATGTAATAGGTATAAAATTAAATAGCTTCTTCATGAATATATCATTCTGCAATACAACCATCTAGATGACTTTGATTCTTGACATACCTTTTCAAAATCTTCATATACCATTCAATGGGGTACACCCATATGTAATGGACATGACCACATAGTTGAACCTATCTAACCAAGTGAACCATCATATTGACCAATATATCAAAGAATAATGGTGGGAAGACCATATCTAATTCACATAATGTTGCTACAATCTCTTTATTCGTGAAGGTAAACTTTGTCAGGTCTACTAATTTATTACATGTGGATTTGAAAAAAAGATGAGTCTGGTCAATGTACATCGTACATTTTGAGGTAGAATTAAACAGAGAGAAAAATCCATTAAATCTTGAATCAAAATATGATATTCATGTTATTTTAATCCTTGTAATTACAAATTAGTCATCAACATGGTATTCTTGATATTTGATGAATACCCCGATGGAACTTTTATACTAGTAAAGAAAAAAGAAAAATTGTAATTTTTCTTATCTAGATAGATTTTAAGCTACTGGAGGAAGAGAATTCCATATTTTACCCTTCATTGGTTCCAACTCTTCCCTTATCCCCATTTCAATTAAGTCTAACCTAGCCTTGATGCCATTTTCATTTCTTCAGGAAAATTTAGTAACGTACCAATAATACTATAAAATACAGTTGTTTACATTAAGGACATCTAGAAAATGTATGACATACAAAAAATTCTAATATGATAATACAGAGAAGATTTATATCTTCATAATACCATATTTTTTAAGGTTTTTTTAAAAAAATTTACCAAAAACAGTGCCAATATTTTAAACTTTTTTGTATAGTTGATCAACCATTATTGTAGATGTTGTTATGCCTTCTTTGATATTTCCATCAAATGTTGTCTTCCAGGATCGGAATTTATGTCATCAAGGTAAAAATTTATGATTTCCTAAAAATATATTCTTCGTTCAATGTTTTAATCGAAATGATTATGTGCATTTTACATGAATGGGGCACCCCAACATTCCTTTAATTCTATAACCTAATAAATTTTCCTAATTGGGGAAGTCATTTATCATTCCATACAACATGACCCTCAATGTGAATTATTCACTTCTATGAGCATCATACATTGTAACACTTGTATCATACATAAGTTTTATATCTTCAGTCACTGGAGACAAATAGACATCAATATCATTATTGAGTTTCTTTGGTCTAGATATAAACAGAGAAAACATATTTTATTTTTCATTCAAGAATAACTATGGAAGAAATTTATAATTTACCAATATGATAGACTATCTACTATAAGTACTACTCTGTACAAAAAAAATATTTATTCCATCTATAGATAATGCAAGACGAATATTTCTCAGCTTATCTCTAAATTTAGGAAACTCAAAATAATTTTTATTCCACTGAGGAGAATATGTTGGATGATGTGGGTTCCTATATTTAATTTTTGTATATGCATTCCATGTTAATTTTCTCATGGTTTCTTTACATCCATATAGTCTTCTAAACTATAAAATTATAGGAAAGTTCCATACAAAATTTAAAGCACTTGATTCATTTTTCTTGTGTCATTCTACACCACACATAAGTAATTTTATGAGTGATTCATGGTCCTTGAGAAATAGTATTCATTCATTTGGACAAGAATTTATTTTTCTAGAGATCATTCCCATTGAAATTAACATTTTTTTAGGATCATATTTTTGGCATGGTAGTTCATTTTCTTCTAGTACAATATCTTTCAAAATACCAAGTAGTTCTGTAAAGTTGGTGTCACTCCATCTGCTATCAGCTTTCAAATTATATAACTTCAATACACCTAATATTGTTGTGTATTTAGTAAAAATGGTATATAATGGTTCTTGGAATAGATATTTAACTCCTCAAAAAACTTTGGACAATCACGAAGGTCATCTTCAATTCGCATTTTCATTTCTTCTATGCGATCTCCATCATCTTTTACAAAGGTATTCATATCAAATGATTCATAAACCATAGTATCATACCAATCTATGTCCACATTCAATTTTCCCTCATGTTTGGTCCAACATTTATATCTTTGATTTATTCCATAACAAATCAAATGTTCTTCCAACTATTCCAGACTAATTTTTCTTGAATAAAAATAATGTAAACATGAATAGAGAATTTTAGAAGGGTCGTCTCCATGATATCTTGCAAACTTGATGAACTATTTAACTTTATCTTCATATTCGTTTGTCAAATGATTATCATGCATCAATTTTCAGTTCATATCCATCCTATTGGTTTCCTGAAAGATTAATTTTATACAATATATAAATAAATACACGTAAGATATTCATTATTAAAAGTGAAAGTTATAGATAATTATATTAAGGGAAAATCAATATTTTATTTTTTCTAATAATTTCATTATGTTGAAGAAAATGGGTAATTGGATTTAAGAAAATAACTAATCCACATCAAATCTATGTTAAAGACTCTAAAAAATGAAAATATAATATAGAAAATTAAGAAGTAATAAAAAACTAAAATATTATAAACAAGAATAATAGACTCGTATACCATCAACTAGATCAGTGTTTTCATGGATTGAGGAATAACGCTAATGATAAAAGGGGGAGAACAATAATTCGTTTTGTATCATTATGATATATTTTGAAATAAAGGAATAAATCTTGGTTTAAAGGCATTAATACTTCGATGAAGGTAAATATGGATCATTTCTACTAGAATATCTGAGCACCTAGATATTCCAAATCCAACAATAAGGGTTGTTGGGATCTGAAAAAATAAAGGGAGATATAATATAATCATTAATAACATCACAATCATTAATCATTAAAATATTATAAATATTATTTTATTTTTGTAGATAATGGAAAGTTACTTGACTACATCACTTTCCTTATGACCTAAATTGGATAAAGATAATCTCATATCCAGAAAAAACTTCTAGAAGTAGTACAAACACTAACATATTACATTATACCAAGATTTGAAGTTAAATTTTTTAGAATCTCTTATACCAGATTATTAACCATGTAAAGAGAGTGAGGGTGACAAGGATGCCTATAGAAGGCACATAGGGGATGCATCATATTTCTAATGAATCATGTTATTAGTTATATCTCTGATTTGAGGATACAAGATGACAACATGGATGATTACACTATGTTGAATCATCTCAAATAATATGATAATGAGTGGGAGATAAAGGAATATAATAAATGATATTGTCAATAAACATTATAAGTGTAAACCGGAAGACGGATTGTGTAATGACTATAGCCTGAATTACCCAAACAACGCCATGTCAGATCATCATATGACCGATAACACATTTCAAAGTCACCAATGTATGGTTTAAACTTTGGGTGTAAAAAGCATAAATGGAAATAGAAACAATTAGTACCATAGGTCAAACAAAATTCAAGCATGACCCTTGGATTTAAAGGACATGCAGACCCAAAATCATCATTACCCGATAATGGCATTACTGTTAGACAAACAACTATGGAAATAAATGATGCAATAGCAATATAGACATACATAAATGTCTTGTATAAAAACTCACTTATAGTCTATAAGAAATATCAAATAGATAAGAACATGATATTCAAACATAATGTGAACTAATGGCACCATAATGATTCAAAAAGTGAAGGATTGATGTGATAAAACCACATGTCTTTAACTAGGGATGGACCCTTTGATTCTACATCATAAGAAATCTAAGGACCATAGTGAATTCAAAGAGGAACTAAAACCTATGATACATATAAACAATAGATAAACATACATCACTCCGCTAACTTGGTTCTTGAAAAATAGAATCTGAAGATGCATTCCCACTTAGGTGTCCATGAAAGGTATCAGCATATATATAATCATTAGGGAACCACCATTAGGCCTTAAATAATTAGTCAATAAACAAGAATATACATGGAAATTTCTACACATTTAAATACATATATGAAAAAATTATTCAGTAAGATGATATAAAACATAATAGTAAAAAAAAATTAATAAATCCAAGGATCAGTGTAATATATAACCAATAAGATTATATATCAAGAGGCTCCATACATAGGTAGTTAATCAAACAACAAATCATAAACAAATCATTCTGTTAATAATCTAAAATCAAAATAGAATACAATCACTGGGCCACAAATAATGAAATCGTTAAAGATAAAATAAAAAACCCAAAAATACACACAGAAAATTGGAAGGAATACCTCGCTAGGTTGAAGAAAATATGAGACCCACTTCAGAAACCCTAACTGAAATCGAATAGAGGGTGTCAGACGAGATGTTCGACCAAATAGAGGCAGTTGAGTAGTGTGATTCGAGCTTTGATTCACCTTGGAGGAGCACTAGAAGCAGGTGGATTCTGTGGAAAGCTTATGATATCATGAAGGGTTCATAAATGGTTAGGGATTTTTAAATAGATCGGGACACTTTTATCAATGCTTATAAATAAGCATTAATAAAGAGTACTTTTATCAGCACTTAAGTAATAAGCGCTGATAAAAGGACTCTTTAACAGCATTTTTTATTGCTAATAAAGGTAGGTATTTATCAATGCTAAAAATCACTGATAAAATAAATCTTTATCAGTAACAAATTTATAGCACTAATAAATATTCATTTTATCAGCGCTTTGTTTAGCGCTGATAAAGACACATCTTTATCGGCATGAAAAAAGTGCTGATAAATATGTTTTTTTTAGAATTTATTACTTAAGAACTGATAAAGAATTTATAATTATAATTATAAATAAAAAATTAAATATTTATATATACTTAATAAATATATATATATAAATATAGTAAATATATTCATTATAATTTTATATTTATTTATATATAATTATAGACATTTTTAAAAAAATATTATTTATATCATTATATATATATGTATATACATACGTATATATATAATTAATAAATATATAAAAATATATATATATATAGTAAATATATTCATTATTTAAGTAAATTTATTATAAATTTAATAATTATCTAAATATATATAATTTTTTATTTATAATTATATAAATACCTTTAAAAAATATTTATTTATTTATAACTATAAATATATAATTGTATAAATATAGTAAATTTACATTTATAAATATATTTATTTATTAATATTTTTTACAAATATATTTTTAACATTATTAATAAATATTTAAGTACATGAATATATGTTAAAATGAGTGAAATTGAACAAATTAAGAATAAGTACACTTTAAAAATATTGAAACAATGGATAAGTTTTCTGTGTGTGCACTATATATAAAAATACATTAATTACATATATGTGAAATCAATTCAATGCACATTTGATTTATGTTAAAATGAAAAATCATACAACATTCAATTATATGTCAAGTACAATGTGATTAGTTAATATTTTTAATTCATATTAATTTTTAATTATAAACTATTATTCAATAAATAAATGACTATTTAATGTAAAGTGAGTAAATATTTTATAATATATAAATCATATTTATATACATTGATATATATCTATATATTTAATATATACAATTTAATAACATTAATTATCATAATTATCTAATTGATAAAATGTTTAATGTTTAATAATGTATAATCAATTTGTTCATTTTTATCAATAATTATTTAATTCCTAAAATATATAATAGTTTTTTTAATAAAAACATTTTTTTATTTAATTAATTACTTATTTTTATTTATTCAGACCTTTATCAGTGCTAAATATAAAGTGCTCATAAAGTGTACCCTTTATCAGCACTAAAAATAAATATCTAATAAAGGATTCCCTTTATCAGTGCTAAAAATAAAGCGTTGATAAAGGTTTCATTTCTTTGCGCTAAAAATAAAGTTCTAATAAAAGGTTAAATTTATCAGCGTTTTCTCTAGAATTGATAAATATTCCATTTATCGTCATGTTTTCTAGAAATGATAAATACCAGAGCTTTTAAGGGTGAGATTTGTATTACTGTCAATGAGTGAACTTGTTTCTATTTATACAAGTTCACAATGTTATAATTTTATAACAAAAATTCAATACATTATGTCAATGTTATGCTCTCATGGAATAGGTTCTTTGATTATTTTATGGTTCATGTCATATGAACTAACAATATTTATTCCATGACTCAATATTATGATTTATGATATGCAGGGTATATATTTCAAATGCTAATCTCATGTTCTCACACCCCTATACTCGTGTTATGATTATATGATCATTTATATCTACCTTCTTACCCATATTGAGAATCTAATCTCATATTTTTTTATGTTTCCATTCCCCATGTTATGAATAATGTTTCTAGAAATTATGTGTCTAAGAATGGTGCTAGTTATGGAGAACTTTTTGGAAGATTATATAGATCATTTATGATCGAGTTTTTATGTGTCTATGTTTTCAAAGCCACTAGAACTATATGATTTTGGCATGGATCAAAATTTTATGTAATGAATATTCATCTACATAGATTTAATATCTATATATGAAAAGTATGAGATGATACAGTTGGTATCAGAGCAGGGTTTAGTTAACCTTTGGAAACTAGGATGAGAAAACTTTAATAATATCCCTTGGGATAGGTCTAAGAATATGATAGCATAATAAATGTTTTTAGCATGTATGGGATAGGTTAAACCTTAGGTGTCATATATTGAAAATAAAGTTTCTTTATTTAATCATCCAATGAATGGTGTTTCGTGATTATGTATATTTTCACTATGATTACCATTTCTCACACTATGCTTTTCTGTTTTAGTCAATGGTTGGATCTCAAAGTAATTGTGTGAACAAAAAATTTTATGACCAATGAAATAACTATACTTATAATAAAATAAATGGATTAATATATGAGATGAAATATCTTGTAATTACACTCACAAAACTCTCTCAAAATATTGGTGTAAACATGGATCATGTTGAACTTCTGAACACACCAAGGAGGGAGAAGCAAGTTGTTGAATATTTTATGTGACAATAACCACCATCCTTCTATGGGTCTTATAATCCATTGGTTTCTAAGCAATGGATCAATATTATGAAAAATATATTTTATGTTCTTTAGTTCTCAGACCATGAAAAAGTTTTCCTAACTATTTATCATTTTGAAGGTGAAGTAGATCACTGCTATAATCATATTAAGAATATGAGGAAATAAGAGTAAATTAACTTTTTGGATGGAATGAGTTTAAGGGGATATTTTTTAGTAATTAATTCCCTCGTATTCAACATAAAATAATGGAGAAATAATTTCTTGAGCTTAAGAAGAAGTATGATGAATCCATTGTTACATGTGAGGAAAATTCTACAAGATTCACATGGTATGATTCATGTTTATTCTTCATCCTAGAAATAAAAACTGATCAATTATTTAGTGATTTGAAAAAAATTATTTGAAGGGCATTATTAGTAAGGGACTTTGGAAGCTAGGAATAAATCATTCTATGTGCACTGAAAGTGGAAATGGGAGATGTAAACCCTCAAGGTTTTGAGGATAAGAAAATGAAGAGGGAAATTCATGGAAAATCCATTGGTTTTTCACATGAAGGTAAGAAAAGGTTTCAACCTCCCACCTTCCAAAAATATGGGAAGTAGAAATAAGGTGAATTTATGAATGGAATAAGAAAATTTTTCAAGTATGGGGAGCTTGTACATCGAGCAAAAGAATATTGGAGTGATTTAAAGAGGTAAGTAAAAGAAATTAATAGAGAGAGTTCAAAAATATGCACCACTCACACTTCAGTTCTATAAATTCAAATAGTTTGGGAACTATATGAATCAATTCCCTAATCCATGGGATATTGAATATAGTAATCCACAACAACCAACGATGTCAAAATAAAAAATGATAATATTATGCAATTACAACAGTTTAAGTGAATCATGATAGTTAGGAAACAATTATCCTCTACTCTACAATAGAGAATTCCATGTTGATGTTTATATTAATAAGACCTATGAAAATGTTGTCCTTTAGTTAATTCTAATGTGATTTTGAGAATTTACTAGATCTCCCAACATAGATTCCATATATAATTCTGGAATAAAGAGATTATATTTTATATTCTGAATTAACCTATAATCATATATTAGTTCAAGGATAACCCCAAACCAACAATTGAAATATTTTTGCCGAAGATAAGAACTTATTTAAATAATACAGGGTGAATTTCCCTTTAGAATCATATATGATTCTAAATTTTTGGGAAATTATTAGTACACCTTGGATAATATATGATCAAGGTATATACATTATGGTGTGAGACTTTATGAGTAATTAAACTCATTGTTGTGTTGATCATGGAAGAATATGAGGTAAAATTATTTTTGGGTTTTTAATATAGATGATAATAGGTTGGAGGAGTCTTAATTTTAACTACTTGTGTAATGGATTAAGTTTAAAATTTAGATATTATTATTTGAGGTTAAAGTATGATTTATTATATCCTATACAAACCATTTTTGTGTTGGTATATATTTAGAGGATAAAGAAATAACTTATGGGTATTATGATTCGTTAAAAGTGATTCAGGCAGGAAAAAATCATCTTGAATATCCATTTCATGGTGTAAGAGATTAGGTATAAATAGATCCAACCGCAACCAAAGTATGATATTATTCATATGACATCTAAAGAAATAAAGTGAGTTTATTTTCTTGAGTGTTTAATCTAGATTGTAAAATAATCCATCAAATTTAGGAAAATGACCTTTAAATAAAAAAATTATTATTTCACTTTTCTTGGTGAGAAATCAATCATATTTTAAACCATCATAGATTTGCAGTTTTGTGATGGTTAAATTTCTCCTCACTATGATCACTATCACTTTATATCAGTCCTTGGGAGTTAGGTTTTTCTTCCATATCAAATATTTCACTTACCTACTATGTTATCCTATTTGGAAACCAAGTTACGTGTTATTAAAAATAACATTTTTACTTCTATTTACATCTTTTAATAGAAATTTTAATTAACCCTTTTTATGATGTGGGTTTCCAAAAAGGAATTTTTAAATCAAAAACCTTTTATTAATGAAAAAAATTAAAAATTATGAGGATGGAATTTATTAATGGCTTCATATTGTTACACCATGATATTTTATGGAATAATTTTTCCCATTAAATTTAATTTCTCTAATTCCTTACGTTACACGCAAGACAGAATCTAAAATGAACCGTGAATTATTTTTATTATAGACATTATAAAATATCCATTAAATTTAAGGTGATGAATATTATTAATATAATTATAAACCATATAATGGTCCTACTCATTGATAATTTTTCTATTTATGCTTTGTAAATAAACACTCAATTTTTAGTAAAGTTGTTTTATTCTTATTAAATGCGTTTTCTAAAAAAATTATTGCTATTACTTTATATGAATAAATAATAATATTAATTTTGATAAATTTTGTAAAATTTATCTGTAAAAATAAATTTAATTTTTAAATTAAACCTTTAAAATTTATTTTAGTATGTTTTTTTGAGTATTTTCTAAACATACTAATTTTTCAGTGAATAATAAAAAAATACCAATTTTTATAACTATCATTTTAGTTATAATAAAAATTATATTTATGATTTTAGTTTCATCATAAATTGAATTAAGTTTTATTTAGTAATATATAATATAATTAATTACATTTTAATTATCCTTATACCTTATTTTAGTATAAGTACTTTTTTGGACTTCAAAACACATTTTCAAGAAAACTTTTTTTCATTATGTTTTGCGGGATTCATTTTAATTTAAATTATGAAAATTATATGAGTTTAATACTAAAAAATTAATTCTTTATTTGGTATATACGGTTCTAATTTTATTAAATTTTCCTCTTTTATTTTTTTAAATATGGACATTAACTATAATAATTTTATTACAATCGTGATGGTAAATCGGGTAATTTAGGTATAAAATAAAATGATATGGACTATTAAATGACCCCAACACTTGTCTAAATTTATTTTTATTAGTTAATTTAGTCCATAATTATCCCATTTTTTTATATGACCTTTTTTTCCCAATTGGATGAGATTATGACCTTTATAGTATTTTATTTCAAGAAAAGTCAAACATGCCACACTCTTCCTTTTAATAGTAATATTATTTTAATATGTCGCTAAAATAAGAATATCTTTTTCTATAAATATTCTATTGGAATATAAAAGATTTAACTTATTCATTATATTTTATTTTTTAATTCTTAGGGAATATATAATTACCTTAAATGATTACACAACACTAACACTGTAATTATTCAATTAATGGAAAAATTAAATAAATTATATTAAAATTTTTAAAACTATTATAATTTGAGGTAATTAAGGTGATCCAAAAAATTTATAGATGAAAATGACATGTTTCTGATTTTTTAAAATAAATTTTTTAAATTCTAAGTGCATTCATGGTGTCATCAATGTCAAGGTCATCAATGGTGTAGAAATTGACAATAATAATATTATATAAAAATAATATTTAATTAAATTGTTTAAAAAACATAAAAAATTAAATAAGGAAAAAGAGGATAATATATTGTCTTAAATTTTATTTCATTTTAATTTATATTTTATTTGGAATCATTTTTTCTTATAATAGTCTTATTATATTTTATTATTTTGAGAAATTCCAAAAGTTCCCCTCACCTCAATTATAAAAGGAAACTTCCTCCATCAATTATTTACACCACATTGAGCCCTCTAGATAGACCATAACCTAAAAAACTATCTTACCAACTTCCCTAATAACATTTTAGAGGTGATTTTATTTCCAAAATACCAACTCTGGATCCCTTTATAGGAGATCTAAAGGAGTCATTTCCATGAAGAGGTAATCTCCTAAACTGATATCTTCCTTTTTATAATTTTCTTTTACTCTAATAAATCTATAATTTATATCATAAATTAATAACATCAGTATCATAAATATTATTACATATTATTATTATTATAAAAACCCACTATAAACCCTTTTTCCCATCAAACAAAAAGTGAAATTTTCACTCGTGTGTATGTCTGTGTCACGAACCAACCCTACCCGGGCTCGAGCCGCAACTACCCCAAGCCCGTCTCCATAGGCTAGGGGCTGCAAACAAGTTCCAAAGGCTAAAGAACTTGGGGAGACCTTTGCCTAAGTACCAGTACACACACACGTAGCCCACTCAATGCAGAAGTACAGAGTAAAAAAATTAAAGTACCAACTGCTATAAACAAAACACAATTGTGCATCAACCTCTAAAAAGTACAAAGCAAGTGCAGAAGGTAAACTGAGAAGAAAAGGGAAAAACACATGTCCAACCAGAAAAGTGCCACAACCGGGAAATAGGTAAATAGAAGTAAACAACTGGAAAGTATCCCACCTGGAAACCCCTTTGTGACCACCATACCCGTTCCAAGCTCCTAAACTCCTAAGCATTTTGGTAGTCATGACCAACATGTCTGTCGTCTACAAGGGAACAACAGGTTCGGGAAAAGTCCAAGAAGGGGTGAGTATAAAAATACTCAATAGGATGCCCCGAAGGCTCGAGGGAGCAAAAAAGGAGGTACTGAAGAGGTGAGTAGTAGATCGAATAGGGAACAGTAAAGGATTTCAACAGAGGTTGTAGTAAAGAGTACAGCAGAGTAACAGATCAACCCAACAAGAGAAAGGAAGTACACTCGTCCAAACACAAGGAGCTAGACACGGAAAGGACGTGGCATACCCCATGCGTCTTCGCCTCTCCTGGAAGGAGAGTAACTAAAACCCAAAGAGTGGGTACTGGAATAAGGTATACATATATATATGCTCTATCAAGAAACCCGAACCAGATCTTAAGGATATCTCCATCTCATAGCTATGCCCAAGAAAGTGAGTAGCCAACAGTCTTAGAAGTAAACACCATCGATGCCCAGTATCTCGCATGTCTGCCCCGAACTGCAAGTCAAGGGGGTCAAATCACCGCACCTCGACACTATCCTCTTTGGGCGTCATTGACTCGCCTGCACAATTTTAGGTCACATCACAAAGACGTGTCTTTGTGGGGAAAGCGCCCCTCGTTCTTGAGAGTTCTAGGGAAATTCAAACCGCACCTCGTCACTATCACACAGTCGAGAGGTCTTCTCAAAGTCAAAGTTGTCACATCACTGACTCGTACAACCAAGGGTCCCGCTCTAGTAGTCACGGTGAAAAGCCACAGACTAGCCTAGTAGAAAGGACTGAGTCTAAGAGAAGTTGTCGGGTAACCCACTGCCTAGCCTGGCTAGAGAGGAATCCCTAAGAGGTCGTCGGGTAACCCACTACCCAGCCCATCTCAAGGGTAAACCCTAAGAGGTCATCGGGGAACCCACTGCCCAGCCTCGCTGGAGGGTAAACCCTAAGAGGTCATCGAGGAACCCACTGCCCAGCCCCGCTGGAGGGTAAACCCTAAGAAGTATATGAGGAACCCAGTGCCCAGCCCTGCTAGAGGGTAAACCCTAAGAAGTCTATGGGGAACCCACTGCCCGTCCCTGCTAGAGGGTAAACCCTAAGAAGTCGATGGGCAATCCACTGCCCAGCCCCGTTGGAGGGTAAACACGGAACTACTCTATTCATCCCTACCGGATTGTACAACACTATCCAACGGAACACAGAGTGGGTATCGCACAATGACCCGTCTCCAGAACAACTCACCTAGCAGAAGGTCAGCGCCCGTGTAGCGTGGGTCACGCTGATACCTGGATCTCTGACTAGGTAAACATGTCATGATAGATCGCGGAAGGAGGATATGATCTCGATACTCGGGTAGGGAATCTGCACCCATGCTCACTGGGGCTCCATACCCTACTTGAAACAACCTCCTGGGTAGAGGATCGGTGCCCACGTAATGTATTGGTCACACCGAATCCACAAAAACACTACCAGGGAACATGAAGGGACGTGATACTAAAATCTCACACAGCTAAAGGAAAAAGGGTAACCCAAACAACTCTGCTGATCACACCATTGAGAACAGAACGAGGGAAAACCACTCCACCCTACTGGTCTAAACCATCGTGAACAAAGGTACCCTCTATGTCATGAGAGATCAAAGGTACATAAAGTAGAAAATGGCACACACAAGAGGCCCACATGACATGTGGCCCTATCTCATCTCCAAACCACGAACACAAACGTTCTTGGGTACAACTACAAAATGTACCTCCCTAAATTTTCATATACTCCCAGAGTAAATCACATCTCTAGCCCAAAGTCTATCGAACGCATGGCACCCAAAGTCAACGCGAAGAGAGAAAACGTAATTTCACCAACTTGCTTCCTCCACGGCCCAAGCACAGCCGACCACACCTCTTTAAACACTAACTTCACTCTCACAGAAGTGAACGCAATCGCATGCCAAGGGTTCCCTACAAACACCGCGGGAAGAACCACCATCGGTACAACTTTCATGCTTCCACATTTAATGAGATCTTAAATGAGACTCTGCACATCAAAACGGATCATACCATTGTAATACTCATGGAAAAACACACGGGATCAACTATTTACTCGCCTTCAACAGACATCTGAAGTAAAAGCCATTCAACACTGCTTTACGCCCAAACGGCATCCTGTGGTCCCAAACCTTGGCCCCGAAAATAGTCGGGCGCATCGCACTATTTCGATCCCCTCAGGAAAACATGTCAAATTGACTATTTATTTGTGTGGAACGGATATTCGGAGAAAAAGATGCATTTTACCTTACTGCACATGAGCGGTGCTTCATGGGACTCGCATCCTGGTCCCGAAGCACAACGAATGGATCGCATCGTTGCGATTCTCTCAGAAAACTACACAAGATTGACTATTCACTTGTCCGAATCGGACACCCGGTGGAGAAGATGGAAATCACCGCCAAATCACAAAATAGCCCTTCTAGGGCCCGAACCACCATGCGGAATTAAAGCGGTCGGATTTCACCATTGCGATGCCCTTGGAAAAACACCCAAAAACGACTGCTCGCACGCCCCGAATGGACGTCCGATGAAAAAGTTGATAATCGTTGCTCGCAGCTTAAAAGACGGGTCATGGGGCCCATGGATCAAATCCGGTTTCAATGACTGAAAACCCCTTGGAAATATTTTTCTTGACACCAGGGTCGCAACTCCCCTGACGATGCTCAAATCGGACATCGGATGTGTCTGCGCCATCCAAAACAAGAACCCCCGGAAAAACGCCAATCCGCTTAACAGGAGTGTCATGCCACCAATACCCTCATATGAGAAATTAAAAATCCTTGAGAACATCTAAAAATTTTTATCTTGATCCAAGGAACGCATCGTTGTAGACGGTATGCGAATCTGACACTTGGGTTGAAAATTAGGAGCATTTTAATTTTAAATGGACCGAAACAGGTGAGTCGGGCCAGTTCGGCCGGCCCAACTTGCCTGAACTGGCCCGCAGTTCACCATGCGGGCTGGCCCATCTCACCCAGACCAGCTCAGCCAGTCCATCTGGGTCTTCCACGGGACCCGAAAAGGGTGGGTCCCTGTGCCTCCTTTCCCTCGTCAACCATCCGAAAGGTTCGGTCTCATGTCGTCACCCCCAGCTAGCCCTGCCACCGTGCTCGACCTCGCCTTCTGTCGTCTCCCTCGGCCTGCCGACCACCTAGCTGCCTCGCCCTCTCTGAGGCCCACTCGCCTAGCTGACCTCCACTTCCAAGAAGCCCTGCCTCCCTGGACCACCGAAGACCCACTGGACAGGCCAGATCCGCCGGAAAACACCAAAACAACCTCGAATCTTCGTCGGAAAGATGCGGATGCCTCAGAGCTCGGAATTAAAATCTGAAACATGCGTCAGAAAGCTAAGCAAATATACTAAGCATTCAAGGTATTTTATCTCAAATTAAACATAATTTGTATGATGTAAATGGAGTTAAAAATATAGTTTCTAAGTTAAAATATGAAACGAAGATCTCCTGCCTTGTTGGGCGTAGCCCGGAGCTTTGTCGTCGATCCGCCGAAGCTGCGCACCACCTTGGGGAGGAGAGGATGGAGGAGGGTTGGTGAGGGGATCTCCTTGTTTGATTGAGGTTCCTACACCAGAGAGAAATAATTTGAGAGGGTGGAGTGTTTTATGGATTAAGTAAGGAAATAAATTAACTTTTTATTAATTTTTATACCCACTAGAAGACCCACATCTAAAACTCTCGACGAGGTCAAGGTTAAGCCTCCCCTAGGGTAAAAACCACCTCCCGAGCACAAATGAGGTCTTGAAATTTTAATCTGAGGCCCCATTCAAAAGTTATAAAACATAACGTCTGAGGCCACTAAATTACGAAAACGCCCCTAGTAGCATTTTTCACAGGAGGCCCGCACCCGCGAAAATTACACCCCTCCTAGGGTAAAGAGCATTCTCCAGACTCAACAGTGCCCTCATTTTTCCCATCCAAGCTACTGTTTAGGAGTTATTCTACTTAATTGGTGTGCCCAATGTGAACGCACTGAAAATTTAATTTCGGCCACACCGGGGCTTGGAATCGCATGTCGTCTGAAGGCGCTGCTCTGGAATAACATCAAGAAATTTCCAAAGTCTTTTATAGAAAAAACCAGGTTCTTACAGTATGGCTTACCATCTCCACATAGTGATACAATTCATTTTTCATCACCATGTTTTATGGATGGCTATTATGATATATTTAATGGTTATATATGATATTTATAATATAATTATACTTTTTAAATTATAATATCATATATACCATCTTACCTTACAAATAGTTGGGAAACGATAATGTTGCTCATGAGTGCATATAGACTATCACCTTCATGAAGAGATATAATTCTTTTTTAATTTATACTTTAATTATAAGATAATAAAGATAGTCTTTTTGAATATATATGATTTATAATAATTATTCTCAAAATTATGATTATTATTTACATTTATTTCATTCCATACATCAAAAAATGAAAATAGTGTTCAAGCGTATGTATGGTTTACTGTCTCTATGAATGATGTAATTTATTTTCTATCTCTAACTCTTATGTATTACTATAAATATATATATATATAATATATATAGTATTTATATCATTAATATCATTTTTTATATGATTAAACCATGATCAAAGTATAAGGACCAAAACTACCAAACCAAAACATACTTGAAAAACGAAGCAGATATCACTCAGAACAGTGATTTTAATAAAGAATTGAAGAAACTGGTAAAAAAGGATATAAGTAAAACCTATATGAAATGATATAAATTAGTATTGTTATTTAATATATTTATAATAAATCTATATTTATTATATGGGATATTTCAATATGTATGAAGGGATTAGGACCTAAGGTAAGGTATTTTTGTCTCACTTTTATTTTGGTGGGACATATGCCTTATACACTACATGTTTCTTTTGTGTGGTGTATATACTCCCCATGCATGTCTTTTATGACTCATATCATGAAAATTATGTTAAATAAATATCCATATGAATTCATTTACTTCATGAGGATTATGATTTAAAATTTACCAAAGTGTAAAGGGTTTACTTCATGATCTCATCATTATTTGGGATTGTTTATTTTTATGTCTTAGTTGATGAATATTTCTCTTAAATGTCCATTTTTTCTAAAAAAACATTTGTCAAAACCTTTTTAATATTATCCTAAAAATTTTTAAAATAATTTTAACCCATGTTTTAATTTTTATAAATTAGTTTTAAATTAATCTTTTTGTCATTTTCCAAATTAGGTACCTTGTGAACTTTATAACAAAAACATATAAGAGTTGTTTTTTTACTTATACAGAATGAGAGTATTTTCACACCATAATTCATTCTAAATAATTTTATGTTTCCTTTATAAGTTTAAAAATTTATTTTTCAAATAAATTTTTTTCATTTATAAGTGGATATATTTTTAAAATAGAATTGATTTTAAAATGGAAAATATATTTACCTCAAGAATTATTCCAAGTGATATTTAAAAAATTTCTATCTCAGCCAAAATCCTTTTATGACACTTAAGCTTTACTGTGAATATGATCCAAGAAAAATATCCTTATTTCTTTTCTATATGGTTTATTTTTATGATGAAAATATTTTGATGAAACATTTTTCCCTTTACATTGGTTATACTTTGATGAAATATTTATGAAATTCATTTATTTCCATGAGTTTTGAGATGATTCATGTTTAATTATCTTGTGGAAAAAATATGTATAATTTTCTTTATATTATGGGTGGGATGTATATCTCCTACCAATGAATTTTTTAAAGTTGGATAACTAATGATTTAAAAATGATATTTGTGAACCTAATTTCATGTTCACAATTTTTTGTGTGGATCTGTTTTTAATGTACATAAGCTTATGCATGGACTTGGATTTCATTTCCATAATTTTATGCTTGGACCTAGATTTTATTTCTATAAGATCATCATTGGGCCTAGTTTCATGTCCATAAATTTATGTAAGGTCCTAATTTCATATTAATAACTTAATGAGTAAGCATTTTTATTTTATACATGTTCACAAAGTTGTAATTTTATACTACAATTACCTTTCTTATGTCAATGTTTTTCTATCCTTCAATATGTTCTTTTATTATTTTATGATTCATTTCTTATGAACTGCCAATATTTATTCCACGACTCAAGATTAAGATCTATGATATTCAAGTTTTATATTTCAAATGTTAGGCTCGTATTCTCACACCCTTATGCTCATTTTATTCTCATTTGATCATTGATATCTCTATTTTTTACCCTTAATGAGTATCTTAGATAACCCTTACTTCTTTTTCCTTTACCTAGGTTATGAAGAACAATTTTAGAAATCATGTGTCAAAGAATGGTTCTAGTTATGACAAACGTAGTGGGAGACTATATAGATCATTTATGAACTAGATGTTTATGTGTCCATGTTTACAAATAAACTATACCTATATGATTATGTAATGGATTTAAATTTAATTTAATTAATATTCAAATACATAGATGTGATATCTATGTATGAAAATTCTAGGTCACATCACATGACACCTTTATAAATTTCTATGAGATCAAACCATGTCTTAAATGGGTTTGGATTGTCTTCTATTTCAAATGGATAGGAGGAATTGAATGAATGGTGAATATCACTTCCATGTCACCTACCCCCTATTTTATTATGAAGTGTGGTCATGGTTATTTTTATGATTTTGTACACTTTATTAATTATTACATCATGCTTGACTATAGTCACGGTTATGAAATTACCTTAAGGGTGCAGTATACCCTGAGTGTTTCTTGGTTTCCCCATTGTTTATTTCCTTAGATGGGATCATGGGATGCCAAATAATTCATTGATGTGTCTTCCAAGTGAAATATTGCACTTGGATTTAATCATTGTCTTAGATTATGAATTCCCTTAATTGGCACTGAGGGTTCCCAATATTTCCCAAAATTAAATTTAATGCCTTGTATGATTCTATTTGGATCCGTCTTGATGTTACGGACCACATTGGGTAATCCATTGGGATACATTTAAGTCTCACTCAGAGGCTACCTAGGATATGTTCCTAAGTCTCAGGTAGAACTCCCCTTGAAAATGAAATTTCCAGGATACACCCCTATAGATTTCACCTAGCTTATGAAACTTTAATTACATAGAAATGATGGAACCTTAACTAATTTTCACTACATATGGACACATTGTTTTTATTCCTTGGGTCTTAGACTTAAAAATATGAATTTAAAATGTAAAATACTCAGTTTTGTTTTATATTATGATGAAGCGGGTAGTATCAAAAAGGTATCACATAAGGAACTCTAATCAAAATGGTTTGTTTATTTACTTCCCTTAATTATTATACCTATACAGTGATAATCTTATATTCACTTGGGTTCTGAGGACCAACTGATTGTACTTTGATTACATGTATATTCGATGTATTGAATATTAATTTAACATATTATTACAAATTTTTCATTGTATATATATGGACTTAATGTATTAATGTCCTAGATTATTTTCCGCATTGATATGTTCATAGCAGTTCCTCACTATGATGAGAACCTTGAAGTGTTATGAAAATATTCTTAATATAGTTTGGTGGTTGGATAATGTACTATAATGGGACACATAGTATTTAGAAAATTAGGTTCAAGTACTATTAAGTAGATGAGGCTTGTTCTCATGAAGTTTCCACTTGGTAATCTCTAAGATGGGATATTATGAGAATAGACCCGATAGTAGGAATTAAACATATTTTTATATCATCAGATATACTTATATGTCAGTTTGTGTAATAGTCCTTAGTCATTAAGATTGTTATTAAGGTATGTCATGACTCACACACTTAGATTTACTGACCAAAATAGCCATTCTATAAGTTTGTGTAAACTATGGTGTGTTGGGTTTATCAGGATTGACATATCATTAATGGATAAGTATGTGAAGGATTTTTACCTTCCATATTTATGGAATTTTATATCTCATACATTTTATTAGAATATAAAATTAGCATTAAATTCCATGGTCATG
Source organism: Viscum album (assembly GCA_963277665.1). Taxonomy (NCBI): domain Eukaryota; kingdom Viridiplantae; phylum Streptophyta; class Magnoliopsida; order Santalales; family Viscaceae; genus Viscum; species Viscum album. The sequence continues at coordinate 1,172,172,526 of OY728156.1, forward strand.
GTGTAGTGATGTTTTTATTTCAGATATTCATAGAAATACATATCGAGTAAATAGGTTGATGACACCATCGTGCAACCTGCTTGATGAGATATTATGACAAAGGGGTTATATTATACAGTTAGAGTTCGTATGTGGTTGTCAATGTTGTGACAAATAGTTTTTTCTCTTAAGAGGCTTGACCAATTTCTAGATAGTAATCTTGAACTTTAGGCAAGCCCACCTAATTACAACAAGAAAGAATCCTAGAGGGTCAAACACAAAGTGTTTTTGTTAGTCTTGATTAAATTCTATTTGATTTTAATAAAAGGAATAAATATTATTATCATGTTTGAGGAAAAAAATTCAAGTTATATTTATCACACAAATTAAATAAATATTTATTCACCGATATGTGAATAAAAAATTCTTTATTTATTTTATTAAATATTTAATTAATAATTATTCACTGATTTGTGAATGAAATATTTATTTATGAATAAATTTTTTATTTGGGTGTTCAATAAATGCAATAGGAGTTTGAATGAACCAAGACCGTGTCTGGTTAAAAATATTAATTAATAATACGGTTAAATAATATTTCTTATCGTGCAAGTTGGAACTTGCCAAAATATATTATTATTATTATTATTATTATTATTATTTGGAATGGGGTTTATTGAATATAATGAATGTTACTTAATGGTTGAAATGTAGTTAAATAATATTTTAACCTAAATCCTAACTCTATAAATAGACAGTTATGTATATTGTATAGAGAATCCAAAAATTGATAATAAAGAATTATTACGCCCAAATAATTCTCTCTCAACTCTTACTTCTCTATCCCTCCCATGAATAAGAAGTGAAAAGGATATTTCTTGAAGACTAAATAAAAAGAGATCAAGAATGAATGATTCAAGACATTTGATTCATCGTGTTATCACCTAGTGATTGAGTGGTGTTGCTCCGAGATCAAAGGAGGAAGTATGGATCACCGCTAGAGGGATTCTATCCTTGGATCCTCATTGTACGACGAAGGTAATCTGGAAGAGTCTTATCATATGATCTGCATTCACCAAAGAAGAAAGTTCTAAATCCTAAGTGTTTATTTCTAAAAATATTAAATAAAATAAAAAAAGTTTTATGTGCAAGATCCTCACTATTTATTTTTTTCAATGATTATTAGAATAAATTTTCATATATATTCCACCATTTCATGCTTTTGTTGAACCTGGAACCAATTAGTGGTATCATAGGGCTCATGTTTAAATTTAAAATTATTTAATTGATTGTTGATCTATGTGCAATTGCAGAAAAATTTTCCTTTCATGTTACTCATTTTTTTAATATGATTTGAATTAACATGTTATAGAAATATTAATCTTGTTTTTTTAGTGTTTTATTTTCATAAATTTTTAAGAATATATGAAGAATTACTGAAGATTCCATCAGGAAGTGCCAAAAAATCCAATAAAACTGGGTTAGATGGCGTGTCTCTAGAGTACATATCGTGTACCCATGCACATTGTACTTAGATGCATAGAGTAGTTAATTACACGTGGTGAATTTATTACATACCACATGTCTACCAGGCCAATATGAAATGTGAAAAGAGGATACATGGTTTGTGGCTATCATGTACATTCCATATACTCTGGCCGAGTTAACATGTTGAGGCCACAGGCTAATGAATCAGATACATGGAAACCAAGTAACATGGTGTGTTGATGGATTGTACATGTCACGTAGTCACTCAATTAATGGCGGAATTAAATTACATTAAATTGACAATTGTGGCATTAAAACCTTAATTTATTGATATTATTTTGTGTGTGATAATTTATTAATGGTTTTAAGGATTTTTAAATTCACAAATAATTTATTATAATAAGTATTTCATTATTGGTTGTGCCATTTATTTTCCATGAATTCCATAAATGATGGTTATCTCCAATTAAGTTAGGATGATCATTAAGAGGGAAGGCAATTAATTTATTAATTAATTTATGAAAGAAAGTTTATCTTAGTAATAAAGAAAGAATAAATAAATGAATGGTAGCTGGTTATTTTTACATATTTTTTCATATATAACCATTCATGAGATTGAATAAGACCTATGTATGTGTTGAATGTATTAATTTAATTATTTCATGTGTTTTCAATTATTTATTATTAAATCAAATATGATGGTCAGTGAGTCATTCCTCCCTCAATTGTTATATAGGACCTATGTGTCCATGGATATTTATGTCATTTCATTTTAACCAATCCTTTGGTTCCCCTCACCAATGTGTGAGTCATAAATACATGTATATAATGGATTATCCCAAGGCACATGGAGGTAGTTTAGGATAGAACCATAATAATGTCAACTTAGGTGATACATAGGTATAAAGGAGGAATGTTTTAACTCATGCCAAGACCAGAAAATGGAGTTATTTTCCCTTGGTCATAGATTTATTTAATTTCCTCTAGTTAAATAAACTGATAGATAAATATCATGAATGGGTAATTTAATTAATTATTTATTTATGTCTATGAAATTATTTATTTTATGGATGCAAGTACATTGTCACATAAATAACTGAATTAATGTGTAGATATAGAATTTAAATAAAACTATTATGCATAAAATTTTAATCCAACATGGTTAATTAATTAATATCCCCTTAATATTAATAATACATGTATAGGATAAAATAGAATAAAATTTATGCATAATAAATTAAATAAATTAATTATGCATAAATGTTTTATCCAACATGGTTAATTAATTAAGTAACATCAAATTAATATTAAAAATACTTGTAAAGGATGATACAAGATAAAATTTATGCTTAGTTAATGAAAATGTCTCAACCTAATATAAAGTCAGACTAAGCCTTCCATTACTTGATTAGGAACAAAACTCAATAGAAATAAGTGTTCGACCAACCCTTTTTGGGACACTTACTTTTATAAGGTGAGTTATTAAGAAGGTTTTGGGTTGACTAAACAATTTTACATGAAGAGGAGTATCCCTTTCTAGAAATTGTGTAATTTAGAGGAAATTGTTGAGGAAATCCAAGTCAGGATATTAGGATTTGGGAATCCACTCAATGGATCAAGGAGCTGCATACCCATAGTCGGTAAAGACATAACTACCTAAATATATTCAAGTATATTGACCAAAACATTTTGGGGTTATGTGAAGGGTCATATAGATACTTGACACTATTATGTTAAAGCAACTACAAATTCGGAGTTTAATGTTGGGGGATATTGAAACATGATAAAATTATGGATGATTTAATAGAAATTATTTAATTTATTATTTATAACGTAATTTTTTATCAATAAAAGTACTAATAATATGATCATTTAAATTGTATAATAAAATGTAAATTTCATCATCCATATTATCCCTATGATAAATATTTTAGAAATGAAACCTCCTAATTGGAATTAACTTCTAAGAGTGGTTTAGACGGATTCAGGTTATTCTGCACCATGAACGGAAATCTTATGAGCTGGAATCCTCAATGCCTAATCCACCTCCTCAAGAGGTGACTGATGAATATTTCATATACCATGAGAAACATATTAATTATTTGGTTGATGTTCAATGTTTTATGCTTTCATTTATGTCTAGTGAACTCAAGAAGCCACACAAAAACATGGTTGTATATAGAATACTTAAGAACCTCTATGGTCTTTACTGGGAGAGAGCTATACAGAAGAATTTAAAATTTCCAATGCACTCTTTCTGAGTAATATTATGGAGGGTGCCCCTATTATCCCTCATTCATTCAAACTCATTGGCTACATTGAACGCCTATAGGTTCTAGGATTTAAACTCCCTGAAGAACTAGGCACTAAACTCATTCTAGTATCACTACCTCTAAGATTCTCCAATTTTTTTATGAATTTTAATATAAAAAACATTGATAAATATCTTCTAGATCTTATCACTCTTCTTTTATAATTAGATAAGGATATGAAGCATAAAAATCCTTCTGTACTTACGGTGAACAAAAAAAAAGGGAAAGAAAAGAGATTTAAGCCCAAAACTTCTTCATGCCCCTCTAAGAAAGGGAACATCAAGAGTCTAGAAAAGGAATAGGATGATGTCTATTTCTTCTGTAGAAATAAAGGCCACTAAAAGAAAAACTACACCCATCCAAAGAAGAAAGGGGAAGCTTCAGGTGCATTTTTTATTGAGTACAAATTATCTATTTATACAAATTGGGTATTAAATGCAGCTTGTGGTTCTCACATATGTATTCAAATACAAGAACCAAGTAGATTCAGAAATATTGACTAAGGTTAGGTAGATCTATGAGTATCCAATGGTGTTAGAATTGATGTTGTACCTATTGGGGACTACCACCTCACATTACTGACTAGAATTATCTTGGTTTTGAAAGGTTTTTATTATGTTCCATATGTTAGAAAAAAACATTATTTTGTATCCATAATTGATAGAGATGGATTTTTTTTCAAATTTGGAAATAAATGTTACTTATTTTATAAATACAGTAATTTTTATAATAAGGAACTTCTAAATAATGGTCTTTATTAGTTAGATTACAAAAAATAAGTAAAGGAAATTGATAATGAAGTTAATTCACATGACTCATACCACACCCGACTTTATAATCATAAACTAGGTTATGTAAATGAAAAGATATTGACTAAATTACATCAATATAGATATTTAGATTCTTTTTAACTAAAAGCACTTGTTGTATGTCATGTGTGTTTACAAGGAAAAAAGACTAAAGACTCATTTATTGGGAAAGGTGAAAGGGCTAAATAGATTCTTGAATTACTTCATACCAATGTGCGTGGACCATTTCATACTGAATAAAGGGGTGGGTATTCATACTTAATAACTTTTAATGATGATTTTAATAGATATGCATATGTCTATTTATCAGGTATAAGATAGACTATTCTAATAAATCCAAGGAATACAAGAATGAAGTTGAGAACCTTCTTGGTAAGATAATTAATAAAATATGCTCATAATGTGGTGGAGAATATAAAAATAAAGAATTTATTGATTGTCTATGAGAGTTTGGGATCTTATCATACTCCATTCTCCTTATACGACTCAGTGGAATGGAATAAGTAAAAGGAGGGATCTCAATATATTGGACGTAGTGATATCAATGATGAGTCATGAGAGCCTTATCTTATCCTTTTGGGGATATTAATCAAAAATATCATCACATATACTAAACTAAGTACCAACTAAATCGATAAATGGTATTACATGAAAATTGTGGAGTGGTAGAAAAATCATGTCATCAGATTTAAATGCCTGGGGAAGAGAAGCATTTGTTAAGTCCCCTTTAGGTAAAAAAACATTCACCCTAAGCCATAAAGTGTGACTTTATAGGATACCCCAAGTAAAAAAGGGGATATTACCTATACAAGCCATCAGATAAAAAAGTTATAGTGGAAAGACATGCAACATTCTTTGAGAGGGAGAACAAATCTAAAAGATATAGTGGGAGTGAGATATACTTTGATGAAGTTCTGGCTCAAGGTATATAATATTTGGTATAAGAATAGATTCCATAAAGCCTCATGGAAGATGAAATTATTCTTAATTCACAAGTAATATATAGGAGTATAATAGATTTTAGTGAACCATAACATTTTTATTTTCTATTCATCGAGGATGGTGACTCGTTATTTTTTGATAATAATGATCCTCTAACCTATAAGGAAGCAATAAGTAGCACAGATGTTTCCAATTGAAGAGAAACTATGAATTCTGAAATGGATTCCATGTACCAAAACCAAGTCTGGATTTTGGTAGATCATCTAGTAGATATAAATCTCATTGGTTTCAAATGGGTATTCAAGTATAAATTGGACATGGAGGGACAAGTCAGTACCTATAAGGCGTTACTGGTTGCAAAAGGGTCTAAACAGCATCAAGGCATTGACTATGATGATACCTTTTCACTATTTTCAATGTTGAAATCCATCAGAATTATACTTTCCATTATGTATTTCCATGACTATGAAATTTATAAAATAAATTTCAAAACATCCTTCCTTAATGGGAACCTTCAGGATTATGTCTATATGACACAACCCAAATGTGTTGCCACTCTAAAGGAGGCTAATAAGATATAAAATTTTCAAAAAATCATTTATGGATTAAAGAAAGCATCTTGATCATGGAACATTTATTTTGATGAATATATAACAGAAATTGGTTTCATAAAGAATGAGTTTGATCCTTGTTCCTACAAATGGTCTAGTTTAAGTTTAGTCATTTTCTTAATAGTATATTTTGGTGACATATTACTCATAGGAAACAAAATTCCAATCTTACATTCTATTAATATGTGGTTAACTAAATTCTTATCTATGAAGGACTTGAGAAAAGAAGAATATATTGCTAGAATAAATATCCATTGTAAAAGATCTAAGAGACTGCTCAGCCTAAGTCAAAGTACATACATTGAAAATATACAGAAGATGTTCCATATAGAACAATCCAAGAGGGAATTGTTTCCATCATCACATGTCATTCATCATTCCAAAAAAATGTGTCCTCATATACATGAGGAAAGAAACATAATGGAAAGTATTCCATATGTATCACTGATTGGGTCAATCATGTATGTTATGCAATATACTAGGCAAGATGTTTCCTACGCATTAATTGAGGTAGGTAGATATCGATTTAATCTAGCTAATCTCTATTGGATGGAAGTCAATACTATCCTAAGGTATCTTTGGTGTACTAAGTATATGTTCCAATTCTATGAAGTATATGAATAACTAGTCATTTTAGGATACATGGATGCTAGTTTACAAACTTATTAAGATGATATGAAGTCACAAATAGGATACATATTCACTTTGAATGGAGGTGTTGTGAGCTGGAAGAGCTCAAAGTAGGTTGTGATCACAAAGTCTGACTTTATTGAAACTTCTGAGGTGGCTAAGTAAGCACTATGTATGTGAAACCATATCCAAGATATTGGCATGGTACCTAGTAGTAAATATCATATCACACTCTATTGTGATAGTAAGGTAGTGGTGGATCACACAAAAGAGCCAAGGTCACATCAAATAATGAATCTCATACTTAGAAAGTATCATCTCTTGATGGATTTTTATCATATAGGTGAGGTTAAAATTAGAAATATTTACACATAAGAAAACATGGAGAACCCCTTAACTAAATCCTTCACTCAGAAGAAACATGATTATCATGTGTGTTCTAGCATACTGAATGTCATGGGAAGTTGTCTCTAGTCCAACTGGGTGTTTATTATAGTTGGTGTCCTAGGAAAAACTAATTGTACTTTTATTACACATATATTTGATGTATTTAATATTATTTTAACATATTATTATATATTGTTTATTGTTTCTACATGGATTTAATGTAATAATGTCCTAGAGTATTTATCGCATTGATAGGTTCATTACAGTTTCCCACTATGATGAGAACCTTGAAGTTCTATGACAATATTCTTAATATATATATATATAAGGTGAGATAATGTACTATTATGGGACACATAGTATTTATACAATTGGGTGTGTGTGATTGAAAGTAGATGAGGCTTATTCTCATGAATTTTTCACTTAGTAATATCCAAGACGGGAGATTATAAGAACATGCTTATTTGAATTTTATATGTTTTGGTGTTATCAGATATTTCTATCTATGAGTGTGTGTAATGGTCCTCATATTTTAATATTATCATTAATGTATGTCATGACTCACACACTTATATTTAATTACCAAACACATCATTCCATTTTTCGGTAGGAAGTAGGGTATATTGGATGCATCACGACTGACATGTCATTAATAAATAAGTCAAGGAAGGATTTTTATCTTCCATCTTTATAGAAGGTTATATCTCAACCCACTTATTAGAATAGAATCATTGCATTAAATTTCATGGTCATGGTGTAATGACGTGTTTATTTCAAATAGTAAAAGAAATATGTATCGAGTAAATAGGTAGATGACACCATCGTGAAACCTTCTTGATGAGATATTTTGACAAAGGTATTATATTATAGAGTGAGCACTTATAGGTGGTTTTTTACATTGCGATGTTAAGTTCTTTCTTTTAGTTTTCTTGACCCATTTCTATGTAGTAATCTTGAACTTTAGGCAATCCCACCTAATGTTAATGAGAAATAATCCTTGAGGGTCACACACTAAGTGATTATATTGATCTAAATTAAATTATATTTGAGTTTAATTAATATAATAAATATTATTTAGAATTATGAGGAATAATATTATTCATGTTATATTGATCGCAAAAATTAAATAAAAATGTTTTTTATGGTATGTGAATAAAAATATATTTATTTATTTTATTGAATATTTAATAAATATTTATCCACAGGTATGTGAATGAAATATTTATTTATTAATAAAAAATATATTTAGGTGTACAATAAATTAAATAGGAGTTTGAATGGGCCAAGACTGTGTCTAGTGGAAAATATTAATTAATAAGATGATTAAATAATATTTCTTATTGTGAAAGTTAGTGAACACTAAATAATAATATTATTATTATTATTATGTAGAATGGGGTATATTAAAGGTAATAATTTTTATTTAATGGTCAGCATGAAATTATGTAATATTTCAACCTAAATCCTAACTCTATAAATAGATGGTTAGGCCTATTGTGTAGAGAATCCAAAAATTGAGAATAGAGAATTATTTCACACAATGATTTCTCTCTTAACTCCTCCTTCTACCTCCCTCTGAAGAATGATAAGTGAAAGAATGATTTCTTCAAGACCAAAGAATGAGATAACAAGAACGAACGATTAAATACATTTGAAACACCATGCTAGCACCCATAGATCGAGTGGTGTTTCTCAAAGATCATAGGAGCATGTGTGGATCACCGCAAGAGGGATTATATTCTTGGATCATCACTCTATAACAATGGTAATCTAAAAGGATCTTTTCAAATTATCAATATTCACCAACAAAGAAATATCATAAGTAGAAGTATTTATTTCTTAAAATATTAAATAACTTAATTATAAATTTTATTTCCAAGATCCTTACTTTTGGTTTCAGGGAATGACTATAAAAAGAAATTTTAATATATCTCCCAATACTGCATGATTCCACTACACCTAGAACCAATAGTTTGGGTTGTTTATTGGTAACCAAATGGATTTCATGGATGTAGGTAGGGATAAAGTGAATTTCCAAGCTCTGGATTCAAGATTTTCTATATTAGGATGGATTATGGTAGTAGAGGAACAATCTTGTGCTCTTCATTCTATTGGAGATATCTTTTTCTATTTTTGTGTACTCTTGTATAGCATGTACTATGTATACCTTCTTCCAAATTCCCTTTACTTATCCCTTCTTGTACAACATCATGAAATCATTATTTTGTATAATTCAATGTATTTTATTATTGTGATTATTTATATATATCGATGATTTACTTCTACTATTTTCAATATATTGATTCAATTGATTTATTCATCTATTATTCACTATTATAATCTAATTTAATTATGAGGGTATAGTCTCCCCACCATACCACTATTTACCCTCACTCCTAGTTGGTAGACTCTGATATACAGGAAGGCATGATTGTGGCCATATGGCCTCTAGGTTAGGTTACATATTAGTGAACCAGGATCAAGACCTCAAAATCTATATTGTAATTTATGATATAGGGATATTGTATGTCATATTATTCAAGGAATAATTAATGTATGGGAATATAATTTATTAAAATATGCTTATACTATAACACTACTATCATAGTCAATCATAGTATAATACTTATCCATATAATTATGTGATGAATCATATGAATTAATTCATGAGACATCTTATGATATTGTCATACTTTTGAATAGTAAACATTAATGGTTGAATTATCTTCCATGAAAGGATATCGTTAATAGTAAGATTTCATTTGATAAAGTGTGTGGGATAATTGGTTCTTATGTGGGTTATAAGTGTTAAAACAAAAAGATTTACTCAAATATTTAGTAACATTTAATTGAATGTCATATATGGATCGAAGATTTTCCTTCATGCCTATATAAATAGGTTGAACGCCATGGAAATGGATTAATACATTTTGTGAATTATATAAATTTAACCTCTCTTATCCTTCATAATTTACATGATTAGATACCAACATATAGTATACTGGATAAGAATTCAACCCAAATATCGAGTAATTTGCTTTAGCCCATGGATTCACTATAGAGGAGGGATTTTGATGGTTTCCTATTAGTAATTTTTGAAAACATATGAATGAAGAATGATGTTGAAGCTATCTTTGGTGTAAGTTACACAGTGACTTCTTCATTTATTCTTATCCATGGTTTCAATTTTATAAATTCGGATCATTATAATTTTGGGATTATAATTACTTATGTCACCTTGATTGAGTATTTTCTAATCCTTAGAAACTCTTTCATTGTATCAAAGTAAATACATGTTGTTTGATTCATGAAATCATCTTAAAAATGAAGAAATATTGATATCATAATGAAATCATATTATTAATCCTTAAAATGATAAGAAATTTGAACACTGACTCATTTATGATATATAATATCATAAGAAACAATACATAATATTTAATATACATGGTTTTATGATATAAGATTCCATATGTTGTAATATAGTCACTTCATATGATATATGATATTATAGGTGGTGACACATAGAAAATCCTTTAGTTCTAAAAATATCATAGCATACGATATATGATGTCGTATAGGTCTATTTAAAATTTTCATTTTATGAAAACATATCATTGAATCATATCTATGATATATTGGATATCATAAGTGGAGAAATATTAGGTTTAGATGAGTTTACTCTTATGTAGAGTCTAATGATAAGATGTGATTATTGTTGCATCGTAGGGTTTATGTTACACTTGAAATGTATATAAATAAGATACCTCATAAAATACCTAGGCCACATGTGCTACTACCCCAGGGGAATACCCTAATACCTAGGGGATGATGACTAATGAAACATATCTTCAAATAAAATTTTGGGAATAAGTTATCTTCTCTAATTAAGAAGTTAATGTGTGGATTAATTCTACCAAAAATAAATCATAAATCATATATAAGTTAACTGATCCAAAAAAATATATAATAACTTGGAACCAAGCATGTCAGAATAGAATATTAATAAATTAAAATAGGTTATAACACTTTCTATGTATGCATAAAAACCAACCCATATGCACAAAATCTCAAAGAAACCAACTCGAGGTAAAAATATAAGACCACCTTGGAATAAGTCAAATTCCACTTAAGAGGTAGATAGGTGATGAGCTAAGATAGACCACTATAAACATCATATCAATCCAATCTCATAAGTTAGAACCAATCCTAATTTACATGAAGTATTTGTTAAGGAATTCCAACAGCTCCAAGTACCACTAAGTACCTTAAAATTAGTAGAATAGTGTATTAATGTCCACTGAGGTTTCCATGAAGGTTTTTTGATATACACAATATCACTATGGTATTTATTTTATGTTATTTTATGTGTTTGAGTGTAATTTTTAGTTTTTAGGGAGTTTCATCCTAAAACTATGGAAAATTGGATTTTTGTTGGGGCATTGTTAAGTCACATAATTTAGTTTAGAATGTGTGAAGACCCTTATGTGGTGATAGTTAAACCTTATGTGTAGTTCACAAGAATTTTTTGGGTTATATGACTAGAACGCGGGTTCACTCCAAGTATGTGAGTGATAGGGGAACTATACGGGTTCCTCTAGACCTAGACTTTCAGTGCACATCTTGTTAAACCATGCGGAAAGCATGTGAATCACATTTTTAGTTTAATGGTTCTATTTATAATGGTTTTTTCATGGTTTTTTCAACTATATGGGGTCCCAAGTAAACTATGTGGGTGGTTTTTGGTCTAGGTAGTGACCTATGCATGGTTGGTGCATGGTTTAGTACACCACGCAGCCAAACCAAGTGGCCTATCCAGATTCACTAAAAGATGAAATTTTGATTTTTTTTTCCTTTTTCCAAAATTAAACCTTCCACCCCAGATTTATTCTACCCTTGAATTCAAATAGATTAATAACACCCCATTTGTAAGTCTCCTCCCTTCTCCTTCCATTGTTTTGGTTTCCACTTTGGTTCAAGTGGTTTATTCCATGTTAAGTCCCTATAAGGCTCTTCTTCTCTATTATTCCTTATTTTTTCCTTAATTTATCTCCATATATATACCCTAATAATCAATTGGTTTAATTTTTAGGTTGGACTTGGTCCTAATCATAGGGATTTACTTATTTAGGTGTTGTAGAGGATACATATTAGCATGTGGTAGTATTCTGCATTATAGGAAACAACTTCTAACTTGTTAACTATTGAACTGAGGTAGGTGTTTCTTAGATGTCACATTTATTACATGTTGATGTATTCTTGTTGATTTTAAAAAATTTCTCTGCTAATTATATTCTTATGCATATGACCCACGATGGGCGAAATTTTTTTTGAAATGGTTTTAAAAATTGGAATGGAATATGATTACATGCCAAGTGTTTGTAAAAATTCTCAAGTGACTTTCCAAATAATGTGAGTTTTTTTAAAATTTTCTCTTTATATGAGATTTTATTTTTTATTTTTTATTTTTTATTTTCAAACCAAATTTTTGAGTGTTTTAAAAGGGTTAAAAATGTTTCACATGGTATTTTTATTTGAAATGGTGTATTAACCATTTTTTGTTATATTTGAAACCATTTTACATCTGTGGTTTATTTATAAGTGAAGGATTGATTTGTTTAAATATTTTGAGATAATAAAAATTGGTTGGTTGGTTTAAAAGGGGTGTGTTATCCAATGTGAATTGTATTTTGAAACACATTGGTGTATTTTAATGTTGTAAAAGGTGATTTAAGGTAAATTTTGAGTTCTTTTTTAATGTTTCTATTGTTTTATAATAAAATTGGTCTCTATAGTAGATTAAGATAACTTTTGAAAAAAAAATTGTTGGATTGGAATTACAAATGTGTTTTTAAAATAAAAAGTCTCATTTGTAATTTGATGATAAATGAGTTTTCATGAAAGGATTTTATCCCTCTTAAGACCCTTGTCTTTATAATGTGACCTTTGTGTCTTTTTATTCTATGAGTGCATGTTTATTATTGATGTGTTTTTATATAATTCCTATGTTTTATGTGTATCATGTTGATTATTATGGGGGTATAAGAAGTGATGTGTGCATTATTTAAAATGATTCATATTTATTATATGTTATGTTTTGATTGTTCTCACCTCTATTTGACTTATCATGTGAGTGAAAAGAATATAGTAGGTAACCTTTGTGATTGAAAACCCTAGTGGAGATAATAGATTAACTAAGGAGTGTTGTCTATATCCTTTGATATGGTTAGACTAGAATGGGGAATAGGACTCTATACTAGTAAACTAATTTTTACCCTATGGTGGATAAGGATATTCTGGGGCATTTATTTGTTATGAGTTTGATGGGACTACCAGGGACATTACACTAGGATTTTATACTATATCTAGGGACATTAAACCTTGGTTCCTTATCACCATTTCATTTCCTTTATTACTATATCCATAGGATAATTTCCATGACACTGGTATTTTTTTAATATTCTTTTTACGGTACTTATCCTTTACTTCGATTTTATTCCCATACCTCTTTTATTATTTATTATCACTTATGTTCTTGTTTTTTATTTATTCTTGTTGTGTGACTTTGACATGGTGGTGTCGGTTTTTTCCTTCCTTCCTTATTTTCATATGTATTTCTTTTAAAATGTTTTAAAATTTTATTTATAAAATGTTTTCAAATAATGGAAGAGATCGTATGTTTTTAAAGTGCTTTAAAACTAATTTGTTAATGATTTTTATAGATTTTATTTAAAACATAAAATTTTTACATTCAAATATCTTTGAATTGTTTTTTTGAGAAAGTGTGAAATGGTTTTTTTAACTATCAGGTTTGTGGGTTTTAGAAAAAAATTAGTCCCCCATGCAAAGTTTTATTTAGAAATTTATTTGTAGGGATGTTTTTCAAAACCATTTGAAATTGGAAACAACATTATACCTTTAAAATGTGTAATTAAAAGTTGGTATTTGTCAAATGGTTTCAAAGTGTGACCTTTAAATGGTGGTTTAGTAAAGATGTGTTGGTTGAGGGAAAGGTTTTTTCTAAATTAATATTTTCCTTTAATGAAAATATAGGGAAACATTATTAACACTCTTTTTAATTGTTGTTATATATTTTTATAAATCCTTCTAAAAAATGTATTTTTTTTCTGTATTTCAAACTAGAATTTTTAGGATTTAATATAGTAGAGACTATATAGATTCAGTAGGTGGTGACCTATTGGGTTTTTTGTCTCACACATATATTTTTATTTATCTAGGTTTATTCAAGTATAATTATTTCCTACTTGGATCCAAATAAAAAAATTAATTTTTATTGTGTACTTAGGCCATATGGAGGATGACTATAGTGGTGGGTATTTTCATTCAACTTTGATTTTTTTTATAACAGCCTCTTGGACTTATGGTATTTTTATGTTTATTATTTTCTTGTATCTATTTCCACTATATTCTCTTTTGTTTAGTATTTTTATCCTTTATTTTTAGAATTTCATATTGTTTATCTCATATAGGATGGTTTATTTTTTTATCTCTGATTTGTATTTATATAATTTTGGGAAAGATAAATCATTCCCAAGGCATTTCATGTGATTCTTAGGCACTAGTTCCTAGCCTGTGGGGATGGGGAATTGTAACATCCCAGGTAAATAAAGAATAAAGAATTTTCATATTTATTAATATTTACGAATTAAATATTAATTTTAATTAAAAGGGGTTTCTACGTTCGATAGCGTACTCGGTACGCAACGATGAGTTTCTTTGAAAACTTACGTTGCACACAAGTAATAAAATAATATTATTTAAATGTTAGTTAACAAGTAGCTGTTGTACTGGCGGGAATGGATAGAAATAACTAAAATATGATTATATATGTTTTTAAATGTTTTTACATTTACCCAATAAAAGATAAAGGCTTAAAATACGGAAAGAGTTCAATTTTAGGCATTTATACCCTAATTTTCACGAAAGGTCCACTTATCACCTTTTGACGGAGAACCGTCATTAAATATAGTTTTGATCGATATTATAAATTCTATTGGACCAAATATAACTCTTCTTTAGAATCGGGACATCAAAATTTACTTTTTGTAAATTTTTGGTACCTTTTTGATAAAGTTCATTTTTTTAATGAATAGTGTAAAATGTTGTATTTTAATTCAAAACCTCTTTTTAATATAATTTATTTATATGATTATATTATCTTTTGAATTGGTTTTAAAGTGAAATTAGAAAATATTTTTACCATTAAATCTAATAGTGGTCGTTGGAATTAATTTCACTTTGAAATCGGACTTAAACTAGTGTCAATCTTTTGATACTTATTGTTTCATAAAAACACGCTATTTGCTCTGACAGCGGGAATTAATTATTAAATTAATTAATGTGACTTGTATGTTTTCAATTTTGTAAAATAGACTTCATTTTTTAATTCTTAATATCAAATATATCTTAGGGTGAATTTTTGGTAATTTTCTGAAAAACTTCAATTTTTGATGAATAGTGAAACCACTAAGTGGTACTTATAAAGACTGATTTTCCGTTTAAATGAAATTTTGACATCATTGTGTTTTGAATTTCAAAAATATGACATACATGGTTTTCATTAAGAAGTAAAATGTGGTTCAATGAGATTATAATAATTTTTTGGTGAATAGTAACTTATTAAGTTCTTAATCGCGATTAGTGGTAATTAGTGTAGTTTAAGGTAAAAATAATGCTTTAATAAAATAATATGAGCTTGACACATGTCCTACCCTCATTGTTTGTGTCATGGCCGACCAAGACAAGACATGGGTCAACTTGGGGACCCCATGGAGACACATTGGTTGGGAAATGACATAAATAACTTTTTATTTAATGTAAAAGTAAAAATGACACAAACATAATATGTTTTACAAAAACAATTTTTACATGGGGTTATAAAGATCAGATTTTTGATTATAAATAGTCATTGGAAAGATAAAACTATTTACTACATCATAGTATTTTTTTTATAATTTTTAGACATTAAATAAATTAAATTATTTATGACATAATAATGATGCAGCGATGACATCATTATTTGACGCTTTAAATAAAATGGAAAGATAATGTAAAATCTATGAACTACACATGTCCAAAACCAATTGGATGAGTGGATTTCGAACCCTTATCACCTTATCCACGAATTATATCAATGTGGGACCTTTTAAAACCGAAACACATTTTCAAATAAAGTAATATTTTCTTACTTTCCAAAAGTGCCCCTCCTCTCCTCTTATAAAAGGCCCCCACCTCTACCTCATTTCACACACTCCTCAAGCATTTGGCTCATCCAACCCCTACCCATTTACTCTCTCCACATCCCTCTCCTCATCCTAGATGATTCCCTTTGGGAATAATCCTTTCAAAGGAAGCCTTTAGGCTCAAATCAAAAGGAGTTACACTTTTAAAGGTAATTCATTCTCTCTTGTTCATTTGTTTTATTTTGCTTCTCCAACCCTCTAAACTCTTTTTATTTACTTCTTTTGTAACAACACAAGTATCTTAAATATACTAGGATGTTGCTATAAGATTTATTCGAGCTACACTCTCACACAACTACATCAAATGGTTAAAGAACATACGGTTTCCGTGGATGGCGAAATTCTGCCTCCCAAAACGATGATTGTTCAATACTCATTTAACACCTTCAAGGGTGGACATTATGATGTCACTATTTTTATATATGATATATAATATGTTTATTTTTTCTTTAAGCTTCTTTATTTTTCATTTTTGGCATACCTTTATGGTTTCCATTATGGGTAAACACGATATCTTCATTTAAGGAAGTGCGGACTACCGCCCCCTCAAAGTGATGTGATTCGTTAATGCCATATGTGGGACGTGTAAAGTATGGATTTAAAGTTATTATATATGATGTTATACTGGAATTATAATATACCTCTATATAATTATTATTTCTTTCCATTAAAGTATGAGATAGAAATGAAAGTAGCGTTCATGCGTACGTACGGCTTACCGTCTCCATGAACGGTGCATTTCATTTCTTATCCCCAAATGTAATGTACTATTAAAAGTACATGTATATAATGGATATATGTAATTAATGATATATCTAAATGATGAATATAATTCTGGAATTAAAATATACATACCTCTCATTTAGTTTTAATTCCATTAATATGACAAAGAAATGAAAGTAGCGTTCATGCGTACGTACGGCTTACCGTCTCCATGAACGGTGCATTTCATTTCTTACCCCTAAATGATTATGTAATATTATAAATACATGTATATGCTGGATATATATGATACATATTATATCCAAATCGGGAATTTCATTTTTTATATAAAGAACCTTTGACCACACGAACAACATGTAAATTGTAAGAAGTCCACTTTCGCCTTAAGAACCAAATATTGAGAAAACAAACATTATTAACTTAAATGGTTACATAATGTTTATAACATGAAAATAAGTGATATAAAAGGAATAATGAACTTTAAAAATTTTCTTAATCAAGTATAAATTAACTCAAGTTTATTATTCATGACGTTAAAGAACGATCGAGTCAAGTCGGACCCGAGGTAAGGGAACTTCTTAACCCAATTTCCATTCTTTGGGTTAATCTCCTACTTTCAAATTATGTCATGATATTATTATGTCTTATTTTGTATTTTTTACTTTATTTATGTGTACCTACAGTGAATACACATAATAGATCTATTTTATTTTAAAAATGATCTTTTTAAGGACTTCGTCTCAATCTCCTTTCATTGAGGCATATTTCGTTTTATACACAACTCTCTTTTATACGGTGTATAAACCCTTTGACTTTTACTTTTATACAAAAGGAATATTTTTCTACGAAACATTTTACTAAATGACAAAAAGGAATGTTTTTTTTACAAACGCGGTGACAACGACCTTTTCCGCCGCCGCGAGTATTATTTGGTCTTTGGATTCCTCAACAAGCCGTAATGTTTTTTAAAATAAAATAAATACCATATACTCTTTTATGTATTTTGGTATTAAAAATGGTTTTGATAAAGGATTCTATATTTATGATATATTGTGATTTAAATGTGTAAATGTTATCATTCCTTTATATTGGTTTTATATTTTATGACTTTATATTGGTACTTGGACATTTTAACGGGTGGTTACGTTATAAACCATATGACGGGTGGTGCCGTGAATACCAGGACGGGTGGTTACGTTATAACCTCCAATGCATTGGGTATGGAAGTCGGCCGTATGGCTATTCCATTAAGTATGTATGGAAATTGGTCGTATGGCTATTCCATTAAGTGATATGTGTGGGAGTTGACCGTATGGTTATTCCACTTAAGTATGTTTATGTCCCAAGTTACCTTTATATATGTTATGTGTTCTTTATATGGGTTTTTTGGTAATACTTTGGTTACAAAAAGGTAAGTAATGATATATAATTCATGAATAATTTTTACTACTTCATAAAGGTGAAAAGTATTACCTTGATAAAGTGTACATGGTTTACTTTTTGTTTTGATAAACTAACAGTTTTTATTCTTTGTGTATCCCTTACTGAGTTTTTATGCTCATCCCAAGTTTTTGAAATGTTTTTCACAGGACTTAGCATGGAATAGGGTCAAGGATGGGATCAAGGGAAAGTCATGCTACCTAAAACATGAAACTAGACATGTTTCTTCTTAAGAATTTTTATTTTATGGAAATTTAGTAGAAGAGACTACTTTGTAATCTGTTGAGATGTAATAGTTATGTCCTAATTCTCTAAAACTCTAAACCTGAAAAGATCCTCAATATGAATTATTCATTTAATTCAATTTTAAGTAAGGTTTAAGGTCGGGGCCTTATAGTTGGTATCAAAGGTCGGTTTAGACAACTTTAGGAGTTAGAAAAGTGTTAAATTATAATATTATTGAAATGATATAGCATTTACGGATTACCATGTTGCTTCGCCTAAGATATTTCTGTGTTCAGAATGGTTTTCCACAGAGGAAACAAAGCAGCTATGTTGGGACGACATCAGGAGGAAGATAACCTTCCAAATCAGCAACCTGAGATGGTTGGAATCGGAACTGAACAGTTTGTTGCAGTGATGGCACAGTTGACTCAGGCTATAAATGGTGGTGGTATCCATGCACGAGATCAGCCAGATCAACCGCAGAGGAACATGTCAGTGGTGGAACATTTCATGAGGCAACATCCCCCATCATTCAGAGGATCATCTGACCCTGTGCAAGATGAAGGGTGGATTAAAGCACTGGAGAAGATTTTTGATGTCATGGGGTGTTCAGAACATCAAAAGGTTAGTCTTGCAGTTTACCGTTTTGAAGGTGAAGCTGATCAGTGGTGGTCGATGGTGAAAAATATAAGGGATAGTGATGAGATTAAGGATCTTCACTGGGACGACTTCAAAGGTATGTTTCTTGAGAAATATTTTCCTAAGGTGGTTCGTCTTAAGATGGAAAAACAGTTCCTAGAATTGAGGCAGGAGGATGATTCAGTGGATGCTTATGAAGAAAAGTTCACATGATTGGCAAGGTATACTTCAAACTTCATATGAGATCTTGATAGTAAAATAAACCATTTTTACTCAGGGTTAAAGCCAAAGTATCGAAGGGCTTTAGCTTCTCGTGAGTTCAAAAGTTATGAAAAACTTGTTCGATTTGCCGAGAAGGTACAAATGGAGTTTGCTGATGATCAGGTGTTCTATGACAAACAACAGAATAAGAGGTCTAGTTGGCAGGAAAAGGGGAAGAATTCATCAAAGAAGCAAGGAGGTAAGAAAACCAAATATCCATCCTGTGAGAAGTGTGGTAAAATTCATCCTGGAGAATTTTTATCCAAGTTTGGTAAGTGCTTTCGGTGTGGTAAGTCTGGTCATATTGCTTGTAACTGTAAGGAAGATGATCAAGAAGGAAATGAAAATCAAATGGTAAGATGTTTTAAGTGTAATGAAATGGGTCATTATGCAAACGAGTGTCCAATGAAGAACTCAACTGGGGGAATGCAGCCAGACTACAAGTAGAAAGGGGTGGTGAAATCCTTTGCAACAACTTCAGCAGATGTTGGGCCATCGAATGAAGTGGTATCAGCTCTAGGGAGCTCAGTATTTTTCGAAGATTGACTTGAGGTCGGGGTACCATCAGTTGAAAGTAAAAGAAGCAGACGTTCTGAAGACTGCGTTCTGTGCTAGATATATCCATTATGAATTTGTAGTTATGCCTTTTGGGTTAACCAATGCACCTGCTGTATTCATGGACCTTATGAATAGAATTCTCCATGAGTTCTTGGATAAGTTTTTGTTTGTGTTTTGAGGTTTGGGAAGAGGTTATGTGTGCCTTGTGATTCACAGTTGAAGAATGAGTTGTTATGTGAGGCTCATAGTTCCCCGTTTTCGGTTCATCCTGGCAGTACTAAGATGTACAGAGATCTGCGGGAGTATTACTGGTGGTATGGAATGAAAAGAGATATTGCTGATTTTACTGTGAAGTGTTTGACATGTCAACAGGTTAAAGCAGTGCAGCAGTTACCGAAAGGGATGCTTCAGCCTTTACCAGTGCCAGAGTGGGAATGGGAAAACATATCCATGGACTTTGTTGTGAGATAACGAGGACATCTCGAGGTAATATGGCAATCTGGATTATTGTTGATCGCTTTACCAAATCTTCTCATTTCATTTCTATACGAGATACTTTCTCTCTAGATCAACTTTCTCGTTTGTATCTTAAAGAGATAGTCAGGTTACATGGATTTCCTCTCTCCATTGTATCTGATCGTGATCCCAGGTTCACATCTAAATTTTGGAAAGGCCTTCAGAAGTCGTTGGGTACAGAATTAAATTTTAGTACAGCTTTTCATCCTCAATCAGATGGGCAGTCAGAACGAACAATTCAGACCTTGGAGGATATGCTACGAGCTTGTTCTATGGATTATCAGGGAAGTTGGGACCAACAAATTTCTTTGGTTGAGTTTTCTTATAATAACAGTTTTCATTCCAGTATACAGATGGCACCATTTCAGGCATTATATGGGAAGCGGTGTCGAACTCCAGCTTTCTGGGATGAAGTGGGTGAAAGGAAGTTGAAGGGACCAGAATTGGTAGAAGAGATGGCAGAAAAAGTTCAGTTGATTCAGAAACACATGAGAACAGCTCAGAGTAGGCAGAAGAGTTATGCGGATAACCGGAGGAAGGATCTATCTTTCGAGGTAGGTGATCATGTTTTTCTCAAGGTTTCTCCTTGGAAAAGTGTGATGAGATTTGGTAAGAAAGGAAAGCTGAGCCCAAGGTTTATTGGACCATATGAAATTCTGGAGAAAGTTGGATCAGTTTCTTACCGAGTGGCTTTACCTCCGAGTTTATCTCAGGTAC
Source organism: Viscum album (assembly GCA_963277665.1). Lineage (NCBI taxonomy): Eukaryota > Viridiplantae > Streptophyta > Magnoliopsida > Santalales > Viscaceae > Viscum > Viscum album. The sequence goes on from OY728156.1 coordinate 1,172,194,026, forward strand.
ACAATGTTTTTCATGTTTCAATGTTGAGAAAGTATATGCCAGATCCATCTCATGTTTTGAGTCCAGAGGTAGTTCAGCTGGAAGAGAACCTATCTTATGTGGAACAACCGGTCCAGATTCTTGACCACAGGGAGCAGGTGTTACGGAATAAGGTGATTCATTAGGTAAAGGTTTTGTGGAAAAACCATGTGATTGAAGAGGCAATGTGGGAATCTGAAAATGCTATGATGGATAAATACCCCCACTTATTTTGATAAGTGAATAAAATTGCGAGGACGCAATTCCCAAAAGGGGGGAAGGATGTAACATCCCTGGTAAATAAAGAATAAAGAATTTTCATATTTATTAATATTTACGAATTAAATATTAATTTTAATTAAAATGGGTTTCTACGTTCGATAGCGTACTCGGTATGCAATGATGAGTTTCTTTGAAAACTTACGTTGCACACAAGTAATAAAATAATATTATTTTAAATGTTAGTTAACGAGTAGCCGTTGTACTGGCGGGAATGGATAGAAATAACTAAAATATGATTATATATGTTTTTAAATGTTTTTACATTTACCCAATAAATGATAAAGGCTTAAAATACGGAAAGAGTTCAATTTTAGGCATTTATACCCTAATTTTCACGAAAGGTCCACTTATCACCTTTTGACGGAGAACCGTCATTAAATATAGTTTTGATCGATCTTATAAATTCTATTGGACCAAATATAACTCTTCTTTAGAATCGGGACATCAAAATTTACTTTGTGTAAATTTTTGGTACCTTTTTGATAAAGTTCATTTTTTTTAATGAATAGTGTAAAATGTTGTATTTTAATTAGAAACCTATTTTTAATCTAATTTATTTATATGATTTTATTATCTTTTGAATTGGTGTTAAAGTGAAATTAGAAAATATTTTTACCATTAAATCCAATAGTGGTCGTTGGAATTAATTTCACTTTGAAATCGGACTTAAACTAGTGTCAATCTTTTGATACTTATTGTTTCATAAAAACACGCTATTTGCTCTGATAGTGGGAATTAATTATTAAATTAATTAATGTGACTTATATGTTTTGAATTTTGTAAAATAGAATTCATTTTTGAATTCGTAATATCAAATATATCTTAGGGTGAATTTTTGGTAATTTTCTGAAAAACTTCAATTTTTGATGAATAGTAAAACCACTAAGTGGTACTTATAAAGACTGATTTTCCGTTTAAATGAAATTTTGCCATCATTGTGTTTTGAATTTCAAAAATCCGACATACATGGTTGTCATTAAGAAGTAAAATGTGGTTCAATGAGATTATAATAATTTTTTGGTGAATAGTAACTTATTAAGTTCTTAATCGCGATTAGTGGTAATTAGTGTAGTTTAAGGTAAAAATAATGCTTTAATAAAATAAGATGAGCTTGACACATGTCCTACTCTCATTGGTTGTGTCATGGCCGACCAATACAAGCCATGGGTCAACTTGGGGATCCCATGGAGACACATTGGTTGGGAAATGACATAAATAACTTTTTATTTAATGTAAAAGTAAAAATGACACAAACATATTATGTTTTACAAAAACAATTTTTACATGGGGTTATAAAGATCAGATTTTTGATTATAAATAGTCATTGGAAAGCTAAAACTATTTCCTACATCATAGTATTTTTTTATAATTTTTAGACATTAAATAAATTAAATTATTTATGACATAATAATGATGCAGCGATGACATCATTATTTGACGATTTAAATAAAATGGAAAGATAATGTAAAATATATGAACTACACATGTACAAAACCAATTGGATGAGTGGATTTAGAACCCTTATCACCTTATCCACGAATTATATCAATGTGGGACCTTTTAAAACCGAAACACATTTTCAAATAAAGTAATATTTCCTTACTTTCAAAAAGTGCCCCTCCTCTCCTCTTATAAAAGGCCCCCACCTCTACCTCATTTCACACACTCCTCAAGCCTTTGGCTCGGCCAACCCCTGACCATTTAATCTCTCCAAATCCCTCTCCTCATCCTATAGGATTCCATTTCCTTTCAAAGGAATCCTTTAGGCTCAAATCAAAAGGAGTTACACTTTTAAAGGTAATTCATTGTCTCTTGTTCATTTGTTTTATTTTGCTTCTCCAACCCTCTAAACTCTTTTTATTTACTTCTTTTGTAAAAACACCAGTATCTTAAATATACTAGGATGTTGTTATAAGATTTATTCGAGCTACACTCTCATACAACTACATCAAATGGTTAAAGAACATACGGTTTCCATGGATGGCGAAATTCTGCCTCCCGAAACGATGATTGTTCAATACTCATTTAACACCTTCAAGGGTGGCCATTATGATGTCACTATTTTTATATATGATATATAATATGTTTATTTTTTCTTTAAGCTTCTTTATTTTTCATTTTGGGCATACCTTTATGGTTTCCATTATGGGTAAACACGATATCTTCATTTAAGGAAGTGCGAACTACCGCCCCCTCAAAGTGATGTGATTCGTTAATGCCATATGTGGGACGTGTAAAGGATGGATTTAAAGTTATTATATATGATGTTATACTGGAATTATGATATACCTCTATATCATTATTATTTCTTTCCATTAAAGTATGAGATAGAAATGAAAGTAGCGTTCATGCGTATGTACGGCTTACCGTCTCCATGAACGGTGCATTTCATTTCTTATCCCCAAATGTAATGTACTATTAAAAGTACATGTATATAATGGATATATGTAATTAATGGTATATCTAAATGATGAATATAATTCTGGAATTAAAATATACATACCTCTCATTTAGTTTTAATTCCATTAATATGACAAAGAAATGAAAGTAGCGTTCATGCGTACGTACGGCTTACCGTCTCCATGAACGGTGCATTTCATTTCTTACCCCTAAATGATTATGTAATATTATAAATACATGTATATGCTGGATATATATGATACATATTATATCCAAATCTGGAATTTCATTTTGTATATAAAGAACCTTTGACCACACGAACAACATGTAAATTGTAAGAAGTCCACTTTCGCCTTAAGAACCAAATATTGAGAAAACAAACATTATTAACTTAAATGGTTACATAATGTTTATAACATGGAAATAAGTGATATAAAAGGAATAATGAACTTTAAAAAGGTTCTTAATCAAGTATAAATTAACTCAAGTTTATTATTCATGACGTTAAAGAACGATCGAGTCAAGTCGGACCCGAGGTAAGGGAACATCTTAACCCAATTTCCATTCTTTGGGTTAATCTCCTACTTTCAAATTATGTCATGATATTATTATGTCTTATTTTGTATTTTTTACTTTATTTATGTGTACCTACAGTGAATACACATAATAGATCTATTTTATTTTAAAAATGATCTTTTTAAGGACTTCTTCTCAATCTCCTTTCATTGAGGCATATTTCGTTTTATACACAACTCTCTTTTATACGGTGTATAAACCCTTTGACTTTTAATTTTATACAAAAGGAATCTTTTTCTACGAAACATTTTACTAAACGACAAAAAGGAATGTTTTTTTACGTACGCGGTGACAACGACCTTTTCTGCCGCCGCGAGTATTATTTGGTCTTTGGCTTCTTCAACAAGCCGTAATGTTTTTTAAAATAAAATAAATACCATATACTCTTTTATGTATTTTGGTATTAAAAATGGTTTTGATAAATGATTATATATTTATGATATATTGTGATTGAAATGTGTAAATGTTATCATTCCTTTATATTGGTTTTATATTTTATGACTTTATATTGGTACTTGGACATTTTAACGGGTGGTTACGTTATAAACCATATGACGGGTGGTGCCGTGAATACCAGGACGGGTGGTTACGTTATAACCTCCAATGCATTGGGTATGGAAGTCGGCCGTATGGCTATTCCATTAAGTATGTATGGAAATTGGCCGTATGGATATTCCATTAAGTGATATGTGTGGGAGTCGACCGTATGGTTATTCCACTTAAGTATGTTTATGTCCCAAGTTACCTTTATATATGTTATGTGTTCTTTATATGGGTTTTTTGGTAATACTTTGGTTACAAAAAGGTAAGTAATGATATATAATTCATGAATAGTTTTTACTACTTCATAAAGGTGAAAAGTATTACCTTGATAAAGTGTACATGGTTTACTTTTTGTTTTGATAAACTAACAGTTTTTATTCTTTGTGTATCCCTTACTGAGTTTTTATGCTCATCCCAAGTTTTTGAAATGTTTTTCACAGGACTTAGCATGGAATAGGGTCAAGGATGGGATCGAGGGAAAGTCATGCTACCTAAAACATGAAACTAGACATGTTTCATCTTAAGAATTTTTATTTTATGGAAATTTAGTAGAAGAGACTACTTTGTAATCTGTTGAGATGTAATAGTTATGTCATAATTCTCTAAAACTCTAAACCTAAAAAGATCCTCAATGTGAATTATTCATTTAATTCAATTTTAAGTAATGTTTAAGGTCGGGGCCTTATAGGAATGCTCTTCAGTCCTTCTGGAGGATAGGTTCAGGTGTAGGGTTAGATGATACCTCAGGTAGGTTTATTATAAAATGTTATTAGAGCCTTAGGTTATCAGTTTAGATGGATTTTTGAAACTCAATCTAGTTATTTAGGGAATTTGAATTGTGGAGATTAGGATGCTTGGACTCGGGACATAGGGGCGAGGATAGTTTCATGAGAACGTTTTCACCATAAGCCTAAATTTACCGTGGTTTTTTCCGTTTTTTACTTTGAGTCTATATTTATTTTTTATGGAGTTGTTGGATTATGGTTTTATATCTATGGATATGGTGATATAATTCTCAATATTGGTCCTTGAGTTTCCTTGGGGATTGTGTTTGGTACATTGGGATAGAGATAGAAAAGGGGATCAATGTGTGAGGTTTTATTGTATATCCTGACAAACCATATGAAAACCAAACTATTTATACCTAAAATGTTGTAGGGACCAACACGTTATTTTCAGGTTGTTATCATCCATGTTTCCAAGTCGATAATGATTCCACATCCAGCTTAATTTTACTATTTAGATTCATTGATGCATAGATTGGATTGTGTTTTAGGTAAATAGTAAAATATTTATGATTTTTCTTATATTATGATGTAATAGTTAGATTGAATCTTGGTTGAGGATAGTGTTATGAATTTGGTTGTTTGATTTCACATTAGATGTGAAATTGGTTTTATGTGTTCAAAAATGGATTTTATAACAAAAACTATTTTCAGTTTTAAATAGGGCCTTAGTACTTATTGGTAAAATGATATTTCCTTGATGAAATGGTTGATTTAATTTTTAAATTTAGATTGTTTTTTTATGTTTTTTTTATTTTATAATCAAGTGAACGTAATTTTTTGAAAATTTATTTTCTTAATTTAAGCGAAACTTGTGATTTTCAAATTTAATTTTACAACTCATTTGGGTTTTGGCCCTTGGAATGTGTTTAAAAATGGAATGTTTTTTTAATTTTTGAAAATGTTAAGTGTTTTATTTTTTTATAAAACCTAGAAGGGTGTCTTTATTTTAAAACAAGCTGACGTTCATTTTGAAATCACTTTTGGAAATTATCTAGATTAAACAAATCAAGATAGGGCTTGGGGTCAAAATTGTAAAAAGGGTTTTCTTAAGATTTTGGTGAAAAGTAGGCATAGTTTTTAAGGTTACTTGGTTTTAAAAATAGGGTTATGGACTCCTTATTATAATTCATTTCATTTTATATGATGTTTGTTTTGAAAAATCTTTTCCTATTTTAATAAGTCATGTAGTTTTATTTATACCTTGTATGATTTTGGGATTCCATGGTATGATTTAAAAGATATGACTGGGTTGATCTCATACATCACATTTCTCTATATAAGGGAACTAAAAATGTATATTGTAGAATTAGAGTGGTTATATTGGAGGTCTTTTATCTTAGTTTTAACACTACCCCGGCTTCAAATGGATTGACAGGTGTTGTCATATTTTCTTTATGGCATTCCTTGGGGTTACTCAGGGTTTTGTAGGTTTAATGATTATTCTTGGGAATAGTGTGAGCTAAGTGGATTAGTCTATGAGCCTTAGATTAATGGATAGTACAAAGGGTTTCAATTTTATTAGAGAATCTTGTATGGGCCTTAGTTTATGATGTTTATGTGATTGATCTTAATGATGCTTCATGTTAATGGAGTGGCCGCTATTTGGTGTATCTTTATAATGTTTGGTTGTGTCTATTTTAGATGAAATCTCATTTTGGGATTTATTTTTGTCGAGTTTAGATAATTTATGGATTGAATAAATTCTTGATGATGATTTATTTGGTTTCTTATTATGAGTGGTGGTTCTTTTTTGGAATTGTTCATGTCTTGTTGCTTGATGATGTTCGATGTTGACCTTACATGGTGTATACCATGAGATGGTTTTTATTTGTTAGTTTGGACATGGTAAGAACCTATTCATCATACATGGATACTTGGGGGTGTAGTTTTTTTATTATACCATGAATGTAGTTGAGCTATGTTTATATTGGAATCTTCATGGGATGGTATTACATGGATTTGTATTTAAACACCCTCATATGTCAGATGTGACCCTTAAGTTAGTTTCATGTAATTACTTCATGATACATGTTCCAATTTTTTCTGATCCTTGATTTTTTTACTCCATTTATTTACTGATCTGGTTTTTTGTACTTTCAGTATTTTTTGAAGTTTACTACATTTCCTTGGTGATTTTGAGCCAGTGTTTTTTGGTTTATCTTTGGCTAATAGAGTTTTGAAAATTCACTTTTGGATATTTTAGGAATGAAGTCACTTGGTGACATACAATTATTTTTTGAAATGAGGATATTCGTTGTTCCATCATTTTATATTAATTATAAATGGTTGGGATACATAGTCTAGGTCTCATCCATCTTAAAGATTCTCTATATTCGGTTATTGATTGGTTTTTCTTGATGAATTTTCCAATTGTTTGAGGACTTCCCTTTCTCCTTGAGTTTTCATTTTAGAATTAATATATGTTTGTCATATACTTGGACCTATGACTTTATAAGGTTATAAATTATAATGGTGGGGAGAATTTTGACACAAATCATATCACTGTAGTATTTATTTTATTTTATTTTATGTGGTTGTTTTAAGTTTCTGGGGAGTTTCGACCCGAAAATGGAAATTTTGGGAGTTTTGTTCTAGAATGAAATTTGGGTGCATGGTTTAGTGTGAATAATAAAAAAACCCATAAATGGTACTAGTTAATCCTTACATACATTATATTTTGAATACACATTTTTTAGGTTTCACGGGCAGCACGGGGGTTGGCTCCAAGCATGCAAGTCCTAGGGGAACCATGTGGGTTTCTTGGGATATGGAGTGTTAGTAAATGTCTTGTACACATCTTGTTAAAACATGAATCAAGTGTGTGAATCATATTTTTAATTTAATTGTTCCATTTTGGATGTTTATTTCAGGGTTTTTTTGATCGTTTGTATATGGCCCCAATATTTTAGGAAACTTTTCATTCAAATATATTTAACATCTTCGATATCTTGTGTTACATGTGACCTCTAGTTTAAGAAAATTGTGATATACTATTTAAGATATTTTTATTATATAGTTGTTAAATTTGAGGGTATGAATAGTATTAACTACTTTATGAATTATATAAAAATTCCTCTTTTAATATAAATACTTAGTAATTGATCACTCAATTTTTATTAATGTCATTTTATTTTTCAAAAATAGGTTTTTTTCAAAAATGAATTTTTATTGATTTTTGTGAGAAGACATTATAATTAATTTTTTTAAAATTTAATAATATATATTTTATAAAATAAAATTAATTTTTTAAATCAACATATCACAATTATCTTTGGGTAAAATTTTGATATTTTTCTAAAAAGGTTGATTTTTCAGTAAATAATGAAAAATACCAATTTCTATAAAACTGTCATTTTGTTATTTTCATATAAAATATCATTATGATTTGAATATAAAAGTAACATATATATTATTTAATTAGATATAATATAATTAAATTCATTTTAATCAATAATATACATGATTTTGGTAGAAGTACATTTTTGTGCAAAAAACGTGTTTTTCTATAAAAAATTTTTCATCTCATTTTACATATTTATATTAAAATTAATTTATTATACTTATGGAAATTTAATATTGTGAAATAGATTCCAGATTTATAATTATTAAGTTTAAATGTGGTAAATATACATCATTTATTATTGGTCAAAATGAATAGTGACTATTGTAATCTCCCAGGTAAAGGATAAATCAGGTAAATTGAGGTTATAAATAAGTGATAAGGAAAATTATGCATCTTAATTATTATTGGATGAAGGAAATTAGACCCTTATCACCTTAGGCTATAATTTTAGTTGTCTAATGAACAGTTTTCATTGAAATTGAATTATATATTATTTAAACCAATGAAACTGACAAAATGTCACTCTCTTAGTTTTAAATATCATTTATGTGTTTAAAAAGGGACAAAAATTAGTTATGAGAAAATATAAATAGTAATTGTGTTCCTAATGATATTAAATTATTTATGGAAATTTATTTATAATGTTTATGAATTAAATAATTACCACAAATATTTACAAACTCTCCAGTAGTAATTATTCAATTTATAGAAAAAACAAATAAATGATATTAAAAATATTAAAATAATTATAATTTGAGATAATTAATATTAAAAATGAATTTTATATATGAAAATAAAATTTTGGGGTTGTTTTAAAATAATTTTTTTTAATTATAAGTTTTTTATTTATGTTATTAAATTCAAAGTAATGAATAGTTTCAAAATTTATAATAATGGTATTTTATGAAAATGATATTCATGAAATTATTAAAAATCTTAAAAATATTAAATAAAGAAAATGTTATAATATATAGTTGTAAATTTCATCCCTTATTATTTTATGACTCAATATTTACCATATTTGTAAAATTATAACCATTTAAGAGTGAAAAATATGTTACCATGGTTAATGTTAAAATACGTTAATTAAGGGGTTAAACCAAAAGAAAATGTTTAAAATATCACTTAAAATAGAAAAAAAAAATTATTCTTTTTATGATATTTAAAACATATCCTACCTTATTATATAATTAATGACAATTTTAAAGTATTTTCTCTATCGTTTTCTTTTTATATTTTATTTTTTATGAAATTTCAAAAGTTCCCCTTACCTCAATTATAAAAGGACACATCCCCCCTCACTTAATAACACCACATTGAGCCTTCTAGGTCAACCATGCTCTAAAAAAATGTCTTCTCAAATCCTCTATAAAAATTATATAGTTTCTTTTCTTCCAAAAATATCAACCCTAGGGCCCTTTAGAGGAGATCTAAAGGATTCATTTTGAAGAAGAGGTAATCACTATAACTGATCACTTTCTTTTTATACTCTTATTTAACTCATATAAATATTTGATTTTTATCTTAAAATAATAAATTTAGTATCCTAAATATTATAAAATTTCATTATGATTATTAAAACACCATTATACACCCTCTTTACCATCAAATAATAGGTGAAAGTATTTCTCGTGCATACATAGGGATTACCGTCTCCACGTAGCGATACAATTATGTTTTCATAAGAATATTTTCTTAGATGGTAATTATCATGGGTTTAATGTATATATAATATTATGAAATAATTATACTTTTTGAATGATAATATGATGTCTATATTCTTATCATCCAATCTTTTAGGAAATAATAATGTCTCTTGTGTGTACGTAAGGACTACTATCTCCATGATATGATGTGATTTGTTTTTCATTTATATTTCACATGTATGGTAATAAATATTAATTTGATGAATATATATGATATATACGATATATTAATAATTCTATAAATTTTAATTATTATTTACCTTTATTTTAATCCATTAGTTGAAAAATGGAAACAACGTTCATGTGTACGTACGGTCTACCGTCTCCATGAACTGTGTAATTTAATAATCTATATCTACATTTTAGGAATGATTATAAATATGAATATCATTAATATATATGATTTTTATACCATAATTAAAATTCTATAAATGATGGTACCATGATCAATTTATAAGGATTGGGACTACTAAATCGAAATATTTTTGGAAAACAAAGCAGTTGTCACCAAGAACAGTGATTTTAATAAAACATTATTAATAAATGTGTGGTATGATGTTATAAATAAATCATACATCATATTATAGATATATTTTTATGTAATAAATGTATAATAAATTTGTATTTTTTATAAATTAGGTTTTAACATGAATGAGGAAAATCGATACTTGAGGTAAGTGTTTATTTCACAGTCTCATCATTATTTGGGATTGTTTATGCTTAAGTCCCCACTGAGGAATATTTCTCTTCCATGTAAATTTTTTCACATATGTGATTTTATTATGATTTTTTTTATGTATTATTTTGGTCTCATCTTGTTTCCTTAGATTTCCATAGAGTTTTTAGTGAAAATAGAGTTTTCGGACCCAACAGCAAGGGGCGCACGGTTGAAACACAGTTTGTAGAGACTATGTGCCAGACCAGAAGAGACTCTGCACCCTGGATAGTGACACTTCCCAATCTATATAGCCTTCTGCATGGTCATGTGCCCTCCCTGAGAAAAATGTGCGTTCATTTCCTCTTGGACTGAGGAGACCTCATGGTTGCTTCATAGTTTGGTAAACTATACAGGCTAACCGTACGGCCAGTCTTGGTCCTTAAAAATGTGGAATTTACCTTTTTCCCCTATTATAATTTAACCCCAATTCCATCCCTTTCTTCACCATTTAGTATTTTAATCCCTAGGAACCTCCTCCCCGCCTATTGGCTCCCTTGGACCCTCAATTATTGGGTGTTTTGGTGTGGATCTTAATGAAATCATCATGTAATTCTCTTCTCCCATGGTTTATTTGCTATTTTTTTGTTCTTCTTCCTCCCTCTTTGAGTTCTTCTTTATACAGAAAATTGGTTGACATAATAAGGGTTCAATATTGAGTTTTTGTGTGAAATTTTTTTTTGTATGATAGTTTCTTTATAGGGACCCTTTATGGAAAAGTTATGGTTTTCCACTGGATTACGGATGTTTCCAAGATTCAGGTATGTGTTTTCATACTTTAGCATTATTGGATGATTTTGGTGTGATTTATTGGTTTCTTAAATTCATTATATGTATTATGTGTGTGGTATGAAAAAAATCAAAAGGTTTTAAGGTACATATGGGTTGATAGATGGTTTTCAAATGGAAATGGTTAGATTTCATGTGTCCTCTTATTTTTGTGCTATCAAATTGTCTTTATGAATTGTGAAAGTGGTGTAAAGAATGTTTTAAAAATATATTTGTGTTTTTATGGGTTTTAAAGGGATTTTTCATATAAAAATTTATGGTTTTTCATTTGTATTCATATTTCTTTGTGTGTTCATGTGAAAGTGGTGATCTATGTAACATGTGAAATGGAATATGAGCATAAAGGGAATCCTAGGTATCTAGGTGGGCAGACTATGACTAGTACACTAGTTAGATTGGTAGGGTCTAGGATGGGTTTATTCTAGCAGTATTGATTCAACAACACTAAATAAACTATGATGATGATTGGATACCACTATAATATTGGATAGATTCCTCTCTAGTTTCCCATGCATGAGGACGTTGTGGGTCATGGTTACTGTACCATTATCACTATGATACGAGGTTCCTGGGGTCCCACTAGTGATAGTACCTTTAGGAATTACCCATGGTGCTCTTATGATGTGGTCTTTACCATCGACATACAATGGAACTTGCTTTAAATTTTATTTTAAATCATTCTTTTCTTGAAAAAAAATTCCTTAAAATCTTTTCTTAAAAATGTTTCCACTTTATTTCTTAAAACATGCATGTTAATTTTTCTTGTAATGTTGTGGTATGGAATCAATTTTGGGTGGAATATTTCTACGAATTGGATCACACTCTACATACACCCTTGAGTGTATGTAGACTTTGTCAAGTTTAACCTAGGTAAAGGAAAGTTGGTGATGGTGGATCCAGTTGTTAGTGTTCCTCTCTTGCAGGTGTTGGAGGAGGTGTATTGTGGGTGACGAGCTTCTTATTGAATAGTGGTTTTGAGTTGTGTTCTAGTCAGTTCCCATCCCATTTTGGTATTTTTGTTTTTGGATAAAGTTTTATAATGTTTAAATTGAAATTGATTTATCTCTTTTGGTTATGGATATTGATGATAGTGTGATTTTTTATTTTGAGAACTGTTTATGGTTGTTTATCATGGGTGAAATCATTCCCAAAAGTGAAATGTCATTACCCAAGCACTAGTTCCGAGCCCATGGCGATTGGTAATACATTTCATGTTATTCCACGGATAGGGCCTGGTGTCAATATGGATGGAACCCTGGCTTGGTTTGTGAAAAAATGGTATCAAAACCTGGTTTTCTCCCTTTCTTTGGTTCATAATATTTTGGGAATGTCTGGAAAGACCAAATATAGACTTGTCAAATCTTGGGGTCTTAGTTGAGAGTGGGGTGTCTAGCCAACACACCTTGTAAATGTCCTTGAGTCACCACGTTATGTTTGGGATTTTTCTTGACTTCTTTTCAAGGTAATACATATAGGTTACAAAATATGCATCAACATTAGGTGTGGGTGAATTGGTTTAGATTTTTATTATGATGGATATAGTTTTATTTTGATTTATAGAAGTGTTTGGAATATTTTTTATTGTTGAAAAATATCTGAATGGTGTATCGATGGTTTCCTTGTGTTTATTGGTTTTTGTAGAAAGATTCATCCCTAGTGACTTCATGTGAAACCATGGGAAGAATATGGAGAGAGTTTTCCCCAGCAGTTGATCAGAGACTAATGAAAGTTGTGGTTCAGGATATCTAATATTTAGATCAGGGAGCGGACTCGGAACTTTCTCATGTTTGGGAAGCTGAACTAGGTCTTTGAAATGAATAAGATCAATATTTCCTCAATAACAAGCCTCCCACCTTCTAGGGTATCACAGATCCCCAGGATGTGGAATATTGTATTAATAAGATTGAGATGATTTTTGGGTTTCTTTACAGTTCTAATGTAGTGAAGGTAAAATGTGAATCATTTTTTTGGAAGTTCCTAGTCAGAGGTGGTGTAACTCAGTGGTTTAACCTATGAAGTACAAGTAGATGAGTTAAAAGGATTTCATGGTCTTCTTCAGTGATCATTATTTCCCAGATACCTTGGTCTTCACCAAGACCTAGGAGTTTTTTGTCTCTATTAGGGGGATCAAACCATGTTGGAGTATGCCAACTAATTTTCTAAGTTGTTTCATTTCAAACCTGAGGTAGTCTCCAATGATCATCTAAATTCTCAATGGTTCAAAATGGGGTTGCGTCCAGATATCTGATCCTAGGTATTTTTGTTTAAGTTAAATATGTATTTTGTGGTATTTGATCATGCTTTGATAGTGGAGATTAATCATAGTGAAAATTCTGGTTTCTCTAGAGCAGTGTTATAAATGGGATAGGTTAGTGTCGATTTATCTGAGAATAAAAGGAAGTTGGATAAGCAGGAAAATAAGGGAGATGATATCTCAATCCATCCTCCCCATTTTTTCTTTTCTGTGGCCTCAGATGCTTGATCGGTCATGTTTCATTAGTGTGAGAAGGAGGGGAATATGTAGTTGGTGTTTTTAGCTCCACCTCGACCTTACCATCAATGTGGACGCATGGATAATTTTTATTGATTTTGTGGAGCTACAAATTCATATTAGGGTTGAGTGGGTTTTATGGCCTCTGGGGGACATTATTTTAGTTAGATCCATACAGTACATTAGGTTCCTAGTTTTTTTGTCATAGTCGTAGGGATGGATCTTCCTCTGGTCAAATCCAGCTTAAGGTAGAGTCGTGGGTTAGTGTTCATTCTCAACCTTAGGTAGAGAGAATTCACCTTCATTTTTTGGATCAAGCACTAAAGGAGTCTGATACAGGACATATGATAGTTCAAGGTATAATTTTTATTACATTATCTCTAGTTTTTTTTGATACTATTACATTTTTTCTTTTATTTCTACATGTCAAGTGGGTTTGTTGATTTTTTTATTTGAGCTTATTCCATATGAAATGGTGTTGGTGATTCCTCTTTGTAATAAGTGAGAGAAGGGTTCCAGGTTTCCTTATTGTGTGCTCAATATTTTAGGGGTCTATCTAGAATGTAATTCCTAGTTTTGGAAATGGACCACTTTGGCATGATCCTCGACATGGATTGGATGGTGAATTTCTAAGCACACGTCAATTTTTATCGATGGTCAGTGAGTTTTGTGGAACCTAATGGGAGTAAAAAGGTTTTTCTAGGTTAATGGGATCCTCATTTAGGAAATGTTGGACCTCCACTTATAGAGTTTGGTAGTCTTTATTTTTAGATATCCTCACTAATTTTGGAGGACAATGATGGAGACTTCGTGGTTGGATTACCTCTTGCTGAGGATGAGTTCTCAAAGGTGTTTCCCAATGAATTATTAGGTTTTCCTCCAAATAGGGATGTGGATTTCACCATATATTTGGTGCTGGGAACACAACTTATATCTCTTCTCTCATACTGTATAGCCCCCATCGAGTTGAGTGAATTCATGATATAGCTTCACAATTTGGAATCAAAAGGATTCATTTGTCTGAGAGTCTCACATTGGTCATCCCCAATCCTATTTGTGAAAAAAGGCAATGGATATATCTAATTGTGAATCTATTACTAGAAATTAAATAAGGTGATGATCAATAATAAATACCCTTTTCCTCATATTGATCAAATTTTCAATCAACTTAAGGGGGAGAGGTGGTTCTCTAATATCAATGTGCATTCCAAGTATTTCCAAGTTAGAGTTAGAGAGGTGGATGTTCCAAAAATATATTTCTGAAGTAGGTACAAAAATTTTGAGTATTTTTTCATGCTTTTCTGGTTGAAAAATTCTCAAACAGTTTGTATGGAACTCGGGAATAGGGAGTTCCACCAGTATCTCAACTTTTTCATAATTGTGTTTGTGGATAACATCCTATTCTACTCTGAAACCGAGGAGGAGTATGAGCATAACATGAGTATTATTGTAGGAACCCTTCAGGATCATCACCTCTATGAAAATCTCTCCATGTATAACTTCTAGATTAGGGAGTTTAAGTTTCTCGGTCATGTGATATCAGGATGTGGGGTTTTGGTGGACCCCAAGAATATTAGTAATGTGGTGTCATGGTAACATCTGAAGAAAATTTTCAAGATCATGATCTTTTTGGGACTGGTACGGTATTATAGGTGGTTTTTTATGATTTCTCTTAGATTTATTAACCCATGATAGATCTTACCCAAAAGGGGGTAAAGTTTGAGTGGCTCCCAGAGTGTTAGGTTTCATTTGATGAGCTTAAGAGGTAGTCGACCATGGCCCCTATTTTGATTTTTCCCAAAACTGGAAAGGGATACATGGTCTACTATAATTCTTAAGGTATTGGTATTGGGTGTGTTCTGATGTAATATTACCATGTGGTGGCATATGGTTCTCATAAAATCTGAACACATGAGGAAAATTACCCAACCCATGACTTGGAGTCAGTGGTGGTGATACATGCTTTAAAGATATGGTGCATTATCTTTTTGGGGAGAAGTTTGTGGTCTATTCTGATCATGAGAGTTTGACCTACATTTTCTCTTAGAATGATTTGAATCTAAAGAATATTCATTAGGTTGAATACCTTCAGGTGTTTGATTTTGATATTGTCTAAACCCCAGGAAAAGGTAATGTGATAGTATATTCATTGATAAGGAAAGTGCCAGTGAAAGCATTGAAAGAGTCTAGTGATGAGTGGAATTTGATTTCAATTTTTTCCTATAATAATCTGGAGATCAAGGAGCATAGTTGAGGTGTGTTTTCTTCTATTGTTCATATAACACCTTCCCTTTTGAAGTTCTTTTGGAAGGATCATCCTAGTGATGTGTTTTTCCAGCATTCTATGTAGTTCCTAAATGGTAGGGATGTGCCTTGAAAATGATCATTGTATCTTGAGGGAGTTTTGTGATTTTGGGGTCATTTCATGGTGTTGTTTTCATTATGGAATGTGGTGATAAATTATAGCCACTAGTATCAGTGGTACATTCATCCTAGGACCACCAAGATGTTTTATGATGTGTGTCACCAATTATGGTGGCTATGTATAAGACGATATATAGCTGACTTCATATCCATGTGGTGTACATGTCATCAGAATAAAAAGAAGCACTAGTGGCTCTCCAGTTTACTTCATATGTTACCCATTCCTATCTAGAATTAGGACGAGGTTAGCATGGAATTCGTTATTGACATACCTTATATGCCCCATGGGAGGAATACTATATGGGTAGTGATTGAACATATGACAAAATTATCCCATTTTATTCTAATGAGAGAGTCAAATAAAGTGGAAGAATTGGGAATATTTAATGTTTTGGAGATAGTGAGAATTTGTGGTGTTTTGTCAGATATAGTTTTAGACAAGGAACCCTATTTCACCTCATGGTTTTGGTAAGGCCTTCAGAAGGATATGGAGTCACAGGTCAAGTTGAGTACAACATACAATCCTCAAACGAATGGTCAGATGAAGTGTGAAAATCATATTCTAGAAGAAATGTTTTGGGAATGTTCATTGGATTTTGGAGGCTCATCAAATAACCATTTGGGTTTGCTTTAGTTTGAATATAACAATATTTACCAATCCTTAATATGAACGGATCCCTTTGATTCACTTTATGGTTTATCATTTCAATCTCTTTTGTGTTTGATGGAGGTGGGTAAGATCTCATTATTGGGACCAAGCCTTGTGCAGGTGATGTTTGATAAAGTTCAATTGATTAGGTAGAGGTTGTTGACAGCATAGATCCTCTACAAGTCTTATGTTGATCAAAGGCATTGAGACTTGGAATTATTTGTGGGTGATTGGGTGTTTCTAAAAGTGGAACCTATCTTGGGTCACCAACTTCTTAGTAAGTAAGGGAAGTTAACACGGTGGTATGTTTGACCTTTTGAAATTAATGAGAGAGTTGGTAAGGGAGCATACCATCTATCCTTACTATCTTGGTTGACGTCAATTCATGACGTGTTCTATGTCTCATTGCTAAAAAAGTACAATTTGGATCTGTGTCATGTGTTTAATTGGGAGGGTTTGGAGTTGGAACCTAATTTTTCTATATTTGAGTTACCAATGCAACTTGTGGATTCCCATGATAAAGTTATTTAGAAGAAGTCCATGCCATTGGTCCAAATTCTTTGGCATCATGGTAATGATGAGCGTGAGACATGGGAGAAAAAGTCTTAGGTGAATGATCAGTATCCATTTTTGTTTTCTGATCATACTTTTGCGTGACTTTCTAAGGGAGGAAAGTTTTCATGGTGGGGATAATTGTCACAAACATGATTTCCTTTTGAGATATTTTTCAAGTTTAATTTGGTCACATCTTGTTTTTTGTAGATTTCTTGGGAGTTTTTAGTGAAAAATAGAGTTTTTGGACTCAATGGTATGTGGTGCACGGTTGGTACATGGTTAGTATAAATTGTGAACCATACTAGAAGAGATTGTATTCCCTAGACAGTCGAAATGTCTAGGTTTCATGGCATTCTGCATGGGCATGTTCCCTCTCTAGGAAAATTCTATAGCAGATTTCTACTTGGACAGAAGAGACTATACATATGTCACACGGTTTGGTAAATTGTACGAGAAAACCGTATGGCCTGTCTGGATCATTAAAAATGTATAATTCACCTTTTTTCATCATTGAATTTAACCCCTATTCCACTCCTTTCTTCCATATTCAGAATTGTCAACCCTAAGTGCCTCCTCCTCTCCTCTTTGCTCCCTTGGACCCTCAAATCTTGGGTGTTTTTGTGTTTATCTTCAAGTAATCCTCAAGTAATCCTCTTATTCCTTAGTTTCTTCCCTTTTTGGGTTCTTATTCCTCCAACATGGAGTTCTTCTTTTTCTAGAGGATTGGTTGACCTAATAAGGGTTCAATATTGAGTTTTTTGGTGAAATATTCATGTTTTTGGTATGATATTTCCCTTATAGGGTCCCTTTGGGGTGCATTTGTTGTTTTCCACCAGATTCCGGAAGATTCCAAGCTTGAGGTTTATGGTTCAATTCTTTATCATTATTGGATGATTTTTGTATGCTTTCTTAGTTTTTTAAATGTGTTAAATAGATTATGTGTGTTGTGTGAAACCTGCTTTCAAAAGGTTTTAAAGTGTTTATGGGTAAAAAGATGGTTTTTCAAAGGGAAATGGTTGGATTTCATGTGTTCTCTTCTTGTTGTGATTACAAATGGGATTTATGAATTGTGAAAGTGGTGTGAATCATGTTTTAAAATGGATTTGGTGTGTGTATGGATTTGAAATGGGGTTTTCCTACAATAAGTGATGGTTTTTCATGTGTATCCATATTTCTTGGTGTGTGAATGTGAAAGTTGTGATCTATTTAACATGTTAAATGGAATTTAAATACAAAGGGAATCTCGTGTATCTAGGTGGGAGGACTGTTACTATTACACTAGTTAGATCGATGGGGCTGAGTCCCTATTTATTCTAGTATGCTTTACACTATAACACTAACTAAACTATGATGGTGAATGGAGACCAATAAAAGTTTGTATAGATTCTTCTCTAGTGGATCATGCATGAGGACATTGTTGGGTATGGTTGTTATATCATTATCACCGACATATGAGGTTCCTAGGTTCCCACTAGTACTAGTACCTTTAGGTATTACCCGTTGTGCTCTTGTGATGTAGTTCTTACCTTAAACATACTATGGACCTTTCTTTTAATTTAATTTTAAATCATTATTTTCTTCTAAATGTTTCCTTAAAATATTTTCATAAAAATGTTTCCAAATACTTTATTGAAACTTTCATGATAATTTGTCTTGTAATGTTATGGTATGGAATCTATTTTGGGTGGCATCCTATTGAGAATTGGATTACACCCTACATACACCCTCAAATGTATGTATAATTTTTTATCTTTCACCTAGAAAAAGGAAAAGTGTTATGTAGTGGTGACGGTGGATCCAGTTGTTAGTGTTTCTCTCTTTTGGGTGTTGGTTGAGGTGGCTTGAGGGTGATGGCCCTCTTGTTTCATATAGATTTTGAGTTTTGGTCTAGTTGGTTCTCCTCTCATTTTGATATTTTAGGTTTTTGGATAAAGTTGTAAAATTTTTAACTTGAAACTGATGTATCTCTTTTGGTTATGGATATTTATCTTGGTGTGATGTTTTATTTTTAGACTTATTTATATTTTTTTTATCATGGTTTAAATAATTCCAAAAATTGAAATGTTGATACTAATGAACCAGTTTCCAGTCTATGGGGGTCAGGAATGACCTTCGGGGCATGCCACGAGCTAGGTTGGGTGTCAAGTTGGATAGCACCCCATCTTGGTTCATGAAACATGTATTCTAAAAATGTTTTCAAAAAGTTTTTTACTATTATACTACAGTTTTTTAAAGTCATTTTTACCCATGTTTTACTTTTTTTTAAATGGTTTGAATGAAATATTTTTTTCATTTTCCAAACAAGGTAATTTTTTACTTTTCTGACAAAAATACAGAAGGAATTTTTTTAACTTATTCGAAATGAGTTTATATTCTTAAAATCATTACGCCTTAATGATTTTAAGATTCCTTTATAAGATTAAAAGTTTAATTTCAATGAAATTTTTTTCATTAATAAGTGTGCAACTTTTAAAAAAATGATTTTAAAATAGAAAATTTGTTAACATCAATAATTATTCTAAGTGGTCTTTCAATATCATTTTTTCCATATAATATGAAATTCTTTGATGATACTTAAAATTTACTAGGGATATGATCCAAGGATACCATTATTATTATTTTAATTGATGGTTTATGTAATTCCATGGCCCAAGTTTCTAGAATCCAATACATTATTTTATCACATCGACATGATTAAAAAAAAGTTATATCTCGAAGGAATGAACAGTTTAGTAATTTTGGAAGACCAGATACATATATAAGTACAACATTATAACTTGAAATGAAATACAATATAACAGATCCATTGGTAACCCCCATAACTCTTAGATTATCCCTCCAAGTTATTCATAATAAACTTTTCACATTTTTTGGAAATATAAAACACTATAAATAGGTGATCTCAAATCCTCAGTAAGGGTAAATAATACTGTGTAATTGATCATAATCATAAAAACTATTCATGATCAATAGCTAAAAACACATGCCTTTAAAAATAAACTTGAGCATAATATGGAAGGAATAAAAACCTAATTAAATAATTCCATAAAACATAAAAATGTATATTCTACTAGTAGAATAATCACATGGACTATCAATATCTAGTTTCATAATGATTTAATGCATAAGGTCGAGCATCAAAATTATTATGTCAAGGCCTCATGCCAAGACCTTACATAAATGGGTGAAAACCCCAAACTAGTTTGTCTCATGAGACATACTGATGCATCGAGAGGATATAGTGGGCCCAATCTATCATGTAATAATTCCAATTCATTCCTCATATGAATGGGTATAAATATAAAAAACAAATACATTTATATTGAAACTAACATGTGAAATGTAAATAACTATCCCCAATTATTAAATATGAACACTAACCATTCAGAGTAATATAGTGAATGGTATCAAGATAATACTTCCATAGTTAAACCAATCAAAAACCATTAAATAAAATATGTTATATGATATCATAAAATATTAATCCCAATTAAACATAATAATCAACAATATATTTGAAATAGATGAAAATACTCATATAAAATCATCAAGAAATTCTTAAGATAAATACTCTTTTACTTTGAAAAAAAAAGAGTTCTTTTAGAATAATATTAGCATAAAACCAGAAGTGAATTAACTTTGTTTTTTTATAATAAAATAATTTATTTTATAAAAATAATGGAGGCTGAAAATATATTATATATTTCATTTGAAAATAGGTAAGAATTCAAGAAGTTCCTTTGAAACGGGCTTATTTATCAGGATGAATTTTTTAAAGATCCTTTTAAAACATATAACTCCCCATAAAAGAAATAAGGATTATTATTAGTACACATATATAGAACTTTAAAATAGAGTTTATTTGGATTAAATAAGAATAATTAATAATTTCATTGAGGTAATTAGGGATTAAGAGTAACCAGAAAGAAACTGGATGTTCGGGTAGAAAACCCTTACCTTATGTCTGAACATGTTATTCACTAGACCTTAACTTCCTAGATAATCAAATTAAATCCTTTAATTAATTAATTAAGAACCTTATATAGATTTATTTTATTCATTATAGTTTTATCAAGTTCATTTATGGCCTTATTGATTAGTTATATGATTGAATTTCGTCGTTCCAGAGTGTTTGTTTCCTTGATTTCATTATCGGTTCGCTTGATTATAAGTAATGGAGTTCATTTAATATTTTTATAATTCTACTGAATTGGAATTGAATGTTTTAAATTAGAATACATAAGTTTAAATGGTTATATATATATATATATAATTTTGTTACATGTTATGAGGATTAATCATTATATAATACATTTAGTGATAATCATTTAGATTATTACGATGGTTGTTGATCATAACGAACTCATTTTGTTTTATTATTTAGTATTATGTAAATATGTTACTTACAGAACACAAAAAGAGTTATATCATAAATTTTACAATCTTTATCAACCATTAAAATGGTTTCATGAATATATTTTAATAATAATTTTAAGAATGAATCTTCATCATCCACGATGATTGCAAATTGGAACCTCATGGTTAATGATTTTGTTTATAAAATAAAAGAATGGGAGTAAGGATATTGATAATGGTTATTACATTAAAATGATGTAATTATAGTATATAAATGATACTAGAATTATCATTAGAAATTGGATAGGGGAGATTAGGAGATAATAATAAAAGAATAAAAATTGAAATGAAATTAACTGAAAAAGGAATAGGATTTACCTCTTGAAATAACCTCTTTGAGAACCTCATTAAGGGAAAGGGTTTTGGTCTTTTGGAAAGAACAAGGGATCCTGGATGTAGGGTGGGACTAGGAAATGGTATTTGGGGATAATTTTGAGAAACTTAAAGGCTTACAAGAGTGAAGAGAATAGGGAGTGATGGGTTGTTTTTATAGTGGAGGAGAGGAGTGATTTTTAAACATCTTATTCATTATTTTATTATTTTCCTCAAGATAATAAAGTGTTTATTATTGTAAAAAAAGTAGTAATAATTTTATTTGAGTTCAAACCAATGGCCATTTATATCATCCATGACTCAATCATGATGCATAAATTCATTTATTTAGCATATTTCGTAAATTATCAGATTTCACTATTCACCAAAAATTCAAGTATTTCAGAAAAATCGCAAATATTAACTCTAAACATTTTTCAAAGTTTATATTTAATAAATAAACTCTATTTTATTAAAATAATTTTATAAATAGGAGAAAAATAATTTTTAAATAAAATCATTATTTAGCTAAAAAATAAAGATTTTAAATTTAAAACTGATTTTATAATACTTTCATAAATTAACTAAGGTCTCATAAAA
This sequence comes from Viscum album, assembly GCA_963277665.1. Taxonomy (NCBI): domain Eukaryota; kingdom Viridiplantae; phylum Streptophyta; class Magnoliopsida; order Santalales; family Viscaceae; genus Viscum; species Viscum album. The sequence goes on from OY728156.1 coordinate 1,172,216,633, forward strand.
TTATCCTAAAATAAAAGGAAAAATATATTTACTTAAAAATACATTTTATGAAAATTAATTTTATTAATTTATTAATTTAAAACTATAATGAAATATTTATTACTCACAAAAATACCAACACTTAATTATTAATTTTTAAAATATTTACTCTCATTTATATGGTGCCTAAATTTTATTTATACTTACATGGGAGAGGTTACTATTCATAAGGGTATATTAATATTCATAATGGTAAGTTACTACTCATAAGGGTAAGTTACTATTCACCAAAAATGTAAGTCGATCCTATCAAACTCTAAATATCTTACGGATCGCAACTGTGCACGTCCGTTTTTTGAAATTCAAATCTCAAAAGTGGAAAAATTATGTCCATTGGATAGGTTATAACAAAGTGTTGTTTCATATAGACTTAGGGTTTCATAAATTCAATATTAAATTTATTTTTAAATTCTTGGCGTACTACATTCTTCCCCCCTTACAAAAATTTCATCCTCAAAATTACCAGAATGGTTACCATATAAAAATATTTGGGTAGTTATTCATCATATGTTCCTCAGGATCCCATGTTTCCTCTTCAATTTTATGATTTTTTCAAAGTGCATTTACAAGTCAAGTCGTCTAATTCCTCAACACCTACTATTTAGTGTCCCAAATCCAAATAGTCTCTTCATAGTAAGATAAGTTAGGTTCCAATTATATACCATTAGAAGTGAAGACATGTGTTGGTTATGGCATGTACTTTCTCAATAATGAGACATATATCACATTGTGCACCTTAAAAGGCTAGGAGAAATTTCCAAACAATAATCCATAGCTCCAATTGTCTCCAAAATTTCAAAAGGGACAATGTACATGGGCTCAGTTTCCCTTTCCTTCCAAATATTATAACACCCTTCCATGGATATACATTCAAGAAAACATGATCTCCCTTTTGAAATTCAAAATCCTTCCTTTTATTATCAACATAGCTCTTTTTCCTACTTTGATCTGATTTGATATGAGTTTGAATAGACATTACTTTTTCCATTATTTCCTTCACTAGTTTTGGGCCCACAATATTCCTTTCACCAACTTCATCCCAATATGTTGTTATACGACATCTCTTTCTGCACAATGCTTCATATAGTTCCATTTGAATACTTTAATGGAAACTATTATTATAGGAAAACTAAACCATGGGTAAATAATAATCTAATGTACCATGAAAATCAAGTGAGAATGATCTCAACATGTATTCTAATGTTTGGATCATCCTTTCTGATTTCCTGTCAGTTTGAGGGTGATAAGAAATACTCAATTGAAGCTCAATATACAAATATTTTTGAAGAGTTTTCCAGAATTTTGATGTGAATCATAGATCATGATTAGACACAATTGAGAGAGGTTCTCCATGAAGTATCAAAACATCATTAATATAGAGTCATGTAAGGAGATCCAGTGGAAAATCCTCCCTTCACTAAAAAATATTTCACTTTTTCCAACAAGGATGTATCTGTTGGTAAAAGTTCATTTTCTGTTGGTAAAATGTTTGACCAACATATATGTATTTCTCACTAATCTGTTAGTAAAAACTCTTTCACAAAATATTTTTGCGATAGATAAAATAGTTCTATTGCAATTATAGTTATACCAACAGATAATATATATTTTGGTTTAAGTGTTTAGCAATAGGTTGTGGTGAAAAATTTATCTGTTGGTAATAATATTACAAATATATAATATATATTTGTTTATAAATTACATTTAAATAAAAATTATAAATTTTTATTGTAATTAAAATTTCATACTATATTTATTATTTTAAAATATTTCATTATTAATATAATTATTTTATTGCAATTAAAATTTCATATTGTATATATTTTTTTATTTTATCATATATAATACATAGAACACAATTTTAACACATGTTCAAACTTAGAAAAAAATTAGTTATATTACTAAGGAAATATTTTATACAAAACTCGGGATCCCCCGATCCCCCCCCCCCACTACATCCCCCAATAGAATCCACCCCCCCCCCCCCCCCCACCTCTAGTAAACCCATCCATGCAAGCGACACATCCATGTCATCTAGTCACCTCCAGCACCAACGCCCCAACTATACCAGCAATGCATCCATGTCACATAGTCACCTCCATCTCCAATGCCCCAACCATGACAGTGACACATCCATGTCATCTAGTAACCTCCATCTCTAGCACCCCAACCATGCCAGTGACCCATCCATGTCATCTATTCATATCTAGCTCCAATGACCAACTCCAACGACCAACTCCAGATAAATAAAGTTTAACTTCAACTGAAAATAGAGGAGGTTTTGGTTTAGTATCATAGACATCAGGATCCACCACCACGCTGTAAAGGCCCAAACTTCTTGTCATACTCCACTATAATACATACATAGTCTTGAAAAATAAACATATTTCAGTAATAATTTTACATAAAATCATTAATTCACCAACTTATAATCAAAACAATAGAGAAAAAAACAGAAACTCAAGCAGTACTATGTACATTCGAAATAAAAACTCAACCTGTTCAAAAAAAATGGAAACCCAAGATACATCTCATCCTCCTCTAGCATCCACCCAAGATCTTCCAATATCGACTATCACTACAGTGATTGACACAAGAAATTTATTTCTCTCATTCTCCCTGCAACGTTACCTTCACAATTGTCAACTGAAGACATCAATATACCAATGGTATATCAGCATTCAATCAAAATCCAATTTCGTTTAATTTAAATTGTAGGTGATTGTGTGAAATAATACTTACATTTTTTTAAGTTTTGAAAATACATACAAGTGAAACTAACTCTTCCAAGAGAGAAAGAAATTTTACAATGTCAATTATTTTTTACAAGAAAAAATATGTTAAAAACCTGGAGACATATAACAAAAATAGGATAGACTTAAAGAATGAAATGATAAAAAAGCTAACTGTAGTGAATTGGATCTTGGACTTTACAATTCTGAAGCACCATAACAATGAGATAGAATCACAAAAAAAACCCAACAATGAAAAACATACTGGACTTACAGTATATTCCTTCCATCCTTATCATCACAAGGCTATCAAACACTCCTTCACCATTTATATACATAGATTTATATCAGTAATAAATTAAAAAAACATAGAGATAAATAGTTAAAAAAATAAAATCAAAATTATAGAAAAATCACCTCTCACCTCTCTTAATAGATCAAAACTAAGGCCCCAAACATCCAAGATGATAATATAGTACTCAGAGTTGGGCATCTTCAAGATTAGTCGATCAATGAAACAATATAAAATAATGACAAATCCTATAAACCATGTTGAATTTATGTGGGAAAGTAAAAGAAGGTGAAAGACCACCAAACCATGACAAAAATGGGTTCAATGGTGCATCCAAACGAAATCTTGACCCAAAAAAACACTCCCTTTGCCTGTAGACCTAAAGTATAGAAAAATTTCATATCCATATCCGGATTCCCTTCCACACCAATGATCAAACACCCACAACCCTAAGGAAAAAAATATTACTCTCCCTTTATTTTCCCCTGTCATCACATGGATTCAGAATCCAAGCCACTTGTTTCCACACTACACCACAGTAGAAAAACCAACGTTAACAAACAATCCAAATAACAGTAATACCTTTAGCACCAACCACCCTTTAATCTAGTGTTGGAGACCCACCATGAACACTGTAGAAAACCACTAAAAACCGTCCATGAATGCCAAAGTCCACCTAAAAAAATTTGAAATGAACCATCAATACAAAAATAGAAAAATAAAGGCAATGAAAACACAACCTATCACAAACCATAAAAACACACACACACACATCTAATAGGTGCATCTTTAGCAATTTATCAAATGGAATTCCCTCTATTGTTTGCAACAATCATTAAATGAAAAGGGAGACCATAAAAACCCAATTTTTCTCCAAACTACCAGCCTCACGAGTAAATATCACAGGGTAAGTGATCAAACCTTCAACACAGATATGATGAGTGAAAATAAAGAACCCAAAAAGTCAATGTGAACCAAAAAAATGATGAAAAATCTCCAAAAAACTAGCTGAAACCAATAAATAATAAATAAAACATCCAACCTAGTCAAACATCCTTAATTAGTTCAAGTCATCACTCAATGACCAGGAGATAATGATTATAGAAATTATTTGATAAATCCCAAAAATTTAAAATATCTAAATTATTTATTAGTATAATTTTCAAATTTAGAAAATAAATAATTAGTAAAAAAAATTGATAACATATTCCATTCCATAGAATGGGTAAAATATTTAGGGGATAAACAGAAGGGGGTGATCTGAATAGGGTAAACATGTGGCAATAGATCGAAAAGGGGATTGACAATCTAACGATGAGCTGACGGTGGGTAAACGTGGTGGCAACGAGCCGAAGGATGATTTAGAAGTCCGTTCAATCTTCAAACTTCCATTAAGTGTTTATCTTTATGTGTTTAAATGTAAAACAAAGTCACTCACTAAACATTTATAAGCATGAATTGAGAAATCGTAATAGACAATTCACATTTTTTTCACTTCAAATGTGTTCTTCACAACCTAATTCATTTATTTATCACACTTGTGGAGAATAAGAATGATGGGATGGGGATGAGAAAAAGAGGGGGTGATATCAATGAACCAAAGGGGAAGTTGAGTAAAGGAAACTTAACTAGTATAGAATGGCATGGAAGAAGCCATCAAGACAAAAAAAAAAGCAAATCATCAACATTGTCACCAGCACAAACTGATCACTGGAGGGATTGTACTAGAATATCTCACAACCAACAAACAACAACAAAATCCACAAAAATGGCCAATCCTGGACAGAGACCAGCATGAAACCCAGAAAAGAAACACTCTTTCTAAAGGTTAAACTGGGGGCGGTGGGGGTGGGAGTGGGGGTGGGGATCGACTCCCTGCAATTCGAAATGTTGCATAAACAGAGCATATTTTAGGAACACCATCAAATTCATAATAGCATGAAAATGAATTAAGAAGGATTTGTGGAGGTCTTCAAATTACATGTGATTGAATAATGATGATAGGGAAGATAAGCGAAATAATACACATGTCCAATGAACCTTACAAAGTGACAAGATTAAAGGTACGACTAACATGAGTGATGGGGAAAAGATCAAAAAATACACAATTGTTGAATCTTGGTAAAAGAAAACAGGAGAGAAACATTTGATAGAAAAGATCATGAGATTTTACTCCATCTTAAATGAGTAATTAAGAATATTGATTTAATGATATTCCATAAAATAAGAAAAACTTTAAATAAAAGAAATTTTAGGACACATGAGTAGTCAAACAACCTGATGAAATAAGATGAGAGGTTCCTGGTTTTTAGAAATACTGATCAGTTTTGGAAAGAATGCCAGAAAGCTATTAATTTCATCCAGAAAGATGTAGACTTACGTGGCTATGCATAGTGAGATCTGCTGACCGAGTATAAGATGGAAGTTACAATCTGTTCTTGGACATGGTTGCATAGATCAAGAAAAATATCATCTACTTCATTTCCCAATTGAAACCTGTGTTGGTGAAGAGAGATGAGGAGCGGCTGTGAAAGAATGATAAATCTAGAAAAGCGGTGGAAAAGGGAAGGGATCATGATGAACCTAAAGGGGGTGAATGTTGTGTCGACAAACTGATGGAATGACTGATACGGCAATGAACTGAAGTGAACATTGTGGCAATGGGGGATTGATTTTGTCTGTATCTTTAGGGTTATCAGGTTAATAGATTTAGGAATATCCTTTTAGCGGCTGTGAGAATTTGGGAACGGGTTTTATTTAATAAATATAACAAATAATTATTAAAATAAAAATTATATGTTTCTAAAATAAATTAATTATTTAACATACATGTCATTCCCTATTTTTTATTTATATGTTTATAATTTATTTGGATATAGTCAACATAAATTTGAATAATTTGTCAATAATTTTAAATTATATATATTATTTTGATGAAAATTTATTAAATTATCATTATTTTAATTCATTATATAAGCATATATTTTCATTAACAAATGACTTGTTCATGGAAAAATCTAATAAGTATATATTAAAATATTAGTAAACTATTTATTTATAGAGAATAATTTATTGTGATGTGTGTGTTTAATGGTAAAATATTTTTCATTGATAATAAATAATAAAAATATATTTATTTTTTTGAATGATAATTGTTGTTGTTATTATGATATAGAAACAAATTTAATTGATACTAAATCATTTGTTGGTATAAAAGAGTTAATAATAAAAAATGTATATGTTGGTAAAAATATTTGTTAGTACTTATAAAAAATATCAATAGAATGATATATCTATTGGAATTACTCATTTTTACCAACAAATATATTATCTCACACAAAATATCTGTTGGTATACGTCATTTTTTTATAGTGCTTATAGCGATGAAATGTGAAGATTTTGTATTTCGATCAACAATTACCCATATTGAATCATTCCTTATTGGAGTTTTGGGTAATCTATTGAAACAATCCATGGTGATGGCATCCCATTTCCATGTAGTAATATGTAGAGGTTGCATGACTCCTCTAGGATGTTTTTGTTTGTTCTTCACTTGTTGACAAACTAAATATCTTGATAAATAATTAGAAATTTCCCACTTCATGTTTCCCCACAAGAAATGTTCCTTCAAATCTTTATACATTTTAGTGATACCTAGGTGTATAGAGAAATTCAAACTATGGGTGTCATCTAGTAACTCCCTTTTCATCTTGGGTATAGAGGGAACACATAGACTCTTCCCAAGTGTTAAAATTCCATCCTCATACATGAAGTTATCCAACTTCCCATCATTCACACCTCTAATTTTCTTTTTAATATTATAATCATCAGATTGAGAAGTTTTAATTCTTTCCAACAAATTTAGTTGGGAAACCAATTGAAAAATTAATTATTCTTCACCTTATTTAATAATTCCTATATCCATCATTACTAAATCCATGACTACGAGATCCCTTTAAATCCTCATTTTGTTTTAAACTTTATGATCCTTTATTCTCAATGCATCATCTACCTTATTTTCCTTTCATGGGTGGTATTGTAGAGAACAATCATAATCCTTGAGTAGCTCGAGCCATCTCTTTTTCCTCATGTTATGTTTTCTCTGTGAGAAGATATATTTAAATCTCTTGTGATCCGTATATATCTCACATCATTAACCATAGAGATAGTGTCTCCATATCTTCAGAAGAAATATTACAGCTAAAAACTCAAGATCTTGAGTTGGATAGTTCTGTTCATGAATTTTTAACAGCCTCGATGCATAGGCAATAACTCTATAATTTTTCATGAGGGCACAACCTAGTCCTTTCTTTGATGCATCCCTATAGATCATAAAATATACCATTTCCCGATGGTAGATTTGGGATCATAGAATTCACTAATATTTTCTTCAAATATTCAAAACATTCTTCGTATTCTTTTTTCCATATGAACATAATCCCTTTATAAGTAATCTTGGTCAACAGGTTGGCTAAATGGGAGAATTTATGAACAAAACGCTGATAATAACCTTCTAAACCAATAAAACTACATACCTAGATTATGTTTGTTGGTGTATTCCATTATTTAACTACCTTTGTATTTGTAGGATACACTAAATTTCTTTCCTTAGAGACAATATGACCTAGAAACAAAATTGATTGAAACCATAATTCACACTTACTAAAATTCCCATATAATTCATTTCTTCTAAGTGTCTTTAGAATAATGCGCAAATGATTCTCATGGTCTTTATAGATTTTGGAATATACCAAGATATCATTAATAAATACCAAAATTAATTCATCAATATATTCCTTGAAAACTCTATTGATTAGATTCATGAAAATAGAGGGTGCATTAGTCAGTCTAAAAGGCATTACTATATATTCATAATGCCCATACCTGGTTCGAAGTGTTGTTTTTGGAATATCTTCCTTCCTCACAGACAACTGATGATATCTAGATCGAAGTTCAATATTTGAAAAATATTTGGATCTATGAATTTGATCAAATAAATCATCAATGCGAGGAATAGGATACTTTTTATTTATCATAATAGCATTGAGCTCCCTATATTCAATGCACAGAATCATAGATTCATCCTTCTTCTTAACTAAAATAACAAGGTCTTCCCATGGAGAAACACTAGGGTGAATAAATCTTTTATCAATAAATTCTTCTAGTTGTTTCTTCATTCATATTAAATCCATAGTGGTCATTATATAAGGAGTATTTAATATAGGTCTTGAACCAGTAATTAAGTCAATAGTGAACTCAACTTCCCACTCTAGAGGATTCCCTGGTAAATACTATAAAACATATCAACATAGTCTTGAATAATAGGTACATACCCAATTTGAAGATTCATTTCATCACTCATAGATATTGAGTTGTTATACTCACCAATAATTTCATTCAGTAGAACTACTGTGGGTGGATTTATTTAAGAATCAGATGATTATGTTTTTTCTCTAAAGATAAGGGATTCTACACCATTCTCAAAAATTGTAACGTCTTCGTTCTTACAATAGATTCTCTCATTGAAGTTTGAAATCCAATTTATACCAATAATTATATCAAATTAAATCATGGGTATGATGATAACATCATAAACTAAATTAATTTTGTGAGTCATAAGGTGGACTAATCCACACTTCTTTCTTGCAATGATACTTCCCTTAATAGTTTTTACAGACAACTCTTTCATTAAATCAAATTGGAAATTTCTAATTTTCTTGGAAAATTGGGAAGATATAAAAAAATGTGATGATCCAGAATCAAATAAATCATTGGATAATTTGTAGTAAATGATTAAAGTACCTACCACCATATCAATAGGAACTTCAACCTCAGCAGTTGTGATTGCATAAACTTGGAATTTCTCCCTTGACCTATCTAGGGAATGTTTCCTTGATTCTTAGGACAATAATTTACATAATTTACCATCTCTTTGTAATTATAGACTTGAAAATTTGTGGCTTCTTTCTTTCCCTTACAATCATGGGATTGGTGAATTTTTCTTCCACACTTGTAATAAACACCCGTACCCTTCTGGAAAGTACCAAGGTGTTTCTTTACACAATTATCATAGGATGGAAAATAAATCATTTCCTTCTTCCTATTTTCATTATTTTCTTTTCTAGAGTGTTCAGTATCCCTATTGTTATCTTTCATTCCCTTAAATTTATAAGACTTAGAAAATTATTTTTCTATCTTGATAGTACATGAGATTATATATTCATATGATGAGAAACTTTGGGAGACTGGTTCCCTTTAGAGGAATGGTTTTAAACCATCATATAATCAATCAATATTACTCCTTGGATTACATATGTAGTCTGGGGAATGCCTTGATAATCTTGTGAAGTTAGATTCATACTTTTCAACATTCTCATTCTCTTTTTTCCTCAGATTCAGAAATTTCCTTTCCATATCTGCTCGTTTTCCATGAGGAAATTATTTTTCTAAGAATATTTCCTTAAAATACCTCTATTAAATGTTTTCAATATCTTTATCCTACTTTTTGTTTTGAATTAGTGACCACCATTGATCTGAATCTCTTGATAAATGATAAACTTACCTGAAAACCTTCTCCATTTCGTTACTTCCAAAAGCGTGGAATATAATCTCTAAGGAACTTGTCCACTTCTCTACTAATAATGGGTTTGTAGTCCCATTAAATTATGGAGGTTTTTATTACATAAATTATTCTAACATTTCTCCTCCATGTTGTGGTTTAGGGTGATCTATACGGGTAAGGTTATTGTTCATAACCTGAGCCAGTTTTCCTAGTATAGTTATAAGTTTCTCATCACCAGTTGTAGCTCTAGAACCATCATTATTATCTTTCATTGGGGGGAAATCCCTACATGGGATATGTGTGTTCATGTGGTTTCCATTCCTTTTACTATGTGCCATTTCTAAATGATTGCATGCCCTTGATTAGGTAATGAATCATATTGAATAATATCAACTAACAGAATACTTAACATAAATTGACATCCTATGCATAGTTAATCCCATAATCATAAACACAGTATCTTTGAGGAAAATTTTATTTTTAAATAATTAATAATTTATTGTAAATAAGATGTGAATTATCTTAAAAATATACTCTGGGAGTGTCAAACCAGGTGCACAGTAAGGCCCATTGTCATGTACCAGGTTGCCCCGAGTCAAGCCTGACACACCTTGTCGAAGTTTTTACTCATAGGTACATCTTCTCTAGAACCACGCCCACTTGTATTATACATATATGGATATATTTACTATGAATATCAATATAATCTCTTCCTTAACAAAATTCTAGGATTTTCTTATATGTAACGACCCAAAATTTTATTAATGAAAATTCTTCTTTATCTAATTAAATGTATTATTATGTAAAATGGTTATATAAAACATATGAACTTCCTTGGTTTTATGTTTTTGGATTTTAAAATAATGTTAGTAATTTTTACCATTACTAATATAGCCATTGAATAGTTATCACACAATTAGTATAAATATAGGACTTTAACAAATCTAATTTACTCAGACAAAGGAAGAAATGGTCTCATCTGGTAGAATTTCTCATTACGAAGCCCATTTTTCAGAGCTCGGAAAAGAGGGAGAGTCATTAGACTTCTCTCTTGACCAAGACCAATCTTATCTTCAACATGTTAGCTTTAACAGGACCACCTATGGGAGAAGTGAAAGTTAATAGATATTACCACCCGAGCGATTTATCTGAGCCACCCCAAGAGTCTGTCACCATCGCACACCTTACCCTTAAGTCTTGTGTAGGTGTTATTATGGGTTATGTAACAATACCCTATCACTATGATTATGTACATTATTTTTGTATAAATAATATACATTCATTTTATCATTGTTACTTTGTTATTGGTTTTTAGAGAACAAATAGTATTTTTAGTTAATATTCAATTAAGAAATATATTTTTTTGAATTAATGGATTTTTTAATTAAATATTATTTTAATAAAATATTATTACTAAATTAATTTTTATTAAATATAAATTATCATATAATTTTTATGAATACAATTGTAATTTTTATTAAGGTTTCAATGATGTTTTTGTCAAAACCCATGAATTTTTGATAAATATCAGTTTTATTTTAAAAGTGAGAATTCACATATTTAGAAAATTATTTAGATAAAATGAATATTTTTTTACATTCAGGACATTGAAATTATCTAATGGTTAATTTTTCATAATTTTCTGAGATAGTCAAATTTTTGGGTAAAAAATAAATACCGTTTAAATATATAATGTGTTTTATGACATCATAATGACCCAATAGTGATGTAATAAAATACACTAAAATTTATATTCTGAAAATAAATATTTTTCCTTTAAAATAATGTGATTTTGGATTTTTTTTATTAATTTTATGGTTCCTTAGTGGACCCTCCCAGACTTACAAAATATTTTAACTTTTTAAAATGATTTCCTTGAGAGTGTGACTCACCTCTACATAAGCAAGAATAATAGTATAATTATTTCAGCCATTTTCCTTAACAAATAATATTTTCCACTCCCATTTGGAAAAAACATGGGAAAACTGTGGTATGGTTTGTGGTTTTGATTAGTTTAATGTGTAGTTTCCAAAACCCAAATAATAAAGAATTTCATCTCATTTCCTATATACACCCACTCAATATCCCATTACTCTTGAATAAAACCATTTTACTCACAGAAAAACTCTTCCATTCTCTCTATATAATCCTAAAAAGGCTTCACAAGCTCTTAATAAGCCTCTCTCAAGACTCTCCCAAGCCTTTGGGATCACAATTCCAAGTAAGGGATCCTCACTTTCCTTCCTTCCTTATTTATGTCTAAGTTTCCTTATATTATTATGACCTTTTATTTTCAATTAAAAATGTTGGGGTATTATATTTCACCTCCCCTATACATCCCTCATTATGTTTTAATAATGATATATCCCTTTCTCTCCCATTAATTCCTCCCATGTACACCTGTTACCATGCCGAAATTCTATAAGGGGTTTCTCTCTCCTCTTTTACATTCAAACAATTATTTTATATTATGCATAGAAATTCAATTAAATATGTTGAGACATTTATCTATATGACCCCCTTACTTCCCATTTCATGTAAATATGATTACATACCCATTTCTCTCTAATCAACCATTTTTATGAATTCTTATGTCGCGTTGTTATGCTGCCGAAATTGCACCGTGATTTTCCAAGACAAAGTCATTATGTGGTGAATACTATGCCCATTTCTCTATCAAGGGTATTCACCTTTATGTACATTTAATGATTTATTATATAGTTTCATGTATGTATTCTACATTCCTTTATCATGGAATAAGTGATGATGTTGAATGATTCCATGTTGTATGATCCATGGGGAACACTTTTGCATGAAATGAAATGTTTATAAAGGGTGTGTCATGATAACGCTCCAATGCATTGGGTAAAGAATAGTATTATGATAAGCCATGTGTAATGAGAGTTTAATCATGATAATTTAAGTTAAATTAGGGTTTACTCATTCTAATTAATGTTTAATTATGGTTTACTCATGCTCCATGTGCAATGAGCCTTGGCTCATGAAAATATCATGTTAACTGTTATTTCCACATCTCCGCATTATGATAATCATGCTATATAATGACTTTTTGTTCATGTTTATCTTATTATCCATTAATATTCCTATTGTATAAATGTATTTTATTCTTCATTTTATGCCTTTTTTACTCCCTTATTGGTCTTTATAGCTCACCCTTTTCTTATGTATGTCCTTAGGTTATCCCATGAAATTCTATGTACGAAGGAATTTTGTGGTCATGTAGAAGAAGTTTTCAATAAAGATGTTTTATTTTTATGTCTTAAGTTGTCATGTAATGATCCTAAACCCTAAATACACTATACCTCTCAATCCTAAGAGTTGTCGTAAGTGATATTTTGTGTAATAAATCATGTTTAAGTGTGTAATAAAGATAAGGGTTGTTATAGTTGGTATCAGAGGATAGGTTTAGTTATTTTTTGGATTAATATTAGAAAACCCTAGTGAAATCCTTAGGGATAAGACTAAGTATAATAAAAAATACCTAAATATTAGTGAGTATAGAGTAAGTTGTTTTTCAATAAAATACATCCATGTCTGGATACGAACAAATAGAGGTGCCTCTAGCACAGATGTATCTAGGGGTAAAACCCGAAAACACCACTTTGAGCTAGACTCAAATGAGAACTGGTACATAACAACAGGTATTGCTGAACTCTTGGTTATGAAACTCCAGGATGATATGATTTGGTAAATTTATAATCATAGTATAAACCATTGTTAAGGGAATAAAAAAATACCCTTAAGAATATATGTTGGGAAGTAGATCTTGGGAAACATAGATTGAAGCCTATAAAGTTATAAGTTAATGAAATAAATGTAATTTATAAGTTATCTCTTTTTTTCATTGGATTCCCCTTTATGTGTTACCCCTAACTTTCCTTTTATTCCAGCTAATGGTCAGTAATAGGAGGACTCAGGCTAACATCCAATGCGAAGATCAATGTGATGACTGTTCTAATGAGATGCCCAATTTTATGGGAGCAGGAATCCCAAAACTTTTCACGATACTCTCTCAGTTAAATCATGTTTTGAATAGAAACATGGGTCAAGATTAACTTTCAACCCCCCACCCCCCCACCCCCAAGAAAGAACAAGCCTAAATTGAGAGATTCATGAGATAAAGGCCTCCTACTTTTAATGGATCATCTGATACCTCAATCGTCAAACAATGGATCTACTCCATTGAGAAGATATTCTCCATCCATCAATGTTCCGAACATGAGAAGTTTCTTATGGATGCTTATCGTATGGAGGGTGAAGTTGATTAATGGTGTAAATTGATCAAAATATGAATATTGAGGAAGAAATCAAGGCATTGGAATGAAAGGATTTCTGAAAAATGTTTCTCGATAAATATTTTCCTCACACCCTCTAACTTAAGATAGAAAGGGAATTCTGTGCCCTCAAGAAAAAAAGATGACGAATCCATTAGAGTGTATGAGGAAAACTTCACAAGGCTTGCACAATATTCCTCTAGATTTTTTGTTACCCAGGAATTCAAGGTTGACCTCTTATTTGGTGGGATATAACCTAGCCTACGAAAGCCCTAGTGATCTGTGACTTTGATATCTATGAGGAAATTATCTGATGTGCCCTCAAATTAGAAATGGAGATTAATGAATCTTAGGTGTATCATGAGGATAGGAAGAGGAAAGCGGACTTCAGTTATAGTGGTCTAATGGATAAATCCAATAGTACTAAGAAATTACAGCACCCTGCTTTCCAAAGGTGCGAAAAAGAAGATCCTTGGAAATTGCTTAAAGTGGACGAGGAAATGTTTTAGGTGTGGAAGAGAAGGGAACCTGTCCATTAACTATTGGAAAGAAAAACCCACTTCTGCGATAGAGGAGAGGAACGCTCTGTTCAATCCTCAATTCATTGTTCATTTCTTCAAATATAAAGAAATAGGGCACTTCACAAACCAGTTACATAAGACAAGGGTTTTTGGAGGCAACCAACAACCTCCAAGGCAGTAAGGGTGAGCTTTTTCCATCACTACCACTGAAGCGAACCCTGACAATGAAGTGGTGATAGGTACACTAGTTATTCATTCAATAATATCAAATGTACTTTTTGATTATAGTTCTATGCATTCTTTTATATCCCGAAAGTTTAATAGAACAACCCCAACACCACCACAAGACATGGAAGTAGAGATGTTGGTGAGAATGGAAAATGGGTCAATTATTGCATCCCATGAATATAACTCCTCCCATGTCATAATTTGTGTATTGAACTTCCCGGTGAACCTTTTAATACTCCCTATGGTGGAATTTTATGAAATTATTGGCATGGATTAGCCTTCCCTATATAGATTCAACATAAATTACCATGAGAGGGAAATCACTCTCCATATGGAGAATCGACCCCCGATTCTGTACAAGTGAAAGGATGAGGATGAATCTTCTTTAGCACAATCATCTGAAGTGTGGATATTACTGCCCTAAGACCACGCATATCATTCTTAGATGATTGAGTTTAAGGAAGCAACCATCCTTTAAGACATTCCTATTGTGAGGGAATTCACTGAAGTGTTTCCCAAGGAATTTTTTGGTCTTCCTCCTAGAAGAAATTTGGAATTCTTGATTGATCTTATACATGGAGATTTTCCAATATCCAAGAATTTTTATAGAATGTATGTTGTGGATCTTGAGGAGATAAATAAATAACTACACATGAATATGGATAAAGGGTTTATATTCCCAAGTGCTTCACCATGGGGTGCCCCAGTCCTCTTCGTCAAGAAGAAGGATGGGTCAATACGCCTTTGCATTGATTATCGTGAGCTCAAAAAAATCATGATAAAGAACAACTATCATTTGCCATGAATTGATGACTTGTTTAATCAGATGCGTGGATCACAATACTTATCTAAGGTGAATCTGTGGTTGGGATATTACCAAATAAGGTTGAAGAAGGAGGATATCTCCAAGACTACTTTTGGTATAAGGTACAGGAACTATGAATTCATAGTAATTCCTTTCAGACTCACTAATTCTCCAAAAATCTTCATGGACCTGATACATATAGTCTTTAGAGATTTCCTCAACAAATTTGTGGTAGTCTTTATAGATGATATTCTAATATACTCCAAAACCAAGAAGGATCATGAGGATCTTCAAAACATTATACTAGAGACCCTGTGAAAGGAGAATCTCTATTAAAAGTATAGAAAGTGTGAGTTTTGGTTAAAGGAAGTCTAATTCATGGGTTATATCATTAAAAGCAATGGGATATCTATGGATCCATCCAAGACAACTACAATTGAGGGATGGCTGAGTCCAACATCGGTGATAGGTATCCATAGCTTCTTGGGGTTAGCTAGATATTATCGCTAATTTTGAAAAATTTATCATGATTTTAAAACCCTCTTACCAAGATAACTCAGAAGGGAGTCAAGTTTGATTGAAGTGATGAATGTGAAGATGTCTTCAAGGAGTTGAAAATGAGGCTTATCACTGCACTCATTCTCACATTACCCACAATTGGAGAACGTTTTGTGGTATTTAGTGATTCTTCACAGAAGGTAATGGGATGTGTGTTGATGCCAAATGAAAAATTCATTATATATGATTCAAGGAAATTGAAAGTTCATGAGAAAAACTACCCAACACATGATCTGGAGTTCTATGTAGTAATCTTTTCTTTGAAAATTTGGCGGCATTACCTCTTTGGGGAGAAGTGTGAAATATATATGGATCACAAAATCCTAAAGTATATATTCAAATAGAAAGAGTTGAACATGCACCAATGAATATGGATAGAGATGAGCAAAGACTATGACTGCTCAATCCATTACCACCCTAGGAAAGCGAACAAGGTGGTGGATTCTTTATGTAGAAAGGACCCAATGATTCTTTCATTGATTAGAATTGAAAAGGATCCAATATTCTTAGATTTGAGGAAGTTGTACATGGGAATCATAAATAAGGTAACATCATCAATCTTTTCAAAAATTATTTCTCAAAAGTTTCTTTTGTAAAGGTTAAAGGATGATCAAAAAGATGATGTGGGAATTCAGAAGAAAGTGGAAACTATCAAAAAAGGTAAATCCTTGGAGTTCAATGTTAATGAATAAGGAATTTTGAGATTTTTGTCAATACTATAAGTTCTATAAAATCCAGAGTTAAAGAATTAACTTTTGGATGATTCACATAGTTCAAATTTCTCCATTCACCTAAGAAACAAAAATATGTTTCGAGATATCTAAGAGAATTATTGGTGGGATAACATGAAGATGAAGATTGATCAATATACATCAAAGTGTCTGGTATGTCATAAAGTGAAGGCTGAGAGGCGGAAGTATAAGGGGATGATGCAACCATTACCCATACCGATATGGAAATGGGAAAAAATCACCATGGAATTTGTCACATGGCTTCCAAATATATCCAAAGAAAACAATGCTATCTGGGTTGTTGTGGATCATCTTACAAATATTGCACACTTCATTGAAATTAAATAGTATTTCTCATTAGATCAAATAGAACAGATAGATATCAGATAAGTGATAAGTCTTCATGGAGTAACACTATCAATTGTATCAGATCGAGATCCAAGATTCACCTCTTTGTTATGGAGGAGTCTCCAAAACGCTCTGAATACTGCTTTGAACTTTAGTATGGCTTATCATCCTTAAACTGACGTATAATATGATTGGATTATCCAAACACTTGAGGAAATGTTGAGAGAATTCTCAATGGACTTCAAAAGAGGATAAGATCAACATATTCCTATGGTTGAGTTCTATTACAATTTCATTTTCTGCTCAAGCATCCAAATGGCTCTTTATGAAGCACATTATGGTAAGAGGCTCATAACACTGGCATGTTGGGATGAATTTGGGGAGTGAAGACTCCTAGGTCCCGAAATGGTTGAAGAAATGGTGGATAAGGTTAATATTATCCAGTAGCACATTAAAGCTGCTCAAATTTGACAAAAGAACTAGGCTGATAATCGTCAAATAGACCTAGAGTTTGATGTTGGAGACATGGTATTCCTCCACATATCACTGTGGAAGAGAGTGATCGGATTTGGGAAAAATGGAAAGTTTATTCCACGGTACATTGGACCTTTTGATATCCTTGATTGCATTGGATCAGTTTCCTATCATCTAGCGCTCCCACCGAACCTTTCTCAAGTACATTATATATTCCATGTATCACTCTTAAGGAAGTACATCCCTGACCCATCGCACGTACTCAATAGAGAGGAGGTACCATTAGAGAATGACCTCTCTAATGAGAAGAAGTTGATGAAGATCTTAGATCATAGATAAAAATTTCTAAAAAAATAAGACAATTCCCCTCATCAAAGTGTTGTGGAGAAACCACAAGTTCAAAGAAGAAACATGGGAATCCGAGGAAGTGATGAAGAAGAGTTACCCTCATCTGTTTTGGTGTAGGAAAAGGAAATTTCCAGGGTGAAATTTCTTAAGGGGGGAAGATTGTAACAACCCAAACTTTTATTAATGAAAATTCATCTTGATCTAATTAAGTGTATTATTCTGTAAAATGGTTATATAAAATATATGCATTCTTTGTTTTTATGTTTTTAGATTTTAAAATACCATTAATAATTGTTACCATTGCTAATATATTCATTCAATAGTGATCACATGATTAGTATAAATATAGGGCTTTAATAAATCCAATTTACTCAGAAAAAGGAAGTGATGGCCTCATCGAGTAGAATTTATCCATAATAAGCCCATTTTTCAGAGCTCATAAAGGAGTTAGAAACATTGGAATTTTCTCTTTACCAAGCCCAAGTATATCTTCAACACGTTAATCTTGAACGGGACTACCTATGGGACAAGTGGAAGTTAATAGAGATTACCACCAGAGCGATATTATCTAAGTCGCCCCAAGAGTCTATCATCATCGCACACCATACCCTTAGGTATTATACAGGTGTTATAAGGGGTTATGTAACAAGTCTCGAACACTATTATTATGTACATTATTTTTTATAAGTAATATACATTCATTTTATCATTGTTACTTTGTAAATGGTTTTTAAAGAACAAATAGTATTTTTAGTTAATATTCAATTTAGAAATATATTTTTATGAATTAATGGATTTTTTAATTAAATAATATTTTAATAAAATATTATTACTAAATTAATTTTTATTAAATATAAATTATCATATAATTTTTATGAATACAATTGTAATTTTTCTTAAGGTTTGAAAGATACTTTTGTCAAAACCCATGATTTTTTTATAAATGTCGGTTTTTATTTTAAAAGTGAAAATTCACATATTTAGAAAGTTATTTAGATAAAATTAATATTATTTTTAGATTCGTGATGTTGAAATTATCTAATGGTAAGTTTTTCATAATTTTCTGAGATAGTCTGGTTTTGGGTAAAAATTAAATATTGTTTAAATATATAATGTGTTTTATGACATCATAATGACACAATAGTGATGTAAAAAAATAATATAAAAGGGTTATTCGTCCAATATATGTTTTACCTTTAAAATAATGTGATTTTATATTTTTTTTATTAATTTATGGTTCCTTAGTGGACCCTCCAAGAGTTATAAAATATTTTAACTTTTTAAAATGATTTTCTTGAGAGTGTGACTCACCTCCACATAAGATAGCCTAATATTTTAAAAATTTGTACCATTTTCCATATAAAATAATTTTTTCTACTCCCCTTTGGAAAAACCATGGGAAAAAACATGGTATGGTTTTTCTTTTTTATTATTTTAATGTGTAGTGTCCAAAACCCAAATAATAAAGAATTCCCTCTCATTTCCTATATAAACCTACTCAATATATCATTACTATTCACTAAAACCATTCATATATCAGTCAACCTCTACCCTCCTCTCACTAGAATCCTACCAAGGATCCTCAAGCTTCCAATAAGCCTCTCTCAGGCCTCTCCCAAGCCTTTGGGATCACACTTCCAAGTAAGGGATCCTCACTTTCCTTCCTTCTTTATTTATGTCCAAGTTTCCTTATATTATTATTCCCTTTTATTTTCAATTTAAAATGTTGGGTATGATTTCAAACCTCCCCTATACTTTCCAAATTATTTTTGAATGATTAGAGACCCCTTTATCTCCCATTAAATCCTCCCATGTACACCTGTTACCATGCCGAAATTCCGTAAGGGATTTCTCTCTCCTATTTTACATTTAAGAAATTCATTTATATTATTCATATAGATTCTATTACATATATTGGGACATGTATCTATATAACCCACTTGTTGTCCATCTCATTTATATATTATGAGATACCCCTTTCTCTCTCATCAACCATTTTTATGAATTCTTATGTCACATCATTATGCTACCAAAATTGCACTTTGATTTTCCAAGATAAATTCATTGTGTGGTGAATACCATGCCCATTTAACTATCAAGGGTATTCACCTTTATGAACATTTACTTATTGATTATAGAGTTTCATGAATTTATTCCAAATTAATTTATCGTGGAATAAATTATGATGTTTAATGATTCCATGTTGTATGATCCATGTGGCACACTTATGCATTAAATGAAATGTTTATAAAGGGTGACCCCAATAGCACTCCAATGCATTAGGTGAAGAATAGTATCATGATACGCCATGTGAAATGAGGGTTTACTCATGCTAATTAAATTGCAATGAGGGTTTACTGATGATAATTCAAGTGAAATGAGGGTTTACTCATGCTCCATGTACAATGAGCCTTGGCTCATGCTAATATCATGTTAAATGTTGTTGGCACATGTCCACGTTATGATAATCATGATATATCATGCCTTTATTTTCATTTTTCTCTTATTCTCCATTGATATTCTTATTTCCTAACATGTATTGTATTATTCATTTTATGCCTTGTTTACTCCCTTAATGGGATTTATAGCCCACCCTTTTCTTATGTTTCTCCTCAGGTTATCCCATGCAATGCTAAGTACGAAGGAATGTTGTGGTCATGTAAAATAAGTTTTCAATAAAGATGTTGTATTTATATGTCTTAAGTTTTCATGTAATATCCCTAATCTCAAAAGACACAAGACCTCTCGATCCTCATATTTTTATTAACTGCAAGTTTATGTAATAAATAGTGTTTAAGTGTGTAATTAAGAGCATGGTTGTTATATTATATATTTATATTCAATGTCTATCTTAGGGTTTTGTTCCATAATTTACATTTTCTAAATATAGTTTAAAATTTTTCTACTAAACTTGATCTGATAACAACAATAATTCCTTGACCCCAGTTTCTCAGATCTGGTGCATTATTTTATTACATTGGCATGATTACAAGAAATTTGTATCCTGAAGGACTGAATAGTTTAGTAGTTTTGGAAGACCAGATACATACATAAGTACAATATTACATTTTTTAATGAAATACAATATAGAAAATCCATTATTAACCCCTATAAGTCCCAGATTATCCCTACAAGTCATTCATAATAAATTTCTTCGCATCCTATAGAAATATAAAACAATATAAAGGGGTGAGCTCAAATTCTCAGTAAGGGTAAATAATACAGTGGAAATAATCATAAACATAAACACTAGGCACGATGAATAACTAAAATCACATGCCTTTAAAAATTAACTAAAAAATAATATGGAAGGAATAAAAACATATTAAATAATTACATAAAACATAACAATGGATATTCTACTATGTGAATAGTCACATGGGCTATCAATCTCTAGTTTGATAATGAGGTCATGCATAATTTCGGACATCATAATCATTCTGTCAAGGCCTCATGCTGAGAACATACATAAATATGTAAAAACCCAAACTAGTTTGTCTCATAACACCTATAGATTAATCTAGGGGCTATATCAAGCCCCACCCATCATGTAATACTTCCAATTTGTTCTTTATATGATGAGGGATAAACATATAAATATACATTCATATTGAAATGAACATATGAAATATAAATAACCTTCCCCAATCATTAAATATGAACACTAGTCATTTAGATTAATATGGTTAATGGTATCAAGATAATACATATACATTCATTCTAAGAATAAACCACTCAATAAAATATGGTATATGATATCATAAAATATTAATCCCAATTAAAAATAATAATCAACAAGAGTGTTGAAAAAGATGAAAATACTCATATAAAATCATCAAGTAATTCTTAACATAAATACTATTTTACTTTGTAAAAGAATATTTCTTTAGTGATTTTATAAAAATAATGTAGGCTCAAAATAGGTTATGGAATGCATATAAAAATTGGTAAGAATTTGAGAAGTTCTTTTGAAACGTGCTTGTTTATTGGGGAGAATTTTTTAAAGATCCTTTTAAAACATGTAACTCCCCATAAAAAATAAGTATTATGATTGGTAAAAATATATATAAATTTAAAACATGTTTTATGAGGATTAAATAAAAATAATTAGTAAATTAATTGTGGTAAGTAGAGAATAACAGTAACCCGAAAGAAAATGGAGGTTCGGGTAAAAAACCATTACCTTATGTCTGAACATATTCTACACTTGACCTTAACTTCCTGAATATTAAATTAAATACATTAATTAATTAATTCATAACCATATATACATTAATTTGATTAATTATAGTTTTAATAATTTTATTTATGGATTTATTGATAAGTTATATGATTGAATTTTGTCGTTCTGGAGTGTTCGTTTCCTTTATTTCATGATCAGTTTACTTGATTATAAGTAATGAAGTTAATTTAAAATTGGTATAATTCTAAAAAATTGTAATTTAATATTTTTAATTATAATAAAGAAGTTTAACTGTTTATATATATCATTTGTTTACACATTATAAGGACGAATCATTATATAATACATTTAGTGATAATCGTTTAGATAATTATGGCGGTTATTGATCATAATGAACTCATTTTGTTTTATTGTTTAGTATTATGTAAATGTGTTACTTATAGAACATAAAAGGGGTTATTTAATAAATTTTATGATCTTTATCATCCATTAAAATAGATTTATGAACATCTTTGAAGAATAATTTTAAGAACAAAACTTCAACATCCATGAAGGTTGAAAATTAGCATCTCCTGGATGATGATTTTGTTTATAAAATAAAAGAGGGAGAGTAAGTAGATTGATAATTTTTATTACATTAACATGATATAATACTAGTATATATATGATAATTTATTTATCGTGATCAATTGGATAGATTAGGTTAGGAGATAATAAGAAAATAATATAAATTGAAACCAAATTAAATGAAAAGGGAAGAGGATTTACCTCTTGAAATAACCTCCTTGAGAACCTCCTTAAGTGAAAGTTTTATGGTCTTTTGGAAAGACCAAGGGCTCATAGATGTGGGTAGGGACTAGGGAAGATTATTTGGGAAAAAACTTTGAGAATATTGAAGTCTTAGAGGAGTGAATATAAGAGGGAGTGAGAGTGGTTTTTATAGTGGAGGAGATGAGTGATTTTTGAATATTTTATTCATTATTTTATTATTTTTCTCAAGACAAGTAATAGTGTTGATTATTATGAAAAAAAAATAGTAATAAATGCCTGTTATTTTTAACCAATGGTAATTTATAGCATCCATTACTCAAGAATGATACAAAAATTCAATTATTTAGCATATTTTGTAAATTGTCAAATTACACTATTCACAAGAAAATCAAGTATTTTAGAAAAATCACAAAAATTCACCCTAAACTTTTTTGAAATGTAGATTTAAAAACTGAACTCTATTTTATTAAAATAGTTTTATAAATAATATAAATTCAATTTTTAAATAAAATCATTATTTACTTCAAAAATACAGATTTTAAATTTAAAACTGATTTTATAATACTTTCATAAATTAACTAAGCTCTCGTAAAATTATCCTAAAATAATAGAACCAAAAAAATATTTATTTATTAATACATTTTATGAAAATTAATTTTAATAATTTATTAATTTAAAATTATAATTAAATATTTATTACTCAAAAAAATACCAACACTTAATTATTAATTTTTAAAATATTCACTCTCATTTATGTAGTCCCTAAATTTTATTTATACTTACATGGGGTGAGGTTACTATTCATAATGGTATATTAATATTCATAAGGGTAAGTTACTATTCATAAGTTTATGTCACTATTCACCAAAAATGTTAGTTGATCCTATCAGACTCTAAATATCTTACTGATCACAAATGTGTATGTCAATTTTCTGAAATTCAAATCTCAAAAGTAGAAAAATTATGTTCATTGGCTAGGTTATAAAAAATTATTGTTTCATATAGTCTTAGTGTATCATTCAATAAATATTAAGTTTATTTATAAATTCTTGGGGTGCCAATGTTTTTGTTTATGATGATAAAATTTTGATGAAAACCTTTCCCTTTTTCATGGGTTATACTTTGATGAAATTCATTTCTTTTCATGAGTTCTGAGATGATGAATGTTTTATGATCTTGTGACACACACATATATGAATTTATTTATGTGAAAAATGGGACCTATATCACCCTCTAATGCCTTAGGTAAATATGGATAACTCATGAGATAAATATGTTATGCATGGAATTGATTTCATGTTAAAATTTTTATGAGTGTAACTCGATTTCATGTCCATAAGTTTATGTGTCAACCTGGATTTCATTTCCATAAGTTTATGTGTGTATCTAGATTTAATTTGCATGATTTTATTAGTGGACATGGTATCATGTCCATAATTTTATGTTATGGCCTGATTTCATGTTCTTAACTGAATTAGTGAATCTATTTCTATTTATAAATGTTCACATTGTTAGAAGTTTTTGTGTATGCCAAAACTCCATGCCTTATGACAATTTTATACCCTCTTGGATTATTTTATTTGAATATTTATAATTCATGTATAGTTAACTACAAATATTTAATCCATGACGTAATATTATAATCTATGATATGAAGAGTGTATATTACATTTATTAATTTCATATTATCGCACCCATATACTCATGTTATACTTACGTGATTATCAATATCTATTTTTTTTACCCTTATCGATCATCTGATATCACCATTTATTATGTTTCCTTTCCCTAATTTATGAAGAAGTTTTTTAGATGTGATGTGTCTATGAAGGTTTCTAGTTATGAAGAAATTAGTGGGAGATGATATAGATCATTTATAAAATAGTTTTTTGTGGGTCCAAGTTTCCAAAATAAATACCTATATGATTGTGGTGTGGATATAAATGTTATGTAATGAATGATCATCTACATAGATTTAATAACTATGTATGAAAATATGGGTTCATTATAGTTGGTATCAGACTAGGGTTTACTTAACCTTTGTAAACTGGGATGAGAACACTTTAGTAAGAAACCTAGGTATAAATCTAAGAATAGGATAACATCCAAAAAAATTTAATCATGTATGACATAGGTTAAACCTAATGTGTATTTGATGGAAAATAATTTATCCTAATTTAAACATCCAATTAATGATGTTTCATGATTATGTTCCTTTTCACTATGATTATCATTACTCACACTTTACTTTTTTGGTTTTATTAAATGGATTTAACCATAATGAATCATGTGAACAATGAATGTGATGGGAAATGAAATGACCATACTCCTGTGAAATCAAATGTATTAAGAATTGGGATGCAATATCTTATGAATATTATCACTCGAATCTCTCAATATATTAGTGTAAAGGTGAATTATATTGAACATTCAAATGCACTGAGGAAGAAACATGTTATTGAATCTTTTATGTGACAACGACCACCATCCTTATATAGTTCTTTTGGACCACTAGTTACTAAGAAATGGATCAATGTGGTGTAAAATATATTTTCCATTCTTCAATGATTATACTTTGAAAAAGTTTCCTTGGCTATTTATAATCTTAAAGTAGAAGTAGATCAATGGTGAAATCTTATTCAAAATATGAGTAAAGAGGATGAAATTAGCTCGATGGGATGGGATGAGTTTAAGAGAATATTTTTCTTTAAGTAATTATTTTATATTATATATACAAAAATAGAGAAGGAATTTATCGATATTAAGAATAAGGATGATAAATCAATTGGTACCTTTGAGGAAATTTTTACATGAATTGTAAGGTATGATTTAGGCTCAATCTTCATCCCTAAAAGAAAAATTGATTAATTCTTTAGTGTCTTGAAACCAAGTCCTCAAAATTCATTATCCATAGGGTACTTTGGAAGCTATGAAGAAATCATTTGATGTGCATTGAATGTGGAAATAGAAGATGGAAAACCTATAGTTTCTAGTCATAAAAAAATGAATATGGATCTTCATTGAAACTCCAATGGTTTTCCATATAGAAGTAAGAAAAAGTTTCAAACTTCTACTTTCTAAAAATGTGGGAAGGATCACTCAAGTGAATTCCTAAAAGGAAAAAAGATCAAGTATTGGAAGCTTTTACATCAAGAAAAAGAATGAAAAAGTTATGTAAATAGGTAAGTCAATGAAATGAATGGGGAGTGAGATCAAAAAAATGTTCCACTCAAACTTCAATGCTATAATTTCAAATAGTTTCTGCAATATGTGAATCAATTCCTTAATCCAAGGACTATTTATGACAATAAGCCACAAAAGATTTGAATTCAAAGGAACAAGGTAAATCTTATCCAATTACATTATTTAAAGATAATCATGATAGTTAGGGAACACTTATCCAATAATCTAGAATATAAGATTCCATTTTGATGTTTATATGAATTATCCCTATGAAAATTTTATCCTTTACTAAATTTTGATGTGATTCTAAGCATTTATTAGCTATCCCTACATAGATTCCATATATATTTCTTGAATAAAGAGATGATATTTTAT
The DNA here is from genome assembly GCA_963277665.1 of Viscum album. Lineage (NCBI taxonomy): Eukaryota > Viridiplantae > Streptophyta > Magnoliopsida > Santalales > Viscaceae > Viscum > Viscum album. The sequence continues at coordinate 1,172,243,078 of OY728156.1, forward strand.
TTTGAATCAACCTATGATTGTCTATCACTGCAAGGATGAACCCAAATGTCAAATGGAAATATGTTTTACTAAGATAAGATGTTATTTAAATAGTAAATTATGAATTATATTTTATAATCATATATGATTGTGACCTTTTAAGAAATTAGTAGTACACCTTGGAGAATATAAGATCGAGGTATATACATTTTTGTATGAGACTTTATGAGTAATTAAAATTATTGATCGTGAAAGGATATGAGATTAAATTATTTTTGGGTTTTGAATATGGTCAGTAATATTTTAGGAATATTTTTGAAATGACTCCGATTTTGACCCAAAGGTATTTATAATATTTCTTAAAATATTTCTAAAGCCAGTCATTGAGTCAGTGTGGGAATCCGGGGCCTAGGGAGCCTCAGTGCAGCAATATTAAAAATATTAAATATCTTTTTTTGTGTATGCTCAGTTTTGATTTAAAAGTAAATAACTCCCATTTGGATTCGCAGATTGGATTTATAAGTCCATTATTGATTCTGGAACGTCATTTTTACCCTAGAAGCAACCTAAGGTCGTTTGCGCTGGGAGTTTTGATCAGGGGCCATTTCGGTGATAGGAAGTTATGAGGTTAAATTAATTAATTAATTAAAATTAATTTAATCCCCTAAACTTAATCCTTATCCCCCTCACATTGGTGCACCCAAGGTTGAACCACGCTTTCTTCATTTCTCCCCATTTGCGATAAGGGAATCCATCGTTGAATCATGAAAACCAAGTGTTGTTGATCCCCATTTTCACTATAGATCATCATAAGATCAAGACCCAGAACGATTTGGGCATTCTTCTTCAACTAGAGCTTTGGAGTTTCACTATAAATGTATGTGGATTTTAGTTTTGTCCTGATTCCATTCATTTATCATTGTTCTAAGGTTCTAGATCCCTATTTCAATCATTTTTTATCCCTGTAGGTAGATCTATGGGTTTTGGGTTAAATCGGGGTGAATTAGGTGATTTTTTAGGAAATTACTAACTTTAATTTCCATCTACATGGTGTGTAGTTCAGTGAAACATGCCATGTAGATATTCTTATTTTGGGAAGATGATATTTTGGGACTACATGCCATGTATGGGTGTTACACTCTGTGTAGTTCCCTAAACTGTGTGCCCAAGGGACATGTATTGGGTTAGCTGTGTGAAAACACATGGTCGTGTACCAATAAAAAACCAAGATACGTGGACATGGGGACTGGTAAACATACACGGGAAAACTATATGGGCAGCTGGTCGTCTATCCTGAACATGCCATATAGTATGGGATGCACAGCGTGTAAAGTACACAGTTGGTCAGTCCATGTAGAAGAGGAACACGACCAGGGGTCGAGTGATGAGGGAAATGTCATGTACCTCCTCTAAGGATCATGTAACCCTACATGGGTTGGAACCCATGTGGACCAGATACATGGAAAGGTTCTCGAGTGGGCTCACACATTGTGTGTGCCCCGGTGCACACCGTGTACTATTAGAAGATCCTCTAAGAATCATCCACCTTCTGTATTTTCTTCTCTGGGACTCGGATTTAGGCTTGTGAGTATTCTATCATGAGTGGTTTTCCACATAGAATGTGATGGTGGAATATACTATAGATTATGATATATTAAGTGGCTTGTATCTATCAAGACACTTTTTGAATTGTACTGAGCTGATGTTGGAGATTGTTGTGGTTTGTATAGAAAGGCGATAGGAATCTTAATCCCCTGATGGAAAAGGGGATGGGTTTTCCTTACCTATTTGATTATATAGATATGGGACTCCCCAAATAATTGGTGAAAGTTTAATACCTTTGGTTAGTTCCCTCTAAAGTTGTTACTCCCCCTAATCGATTAGGGTGTGGGTTTCCATGTGACGTTTGTAAAGGTAGAGTAGGCACATCCCTGTCGGACCACAGAGCGGGTCCTCTATCCATGGATTTAGTAATCCCCTATTGGACCAGGGCGAGGGTCCTCTATACATGTTGTTCCAGCAATGTCATTACTCCCCTTCCATGTCAGTGATTGGGTCCTCTAGCTTGGGGTTGGTACTCCCCTAACGTGCCAGGGTGCGGGTACCCCATAGTGAACGATTTGGCGTATTTGGTACCCCCACATCATTCTAGGGTGCGGTTCCTCTATCCACTGAGTGTTACTCCCCTACCGGGTTGGGATGAAGGTCCTCAATCTATGAATTGGAACTCCCCTATCGTATCAGGTCTTAGGTTCTCACTTACAAAGTAGTACTCCCATGTCTCCAAGTAGCAGCAAGAATTCGGTCCTCCATTAGATTTGTATCTCCCTAGGTTGTGGGTTATAGTTATGAGGAGTGATCCCTTCCACTTGATGTGAATAATAAATATATATTATTTGGTTCTCCCTCAACATACTGAGGTCAAGGACACTCTTTACAGGAGTGACAGAGGTTTTTCGGGTTAGTTAGGAGCAGTACTCCCTTGACTATGGGGCATTGGAGATACATGGTTCCCTCCATTCCATCTTGCTAGAGAGGATTCAAATGATTCATAGCCTGTATAAGTGCTCCCTCAACTATGTGTAGGGTTGAGGGGTGTGCCTCTTTACTTGGGTTTCCTTACCTTACGTTGGGTGTAAGGTAATTATGATAGTACCTCTGGTGTTGGGAACTAAATATAGACAAAGAAAGATGTTCCTGATGGAGCATGTTCTCTCAGACATACCATTAGGAATATTAGAGTTATTTCTGATGGAGTGTATCTCTTTGATGGGTGCCATATGGGATGGCTGAGATTGTGGAGTGTGTCCTCTTAGTTTTATGTTAAGGTTAGAGACTACAAATAGAATCTTGTTATTGGCCATGAGGTTGGAACCTCATGAGACTTGGAGTCTGAGGTGAGTATATCTAGGTGTTTTCTGGGAGTCCTTGAATTTTTGTCATGTTTCGGGGTTAAAATCACTTGTAGACCAAGTTGAATTGTCATGTACATATGAGGATGGTTTGAGATGGATTTTCTCTCTTTATTGGGTTTCCTTATAGCTAGGTTGAGAGGAATATTTCATTTTAGTTTATCCATTTTTCTTTTGGGTTTTTTGGGGTGCCTACTGAGTATTTTTATAATCACCCCTTTCATAGGATTTTCCAGCACATTTTTTTTGTGTTTTGTAGAATACAGCCATTTTGTCGGAGTCCATAGAGGACCTGAGGTAGGTGGTGCTTAGTGATCTATATAGACTAATTTTTTTATAGGATCTTGGATGAGGAGCTTTCCAGTAGTTGCAGTTGATAGTGATCCCCTCCTTCTAAGTAGGTTGGACGCTTTTACAGTTTTCTTTGGTGGGCGTTGTTTTTTCCTTCTTTCACTTTCAGTACTTTTTTTGTACTCTGGTTGTGGTATATATATGTATTCATGCATTGGTTTCTTTTATTTTTTTTACATTTTATCATTTTTTGAGATTAGATGTGTGTGTGTGTGTACAGGTACATAGGAAATTCCTCCCATGTTATAGATATTCATACTCAGTGTTGGTCGTCAAACCCTGGCCTATTGAAGGTGGGCTTTGGGAGTTGTGGATCAAGCCCCATCGAGTCGGGTCGTGATAGAGTGGTATCATAGATTTCCGGTTCCACATTGGGACCGTAGTATCATGGTCTTGGTTTGGGTTGCATAGTAATAGTGTTAGGATGTTTCGAGTTCAGCTCTCAGGCAAGAGGTTCTAGTTTTGGTGTTGCAGCTAACGTATCCATTCACTGAGACTCTGGTAAACTATTTTTCTACTTGGTACATTAGGACACTGGTCGCTAGGAAATAAACGGTACATGTATCATATAGGACTGGGTTTTGGTTTTTCCTATCCTTCTTGATTCATCTCCTTAGATATTCTCTTGAACATTGTATTCCTTGATTCTATTTCAGGATGCCTCCACGGAGATAGATATATAGCATTCTACGGTATGATTTTTATGACAATTTACCCAGTGATGAGGCTTCTATGTTGGGCACTAATTTTGAGGCATTACCTCTGAGTGGTCCGCCATAAGTTCCACCACCTATTTAGTAGTAGGTTTTATTGTTAGTTCAGGCTGAGGATTCATATAGGATGAGTGTGATACATTATTTCTATAGGTATCAACCTCAGAGGTGATGGGGTGATCCGTACCCCCAGGAAGCAGATGACTAGCTCGAGGTAGTCACGCAGCTTTTCTGCATAGTGAGGAAACCTCCTGATCATGTGGTGATCCAAGTAGAAAACCTTCTACAGGGTTCATTTGGGTAATGGTGGAGTCTGGGGATACAATATTTCGATGAGGTGACTCTTACTAGGGAGGAGTTCAAGAGACTCTTTAGGGAATATTTTTACCCAGGCATGATGAAATAAGTCTGTATCCAGGATATTTTACAGCTTCAAAAGGGTAGCATGACAGTGGAGGAGTTTCTGGAGAGGTCCAAATAATTATCGCGATAATTCCTGGATATGGTTTGGGATCCATTCTTCAGAGCATGGAACTTTGAGAAGGGATTCCATTAGAAGATTAGGGCATCTATGATTATGCTATACATTCCCACCTATGTTGGGGTGCTGGAGCGATCTTTAGTGGTGGAATGTTTCTTGGATAAGGAACAGGTAGATGTGACTCATAAAAGTGTTCATAAGTATTATTAGTCTACAAGTGATGGAAGATGATAGGTAATAAGATTTTGGAGTAGGATCCAGACCCATTCCCAGACACAGACACGTGGTTTTGTAGTGCAGGAGAAGCCTTGAGGATTAGATCAGCCACATGAGAGGCAGTTTTACACTCGAAACGTCTGGGGTCATCTTGCTAGAGATTGTCTGACCCATCATGTGGTTGAGAGGGATCCGATTGACAAGCCACCTTGGAAGAGGTAGCGGTTAGATCAAGGAGTTCTGAAAGGTGTCAGACGAGGTGGAGGAGCTGTAAGGTAGGCTATAGGTGGAAGGTAGTTCAGGGTGTTTCCACTAGCACCCCCAGGTGGTCTGTTCTAGGCTCAGGGAGCTTAAGGATGTGGGAAAGGATATTTCTAGGTCATTGATTCATTTTATCCAGAATATTTTAGGAGTAATAGAAGTACACCTTGTTTCCTTTATACTTTCTACAGTATCAATTGTTAGACAATTTTTTTGGGTACTCTTTTCTTTATACTTATTCTCAAGGTTTAACTCGGTTCACATAGGGTTTCGGTAGAACCATGTGTTGGTATTTGAGACAGAGGGCCTGGTAATACCCAGTGCGGGTTGGTGTAGCCCTTTTTTCATGAGTAACCTCATGTGTTTGGTGTAACTTTGTACATGACACGCTTGAGGAGGATATGGTTCAGTTTGATGTAGCTTTGAACTCAAAAGTGATGGGGGACGCTTTCCCCAGTGAGATTAATTTTTCATATGTGACCAAAACTATGTTGGTGAGTCAGTTCCACCCAAATCGTACAGTATCGAGGTGTAGTGGACGAGTTCCTTGGACTTGTGTGTTCAAGTCAATGTTATGCGATGAAGTGTTAAAGAAGGCTTAGGTTGTGCCAGTTGAGTTTTCCTGCTCATTCCCTTTATCTTTATAGCCCTGGTAGAGGTAGATCCTTTATTAGAATCATTTTCTAGTGATAGAGTTAGACCCTAAAATTTTTCCACAGTTTGGATTGGTTTCCTTCCATCCACACTCAGCTTGGATGTCACTAGTGGTTATGATAGTGTTTTTTTGGGGCAAGTTGTGTTGCAGCTGGAGGTTTGTAGATAAGGTCTTGGTAAGACCCAGTGTTTACTCCTAGGAAACCCTATTTTATTCATGATTACCCTCGCATGTTCATCATCAACCTTGAATGCAAAATGCTTGAGGTGGTTATTGTATAATCCATCCAGGATTGGTTGAGGTCTGTAGGGTTCCATCAGTATTTGTGTCAGGTTAGCGAGGTGGTGTACTACTAGAACCCATGAATACAGATGGATCCTGGGGCATGGTACCTTCCTACCTCTCACTGCTAAGAAGACATGTACCTGTTTGTTGCATGATTTTGGCCTAGTACAAATTGTACATAAGAGTGGTTTGATCTTGGTGGTTTCTTTGTGTGCATACTTGTAAGTATAACAAGAACCCTTGGTGAGCTTGCTGGCGTGGGAGTCCAGTGGGGAGCTCGGTTTCATCCCATGTGCTTACATTTTCACTTTTCTAGGAAGAAATTTCATACAGTTGGGAGAATTTAATAACTCAGGTTTTGACCTAAAGGGATTCGGAATATGTCAGAAAATATTTTCAGAGTCGGGTGCTGAGTTGGAATGGGAAGTCAAGGTCTGGGGATCCTCGATGTGGTGATATTAAAAAAAATATGTTTTTGTCACGCATGTGCGCAGTTTCTCTTGAAATGTAAATAACTCCTGTTCGGATTCTTGGATCATATTTTTGAGACTACGGTTGAGTTTGAAACATCATGTTTACCCTATCCATGACCTAAGGTCATCTGCATTGTGATTTTTTATCAGAGGTCATTTTGGTGATGGGGCGTTATATGGTTAAATTAATTAAATAAATAAAATTAATTTAATCCCCTAAACCTAATCAATCTCCCCCTCACATTGGTGTTCCCAAACCAAAGGAGGCTTCACCTCTCATTCTCCCTTTCTACTGCTTGGAAATGAGGGAAGTCACTATCGAATCATCGAAACGAAGCGTTGTTGATCCCCATTTTCATCACAGATCATCATCGGATCGAGAACCAGAATGATCCATGCATCATTATTCAACCTAAGCTTATTCATTTCTCCATCGAGGTAGGTGTATTTTTTTTGTCCTAATTCCGCTTATTTTGTGTTGTTCTAAGGTTCTAGAGTCCTATTGCAATAGTTGTTGATCCCTATTTGGTATATTGATGGGTTTTGGGTTGAATCAGGGCGAATCGGGTGATTTTTTAAAAAATTTCCAACTGGAATTTACGTCTACATGGCATGTAGTTCAGTGAAACACCCCATGTAGCTCTTCCTATTTATGGAAGATGAGATTTTAGGACTACACATCATGTATGGGTGTTACACGTCATGTAGTTCCCTAAACTATGTGACCAGAGAACATGGCTTGGGTTAGTCGTGTGAGAACACGTGGCTGTGTAATAACACACGGCCAAGATACATGGACATGGGGACTGGTACATAGACACAGGGAAACTATATGGGTAGTTGGTCATCTAGCATGAACACACCATATTGTATGGTATGTACAGCATGTAAGGGGCATGATTGGTCGGTCCATGTAGAAGACGAACACAGCTAGAGGCTGAGTGATGAGGGAAACGGCGTGTACCTTCTCTACACATCGTGTACCCCTACATGGGTTAGAACCCGTGTGGACCAAATACACTGGTAGGTGCTCTGGCAGGCTCACACGCCATGTGCGCCCCAATGCATACCATGTACTACTAGGAGATCCTCTGGGAATCTTCTGCCTTCTATATCTTCTACTATGGGGCTCAGATTAAGGCTTTTTAGTATTCCATCTAGAGTGGTTTTCCATGTAACACGTGATGATGGCCCCCGTTATGGATAATGAGATATGAAGTGGCATGAATAGAGAAAGTCGCTTGTGGAGTGGTATTGAGCTGATGCTGGAGATTGGTGTGGTTCATATAGAGAGACTCTAGGACTGTTACTCTCCTGATTGACTAGGAAAAAGGTTTTCCTTACCTCTCTAATTAGATAGATATGAGACACCCCATGTCATAGGCATGGGTTCATTACATTTGGGTAGTTTCCTCAGGTTTGTTACTCCCTGGATGAATTAGGGTGTAGGTTTCCCCGTGATGCTCATAAAGGTAGAGTAGGTACTCCCCTGTTGGACCAAGGAACAGATCCTCTATCCATGGAGTTAGTACTCCCCTATTGAAATAGGTCATAGGTTCTCCATATATAATTGTAACATCCTGGTTCCGGAAGCCACCTAGAGGCACTCCGTACCCGGTTGGTCGCATGGCCTCAAGCACATTTCCCCGAACACCAGAGGCTGCTGACTAGAAGCGAGGGCCTTGGGTGTGATAGTGGGGAAACTATTCCCTCATGGGAATAGTACACAAAAGAAGTAAATAACTTATACAATACCGGAAGCAGTAAATATCAAACAACAGTAAACAGTGGAAGACTAAACAATAAACAACTGGAGCACACATACATATATGAAATGATGCATGATATATATGTCTAGGAGAGCAGTCAAACAAGTCACAATGCTGGCAGTACAATAGTGCAAACCAAATTACAAAAGAAAGCTAAACAACTTCTCAGCATCACAAGCCTCGGCTTGGTCCCATGCTCTCCTTCTTCAATGCAATCAAGTACCTGAAGTCTAAGGACACTTTCCCTTGTCTATAGCTGCAACAATATAATCTGTTTAGGCCCAAAAGCATGACCCAAACAGGGTGTGAGACAAGTCGCAGTAGGAAACCACACAAAGATCTATGCCTAATAGTCTGTGAGCATATGGCAGTTAATAGTACAATAAGCAGTAAATAGTAAATAGTAAATAGGATGATAATCACAGTAGACAATCCACAGATCAACAAGCAGTAGTGAAGCAAACAGCTAACCACAAACAGGAATCCCTCTAGAAATTACTCACAACTATCCCCTCTGTTCCTATCCAAGAAGTACCAACAACCCTCTAGGCAGTACACTCAACCTAACCCCTTTGGTTTGGTCATATGAAATTATAGGACTCTCTGAGGAAGCACGCTCAGTCAATTCCTCATATAGTCTAAGGTGGTTAGGGACTCTCTGAGGAAGATCATGTGGTCTAATTCCCTTATAGCCCCAAGGTTTGGAGACTCTCTAAGGAAGCTCACTCGGTCAATTCCTCCTATATCCTCAGGTCTATCACAGACTCTCTGAGGAATCACGATTAGTCAATTCCTCCTATATCCTAGAATGGTTTAAGAGAAAATTCACACAAACAAAGACTCTCTGAGGAAGCTCACTCGGTTTATCCTCCTGTAGTCTATAAAGCTCAAGACTCTCTGAGGAAGCTCACTCGGTCTATCCTCTTGTAGTCTATAATATCCAAGACTCTCTTGGAATCTCACTCGGTCTATCCCTTATAGTCTATAATGTCCAAGACTCTCTGAGAAATCTCACTCGGTCTATCCTCTATAGTCTATAATGTCCAAGACTCTCTGAGGAAGCTCACTTGGTCTATCCCCTTATAATCTATAGCACCAGGTTATCACAGTCCCATGCCAGTCAGTGCATAATAATGTTATAAGGCCAAAGTAAACCTACAGAGCTAATTACCTAACCAGTATACAGCATAAAAAACATGTCAGGGAACAAAACTCCATCCTACGGTCACAAGGCATGGAAAACAGGTATAACGGCCAAAGGATGAACATGACCAAAAGGTCGTAAATAGAACAAGGCATGGGAAAAACATCCAAGCATAGAAATTATCCTCATACATAACCAAATTACCTCTAAACAAGCATACAAGAAAGGTAGGAAAACAACAGGGGTAAAATAGTAAACACGCAATACCCCGTTCAAGGGTATTGATAGAAATTTCACATAAAACTCAAAGACTTTGAACGGAAAGGGACAAACCACCTACCTTGATGCTAGGAGATCGATATAATTGAACCACAAGGCTTGAAACTCCTTAGAACATCATAGATCTATGAAAATGTATAAAACTCTCAACCCTCGATAACTTGAGAAAGAGGAGGAATTGGAAAACAAAGCTCTAGGAAAAGTAAGATATTACCGCTACGGTTCCAACGCAATTGACGGCGGTCGATTCAGAGAACGAACGGAGGCTCAGGGACTCAGAGGATATTTTCAGCCATACAGGACGCTCTCAATCGGAGAAGCTAGAGAAGAAGACAGTTCTGGGGTTAAGACGTGACCCTAGTCCGTTTAATGAAAAAAAAAGATAGTACACGGTGTGTAGTAGGCTTTTTCGTACTCCGCTTTAAGCAGCCTCCACATCACCCCACACGACCATGTGTGTGGCCCGGACACGGCCAGCACATGGCCTTGCGTAGCAAGGGAGTACACAAAGTGTACTCATAAAGTACACGGCGTGTACTTCAAAAATTTACAGAAACTCCTCTTTTCTCAAAAACTCCAGAAAAAGCAAAAACATACCTCAAATGAAGGTCCGGGTTCTTACAAACTTCCCACCTTAAAGAAATTCATCCCTGAATTTCCCTAGCGAGGTGTGGAAGAAGAAACCCCGAACAGCTCCGACCACTAAGATCATACATCGGTCTCCCTCTCCCAAGTCTCGTCCTGTATGCACCCGTGCTGCCATAGCACCCGTACCAAAGGAACAGACCTTCCACAGAGAACCTTCGTACTATGATCGAAAATCTGGATAGGATACTCTTCAAATGATGCATCTGCTTCAATCTCAACCTCCTCACGTTGAAAGACATGAGATGGGTCTAAAAAGTAATGTCAGAGCTGAGAAATGTGGAAGACGTCGTGCATAGCCCGGTACCTCTGAGGTAACTGTAACTGATAGGAAATCGGCCCAAATCTCTCCAATACCTCAAACGGCCCGACGTACCATGGTGAAAGCTTACCCTATCTCTGAATCCTCTTGTGTCCCAACCTCGGTGCAAGACGTAGGAAAACCTGATCCCTGACCTCAAACTCCATAGGTCATCTCCACTGATCAGCATAAGAATTCTGTCGATATTGTTCCATAGTCATCCTCTTTCGAATCAAGTCTATCTACTTTCAGGTCTCCTGAACAAGACGAGGTCCCAGTAAAGATACCTCTCCTGCCTCCAGCCAATATAAGGGTGATCGGCATGGCCTACCATACAAAGCCTCGTAAGGTGCCATCTGAATAGTCACCTAAAAACTGTAGTTTTAGTTGAACTCCACAAGAGGTATATGCTACTCCCAAGAACCTTTGAAGTCTAGAATGCAAGCTCCCAGCATATCCTCAAGCACCTGAATCGTACGCTCGGACTGGCCATCTGTCTGGGGATCATAAGATGTACTCAAAAGTACTTGTGTACCCAAAGCTTTCTAAAGCCCCTGCCAAAACTGAGAAGTAAAACACGCATCTCTTTCTAAAATAATGGAGTGTGGAACTACATGTAGGCATACAATCTCTTGGATGTACAACCATCCCATCCCATCAACGCTGAATGTCTCCTTGGTTGGCAAGAAGTGAGAATACTTCGTAAGCCTATCGATGACAACCCAAACAACATCATTCCCTCGAGGTGACCTTAGCAACCCAGTCATGAAGTCCATCACGACATCGTTCCACTTCCACTCAGGAATGGGTAACTGCTGCAAAATACCTATTGGTTGCTGATGCTCCGCTTTCACCTGTTGACAAGTGGAACACCTCATGAAAAAACCAGAAACATATCTCTTTATACCTGGCTATCAGTACTGGCGGTGTAGATCACGATACATATTGATGATTCCAAGATGAACTGCCCAAACTGAGGAATGAAAATCCTGCATCTGCTCCTCGCGTATGTCTGATGGCACCCATACGCATCCCTGGAAACGCAGGACTTAATCCTCGCCCACTTTCCATCCAGGAAGAGTGTCCTCTCCTGACACACTCTCCCTTAGGACTAGGCCTTCTGAGTCTGATAGCTGCCTCATCCATACCCAATCAAGAAGTGTAGAGGTAATAGCTACAGAAGATAGAAAGTTTTGCCCATGTCTGTCGTGCACCTCCAAATGCATCTCAGAGAATAGATCCATAAGTTTCCACTCACTGCTGGCCTCTTGAACTGAATGTATCTGATTTCTCCTTCTCAACGCATCAGCCACTGTGTTGCCCTTTCCCGGCATATAGGCAAGCTCAAAGTCGAAGGACTGAAGATACTCGACCCACCTGCGCTGTCTCAAATTTAGATCATGCTAATTGAAGATGTGCTTGAGACTCTTGTGGTCGGTAAACACCACAAAGTGTTCTCCCAAAAGTTAATTTCTCCAATAGCATAAGGCATGAACAACAGATGCCAACTCCAGATCGTGTGTCGGGTAATTCCTCTCATGTGGCCTCAACTGTCGAGACCCATACGCAATGACTCCATCTCCCTGCATAAGCACAACTCCCATCCCGATACCTGAAGCATCACATTAGACCGTATAGCTCTTTCTCATCTCTGGGAAGACTAGTATCAATGTTAACTTCAACCTCCCTTTCATCTTCTGAAAGACTGACTCACAGGAATCTGACCATAAGAACTTTTCCCCTTTCTTGGTCAGACCTGTCAGTGGCGCTACTAGGTATGAAAATTCTTATATGAAAGGTTTGTAGTATCTAGCTATCCCTAGAAAACACTGCACCTCAAAGAAATTCTTCGTCTTATCCCAGGAAACTACAGCTCTCACTTTATCTAGGTCTACTGATACACATGTCTCTAAGATAACATGACCCAAGAAGTGAATCTGATCCATCCAAAAGTGGAATTTTGAGAGCTTAGCATATAACTGATGCTCTATTAGTGTACTCCGAACGATCTCAATATGGGTAGCATGGTCATGTCGAGTGTGAGAGTACACAAAGATGTATTCTATTAAAACCACCATGAAGGAATCCAAGTATGGATGGAACACTCGGTTCATCAGTGCCATGAAAATTACAAGCGTGTCTGTGAGACCAAACAGCACAACCATATATTCTTATAGACTATACCTGCTCCGAAAAGCTGTAATAGGTATATTAGATGGTCTAACGCACAATTGATGATAACCGGATCTCAAGTCAATCTTCAAGAACACTCGGGCTCCTCGAAGCTGATCAATGAGATCATCGATCCTTGGCAAGAGATATCGGTTCTTGAACGTCAACTAGTTTAGCTTCCAATAATCCACACAAATCCTGAGGGTTCCATCTTCCTTCTTCACAAACAAGATAGGTGAACCCCAAGGAGAAGTACTGGGTCAAATGAAACCCTTTGCCTTCAACTCCTCCAACTGCTTCTTGAGCTCCTTCAACTCAAGTGTAGCCATCATGTAAGGAGGAATGGACACCGGTGTCGCTCCTAGAACGAGATTAATAGAAAAGTATACCTCATGCTCTAGAGGCAAACTTGAAAATTCCTCTTGAAATACATCTCTGAAATTGTAACACCCCAAGATTTTAGAGTGTCTTATTTCTTCAAAATAATTCAATAACTTTCACTACACGCAACACCAAGTTCAATCGCACCATGACTTACCAAACAAGCTGTTCAAAAGAGGTTATGAATAGTGTTAACTAAATTTTAAACTTTATATAATCCTTATAATTTTAGAATCCATATTATCAGTTTCTTAGACATAATGTAAGAACAAATTCATTTTCAGTATTTCACTTTTACCAAATTTTAATAGTGAACCCTTTTTAGATACTATATTTTAAACTTTTTGACTAAATGGGGACATCAAAAATTTAAAATGAAACATCTCAAGCTTCCACGGTACGCTAGCGTGTGTTGTACGCAACACCGAGTTCTAACATACCGTAACCAATCAAACTAGCTGTTATGAATAGTAATACTTACTTTTTGAAGTTATATATATTTTATATTTTAAAATGGACTTCATTTTTGGATTCGGAATATCAAATTTAGCCTAAGGTGAAATTTTGGTACTTTTCGGATAACTTTCATATTTTGATGAATAGTGAAAATTACTAAATTTTAATTAAAAACAACTTTTTTAATCAAAATAATTAATAGTGATAAATTATGAATTTGAGTGGTTTTAAAGTATATTTAGAATATATTTTTACTATTTAATATAATGTTGGTCATTGGACATAATTTTACAATTAAACCGAACATAAACAAGTGTCAATCTTTTGATAGTTATTATCTCTTAAAAACACGCTTTTTGTTTTGACAGCGGGAATTAATTTTAAATTAATTTCTGCCACTTCTGTGTTTAGAATTTAGGAAAATGGATTCCATATTTGGAATCAGGATGTTCAAATTGTGTAAATAGGTAACTTTTATTTTTAGACATTTTGAATAATTACTGCGGTAAATATTTTATTTACCATGGTTAAGGGTAAATCCGGTAAATAAGGGTTAAACAAAAATAATATTATAATAATACTAAATTACCCTAAAACGTGTCTTAACCCTATTGGTTGATAAATGGTCGACCATGGGCATCTTTGTGTCAATTTTGGGACCCCATGGATCCACTTGTAAGTGATAATGACACTTTATTTTAATTAAGTCAAAATGAATACAAAAATGACACAAGCGTATCTCTTTTAGAAAAACAATTGTTACATAGAGTTATATAAGTTGGATTTTAGATTATAAATATTCATTAGAAAGATAAAAAGATTTCCTACATAATGATATTTTATTTATAATTTTTAGACATTAAATAATTTATTTTATTTATGACACAATGATGATGCAGTAATTACTATAATAGTGAAAAATTAAAATAATTGATATTATAAATACCCAAATAAATATAATATGAAACTTTTAATGAATTAAACTAATTTTCTAGGATAATATGATATATTAGGATTTATTTAATTGACTTTGTTCGAAGTAATCAATCTGTAATGAGTTTCACAAAAATCAACTATTGAATAGTGTCAAAATTGACATAAAAGAGTTCTTAAAACAAATATTATATTATTAATTGATATTAAATTCCTAAAAATCTAAGGTTCGGCCAAGAGACTTATATCATGATAGGTTCATCATTAATGGACCACTTGTGGGTCGCTTGGATGTATATAGTAAGTTTATTAACCATATTATATAAAAATAAAAAGAGACATTGTAAAAGTGAAACTAATTAACTTAGAGTTAATACTTAAAGATAAGGTTAATATAAGTACCCAAACCTGTCTAAATTCTATTGGTTGAGTGGTTTTCGACCTATCCCCACATTAACCTTTGAATAATAAGCTTTGGAGCCATTAGAAACCGAATATGAATTTATTATAAATTAATATTTCTAGCTTTTCCAAAGGTGCCCCTCACCCCTCTTATAAAAGGGCACTCCTCCTTCTCATTTCTTCACACCTTCAAACCTTTTGGTTCGGCCAAACTCTGACCAAATACTCTCCCAAAATCCCTCACTACAACCTAGAGGCCTTAGTTTGATCAGAAAGCCAACCTAAGGAGCCCTTTTGATCAAATCAAAAGGAAGAACCCGAAGAAGAGGTAATGATTTCACCACCCTTCTCCAAGTTCATTTCTTCTTCCACTTCTTCTTCCTTTGTTCTTACCATTCTAAAATAATAACTCCAGTATCTCACATATACTGTGATGTTATTATAAATATGGTACAACCATATTCAGTATTCTATCCACCCTTTGAATAACATGTCACCATACGTGCGTACGTACGGACTACCGTCTCCACGTCGTGGTGTAATTGTTATTCAATATAATATTATTTGGATGGGTATAATAATGATGTGTAACTCATGTAAATAATAAATATAACATGTTAATGATTCTGTATATATGATATACCATCCATTTATATATTATTTTAATATCAAATAATGATATTGTCGCTCGTGCGTACGTACGGACTACCGTCTCCACGAACGCGATGAGATTCATTCTCCATCGTATCCATTCAAGTATAATTATCATTTGATGATTTAAAAATGATGTTTAAGGACTTGATATCATTCTGGATATGAATAATATACAACCTATCCTTTACAAAAAGGTCTTACGTAACAAAACATATAAAAGAAAACAAGTAAGTTAACACCCGAAACAACGATAATACTAAGATATTATTATAAATCAATGTTAAAAGATCATATATGATATCATATTAATATATATGATTCTTGTATAATTTAATAACAATTATTTCACCATTATACAGGAGGTTAACCTACCCCAACCAAGGAAAAGTACAAGGTAAGGGTTATTTCACAATCTCTTCATTATCCGAGGTTGTTTATACGTAATAATCTACTGGGATATCTTTATCATCCACATCCATGTTTCTTAAAAATGTATTTCAAAACATTTTTACTATTTACAAGAATATGGGTTAAAGTCATTTATACCCTTGTTTGACTTTTTATAAGAGGTTTATAAAGGAATCTTTCCGTCGTTTTCAAAACAAGGTCCTTTTTAACCTTTTCAACAGAATTGAGGTAAGAATGTTTTTTTTAACTTATACGGCGGGTGCGGTTATTTTACGCCGTTATAAAATCTTCAAAGCTTTACTTACAAGCTTATAAGAATATTTTCAAAGAAAATGTTTTATTTTATATGGATCTTAAATGATTTCAAAATAAAAGGAGATATTTCTTTAAAAAGAATTTTGATTTCATCTACGTCAACATCCTTTGATGGATTTTAAGATTATTTGAAGTTGATTTATTATGATACAAAACTTCTATATTGTATTGAAGGTTTTGTGATATGTTTGACTGTGGATGTGCTATTTTTATACCATTCATAGTTTATGGTGAAAGTATTGACATTTCGTATGCTACTTTTAATACGAATGTTTATGTTATGTTTAAACCTTTTCATATGGGAATGCATTGGACTTAATATGTGACGGGTGGAGCCCGCTATAGCTCCTCGATGCATCGGTAGGTCTCATGAGACAAACTAGTGTCTTGGCACAAGGCCTTGACAAAATCTTATTTGTTGTCTTGGCACGAGGCCTTGGCTATGTGGTTATGATAGTCTGGCATTATGCATTCCAACATTATGAAAGTGGTTATTGATTTTTGCATGTGATTATTCGATTAGTAGAATATCCATGTGAATAAGTAAATGGCATTATTTCATTTTATTTATGCCATACCATGTTGAAAGTTCATGTTTGAAAGGCTTTTGTTTTAGTTATACATTGCCTTAAATGTTTATTCTTATTTATGAAAGTTTCCGCTATATTGTTATCCTTGCTGGGCATTTGAGCTCACCCCTTTTCTATGTTTTATTTTTCCCAGGAAGTGAAGAAGTAAGTTATGAATGACCTGCAGGGATATTATGTGGAGATATGAGTGTGTATTATGGAGACATTATGTTGTTGTAGTAGTTTTTCATTTTATGATGTAATGTAAAACTTATGAATATATCTAGTGTTTCCAAGGCTACTAAACCAATCGGTCTTTCGAGATTTGATCTTTCTTGTGATCATGCCAATGTTACGAAGTAATGCACCGACTCTGGGTAACTGGGGTCGGGGCGTTACAGTTGGTATCAGAGGAAGTTTAGTACAAACCTTGGAAGCTAGATTTAGATAAACTCTGATTAGAGCACGTAGACCTAAGATGAACTTTGAGGATTAGTATAGAAGAACTTCCTAGAATTTTGGTATTGTATAGATTTTGTGAGTTTTCTGAGCAATACATCCCTGTCTGGATACGAGCAGGTAGAGGTGGCTCTGGCACAGATGTACCTAGGGGTAAAACCCGAAAACACCGCTTTGAGCTAGACTCGAACGGGAACTGGTGCACGACAACGGGCCTTGCTGCACTCTTGGTTACGGCACTCCCGGGGGATATGCTTAGGATAACTCTCATTTTCTTTACAAATCATTATGAAGGGTTTATGAGTATATACTTCCTCAAAGGAGACATTTTTATGATTATGGATTATATCCATAAACTATTTAATTTATGTTATGTGTTTTACAAGTTTGGGATTAGGTATTGTTATTCATAAACTAATCTAATGTATGCCATTGTTTAGAAATGGCGCCCAGTAGAAGGAATGAGAACTCTATCAATGCACATGATACAAAGAGAAAGGAGGATCATATATTTTATGGTCTTAAGCCAAAATTTACAAGAGAAATAGTCTCGCATGTATTATCATCATATGAAGAAATAATATCATGTGTTGATAAGATAAGTAAAGAGTTTACTGAGTCCTATGGCTTTGAAGGGAAGCAAGAGAAGAAAAGGATGGAAGAGAGAAAGATGGATAAAGGGAAGAGGGAAAAGAAGAATTTTCCCATATGTGGTAACTGTGGAAAGATACACCTTGGAACTTGCCTGAAAGGAATGAGAGTTTGTTATAAGTGTGGAGGAAAAGGGCACAAAGTACGTGACTGCAAGGGTAAGAAAATGGTTTTAAATGTACAATGCTTCATTTGCAAGGAGTTTGGACACTACGCGAACCTATGTCCCAGTCATCAGACTATGCCGCAAATGATGCTATTGGATAATAATCAAGTTATGATACTACCACAGATGAAGAGGAATGATTAGAGTTCTTATGTTGATTATGTCAATTGAGTGTTGTATCAACAATGTACTTGTTATAATAATTATGGAGTATATAAGGATTGTACTGCAGTACTATTTCATTAAGGACTTGAGATTGTGTGGAACAAAGAAAAGTGACTCAATAGAAGGTTAAATTTTTGGAAAATATATGGTTGAGAGAAAGATAAACCATAATATGGTTCTGATACCGAGGTAGTGATTTTAGAATAATACATGATTGATTTGGATAAATTATATTGGATATTCTTGACTACCTTGAAGCTGATTAATGATTTGTATATTCCATCATTGTTGGGGTTTAAAACATTTTTGGATTGATGAAGTATATCCAGCATTCTATATGGAATAAGGGAGCATGAATGTAATCAATAAGGAATATGGTAATTCAGGATGTTTCGGTGTATTAAAAGAATACATGATGAAGGTATTCATATGCTATTACGGGGTAAAAAGGTTCTACATTATGTTTACCTTACTTATAAATTTTGGACTGTGAGTTTGGATAGAAGTATTTTGGATAGTTCTAGTTTGGATTATTTTGGATTGCCATAAAAGGACAACCCGGAGGTCGGGCGGCAACCCGTCGCGTCCGGCAAAGCTGCGAGACTTGAACCTGCAACCGAAGGGCGACAAGGGTGTATCACCTACCACTGGCCCACGATATGTCCTGGATTAAATAATGTAGTTTTTTTAAAGATCTGGTAGATGAATTATAAATTCATTTATTTTGGAACCCTATACGAATAGTGTAAATAGAATTTTTTTTACATTCTATTATCTTTTAGAGTGAAAGATGAGTATGTGGTAGAAATTTATTAATGGATAAAAACTCTGATTATAAAGTAAGTATATCTCTATATGATCTTAGCCAATCTCATAAAAAATTCCTCAATATTAAGAAAAGGAACTTAGAACAAAAATGTTGTCCTAGATGGTACCTTAAATCATCACTAATTTATGGCTTTGGGATTGTTGGCCTTTTCATAGCCATGGTCTCTACCACTCTCCATCAGATAATTGATGGTTAGATTTTTCTTCCATATCCATATTTTCCTACATGGAACCCTAGTATGTGTTATTTTCGGTAATCTTCATACTTTCGACTCTTTATTTTAAATAGAGGCCTCATTAATTCATTTTTCGATGTGGGATTTCAACTAAGATATTTTGAAACGTCAAAAATGTGTTATCATAATACCCTATGTTTTGTTGAACCGATGGTATTTCAAATCATCATAGATTGATGAATTTAAGGACCTCAATTTTACACTTGTTTGTGATTGATGACCTCAATCACCACCTATAAATATTTACGTTTTTCCTCCAATTATATGTCTCTAGTTGCCACCAATGTTCTCCTAATCGAGATCATAATTTGGTGGTGACCCTTTGATTTCTCTTTTCCTCATATTAAGACTAAATTTTAGTAACCCAATTTCCGATGTGGGTTTTCCCACAAATATATTTTCTATTTTCAACCTTTTATTTTTGAAGAACAATTTCAAATTGCGAGGACGCAATTTATTGAAGGAGGGGAGAATGTAACACCCCAAGATTTTATAGTGTGTTATTTCTTCAAAATAATTCAATAACTTTCACTACACGCAACACCAAGTTCAATCGCACCATGACTTACCAAACAAGCTGTTCAAAAGAGGTTATGAATAGTGTTAACTAAATTTTAAACTTTATATAATCCTTATAATTTTAGAATCCATATTATCAGTTTCTTAGACATAATGTAAGAACAAATTCATTTTCAGTATTTCACTTTTACCAAATTTTAATAGTGAACCCTTTTTAGATACTATATTTTAAACTTTTTGACTAAATGGGGACATCAAAAATTTAAAATGAAACATCTCAAGCTTCCACGGTACGCTAGCGTGTGTTGTACGCAACACCGAGTTCTAACATACCGTAACCAATCAAACTAGCTGTTATGAATAGTAATACTTACTTTTTGAAGTTATATATATTTTATATTTTAAAATGGACTTCATTTTTGGATTCGGAATATCAAATTTAGCCTAAGGTGAAATTTTGGTACTTTTCGGATAACTTTCATATTTTGATGAATAGTGAAAATTACTAAATTTTAATTAAAAACAACTTTTTTAATCAAAATAATTAATAGTGATAAATTATGAATTTGAGTGGTTTTAAAGTATATTTAGAATATATTTTTACTATTTAATATAATGTTGGTCATTGGACATAATTTTACAATTAAACCGAACATAAACAAGTGTCAATCTTTTGATAGTTATTATCTCTTAAAAACACGCTTTTTGTTTTGACAGCGGGAATTAATTTTAAATTAATTTCTGCCACTTCTGTGTTTAGAATTTAGGAAAATGGATTCCATATTTGGAATCAGGATGTTCAAATTGTGTAAATAGGTAACTTTTATTTTTAGACATTTTGAATAATTACTGCGGTAAATATTTTATTTACCATGGTTAAGGGTAAATCCGGTAAATAAGGGTTAAAAAAAATAATATTATAATAATACTAAATTACCCTAAAACGTGTCTTAACTCTATTGGTTGATAAATGGTCGACCATGGGAATCTTTGTGTCAATTTTGGGACCCCATGGATCCACTTGTAAGTGATAATGACACTTTATTTTAATTAAGTCAAAATGAATACAAAAATGACACAAGCGTATCTCTTTTAGAAAAACAATTGTTACATAGAGTTATATAAGTTGGATTTTAGATTATAAATATTAATTAGAAAGATAAAAAGATTTCCTACATAATGATATTTTATTTATAATTTTTAGACATTAAATAATTTATTTTATTTATGACACAATGATGATGCAGTAATTACTATAATAGTGAAAAATTAAAATAATTGATATTATAAATACCCAAATAAATATAATATGAAACTTTTAATGAATTAAACTAATTTTCTAGGATAATATGATATATTAGGATTGATTTAATTGACTTTGTTTGAAGTAATCAATCTGTAATGAGTTTCACAAAAATCAACTATTGAATAGTGTCAAAATTGACATAAAAGAGTTCTTAAAACAAATATTATATTATTAATTGATATTAAATTCCTAAAAATCTAAGGTTCGGCCAAGAGACTTATATCATGATAGGTTCATCATTAATGGACCACTTGTGGGTCTCTTGGATTTATATAGTAAGTTTATTAACCATATTATATAAAAATAAAAAGAGACATTGTAAAAGTGAAACTAATTAACTTAGAGTTAATACTTAAAGATAAGGTTAATATAAGTACCCAAACCTGTCTAAATTCTATTGGTTGAGTGGTTTTCGACCTATCCCCACCTTAACCTTTGAATAATAAGCTTTGGAGCCATTAGAAACCGAATATGAATTTATTATAAATTAATATTTCTAGCTTTTCCAAAGGTGCCCCTCACCCCTCTTATAAAAGGGCACTCCTCCTTCTCATTTATTCACACCTTAAAACCTTTTGGTTCGGCCAAACTCTGCCCAAATACTCTCCCAACATCCCTCACTACAACCTAGAGGCCTTAGTTTGATCAGAAATCCAACCTAAGGAGCCCTTTTGATCAAATCAAAAGGAAGAACCCGAAGAAGAGGTAATGATTTCACCACCCTTCTCCAAGTTCATTTCTTCTTCCACTTCTTCTTCCTTTGTTCTTACCATTCTAAAATAATAACTCCAGTATCTCACATATACTGTGATGTTATTATAAATATGGTACAACCATATTCATTATTCTATCCACCCTTTGAATAACATGTCACCATACGTGCGTACGTACGGACTACCGTCTCCACGTCATGGTGTAATTGTTATTCAATATAATATTATTTGGATGGGTATAATAATGATGTGTAACTCATGTAAATAATAAATATAACATGTTAATGATTCTGTATATATGATATACCATCCATTTATATATTATTTTAATATCAAATAATGATATTGTCGCTCGTGCGTACGTACGGACTACCGTCTCCACGAACGCGATGAGATTCATTCTCCATCGTATCCATTCAAGTATAATTATCATTTGATGATTTAAAAATGATGTTTAAGGACTTGATATCATTCTGGATATGAATAATATACAACCTATCCTTTACAAAAAGGTCTTACGTAACAAAACATATAAAAGAAAACAAGTAAGTTAACACCCGAAACAACGATAATACTAAGATATTATTATAAATCAATGTTAAAAGATCATATATGATATCATATTAATATATATGATTCTTGTATAATTTAATAACAATTATTTCACCATTATACAGGAGGTTAACCTACCCCAACCAAGGAAAAGTACAAGGTAAGGGTTATTTCACAATCTCTTCATTATCCGAGGTTGTTTATATGTAATAATCTACTGGGATATCTTTATCATCCACATCCATGTTTCTTAAAAATGTATTTCAAAACATTTTTACTATTTACAAGAATATGGGTTAAAGTCATTTATACCCTTGTTTGACTTTTTATAAGAGGTTTATAAAGGAATCTTTCCATCGTTTTCAAAACAAGGTCCTTTTTAACCTTTTCGACAGAATTGAGGTAAGAATGTTTTTTTTAACTTATACGGCGGGTGCGGTTATTTTACGCCGTTATAAAATCTTCAAAGCTTTACTTACAAGCTTATAAGAATATTTTCAAAGAAAATGTTTTATTTTATATGGATCTTAAATGATTTCAAAATAAAAGGAGATATTTCTTTAAAAAGAATTTTGATTTCATCTACGTCAACATCCTTTGATGGATTTTAAGATTATTTGAAGTTGATTTATTATGATACAAAACTTCTATATTGTATTGAAGGTTTTGTGATATGTTTGACTGTGGATGTGCTATTTTTATACCATTCATAGTTTATGGTGAAAGTATTGACATTTCGTATGCTAGTTTTAATACGAATGTTTATGTTATGTTTAAACCTTTTCATATGGGAATGCATTGGACTTAATATGTGACGGGTGGAGCCCTCTATAGCTCCTCGATGCATCGGTAGGTCTCATGAGACAAACTAGTGTCTTGGCACAAGGCCTTGACAAAATCTTATTTGTAGTCTTGGCACGAGGCCTTGGCTATGTGGTTATGATAGTCTGGCATTATGCATTCCAACATTATGAAAGTGGTTATTGATTTTTGCATGTGATTATTCGATTAGTAGAATATCCATGTGAATAAGTAAATGGCATTCTTTCATTTTATTTATGCCATACCATGTTGAAAGTTCATGTTTGAAAGGCTTTTGTTTTAGTTATACATTGCCTTAAATGTTTATTCTTATTTATGAAAGTTTCCGCTATATTGTTATCCTTGCTGGGCATTTGAGCTCACCCCTTTTCTATGTTTTATTCTTCCCAGGAAGTGAAGAAGTAAGTTATGAATGACCTGCAGGGATATTATGTGGAGATATGAGTGTGGATTATGGAGACATTATGTTGTTGTAGTAGTTTTTCATTTTATGATGTAATGTAAAACTTATGAATATATCTAGTGTTTCCAAGGCTACTAAACCAATCGGTCTTTCGAGATTTGATCTTTCTTGTGATCATGCCAATGTTACGAAGTAATGCACAGACTCTGGGTAACTGGGGTCGGGGCGTTACAGTAATGATCCACCACTAGAGGAATGTCTAACTATAAAGTCCCCTGGTCATTTAGAAAAATACTATAAATCTGGGATGTAACTCCTCCTAGCCCATGATGCTCGAGTCCTGCTCGACTCGCCTAGACATCCCACTCGCCTCTATAAAGAAAGGATCCACCCTCTGGTGATACGAAACTCACCCTATGGAGATAGAAATCGACGACTGCCTAGAAGGGAACTAACCAGTACATTCAGAGAATGACATCATAGATCGTCAAATCTAGGACATAGAGGTCCCATAAGAAGTGACACCCTGCAAACTCGAGAGGGAACTCTCTGCAAAGACATACGCTAACTGTTCTAGTCCCCAACGGTGTGTCTAGAGTCAAAGTATCGGTAGAGGAAAAGATACAGAACCCAAGGCTCTCGACAACAGCAACAGAGATAAATCTATTCATAGGACCAGTATCTTAAAGAGATAAAGATAAAACTCAGGCTACTAAGATCGTACCTCGAACTGTAGAAGGTCTGGGATCCTGATCCTGATGGGTCTGCTCCACAGCAAAAGTCTGGCCTATACTGCGGCCCTACAACCCTGGCTGACCACTCTGAGCTAATCCAATCTGATGTCGTTGTTAACCTGGTGACTGACCACCATGGTCGCGACCTCCACCTCGGCCCAAACGGCCGGAAGAACTCCAGTTCCCAAACAAATGAGAAACTGGTGATGCATCCCCTGTACGTAGGGTTATAGAAGAACCCATACCACCAACTGTAGGTGAGAAGATCTGACAAAAATGCTGAAGATGGGCCATCTTGCCGCAACTTCGGCACTCCATCGGGTCTCTCTGGCACTGAGGCCTAGTATGCCCGCTCCTCCCACATTGGTAGCATACTACCTGGCTGCCCGAAGATACATTCCGCCTACTATGATCTCCTCAAGAAGACTCCCTGTAGCGCTTCCTGCTATCATTAGGAGGAACATTGACTCTAGATGTCGAACCGACCTGGATCACTACTCCATAATCCCTCAGATTGTTCTCAGTGATCAGAACTTGGTTGAAGATTGATGATATCAAAGTCAACTTGAATATGTTCACCTGTGAGCGGATGTCGTGCCTCAGACCATCCTCGAACTTCCGCACAAGGAACAACTCATCACCTGCTGAAATCGGCGTAAAACACTGCAGCTTTGTAAAGCGAGACGAGTACTCCATAACAGAAAGAGTTCCCATATCTAGACTGATAAACTCCCGGGCTCGATCATCCCTCTAGATCTCCGAGTAGAAGTAATCGTAGAAGATGTGCCAAAACTCATCCCAAGTCATACTCTACTGGAGTCCTAACTGCGAGATCACCTAACACCACCTATTGGTGAAGTCTCAGAGCATATAGGTAGAGATCTTCACCCACTTCTCTAGAGGTATCTCTAGGTGCTCGAAAATTTTCATAGTGGCCTCTAGCCATGACTCTGCAGCCTAAGGTTTTCCATCCCCTAAGAAAGTAAGAGGATGTTACTGCTGGAAAACCCACGTCAACTCTACCATTGACGGGGAAGATGGTGGCTCTCCCTAGAAGGTCATCATCATCCTCAGAAAGTCTTCCCTAAACTGTGCATCGGCACCTGTAACTAGTATAAATACTAGTGCCAAGGCTGGCACAGTAGGAGGATCTGCAGGAGGTTCTTGATCGGCTATATCTAGTGTCTGATCACTATCTGGCAGCTAATGTATAGTCGTAGGATGTCTCAATGGCATAGCTCTGAAAGGTCAAAAGCACACCTTAGATCAGGATTATCAAATACTAAGAACACAAGAGTACAATACTATAACAGAAGAAAGAAACATTCAAGTTTTACAAAACATTACTACACGGCATGTATAAAAACTACATGGCGTGTTCTTTTAATTCATTCACATGGGCTTGTACTTCTGCCACCACTGGTCGTGTAACTCCCCAACCACATAGCGTGTTGTCCCCACACACGGCGTGTACTTGAACTCTGTTCCCCTACCTGAGTCTCCTCACACGACTAACCTACACAGTCCTCTTAATCCTAGACTACACGACATGTTCACGATAGACAGAGCGTGTACTAGACAAGGTTTCAACGACCAGTGTTGTTAGTTACACGGTCGGCTATATAGTTCACTATACATGGCGTGCTCCATGATAACATGACGTGTACTTGAAGGTTTTACTAGACCCATGTTGTTTGTGACACGGTCGGGTACTTAGGTTACATGGTACGGTGTGTGATAACAGAACACGGTTTGTAAAGTCAAAGTTTCATCCATCCGTGTCATTAGCCACATGGGTAGACACACGGTTACTACAACACGGCGTGTACCTACCATACACGACGTTTTCTTAAAGATTTTTTACAACCCTGTGTTTTTTCCCACACATTTAGTGACAGAGTTTTAAGAACTACACGGTGTGTATTAAAAAAGTACACTCCGTGTATTCTGGGTTTTTCCGAGCAGTAGATCAGAAACTAATCTGAAGCCCAGAAAACACAGAAAACAAGGGTTATGGTGCCAAATTCCGATCTGTGAGGGCCCATACTCCCCACGAATCAATGCTTGGAATCTTATACAAGTTATAACAAGGTAACCAGGCAATGATACACCAAATTATGGTCCATGAGGTCCCATAACACCTCAAGAACCAAAGTTTGGCATCCATAAAATCAAAGTACTATACAAATAAATTATCTATCAAACAGAAAAGATTCTATCAAAGAATCTATCACAACAGCATGCATGATCTACACGACGTCTATCACAACAACATGAAATCGCTAATGCATCCTATATGGCATGGAAAGAATGCATGGCATGGGATTTCTAACAAGTTCCTATATGATGCATGAGATGTCATACCCTCATATCATCGGGTTGCGACAGAAATAGAACCACAATAACAACAACGGTAATAGCACAAGGCATGTGAATCACCCAATAGTGAAATCATATCAACTGTAAAATTTCAAACCAGTAAAACTGCAATAAGGAGGTAGTATGGCTTTCCCCTATAAACAGGTTAGCTACTCCCGGGCATAGATTATTACCAAGTACATATTCTGTCATATCCCTAGCTATAGGCTCCAAACATTAAGTCAAGAGAAAATAGTTCCTCTGATACCACTTTATAACGTCCTAGTTCCGGAAGCCACCTAGAGGCACTCCATACCCGGTTGGTCACATGGCCTCAAGTGCATTTCCCCGAACGCCAGAGGTTACCGACTAGCAGTGAGGGCCTTGGGTGTGATAATGGGGAAACTATGCCCTCATTGGAAGAGTACATAGTGGAAGTAAATAACTCATACAATAGCGGAAGCAGTAAATATCGAACAACAGTAAACAATGGAAGACTAAACAATAAACAACTGGAGCACACATACATATATGAAATGATGCATGATATATATGTCTAGGAAAGCAGCCAAACAAGTCAAAATGCTGGCAGTACAATAGTGCAAACCAAAGTAAAAAATAAAGGTAAACAACTCCTCAGCATCGCAAGCCTCATATTGGTCACATACTCTCCTACTCCAATGAAATCAAGTACCTGAAGTTGAAGGGAACTTTCCCTTGTCTATACCTATAACCACATAATAAGTTTGGGCTCAAAAGCATAACCCAAACAGGGTGTGAGACAAAGTCCCAGTAGACAACCACCCGAAGATCTGTGCCTAACAGTCAGTGAGCATATGGAAGGTAATAGTACAATAAGTAGTAAATAGTAAACACTAAACCGGATGATACACACAGTAGACAATCCACAGATCAACAAGCAGCAGTGAAGCAAACAGCTAACCACAAACAAGAATCCCTTTGGGAAGTACTCACAACCATCCCCTCTGGTCTTATCCAAGAAGTACCAACAACCCTCTTGGAAGTACACTCAGCCTAACCCCTCTTGTTTGGTCATACGAAATTATAGGACTCTCTGAGGAAGCATGCTTTGTCAATTCCCCTTATAGTCTAAGGTAGTCATGGACTCTCTGAGGAAGATCACGCGGTCCAATCCCCTTATAGCCCCATGGTCTAGAGACTCTCTGAGGAAGCTCACTCAGTCAATTCCTCCTATAACCTCAGGTCTATCATAGACTCTCTGAGAAAGCACGCTCAGTCAATTCCTCCTATAGCCTGGAATGGTTTAAGGAAAAATTCACACAAACAAAGACTCTTTGAGGAAGCTCACTCGGTCTATCCTCCTGTAGTCTATAAAGATCAAGACTCTCTGAGGAAGATCACTCGGTCTATCCTCCTATAGTATATAATATCCAAGACTCTTTTGGAAGCCCAATCGGTCTATCCCCTATAGTCTATAATATCCAAGACTCTCTGAGGAAGCTCACTCTGTCTATCCCCTATAGTCTATAATGTCCAAGACTCTCTGAGGAAGCTCACTCAGTCTATCGCCTTATAGTCTATAGCACTAGGTTCTCACGGTCCCATGCCAGTAAGTGCATAATAATGTTATAAGGAAAAATTAAACCTACAGAGCTACTTGTCTAACCAGTCTACAACATAACAAACTTGTCGGGGAACAACACTCCATCCTACGGTCACAAGGCATGGAAAACAGGTATAACGGCCAAAGGCTGAACATGACCAAATGGTCGT
Organism: Viscum album; assembly: GCA_963277665.1. Lineage (NCBI taxonomy): Eukaryota > Viridiplantae > Streptophyta > Magnoliopsida > Santalales > Viscaceae > Viscum > Viscum album. Next base: position 1,172,271,499 of record OY728156.1, read on the forward strand.
AAATAGAACAAGGCATGGGAAAAACATCCAAGAATAGAAATTATCCTCATATATAACCAAATTACCTCTACACAAGCATACAAGCAAGGCAGGAAAACAACAGGGGTAAAATAGTAAACACGCAATACCACGTTCAAGGGTATTTGTGGAAATTGCACATAAAACTAAAATACTTTGAACAGAAAGTAAAAAACCACCTACCTTGATGCTAGGAGATCGATATACTCGAACCATGAGGATTGAAACTCCTTATAACATCATATATGTTTAAAAACATCCAAAACGCTCAACCCTCGATAACTTGAGAAAGATGATGAATTCAAAAACAAAGCTCTAGGAGAAGGAAGGGCATATTGTTGTGGTTCCAACGCAATCGACGGCAGTCGATGCAGAGAACGGAGGAAGGATAGAGGTCTCGAAGGAGATTCACAGCCGTACAGGATGCTCTCGGTCGAAGAAGCTAGAGAAGAAGATGGTTTTGGGGTTAAGACGTGACCCCGGTCCATTTAATGAAAAAAAAGTAGACGGTGTGTACTTTTGGAGTACACGGCATGTACTAGGCTTTTCCATACTCCACTTTAAGCGGCCTCCACATCACCCCACACGACCGTGTGTGTGGCCCAAACACGGCTAGCACACGGCCTCACGTGACAAGGGAGTACACTGTGTGTACTAATAAAGTACACGACGTGCACTTCAAAAATTTCCAGAAACTCCTCTTTTCTCAAAAACTCCAGAAAAAGAAAAAACATACCTGAAACGAAGGTCCGGGTTCTTACAATGATATATAGATAGAGTTAGTACTCCCCTACCGTGTTAGGATGTGGGTCCTCTATTTTTGGAGTCGGTTCTCCCCTGTCATTCTAGGGTGTGGGTCCTTCATACGTGTTGTTCCAGCAGAGTCGATACTCCCCTTCTGTATCAGAGAGAAGGTTCTCTAGACTGGGTTCGGTACTCCCTTGTCGTGCCAGGGTGTGGGTCCCCCATTATGAATGATTTTTTAGATTCAGTACTCTCCTGTCATTCCAGGGTACAGGCCCTCTATCCAATGAGTGGTACTCCCCTACTGTGTTGGGGTGAGGGTCCTCAATCTACGAAGTGGAACTTCCCTATCATATCAGGCTGAAGTTCCTTCATGACTAGTACTCCCCTATTGGATCAAGGTATGGGTCATCACTTATGGAGTAGTACTCCCCCATCTCCGAGTAGCAGTAGGGAGTGGGTCCTATATTGGAGTTAGAGATCCCTTGTTTGTGGGTTACAGTTATAAAGAGAGTGCCCTTTCACTTGATGTGAAAAATAACTATATAAGATTTGTTTCTACCTTGATGGACTGAGATGTGGGACACTCTTTATAGGAGTGACATCGGTTTCATGGGTTAGTTAGGAGCAGTACTCCATTTATTGTGGGGTAGTGGTGAGGCATGGGTCCCTTCATTATCTATTGCTATAGAGGATGCACATTTTTCATAGTTTGGAGAAGTGCTCCCTCAACTATGCATAGTGGTGAGGAATGGGCCTCTTCACTTGGGTTACCTTATCTTGTGTTGGGTGCAAGGTAACTATGAAAGGACCTCTGGTGTTGGGCACTAGAGTTAGACCTGTTAATATGTTACCGATGGATCACGTTCTCTCAGACGTACCATTAGGAATGGAATAGTTGTTCCTTATGTAGTGCATCTCTTGGATGGGTGCCATCTGGGATAGTTGATCTCATGGAGTATGTCCTTTTGGTTTTATATTATGCTTAGAACCTTTGAATAGAATCCTATTTATATCCATGAAGTTGGAACCTCATGAGACTTGGAGTCTGATATGAGTATATCTAGGTGATTTCTAGGATTCCTTGTAGTGTTGTCACATGTCAGGGTTGACACCCGTTTTAGACCAAGCTTACTTGTCATGTATAATTGAGGATGGTTCAAGATGGAGTTTCTCTCTCTATTGGGTTTCCCTATGTCTAGGTCGAGAAGACTATTGACTTCTAGTTTCTCCCTTTTTCTTTTGGGTTTTTTTGGGGAACCAACTGAGTATTTTTATAATCACCCATACAAGGGATTTTTCTTCACATGTGTTATATCTTGTGCAGACAACCAGCCTTTCGTCAGAGTCCACAAAGAACCTAAGGCAAGTGGAGCTTTATGAGCTAGACAAACCAAGGTGTTTACTGAAGATTTTCTGAGGAGATCTCTAATAGTTTTAGTTGACAGTGATCCCCTCCTTTTGAACAGGTTTTATGATTTTATAGTTTTCTTTAGTGGGCATTGTATTTTCCTTCTTTTTCTTTTAGTAATTTTGTTGTACTCTGGTTGTGGGATATATATGTATGAATTCATTGGTTTCTTTTTTTACATTTCGTCATTTTTGTGAGCTTAGAGATGTGTGTGTGAGTACAGGCACATACGCAATTCCTCCCATGTTATTGATGTGCCTACTTGGTGCTAGTCTCTAACCCCTGGCCTATTAGAGGTGGACTTTGGGAGTTGTGGCTCGGGCCCTTTCAGGTCACCATGTGATAGGTTTTAAGGCTAAATACTTGTGGAATAGATTAATTTAAACATTTGGATATTTAGATTGGGGTTAAAGTATGATTTATCATATCCTGTACATACAATTTTGGTTTTGGTAAATATTTAGAGGCCAAAGTAATGACTTATGAGTCTTATGATTTGATTAAAATTATTTCAGGCATGAAAAAATCATCTCGAATATCCATTTTCGAGAGTAAGAGATCATGTGGAAATAGATTAAAGCACAACCAAAGGTTAAGATTATTCTTATAATATATAAATAAATCAAGTAAATTTTTTTCCTGAGTATTTTATCTATATTATAAAATAATCCCTCGACTTTAATAAAAAGTCCTTGAAATGAAAACATTATAAATTTAATTTTCTTATTGAGAATTCAATGGCCTTTTAACCCATCACAGATTTACACTTTTGTGATGGTTAACTTTCTCCTGACCATAATCTCAATCACTCTATATCAGTCCTTAGGAGTTATTTTTTTCTTCTATATCCACATTTTAAATTTCTACCTATGTTCACCTAGTTATTTGTTATTGCAGATGACCTTCATACTTCACTTTCTCTCTTTTAAGGAGGAATTTTCATTAACCCTTATTATGATATGGGTTTCCACAAAGTAATTTTCAAATGAAAATCTTTTGATTACTAGAAAAAAAATTAGGAGGACACAATTTATTAAAGGGGTGATTTTAATCACTCAATTTTTAGTAATGTTATTTTTTTACAAAAATATGTTTTTTCATAAATGAATTTTTATTGATTTTTTGGGAGAAAATATTATAATTAATTTTTGAAACTTTTAGAAAATATATTTTAAAAAACAAAATTATTTTTTTAAATAAAAATCTCCAAATTATCTTGAGATAAATTTTAATATTTTTTAAATAGGTTTATTTTTTAGTGAATAGTGAAAATATCGATTTTTATGAAACTGTCATTTTTTTATATAAAATATCATTATGATTTTAATTTTATTTAAAAGTAACATGAGTATAATTTAATTATATATAATATAATTAACTTAATTTTAATCAACATTATACACTATTTTTTTATAAGTATATTTTTGTAATTAAAAATGCATTTTTCAAAAAACTTTTCTCAATGTGTTTTACGAATTTATATTAAAAATAATTTTTTACTCTTCTATGAATTGAATATTGAAAAATGGATTCCATATTTAAAATCATGTGGTTAATTTTTTTTATATATGCCTCTTTTATTTATGTTCAAAATGAATAGTAATTGTGGTAAAATTTATCACCCCGGTAAAGGGTAAATCAAGTAAATCTAGGTTAAAACTAAGTGATAAATCTAAATATTATTAATATTAATTATTATATGACGAATTAAATTAGAACCTTATCACCTTAGACTTTAATTTTAGTTGTTTAATAGACACATTTCTAGAAAAATGACTTATATATTATCTAAACTAATGGAAGTGACAAAATGTCAATCTCTTAGTTTTAAATATCATTTATGTGTTAACATATGAAAAAAAATAGTTATGATAGAATATAAATAGTAATTTTTTTCCTAATGATATTATATTTATTATTTTAATTTATTTATAATTTTTAGGAATTAAATAAAAAACATAAATACTTAAACAATGTTGATGCTTAAATTATTCAATTTATGGAAAAAATAAATAAATGATATTAAAATTATTAAAATTAATATAATTTGAGATAATTATGGTGATACACGAATTTTTTAGAATACCATGACATTTTTTGGATGTCTTAAATTGATTTTTTCAAATTATAAGTGTATTCTTGATGTAATTAAATTCAAATTAATGAATTCTTACAAAATTGACAATAATGTTATTTTATGAAAATAATATTTTATTATGTTATTAAAAAAACATAAAAATATTAAATAAGGAAAATGGGATAATATATGGTATCAAATTTTATCCCTTATCCATTTATCAGTTAAAATTTACCTTATATATAAAATTATAACTATTTAAGATTAAAAAATATGTTACCATGATTAATGTTTAAATTGATTAATTAAGGGGTTAAACCAAATGATAATGTTTAAAATAGAACCTAAACCTATCCAATTTTTATTTTATATTTTATATTTATAACATATACTACCCTAGGTTTGAATTAAATATCATTGTGAAATATTTTTCTTTATAATAGTCATTTTTTTTATTTTTTTTTAAGAAATTCTAAAAGTACCCCTCATCTCAATTATAAAAGGACACATCCTCCCTCACTTTATTACACCACATTGAGCCTGGTATATTGACCATAATCAACCAAATTCACTTCTCCACTCACATATAAACATTATAAAGGTGTTTTTCTTCCCTAAATACCAATCCTAGAGCACTTTAGAGGAGATCTAAAGGAGTCGTTTTGAAGAAGATGTAGTCTCTCTAACCAATCACTTTATTTTTATACTACTATTTACCTCCTATAAATCTATGATATTTATCATAAAATAATAAATTAATTATCATAAATATTTTAAAATTTAATTATTATTATTATTTTGAAAACATCATTATACACCCTGTTTCCTATCAAATAAGAAGTGAAAGTATCGTGTGTGCGTATGTACAGCTTACTGTCTCCACATAGCAATACAATTCATTTTTAATCACCATCCTTTATGGATGAGAATTAGTATTTTTAAATGTTTATATATGATATTTATAACATAATTATACTTCTAGAATGATAATATGATTTCTACCATGTTATCATCCAATCTTTTGGGAAATGATTATATCACTAGTACGTACGTATAGATTACCATCTCCACGATGCAATGTGATTTTTTCATTTATATTTCACATGGATGGTAATAATGATTAATTTTATAAATATATATAATATATATGATATATTAATAATTCTATAAAGGTGAATTATTATTCACCTTTCTTTAATTCCATTATTTTAATAATGGAAACAACGTTCATGCGTACGCATGGCTTACTGTCTCCGTGAACGATGAAATTCATTTTACTATATTTATTTTTTATAAATGATTTTAAATATTTATATAATTAATATATATTATTTTTATACCATAATTTAAATTTTTTAAATGATGGTACCATGAACAAAGTATGAGGATAAGGACTATTTAACCGAAACATGCTTAGAAAACGAAGAAGTTATCACCAAGAATAGTGATTTAAATAAAAAATATTAATAAACGGGAGATAAGATATTTTAAATAAATAATAATTGGTATGATAGATATATAGTTATGGAATTAATTTAAAATAAATTAATATTTATTCTATAGTAGGTTTTAACATGAATAATGGAATTTTGATACTTGAGGTAAGGTTTTATTTCACAATCTCATCATTATTCCGGATTGTTTCTGTTTAAGTCCCTATTGGGGAAACTTTCTATTCCATGTCCATGTTTTCTAAAAATGTTTTCAAAAAAATTTTCACTGTTATCCTAATATTTTCTGAAGTAATTTTTACCAATGTTTTACTTTTTAATAAACTTTTTGAAATGAATCTTTTTTTATTTTCTAGACAAGGTACTTTGTGAATTTTTCAAAGAAAAATATGAAAGGAATATTTTTTCTAACTTATATGGTATGATATACTATTCCCACTATAATGAAACATTAATTCTTTGAATATTTCTTTAAAATTTTACTAGTTTATTTTTCAAAGAAATTTTTTTCATTTATAAGTGTGCATCCTTTTAGAAAGATATATGATTTTAAAATGGAAAAGTTATTTACCTCAAGAATTATTCCAAGTGATCTTTTGAAATAATTTTTTCATATAAGATGACATATTTTTATGATAATTACCTTTTAATGTAGATGTGATCGAATAATACCATTATCATTATTTTTCTGTATGTTTTATGTTTATGATGACAAAATGTTGATGAAACTCGTTCCCTTTTTCACTGGTTATACTTTGATGAAATTTTTTTCTTTTCATGAGTTATGGGATGATGAATGTCTTATGATCTTGTGGAACATGTATAAACAAATTTATTAATGGGATGGGTGGGACATATAACTCCCTCCAATGTACTGTATAAATATGGATATCTCATGAGGTAAATATGTTATGTGTGAACCTGATTTCATGTTCACAATGTTATGTGTAGACCTGGATTCCATGTCTATATGTTTATGTGTGGACCTGGATTTCATGTATATAAGTTTATGTGTGGGCCAAGATTTCATGTCCTAAAGATTATGAGTGGACTTAGTTTCATGTCTATAAGTTTATGTAAGGGCCTAATTTCTGGTCCTTAATATAATGAGTGGACCTATTTCTATTTATACATGTTCACAATGTTAAAAGTTTATGTGTATTATAAAACTCAGTGTATTATGTTAATTTTATACTCTCATGGTTTATGCTCTTTGATTATTTCATGATTAAGATCTTATGAACTATCAATATTTATTCTATTACACAATATTATGATCTATAATATGCAGGTTGTAGATTCCAAATGTTAAGTTCATATTCTCACACCCTTATTCTCATGTTATGATTATGTGATTATTAATATCTCTTTTGTTTACCATTACTGGAAATCTGAGATCACCATTTCTTATGTTTCCTTTCATAGGGTTGTGAAGAAATGTTTTATAAATGATGTATCTAAAAAGGATATTAGTTATAAAGAACATAGTGGGAGATGATATAGATCATTTATGAAACAGTTGTTTGTGTATCCAATTCTCCAAAAGCACTAGACCTGTAAAATTCTAGCATGGATTGAAATTTTATATAATGAATGGTCATCTAATTATATTTAATAACTATGTATTAAAATTCTAGGTAGTTATAGTATGGGGTCCCAGGTAAATTGTGCGAGTGGGTTTTGGTCTAGGTAAGGGCATGTACACCGTTGGTGCATGGTTTTTCAAATCATGTATTCAAACCATGTGACCTATCCATATTCATTAGAAGATAAAAAAAAGTTACATTTCTCTAATTAAACCATTCTCCCCATATTTATTCCTCATTCTCATTCGAATGGACCATGAGCACCCCACTTGGGAGTCTCCTCCATTCTGCTACCATTTTTAGTGGTCTCCTCCTTATTTTTAAGTGGTTTCTACCATGGTAAGTACCTTTAATCCTCTTATTATCTTATATTTATTAGTTTTCCCTTGATTTATCTCCTTCTATTAACCCTAATAATCATGTGGGTTGATTTTAGGGTTGGGTTTGGTTTGAATAATGGGGATTTTCTCATGTGGGGTTATAGAGGGTATGTCTTGGCTTGTGGGAGTGTTCACCATCATAGGTGGGGACTTCCATATTGTTCACCATTTAACCAAGGTGGGTGTTTCTTTTATATCACTTTTTTTTACAATCCAATGGAATAATTTTGATTTTAAAATTTTAATTAACTAATTTTATGCCAATGTTTATAACCCATGAGGGGATAAAGTTATTTTTATACAGTTTTGACCCTAGGAATGGAATGGGATTCCATGACAAGTATTTGTAAAAATCCCCAATTTTATTTTAAAATCCTTTTAGTTTTATTAATTATGGATATTGATATAGGCATGGGTTTTTAATTTTAATTTTTTATTTTAAACAACGTGTTTGAGTGTTTTAAAGGGTTTCATAATGTTTTCATAGGATTTTTATTTGAAAAGGGTATGTTAACCATTGTGTTCTATATTTTCAACCTTTTTATAACCTTGGGTGATTTTTTAATCAAATGTTTCAGGTGTATAAATATTTTGAGATAATTAAAATGGGTTGATCTGTTTTAAATGGTGGTTTTATCCCAAGTGAATTAAATTTCAAAACTCATTTGTGGATTTGAATGTTTTCAAATGTGATTTAAACAGAAGTGTGAGTTCCCATTTGAGTTTAAAATGTTTCTTGATAAAATTAGTTTCATGGGTATATTGAGATGTATTTTGAAAATGGTGTGTTATCTTGGAATTCTAAGAGTTTTTTTAAATGAAAAAGGCATGCATGGAATTTTATGAAAAATGGTTTTTCATAAAAGGAGTGAGACCGTCTTGAGGCCCTTTTGTTTTTTGTGTTCCCATAGTGTCTTGTGATCTTGTGAGGGGATGTTTATTATTGATGAATTCATATAGACTCCTTTGTTTGATGTATATAGAGATACTTATTATGAGGGTGTAAGAGGTGAGGTGTTCATTATTTCAAATGATTTATATTTATTCTATGTGATGTTTTTATTATGATCGCCTCCATTTGACTTATCATGGGAGTCCTAGGAATATAGTAGGTGGCCTATTTGAGGAAAAATACTAGTGGAGATTATGGGTTGATTAGGGAGTGTTTCCAAGGTACTTTGAGATGGTAGACTGAAAATGGTAGCATTCCTCTATTCTAGCAATCATATTTTGATTCTTTGGTGGATAAGTAGATCTAGGGACATTTATTTATACTAATTCTAATGAGGTTACCAAGGATGTGATAGGTTTAGTATTGTCAGCCTAGGTTCCTTGTCTCTAGTTTAGGTACATTATTACTAGATCTGAAGGATGATTCCCATGACACTGGGATCCTTTTAGGATCATTTTTAGGGGACTTATCTTTTACTTTGATTTTATTCTTATGTTTCTTAGATTATTTTCTATCATATATGTTCAGGTGGTTTATTTTTCCTTATAGTGTGACTGTGACATGGGTTTTTCAGTTGTGTGATTACTTCCTTATTTCTATGTGGATTTCTTTTAAAATATTTTGAAAATGGATTTATAAAAATTTTTCAAAGAAGGGAGATAGTGGTATGTTTTTAAAGTACATTCAAAATAATTTATTGATAATTTTGAAAGGTTCTATTTAAAATGTAAAATGTTGATTTCCAAAGACCTATAATGATTTTCGATGAGAAAGTGGGAAATGGTTTATTTTTTAAACTTCAGGGTGTAATGATTTTAGAAACATGGTTTTACAACCTTTTTCCTAGTTTTATTTAAAACTTGATTTTTAGGGATGTTTTGGACAACCATTAAAAATTATAAACCTACTTAGACCTTTGAAATTTGTAATTCAAAAGAGGGATTTGTAAAATGATTTCAAAGGGGACTTTTAAAGGGTTATTTTTTCAAGAGGTTTTGGATATGGAAAAGGTTTTTTCTAAGTGATTATTTTCATTAAATAAAAATATAGGGAAATCATTTTAACATGATTTTTAGTTTTTTTGATTCTTTTAGTAAATCCTAATGAAAAATTTATATTTTTCTACAATATTTCAAACTAGTGTTTTTAGGTTGTAACGTGATAGAAATTACATAGATTATATGTGTGGTGACCTACTGGGTTGTTTAAACTATGGGAAAAAAATGTTTTTGCAGAGGACTATTTGCGACGAGCTCATCACCAATCATAAATAGTCCTTAGGGTGAGACCATTTGCGACATGATTCATTTCCCATCGCAAATAACCCTAAATAAAAAACTATTTGGAGTGGAAAATGTTTCATGTTGAAAATACCTTTGGCGTACATGTGCACCAAATTGTGGGGGTCATTAATTGTGATGAGTATTTTCTCTCATCGTAAATACTATTAATCATAAGAGTTATTTAAAATAGGAATTTATAACACGTCACAAATACTATGTTGGTAGAATAATGTGACGGGTTCCATTGTAAATTATTTTTTATCACCGACTCTGTTATTTGTGGTGGGTATTGTTTTTGATGGGAATCTTGTCACAAATAGTCTCATTGTTAAAAATATAACCTGTATATATACCCCCCCACTCAGTTTTTCTCTTTTCATTCCTCTTTGAGATCTCCTCTACTCTCCTCTTCTCTTCTCTTCTCTCCCCTTTTTAATTTCTTCCTTAAAAAGCTTTAATTTTTATAGGGAGGGAAACTTTCAAATTTTCATCTAATAAAAGATTATATTTTGGTTTATTTTTTAGTGTTTTTAATTTTTTATTATTTTACTTTATTTTATATTAGAAATTAGTATTATTAATTTGTAGTAATTAGTTTTAATTAGATGTAATTAGTTTTAATTAGAAGTAATTAGTTTTATGTAGCAGTAATTATTTTTAATTAGAAGTATTTAGTTTTAATTATCAATAATTATTTTTAATCGGAAGTAATTAGTTTTAATTAGAATTAATTAGTTTTAATTATTAGTAAGTATTTGTGATTAGTAGTGAATACTTATAATTGATAGATAAATACAACTAATTAAAAGAACTTACTAATAATTCATAGAATGTATTAATAAGTAGTAATATTTCATACAAATTTTTAATAATTGATAGTAATTATTAATTATAAGTAGTTAACACTGATTTTTAGTAATTAATGGTAGATATTAAAAAGTTAAAAAACAATTAGAAAACATTAGTGGTAAATATTAGAAATTAGCGGTAATTATTAGAAATGATCGGTAATTAGTAGAAAGTAGCGGTAATTAGTAAAAAAAGAGTGTTAATGAGCGAGAATTAGTAGAAACGAGCAGAAATGATCTAGGGTTGGTAAAAATTAGAAAAAATGAGTGGGAATTAGTTAAAATTAGCAGAAATTATCGTTAATTAGTTAAAATTAGTAGAAATCAATATTAATTAGTTAAAATTAGCAAAAATGAGGGGTAATTTGTAAAAACTTGTATTAATTAGTGTTAATTAGTAAATATTATTAGTAATGAGTGATAGTTAGTAAAAATTAGCTGAAATGAGAAGTAATTAGTAAAAATTAGTGGTAATTTACTGAAATTAGTAAAATTAGAAAAAATGAGCCGGAATTAGTAAAAATTAGTGGAAATGAGTGGGGATTAGTAAAAATTAGCAGTAATGAGTGTTAACTAGTAAAAATTAGTAGTAATGAGCATTAATTCATAAATATTTGCAGTAATGAGTGGTAATTAGTAAAAATTATCAGTAATGAGTGGTAATTAGTAAAAATTATTAGAAATGAGTGTTAATTAGTAAAAATTATTGGTAATGAGCGTTAATTAGAAAAAAAATACCGATAATGAGTGTTAATCAGCAAAAATAATCAAAAATAAGCGATAATTAGTAAACATTAATGGTAATTAGTAAAAATTAGTTGTAATGAGAGGTAATTAGTAAAAGTTACTGGTATTGAGCGGTGATTAGTAAATATTACTGGTAATGAGCTGTAATTAGTAAAATTTATTAGTAATGTCCATTAATTAGTAAAAAATACCATTAAGGAGTGGAAATTACTAAAAATACCAATAATGAGCGGTAGTTAGTAAAGCATACTATTAATGAGGGTTAATTTGTAAAAATTATCTGTAATGATTGGTAATTAGTAAACATTACCAAAAATGAGTGGTAATTAGTAAAAAATACCGGTAATAAGCGGTAATTAGTAAAAATTACTAGTAATGAGTGGTAATTAGTAAGAAATATCGATAATGAGTGATAATTAGAACAAAAATAGCGGTAATGAGAGTTAATTAGTAAAAATTACTAGTATTGAGAAGTAATTAGAAAAAACTATTGGCAATGAGTGGTAATTAGTAAAAATTACTAGTAATGTGCATTAATTAGTAAAAATTACCTGTAATGAGTGGTAATTAGTAAAAATCTCCTCTAATGAGTGGTACTTAGTAAAAATTACCAATAATGAGAGGTAATTTTTAAAAATTATTGATAATGAGTAATAATTAGTAAACATTGCTGATAATGAGCATTAATTAGTAAAAATTACCGATCATGAGGGATAATTATAAATAATTTCCAATAATGGGAATTTATTAGTAATAATTACCGGTAATGAGCATTAATTTGTAAATATTAAAGGTAATTATCGGTAATTAATAAAAATTAGTGTAAATGATTTGTAATGAGCATTAATTAGTAAAAATTAGTGGTAATGGCTGTTAATAAGTAAAAATCAGTGGTAATGAGTGGTAATTAGTAAAAAATAGGGGTAATGAGTGAGAATTAGTAAAAATTACTGGTAATGATTGAGAATTAGTAAAACAAATACATGTAATGAGCGATAATTACTCCAATTAACCACAAATAATCAAAATTAACCATAATTAAGGACAATTAACCACAATTATTAATAGAAGGTCGACCTATGGGTATGTGGGAACCAAGGATCGGATGGCATAAAGGTTTTAAAAAATTGAAATAATTCTAGTTCCTTTGAGTTTAGACCATTTGGAGTAGAGATGGTAATAAGTAAACCTATGAGTGCCAGAAGATGAAATAGATGTGAGAGATAACAATGAAATGCTTAGTGATTTTTTTCTCTTTTTTGGTTCAATCACCTTTTTTGAGTAAATAATGTTTTACTAATAATCATAATGTAAATGCACAATTATTAGTAAAGCATTATTTTCTCATGATGACGGATTTAACCGAAAAAGAAAAACAATCCACTAAGAGTGTCATTATTATATCTTACATCTTCTTCCTCTTCTATTACTCATAGGTTTATCCATTCATGTCTCTTCTCCAATCGGTCTGAACATAGAAATGCTGAAATTGTTTCCCTTTTATGTCACATATATCCCCTCTATTCTCTACTTACCTAAAGGGAATCATAGAGTGGAGGGGATACAGTTGATGATAGAGTGAAAGAACTGCATTTCCCCTACATTCATACAGTTTCAAGAGTAGTCGGTCATGGGTAAACTTGTAGGTTTACCCATGACTACCTCTCCTCCAAAGGGTTTGAACTTAGGGGAAATGGAATTCTTTCACTCTTTCAATGCCTTTATCCCCTCCACGCCATTCTTTCCTCAAGCCCGTAGGTTGGAATTCTATTTTCCTTAATATAAATTAACAGTAATTTGAAAAAATTATATGTAATTAGAAAAAATTATCGATCATTTTCAGAATTATAAAAAATTAGGGGTAATTAGATCAAATGGATAATATTTATAAGTAATTTGAAATTTTTTAGTTTTATAAAAAAAATTTGGATAGTCTCTTACTTATATTAGATTAATCATGATCAATTTTTTTATTTTTTATTTTTTAGAAAAATATGGAACAACGAAGTAGAAAACAAAATTTATAAAATGATCATGATTGGAGAAATCATAAAAGGAATCCAAATGGTTTTGGTATAAATATTGTATATATTTAAGGTTTTGAATATTTTTTATCATTTTCATCATCTAAACAAAAAAATCAGAAGGGAAAATTGAGTGTCCATGTAATCAATGTGATCTGAGGATATTTAAAGCTTTTGAAAACCTTGAGTTAATTAACTGTTTTTCGGTTTTTGGAAAGAATATTTTTTTTGGTATCAACATGGTGAATGTGGTTTTAGATAAGATACTAATAATTTGGTTCCTGATCCATCATGGTTAAAAACTTTAGTACATGTGGTTTTTTTCAGTCTACGGAATTCTATTAGAGACTCCCTATATCCAGGTTTCAAGATAAAAAAAAATTAAAGCGGTTACTAAATTTATGGATATTAAATCAGATAATGAAATTTAAAATAGATATTTTGATCAGATATTATCTTTGGTTAAATCACTATTACCTAGAAGAAATGTGTTTCCAACCAATTTCTATGAGAGTAAGTGGTTGATTCATAATTTGGGTCTTGATTATCAAAAGATTCATGTATTTTTAAATGATTTTATCTTATATTATGGTGAAAATGATTTGTTAGTTAGTTTTTCTACAAGTGTAAAATCAAGGTACAAAGATTCTCGACAAGGGATGTATGGATTGGTTCCCATTAAATGGTTGAGGTATTTCTTACTTACACCTAGATTGTAGTGTTTATTTATTTATCATAACACAACATTATTGATGTCATGGAAATAAATACAAAATTTAAATTGGTAAAAGATTAAATCATCCATGTGATGGTGATTCATGGAAACATTTTGACTATGTACATTCTTCTTTTTCTTTTGAATCCTCTAATATGTGGTTGGGTATTTCTACTTATGGTTTCTATCCATTTGGTTCATATGGTAGTCAATATTCTTATTGGACCATCTTTATAACTCCATAAAACATACCTCCTTTGGATATTGATGAGTGTACCATATATCCTTTTAACATTATTAATTCCAGGACATCAAAAAAAAGAATATTGATGTTTATTTCAAGACATTGATTTATGAGTATAATTTCTTATGGAGTAATGGTGTCATTATGTATGATGTTATTGCGAAATATAATTTCTTAATGAAATATGTATTAATGTGGAAAATTAGTGAATTCCCAGGATATGGAATGTTATCTGACAGGAGTACACATGGTCAAAAATCATGTCCATACAGTATGAGTGATATAAAAGAATTTATTCTCATCAATGAGAGAAAAGCTTTTTTTCAACTATCATCACAGGTTTTTTCTGATTGATCATCCTTTCTGAAGGAACATAAATAATTTCAGAAAATTAACAATAGAAAAGAGATGTACCTCTAACAATGATATTAGGTAGTGATTTAAAATTTATTGTCCCTTAATTAACTCCCATTACCTATAGACTTTCTATAAGACAAAAAAATATATGTATTTTGTAAATATCGCAATTGGATTAAATGAATTATTTTTTGAGATCCCAAATATAGGTCTGATTTGTTGGTCCATCACATGTTAGATGTCATGTATATTGAGAATAAATATTTTGATAATATATTTTATATAGTTTTGTAAACACTTGGTAAGACCAAAGATAATGTAAAGGCATGATTAGATCTTTCCCAAATTTAAAAGTGAACATAATTTGAGTTGTTCAAACATGAAAGATTCTAGAAGTTAATTAAACCAAAAGTGGATTATGAACTTTCCAAAGAAAATCATTTATTTTTTTTAGTGGATTGTGGATTTGAGGCTACTAGATGGTGATGTTTCCAATTTGGATATATGTTTCAAAAATATTCATATTACTAGATTAAAATTTCATGATTATCATGTTATATTGTAAAGACTTATACTGATTGGAAGTAGAGGTTTATTGAAATCTAATATTAGGGATTCACTGATTGAAATATCATATATTTTTTCAAGAAATTTTTGTAGAGAAAATAGACTATGATGCACTTAGTATACTATAAATAGATTCTTTTTAATTTTATATAAACTAGAAAAAAAGTATACCAACTTTATTTGATTCAATGGAAAAAATTTAAATTACATTTTCTATATCAAAAAAATGTGTAGAGTCGGTAAGTTCTGATGGATATACCCATATGAGAAATTCATGTAGAAATTGAAGAAAAATGTATGTCACAAAGCATCAATTGGAGGTTCAATTACTGAATCTTATTTGCAAGAGAAATTTTATTTTTTCTACTCCCATTATTTCCAACCTGAATATCCTTCAAAACATAACCGAAGGGGTCGTAATGAGGGAAATTTTGATAATGCACTAAACATTTAATTATTAGTTGTTAATCACACTAAACATGGATTTGGTGGATTTCATGAATGATGTATTTCAGATGATGAACATAACAGGGCTCATATATATGTTCTTCTCAACTGTGAATAAATGAAACCATTTTTACAGTGAGAGCTATTATCACCTACTCTTTAATTTTTTTTAAATAAATTTATTTTATTTTATTTTAAATTATATGATGATCATATCATGAAAAAAAATTCAAAAATTACACCATCTACCATTGAAAAACATCGATAGCATAATTTTTGTATTGGTTTCAAAGAATGGTAAATTAAATTGTTTATTTTTTAATATATGAAATAAATTTATTATTTTTTATTTTTATAATTGTTTTTCAATTTTTTAGGTATCAAAACATTTTGAAAAAAATGATAATATATTTTCTATATTGAGTAACCCACCATCAAAAATGGTTAAATCTTATAATTCATATGTGGTTTTATACATGAGAATATCGTGAATCAAAAAATAATGAATAGTGGTGTTTTATTGAGAGGATATCATCGTAGAGAAAGTGAATTTGGAATTTATGGAATGATCGATAAAATAATTGAACTATGTTATTTATGATATAATTGTGTAATTATGTTTAAATTCCATTGGTTTGATACTAATAGAGGATTTCATGTTTATATGTGTCATGGAATCATCAACATTAAATGTAAAAGCCCTCTTATAGTAAATGAACCATTTTTATTTGCTCGTCAAGACCATATAATGTATTATTAAATTTATTCTATTTCTTTGAGAGATTTAATTGATTGGTGGAGCATTATAAAAATGAAATCCCATGAAAATCAGTTTATACAATGTGAATGTGGTTTTATTGAAGTGCAAAGAATTGAAATTTTTCAAGAGACATCTCTAAATACATCTTTTAAATGAAGATACCCAAATATCAATTATGAAACCCCACAGTTACGGGTCGATGTTGATGATGATGTTAACAATGTAATAAATGAATTTTAATTAACAAGATATGATGAAGATGAAACTCATATACAAATTGATGATACCAAGGAGGAAGATGAAAATATTGACACCTTCATATATGAATATTAGGATTGAGATGAAGAATAAAATAGTTAAATGTTGGTTATAGTTTTAATATATATATATATATATAATCATCTTCAATTATTTTTAGAGAATATTCTTTTTTTGTTTTAGATGGAGGACGAGCCTTTTGATGAGTTGTTTCATAGCCTCGAGGAGGCTATACTTCCCAGTGATTGGTTTGATGCTTTGTCATCTAAATCTCATGTTATAGGCGATTCTTTGACTCATAGGGGTCATGGTCTTGTGAGATTGATGATTCCCAACCGTATTCTTGAGTGGAATCCATGTCTTTATTTTGATTCAAACATTCGGAGGTATGTTCGGTTTTTTAATTTAGTTAATTTTTATTATCATTATTTTTCATGAATTTATTTATCTAATATTTTTTTTCTTTTTTCCAACAGTTTTTCACATGTATATTTATGGACAGGGGAGTGGTATTCTTTGGAATTATTTTTCCGAATAATGGCTGATGTGGGATCATATTCCCATTGATATTCAACACTGCATGTTTTATCATTAGATGATATGTAAATATATAATATTTATTTTGAAAATTATTTAATTATTAATTTGTTATTATTAGTTATTTTTAGGGTTTATGGTATCATGTTAATGATAACATGAGGACCTATATCTAAGAGGCCAAGGAGGCCTACATGCGTGATCATTGTCATCATTTGTTTCAAAATCTGAGGAAGAGATCCATAAAGAAAGTTAGAGTCACATTTTATTATCAGTCTTGCTGCATCCATGGACCTGATTACATATACACTTAGGTTTGGGATGGATTTTACTCATACTAGATGATGGATAGTTTTTAGAGGATATCATTATTATGTCGGCAGAACCGAGGGAGGTAGGAGGTCACATAGAGAGCTGGTAGTCATACGTTTAGTACTCATCGATGAAATCTGGTAAGTACTTTTATTTAATAATTTATATAACTGTAAATGTAAACTATTTATTTTATTATTTATATGGACATTTGAATAGCCAGATATTATAGAGTTTAATGTTTACAAGGGGATATAAACTGATTCTATCACTAGAGATATTACTGGTGGTTGACAACATCAGAATGTGGTCAGTAAATTTTTTTTGAGTTTTAAAATTAACTAAACAAATATTTTAACTATTTTAATTTCAAATTCATTAAAAGGATTCATATGAGGTTGTGACTTATCAAACACATTATGGGATTTAGGTTGAGACTAAGTTTCAGGACACAAGTTTATCTGGATTTGATGACATAGCATGGATGTAGATAACTCAATATTCATTATAGAAATGCCATGTTGTTGGTATCAGTTCTCGATTGATGCTTGGAAGTTATTATGCTGCTATTTCTTTTTTTATCCATCTCGAGGGGATCTTTTGGAGAGTCATCATCATCAGCTGCAGATTGTGAGGAGAATTCGTGAGATCAGGATGAGGTTATATAGACCCTACATAGAGATAAGGAAGAGTTTTGTCGATAGTATGAGAAAAAATAGGTGGAGCAGTGTTGAGCGCATGATTTGCAGAAGTAGCAGATGAAGGAGTACATGTGATGGTTGACATAGGGTGTAGGGATGGATTTCCCTATAGCACCTCATCTATATGACCCTCCCCCTCCTCATGGATATATTTTTTTTGAAAATTTTATTATGATAAACATTTGAATGAACATATTTTTTTAATATTGTCATTAATTATGATATTTACGGTTTTTTATATTGTGATTTTTTATATTATTGTGATGTTTTCTATTTTATATATTTTAAAAAAATATTTTTTATTTTTTATTTTTTATTTTTTTATTTTTTAAATTTTTAATATTTTATTTTATTTTGCTCATCTTTTTTATTTTTTTATCTTTTTATATTATTTGTGATGGGGGATCAATCTCATCACAAATAATTATTTTCAATAAGGTATAAATCCCATCGCAAATTCTAACATATATATAACTGGTAAAATATTTTTGTGATGAGAGCACCCTCATTGCAAAAAAAAGATTATGATGGCCCGTTACAAAAAATAGTTTTTGCAACATGCTTTTTAGCTATAGGTAATTTTAGATGGGACCCCATCGCAAATGATCTATTGCAAATATTTTATAGTCCAAAAGTGTTAGATCATACTTATAGTTTTACAGGTCTATGTTCATTCTAGTTTTATTCTTTCCTCCTTGGATCCTAAGATATATGTTTCATTAAAATTATGATTGTTGGTCACATGAAGAATCATGATAGTGGTGGGTATTTTCCATTAGATTTGGGTTTTTTGTATCTTCATCTATGACTTATTTTATTTATAGGTTTATTATTTTCTATATTTTTTTATGATGTATGGTCTTTTATGTATCAGTTTTATTATTTATTTTGGATGTTCATATTTTTTATCTCATGTGATATGGCTTATGGTTTTCTTTTTTCTACTTATTTATATCATTGTATGAGGGTGAAATTGTTTCCAAGGTACTTCCTATGATGCCCAAGAACTAGTTTTCAACCCGTTGGGATCATGAATTCTCTTTGATCCATGTGTCATACCAAGATAGGTTCTAGGTTAGATAGAACACCAATTCAATTCTTTATAGGGTGTGGGAATAATACTAAGTAGGGAACCGCTAAAGGTGTCTTAACCTAACAATTATATAACACGTGTATGATTAATCATGTATTCACATTTACATATATATAAAATAAAATATATTTTTTATAAATCATTAATAATGCATAGTAATAAAAGATAATGAATCATGTTTACTATAAGTATCCCAATGAATGGTAAACCCCGATTCATAGAGGATCCATACCTGATATACCTTACTTCAAGTTAAAACCTAGTATCTGAATCAAGTAGGGCATGGTATTATATTGTCTCACTTCCTATCTATTCAACACATTGCATATGTACCATGGAATTTAGGGGGGAAACCCCATTCCTTGGAAAGGGGATGTTGTATACAAAATTTTGGGAAATCTTACAGCTCATCTCTTTGGGAATAGAGGAATGGGTATAATAGATTCAGGGAAATATTGTTACCTATCATGTATGTGTAAGATCCCAGTTGTTGGAAAGGTATATTTTGTTGTGTTTTGGGTTGAACCCTTTGATTTTGGGGATTTAAAAGGTTTCTTGGAAGTGTGAGAGGCCTTGGGGTGTTTCAGGGGCTCGAGGCATGGAAGAAGGGAAGTCTGGGAAAAGCAGACCAAGGCGCACGGCCTGCGCATGGTCAGCCAAACTGTACGGCCTACCCAGACTAAGTCGTGCGACCCTCCCTCCTCTGGACAGAAGCGAGTGCACTGTTTGCACACGGTTTTCCAAATTGTGCAGCTAAATCGTGCGACTCCCCCTCCTACGGGCAGTGGCGTGCGCACGGTTTTCCAAACCGTGCGGCCACTTAAAGTTGGTAAAAATTAAAGTTTTTCCACTCTGGGGTTTAAGATCCCAACTCAGGATTTTCCTCCCATTCCTCCTCCTTCTCCCTTGGAATGAACAAAAACACCTACGGGATCCAAGAGATTAATCTCCTTCAATTCTTGTCCATTTAGAGCATCATTGGTTGCGGATTGAAGCTCCGGGTAAGGCAAATCCCATCTTTGGTTATCTTTTTGGTTTAGGGTTGATATATTTTCTCTCTCTCGTTATGAAGCCCTAAAACCCTATCTTTTGGGTGAATTTTAGGTTGAAGCTCCAAAGTTTGGTGGATATAAGTCTAAGGACTCGATTGAGGGTGCGTTCAACTGCGGTTACAAGGTAGGTGTTCTAAAATTTATATCCCACGGTTATTTAGGGTTTATGTGCATGTTTACTTGTATCCTTGTTTCTCTTGGTTATGTTGTGAATAACCTTGGCATGTATGGTTTCAATGATGTTTAAAATGGTAAATGCGAACCCTCATTATCTCCTTGGGATGTTTTGGGATGGACTTGACCTAGTTGGGTCCATCCATGGGATGTGTCGGCTTTTCCCGGGCTAGGGATTGTTAATTAAACAAGTGACCTTGTTGTAATAAAATGTAGAGCCCTTGATGAATATGTTGGCATGATTGGTGGAACTTGGGAAAGAAGTTAGGTGATGCACCTAGACTTTGAAACTAACCTTAGGGTTATTGGAAATTGAATGAATGGTTGATTCATGGAAATGATGAACAGGTTAAATGGGTTAATGTGTAAATTGATTAAAGACCATAATGGGATAGATTATGGGTCTAGTGTTGAATACTTAGTGAGATAGGCATAACACAAGAGAATTGGGTGAATGGTTAAATGATGTGAAATGGTAGTGTGTTAATGGGTTAATGCATAATGTAAATTCCCATGTGGGTCATTGTGAATGGTGGTTTCTAAAGGGAAATGGTTTGGATGGTTAGTGGTTACTCATATATATAAGAATGTGCACATGGATTGGTAGTTTGGGGTATGACTTGAGGATCTACGCCCACGGGTCGAGTAAAGACTGAGGCTCCGAACTCCACCCTAAATGCATGGGTTAGGAATGGGGACTAATGATCTATTCTCCTAACGGTTGCATCCACCTAGACTGAGGCTTTGAGGTGAGGATATGGTTGCTATGAGGGATTTAGTCCTAGTGAGATAGGATAATGATGTGTTTACCCTCTTTCATGTGATTGTTGGCTCCACTCGGACTGAGGCTTCGAGGTGAGGTTATGGTTTCTATGAGGGAGTTAGTCTTAGAGAGATAATATAACGATGTGTTTACCCTCTTTCATGTGATTTATGGACTTAGAACCATGTAACAAAATGTATGTGATTAACCCATGGAAATGGGATGGAATGGTAAATGGTGATAATTGGCACAAATGGATAGTTAGGGAAGTGGTAATGGCTTTGGCTTGGAATTGGTTAATGGAATCTTAACTAATTAATTTTCATTTATCATTCATTTTCCTTGTTGCATGCACTACCTATTTATACTGGATATTTTTTAGACACCATTGGTGGTGGCTTACTGTGTTGTACTCACACCCTACTCGGGCCATCGTTGGGTACCCGAGCAGATTTTATGTTTGCAGATCAGGAAAAGGGCAAGGGTCCTTTCTAGATAGTTGAGTGGACATGGGTAGCACTTGGTGGAGGATCCAGACTTGGATTCGGGACCATTTTGGGGATCTTGGTCATTGTCCTTATTTTGGGTTTTTTTCACTCTTGCACTTGTAGTATGGCATTGCATATTTATTGTTGGATATGATTTTGATACTTGTTCTGTGTTTACTGGTTATTGTTTCCGCTATTTAGTTTATTTATATTGTGTCTTACTCTGATAAAAAGGGGGTATAGTCTCCCCATTTGACTTTATAGACCCCCTCTGCTAGTTAGAAGCCTTTGGCGTATGGGGAGGCACTCTTAAGTTCATGTAACCACCCGGCTCGGAGCACCAGTTTACTGGATTCCGTGTCAGGGACGTTACAAAGTGGTATCAGAGGAGGTCTTTCTTCTCCTTATATGAGGTCTTGTTATTTGGGATTGGTAGCCAAGGGTTATGATGTGTCGGGCCTTGGAAATGAGCTCGTTCTTGGGAGTAGCTAACCCAGGTATAGGGGAAAAGTCCAAGTCACCCTGGGTGGGAAATGTTGTTCTCGGTTGTGTGTTATTACAGTTGATGATATTTCACCATTGGGTGATGCACATGTGGTTTGATATGACTATTTTATGATATTTGGCTCGTGGACTTAATGGCACGATAATTTTCATTCATGCATCATTGTAGGCACCTAGGGAGGTAGGTGACATGCATTGTGTTAGGCACATGCATAGGGTGGGTGTGTGAGGCAGGAAGGTAGGGTGCATCATGCATTTCATGAAACCAAGAAATAATGAGAAAATGAAATATAAGGGTTTGAAATGAAGTGGAAAATGTTGTGTAAAGTGTTGTGTGATTTTGGTGGTAGTGTATGGTTGTTTACCCCATATGGAACATGGAAACGGTAGGGATGTTTGGGGCGGTTGTAGCTAGTGAAGAGCTTTTGTTGCATTTGTGAAGTTTTATGGTACGTGTTCTAAATCTCGTGCTTGGAATTGTAGAGAGATGCCACCATGACGTCGATTTCCAATTGGGAAACGGGAGGATGTTGTTGAGAAAACTCCTCCAGTAGAGGAGCAAGAAAATGTGGTGATCAATGAAGGTAGAGAAGACTAGTTCCAAGAGAACTTGGATCGCCTGATGCAGATGATGGATCGGGACCTAGGGCGGGTTGCACCGAGTATGTTTGAGCTGACCAGGGAATTCCAACTGCAGCACCCTCCGACTTTCACCGGAGAGGGTGGGCCAGAGGAAGCGGAGTTCTGGTTAGAGTATGTCCAGATGATACTAGATCATCTGGAGAACCCTGTCGAGAAGCGGGTAAAGCTGGCTACTTATATGTTGTGAGGCCAGGCTAGGCGATGGTGCGACATTCAAGCTCAAATTGAGCAGGCTGAGGGAATGTCATGGAATGTTTTTCCAGAAAACTTTCTGGACCATTTCTACTCATATACTTTGAGGCAGGAGTGGGCTACAGAGTTTATGAGCCTGACTCAGGGATCGTTATTGGTGGTGGACTATGCTAGTCACTTCACTTATTTGAGACGCTTTGTCCCAGTATTAGCAGGGGATGAAGCAGCGGTGGAAAGATGCTTCTAGGATGGGTTGAGACATGAGATCAGGTCTCAGGTAAATATATTCTTCTTTAAGAGGTTTACGGAGGTGTTGGATCAGGAAATCATCTTTGAAGGAAACCTGAAGGGAGCTTTGGGTAGCGGGCTAGTGGTGCTAGTGGGGCAGAAGAGTAGTACAGCTACCGAGGGTCGGAAGCGACACCATGAGGGATCACAGCATGGCGGAAGTATGCAAAGAGGGTGGAAGATAGGGTCCACCTCTCAGAGTGGGGATCATGTGTTCTGCTATCAGTGCAGTAGGCTAGGGCACATGCGTGGTCAGTGTCCTCGACCTCCAGTTCAGTGCCGTTCATGCGGCAGGATGGGTCATGTGCAGAGGTTTTGTAGAAATCCTCGACAGGTAGGTAAGCATGATGGTGTAAGGAAAATAACGGATATGGGAAGGGGATCAGTTGCCCCGTATCAGGCAGGCAGCTAGAGCTCCATGGGTCGTACTGGCAGGGGCGGTAGACGTGGAACTCCAGGGCAAGATCGCTCATGCCAGCAGGGCAGTGCAGCACAGGGCGTTCAGGATAGAGCCCAGGGTAGAGGGGCAGGCCAGCTTCAGGCAGTTCAGTTTGCGCCTGGTGATGGCGAGGCTGGACTGTCGACTGTTCGAGGTATGATCCTTGCAGCCTCTACTTTTTCTAGCGCTTTTTTTGACACAGGTGCCACACACTCTTTTATCTCTACTCAAATTGTGGTATCACTGGGTTTACCTGTGGAAAGGGTGTGTGGACTTATGTCAATTGACACTCCGTTGGGGGTGCGGGTTGAGGATATCAAGCAGTGCAATGGATGTGCCTTGGAAGTTGGTGGGTATCGTTTTCTGTGGGACCTGTTCGTCCTCGAGATGTCTGGGTTCTATCTAATCTTGTTAATGGATTGGTTGGTGTTGTACCAAGCACACATAGACTGTTATCGTCATAGAGTATCGTTCAGATCTCTTGAGGGTGACACTTACGTTCACCATGGAGAATGGGATGTTTGAGAAGGGCGAGCGGGGTCGTTTTGTCAATAGATGAGTGGGCTCACAGCCCAAGTGGCATGTCTCATGCTTGATGATGATGAAAGAGGGGAACAGCGTGTTTTTCCTCCTATGGTGGAACGGTTCCGAGATGTGTTTCCTGAGGATTTCTTGGGGTTTCCACCCGAGAGGGATGTGGAGTTCATGATCGAGTTGCTGCAGGGAGCAGATCCAGTTTCTATTCCGCCATATCGAATGGCACTGGCAGAACTCTAGGAACTGAAGGTTTAGCTTGAGGATTTTGAGTGTAAGGGGTTTATCCATCCTAGTACATCTCCTTGGGGATCTCCTGTGCTTTTTTCAAAGAAGTTCGATGGGTCGTTGAGGTTGTGCATGGACTATCGAAAGTTTAATCAGATGACAGTGAATAATTGGTACCCTCTTCCAAGAATTGATGACCTGTTTGATCAGTTTATGGGTGCATCAGTGTTTTCTAAAATTTATTTGAGGTCGGTTTATCACCAGTTGAGGGTGAGGTCTTCTGACGTACCACGGACCACTTTCCGAAGTCAGTACGGGGTGTTTGAGTTTGTGGTAATGCCTTGCGGCTTGACCAATGCACCAGCGGTGTTTATGGCTTTGATGAACCAGATCTTTCATCCCTATTTGGATCAGTTTTTGGTTTTCTTTGTTGACGATATATTAGTGTACTCGAAAACTCATGACGACCATGCCCAACATCTTGACATCGTCTTGGGTGCGCTAAGAGAGCATCGGTTATACGCCAAGCTATCCAAGTGTCAATTATGGATAGGTGAGGTGCATTTTCTGGGTCACATCATCTCGGAGGTAGGTGTGACAGTGGATCTAGAGAAAGTGCAGGCAGTTTTATCTTGGGAGTAGTCCAAGAGTGTTTCTGATGTTCGGAGTTTTCTGGGTTTGGTCGGGTATTACCGAAGTTCCATTCAGGATTTCTCTCACTTGGAAACACCACTATCAGGATTGACTAAGAATAGAATTAGTTTTGAGTGGTCGGGGGCTTGTGAGGATGCCTTCCATGAGTTGAAGAAGCGATTGACGGCCTCACCTATCCTAATCTTACCTGAACTGTGTAAGAAGCGTGTTGTGTTTCGTGATGCGTCCGGAATTGGACTTGGGGTTGTGTTGATGTAGGATGAGTGGGTACTGGCTTATGGGTCAAGTCATTTGAGACCCCATGAGCGTAACTATCCCACTCATGATCTTGAGTTGGCTTCACTGGTGTATGCCTTGAAGTAATGGAGGCACTATCTATTGGTAGAACGGTTTACAGTGTTTACTGGCCATAAGAGCTTAAAGTACATCTTCTCACAGCGGGATCTGAATCTTCTGCAGCAAATATGGGTTGAATATCTCCAGTATTTTGACTTTTATTTGGTGTACACGCCAGGAAAGGGGAATAGTGTTGTTGATGCTCTGAGTAGGAAGATTCATAATCAGGCAGTTCAGGAGTGCAGCACCGAGTGGAGGGTGATGGATTTATTTGCAAAGATGCACCTAGAGGTGCAGTAGGAAAGTGGTCAGGTCACACTTTCTTCCTTAATGATGGATTAGACGCTTTTCAGTCGAGTTAAGGAAGGTTAGCTTGATGGTCCTGAGTGTTTGTCCATGATGGAAAAGCTTAAAGGTGGGGAGCTACCATCTGGTTGGTCCGTCAATGTGGAAGGTGTTGTTCGCGTTCGTGATCTTGTGGTGGTGCCCATGTGTGTGCGGGAAGAGTTGATGCCTGAGTTCCATGCATCGAAGTGGGAAGTGCATCTTGGTTTGACCAAGATGTACCATGATCTCTGAAGGTAGTTTTGGTGGCCTGTAATGAAGAAAGAAGTTGCGAGCTTTATGGCACGGTGTCTTACCTGTCAGCAGGTGAAGGCCGAACATCAACGCTCAGGTGGTTTGTTGCATACATTTACCATTTTGAAGTGTAATTGGGATGTTGTAACAATGGATTTTGTTTTGGGTATTCTGAGGACACCGTATAAGAATAATAAAATCTGGGTAGTTGTGTATCAGTTAACAAAAGCGGGTCATTTCTTACCGATTCAAGAGACCTATACAGTCGACCAGTTGGGTGAGCTGTACGTTTGGGAGATAGTGCAGTTTCATGGGGTACCGCGGACCATAGTTTCGGACCGAGATCCCTATTTCACGTTGTGTTTCTGGAAAGGGTTTCAGAAGGTGCTGGGTACACAAGTGTTTTTGAGTATGGATTTCCACCCACAGACGGACGGGCAGTCGGAGCGTACGATCCAAGTGTTGGAAGACATGTTGAGAGTTTGAGTCTTGAAATTTTCTGGTTCTTGGTAGAGGTACCTATCGTTGGTTGAGTTTTCCTACAACAATAGTTTTCATGATACAATTTAGATGGCACCGTTTGAGGCACTCTATGGGAGACCATGTAGATCTCTGTTGTGTTGGATAAAGGCCGGTGAGTCTAAGTTGTTGGGGCCAAGTCTCGTGTAGGAGACTTCAGAGAGAGTTCAGTTGATCAGGAAGCGAATGGATATGGCTCAGAGTAGGCAGAATTTGTATGCAGATCTAAGTTTTAGACCTCTTGAGTTTGGGGTGGGTGATAAAGTATTCCTTTGGGTGTCGCCAAGTTTAGGTCACTGTCGGATTCGGAAGCAGGGTAAGTTGGTGCCCAGGTAGGTGGGACCTTTTGAGATTGTGGAGAGGATCTGACCAATGTCTTCCGGATTGGCTCTTCCACAATGGTATGGGGGGATGCATGATGTGTTTCATGTGTCACAGCTTCGATGGTATCACCCTGACCCATCTCATGTTGTTGATGTTGAGGATGTGGAGCTTGAGATTGATGCGTCCTTTGGGTAGCAGTCGGTTCATGTGGAGGATCATAGTGAAAAGGTCTTGCGAGGTAAGTTTGTGCCATTATTGTGAGTACTATGCTAGCATGGGAAAGTTCAATAAGAAACATGGGAGCGGGAATCGGATATGCAGGCTCAGTGGCCCGATCTCTTCTCTTCGATGGAGCAATGAGGCTTGGAATCTCGGCTCGAGGACGAGCCGTTATAAGGTGGGGAGGTTGTAAGATCACGGTTTTTGGAAAGGTATGTTTTGTTGTGTTTTGGGTTTAACCCTTTGCTTTTGGGGCTTTAAAAGGTTTCTTGGAAGTGTGAGAGTCCTTGGGAGTGTTCTGAGGGCTCGGGGCATGGAAGAAGGGAAGTCTGGGCAAAGTAGACCAAGGCGCACGGCCTGCACATGGTCAGCCAAACCGTGCGGCTTGCCCAGACTAAGTCGTGCGACCCTCCCTCCTCTGGAAAAAAGCAAGAGCACGGTTTGCGCACGGTTTTCCAAACCGTGCGGCAAAACCGTGCGGCCACTTAAAGTTGGGAAAAATTACAGTTTTGCCACTCCAGGATTTAAGATCCCAACTCAGGATTTTCCTCCCATTCCTCCTCCTTCTCCCTTGGAACGAACAAAAACACCTAAGGTCTCCAAGAGATCAATCTCCTTTGATTCTTGTCCGTTTAGAGCATCGTTGGTTGCGGATTGAAGCTCCGGGTAAGGCTAATCCCATCTTTGGTTCTCTTTTTGGTTTAGGGTTGATATATTTTCTCCCTCTTATTCTGAAGCCCTAAAATCCTATCTTTTGGGTGAGTTTTAGGTTGAAGCTCCAAAGGTTGGTTGGATCAAAGTCTAAGGACTCGATTGAGGTTGAGTTCAACCGCGGTTACGAGGTAGGTGGTCTACAAGTTATATTCCACGGTTATTTAGGGTTTATGTGCATGTTTACTTGTTTTCTTGTTTCTATTGGTTATGTTGTGAATAACCTTGGCATTTATGGTTTCAATGATGTTTAAAATGGTAAATGAGAACCCTCACAATCCCTGTGGGATGTGTTGGGATGGAGTTGACCTAGTTGGGGCCATCCATGGGATATGCCGGCTTTTCCCAGGCTAGGGATTGTTAATTAAACAAGTGACCTTATTGTAATAAAATGTAGAGCCCTTGATGAATATTTTGGCATGATTGGTGGAACTTGGGAAAGAAGTTAGGTGATTCACCTATACTTGGAAACTAACCATAGGGTTATTGGAAATGGAATGAATGGTTGATTCATGGAAATGATGAACAGGATAAATGGGTTAATGTGTAAATTGATTAAAGACCATAATGGGATAGATTATGGGTCTAGTGTTGAATGCTTAGTGAGATAGGCATAACACATGATAATTGGGTGAATGGTTAAACGATGTGAAATGGTAGTGTGTTAATGGGTTAAGGCATAATTTAAATTCCCATGTGGGTCATTGTGAATGGTGGTTGCCAAAGGGAAATGGTTTGGATGGTTGATGGTTACTAATATATATAAGCATGTGCACATGGCTTGGTAGTGTGGGGTATGACTTGAGGATCTACGTCCATGGGTCGAGTGAAGACTGAGGCTCCGAACTCCACCCTAAATGCTCGGGTTAGGAATGGGGACTGATGATATATTCTCCTAATAGTTGTATCCACCCAGACTGAGGCTTCGAGGTGAGGATATGATTGCTATGATGGAGTTAGTCCTAGTGAGATAGGATAACGATGTGTTTACCCTCTTGCATGTGATTTTTGGCTCCACCTGGATTGAGGCTTCGAGGTGAGGTTATGGTTGCTATGAGGGAGTTAGTCCTAGAGAGATAGGATAACGATGTTTTTACCCTCTTGCATGTGATTGATGGCCTTATACCCATGTAACAAAATTTATGTGATTAACCCATGAAAATGGGATGGAATGGTAAATGGTGATATTTAGAACAAATGGATAGTTAGGGAAGTGGTAATGGATTTGGCTCAGAATTGGTTAATGGAATCTTAACTAATTAATTTTTATTTGTCATTAATTTCCCTTGTTGCATGCACTACCTGTTTATACTGGATATTTTGTAGACACCGTTGGTGGTGGCCTACTGAGTTGTACTCACACCCTGCTCGAGCCGCCGTTGGGTACCCGAGCAGATTTCATGTTTGCATGTCAGGAAAAGGGCAAGGATCCTTGCTAGATAGTTGAGTGGACATGGGTAGCACTTGGTGGAGGATTCGGACTTGGATTCAGGACCATTTTGGGGATTTTGGCCATTGTCCTTATTTTGGGTTTTCTTCACTCTTGCACTTGTAGTATGGCATGGCATATTTATTGTTGGATATGATTGTTATACTTGTTCCATGTTTACTGGTTATTTTTTCCGCTATTTGGTTTATTTCTTTTGTGTCTTACTCTGATAAAAAGGGGGTATAGTCTCCCCACTTGACTTTATAGACCCCCGCTGCTAGTCGGCAGCCTTTGGCGTACGGGGAGGCACGCTTAAGGTCATGTAACCATCCGGCTCAGAGCACCGGTTTAGTGGCTTCCGGGTCGAGGATGTTACAGTATGTCTGATAGGAATACCTCCAAGTGGGTACATTTATGTAGTTCATATGATTACAATAGTATTTTAAGGTATACTTAGACACATTTCTATATAAACACTTACTAAATCCACTTATACATATATCAAAATTTCTTGATATCAAGTTACTTCACACACTCAAGGCACATTATAATTACACAGACCTCATTCATGTTAAAATAATGTTACAATAGTGATAAACATAATAGATACCCAACATGTTTATCATAACAAAGAAAAGAATTGATAAAAAGAATAAAAAATAATATTCAAATCATATCCATGATCAAAACACTAAATAATCAGATCATGTAAGAAAGTAAATAATCAATATGATTTATAAGAATGGATGAAATAGAAAACCAATAGAATAGTATTGTATAAAAAGGAAATAAAGTAAAACATGAAAGTTTCAAACCAATAGAACCACATAGTCATAACCAATCAAAATTACAAGACACTCATAGGAGATACCAGTTAGGTATTTTTTCACTATATAAATTTTGGCCAAGATTTCATGAGTAAAATTTGGTTCCCCACTAAGGCATAAAAGTGGTAGTGCTTATTATAACACAAGCAAGTAATATCCTACATCTAGGTACACTAGTTGATTAGGGTATATATGATGTAGTGGTATATGTTCAAATTCCATTTTCATAATATAAATCAAAATCAAGATTTAAAACCCAACATTGGAAAAAAATTATTAATGTGACTTTTTTTTAAAAAGATAAATGGTCTATACTTAGGGATTCATATTTTTACTATATATTTGAAAGATAAATTATGAAATAGATTGTGAAATTAATTTATAAAATATTTCCCAAAATAAATACATTTTCAAAAATAAGGTTTTCATTAAACTTCATAAACCTTTTTAAAAAACATAGTAGTTTTCAAGTGTCAAGTATAAATAATTATCAAATCCATTAGGATTTTCAATTTAGAACACTTACTCCCACATTGAAAAACCAACCACCACATCACCCCTGAAGCACTCTCTTAACCATTGGTTAAGTGTGGTTCCTTTTTTATAGATCATTAAGTTTTAGTTGAGAAAAGTTGTCCCTTTTCATAGGGTATAAATTATCCTAAAGAGGATGTAATTTAGTTTTAAATTAAAAAACTATGAAATTTTAGGCTAAATAGAACCCTTAACTTATAAGCTACCCATAAATTGATTTGAGTCCAACAACACCCAAATGGGTCTTCATTTCAGCCCATATTTAGCATTATGGGAAGGGTCCAACACATTTTTATGGGAGGTATTAATGAAAAAATATAAGTATATATAAAAAATATAAATATCAAGGTAAATTTAATGAAAATATTTAATACTTTCAAGGGAACTCAAAGAGAAACTGATTTAATAAAAATTTACAACATAATAAAAAGATAAAAGGTTTTCACAAAAAGGAACAAGAAATAAACTTTCAAAATATATTATCTATTTTATAAAAATATCATTGATAAGTCATTCATTAATATCCTTAAAACAGAAAAGGGTTGTATAATCAATTTAGGGAAAAAATATATGTACATTGTAGGCATAGACTAAGAATCACTCAGTGATTCGAGAAAACCTACCTTTTTATTAAGTGATATTTTCTAATATAAAACAATAATTGTCACTCCTTAAAACCATAAAGCCACAATTCTATGGTTAAGGAAACCAAACCACATAAACTCCATAATCAAAGAGGAACTGAACTATATGAAACTAATACAAACTAGTCGAGAATTTACCTCTAAAATATGGAAACCCTAATCCCTGAATAATCTTTAAAAAATCAATTTAAAATATTACCCTTAAATCTAAAAAACCCCATAATAAATTATACCACCATATACTTAAATAAAAATGGTGATGAAGGGGGATAAAGAAACATACATGGGCCTATTAAAAGAAATATAGAAATAATCCCCAATGTTTTTGGTAAATCCCACCAAGCTCTAGGGGATTCGCTCTATCATCCCTAGATAGTAAAATGGGAATTATAAAAATAATTAAAGTATAGGGAAGATTAGAAAATTAAGGGAGATTATATTTTTTTCTTTTTTTAAAAATCATCAATGTATCAACCTTGGTTCGAGTGGGTATAAGGGAGAGGAGAGGGAGACCAAAATGGGTATCTATGCGGCTATCAAAAAATTGGTGGGAAGTGAGTTTAAGGAAGAAAATAAAAGGAAATAAAAGGATATATGGGTAATAAAAATAATTTTCCCCTATAAAAAATACAAGGTAGGTTCATCAGGTACTTGATGGCACACCAATGCCACACAATCCACTTATAAGGCTAGCGGGAACCCAGCATCCTCCCACTAGGTACTTAGTATCTATTGTAAATGGAACCCTTTATATGAATCCTAAACTCCTAAAATTTCCTACATAACCTCTAATGTCATCTTAAAATACCTCTAAATTCAACCATAAACACTCAAATTCTGATCTAAATCCTCAATTGAAAAAAAATCCCTCTTTTAAAACCAAAAAAAATTAATGAATTCACACTTAAAACCATCCAAAATTCAACTCAAAGATCTCAAATAACTATATCTAGGATTTGGGTTTCTAAAACATTCCCACCATATGACTTATTGTCCTTATGATTTCCTAGGATGGATTAAACTCATTGTTTCACTACACCTAAGTCCCAAATCATACTTCAAATAATCAATTAAATTCATGACGTATAACTCAAAAATCCATCACATGTACCCAAAATGAACCAATTTCAAATCCCAAATCACTTTACTATAACCATATCTATAATATATGATTTAAACACACCTCGAATCATATCAAAAAGAATTATCACAATTCTGATTCATAATTACCATATCAGATCTAAATCATCCAAATCCATAAATTCCATATATATAACCATGAAAACATCCAAATTTATAAATCCAATAGACACCAACTATAAAAATTATATCATATCCTTATCATGATTCCAACAAAAGAATCATAAACCCAATTGAGGATACTAAACCACCAATGAAACATCAATACTAAGGATCTACCATTATCCTTATAACACTATAGAAATCAATAATTTGTTAGAATAAAAACTATGGTACTTACTACCATTTAATTATACTGGGGATATCCATACCTAACCTACTATTATATTTCAATTAATCAAAGTGATGCATTTATCAAATGGTTTAAAAATAACCATTCTTTATTTCAAAATCCCACATAGCATCTTATTTCTAAAAATTCCACATTTTATAATGATTAATCCATTATAAAACATTAGTTTAATTAAAAACACTACTCAGCTATTATTTTAAGATAAAGTCTCATAATTTTTAAAAGGCTGGATTAAAATTAAAATTCATAAAAAGTTTCATTTTCATTTTAAAAACAAAAGTAAAATACATTCCAAAATCAACTTTTTTATTTACTTTTCAAATGACACTTTTAATACATAAATAAAGGTAAAACCATTTTTTCTGAGCTCTGATTCATTTTCAAAATCCCAAATCAATATTAAAATTTAAAAACAAAAATTTTTCCCCAAAACACATTAATAAAAAGAACTAGTATGGAAGGAAGCATAATCCTTTTATTCAAAACAAAACACTAATTTTTCAACAAGTGTAGATCAAATAACATACTCTAATTTATAAAATAAGGAATCATATAAGAGTTTTCTTTGATAGATGACACTCATAGAATCATTATAGATAATCCTATAAAAATACATGCATTCCCCTTATCCAAAACCAAAAATTATTGGCTATAATGTTTGACTACTTTACTTTTAAAATAAAGGTTCAAGAAGCGCATAAATATATAGTGAATAAAAAACTTGATCAAAAATAGAGGATCTAATAATTTACATTCTCACTAGTAGAACTTTATAATGTTTATAAATATAATAGATTCTAATAAAAACATAATTATCAGTATGATATTTAACATAGATAAAAAAAATTATATGTTTGATAATTTAATATAGACAACAATAAATTCATCCTCAATAAATAACACTAATCAAAACTAAGTCTCATGCTTATTGAAAAAATATAAATAGAATACAAAGAACATACTCAATAGTAAAATATAAATAGAAAGCATATGAAATTATCATAAATATAAATAAAAATAAAATAAAAGGAATACTTCATCAAAGATGGTATTAATCATGAATGGATAGCTATCAAAGAAAGAATAATTCTTGTATCAATTAAAGGAATAAATTTTTTGTTCATATTAATATTTTCCTTATAAATATATATATATATATATATATATATATGAAAACTCTATATAAATATTACAGATGTTTTTCTTAATACAACCCTTATTTGGTTCCAACTATAATAAAGAAATAATAGTCATGCAGTGTGGAATGATATCCTATGTGTGGTTATGTGTCGATACATAACATGATTCATGAACCAAAAATAATTGTTAACTTCTGATCACGTCTTAAATTAACATCTTGAGTTTCATTATATAATAACCAAGACATACCAATATAAACATTACTCATACCTATAGTGCTTATTGAGTACCTAGATATCCATTGGTAACTCGAGCTTCACCCATAAAGTGGTTATAAAACCTTTTTATGGGTTACTTGTCAAGACTTGTTAGTCCTAACCCTTATTTTAACCTCAAAATATCATATCGCAGCTAAACCTAAAATATTGATTTGATACCACTTTATAATATTTGTTATCTGAATACACAATACAACACCCAGACCACATACACTAATACCCCTAGAGCACTCCCCTCTCCCTAAGGGACGACGACTAGTATTTTGGGTCTCAATATGAAATTTTGGGATTGATTTACCCTCTTTTATTAAGAATTTAATTTATGTTTATATTCTAACAAAAATATTTCATGACTTATTCATAAGTTGGATGTTCCAAAATAAACCATTAAATAACCTTGAACCAAATAGGTTACAAGAGAATAATCATAAGTGAAAAAAAAAATGTACAACACTCTACATGGATGTGTACAAACCAAAAAGTATGAACAACCTCCCAATGAAAAAAAACCTAAGTTAAACACCTAAGAAAAACATGGAATAATAAAAATAACACTAAAGATGGAGATATTCAATGATCCAAGCTAGAAAACTAGAAACCTTCTACATATCTAATCTCCAAAGAGGTAACTAATACCATTCCCATGACCAAAATGAATGTGTTGTTAAGGTAACTAATATATAATAATTCCTATAAGTATGAGAAAATTAATTTAATAGAGGCTTCATGTCTACTGGGGTGTTGATATAGGGTTTTATAATCTTATACTTAGTTGGGTACCACTGATGGTGTCTTAATAAATCAGTGATATAATAGATATATGCATAAAAATTTCGTCACATTTATGAACATGTATAATAAAATATATTTTTAAATAATCATGGATAGATAAAATACAAAGTGTATAAATAGTTACATTTACTATTAGTACAAATTATGAATTATAACCCCTTATACTAAGAGGATCCATAACTAATATACTTTCTTTGGGTCAACACCTAGTATTTGAATCGAGTAGGGTGGGTGTTTCATTAGCCCACTATATACATAGTTAATACATGGAACCCAAACCATATAAGTTATGGGAAAACTATTTTATCATGGAAAGGGTAAGGTGTATATAAGAGTTAGGTAAATCTTATAGCTCATCCATTTAGGAATAGAGGATTAAGTATAATCAAATCAAGATAATCATACAGATTGCCATGTATATTTGACTAGTGTATAGTTCATATGATAATAATACCATTACAAGGTTTACCTAGGAATATTTCTATACTAATAATTGATAAATACCCTTATATATAGATCAAAATTTCAATATATCAATTTATTACCCACACTCAAGGCACATTACTTGTTACAGAATCAATATGATTGACAAAAAAAGTTTAAATCACACTAAAAATAACAAATTAATAGAATTATTAACATAAAAAATAACATTATTGATACAAATAATCAAATAGAAGCTTAAAATAATATCCATTATCAATGGACCAAATCATCAGATCATGTTAGTATGGAAAAAATTAACACGATTTACAAGTATAGAAAAAAAAATACTGGTACAAGAGTATGGTATAATAAGGAAATTAAGTAAAACATTCTAGTGTTAATGTAATCAAACCACATAGGAATTAACTACTAGTCTTCCAATACATTCCATGAAGATAACAGTTAGATAGTAGTAATTCCAATGCATTAAATTTAACCCGTATTTCACAAAATAAATGTGGTTCTCCATTGAGTCACACAAGTGTTAGTGTTCATGATAACATATCCAAGGAATATCCTATAACTAAAGGCATGTGTTGATTAAGGATTATCTAATATAGTTTTATTGGTTCAAAGTCCCCTTTTTAACCTTACCCACATTTAATATTTAAAACCTAACACATGAACTAGAAAAAATTTATTAAGGTAACTAAGTTTAAAAATAGAATTGGTATATAATAAGGGATATATATTTTTAGTATGTATTTGAAAAATGAATCCTGAAAATAAGGGAAAACACATTTATAAAAAAATTCCTACAATTTACCATTTTCCAAAACAATATTTTCATTAAAATTCATAAACAATTTTTTAAAACTAAATATTGTTAAGTGTCAAGGTTAAATAATTATAAAATCCACTAGTATTTTCACATAATATCACTTACCCTACCTCAAAATATCAACCACCACATCGCTACTGAATCACTATTTTAACCATTGGTTAAGTGTAATTCCTTGGCTTATAGCTCATTTATCTTTAGGTGAGAATAGTTTTTACTTATGATAGGGTGTAATTGGGATTCAAGAAGATGAATTTTAGTTTTAAATCAACAAACCAAGTATGTTTAGGAATGTAATATTGCTTAACATATAAGATACCCATAAATTGGGTTGAATCTAACAACACTCTATAAGTCTTCATTTTAACCTATTTTTAATATTATCATAAGGGTCTAACACCTTGTGACAAGTGGGATTAGTTGATGAGTTTATAAAGATAAATTAACACTTAATAAATTTAGTAGAAGAAATTATAAAACCAAGAAACCATGATCCTATTTTATGATACCCAAAAAAATAAGTATATATAAAATGAATAATTATTATGTTATATACATTACACTTATTGGTTTCCATATCTTCTTCAAATGCATGATCTTGACGAAGATCAATAAGAGGTTGAAAAAGGACTCCCTCAATTATGGTGTATTCATGGGTTGATGTGAATCACCTATCACATCAGTAGGAATATTCTTCACTCCATGACATACTAGTACCTCTTATAGAAAAGAAGGAAGAAGGATAAATATTTAAGGGAAAAATAATTTTGATAGAAATCAATTCATGCTCAAAAAGCTCCATCTCAAAGGTTCTTTCTTCCTTATATATACTTCAAGATTCTTATTAGTATTAACTTATATGTTCATAATGTATTAGTTAATGATTTGGATAGACATGAATTCAACTTAGGAATGTAATGATATGCCCATGAAGTTTACCATATGAAATGATTATATTAATTATATCCAACCATGGATGATTCTGGAATGATAATAATTATCATTTAGCTTCGAAGTAATCATATGATTTCTTATTATATCATACCATATTATTATACTTATAACACCCCATATGATATTACCCAATCATATAATAAAATTTTATAATGAAGTATCATGAAATATATATTTCATGCCTTATGATATACCCATATAATCAATAATGATATGGAAAAATCAATTACATGCATAATGGTTTTAGAGGATATCTCCATTAATTTTCCATTTACACTAAAGCCTTATAAACATAGTTCTATTTTAGATTATATTATATCATATACAATAAAATCTTAAAAAATATCCAAAAATACTTTTGGATATCTTCCAAAACCCTTTTGTAAATTTATAATTAACTTCACTTTGTATTACATCATATGTATTCCTTTGTAAATACCCATATAAAACTCATTTTAGATAAACTCTAAAATACTTATGAAGTAGCTCTCTAATTCAAAGTCAATCCCTATTTAGTCAACCAAAAATTGTGATCCTACCATAATTTATAGCATTGACTATAAATATGAATTCTTAAATTCATAAATGTGAGAAGAAATTGATTCTAGTAAAGCATAATTTCTACTCAAGATATAAAGGGTCTTGATGTGATCTCCATCACAAATATATATCAATGTACCAATTTTTATCACCTTCATTATATACTATAATGAATTATTTTATAATAACTTTTTCTAATACATCAAGTGATTATGGTACATGAAGTATTTCAATCCCATATAGCCTCCTCAAATGTTCTCAATTATCTGAGTATATACTGACCAGATCAACAAATACATCAAATGCCATTCAGATTTTTGTAAAATCAAATCACATTACCCTAACCCAATAGATAATTGTATCATATGTATTATATATATCGTCATACACTTACTTAGTCTATCACAATCATGGTCCTATATTTCTTACTCATAATGTGAGAAAAAAATCATCTTGGTCAAGTTTCAACCGATGAAATGACCAACTCCATAGCCAACTACCACCAAATTAGAAAGACCTCAAGTATTTCATAAGAAATGTATCAAAGTATGAAGGTTATAATTCTAGGTATATTACCAACCTTATGTATGGGTAAAACCAATTATAAATCATGCACTCCTAGTATATAAAATACATAGTGTATGACACCCCATATGGTATATATTTAGTAGTTCATCCAAAGATTAAAACTCATTTTGGGCCTATAGAGAATATTTTGTATCTAAATACAATAATCACACTCATGTTAACCATAAAAATTCATCATATCATATAATAGCCCATGAAAAACATCATTTAGGGATAACTCAAAGTCATACTTTGAGAGTTTAATTATCATTTCACTTCATGATATATATATATCCAATGTTAAAGAATAATAAATTTGAAATTTCCTTTTAGTATAACATGATACATTTTATATCCTTAAACTTATTTAAAAAAAATTAAAAATAATACATAATAATATTACTAACATATCACATATAACATATGACTAAATAAACCTTACGTGTGACACACATTTAGGGGTTTTTTATCCTCATTACATCTATATGTAATTTCTACCACATATCTTTATAACCATCTAATAAAACTCCCTAACTAAATTCATTTAGTGAGTTACATCTATGAAGAAAGTAGTTTTGAATAATGGTGACACTTAGGAATAATATTCATAATTTTTAACTTTGAAAATAGATATCAAAACCTATTGTCATCGCAACATCAAATTTTATAATATTAATTGCTTATGTTGTTTACATAACAATATTTCTGCATTTATCTTCTATTAAAAATACTCTATAAAAAATATATTTGATATCTTTTTAGAATCTAATATAACACTTTACATTATTCCCTTACCAACACATCATAGACTTCTTTATGATATAAAGTTACATTCACTTTGTATTTTGACTAGAATTTTTTTTATTTTTTAACTTTGAACTTATCAAAGCCCAAACATACTCTTAATAGCCTCTTAGACACTATATTCCTTTAATAATATAATTCTAATAAACAGAAACAAACTTTTGTTTAGGATATAAGACTTATTTACTTAGTTATAATATATATCAAATAAATTAATATTTATATATTAAATATGGTATTATATTTGTTTGAATAATTCTTTGGAAAAAAATATTATCCTCTAAAATATTCCACTGGTGGATGTTGGAATCTTATTTTTTATATTTGATCATATACATAGATAAACATTTTTATCATGGATAAAACTCCTTTTATCCTTGTATCCTTTTCAAACATGTTATAGAATTTAATGAGTTATAGACTATATATATTGAATCCATCATCACATATTTTTTATTACAAAAAAACTTAATAAAAAAATTCTTTTATCATATAAGATAAATTATATAGCTATACAAATCATTTTTTTAGATTCATCCATGATTGATAAATTAATTTTAATTTAACTCTTTTATGTGGAAACTCTTTTCTTCATCACTTAAATAAAAACTATAATCTTTGTTAGTTATTATATTTATTTTTAACTCTTTTATATTTAAAAAAGTTTCTAAATATATATTTGGTTTTATATACCCTTAAAAATCAAATAACAGATCTATATAACATCAATAATTTATATATAAATTTCATGATACAATACTTTCTAGTGAAAAATTAAATCCCTTACTAATAACTCTATATTTTCATATCCTTGGTTGGTTACTAGAAAAGAAATTATAATACACTTCAACTAAATTTTATTCTTTCTTTTTAAACTTTTACCCACTTTACTATCAACACAATACTATAACCTAGACACCATCTTCTCAATTCATCTATCCTTGATGATTTGATAAAATATGGTAGAAACTTATCAAAATCATTCACATTACTTAAATGTTTTCATTGATGATAATAGTATAAATTCTTTTACCAGAGTAAATTATAAAGAAACCTTGAGTGAATTATTTTTATGATTCTCATAAGAATATATTTTATTAAATTATTGAGATAATTTATCATTAAGTTGCTCAAGAAGGTGTTTTTCTTGACATATAGAATTTTATTTTTGTAAAACGTGTTCTTAAGTTTTATACCATCCCAAGAGGTTTATAACATTAAGATTCCCTTTTTACAGTATTGATCTCAAAGCTAAGTTTTATGATGATGATTTCATTTATCTATAATAAAATATTTTATCAAATGATTATAATTTATTATAAACATTTAATAAGGAATTTTATTAAATGTACTCCCACTAAAATGATAACCCCTTTTGAATTCATCATATTCATTAATGGTCCAAGAACCATATTTCACTAAGAAATGAGTCTTCTTTGGAATTCTTATCACTACTTATTTATTTAGATCGGAAACCATCATAATCATTTCATATATAAATCTTGTATAGTTTAGTGTAAAACTCTTTATCCAATCCATCATATGGATAAACTCAAAACCATTCATTTGGGATCTTTCCTAAGGGTTTCACGGCTAATTCTAACATAAAGAAAATTATAATAATAGGTACTTAATATTATTAGGGTCACTCATTAAATTCTTCTCATACAAAAGATAATTTATATGCTCCTTGATTTGTAGGAACCTAATGGGATAAATGATCGAGGTCTTGAAAAGTGTTCACTTTGGAAGGAATCTGACACTTTATTTTTAAATTTGATTTAATATCACTATATTATCTCATTTTGTTCCATTTACATGTATGAATGCTACTAATTATTTAGTTTTGGAAGCCTATTCATTCCACTAAAATAATATTTTCAAATCATATAGATGTGTAACTCTTTACAAAACTCATAGCTTGTGTTACCAACCCAAATTAGAATCCAATTATACTCAGACATACCCAAATGAATCCAATCTATAAGATACATGAATCATTTTCCTATAAAGGATTAAAATTATTTGAAATCAACAATCCCCATAAGATTATGTTTGGAGCCATAGATTGACAACCCCCCACTTTTATAGATATGGAATAAGCGTCCATGTCAATGAGTAGTTCAACCCACCCATGGAAACTTTACTCAAGTGATATATCAATTACATGATAATTATAATACCTAATATGTATAGATCATAATTAATTACATAATTCAACCACATAACTCAACATAATCTAAATTTAAGTTAGAATAAACGTAAATCATTTATCATACCTATCATGAAACTCTTTATATGTATGTATGAAAATTTAGAAGAAATTTATTTACTTACTAAAGTATAAACATGCTGATAATATAGAAATTAATTCTATGAATAAAAAAATAGAATAAAATAAATAAATGAACTATTAATAAATTTAAACATTATATAAAATACTTATGAACAATTAAAAAATAAATAATTGTATACACTTTATAATTTATGAATTCATTATAAAAATTCCATAATTTAATAAATTTAATAAATTTATATTTATTCCCAATATGAAATCGTTCAAATTATTTACTATATGGCCTTTAATTTAAATATATAATATTAAATGAAACATAAATATTTTATATTCCCAGTATAGTATGTAGAAAATTTATATAATATAAATATCATGTATTTTACATTTATTTAAACCTTCACCAAATCAATTATAAAAACTCATTTTGATAGGGTTAAAATGACTTTCTCAAATAAGTCCTTTTAATTTGAATAATTAAAATTCATAATTATGAAAAATTCATAATTTTAAATTTATACACTTTAATATTAATCCTTGTTTTATAATTTATAAACCCTTTATAAATTACACTTATAATTTCTATACAAATAATTTTTATCCAAATTGTACGTTATTCCATATAAGTTGAAAAAATTATTCTAATAATAATAATAAATATTATGGAATACATACTTAATAAATATTTCATATACATTTAAATAATTAATTATTAATAATTTAAAATTGATTAATTTTTAAAAACCTTTATAAATTAAATAAATATTCAAAAATAACATTTTCTATTATTTATAAACAATTTAAATCAATTTAAAATAGAAATTTAGGAATAGTAAACTTTTCATCTATATTTTAATTAATAATATTACCATATCATAATCAGTTATAGATAGGACATGATGTGAAAAACACATTAGGTTTATCAATTATATTTTTTGATTGATAGCCTTATTTCTGGAAAACATAACCCATGACAAGCCTTTGTGTAGGATTAATTTAGTGTGCTTTTTTATCAAAGATTGTGATATAAGTCTTGTATAGAATTAAAAACTTTCACACTAAGAATATTTCTACTTATGATATCCAGTATATTTTATTTATGGTATTATAGACTATTTTAAAAACAAAAAACAATGTTATCACCCCTTACAACATATTGATGTTGTATGTTACAACAAACCAAAACTAAAGGATTTTTTTGTTGTAGGATATGATATTTGAAATCATACATTACAACCCCAATGAAGATTAAGTTAACTAATAACATTATGTAATCCATAAAAATATTATTCTACTATAAGTATTATGATATCCCTTTTCCTTAGGGAAAACTATATCACAACCTACAACATAGAACAAAACATAAATTATGATTACTTATTTCTTCATTTTCAACATGATTTTGAGAATTAAAGAACATAGTAAAGCTATATAATTACTAATGGTGGTAGAATTTATATTCCTTAATGATCACTTCCAATATTATATACATATAAATCTATCAAATCACTCCATTTAACCAACTCTTTACATCGATAATGGAGTGCTTGAGCTGACAGTCTCACTTTGTCACCATTCATGTGTGAGAATTCCCAAGAAGTGTTTAATTATTTAACCTTTATATATGATACTAGAGATGGGTTTTTAAGGATTTATTAACACTTAGTAAAGGTGATATAAGTAATTAGAAACTTGAGAGGCTGAGATCATCGGGCATGAAACCCAAAACTATAAATATATAAAATAAATAACTATTGTGATATGCACCTTACACCAATGGGTTATCATATATTCTTCGAATGTATGAGATTAATGGATATCTCCATGAGGTTTCAAAATGAATCCCTAATTTATTATGTATCTATGGGATTACTTTAATAACTCATCACATGTTAGGGTATCTCCTTCACTCCATGACTTGTCGGTTCCTCTCGTAGTAAAGAATGAAGAAGAAGAGATATTTGGTGAGAGGGAGAATCTATTGGATGGAAAGTAGGATAGAACCACATTGTATCAATGGTGTTCAATTCCTTATATAGCTAGTAAAATTCTCCCATTAATTAAATAATGCATTCATAATGTACGAGTTAATTTTTCAGCTAACCATGAATTCATCTTAGGAATGTAATGATCCTCCCATGTGTTTCAACCTATGAA
Source organism: Viscum album (assembly GCA_963277665.1). Taxonomy (NCBI): domain Eukaryota; kingdom Viridiplantae; phylum Streptophyta; class Magnoliopsida; order Santalales; family Viscaceae; genus Viscum; species Viscum album. Next base: position 1,172,315,375 of record OY728156.1, read on the forward strand.
ACACGTATATTAAAGATAAATTAGCATGGAAGATTATTGAATGATAACAGTTATCATTTAGCTTCCAAATAATCTTAGGATGTAAGTATATGTAGTTCCAAATTATTATACATATAAATCCCCATAAAATATTACCTAATCATTTAATATGATTGGATAAGGCGGTCGCATGAAATCAATATTTCATGTCTTACGATAAACCCATATCATCACCTATGATGCGTCCAAATTCATTATAATCATAATAGATTTAATGAATATCTCATTTATATAAGGACTATGAATTGATACAAAATACACATAGCATGGGTAATAAAATAACAAGACTTAAGACTTCTAAGGAATATCAAAGTTTAACTGGTTTAATAAAAAATTACAAAATGATCAAAATAGAAAAAAAAACACCAAAAAGAACAAACAAACCACTTTAAAAATGTTTTACCTATTTTATAAAAATATATTCGATAAAAATCCATTAATATAATTAAAATATAAAGGGATTTCATTATTAGTTTAAGAAAAAAAGGCAAACATCTTATAGGAATAACCTAAGAATCACTCAAAGAGTAGAGACCACCAAATATTTCATAAAGTGAGATTTACCAATCCCAAATGATCATTGAAATCCTTTAAAAATAAAACAAAAAATTAAATAGTCAAGAAAAAAAGCACATAAATTCTATAATTAAAAATAATCTAAACCCCATGAAAAAATAATGCAAACTGGTCTAGAATTTACCTAAAAAATATGATAGCCCAAGTACTTAAATTATATCTAATAAATCAACTTAAAACATCTCCATAAAATCTAAAAAACCTAAAAAAATCATACCATAATTTCCTTTAATCTAAATAGATATTAATGGAGTAAAAATAACCCTGATCATTATCCTTGTAGTAAGAGAGAAATAATCTCCAAAGTTTTGGGTGAATCTTACTATGATCTAGTAGAATTCACTCAATAATCCAAATCTAATACAATATAAATTAGAAAAAAAGGAAAGGAGATGGAAGATAATAGTATGAAGTGAACTTACCCTTGATCTAATCCTAAAAATTACCCATGCATCAACCATGTTCTAAGAGGGTATAAGTGAGAGAAGAGGGAGACCAAAAGTGGAATCCAAAGGGGATTTCATGTGGTTGGAAGGAAGTGAGTTTGAGGGAAAAAATAAAAAATAAATAAATGGGAGAGGGGTAATTTCTATAATCCCCCTATGAAAAACACAATTCAAGGCCAATGGGTTCCATTTAACTACCCTAGTACACATTTCATACTACCAGGACCAGTGGGAACCTCGTGATCTCCCACCAGGTCCCCGGTGTCACCTATAGGTGTAACCTATAATAGCCTAAGGCCCGCACTCCTAGATCTAGTGCTAAAATCATTAATTTACATTTATAGATTTTATACTAATAATTATGATCGAATTTTAACCATACAAAACTTACAACATCAAAGGGAAAATGGGATCACTTATATACCCAAGGATCTTTTAGGTTTAGAGTTTTAGATAATTAGAAAAAAACTCTTACATAATAATAAAATTCCTTTTAATGAGTATTATTTCCTCTATACCCAACTTTTCTTTTCCCATATTAAGTCTCCATTATTATTCCCACTCATCCTTAAACCCTATGAAAAACGTTTAAAAATGTGGGATGATTACAAAAAGATCGGTAAGATACATAAAAAATAAATATGTTAGTACATTGAAAACCGTGAAAACATATAAAAATTTTACATATATTACAATATTATCTGATCCTATTAAATAAATCATTTATAAATGAAAAACACACACCTTTTTCTCAAATAAAACATTTAAAACCAATAGAAAGAAATTAAAAACCCCTTTTTGGAAATTTAGAGCATTATATTCATAAGCCATGTCATAAATAACTAGAGATTAGTTAAATATATAGGAGAAACCACATCAGTTAACTCCCTCCATATTTCCTTTTAAGATAAGTAACATTACCCAATTCATTTTAGAGTTATAATGTGGATCATCTGTCTTATAATTTATATCATACTAACCTATTTGTATAAGCTGCATTGGTATCACCCATTCATATGAGATATATTGGGCTCACCTAATTGTATAAGTTATATTAGTCTCACTATATCTTCATCTATAATTCTCATGTACCACATAAAAATAAAAACATTTTTATGTTTTAAATTTTATTATAAAACCCTTATAAACTCTTTCTAACCCATATGAAAAAAAATTGGATATCAAGATACCCTTTCTTTTTTAAAAATAATTTTCAAAAAAAATACACAAAAAAAAGGGAAACATGTATTTTCCTTGAAGAAAAAATGAATAATTATAAAAGAATCTAAATATTAAATAATGGTTATAGTGATGGTCAAAAAACCGTTGATGATGTATACGTTAAAATAAAAAATTAATTTTGTCTTTTTTGTCAAAACATTTTTGTAAAAATATTCCCTTTTGAAAAAAATTGAAAGAAAATTAAAGGTGAAATAAAATTTCCTTTATAATTTGTATATTTAAATATAAAAACATCCATAAAATAATTTTCAGAATATGGACATGAAATTAAAATATTTAGAAAATTAATCTTGAAAACATTTAAAACGGGGTTTTTAAAGTAAGGTATCCCTTGAGAAAAAACCATATAGATATTGATTTTTAAAAAATATTTAATAATTTAAAATATAGTAAAAAATGATATTTATCAACCAAATTATCATAAATAATAATTTTATTGAAACATTAGAGTAAAATGGACATGGAAGAAAAAGAGTTTGAAGGGAGACTTTAAAAGAATATTTTTAAAAGAAATTCTCTTACCTCGAGTCTAACTCATCATGTATGTTCATTATATTCATGAATAACAAACTTATGTTAATTGTCTAATTTATTAAAGAAATTTTTTAAAGTTAATTATTCTTTTTATTTTATTTTATATACAATTACTTAATCAATTATGTTCATGTTGGATATTTTGAAGATATTCGGATCAAATATCTAAAATGAATTTGATGAGTTGAATATGGTCAAAGATGTCATTGTTTTTCCATATATAGAATAATAATCATGTAATAATTATCATTTTTATATATAAATTATAAATTTAAATCCAACTATGAAGTACAGTTATGAAAAATAAACTATGTTACAGTCATAGAAATGGTTAGTCGTGTGTACGTGTGACTAGCGTTTCAATTTTTTCAACGATCATATTGAAAAGAAGGTAAGTATTATTTAATATTTACCTAATCATAATTATATCATTAATACATTATTATTTCTTTAAATAAACTTATTTATATCATCTATGTGATGTGGGGATGAAAAATGAATCACATGGCTTCGTGGAGGTGGTAGTCCACAAATACGCACAAATGATGTTATCATTTTCCAGTGAATGGAATGGTAGGAAAATAGATAATATATTAAATTTATATAATTATAAATATTTAATTAATATAATATATATATACATAAAATATATCATTATAAAAATATGTGATAGGTGTTGATGGAAAACCAATTACATTGGTTCGTGAGGCGGTAGTCTTCTGTACACATGAACGACAGTTTCATTCTCCATTTGATGGAAGAGGAGATGGATATAGGTTGTTCCATTAATATAATAACATATAAGTATATGAAAGATATTTTTTTACTATTTAATCATGTTTTAATAATATTTAATGGAGTTATAAGAAGAAATAAAACTAAAACATTCATTAGAAAACTTATACCTCTTCTTCGGACAACCTCCTTCGGTTGACACATTAATCCTTATGAGGTTGGATTTATGCCTATAATAAGACCTATATAATGTGTTTAGGGATTTTAGGATGGTATTTGGGCAGGTATTTCCCAAAAAAGAAATTTTAAGTGTGAATAAAAGAGGATAGGGGTTCCCTTTTATAATGAGGGGATGAGAACTCTTAGAATTTCTTAATGTATTTAATTAATATAAATTAATTTTCATTATAAAATGGATCCAAATTGATATAATATGAAACTAATATGATTATGGGTTGAAATAATCTAATATAATAAAAAATTTACAATTTTATATGATGTTTTTACCCTTATCTTTTTGTTTTAATCTTATATTAACCCTTTTGACGATTACCGCGATAACAAAGTTTTTTACACTTTAGGGGTCATGATGGTTACTATAAAAGGAAAACTGACCCATAAATGGACCATTTTTTATATTTAAAACAATATACCAATAAATTTTCTTAATATATTAATTTTATTAATTTTAAACCATTTATTAAAACATTATTTATTATAAAATATCATTTATGTTATTTTTGGAATTACATAAAATATTATAATATAATATGTGTCTAACTCATTTAAAATGGTCCCAAAATTACATTTATTTCAAGATAAGTAATATTTATTATTAATATAATTATAAAATAAAATTTTTATGGGTTCTTATATCATTTTAAAATTTATCTTTTGGATTAACCCCTTGGATAAACAATTTCAACCTTAACCACGGTAATGACTTTTTTAATATTAAAGTGTTATAATTTTACGTATAGGGTAAAAATTGGATCATAAATTGTCATGGTATGAAATTTTAGATAATTAATCATCCCAATTAACCTATTTAATTATTTTTATAATTTATAAATAATTTAATAAGATATTTTTTGACATAAAATAATATTAATGTCATTTTAAGAACTATTCAAATTTTTTGTCTTTGAAAAAAAAATACATCAATTTAATTCAAATATAAACATTAAAAACAACTATAATATATTATATGTATATTAAGTATTCATGGAAAACATTAAATACCTATGAAAATATTATTTTTATAGTTTTTTAAATAATTTACTTGATTTTTATACTACTCACACAAGAATTGTGTTAGCGTTGTGTAAATATTTATGGTAATTACTTCATCACTAAAAATTAAAAATAAATTACAATGATAAAAAAATAATTTATATAGAGATAATTATTTATTACAAAGCATACCTTTCTTTTAACCCTATGTCAAAAATTTAAAGACAATAAAACAAAGAGAATGGAATTTTTTACTTTTCTTTAGATAAAATATTATAAAGGTAAAACCCCTATTAAAATGGAAAAAATGGTAAAATTTTAAAAAACTTTATGATTATTTATGACATATACTCATATAATAAATTTAATTCAAGATTTATTGTAATGTTTTAGTCCTTATCAGATTATTTTTAACCTTAATTAACTCATTTTACTATTATCGTGGTAACAAAATTTACTATGATTACTTTTCATAATGTATAAAAATAAAATAAAATATTTAACAAATTTGAAACTAATGATTCCAAATATATAATTCATTTTTAAATATTTAATTAATATAAGTTTTAGAATATAATTTAAAATTAAAACCGTAAAACGTGATGAAAAAAAATCATAAAGATGTCTTCTTAAGTATAAAAATGTTTTTATACCAAATTAAAGTATAAAATTCATTCCAAAGGAAATAATTTAAATATTTTTAATAAAAATGAACTAATTAAATTTTAAAATTAATCCAAAATAGAATATGACTATATAAATATTTTAAAATAAACTATAGTTTTCAGTAAAAATCAGTATTTTTCACTATTCATTGAAAAATAAATATTTTCATAAAAAGTCAAAAAAAATAACTCTAAGATAATTTTGATATTATGATTTAAAAAATTAAATCCTTTTATAAAAATTTGTTTAAAAATTTCCATAAATTAATTATAATATTTTCTCACAATAAAGAAATAAATACCATTTTTTGAAGAACATTTTTAAAGAATAAAATAATTTTACTGAAAATTGAGTGATTATTTCCTAATAATTAATCAATAAATTTATATTTATTATTACCTTTATATATATTTAATAATTTATTTATTCTTATTTATACCTTCCAATTCAATGGGTATGTCATATTGATCATACTTAAATAATAATATTTCATGGTTCATTTAAGTCCTATGTTGTGTATCTTATACATTGTTAGACATATTTTTTCTTTTTAAAATCTCAATATATTTAATTATCCCCCACCCCTTTAATAAATTATTCCCTATAAATTTGAAATTAATCTTGGTAATCAAATTTTTGACATTTGAAAATAAGTTTTTTGAAATCCCACATGATAAGAAGGGTTAACAAAACTTTCTCTTGATAGGGGACAAAGGGAAGTATGAAGGTAACTTGGAATAATACATACTAGGTTTCCAGATAAGATAACATTAGGGTTGAAGTAAAAATATTTAATAGGAGTAAAAATTAACATCCAAATAATTATGGAGAGTGATACAGATCATTGATCATAAAAAATGGAATGATCATGAGAAAGACAATGGCTACAAAACCATAAACCAAGAAGGTGTGAAAATACTATAGATTCGTTGTAAATTAAAGTAATAGGATAAAAAATCAATATACTTTTCCAAAATTCTAGTAATTAAATTTCCATATATACTAAGAACTTATGGAAATATACTTACTTGAAAAGTAAAATTTCATCTTTTAATCAATTTCCATCAAAATATCATTTTTTTCCTTGAAATGATGAGTATTGAAGATGAATTATTCATTCCAGAAGAAATAAATAAATTTCTAATGGAACACATAATTCCACAAATGGATAACAATTTATACCTCCTATAGTTAAACATTAACCAAAACTTAAATGGTTTGAAGAAGGTAATATAATTCCCAAAATGAATAAACCTTTATATGATGAAATAATACATTAACCTATAATATTAAACACTAATACCCAAAGTTAAAACTAAACCACTCTGTAAATAAATATCCTTCAAATTATTTAAAATATTTTCGACTAATATTGAAACCCAAATATTAGAATGATTTGATCACATGTTCTTCCAAGATACATTTAAAAATTTTCATGAAATAACACCAATAATTCTTAAAGTTTCACCCAAAAAATATATATTATATAATCTCAAATATATACTCATCATTTCCATAAATTACCCAAATCACCATGAAGACACATTAAAATCATATATTCTTCCAAAATATAATTCATCCTTTTATCCTAAAATAAAATACCATAATATTTTTTTACCTTAATCATATAATGTTCTCAAAAAATTAATAATATTATTATGAAATAATCCTTCATGTTAAACCTAAGGGTTACATATACCTCAACCCAATATAACATCTCTTAAAATGTCATTAATCACTTTAAAATTCCATTACTTAAAACCTCAAATGGTGGTGTCTTATCCTTTTAACTTTTGAGAAACCTTAAACAAAAAAACCCATGATGGTATCCATAACTTTTAAGTTAACCTCTATTTAAAATATATTAATCTCAAAAGTTATCTAATCTATAAAATGATACTAACTATAACAGACAAATTCCGCACTCCTAGATACAGTTCTAAAATCATAAACATTACATTTATTGATTTGATACCAATAAATGTGACCATATTTTAACCATAAAAAACTTACAACATCGTAAGGAAATATGGCATACCTTGCATACTCAAGTATCTTTAAGGTTTAGAGTTTTAGAGAATTGGGACAAACTCTTACATAACAATACTCATTACTTTAAGTAAGAATTATTCCGAGTATACCCATATTTTATATTCCCAAAATAATTATTCATAATTGTTCCTAATCATCCTTAGACCCTATGAAAACCAATTAAAATGTGGAATGAGAACAAAAAGATCATTAAGTTACATAAAGTGAAGAAATCAGTCAGTTCAGTAAAAACCGTGAAAACCCATAAAATGTTTACAATTATCACAATATCCTTTGATCATATTAAATAAATCATTTCCATACGAAAAATACACCTTTTGATCAAAGTAACCCTTTAAAAATCATAGCAAGAAACTAAAACCCCCTTTTGGAAACATAGATAATTATATTCATAACCCATGAAAGAAATAACTGAATCCCAGTTAAATACATGAGAGAAACCAGACATGTTAACTCCCTCCTTATTTCCTTTGAATAAACAGAACATTACCCAATGAATTATAGAGCTGTAATGGTTCTCACTCATCATATAATATGTATCGGGCTCACCCATTCATATAAGATATATTTGGATCACATGTTCATATTAGCTATGTGAGTCTCACCGGCTCATATAAGATGTATAAGGATCACACTCTCTTCATTTTTTATTATCAAGTACCACATTAAAAATTAAAAAAGTTATTGTTGAATATTTTATCATAAAACCCTTGAAAAACTCTTTTTAACCCTTATGTAAAACATTTTTGGATATTGAAATACCCTTTACTTTTTTAAAAACCCCATTTTCAAAACCAAAATTACAAGAACAATGGGAATGAGATTTTTTATTTGAATAAAACATGAATTCTTATAAAGGAATAAAAACATCAAATAACAGTTACAATGATGGTAAGTAACTGAAAACATGTATCATTTAATCAGTAACTTGATCATGAAATAGGTCATAATCAATATGGCAAGGTAAATAATTAAACACATGCATAATTTAATCAATAAACTGAGAATGAAATGCATCCAGAGATAATATCAATGATAAAATATCATGGATAATAATAATAATTAAATTATCAGTGAATAAAATTATTAATTATTTGATTTCATGATCTTAGGAATCATCATACCTCTACTATTAATACCTTTCACAAAATAGTTTAAAACTATGCATAAAACCTCATTTATTTTGGCCAACTGATTTTTCTCATGATACTAATTGATGCATCAAAGGGATATATAATTTTGGGTCCCAACTATAATTTCATTTCCAAATCATTCCTCATATATATAATAATATATTTAATTCATGAATAATATACCTTATCAATAAATTTCCAATATTTAATAAAGAATAAGGAATATCAATATTTCTCCTATCAATCTTCCTACATTCATAATAAAACACTGTTCGTAAAAATGGTATACATTTTAGAAAATAATCATATACACAATATAAATAATTTTTATATTTAATATAAATTTAATATATAATGAAAAATTATCTCAAAGTGGAAGTATATACTCTACATAAAAATAAATAGGTCCATAATTTCAAATAAATCCTAATGGAGTAGAAAATTAGATGAAATCCTCAACCCCATGATTCCCTTTAGTTGATAGATCATTAACCTTATATATAGTGGTTTAAAATATGTTACTAACTTATACTATAACCATATTAAAATTTAGAATATCATATATGATCCTTTTATAACATCTTATCACCTGTTTGTTAACAATCTTTCATTATCACTATTATTTTGGGAGTTAATTACCTTGTTTTATCATGCGTGTTCTATCATGAAAATTATTGATCTTGAAGATGTGATATATTTAAATCACCTCCAGAAGGATATTAATCTTATTAACATTATTTTTTCAATTATATACATCTTTATAACTATTCTTTAAAATTATACATAGAAAATGAATAACATTGCTTCGCACGGGCTGTAAGTCGTACGTATGCACGAGCGGCAATATAATTTCTTAATGGGTGGAAGGGTAAGTAATTGGGTAATATATTAATTTTATATAATTAATATAATTTCATATTTATCACATTTATTGATTACAATTTCTTTATTACCTTCCATGTAAAGTGTAAGTGAAAAACAAGTCACATCACTTCGTGAGGTGATAGTCCTTCGTACATAAGAGTAATGTTATCATATTTTAAATGGAATTGAAATTGATAAGTTATATGTGGTATTATAATTAAATAATTATAATTATATCATAAATATTATATATATATATATATATATTAAATCAATCATTATACTATGAGAGGTGTTGATGGAAAATGAGTTACATCAGGTGGCAGTCTTTCGTACACACGATCAATTATTTCATTTCCCATTTGACGGAAGAGGATATGGATATAGGTTATTAAATTAAATTAATAACATATAATTTTATGTTAGACACTATAGTTATTATATTTTAAATTTTGTGATATAATTTAATTTTTTAAAAGAAGAAAGAAAAAGAAAGATCTTTATTAAGAAGATTACATTCTTTTGGAGAAACCTCCTTTAGATCTCCCCTTAAGGACACCAGGGTCGGTATTTTGGGAAAAACCTATATAATGTGGATATGTATTTTAGGGATATATTTTAGAAGGTTTTTTCAATCAAATTTCTTGAGATGTGTGCATAAGTGAGGGGAGGGAGTTCCTTTTTATAATTGAGGAGGTGTGAGATTTTTGTAAATACCCAAAACTATTTAACAATGGGAAGTCACTATCACCCCATGTTCCTTTAAAATTGATAAATAATAACTTTTATATAATTTAGGGTTTATAAATACATCCAAAACATAAAAATAAACATTATTTAAATATTTTATTCACATATACTTTAAGATTACTTACTTTTACTATTTTAGCTTTCACCACGATGACTAGTTTTTTAACCTAGTTAATTAATCTATTAATCATAAAATAAAGTGATGATTTTTAGATAATTTGAACCCAATTATTATAAATATTAAATAAAATTAATAAAATAAAAATTATATGTGTGTGTAAAATTAATTTTAGCACAAGCGCATGTAACTCGCAAAACCACGTTTTAACCTTAACCACGTTAATTAATTTACTATTGTTTTTAATAATTATTATGAAAAAAAATTAAGTTAAAATTATTATATAATATTAATTATTATTAATAATAATATGGAATCCATTATATAAAATTAAAATCATATATGTTTCAAAATGTAATTTAAAATGAACCCGTAAAATGTGTCGAAAACGGTTTTTCAAGAAATGCATTTTTCAGGCATAAGATGATCTTATATTAACTATATGACTAGTAATAAATATTATATGGATTTAAATTAATATATTTATATGTATAATATATTAATTTAATTTATATAATTGATCATTAAATATTATTTTAATTAATTAAAATGGATAGACATTATGCCGTTTTAAACAAAAACAGTTTTCTGAAAAATAAATAATTTTCTAAAAAATATCAATTTTGCCTATAAATGATATTATCTTTATTTATATAAAATTTATAGTTAAAAAATTATTAATTTAACATATTATAAATAACATATTATAATTAAAATTAGGAATTATTAAATTCTACATTTTCTATTATTAATAAAAGCTTATTTCTAAGAGAAAATTTCAAATTTTCATTATAGGCTTATTTTGACCAAGTAAGTTCAAAATTTATATTCATACTATAAGATTATAATTTTTGTTCAATTAAATATTAAAATGTTGATTTTATTTTATTCTTATAAAAATATAACGTTCACTTCATATAATTGAGGCTTGGGGTTGTGTGTATCGTAAGCTATCAAAGATATTAAATTTATTTAAAAGGAAATATATCCTAAAGTCTCAAGGTGTTACATTATTCCATAAAAAATCCATCCTTAAACTTTTCATGATAATTACGTAATAAAAAATGAGAGTGGATCTTCTTCATATGTTACTTCTTCCATTTTATGATTTCTTGAAAAAAACTTTACTAATCCAGTCATCTGATTCCTCAATACTTTCTCTATTGTATCAAAAATATTAATGTTTTATTCATAGTAATATAGATTAGGTTCCAATTTTATTTCATTAGAGTCGATTACATGTAATGGTTCTAGCATTCACTTCCTTAATAATGATATATGAAACATATCATGTACTTTAGAGAGGCTTTGTGTCATTTCCAGTCAGTAATCCACAACTCCAATCCATTCCAAAATTTCATAGGTTCTAACGTACCTAAGGCTTGGTTTTCCCTTCTTAACAAACCTTATAAAACCCTTCAATGGATATAATTTTAAGAAAACATGATCTCCCACTTAAAATTTTAATTTTTTCTTATGATTTTCTGCATAACTCGTTTTCCTACTTTTAGTTACATTAATATGATCTTGAGTAGTATTTACCTTTTTTCTCTATTCAAAAATATCTGGGCCTACAAATTTCCTTTCACCAACTTCAAACCAACAAGTTATATTTTGACATATATTTCCATATAATTCTTTATAAGGAACCTTTTGAATACTTGAATAGAAACTATTGTTATAAGAAAACTCTACCAAATAAAAATATTGATCTTGTATACCTTTAAAGTCAATTGATCATAACCTTAACATGTATTCCAATGTTTTAATAGTAATTCAAACAATTAAATAGTTTTATTATGGAGGTTTTTCTCAAATTAACATCAGTATCAAGATCCTTCTGAAGACTTTTTCAAAATTTTCATGAAAATCGAGGATCACAATCATAAACAATTGAAATAGGTTCAACATGAGGTCATAAAACTTCATTAATATTGATCTGTTCATGGTTCTCAAGAGGTAAATATTCTATTATATCTAATAAATATGTATATTTGGTGATAAAATAAAAATTAACCCATATTGCATCATTCCTTCTTGGAGTATTTGGTAATCTGGTAAAGAATTTGATAATAATTTTATAACATCATGTTACTATTTTCAAGTAATCATCTACCCTCTTTTTGAACATGTTTTTGTTTCATTCAATTTAAGGTTTCTTCAAATTAAGTTTTTGAAATTTTTGGAACTTTTTAGTTTGTGCATAGTTCACACATGGTTATCCCAAACCGTACACCCACCCAGAGTAAATTGTGCAAACCCAAAATGTGGGAGTTTTCATGGCTGGTTCATGGTTTGAAAATATGTGTGCCCACCTAGTAGAAACTGCACTCCCCATGATAAGGGCTCATGGTTAGGGTGCATGTTTTCTCTAACCATGCATCCCTGCTCAGCTAATCATGCGTATGAGAATTATTTATACTAGAAATTTATTTTGAAATCCTAAAACCCCCGGTTTAAGTTTCTGATGGGACCATTCTACCCTAACACAAATTATTATTTCTTGGAGGCTCCCTATAGGTGATTTTGGAACCTATAAACCTATTTTTATGTGAATATAAGCAATGAGAACTTCATTTGATCTCTCCCTAGTAAGAGTTCTTCTCCCATTATTTATCTTTTTCTATCTTCTTCTCTTCTTCTTAGTGTTTCTTAGATATCCATGATGTTGGAGGATATAATATATATTGTTTTAGATCTTGAATCTAGGTTTGATTCTAGGATATTTTTTACCAACATTCTTCAATGGAGTTTCTCATTGTGGGTGTTTCAAGACGTGATCTCTTTGTTTTGGTAGGTGGTTCTGTTTAAGATTTTCCAATTGATTTAGCCCTAAATTGTTTGATTTAAATTAAATTTCTTTCAATTTTTTTCTAAAAACCTAATTTTATGTAAATTGGGATTTGAATTTTTTTTGGCATGAAATCTATGGAAAACCCCAAATTCTAATGAATTGGGGTGTGATTGTGGAATTTTATTGAAAATTATGAAATTAAATAATGGAATTAAAAATGGAAATTGATTTTGGAAATTGATTTAAAAATTTTATTTGATAAAAATGGCTTAAATTATTTGTATAATAACCCATTAGTTTTATCCCAGAATAGGCATGATTTGATTAAAAATCCATGTATTGGTATTTTAAGAGAAATTGGAAATTGAAATGGAAAATGAGGAAATTTTATTTTGAAAAGTTTTGAAATAATTTTCCTATTATTGATTGTTGTTAGAGCACATTCATGGCTAGGTAATTACTGAGTTATTTGGGAAAACACTCTATTGATGATTTACAACTCTAAAAAACATATGCAGTTAGTCACATTCCCAATGGGATGGTTATGAATCCTCTCTGACTAATGTTTAATGGATGTGTGTACACATATTATCATGATAACCTATTCGAGTGTGTAAGGATCCCCTAACCTAGAATAATTGTACCTATTGGAATATGACCATGTTTCTCCTTTGTGATTATTTTAATATATATCCCATTCCTTCCAAATCCATTTTTTTGTATTTTTAAAACCCAATTTATGGCTAAGTGGTAACCTCACAGACAGTCCAATGCAAACCATACCAACTATGAAAATTACAAACATCAAAATGTAAAGCATGATTTTTTTAAATATGATTTTTGTATTTCCATGAATTGTTATTTAAAATTGAAATATTTATTTGGTTAATTAATGTGGAATCTTATTATCTAATCCATAGTGAGATTCTACTAGGATTTTATCTCACAACCAACTTGTGCCTTCCGACATTTTTAGATTTCTTCCTTCTAGGTTTGAGGAAGGGGAAGGAATCACTTGGATGTGGTAGTTCCTGTTGATCTTTGAGATCTGAGCTGATATTGTAAGATCTCGGGTTTTTCTTGAGATATAGATATTTTATTTTTGGGATAAATGTGGTTTAATTTCCTTTTTGGCTTAAACCCTAATCCAGGTCGTGGGCCAGTTGGGTTTTTTGGGTAAAGAAGGGGGAAAAGAGGTTGAGGGCTGGTTGCGGGCTAGGTACACATCGTGTACTTGAAGTACACGTTGTGTACTCCTAGTTCAAAACATGTAGTGGCAGTTCAGGACATGTATGGGTTTTTCTTTAGAAAAATAAAATCGGGAAGTATATGTCATGTGTTATAGGTACACGTTATGTACTTTCCCACCGGGTTTTTTAAAATTAGAGATAGTAGCCTCTTATTTTTTATGGAAAGAACACTTCTCTCTCGTTTTTGATATCCTAAATCCATCTAAAATTGTTTTTTAGATCTAGAATCTGTCCAGGCTCTGATTTGAGTGTGTTTTGTCTTGTTGGAACCACATCGGTATGATCGATTCCTTTTTAGTTGTTCTTGATTCTTCAAAACGACTACACTATTTTGATTTAGGCTCATATTCCCTAATATAATGTTCTTTGTTCATTATTCATATTTCTCCTAAACCAAGATGAATTAGAACTTTATACTGTATGAGTTTTCTATTAACAATTTGAGGTAGGTGGTTTATACTTTCTTTGGCCTTTTTTGTTCTTTTCGGGTGTTCGGCCTTTTCGCTGCCCATCGGACTCTCTGGCATGGCCTTGTTTTTTAGCGTACTAATCTTGGTATGCTTAGTCAGATCTAGTTAGGATAATTGTAGGTTATTTTTAGGTGCATTGTCACCCGTTTCTCGATTCAAGGTCATCCATGGGGTGCGCCTTCAAAAAACTTTCTTGTTTATACCTGTTTAAACCACCCAAGGGGTGTGTTTTGGTGATTTACTAGTTAAAGGAATCCATTTAGATACCTTAATGGTTTGAATTATACTCTTATAATATGTACTACCTCTTTTATTAGTGATATCTAGTTTTTCCATGCTTGTTTAATTTAACTGGGATTGTTAAATAGATAATATGGGTGGGTATACCTATATAATATGATTAATGGAATGTTAAATAGATTATATGGGAGGGTAGTCCTATATTATTTTTAATTGATAAGTGCATTTCATTAGTGGGTATAATCATGGCTTGTGAATATTGATTTGAGTGGGTGTACTCACATAGAATGAATTATTTAAATTAAATGATTTAAATTGAATGGTTGGATAGATGTCATGGAATGCTCTCTATGGATCTGGAACATGGTAGTGGATGCCTTGGGTTGACTCTTACCCTTGGGTATTGATTTCATGGGATGCATCGGGCCTTACTACTTTGTGGATATGGATTTCTTGGGATCACATAGGACATTCCATTTCCATGATCCTAGGACCCCAACCAGTGCCTAGACTAAGTTTCCACTAGGACTCCCATGGGACTCAATGTGGATGCCTTAGAATATCTCCTTTGATCCAGAACTTCATGTTATAGAATCATTACATGGATTACCTAGTATGTTACACCTTGGATCTATCCCTAGGGGTCTACTTTTCACTATATGGCATGGTTATGGGATTCTATTTTTCACTATACAGTGAGGTCGTGGGACTTTCATGACTTCTTTATACAGTGTGGTTGTGGATTATTTGATACAGATGGATATATGGTGTGGTTGTGTGGCTTGTTTACTTTGTTATAGCTTCCTTTTTAGGAGCTAAATCTTTTGTAGGTAACCTTTATGGGATATTTGGTTTTACTTATAATAGTATACTTATGCCAAGGGCATATTCACTTACTTTACTATTTTCATTACACTTTCTATAACTCTGTATATTATTGTTAGAACTATATAAACTTGAGTGGTTTCCTACTGGGATGTTTATATCTCATCCAATTTGTGCCTCCTCAAGGATCCAAACATATTACCTAGTTGTAGGTGATGGTAGGGGAAAGAGCCCTGGTACAGGTTGTTGATTGTGGCTCTAGAGTAGGGGAGAAGAGGACTAAGATGAGTCTTGCGATGCTACGGACACTTTTTAGTATTTTGTTCTCTTGGTACATCTATATTTTATTTTCTTTCCTTGTACTGTTTTGGCTTCTTTATAGAGACATGTATCATCTACATCATTTTGTATACGATATACTCCTATTTATTATTATGTATCCTTTCCTTTTCTTATTTTCAGTTGAATGTTGTTTATTTATCTTATGTTATTTATCGTATGTTTGAAATTCACTGTGATACTATGGTAATGATGGAAGAGTCTCCCCACTAACTCACCTAGGCCCTCGCTGCTAGTTATAAGCCTCTGGAATTTGGAGAGATTCACTTGAGGCCATGTGGCCAAATGGGCTTGGGGCACCATAGGATGGCATTAGGGTCCCGGACATTACAAATTGGTATCAGAGGTATTTTATTGGTTTTACTTACTATTTTGAGACAATAGATAGGGATATGATGGAAATATAGTTTAGTAATAAACTATTCCAAGGATTATCTACCCTATGTATAGGGAAAGGCTAAATTGCCTCAAAATAATTTCTATTTTTCTGGATTTTGACGATTACATTTACTATGATTTCAACATTGGATGATGCACTTGATTTATGCTATTACTATTGATGCAGTTGTGGGTTCTATTTCTGTTACAACACGATGAGATGAGGGTATTTTATTTCATGAATCATATAGATACTTGTTAGAACCACATGACATGAATTATGCCATGCCATCTAGGATGCATTAGATATTTCATGTTTTTGTGATAGTGTATGGCATAGTTGCACCTACTATTGTGTTAGTTATGGTACAGTGGATAAAAAATTGATGTCATCTTTCAGTCCATAATAAGTATGGACCCTTATGAATTTGGAAATGATTCACCAATGGAATGAAAATGATAAATAAACTTCATATATGTATGGTTTGAATGGGAACCAAGTTTGGGTTTGTGATGTGTTATTGGCCCTCATGGATTCGAAATTGGAAACCCTTGGTGGAATTTCTTGGATAACTAAATGTGAAATGGAAAATGGAACATATGTATAGTGACTTGACTTAGACCTGGATTTTTGAGTGGGCAAGAGGCATAGTTTTTAGTGGTTCAATGGTTGTTCCTTTTACAATCCTTGCTTTAAGAGTAGGATGTGAGTTTTACTTGGTTTCTATGAGTTTTTTGACCTATCCTATGCTTTGAGTTGTGTGATTTGATGTTTTTCCCTTATAAGGCGTGTGTTTGGAATTTTAGATACATGCCACCTTAACAACCTCCAATGGTATGCTGCAAGGGAGGTGATGACCATACTTCAGGGATGGTGGGACACGGACTACTATTTGATCCTCCTTTAGTTACAGTTATGACACCAGGAGCTATTCCAGACACAGGTGTTGATACACAATTCTGTAATGGGTTTCTTCGTTATATGCAGACATTACAGGGAGCACTACAGCTATCCTTAAAAATAGATGAGCTGACACTGGGGGTTCCAGCAGCAGCATATTCCCATGTTTTTGGGGGATGGTGGACCACAGGTTGCAGAGTTGTGGATTGATACCATGTTAGAGATTTTTGAGCATTTGGAGATGCCTCTATAGTGGAGGGTCAAGCTCGCAACTTATATGCTACCTAGAGTGGGAAAGCGTTGGTATGAAGTTTTGAACCAGGATGATAGGCTATGGAATATTGGTTGGGATGAATTCCAAACCCTCTTCTTTGACTAATTTTACCCTGTAAATCTACGTGAAGAGTGGGATAGTGAGTTCATGCATCTAGAGTAGGGTGCAATAACGGTTATGGAATATTCATCACACTTTACAGAGCTAAAATGTTTTGCACTAATATATCTTACTTATGAGTTTTTGAGGGTGAGACACATCAAGGAAGGTCTCATACATGCTATCAAATATTTTGTCAATGTGTTCAAGTTGGATTCTATAACTAAATTGTGAATCATGCGCTGATCACATAGTAGAACCTGAGGGAAGCTGGGGGTAATAATAGGGGAGTGCTATTTCTCACCCTAGTGGATCTACATATTTAGGTAGGAATCACTGTTTCAAGGATTTCCATGAGTTTAGTGCTAGTCAGGTTGCATGCATCTTGGTGTATTTCCATCAATGTGGTAGGTAAGTCTACATGAAGAATAAGTGTGACTGTGACCCAATTGAGTTCTAATCTTGTGAAAGGATGGGGTACATGAAGCGGTTTTGTAGGAACATCCCTCCAGCTGTGAGTGGTAGGGGGTCAGATCCAACATCGAGTTCAGCAGAAGGTTATTCAACTCCGCATTAGGCTAGGAGCTGGGTAGATCAGGTTGGTCAAGTAAGGGTAGTGGTGGTCGTGGTCATGGTAGCTAGACACCAAGTTCTCAATGACAACATGGTGGATCAGCTCAAGGTATCCAGGCAGTTTCACAGGATCACGGTATAGGCCAAGCTTATGTTGTGCAATATACCCAACAAGAGAAGGATCTTGGACCGTCTATAGTGAGGGATACAATCTTAGTAGCTTCTACTATTGTATCTACTATTTTCCATATATTTGCATCACATGGTTTTATATCTACATGGTTGATTAAAATATTTAGGCTTGTGATTTTGCTTTATGATGGTGTTTTGAAACTATACACACTATTGGGAGTCATAAAAGGTGATGTGAACTAGTTTATGGAGTGTACCCTTGAGGTTGTAGGGTTTCACTTCATCTAGGATCTTTATTTCCTCGAGATGATAGGGTTTGACAACATTATCATGATGGAATGGCTCGTGGTTTATCGAGATTGCGTTGATTTTTATTGTCTTGGGGTGACTTTCACATCACCATAGGGTGAATTTTTTATTCATAAGGGTGAATGGGATGTCCATTCAATCCGAACCAGACTCGAGCATCATGGGATGTATGGGATGATAGGCCAAATTGCTAGTTTGTTTCTAGATGATTAGGAGTGAGTCATACTAACTTCCCTCCAGTGGTAGAGTGCGTTAGGGACATCTTTCCTAATGACTTTTCTAGGTTACCTCCTAAGAGAGAGGTGGAGTTCTCCATAGATCTAGTGTCAGGAGCTATGCTAGTATACATTCCTCCTTACAAGATGTCAACGATAGAGATACAAGAGGTCAAGAGGTAGCTAAAGGATTTGAAGTAGAAGGTTTTTATTCAACACAGTACTTCTCTATGGGGTTCACCGGTCCTTTTTGCGAAAAAGGTAGATAGAAATATTAGGATATGCGTGGATTATCAAAAACTAAACTAGGTGATAGTTAAAAACTGATATCCCTTACCACGTATAGATGATTTTTTTATCAGCTTCGAGGATCTCAAGTTTTCTTGAAGATCAACATGATGCCAATATATCACCAGGTGTGTGTTCGACTTACAAACATACCTCATATAGCCTTTTTTAGAATGTATGGGTGATATAAGTATCTGGTTATGCCATTCGTTCTCACAAATCTGCTAGAAGTTTTCATGGCGCTGATGAACTGAGTATTCCATCCTTACTTGGATTCTTTTGTAGTGGTTTTCATGGTTGACATCTTGGTGTATTCTCACAATCGACATGACCATGAAATCCATCTTGAGATCATTTTGAATACACTAATAGAGCATAAGTTATATTCTAATCTCACAAAGTTTCACTACTGGATGGATCAGATTCACTTCCTAGGTCACATTATCATAGAGATAGGAGTTTCAGTGGACCCAAAGAAGGTGAGAGCAGTAGTTTCTTGGGAATATCCCAAGAAATTTTTTGATGTATACAGTTTCTTGGGGATAGTTGGTTACTATAGTCTTACGCTTATCAGAACTGTTGACAGTCTTGTCTAAGAAGAGTGTGGAGTTTTTGTGGTCAAAATCTTGTGAGATAGCCTTTTAGGTGCTAAAAGGGAGGCTGACATCAGCACCAGTCCTAATACTGCTAGAATAGGGAAAGAGCTACACAGTGTACTATGATGCTTCAGGTATTGGGATGTGGATAGTGCTAAAGCAGGTAGATCGAGTTGTGATGTATGAGTTTCAGTAGTTGAGGCCTCACGAGTGGAATTACCCTACACACGATCTAGAGTTAGCTGTAGTTGTTCATGCATTATGTTGTTGGAGGCACTATTTACTAGGAGAGCGTTTTTGGGTGTACACAGACCCCAAAAGCCTCAAGTATATCTTTACGTAGCGTGATCTGAATCTGAGGAAATGGATATGGGTTGAGTACCTACATTATTTCAATTTATAGATTTCTTATATGCCTGGTAAAGGCAATGAAGTGGATGATGCGCTAAGAAGGAGGACTCAGATACAGGAAGGGCAGAAGGCTAGTAGTGAGTGGCAGCTTATGGAATTGTTCTTTGAGATACATTTGGAGGTGCACGATAGACAGGGGAATACTTATTTATCATCCTTATTTGTAACCTCTACCCTGGTGGAAAGATTTTGGATAAGGAAGCTATCAGATTTAGAAGGCCTAGTTCTATGGGAGGGTGTGGCAGGTGAGGATCCTCCTCCTGGTTGGACAATAAGTGATGATGAGATCCTATGTATCCATATATGTTTTTGAGTTCCAGTGGATATATGTGAGGATATGATGTGGGAGTTTCATGATTCATCTTGGGCAGTGCATCTCGAGGTCACTAAGATGTACCGTGACTTGTGACGTCATTACTGGTCACCAGGAATGAAGAATTAGGTGGCTAGTTTTGTTACAAGGTGTTACACCTATCAGAAGGTGAAGGCATAACATCAGTGACCAGCTGAGGTTTTACAACATTTACCTATTCCAAAGTGGAAATGGGATGATGTCACGATGGATTTCATGACTGTTTTACCAAGGTTGACTCAAGGTAACGATGTTGTGTGGATTTGTTTTGACAACATTACGAAGGTTGCTCATTTCTTGCTAATCAATGAGACCTTCAGTGTTGATGATCTCATAAGGTTGTAAATCTAAGAGTTAGTACGACTACATGGGGTCCCTAATACTATCATTTTGGATAGGTATCCCACTTTACGTCTCGATTCTGGCTAATTTTTCATAGGGTTTTGGGTTCACAGGTGCATCTAAGCATAGCATAACACCCTCAGACTGATGGCTAGTCGGAGAGTATGATACAAGTACTTGAGGACATGCTGTGAGAATGCATCCTAGATTTTGGGGGCTCTAGGGAGAGGCATATTCCCCTAGTTGAGTTTTACTACAGTAATAGTTATCAAATAACAATATAGATGGAACCTTATGAGGCTTTATATGGTTGGCCATATCATTCCCCCATGTGTTACTTATAGGTAGGTGAGGAAGCTTTACTAGGATTATGTCTCATATAGGAAACTTATGACCATATCCATTTGATTTAGGATTTGATGGCTACTTCATAGTCTCTTTATAAATCATACACTGATCACTGTAGATGACCTATAGAGTTTGAGGTTGTGGATTTGGTTTTCTTACATGTTTCGTCGAGGTTGGGACATAGGCAGATTAGGAGAGAGGGTAAAATTTCACCGAGATATGTCAGGTTGTTGGAGATTCTAAAGAGATTTGGGTTTTTTTGCCTATCGGTTACAGTTACCTCATAGGTATTATTCCATACATGATGTCTTCCATGTACCTCAGTTGTGCCACTATCACTCAGACCCCTCTCATGTTTTTTTATTCCGAGGAGTTTGAGATTTAGGTTGATGCATCTTTTGAGAAGAATCTAATTCATATCATTGATAAGAGCGTAAAGGTTCTATGATGCATGTTAGTTCCTCTAGTATGGGTTTTATGGTAGCATGACTTTTTATAGGATGAGACATGGGAGAGGGAGTCCAACATAGGTGCTCAATGGCTAGAGTTGTTCTTATACGAACCTTGACCACCTTTTAGAGAGAAATTTGGGTATGAATTACTATAAAGGGGGGAGATTGTAAGATCCTAGGTTTTTCTTAAGGTATGGATCTTTTATTTCAGATTAAATGTGGTTTAATTTCATTTTTAGCTTAGACCCTAAGCTGGTTCATGCACCAGTTGAGTTTTTTTAGAAAAGAAGGGGGGGAAAGAGGTTGAAGGTTGGCTGCAGTCCAGGTACACATTGTGTACTAGAATTACACATCGTGTAATCCCAGTTCACAATGTGTAGTGGTAGTTCACGACCTGTATGGTTTTTTCTTCAGAAAAATAAAATTGAGAAGTACACATTGTGTACTAGAGGTACACGTCGTGTACTTTTCCACCATGTTTTTTAAAAATAGAGGCAGTAGCCTCTTATTTTTTATGGATATAACACTTTTCTCTCGTTTTTGAGAGCATAAATCCATCTAAAATAGTGTTTCAAATCTAGAAGTCATTTAGACTCCAATTCAATCATTTTTTGTCTCGTTGGAATTGAATCGGTATGTACTCTATTCCCTTTTAGTCGTTCTTTATTTTTCAGAACAACTATTGTGTTATTTGGATTTAGGATCATATGCCCTAATATCTTGTTCTTCATCCATTATTCATATTTCTACTAAACCAGGACGAATCGGGAGTTGATATTGGATGATCTATAAACTTCCAAGACGAGGTAGGTGGTTTATACTTTCTTTCATCTTTTTTAGTGATTTTTAGGTGTTCATCCTTCTCACCACCCACCAAACTCTCTGGTGTGGCCCCATTTTTGATCATTCTACTCTTGATAGGCTTAGTCGAACCTAGTAAGGATGATCATAGATTTTTTTTGGTGCATTGGAACTCATTTCTCGATTCAAGGTCACTCATGGGGTTCGCATTTAGGAAATGCCTTGTTTATACCTGTTTAAGACACCCAAGGGGTGTGTGCTTGTGCTTTTCTAGTTAGAGGAAACCCTTTAGATACCTGAATGGTTTTAATTATCTTCTTAGGATATGTATATCCTCTTTTCTTAGAGATATCTGGTCATTCCATGCTTGTTTAATTTAACTTGTATTTTTAAATGGATAATAGGGTGGTTATACCTATATAAAATTATTAATGTCGTGTTAAATGGATTATATGGGAGGGTATTCCCATATTATTTGTAATTGATAATAGGATTGAATGAGTGGGTATACTCATGGCTTTTTCATGTTGAATTGAGTGGGTGTACTCACTTATAATGAATGATTTAAATTGAATTATTTAAATTGAATGGTTTCATTGATTCCATGGACTGCTCTCCATGGATCTAGAATGCAGTTGTGGACACCTTGTGTTGACTCTGCCCCTTGTGACTTGATTCTATGGAATTCCTTAGGCCCTGATAACATGTGGATCCATTTTTCTTGGGCTCATGTAGGACATTCCATTAATATGCTCTTAGGACCCCAACCAGTGCCTAGAATGAGTTTCCACTGGGGCACCCATGGGACTTAATGTGGATTCCTTGGATGAGCTCCTTGGATTTGGCCCTTTGTGGTCTAGAATCATTACATGGATTCCCTGGTATGTGACACCTTGGATTCGGCCCTTGGGGTCTACTTTTCACTATACAGCATGGTCGTGGGATTCTACTTTTCACTATATAGTGAGGCTGTGGTATTTTCTTGACTTATTTATGCAGCATATAAATGGGTTATTTGATACAGATGGATGTACGATGTTTCTATGTGACCTGTTTACTTTTTTATAGTTTCCTTGTTAAGAGATGACTCTTTTTAAGGCATTCTTGAGGGGTTGTTCAGTTTTACTTATAACAGTAGACTTATGCCATTGGCATACGCACTTACTTTATTTTTTTCCTTACACTTTCTAGAACTATGTATATTGATGTTAGAACTGTATAGACCTGTGAGGTTACATACTAGTATGTTTATCTCACACCCTATTTGGTCATCCTTGGGGACCCAAATAGATTGCATGGTTGTATGTGATGATAGGGGAAAGTACCCGGGTACAGGTTGTTGACAGTGGCTTTGGAGTAGGGGAGAAGAGGACCAAGCTAAGTCTTGTGATTCTATGGAGGATTTTTAGTCTTCTGTTATTTTGGGAAATTTTTATTATATTGTATTTCCATGTACTATTTTGGCTGCTTTCTAGATACATGTATCATCTGTATTATTTTGTATATGAGATACTCTTGGTTATTGGTATATATCCTTGTCTTGTGTTGTTTTCATTTTACTACTGTTTATTTCTCGTCCTCTATTTATAATATGTTTGAATTATTCTATGATACTATGGTAATGAGTTCATAGTCTCCCCACTAACTCACCTAGGCCCTCACTAATAGTTGGCAGCCTTTGGTGTTTGGGGATATGTGCTTGAGGCCATGTGTCCAACCGGGATCGGGGCACCATAGGGTGGCATCTGGGTATGGGAACTTATAGCTATGTTAATTAGGAAAGTCACCTACACTTACACCCATTTAGCCACCAGTTGTGGAACCTCAAAGGGAAGACTTTAGGATTCATGCTCAGGAGTTCCTTCACCAAAATCCACCAGCATTCCAAGGATCTAATGATACTCAACTGGCTGAGGATTGGTTGATAAATATCAAGATCTATTTGAGTTCTTAGATATTTCAGATAAAATCAAGGTGAAATGTTCCACCTTCAAGCTAGAGGGACCTATCAGGATATGGTGGGACAATATAGTTATGGAGAAGAAGCATAAATTCTTAGAGTGGAAAGAATTTAAATTACCTTTCACCGACTAGTTCTATCTAGAGTTGATGGTGTTGGATAAGTCTATTTAGTTTTTCAAACTAGAGCAGGATAAAAGGACTGTGAAAGAATATGAAAATCATTTTACTAAACTTGTGTAGTTTTCACCTAAGATTGTATTGAATGATAAGATGAAGACTCAAATGTTAATGATGGGACTTCGAAATAATATTCTTTCACATATTTTCTTGTATAAGATTCCTTCTTATGTTGATGTTCTGGATAGAGCATTGATACTTAAAGTAGACCTAGTTGGTAAGTCAAGGTTGATGAGAATTAATTTTTCTCCTAATTCTAGTTCTATAAGTTCTCGTAAAGTAAAGAGAAAGTTTGATGATTTTCATGGCGGTTCTTCATATCTGGGTTTTTCTAGACCACCTACAGTGTCTATAAGAGGCCCTTTTATTTTTTACTAATGTAGAAAACATGGGCACTCGAAATGTTTTTTCACTAAGGAACCCAAAATATATTATTCATACATATTCTCAGATCACTTACATAATTTCTACAACATCTATTCGATGGGTATCCTTTACAACAACCGATGGGGTGTTCCGTGTCTTTTAAAGAGAATGGGACATGAGGTTGAGTATATATATAACTTCTTATCTAGATTTAGGGGAAGTAGTATCTATGTTTTACTTTAATCTAGACAAAGGATCTTTGAACGATGATCTTCCTCCAATTTTCATTGAGTTTCTTGACATTTTCCCTTCTGACTTATTTGGTTTGCCACCAGTAAGGGTGGTAGATTTTTCTATCGATTTAGTTCCTATTACTCAATAAATATCTAATCCTTCTTACTGCATGGAACCATATGAAATGAAAGAGTTGAAGACTCGGTTGTACAATATTCTAGATAAAGGATTTATATTCCTGAGTGTGTCACCTTGGGCGGCGCACATTCTCTTTACTATGAAATATGATGGGTCACTTCACCTTTGTGTGGATTATTGAAAACTCAATAGAGTCATGGTAAAGAGAAAATATCTATTTCTATATATTTATGACCTATTTGACAAATTGAAATGGGTGAAGTGGTTCTCAATTATCGATCTTTGATATGGTTATCATCAGTTGAGAATAAAATAATCCGACATTCAAAAAACTATTTTTTGATATGTTATTGGTTGTCTTTATGGATCTGATGAACATAATTTTCCATGAGTATCTTGATATGTTATTGGTTTTCTTTGTGGATGAAATACTTATTTATTCTATGTTTTAAGAGGTTCATGTGCGTCATATGAGAGTAGTTATAGAATTTTTGATAAATCATTGACTTTATTTCAATATATCGAACTGTGATTTCTAGATTCAGGAAGTGAAGTTCATGGGGAACGTGGTGTCATAACATGGTATCTCAATTGATCTTGGGAAGTTAAAATCTATTTCGACATGGGAATAACCAAAAAAAAATTCAATATTTGGAGATTATTGGGTTTATCTGGATATTATTGACAGTTTTTAAAGGACTTATCAAATTTTACTTCTCTGATGACTTCTCAAACTCGAAAGGGATTAAAGTTTTCTTGTGATGAGAAATGTCAGAATTATCTTGATGTTTTGAAATTACTTTTGACTACTATACTAGTGTTGAATCTTAAAATAGTTGGGTAGGGATATTTGGTCTTCTATGATGCATCATTTTCAGGTTTGTTATGTGTTCTTATTAATGGTAATCAGGTTTTCTTCTATGGATATTGACAGCTTAGGACACATGTGAATAATTATCTGACTAACGGCCTTGAACTCACAGTTGTGATTCATGCACTTAAGAGTTGGTGTCATTACCTTTAGGAGAAAGGTTTATGTGTATTCCAACCATAAGAGATTAAGTTATATCTTCTCTCAAAAATATTTGAACCTCACCTAGAGGAATTGGGTGGAGACAATACTTTGATTTTGACATCACCTATACCTTGAGGAAATGTAATGTCATCATAGATTCTCTGAGTAAGAAATTTCCAACCTAGGTCATGAAAGAATCATTGAAGGAGTAAAACTTGGTGGATCTTTTTTCATAGTTTCATATTAGAGTCTAGGAATCTGGGGATGAGGTTTCCTTGGACAATGTTCAGTTGACTTACTCTCTTATCAAGATGATTCTTTAGTAACAGAAGCTCGATGATGGTTTCCATAGAATTAGGGATTCTCTTTATGGTGGGGTGATTGTATTTGAGTGGTTGTTCTCTATGTAGTTTATTCTATGTTTCTATAACCGATACATTGTACCTTTTCCTATAAGAAAATATATTATGGGTGATTTACATAATTCCCAGTGGGAAGTGAACCCAGGATCCATGAAGATGTTTTATGACATGTGGCAATGTTTATTGAAGCCACGTATAAGACAAGGAATTGATAATTTTGTCTCTTATTGTTATACATTTCATCAGGTTAATGCTAAGAAACAAATACCTTTGGGTTTCCTTCATCCACTTCAAGTTACAACTAAGAAGTGGGATAATATCTCTATGGAGTTTATTGTTGGGTTTCTATGTACTTCAAAAAATAAGAATGTGATATGGTTTGTGATTGATAAGATAACTAAATCATCTCACATTATACCCATTCTTGATTCAACCAAAGTTGATGAGTTGGAAAATATCTATGTGAAAGAGATTGTTTGTCTTCATGGAGTTCCATCTTCTATAGTATTTGATAGAGATCTCTGTTTTACTTCTCCCTTTTGGAGGGGCCTTTAGGAGGCACTGGGATATCAGGTTTGTTTGAGTGCAATATACCATATTTAGTCAGATGGCAGGACAAAAAGAGCAATACAGATTCTTGAGGATATGATTTTTGGTTGCGTCCTTGGCTTTGGTGGAGCTTGGGATGACTATTGGGGGCTAGTTGAGTTTTATTATAATAATAGTTACCAGTATGTGATCATAATGGCTCCTTTTGATTCCTTGTATGTTCGACCTTTTGAATCTCTGTTGTGTTGGTCGGAGATTAGTGAAAGTTTATTGGTTAGACCAATCTTGGTTAAAGAGAGTAAAGAAAAGATTCAATTTATTTTTTAGAGAATGTTGATGAAATATATCCACTATAAATCTTACATTGATCATCATCACAAACCTTTGTAATTTTCAGTTGGTGATCAGGTGTTCATGAAATTTTTACCTCAGTTGGGCCATTGACAGCTTAAGAGGCAAGGGAATATTTCTCCTTGTTTTTTGGGACCTTTTGAGTTTGTTTAGAATTTTGGGAAATTTTCTTACCATTTAGAACTTCTTCCATAGTTGATGTTGATAAATAATTTGTTCAATATATCAAAACTCCAAAAGTATCTTTCTGATCCATCTCATGTTCTAAGATGGAGTGATATTGATGTTGAACCTAATTTATCTATGACTGAGAATCTAGTACGGATAGTTCATTCTGAAACCATGGTACTTTATGGTAGGGATATACCTTTGGTTATAGTTCTATGGCAGCATGGTTGTGATACTCATGATACATGGTAGAGGAAAGCACTGATGAGAAATCAGTGGCCTTATCTTTTTTATAAGGAAGCTTCTTAACAGGTATTCTGGGGATAGAAAGTTTCTATGGTGGGGAGGTAGTAACATCTTATTATTGTTTTATAGTACTAATCAGCCCTCTTTTTGAACATGTTTTAGTTGGGTTTCATTTAAGAGTGCTTCGAGTGATGTTTTGGAAATTTTTGGAACTTTATGGGCTATTCACGGTTGGTTCATAGTTTTCCCAAACCATGCACTGACCTAGGGTAAACTGTGAAAACCCAAATAGATATGGTTCTCATGGATGGTGCATAGTTTGAAAAACCATGTTCCCACCTAGTAGAAACCATTCACCCCACCAGAAAAATGGATGAAATTTTTTTGATAAGAACCCATTAGTTTCATCCCAAAAAAAGGCATGATTTGATTAAAAACACATGTATTGGTTTTTAAAGAGAAATTTATATATTGAAATATAAAATGTTGAAATTTTATTTTTAATAGTTTTGAAATAATTTTCTATTTATTGGTTATTTTTAAAGCATGTGAAATTCTAGGTATTTAGTGAGTTATTTGGGATAAAACTCCATTGATGATTTAAAACTCTAACAAAACATATGCAGCAAGTCACATCCTTGATGTGATGGTCATGATTCCCCTTTAACCAATTTCTAAGGGACATGTATACACATATTACAATGATCACCTATTCGACTGTGTGAGGATCCCTTAACCTATAACTATTGTACTGCTTGGAAGATGACCATGTTTCTTCTTTGTGATTATTTTGATATATATGTCATTTTTTATAAAATTTATTTACACATTCCTTATGAATTTATACAAATTTTTTTATATAAAATGTTTATTATTCCATTGTTTGATATATTTCCATCAATTGATATATAAATCATGATTTTCTTTAAATATGATTTTTTATTACCATGACTGGTTATTTAAAATTGAAATATTTATTTGGTTAATTAATGTGGAATCTTATTATGGAATACTTGGTGAGATCCTATTGGTCTTTTAGTTTACACCCTATATGTACCTTGAGGCATTCGTATATTTCCTCCTTCTTGGTTCAAGAAAGGGGAAAGAAACACTTATAATAGGTAGTTGTTTTTGGTATTTGTCATTTGATATGTTGTATCTATTGGAACTTAGGTTGTTTATCCTATTTTATAATACTTTTTGGTTGTACTTTGGGTTTTTTTACTTGTTTGAATTATGGTTAGTTATCCCTATGGAGTTTTCTTTTGATAATACTGACTTGTTTCTATTTATTCTGCTATTTATGTGGAAAAAATGTTCCCACCTTTACCTTGTATGATGTCAGGTGCTAGTCGCTAACCTGTGAGGATCAGTAATGCCTATCGGTCCATGTCAGGATTGGATTGGGTGTCAGGGTACTAAGGTATCTGGGTTAGTTTGTGAAAATTTTCATCCCATTTATATATAGGAATAGGAAGAGGTTCATGACTCCTCTAAGATTTTATCTCTCAGCCTTGACCCATTGAAAAAACAAGAATCTTGATACATAATCATAAATTTCCCCCTTCATGTTATCCTCCCAAAAAAATGTTCCCTCAAATCCTAATAGATCTTTGTGCTACCATGGTGTATAGAGAAATTCAAACTATGATCATCATCTAATAATTACCTCTTCATATCAGGTATGGAACACATAGTTGCTTTAGAAATTTCATAATTCCATATTCATAAATGAAATTTTCCAATTTTCCTTCATTCATGGATTTAATTTTCTTTTGAAATTTCTCATTATCATATTGAGAAATTTTTATCTTTTCTAATAAATACAGTTTTACAATCATTTGAAAAAATTATTGGTGTATCCCCTTCATTAATAATCCTCATATCTAACTTTACTATATCCATGAATAGAGTATCCCTCTCAATTCTCATTTTATTCAGGGATCCGTGATCTTTCCTACTCAATTAATCTTCTACCTTATTTGTATTCCTTGTGTGGTAGTGTATTGAGAAATAATAATCATTGAGTAGCTTGAGTCATCGCTTTTTCCTCATATTAAGATACTTTTGTGAAAATATATATTTTATGATCTTATTTTCTATTTATATCTTGCATATTTCACTATAGAGATAATGTCTCCATATCTTCAATGAAAATATTATATCTTTCAACATAATATCATGGGTTGGATAGTTTTTTTCAGGATTATTTAACAGACTTAATGCATATGAAATAAATTTATCATTTTTCATAAGGAAACATCCTAGTTTTTTCTTCAATGCATCACTATATATCAAAAACATATCATTTTTTCATGTTATAGTAAAAATAAAATAAATTACCAATCTTCTCTTCAATTATTCAAAACATTCTTCATATTTCTTTATCCATACAAATTTATCTCATTTATGTGTAATCATGGTTAATGGGTTAGACGATTGGGAAAAAATTCGAACAAATTTCCAATAGTAACATGTCAACCAATAAAACTATGTTCATTGGTTATGTTCATTGGGGTAGGCAATTACTATACTATCATTGTATTCACATGATCAACTGAGATACCATCTTTAAAGATAATATGTCCAAGAAAATAAACTTCTTGAAGCTATAAATCACACTTATGAAATTTCCCATATAAAAATTTTCTTCTAAGAGACTCAATAATGATTCGCAAGTGATTCTCATGGTCCATGTTTCTTTTATAATACACCAATGTATCATAAATGAGTACCAAAAAAAATCATCAATATATTACTTGAATAATTTTTTCATTGGGTCCATAAAAATAGAGCTTACATTAGTCAATACAAATTGAATTACTATAAACATGTAATGTTCATACCTCATTCAAAATTTTGTCTTTGAAATGTTTTCCTTATTTATTCATAATTTATGATACCCATAACAAAGTTCGATCTTTGAAAAATATTGATCTCCATGAAGTTTATCGAATAAGTCATCAATGTGAGGAATAGGATACTTTATCTTTATAGTAATAGAACTGATTTCCCAATAACATCATTGATCCATATTTCTTCTTAATGAAGAAAATAGGGGCTCCTCGGGATAAAACACTAGGGAGAATAAATACTTATTCACACAACTCCTTTAGATATTTCTTTAACTCTACTAATTCCACTGTGGTCATTCTATAAAGATTATTTGATATAGGTCTTACATTATGGATTAAATCAATGGAAAACTTGACTTCATACTCTGGTGGATGTACATGTAATTCCTAGTGAAATGCATCAATGTATTCCTACATAATAGGTACATCCTCAATTTTAAGATTACATTTTCTATCCCTAGATTATGTCTTCTCTTCTTCCACAAGAATCTCATTTATTAGTGATACTGGGGGTGGTTTTAGACATGTCTTAAATTATTATGTATCTACTTTAAAGATAATGAATTCTACAAATTCCTCACAAATCATAATTTTATTCTTATTACAATGATGTTATGAATCATATTTTGAAAGTAATTTCATACCAATTATTATATCAAAGTAAACCATATGTATGAAAATAAATTCTAAAAATAAAGAATTTTTATGTGTCAAAATAGGAACTTCTTGAAAAAACCTTATTATAGTGATACTTATGCTATGAGTTTTGACTGATAACTCCCTTATTAAGGTTCTAGGGAAATATTTAATTTTATTGGAAAATATGAAATATATAAAAGAGTGAGAGGATATAGAATCAAATAGAGTGTTATAAATTTAAGGCTATGATTAAGGTATCTTAAATCATGTCACTAGGTACTTCTACCTCAGTTTTAGTAATCACATAATCTTGTTAATCTTTCCATATCCCCTTATATGGTACGTTCCCATGATGATTGTGACATTGGTTTGAATAATTACTCATTTATTTATAGTTGATGGATTGGATAGTAGTATTTTATTTCGTCACTTTTCATTATTTTTCCTGATGAACCTTATCTCCACACTTATTACAAACTCTTGTTCTATTAAATAATTTCCTAGGATTATTATTTCCATAGTTTTCATGAGATAAAAATTGATTAGTTCTCTAATTATTCTTTGATTCATTCACTTTTTCTGGGTGCTCATTTTACCTCTTATTTTCCTAATTTCCCTTGAACAAATAGGATATAGAAAATTCCTTCACTTTTTTGATGTCACGTAAAACTATTTAATTATATGAAAAAATTGTTTATGATATTGGTTCCCTTTAGATACTTGTATAAGTACTTTGAAGAAATGATAAATGTTATATTATGTATTGTGTATGTAACTAGTAAAATACTTGGCTAGTCCTATAAAGGTATCCTCATACTCTGTAACATTTATTCTTCCTTTTTATTTAATCTAAGGAACTTTCTATTCATTTTAATTAGTTTATCATGAGGGAAATATTTATCAAAGAATCTGTCCTTTAATGGTCTCTATTACATCTGTTCTATTTATTCTTTATCCCTAGTATTCTAGAGAAATGACTAACATTGACCATTATCACCCTTGAGATAGTATACTTCTATTATAAAATTTTCCTTTTCATCGCATCTCAAGGCTTAAAATATCTTTTTAAGGGACTTAATCCATTTCTCAGTAACCACGGGATTAGTAGTACCACTAAATGATGGGGGATTCTATCACATGAAGTGATCCAACATTGAATAATAACGTGGTGGAACAATAGGTTACTCCATTTGGGAAAGGTTATTTTTAATAATCTAATTAATTTATCCTAATATAGTCAATATCTTCTCAAATACAATACCAATTTTATTGGATTTCTCAATGGGGTAATCTCTACATTGTCCATGAGTATTGATACTCTTCTTTCTTCTAGGAACCATTTCTAAAAAATGGAATATAATAGATTAGCTCATAAAATTATAAATTTTAAATCATAATAAATAATTATAAATTTGATCTAACACTTAACATAAATTGAAAATTTATGTATTGTTAATATCATAATCATAACCATGGTCTCTTTGGGAATAATATCATACCTTTTATGATGGTTCATAAGGAAAATGTGAATTAATTAAATCATATAACTTGGGAGTGTGAAACCAGGTTCATAGTAAGGGTCATTGTTGTGTAATAGGTAACAATCAAGTCAATCATAAAGTTATTTTTTCAGAATTATTTCCCCTAGGTACATATATGTCAGAACCACATCCACTTGTAGTATCCATATAGAGATTTATTTCTAGGTAACCCACATAATATATTCCTTACTAAAACTTTCATGATATTTTCCTAAAATTAGATATATACTCAAATTATATTATAGGGTTATGTTCCCTAATCTATTTTTTACCAAATCTAGTTCTCAAGGTTTCTACTAAACTCACTCTAATGCCAATTATAACGACCCCGACCCCAATAACCTGGAGGTAGTGTCTCCTTTATTACATTGGCACTAGATACAAGTGATCGCATCTCAAAGGACCAAATAGTTTAGTTGTCTTGAAGGACCAAATACATACATTATACCCATTTCACATTGTCATTAAGACATATAAAATAATAAAAGAAAATTTTTGGTATTCTTGAAACTCATTCAAAGAAATATTCTTTATATCCTAATGGAAGGAAACAAAATAAAGATGAGATCAAATGCTCAGTAAGGCTTACATACAGTGGAAGTTATCATGAGTAAATAAATTATAATCAAATTTGAAAGGTGAATATTAGAAAAATCATACCATTTAATCAATAACTTGGGAATGAAATATGGAATAATCAATTTAATTAGGTAAATAACTAAACACATGTGTCATTTAATCAATAAACTGATAATGAAATGAATCTAGAGATAATATCAATGTAAAAATATCAAGGATGATAATAATAAATTAATTACAAATGAAGAAAATTATTAATTATTGTAAATCACGATCTTAGGAATCATGATACCTCTACTGTCAAGGCCTTTCACATGATAGTTTAAAACTACAGGTAAAAAGCCATTTAATTTGGCTTATAGATTTTTCCCATGAGACCTATCGATTCATCGAGGGGAAATATAATTTTGGGCCCCACACATCACTTAATGTTTAAATAATTACTTATATATCAAATAATCAATTAAATTTATGAATAATATTCCTTATTAATAAATTTCCATAATTAAGGAATATCAATATTCCTCCTATCAATCTTATAACATTCACAATAAAACACCAAATTTAAAAATGGTATACGGTGTGGAAAGTAATCATATACATGATAAAAATAATATATAAATTTAATATGAAGTTAATTTATAATGAAAAAATGATCTCAATTTTGTATTATATACACCATATAAAAATTAATTGGTGCATAATTTCAACTAAGTCCCAGTGGAGTGAAAATTGAGATGAAATCCCTTACCTTATGATTTCCTTTATTTAAGAACTAATTAACCTATTTTATAGAGGTTTAAAACATGTTACCAACTTATAATATAATCATATTAATATTTATAATATCATATTTTATCCTTTTATAATATCTTATCACTCATTCGTTAACAATCTTTCATTGTCACTATTGTTTCGAGTGTTAATTGTCTTATTTTATCATGCAATTTTTTCCATGAAAGTTCCAAAACATGAACATAGGATATAGTTACATCATATTTAGAATGATATAAATTTTAAAAATATTATTTTATTCATTAGATACATATTTGGAATCATTATTTAATATTGGACATAGAAAATGAGTCGCACCACTTCATGCAGATGGTAAGTCGTACGTATGCATGAGCAACGATGTCATTTATTAATCGGTGGAAGGGTAAGAAATTGGGTGATATATTAGTTTTAAATAATTAATAACATTTCATATATATCACATATATTAATTAAATTTATCCTTATTACCTTTCATGTAAAGTGGAAATGAAAAATGAGTTGCATCGCTTTGTGAGGCGGCAGTCCGTCATACAC
The DNA here is from genome assembly GCA_963277665.1 of Viscum album. Lineage (NCBI taxonomy): Eukaryota > Viridiplantae > Streptophyta > Magnoliopsida > Santalales > Viscaceae > Viscum > Viscum album. Next base: position 1,172,350,645 of record OY728156.1, read on the forward strand.
ATAAATGACGTTATTATATTTTAAAAAGAATAGAAAGTAAGAAGGTATATGTGATACTATAATTCCATAAGTATAATTATATCAAAAATATTATATATATATATATATATACATTATCTCTATCATTATATCCATCCATGAGAGGTGTTGATAGAAAACATGTTACATCTGTTCGCGAGGTGGTAGTCCATCGTACACACAATCGACAATTTTTTCCCATTTGATGGAATATGGGATGGATATAGGTTATTAAATTAGCATAATAAAATATAAGTATATTTTAGATAATTTTTTATTATATTATAATTTTAAGACATAATTTAAGGAAGTAAAGGAATAAATAAAAAGAAAGAGCTTCATTAAAATGATTACCTTATCTTAGAGACACCTCCTTTAGATATCCTCTTAAGGACCCTAGGGTTGCTATTTTGAGAATAAAATATCCTATATAATGTTTATAAGGATGTTATGGAGAGATTTTTTTAGGTTTTTGTTGAGATAAATGTCTTGAGATGTGTGAATAAGTGACGGGAGGGAGTGCCCTTTTATAATTGAGAAGGGGTGACATTTTTGAAAATATTGAAAACTATTCAATAATGCAAAGTCAATATCACCGCAAGTGAATAAAAAATAGATAAATAATTTATTTCATATAATTTAATGTCTATCCACACATCCACCACATAAAAAACATATTTTAAACATGTTATTTCTTTATCCTCTTAGTTTACTTACTTTTACCATTTTAGTTTTCACCACAGTAACTAGTTTTTTGACGTAGATATTTTAACAATTAATCAAAAAAATAATCCTTATTATATAATTTGGACCTAATTATTCTAAATATTAAGTAAAAAATATCAAATAAAAATTCTATATGTGTTTAAAATTAATTTTAACACAAACTCTTGTAACGAACAAAACCTCGTTTTAACCTTTACTGTGATAATTAATTTGTTATTGTTTTTATTAATTATTAAGACCAAAAATTAGGTTGACCATATTAACTAAAATTAATTATTATTATTACAAATATATAATCCATTTTAACAAATTCAAATCAATAAGTGGTAAATTTTAATTTAAAATAAACCCAAAAAATGTGTCGAAAAACAGTTTTTCAAGAAATGCATTTTTCAAGCATCAGATGATCTTATATCAACTATATGAATAGTAATAATAATTATATGGATTTAAATTTATATATTTAGATATATAATATATTAATTTAATTTATATAATTCATCATTAAATGTTATTTTAATTAATTAAAATTGATAGACATTATGCCTTTTTAAACCAAAACAGTTTTCTGAAGAAGAAAAATTTGTTTTCTGAAAAATAACACTTTTACCTCAAAATGTTATTTAATTTATTTCTTTAAAATTTATAGTTAATAAATTTTTAATTTAAAATGTTATAATTTTAATATTATAAATTAAAGTACAAATTAAAAAATACTACCTTTTTTATTATTCATAAGATCTTATTTCTAAGGGAAAATTTCAAAGATTCATTCTAGGATTATTTTGACCAAGTTCAAAATTGATATTCATACAATAAAATTAGAATTTTTGTGAAATAAAATATTAAAATGTAATATTTTTATTAAAATATAATTTTCACTTACTATAATTGGAGATCGGGGTTGCGTGTATCGTGAGCTATCGAAGAGATTGTATTTATTTAAAAGGAAATATATCTTAAAGTTTTGGGGTCTAATAAAATACCTATAAAATTATTTTTAATTTTTTTATGAGATAATTCTTGACCCATATCCATTTTTTACACTTTGGATCAACTTTACATGTAAAAATACATTCATTTCACATTAAGGAATGAGTATTTTTGGAAATGTCACTCAAACTCACCTATAAAAGGACTCATACTCTACCTAATTCAAAAAATGATTTTCCTTTGGTTATATATTTAATATCTATGAAAATTACCCCTAAAAATTATTATTGTATTTTTTGTGTCCTATGGTCCCTAGAATGAGTCCAAAATACTTCATTATTAAGGAACCCATCTCGAGAAGGGATGTATTATTCCAAGTAAGTATCTAGTTCTTCACCATATTTTTGAATTATATTATAATATAAAATATTTTTAAAATTTATTATACACTTTAATTAGGTTTTTTTAACATTTTAATTCTTATATTAAAATGATATTTCTATAATATAACTTTATACTCTTACACATTCCTTAGTATAACATGTTCTTGTTTAGTGAGTTTAATAACCTACATAAAAGATGATATATTATTGCTTCCAAAAAAATGAGTACCAAGACATTAATACAAGTAATATATGATATTACTAAGAAAATTATTTTATTAATATGGTTTTTTAAGTTTTATAAAAAAATTAATTGTCATTATAAAATAATTTTTTGTTATCAGTAAATTACCTGAAATAAGATCATCCTGGATTTTATTCTCACAAACCATGCCCATACCATAACTAAAATGAATAGGGGTCTATATAAATCATTAAAAAACAACTATTCTACTAAATTTAATAATGTAACAATTATTAAATTTTTATCAATGAATGAGTATCGACATCATTGTTAAGAAACTTATACGAAACAATCAAAATTACTAACATCTAATAATGAAAATAAACAATAAAAAACTAATATATATGTAATAAATGATAATAATTGAAGAGTATAAAATTTAATATATTTGAATAAGGCTATTAAATAATTTATTGATATGGTTATTTTTATTATACAGGAGTTTAAAGTTCTTTCATGGAATTTGGGAGTAAAGGTAAGGGTTTCTTCTATAATTTCACTTTGAAATCGATATAATTTATATCTAAAATTACATCAGGGTAAAATGTATATTATTTATCTCTAAAACCCCATATATTTTCCTCTTTTATAGTTATTTTTGGGGTATAAATTTCATGTCACCATTTCTCCTCCCATGGTTTATAATTCACCCATAATGATGCTTGTGAGTGGGAGTGACCATATCTCTTCTTTTTTGTCAGGAATCCTTTTATTCCATTTACACATTTTTTATATTGTTTTATGGATGTATTTATACACATATTATAATGTTTATTAAAGTAAATTTCAATTGGATTTGACTTATATATATATATGTTGGGGGGGTAAAAGGAATATTTTCAACTCACTTCTTTAACATTTTCCACACTGTTACATTCTCCCACTGTTTTCTTTAATTTTCATTAAAAATATTTATTTAAAAGTATTTAGGGTTATAAAAAGTAACTTTTATTTAATTTATAATTATTTTCATAAAACCATTTATTTATAGATTTTTTTCTTTTAAAATAAATGTTATCAAAAAAAATAATGGTTATTTTTACTTAATTTTAAACCATTTTTTTGATGTTCTTCTAAAGATATTTTCATCTATCTCAATATCATGTAATGTTCATTATAACTTAGTGGGGATATGTTTTAAGAAAATTATTACACCTTGGGACTTCCTAAGAGCTAAGGGGTGAATCAATGTGTGAAATTTTTCTTTTTTATTATGATGGATATTATTCCCACATTAGAAGGAACTCATTAAACCTGTCACGGTTAATTTTACATTCACCATAAATGTAAAAATTAAAAAGGCACAATGATGTTACTTGGTTTAGAACTAATTTTTAATTCAATTATAAAATTCCAATGATATTTTAATCATACCAGAATCCACGACGTTTCACTAGATTGTTGTATTACAATTTTTGGTCATGGCCACTCGGTGTCGAGATTACTGCCTTTGTAAATTAGTTTAGGGAAAAATTCATTACCTCCCTTATATCACCTCCATAGAATCCTCGCTTGATTTACTATTCTAGTCGTCTCAATTCATACAAATGATGTTTTTTTCCTTATCATAAATAATGTGTGACTTGATTTACATCATGAAATATAGAATATAGTGCCCTCATTTGTTCCATAATCTCTAAAAATTCATCCATCAATTTTTATATAAGTTATATGAAATATAGTGTACATTGTTTAACTGATTCGTTAAAAAATAGTGCTTTATCCACCTCCTACATGGAATCCCCTTCCTGTAGTTACTTAACATAATAGTTATTTATAAACTATTTTGAGAAACTTTGTTTTGCAAACTAATTTTCACAATTGTGTCTCTTGAATTGAAATTGTGTTAAAGCCTATAAAATCTATTTCTTTGTGTTTTCCCTTCTCAAAATTTTTTACAAGTAAAGCCTCAATGTACTACTTCATGAATTTCTCAACGATAACACCCCTTCATGAACTGCTTTATCAAAATACACTTCATGAACTTCTTCATAAAATTTTACTTTGTGGACTTCTTAATGGAAAACTATTTTTAGAACACCTTTGCTTCATGATCTAGTTTACCTCATGGATGAATTATAATAAAGAAATTAATATTTGGATTTTACTTTCAATTTTTGTTAATATAAAATTAGTAGATTATCAGGGTATTTGTAGTCAAAGTATGGTGAAAATTTCTCTAATCACATAAATTAAAATAAGGTCTTATATGCTACTTTATGAACTTCCCACCACAAACCTCCTTTATGGACCATCAACCTAATACCTCTTACATGGTATGTAGATGATCTCAACTTCTTCACTACAAATGAAAATTTCTTATGTGTGATTTCTTTTTGATTGATAACCTTTTATCATGGTCATCTACTATGAACTTCCTTAATAATCATGTGAATGTATTGATGATAAACACAATAAAATATCAATCTCTAACTTCTATCCCCTTAGTTACAATATTTAGGTACCTTAGTTCCAAAAATCCACCCATTTTGGTTTATTTGAAATTCAAATTACAATTAAATTCTACACACGCACTTTTTTTACTTCCATATGAAAAAATAATATCACATCAATCACTAAAAGTATACTTGAGCATTTATCAATGTAAAAAACAATGGTTCGAGTTATTATTACATGCCTCGTGTCATTTATCATTATAGGACTCCCCCTATATTCACTCTTGATCAAACTTCTTTTATATATTTCTCATGAATCATAGCTCACCTAAATTTTATACCATGTACTACCTCTTTATGAAAGAATCATAGCATGGAAATTGATTATTATTCTTTGAATTATGCCATAGTCATCCTCCCCTTTTTCAAATAAACAAAAGAGAAAGGACCTGCCAACTATAAAAAAAAGAACTAAAAAAGTATGAGAAACAAATGGGGAGAGGGGAAATATCTAAACCACCTAAAATTATGGGAGTTGGTTGAATGATAATTTTTAACATATGCTTCTCAAAAAAATAAGTGTCTAATGGATAAGTTGTGATATCTGAATCCTTTTCATTAGTTCCAACATTATTTATATGATAATTTCTTTTTCCAACATTTATTTTATAAATTGCTACTGGATATTAATATTCTTTGTACGAGAGTGTTGTACTTGATTTTCATGTGATCAATTTAACTCTTGTTATCATAGAATATCACTATATGATATTTTACTTCCCCTCCAATATCTTCTAATTGTTTCTTTATCCAGATAAGTTTAGGGAATTTTTTTCTACTACAATGTATTCAGCCTTTTCGTGCTTAGTAAAGTAATTTATTTCTTCTTACTTATCGATACAACATATTTACTATTAATAAAGAATGCTCCACCACTTCGGAACTTTTAGTCAACTATATAATCATCCCATTATGAATCAAAAAACTTATAAATCATGATTATTCCCCAAACCAAATTGAAACACCAAATCAATAGTACCCTAGATGTAACTCATGATTCATTTAGCCGCTGTAATATTCGATTCCTTAATTTTAATTTGTAAATGGTCCTCCATTCATGTTTCAAAGACAGTATCTAACCATTTTCAATCAAATATTTAAATCTTAATATGATACTCCGGTATAATGTGGGATCTAAATACCTCTCATTATCATACTTCCCAAGTTTGGTTCTAAATATAATCAAATTTGGAATTATTTTGGAATCATTCATATCATACTAGAACATTTCTATACATATTTATGCCTTCTTCCACCAAATATAATGTTATTTATGTAAATCAGTATCATAAATTGTTCATTCGTGGATTTTTTCACAAAACTGTTATGATCAACACCACCCCTTATGAATTATAACTTCTTTATATATGAATAAAGTAAATAATACCATGCTTGTGGTGCCTAATTTAGACCATACAAGGATTTATTTAATATGCATACTTTAGTTTCATCATTTTCAATTAAGAAGCCCACGAGCTATTCAATATAAACCTCCTCTTGAAGAACACCATTCAAAAATTATATTGTAACATCCATATAATAAATCTTGAATCCTCTTAAAATATCTATTTATAAGAAGATATAGATTGACTCAAGTTTATCCACTGGTGTAAATGTTACATCAGTATCATCACAATCAATCTAGGCATATCATTTACACATTAGATGTGGCTTATTTTGGATTATATATCCATGTTCATGATATCTATTCTTGAAAATCCACATCATTTTGACCACATTATGATGTGAATAATTCTTTACTGGAGAAGTATTCATCTGTGTAACTAGTTTCTTAGTGTTAACACATGAATCAATATCCTCTGTTTTCATTTGTTCTGGTTTTTCATTGTTTTTTCCTTTGATATCTTGGCATAATAGATAATTTCACCTTTACCCATGAATCGGAGTCTTATTCATTGGTAATTTTCTCAACATATTGAGAAAATTATTTTTCCCTTTCCAACAGTTATCTATCTATGAATATTTCAGAATACATCTTTTTCTTAGAATTACTAGATTTTATTTCAAATTCAATATTACTTTTCAAACTAAATACTTCTTCTTCAAGTGATTTAACTCCCCTATAAACTAGCATTGAGATCCCCAATCACTTTTTATAGTTCATAAATAATCATATTGAAATTTTTAATTTATTTACAATCCAATTCAATAACTTATTGATCTACCAATTCATTCTCAAGTTAGTCAATCTCAACTTTTAGTTTATTTATATATTTATAATATTTGTTCAAAAGTCTACAAATATTTCAATTTTTATTTTTTTTTAACTTCATGGTCTTTGAGAACCCCCTCAAGTTATACCTTAATATTAACCACACCTTATGGTTGATTATATTATTCTCATTCATATTCATATTTTTTGACCATATACATCAAATCATATTCAATATCTAGTTTGAATTGTGTATTGTAATGATCCAAACTTTAATAAATAAAATTACCTTTAGGGTTGAATTAAATTCCCTATTTTGTATTATGGTTATAGAAAAAACATGCAATTCATTGGTTTTATTATATATTATAATATTTAAAAGACCTTTAAGCATCATAATTTTCATTGATATATCTATTGAATAATTATCATATTATTATTATAAATATAGGTTTTCGACAAATCCAATTGATATAGAGAAATGGAGTGATGGTGTCGACCAGTAGGATAATACCCTATGAAACCAATTTATAAGAGCTTGTGAGGGAGATAACATCACTATAATTTTCCCTTTACCAATCCCAAACTGATATCCAATAAATAAAGAATGAGTTAAATTGTTTACAGGAGAAGTTCAAGCTCATCGAGATCACAGCCCAAACCATGTAAGTTGAACCACCTCATAAAAATCTCACCATCATGCACCTTACCCTTAAGGAAATTTTTGATGTAATAAATGGATATTTATCAATATCCTAATAATATGAATATTAATATTTTATTTCCAATAGAATAATGGTTATATTTACTTCTTATTATTGTTTCATTATAAATTATTTTTGAATTTGATATGATAAAACACAAATTTTATTTTTGGGAAAAATGTGATTTTAATTAAGACATTACATTTAATAAATTAATGGAATTTATAAATAAATTATATTTTAATAAAATATTACACTTAAATAATTTTATTATATATAAATGATAATATAATTTTTATAAAGTCAAATTTAATTTTTATAAGGGTTTAAAACTATTATTGTCAAAAAACCCCAACATTTCTCAATAAATGTCATTTTTTATTTTAAAAGTAAAAAATAACATATTTATAAAATTATTTTCTTAAAATAAAGATTTTTTTTTGGAATCATATCATCAAAATTATCCAATAGTTAATTTTTCATAATTTTTTGAGACGGTCAAATTTTCGGGTAAATTTTAAATACGGTATAAATAGACAGTGTGTATTAGACATCATAATGACCTAAAAGTGATTAAATAAATTCTATAAAGGGTATCCATAATTAATATATGTTTCCAATTAAATAAAATATAATTGTTTGTTCATTTTATTAATTTTATAAAACCTTTTTGAATCTTACAAAAACTATATTATATTTTAGGGTTTTAAAATCATTTATTTAAGAACATGACTCACTTCCACATCACCAAGGGTAATAATTTAATAAGTTAGTCCCTTAGACTTATAAAATAATTAAAACCAATCCTATTTTTTATAAACCTCTTAATAAACTATGGGAAGGTTTGCGGTTTTTATTACTTTATTATATAGAGTTCAAAACCTAAGTTTGAGAAATAATAAAGAACTCCCCTCTATTTTATTATATAAACCCACCCAAGCACCCCTTCCTATTCACTAAAAAACCATGAAGAACATACTTAATCTGGCCTATAATCTCTATATTCCTCTCAATATTCCCCCAATATCTCAAGAATCTCCTCCCAAGCTTTTGGAATAACCCTCCCAAGGGAAAGGATCCTTCCCTTCTCCTATTTATTCAAGAATATTCTTCATTTTATTCCTTTTATTTACAATTTCTAATATTGTGATATGATTTTACATATACCTATTACTATCTATTTTATTCTAGAATTATTAGAGACCCATTTCACTCTCATTAAACCATTTTATGAACCTTTATGTATTGTCGTTATGCTGCTGAAATTTCACTATGATTTTTCCATGCCAAACCTTTTTATTGTGAATACCATCATTATTTCTACTCAAGGGTATTCACCTAGAAAAACCTATAATCATTTTATTGGGTACTTACTAGTATTTATTCCACACTCCTTGTTCATTGAATTAAATGGGATGAAATATTATCCTATGTTGAATGTTTTATGTGGTGCACTTATGCATGTACATGATGTGAAAGTGAGGTGTGTGCCCATAATTATATAGTGTTCCAATGAATTGGGAAATGTTCTAGTCACACATGAGCCTTAGCCCGGTTAGTAAGGACTCTGTAAGTGCATCCAGGAGACCCAGGATCAAATCCAGGTGGAGACATTATTTCTGGGTACTGTAGCAGTAATGTAGCAGGTCCTGTAGCAGGTGTTGTAGAAGGTACTATAACGGAACTATGCAGTACTATAGCAGGTACTGTAGCGAGAACTGTAGCAAGTACTGTTTGGCACTATAGCAGCCGGGAATATGCCCTTGTTTGGGCCTTCAAGCCACCGATTTTTTCCCCGAGTCCTTTAAGGCCTTCGGGCAACCCAGGCCTTCGAGTCAGTAAGGCCTTCGGGGCACCTCAAGATCTTCAATCCACCTTTAGTGCAGATGAAAACCAGACGACCTACGAGGAACAAGCTCTACAAGGAGGATGAGCAAGAAGATTTCACCAAAGCATAAGCTAAATGGATTGCAAGAATGAGAGGGTATGGCACCTGCCATCGGGACAAGCATGTGCATGCATAGGAATGCCTAGCTGAACAGCCATGCGAAGGTGGAGAGCTAATTTCACGATGAAGATGTTGGGGAGGAGCAGTTCCAAGTAGTTAGTCTGGGTTTTATGTAATATTTGAAGCCTATGGGAAAATGAATTCCTCTAAGGCTTGTAGGCCATGTAATACTTACGCCTACGGGCCTTGTAAGGGTTCCACCTCACCCCTTGAAAGGTGGATTATCAAAAATCAATAAAAAATGAAGGCCTTCGGGCCATTGGATGGATGGATGGATGGTAATGTTCTAGTCTCATGAGACGTTATGCAAGGTATTAATAAGTGAACCTAATCCATCACAGGAATTTTTCTACCCTGTTATTATGTCTTGGTGGTTATCCTTGATGTATTTTTATGATGTCAGGTTTAAAGTTGTTGCCATCTTCCCATGTTTCCTTTATGTTATCATGCTATATCATGCCTATTTGTTCATGTTTATAATTATCAACACTTTTTATGTCCCATTGAAATGCATATTCTCTAACATGTAATAATTTATTCATGTTATTCTATGTTTATTTTCTTACTAAGATTTATAAATCACCCATTTATTATATATTTCCCCAAGTTATCCCATGAAGTTTTAAGTACGATGGATTATTATGAGTATGTTAAGGAAGTTTTCAAAAATGGTGATATACCCCCTATTTTAAGTTGTTATGTAATGTAAATAATTACCCAAATACACTAGAATTATCAATATTCTAGTTTTTATTATGTGTAATCTTTTTTAATAAATCATGAATTAATGTGTAATAAATACAAGGGTTGTTATAGTTGTTATCAAAGGAAAGTTTAGTTATTTTTGGGACTAAGATTAGAAAACTCTAGAGAAATAATTAGGGATAATACTAAGCATAAGAATGCATCCCTGGTTTTTTTTAATTTATATATTAAATGTTTTCCAAGAAAATAAATCCCTTCCTGGATACTACAAGTGGATGTGGCTCTAGAAAAAATGTACATAGGGGTAACACCTAAAAACACTTCATTGAGCTAGACTAGATCAAGAATTGGTGCAAAAAATGGGCCTTACTACACACCTGACTTAACACTCTTGGGGGATATGCTTTGGTAAATTCACAAGCTCTTTAAAAACCATTATTAAGGGAACAAAAAATCCTATAATTTTATATGTTAGAAAATAGATCATGGATAACATAGATTGAAGCCTAGAAATTCTATGTTAAGGAAATAAATTTCATTTATATGTTATCCCTTTAATGTTATTAGATTCTCATTTATGTGTTTCATAGTTTTAAAATACTCATCCCTAATTTTCCATTTATTCTAAACAATGTCCAAAAATAGGAGGAATTGAGTAAACAATCAATGTGAAAGGAAATGTGATGATTGGCCAAATGAGATTCTCAACCTGATGAGAGTGGGAATTGAAAACTTTTTGATGATACCCTATCAGTAGACTTAGATTTTGAATATAAACCAAAATTATGAGGAATGTCCAATTCCCCCTAAGAAAGAACAAGATTATATTGAGATCATTATGCGACAAAGGACTCCTAATTTGAGTGTATCATCTGATCTCTTAATCGTGGAATAATGGATAAACTCCATTGGGAAGATCTTATTCATCCTTCAATGTTCTGATCAAGAGAAGGTTATACTTTCTGTTTGTCGTATAGAGTTAGTAGCTAATAAATGGTGGACATTGATCAAGAATATGAATCCTAAGGAATATATCAAACAGATGGTGTGGATGGAATCCCATAAAAAATTTGATAAATACTTTCCTCACTCCCTACGACATAAAATAGAAAGGGATTTTCTTTCCCTAAGGAAAAAAATACGATGAATATATTAGGGAATATGAGGAAAACTTCACAAGACTTTAAAAATATACCTCCATATTTGTCGTTAATCCTGAATGAAAATTTTATCACTTATTTGATGGGTTACAACTGTGCCTATAAAGAGCCCTAGCTATCTGAGACTTTGATAGGTATGAGTAAATTTTCTAATGTTCCCTCAAAGTATAAATAAAGATCAATGAATCTCAAGGGTATTATAGGGATAAAAGGAGAAAATTGTAGTTTAATTCTAGTGGTGTTATGGATAAATCTAATGGTGGAAAGAAATTTCAACATCCCACATGTCAAAAAGTGTGTAAAGAAGCACCCTCGATATTTCCTAAAGGGGGAAAGTAAATTCTTTAGGTACAAAAGGAATGGAACCAAGCTAGTGATTATTGATGGGAGAAACCCAACAATTTAATTGAAGATATGAATGATCCATTAAACCCTCATCCTTTTATCCAATGTTTCAACTATAAGTAACAAGGACACTTTTCAAACCAATGTACTAAGACAAGGGTGGTTAGAGAAAATTAGTGTCAATAACATCCATGACAGAAAGGGAGAGATTGTTTCATTTCAACCATTGAGGTGGATACTGAAAATTAATTGGTGATAGGTATGCTATTTATTCATTCAATAATAGAGAACGTACTTTTTTATTCTGGTTCTAGGTATTTCTTCATATCATGAAATTTTAGTAGAACTATTCAAACACCACCACAATTCATGGATGTAGAGCTATTGGTGAAAACAGATATTGGGGAAATTATTGAATTATAAGTATACAAATACTTCTCTATAAAAATATATTGGATGAACTTCCTATAAAACCTTATGATACTCCCTTTTATGAATTTGAAACAATTTTGGGTATGGATTGGGTTTCCTTATATAGATCCAACATAAACTATCATGAAAATGAAATCACTCTCTGTATCACAAATCATTATCTGATTATGTACAAGTGAAAGAAGAAGGATGAATCTTATTTAAAAACAACATTTAAAACTTGGATATTATTTCCCTATGAGTAATCATATCTCTATCAAATGATTGATTCTAAGGAAAATATCATCCTTAAAGATATGACTATTGTGAGGGAATATGATGATGTGTTTCTCAGAGAATTTCTTGGTCTTCCTCCTAGCTGAGAGGTTTAATTTTTAATCGATATTATTCCTAGGGAATTTCCATTTTCAAATACATTGTATAAAATGGTTGTTTTAGAACTTGAGGAGGTGAAGAAACAACAATAGAAGAATTTGGATAAAGGGTTCATACACCCAAATTCTTCACCTTGGGGTGCACTAGTCCTATTCATCAAAAAAGAATGATGGGTTAATGCTCCATTACATTGATTATCCTGAGCTCAAAAAGATCGTGATAAAGAAAAAGTATCCTCTTCCAAGGATTAATGGATTTTTCAATTAGATATATGGTTCCAAATACTTCTCTATGGTGGATTTTAGTTAGGGTATTAAAAAGTAAGGGTGGAGAAGGAGAATATCCCCAAGACTACTTTCTGAACAAGGTACAGATACTATGAGTCCATAGTAATTCCATTAAGACTAACTAATTATCTATAAATATTCATAGAAAATATGAATAAAGTCTTTATATATTACATCAAAAAAAATTGTTAGTCTTTATAGATGGTATTCTAATATAATCCAAAAGAAAGGAGAAGCATGAGGATCATTTGATCACTATGCTAAAACCCTTATGAAAGGAGAATATTTATGAAAAGTACATAAAATGTGAGTTATGGTTAAAGAAAGTATCATTTATAAGGAATTTTATCACAAGTAATGGGGTATCTGTGGACCCTTAAAATAAAGAATAAATTTAAGGATGGTCGAGGCCAGCATCTGTGATAGAAATTCATAGTTTCCTTGGGTTATTTAGGTATTATTGTCGATTTATGAGAAATTTATCACAATTTTTAAACACTTTAAACAACTTAACTCAAAATGGAGTCATTTGTTTAGAATAATGAATGTGAAGAGAGATTCAAGGAGTTGAAAAGGAGGTTTATCACTATAGATATTCTTATGTTACCCACAAGTGTGTAACTTTTCATGGTATACAATGATTCTTCGAAGAAGAGATTAGGTTGGGTGTTAATTCTGAATTAAAAATTGATATCTTATACCTTAAGAAAATTGAAATTTCATGAACATAAATACCCAATTCATGATCTATACTTGGTTTTAGTGGTCCTTGTGTTGAAAATATAGCATAATTATCTCTTTTGGGAGAAATGTGAAATATATGTGAATGATAATAGCCTCAAGTATATATTCACATAGAAATAGGTGAATATGTGCTAGAAAAAATGGTTAGAGATGAAAAGAACTATGAATTCTCAATATAATACCATCTAGGGAAATTAAATAAAGTGGAAAATTCCCTAAGTAGAAATAATCTATCTATTTTTTCATTGATGTGAATTGAGAAGGATCCAATCTTCATAGACTTTAAATGGATGGACATGGGAATAATTAAGAAAGGAACATCATAAATTCCTTAATAAATGATTTCTTAACCATGCCTTCTAGAGATGATAAAGGATCCTCAAAGAAATTATGTGGGAATTTAGAAGAAGGTGGAAGCTATATGAAAAGGGAAATCCTCATATTTTAAAATTAATGAATAAGGGTTTGTGAGAATTGCATCATGACTATGTGTACTATAAAATACTAAGTTAGAGAAGGATTTGTTGGATGGTGCACATAAATTAACCTTCTCAATCCTTCCAGGGAGCACAAAGATGTATCAAGGTCTCTAAGAGAACTATTGGTGGAACAATATTAAGAGTGAGATCATGGAATATACATAAAAATTCCTTGTATGTTAGTAAGTGAAGGTTTAAAGTCAAAAATCCAAGGTGTGATGAAACCATTACCCATAACTTAATGGAAATAGAAAAAAAAATAACCATGAACTTTTTTGTCAGTCTTCCAAATACATCAATAAGAAATAATTATATATGGGTTATAGTGGATAGTCTCATAAAGACTTCTTAAATCATTGAAATTTGATAAGACTTCTCACTCAATTTTCTTAGATATACATTTGAGAAGTGGCGAGTATATATGGGACAGCGTGATTAATTATATCTGATCGAGATCCAAGATTTACCTTCAAGTTATATAAGAGTCTCAAATAGGCTGTAAATACTGAATTGAACTTCATCATGGCTTATCACCTTCAAAATAATATCTAATATGATTGGAATATCTATACACTCAAGGAAATATTGAGATAATTGTGAATCGACTTCAAAGGAGGATGGGATAAACATCTTCCTCGGGTAAAGATCTAATTCAATAATAGTTTCCACTCAATAATAAAAATTTCTCCCTATGAATCCATTTATAGAAAGTGGTGAAGAACGCCTTTATATTGGGATGAATTTGGGGAACACAAACTGCTAGGTTCTAAAATGGTTGAGGAAATGGTGGAAAAGGTCATGACCATTCAGTAACAAATCAAGGATACTTAGAGTCGACAAAAATTCTATGTTGAAAATCATCGATGAGACCTATAGTTTGAGGTTCAAGATAAGGTATTCTTCCATGTATATCCTTAAAATAAATTCATGAGATTTGTAAAGAATATAAAGCTTATTCCAAGATACATTGGTCCCTTTGAGATCCTTTATTTCATCAAAGTGGTGGAATATCAACTAGCACTCCCACCTAACTTATCTCAAGTACATAATGTGTTTCATATATCACTCTTGAGTAAGTATATACTATACCCATAACATGTAAAAAATCCAGAGTTAGTACCATTGGAGAATGATATTTCATATGAGGAGCAGCCAATGAATATCCTAGATCATAGAGACAAAGTTCAACAAAATAAGACAATTCATCAGGTCAAAGTGATATGGATAAACCAAAAGTTTAAAGAACCGATGTGGGAACTAGAGGAGGTGATGAAACAGAGTTACCCTCATCTATTTCAGTGTGTAAAATGAAAATTTCAAGGCTGAAATTTTTGAAGGGGGGAGATTTTAATCACCCTAAAATTTATAAATAAAATTCTCTTTTGGTTTAATTAAATTCCCTGTTATTTATTATGGTTATATAAAACACATGAACTTCATTGGTTTAATTATATCCTATAAAATTTAAAATATCTTTAGGAATCATGATCATTATTAATATAGATGCTGAACAGTGATCATATGATTAGTATATTTATAGGGTTTTGAAAAATCCAATTGACACAAACAAAGAAAGTGATGGCCTCGAATAGCAGGAGCATACCCTATGAAGACCATTTATCAGAGCTTCCAAGGGAGATATCATCACTAGAATTTTCCCTTGACCAAGACCAAGCTGATATCCAACAACTAAAGCATAAGTTAAAACTTTTACAGTAGAAGTTCAATCTCATCGAGATCACGACCCAAACCATGTACGCTCTACCACCCCATGAAAATATCACAATCACACACCTTACCCTTAGGGAATTTTTTGGTGTAATAAATGTATATGTATAAAAACCCTAATAATATGAATATTTATATTACATTTTCAATATAATAATGGTTATATTTACTTCTTATTATTGTTTCATTGTAAATGATTTTTATTTTGATACCATAAAACATGAATTGTATTTTTGGGTAATATGCGATTTCAATTAAGAAATTTCTTTTGATGAATTAATGTAATTTTTAAATAAATGATATTTTAATAAAATATTATTGTTAAATATTTTTTATTAAATATAAATGATAATATGGTTTTTATAAATTCAAATGTAATTTTTATAAATTTTTGAAAACCATTATTATCAAAAAAAACCATAATTTCTCAATAAATGTCAATTAGTATTTTAAAAGAGAAAATTCACATATTTATAAAATTATTTGGATAAAATAAATATTATTTTTGGAATCATAATTTCAAAATTATCCAATAGTGAATTTTTAATAATTTTCTGAGACAGTGGAACTATCAGGTAAAAATTAAATATGGTATAAATATATAGTGTGTATTATAACATCATAATGACCCAAAAGTGATGTAATAAATGATATAAATGGTATAAATGACCAAATATATGTTTACTCTTTAAAGTAATTTTATTTTGAGGTCATTTTAATAATTTTATAAAACCTATATGAATCCTCAAAAACCAATATTATATTTTAAGGATTTAAAATCATTTCTTTAATAACATGACTCACCTCCACATCACAAATTATAATATTTTAATAATGTAGGTCCTTGGAATTATAATATAATTAAAACCAATACTATTTGGTAGAAACCATGGGTAAAAACTATTGTAATGTTTGTGTTTTTTATTACTTTATTGTATAGGGTCCAAAACCTAAGTTTTAGAAATAATAAAGAACTCCCCTGTCTTTTTCTAGATAAACCTTCTCAAGCACTCATTCCACTTATATAAAAAACCATGAAGAACATTTTTACTCTTCCATACCCTCTCTATAAACCTCCCAAGGTACCCCCAATATCTCAAGAATCTCCTCCCAATATTTTAAAATCACCCTCTCAATGTAAGGGATCCTTCCCTTCTCCTATTTATTCAAACATATTATTCATTTTATGACTTTTATTTCTAATTACTAATGTTGGGATATGTTTTTAAACATAATTATCGCTTTACATTTGATTCCCAAATTATTAGAGATCCATTTCACTATAATTAAACCATTTTATGAACCTTTATGTACTGTCGTTATGTTGTCGAAATTTCACTTCGATTTTTTCTGACCAAACCTTTTTATTATGAATGCCATCGCTATTTCCACTCAAGGGTATTCAACTAGAAATTCATATAATCCTTATATTTTGGAATTACATGTATATATTCTACACTAATTTATCATGGAATTAAATATGATGAAATGTTATCCTATGTTGAATGTTCTATATGGCACACTTATGCATGTACATAATATGAAAGTGATGAGTGGACCTGGGATTATATAGCGCTCCAATGCATTAGGTAATGTTTTAATCTCATGAGATTTCATGCAAGGAATTATTGATTAAACCTAATCCATCATAGGACTATTTACATTATGTTATGATTTCTTAGAAGTTATCCTTGACCTATGTTTATGATTTCATGTTTTAATTTTTTGTCACTTTACCATGTTTACTTCATGTTATCATGATATATCATGCCTCTTTGTTCATTTTTATGATTCTAAGACGTTTTTATGTACCATTTAAATGAATATTCTCTAACATGTAATAATTTTTTCATTTTATGCCTTGTTTATTCCATTACTGGTATTTATAGATCACCCCTTTCTTATGTATGTCCCATGGTTATCCCAGACCATATTAAGTATGATGGATTATTATGAGTGTGTTAAGGAAGTTTTCAATAATGGAGATATACCCTCTATTTTAATTTGTTATGTAATGAACCTAATTACCCAAATAAACTATACTTATCTATATTATAGGTTTTATTATGTGTAACATTTTGTAATAAATTATGAATTAATGTGAAATAAAATAAGGTTTTTCATAGTTGGTATTAAAGGAAATTTTAGTTATTTTTTGGGATTAGGATTAGAAAACTCTAGAGAAAAACATAGGGATAAAACTAAACATAATAAGACATCACTAAATTTTGGTAAATTATAGATTAAGTATTTTCCAAGAAAATACATCCCATTCTAGATACTACATGTGGATGTGGCTCTGGAATATATGTAAATAGGGGTAACACCTAAAAACATCGCATTGAGCTAAAATCGACTAGGAACTGGTGCACAAAAATGGGCCTTTCTACACACCTATTTTGACACTCATGAGGGGTATTCTTTTTAAAATTCAAAAACTCATTATGAACCATTATTAAGGGAAAAAATTACCATAAGTGCATATATTATCAAATAGATCATGGATAACATAGATTGAAGCCCAGAAATTCATAATTAATGTAAATAAATATCACTTATAAGTTATCCATTTAATGTTATTGGATTCACATTTATTTGTTTAAGAGTTTTAAAATAATCATCCCTAATTTTCCATTTATTCTATCTAATGACAAAAAATGGGAGGAACAGAGTAAACAAACAATGTGAAGTAAAATGTGATGACTGCCCAAAAAAGATTCCCAATATGATGGAAGTAGTAATTGTAAAAATTTGTATTATTCTCTCTCAATTAACTCGGGTTATGAATTGAAACCTGAATCCAGAGGAATTCCCAAACCCCCTAAGAAATAACAAGTTTCTATTGAGACTTTATGTGACATAGGCCTTGTAATTTTAATGGATCATTCAATCCCTTAATCATGGAACAATGGATCAACTCCATTGTAAAGATCTTCTCTATCCTTCAATGTTCCAATAAATAAAAGGTTATAATGGTGGTTTATCGTATGGAGGTAGAAGTTGATCAGTGGTGTTCATTGATCAAGAATACAAATCTTATGAATGATATTGAAGTGATAGGTGGAAGTAATTCAAGAATAAAATCAATAAATATTTCCCTTACACTCTATGACTTAAAATGGAAAAGATTCTCCTTTCCCTCAAGGAAAAATATGATGAATTCATTGGTTAATACAAGTAAAACTTCTCAAGAATTTTACAATATACTTTTATATTTTTCATTACTCCCTAATGTAAATTTACCCACTTCTTTGGTGGGATAAAACTGATCCTATGAAAATCCTTGGTGATCTGAGACTTTGATAGCTAGGGGGAAATTGTATGATGTTCCCTCAAAGTAAAAATAGAGATCAGAGAATCTAAAGGGTCTCACAGGGATAATAAGTGGAAAGTGGAGTTTAATTATAGTATTATTATGGATAAATATTACATTGGTAATAATTTTCAACATCTTGTTTGTCAAAGGTGTGGAAATAAGTACCCTAGAAATTGCTTGATTGGGATGAGAAAACTCTTTAGGTACGGGAAGTAATGGAACCTAGCTAGCGATTGTCTATGGGATAAACCCACCAATGTAATGGAATAGAGGAATACTCTAGTTAAACATTATCCTTCTATCCAATGTTTCAAATTAAAGGAATAAGGTAACTTTTCAAACCAATACACTAAGCCAAGGGTGGTTGGAGACAATCAATGCCAACAACCTCCAAGTTAGTAAGAGAGAGATTATTCCTTTATAACCACTGAGTTAGATCCTAAAAATGAAGTGGTTACTGTAAGATTTGGTGTCCTAGAACCAACTGGTTTTACTTTGATTACATGGATATTTAATGTATTATTACATATTGTTCATTGTTCTTCATAACTATGATGTAATAATGTCCTAGAGTATTTGCTGCATTGATAAGGTCCTGGCAGTTCCCCGCTATGATGAGAACCTTGAAATGCTATAATAATATTCTTAAATATAGTTCTTAAGTTGGATAAAATTATATTATGGGACACATAGCATGCAGACCGTTAGGTGCGAGTACTCGTAAGTAGATGAGACTTTCTCTCATGAAGTTCACACTTGGTAATCTCCAAGATAGGAGATTTTGAGAATAAAATAGCTAGTATGACTTCTTCATGTTTTGGTGTCATCGGATATTTCTATCTACAAGTGTGTGTAGTGATCCTTAGACTTTAAGATTATCATTAATACATGTGACAACTTACGTACTTTGATTTACTGACAAAAATCATCACTCAAACAATTGGTGGTAAGTAGGGTACGTTGGGTGCATCATGAGTGGCATGTTATTAATGGATAAGTCAGGGAAGGATTTGTCCCTTCCATTTATGGAAGTTGATATCTCGTTCCATTGATTGAAATAAAATTGTCACGCAAAATTCCAGGGACATGGTGTAACAACAAGTTTATTTCAGGTAGTCAAAGAACAACGTATCACGCATAAAATTTGATGACACAATCATAAAACCCGGTTGATGAGATATTGCGACAAAGGGATTATATTACAGAGTGAGCATTTGTATGTGTATATTGTTGTTGTGAATTTATGTTCTTTCTCTTGGGTGCCTTGACCCATTGTTAGACAGTACTCTTGGACTTTAGGCAAGCCCGCCTAATACTAACGATAAAGAATCCTAGAGGCTCACACACTAAGGGTTTTTTGGTGGTCTCGGTTAAATTTTGTTTGAATTTAATTAATGAAATAAATATTATTCTCAACACCATGTAATAATTTTATTCAAGTTAAAATAATCTCATAAATTAAATAAAATATATTTACTTATTTTATTGAGCATTTAATAAATATTTATTTACTAGTTTGTAAATAAAATATTTATTTAAGAGAATAAATTATTTATTTATTTATTCGGGTGTTCAATAAATGGAAGTGGAGTTCGAGCGGACCAAGGTTGGTCTAGTAGTAAAATAATTATTTGCAAGACTGTAAATAATTATTTAACTAGTTGGAATAAATTAAAATAACGCTGCTATTATTTTGTGACGTAGAATTTTATTTATAATTCTGTTTTCTGCAAGTTAGAGCACTATAAATAATTATGTGGTATTAGTATTAAATGCATGGGTTTTTTCTAAGTTCATGAATTTATTTAATTGTTTCCATGTAATTAAATATTTTAACTGAAATTCCAAGTATATAAATAGGCAAGTACCCCTAGTATTCCATAGACTACACCACATGCCTGGTGAATTGAGAATTGTTGAGCCAAAAAAATTCTCTCTCGAATACTCTTCTCTCCCCTCTCAAGAACGATATATGTTCTTCAAGGCCAATGAACAAGAAATCAAGAATTACCGACACAAGACACTCGCTTCATCACGCTAGCACCCGGAGGATAAGCGGTGTCGATCATAGGCCATCATAGCACGTGTGGATCACTGCTAGAAGGATTATAGTTTGTATCCTTACAAGTGAAATGAGATAATATGGAAGGGTCAATCTGAACGATCAACATCATCAATGAAGAAAAATACCAAAGACACTGGTATTATTTTTCTTTATAAAATTAATTAAATTAATTATAAACATGATGTGCAAGATCCTCTCTAAAGGTTTTGGGCCTCTTTCTTCTTTATCTAAATCTTTGATTATATTTTGTGGAGATTGGCGTTCATCATCGTATTGATCCCGGAATAATCATTGATCATGGTAAAAATAAAAATTGGGTGACATCCCAACCACACTTCCACTGCAACCAGAACCTTCAAGTGGTATCAGAGAAGTTACATCATAGTTTATAATTATTTAAATATTTCGTTGATGAATTATGCATTTAATAAACTAGTTGTTTCAATTCAAGTTAATCATTCTAAAAATATGAATCTTGAGATCTATTCCTCATCTTTTGTTTCTCATTCACTTTACAGAAACGATATTTTCTTTTAATTTTTTATTAAAATAAAATAGAGGATCTCATCCGGAGGTTCCAAAGCTTCCTGGCCATACAACACTAGAACACACAGAAAGTATTCAGCATTACACACCATGTAATCAATATTCAATGCATCATACAGGTCCACCAAACCAAGCCTTGTGTTGGAGTCTTTCTAAGTCTTAAATGACTCCATGTGTTGACCAGGAATAGGTGGAACGTGGTTTCCTAATTACACGCTGTGTGGCCCAATGGACACGGCATGTAGTCCCTTCGGGTTGGGATTGGACTGTGTACCCCGTACATGGCTTGCCTAGCTGGAGACCATGTAATGAGTAACTACACGGCGTGTGTCCCACTGGACATGTTGTGTACTCCAAATATTTTTTAAGTACACTCACACGTCGTTTCCACGGGCGTGTACTTCGGATAGATGGTGAAAAATAGTACACGATGAGTACTTGAAACTACACGTCGTGTACTCATCCAAATTAAACAGATTTATTAAAAATTATTATTATATTATATAAACCCTTGAGATGTGTACCACTGGGTGGTCATAAAGCTGAGGCACAACACGTGATAAGTGTTTTATATATATTTGTTTAATTTAACATTTGTGTAATGTTCATTTCTACTCATTCGGTAGTTATGAATATGAATTCACCGGGTTGCCTCCAAGGTACAAGTTACGTAAAAAGATAATTTTAAATGAATTTATTTTTTAAAAATTATGATGGATGGGAATCTCAAAGAAATTCAGAAAAATTATTTAATATAAAAGGATTGATTAATTAAAGATGATAATTAATTAATTCGAGCATGATTTATCTTAAACGATAATGATTAAAGAATTTAATGCTAGTTTTATTTATGCGTAAACATCGTTTCATGTATTTATGATCATAATCTAGACCAAGACCTTTGTATGTGGATGGTTTATTTTAATTTATTTATTTAAATTAAATTTGTTGGTCTGCGAGCCTTATCCTCATTAATATGTAGGTCCTGAATTCCCAAGGTTTCTTTTATGTAAAACACCTTTTTACCCCTCACCTATATGTGATTTAAAAAGGCATATGTAATGGATGGAACTCCCAAGCTAGTGGAGGAATTTCAAGCTGGATTTGAGATGAAACCAATCCCAAGAGATACAGAGGTGGACAGGTGGAAGCAGTAAACACGATCCCAAAAGGTTCAAGTTGTTTCTCCCCTAGGTTAAGGTTAGTTTATCAACCGCTAGATAAACTAACCATTAGAAAAGCTTGTGATCATGCCATTTTCTTTATTTTATTTCTGTCAGTTTCATGGTTTATCATTATGGATGTGTTGTCGCAATCACATAATTGAATTAAACAAGCATGCAAGATGGAACTAAAATAAACCAGAATTATTTGTAAATATTATCAAGACATGGTTAATAACTTAAGTAAGTTCCACTTAATATTAACAATCATGTGATAATGATAATAATAAATTCATGCATAAGATATAAAAATCCCTCAAATAAAATATTAAGTCAAAACAAGCCTTCCATTACTTGATTAAGGGTAAAACTCAATAAAACTATGTGTTTGACCAACCCTTGTTGGGACACTTACTTTTATATAGGAATCCCTTATGAAATTTTTCAGGTTGACTTAACCATATTACATCAAGAAGAGTATCCCTTTCTAGACTTGGTGTAATATTGGAGGCAAGAGATGAGGAAATCCAAAGTCATGATTTCAAGATTGGGGAGTCCACTCAACATATCAAGGAGCTGCAAGCCCGTAGTTGGCAAAGACATGCCTACCTAAATACCTTCTAATAGCTTAACCAACCCTTGTTGGGGTTATGCGAAGGGGAATATGGATCCTTTCCACTATAATTTCTTGGAAACCGAACATTCCGAGTTCAATGGTGAGGGCCATTGGGACTTGATAAAATAGTGGGATACTTAATAAAATTTATTATTTCTCATAAAATGTAATCAAGTAAGTACTAATGATTTTCTCCTTTAATTGTAGAATAAAAATGAAAAGATCATCAACCACACTATACTTACGTCAATTTTGGATAAAGACAACATCCTCAATAGTAGTAACTTCTAAGAATGGTTTAGACGCCTTCGGGTTATCCTATGCCATGAACGGAATTCTTACTTGTCAGAGTCAGCATTACCTGATATGCCTGCCAAGGAGGCAAGTGATGAGGATTTCCTAGTCTATGAGAAACATATAAACGACGTCGTCGACATTTAATTTTTGATGTTATCATCAATGTCTAGTGATCTCATAAAGTCTCATGAAAACATGGATGCTTATAGCATGCTTGAGCACCTCTGTGGTCTTTACCAGGAGAGATCAAGACATGAAAGGTTTGAGATCTCTAAGGCACTATTTCAGAGTAAGCTTGTAGAAGGTGCCCCATATGGGCCTCATGTAGTCAATCTCATTGGCTATATTGAGCGCCTAGAGGTTCTAGGGTTTAAACTCCCTGAAGAATTGGGAAACGGTATCATTCTTGCATCACTCCCTCAGAGCTTCTCTAACATTTTTTTCAATTTCAATATGAACAACATTGAGAAGTCTCTATCTGATATTCTTATCCTCATTCTCCAAGTGGACAAATATATGATGTTCAAAAATCCTTCTGTCCTTATGGTGAATAAGATGAAAGGGAAGGCGGAGATATTTAAGCCCAAAGCTTCTTCACGACCTTCCAAGAAAAAGAATATCAAAGGGGAGGAAAGGTAACAGGAGGTTGTTTATTTCACATGTGGCAAGAAGGGCCACTGGAAGAAGAACTGCACCCAACCTAAGAAGCAAGGGGAATCTTCAGGTGTGTTTGTTATCTAATTAAATCTATCTGTTTTTACAAATTGGGTATTAGATACAGCTTTTGATGCTCACATATATATCCAAATATAGGAACCAAGTATATTCGGGAAGATTGATCGAGGGGAGGTAGATCTATGAGCAGCCAATAGAGCCAGACTTATTGTTGTAGCTGTCAGGGACTACCACCTTATGTTTCCAACTGGGATGATCTTGGTGTTAAAGGGTTGTTTTTATGTTCCTTCTGTAACCAAAAACATAATTTCTGTATCCATACTAGATATAGATGGATTTGTTTTCAAGTTTGGAAAAGAATGTTGCTTCTTTTATAAAGATATCATTTTTTTGGTAGGTCACATTTATACAATGGTCTTTATGTGTTGGATTACACAAACCAAGTAATGAAAATCGATGACAAAGATACTTCACATGACTCATACCACACCCAACTTTGGCATCACCGGCTAGGTCATGTAAATGAGAAATGCTTGAAAAAGTTACATCAAGATGGATATTTGTATTCTTATGAACTAAAACCACTTGGTGTATGTCATGAATTTTTACAAGGCAAAATGACCAAAGCCCCATTTAGTGGGAAAGGTGAAATGAATAAAGAGCTTCTTGAATTGGTTCATACCGAAGCATGTGGACCATTTCTAGTTGAAGCAAGGAGTGGGTAGACATACTTCATAACTTTTACTAATGATTTTAGTAGATATGGATATATCTACTTAATTAGGTATAAGTCAGATTCCTTTGATAAGTTCAAAGAATAAAAGAATGAATTTGAGAACCATCTTGGTAACAAGATTAAGAAACTCCGCTCAAACCAAGGTGGGGAATATCTTAATCATGACTTCATTGATTACTTACGAGAGTTTGGGATCTTATCCCAACTCACTCCTCCTTACACACCTCAATGGAATGGTGTAAGCGAAAGAAGGAACCTCACCTTGTTAGACATGGTGAGATCAATGATTATTCATGAAAGTCTTACATTATCCTTTTGGGGATATACGTTACAAACAGAGGAACACATACTAAACAAAGTACCAACTAAATCAATAAATGGTATTCCATATGAGTTATGGAGTGGAAAAAAATTCATTTCATCAAATTTACATGTGTGGGGTAGCGAAGCATTTGTTAAGGCCTCTTCAGGTAACAAACTCACACCCCGAGGCACAAAGTGTACCTTTATAGGATACCCTAAGGAAACAAGGGGATATTACCTATACGACCCCTTAGAAAAAAAGGCTATAGTGGAAATACATGCCATATTCCTTGAGAGGGATCACATCTCCAAAAGATATAGTGGGAGCAAGATAGGCTTCGATGAAGTTGAGGCTCAAGGTACATAAGATTTGGTATAGGAATGGATTCCACAAAGTCCCATGGAAGAAGAATATGTTCCAGAGACACAAGTACTACATAAAAGTATAAGAGAGGTTAGAGAATAGGAATGGTATGGTTTTCTAGTTACCGAGGATGGTGACTCCTTGTTAGTTGATAATAATGATCCTCTAACCTACAAGAAAGTAGTAAGTGGCACAGACATTTCCAAGTGGCAAGAAGCCATGAATTCTGAAATGCATTCCATGTACCAAAACCAAGTCTAGATTTTGGTAGATCTTCTAGTAGATGTAAATCCTGTTTGTTGAAAATGGGTATTCAAGAAGAAATTGGACATGGAAGGAAAATTCAATACCCACGAATGGTTGCAAAAGGTTTTAAATAGTGTCAAGGAATTGACTTTGATGAAACCTTCTCACCAGTTTCAATGTTGAAATCCATCAGGATTCTACTTGCTATTAAGGCTTACCATGACTATGAGATTTGGAAAATGGATGTCAAAATAGCATTCCTTAACAGGAACCTTCAGGAAGATGTATACATGACACAACCTGAAGGGTTTGTGACTCCAAAGGATGCCAATAAGGTATGAAAGTTGTAGAAATACATTTATGGATTAAAGAAAGCATCCAGGTCATGGAACATTCATTTTAATGAAGCCAAAAAATAATTTGGTTTTATCAAAAATGAATGTGAGACTTGTGTCTACAAATGGTTTAGTGGGAGTATAGTCGTTTTCCTAATAGTATATTTTGATGACATATTACTCATTGGAAATGAGATACCAGTCTTACAGTCTGTTAAGGCATGGTTGAATCAATGCTTCTCCATGAAAGACTTGGGAGAGGCAGCACATATTCTTGGGATCAAGATACATCATGATATATCTAAGAGATTGTTGGGCCTAAGTCAAAGTACATACATTGATAAGATACTAAAGAGATTCAGTATGGAACAATCCAAGAGGGGATTGTTGCTAGTGTCACATGGCATTCATATTTCCAAGAAAATGTGTCCTCAGACACATGAGGAAAGAAATATAATGGTAATGACTCCATACGCATCAGCGATTGGGTCAGTCATGTATGCCATTTTATATACTAGGCTGGATATCGCCTACGCATTGAGTGCAGTAGGAATATATCGAGCAGACCTAGGTGACCGCCATTAGATGGAAGTCAAGACTATCCTAAATTATTTGAGGCATACTAAGGATATGTTACTATCTTATGGAGGAGATGAGGAACTAGTCATCAGAGGATATGTATATTCTAGTTTCTAGACTAATGAAGATGACATGAATTCTCAAACAGGATACATCTTCACTTTTAATGGAGGTGCAGTGAGCTGAAAGAGCTTAAAGAAGAGTGTGGTCGCAGATTCTACAGCAGATTCCGAGTATATCACAGCTTCTAAGGCAACTAAATAAGCATTTTGGATGTGAATATTCATCTAATAACTATATGTGATACCTATCAGTAAAGATCCCATCACATTGTACTATGATAATACTGTAGCGGTGGCTCTCGCAAAAGAGCCAAGGTCACATCAGCGGACGAAGCACATACTTCGGAAGTATCATCTCTAGAGGGATTCTTCTCATAGAGGTGAAGTTGTAGTGAGCAGTATTTCCATGGAAGACAATGCGGTGGACCCCTTGACTAAAGCCTTGACTCAGTGAAAACATGATCATCATGTGAGGTCTAGAAGACTGAAATCCATAGGTTGTTGGCTCTAGTACAAGTGGGAGTTTTTAGGAGTTTGTGTTATAGAACCAACTGGTTTTACTTTGATTACATGTATATTTAATGTATTATTACATATTGTTCATTGTTCTGCATGACTATGATGTAATAATGTCCTAGAGTATTTTTTGCGTTGATAAAGTCATGGCAGTTCTCCACTATGATGAGAACCTTGAAATTCTATAACAATATTCTTAAATATAGTTCTATGGTTAGATGGCATGCTATGATGGGACACATAGCATGCAGACCATCAGGTAAGAGTACTCATAAGTAGATGAGACTTCCTCTCATGAATTTCGCACTTGGTAATCTCCAAGATAGGAGATTATGAGAACAGACCCGCTAGTAGGAATTATACATGTTTTGGTTTCATCGGATATTTCTATCTACGAGTGTGTGTAATGATCCTTAGACTTTAATATTATCATTAATACATGTCATGACTTACGCACTTTGATTTACTAAAAAAAAGTG
This sequence comes from Viscum album, assembly GCA_963277665.1. Taxonomy (NCBI): domain Eukaryota; kingdom Viridiplantae; phylum Streptophyta; class Magnoliopsida; order Santalales; family Viscaceae; genus Viscum; species Viscum album. The sequence goes on from OY728156.1 coordinate 1,172,378,843, forward strand.
TCACGTAGATAGTTGGTGGGAAGTAGGGTACATTGGGTTTGTCATGAGTGGCATGTTATTAATGGATAAGTCGAGGAAGGATTTGTCCCTTCCATTTATGGAAGTTGATATCTCAAACCTTTGATTAAAATAGAACCATCACATGAAATTTCATGGCCATGTTGTAACGACGAGTTTATTTCAGGAAGTCAAAGAACGATGTATCAAGCATAAAATTTGATGACACAATCATGAAACCTGGTGAATGAGATATTGTGACAAAGGGATTATATTACACAGTGAGTGTTCGTATATGGATATAGTTTTTGCGACATTATGTTCTTTCTCTTGGGTGCCTTGACCCGTTGCTAGATAGTACTCTTGGACTTTAGGCAAGACCGCCTAATTCCAATGAGAAAGAAACCTATAGGGTCACACACTAAGTGTTTTTGGCGGTCTCATTTAAATTCTATTTGAATTTAATTAATGAAATAAATATTATTCTCAAGACCATGGAATAATTTTATTCAAGTTAAAATGATAGCATAAATTAAATAAAATTTATTTATTTATTTTATTGAACATTTAATAAATATTTATTTACCAGTTTGTAAATAAAATATTTATTTAAGAGAATAAATTATTTATTTATTTATTCGGGTGTTCAATAAATGGAAGTGGATTTCGAGAAGACCAAGGTTGGTCCGGTAGTAAAATAATTATTTGCAAGATGGTAAATAATTATTTAACTAGTTGGCACAAATTAAAATAATTTTGCTATTATTTTGTGATGTGGAATTTTATTTTTAATTCCATTTTACATAAGTTGGTGCACTATAGATAATGATGTGGTATTATTTTTAAATGCATGGGTTTTCTATAAGTTCATGAATGTATTTAATTGTTGTTATGAAATTAAATATTGTAACTGAAATTCCATGTATATAAATAAGAAATTATCCCTATTGTGCCATAGACTACACCACACGCCTGGTGAATTGAGAATTGTTGAGCCAAACAATTTCTCTCTTTAATCCTCTTCTCTCTCCTCTCAAGAATGAGAGACTCTCTTCAAGGCCGAAGAACAACCGATCAAGAATGACTGACACAAGACACTCACTTCGCCGTGCTAGCACCCAGAGAACGAGCGGTGTCAATCGGAGGCCATCAGAACATGTGTGGATCACTGCTAGAGTGATTCTAGTTTGGATCCTTACAAATGCGATGAGATATTTCGGAAGGTTCAATCTATATGATCAACATCATCAACAAAGAAAAATACCAAAGACACGTGTATTATTTTTCTTTATGAAATTAATTAAATTAATTATAAACATGATGTGCAAGATCCTCCTTAAAGGTTTCAGGTCTCTTTCTTCTTTATCTAAATCTTTGATTATATTCTGTGGAGAATGGCATTCATCGTCGTATTGATTCCAGAATAATCATTGATCATGGTAAAAATAAAAATTGGGTGTCATCCCAACCACACTTCTGTTGCACCCGGAACCTTCAGTTATAAGTATACTAGTTATTCATTCAATAATAATGAACATAATTTTTTATTCTTGTTATATTCATTCTTTCATATCATGCAATTTTATTATAACTATTCCAACACCACCAAAAAGCATGTAAGTAGAGTTTTCGGTGAAAATGGAAAATGGGGAAATTATTTCATCCAAAATATATAACTTCTCCTTTATCAAAATTTAGGGGATAAAATTTCTAGTGAACCTTGTGATACTCCCTTTAGTTTAATTTGATGTAATTATGGGTATGAATTTTCTTTCCTTATATAGATCCAACATAAACTGTCATGATAAGGAAATCAATCTTTGTATCACGAATCATCCCATGATTCTGTACAAGTTCAAGGAGGGGGATGAGTCTTCTTTAGCACCAAAATCTCAATAATTGATTTTATTTCCATATAAAAAATATCATCTAGTTAAAATTATTTAGTCTAAGGAAAATATCAACCTTGAATACATGACCATTGTAAGGGAATACACTGATGTGTTTCTTGAAGAATTTCTTGGTCTTCCTCCTAGTCGAGAGGTTGAATTTTCAATCAATATTATACCTGGGGAATTACCATTATCCAAGAATCTATATATAATGGTTTTTGTGGAACTTTAGGATCTGAAGAAAAAACTACAAGAGAATTTGGATAAAGGTTCCATACATCTAAGTGTTTCACCTTGGTGTGCACCAATCCTATTTATCAAGAAGAAGGATGGGTCAATGTGACTTTACATTGATTATAATGATCTCAACAAGATAAAAATAAAGAAAAAGTATCATATTCTACATAATTATGACTTATTAGATCAGAAATGTGGATCCCAACACTTCTCCAAGGTGGATCTTCAGTTAGGGTATTATCTAGTAAGGGTGAAGGAGGATATAACCAAGACTACTTTCCAAACAAGGTATGGGAACTAGAAGTTCATAGTAATGTCATTAAGACTCAATAATTATCCATAAATATTCATGGACTTGATAAATAGAGTATTTATAGATTACCTTGAAAAAATTTTGTAGTCTTTATGGATAATATTCTAATATACTCTAAAAGTAGGGAGGAGCATAAGGATAATTTGAGCACTATGATAAAAACCTTATGAAAGGATAATCTTTATAAAAAGTATAGAAAATATTAGTTATGGTTGAAAGAAGTATAATTTTTTGGGTATATTATCACAATAAATGACATATATATAGACCCTTCAGTGATAAAAGGAATTAAAGGATGTATGAGTTCTTCATCTGTGACAGAAGTTTGCAGTTTCCTTAGGTTCTCTTGGTATTATCATTGATTTGTGATAAATTTATCATGATTTTAAAACCCTATAACCAAGTTAACTTGAAAGGGAGTTGATTTTTTTTTGGAATAATTAATGTGAAGATAGATTCAAGTATTTGAAAAATAGGTTTATCAATGCACCTATAATCATGCTACCCACATGTGGGGAACTTTTCGTGGTATATAAAAATTATTCAAATAAGGGATTGGGTTGTGTGTTAATACAAAATGGAAAAGCGATAACCTATTCCTTAAGGAAGTTGAAAGTTTATATATAGAACTACCTAATACATGATCTGGATTTGGATGTAGTGATCTTCTTGTTAAAAATATAGCAGCATTATCTATTTGGTGAGAAGTGTGAAATATATACAGATTATAAGAGACTCAAGTATATATTCACGTAGAAAAAACTATATATGAACCAGTGAGGATGGTTAGGTATGATTAAGTACTATTAATTCTCAATCTACTACTATCCTAAGAAATAAAATAAAGTGGTATATTCCCTAAGTATAAAGGGTCCAACAATTTTATCATTAATGATAATTAATAAGGATCTAATCTTCTTAGACTTGAAAAGGATGGAGATGGGAATCATAAAGTATGGAACATCATAAATACTTTCACAAATGATTACTCTATCATCCATTTTGGAGAGGATAAATGATGCTCAAATAGATGGTGTGGGAATTTAGAAGAATGCAGAAGCTATAAGAAAAGGTAAATCCACATAGTTCAAAATTATTGAAGAAGGAGTTGTAATATTTGAGTCATGACTATGTGTAACATAAAATCTTGAGATAAAGAATGAGATGGTGGATGATGATCATGGGTCGATCTTCTCTATCCATACAGAGAGTATAAAGTTGTATTGAGGTCTCTAAGATAAATATTAGTGGGACAATATGAAGAAGAAGATCACAAAATATACGTCAAGGTGCTTTGTATGTCAAAAAGTGAAGGCTGAAAGGAAAAAATACAAGGGGGTGATGCAACCATTACACATACCTATATAGAAATGGGAAAATATAACCATGGAATTTTTCACTGTTCTTATGAATAAATCATGAGTAAATAATGTTATATGGGTTTCGGTGGATCATATTACAAATACTTCTCACTTTATTACAATTCGAGAGGACTTGTCACTCCATCAACATTCTATGATATACATTAGAGAAGTGGTGAGGTTGTATGTAATTTCACTATCGATTGTATCTAATCAAGATCAAAGATTTACCTCCAAGTTTTGGAAGATACTCCAACATGATCTAAATAATGATTTGGAATTAATCATATCTTATCACCCTCAAACTGATGGACAATATGAGCAAACTATCCATACACTCGAGGACATGTTGATAGCATGCTCAATTGAATTCAAAGGAGTATGGGATCAATATATTCCTCTGGTCGATTTCTCATACAATAATAGTTTTAACTCAAGCATTCAAATGCATCACTTTGAATCCCTTCATAGGAAGAGGTAAAGAACACTTGCATGCTGGGATGAATTTGGGGAACACAAACTGGTAGGTCTTGAAATGGTTCAGGAAATGCTGGAAAAGGTCAAGATCAGAAAGAATAATATCAAGGATGTTCAGAGTCGATAGAAGAGTTATACTAACAATATTTGATGAGACCTAGATTTTGAGGTTGGATATAAGGTATTCCTCTACATTTCTCTATGGAATAAATTCATGAGATTTGGTAATAAGGGAAATCTTAGTTCAAGATACATTGGTCTCTTTGATATCCTTAAATGCATCAAATCAGTGGCCTATCAAATAGAAATCCCACCTAACCTATATCAATTACATGATGTGTTCCACATATAACTCTTGAGGAAGTATATACCATACCCCTCACATGTGTTGAATCCATAGGTGGTATTTTTGGAGAATGACCTTTCAAATGTGGAGCAGCCAGTTAATATCTTAGATCAAAGAGACAAAGTTTTACGAAATAAGATAATGTACATGGTTAAAGTGTTATGGAGAAACCAAAAGTTTTAATAAGAGATGTTAGAACCATAGGTGGTGGTGAAATAGAGTTACCCTCATTTGTTTCAATTTGTGAAATGAAAATTTTGAGGGTGAAATTTCTGAAGGGGGGACTATTGTATCAACCTGAACTTTTATAAATAAAATTACCTTTTTGGTTGAATTAAATTCCATATTATGTATTATGGTTGTATAAAACACATTAACTTCATTGGTTTTATTATATTCTGTTATATTTAAAAGACCATTAATCATCATAACCATTGTTAATATATTCGTCAAATAGTGATAATATGATTAGTATAAATTTAGGGCTTTGATAAATCCAATTGACACAAACAAAGGAAGTGAGGGATTCGACTAGTAGGATCAACCCCTATAAAACCCATTTATTAGAGTTTACAAGGAATATATAATCACTAGTATTTTTCCTTGACTAATCCCGATATGAGATCCAACAACTAAATCATGAGTGAAACCTTTTATAATAGAATTTCAATCTCATCTTGATCATGGCCCAAACCATGTACAAAGAACCACCCCATGAAAATATCACCATTGCACACCTTACCCTTTGGGAGAATACTGGTTTAATAAAATACTACATATCAAGACCCTAATAATATAAATATTTATATTGTAATTTTAATAGAATAATTTTTGTTTTTATTTCTTATTATTGTTGTATTATAAATGATTTTGATTTTCATATGATGAAACACAATTTGTACTTTTGGGTAATATGTGATTTAAATTAAGACACACCTTTTGATGAATTAATATAATTTATAAATAAATGATATTTTAATAAAATAATTTTATTAAATATAAATTATAGTGTAATTTTTATGAAGTCAGGTGTAATTTTTATAAGGGTTCGAAAATTGTTATTGTCAAAAAACCCAGCATTTCTCAATAAATGTTAATTATTATTATAAAATTAAAAATTAAAATATTTATAAAATTATTTGGATAAAATATATGTTATTTTTTGAATTATAACTTCAAAATTATCCAATGGTGAAGTTTTTATAATTTTCTGAGACAGTCGGATTTTTAGGTGAAAATTAAATACGGTTTAAATATACTATGTGTATAATGACATCATAATGACCCAAAAGTGATGTCATAAAGGCTATAAATGGTATCCACGACCAAAAATATGTTTCCCCTTTAAAATAATCTTTTTTTTATGTCAGTTTATAAAGCCTTTATGAATCCTCTAAAACCTGTATTATATTTTTAGGTTTTAAAATCATTTCTTTAAGAACAAGACTCGTTTCTACATCACCAAGGGTAATATTTTAATAATTTAGGACCTTTTAATTATAAAATAATTAAAAACACTCATATTTTTCAGAAACTTTTGGAAAAACATGGGAAGGTTTTTTGTTTTTATTAATTTATTATATAGAGTCCAAAATCTAAGTTTGAGAAATAATAAAGAACTCCCTTCTCTTTTCCTTTATAAACCCACCAAAGAACCCCTTCATATTCAATAAAAAACATTGTATCATGTCCTTAAACTATCCCAACCTATTTATATTCATCCCAATGTTCCCCCAAGATATTAATAATATCCTCCCATGCTTTTGGAATCACCCTCTCAAGGAAAGGGATCCTTCCCTTTTCCTATTTATTCAAATGTATTCTTCATTTTATACATTTTATTTACAATTAATAATGTTGGGATATGTTTTTACACATCCCTATTACTTTAAATTTTATTACTAAATTATTATAGACCCATTTAACTCTCATTAAAGTAATTTATTAACCTTTATATACTGTTGTTATGCTGCTAAAATTTCACTGATATATTTCCAAGCCAAACCTTTTTATTATGAATACCATTATTATTTCCAATCAAGGGTATTAAACTAGACATATATTTTATTGGTGAATTACATGTATTTATTCCACACTCCTTAATCATGTAATTAAATATAATGAAATATGATCCTATGTTGAATATTCTATGCGGCACACTTATGCTTGTACATGATATGAAAGTGATAGGTGTGCCCAAAATTATATAGCACTCCAATGCATTGTTTAATGTTTTAGTATCACGAGACATCATTTAAGGTATTAGGAAGTGAACATAATCTATAATGGGAATTTTTCCTTCATGTTATGATTTCTTGGTGGTTATCCTTGACCTATTTTTATAATTTCATTTTTAAAGTTTTTTCCACTTTCCCGTGTTTCCTTTATATTATCATGTTATATCATGCCTCTTTGTTCATTTTTATGATTATCATCTATTTTTATGTCCCATATAAATTCAAATTCTCTACCATGTAATACTTTATTCATGTTATTCCATATTTATTCCCTTATAGGGATTTATAACTCACCCATTTCTTATGTATTTCCCTGGTTATCCCATGCAGTTTTAAGTATAATGGATTATTATGAGCATGTTAAGGAAGTTTTCAATAATAGTGATATACCCCATATTTTAAGTTTTTGTGTAATAAACCTAATTAACCAAATACACTATACTTATAAATCTTATGGGTTATATTATGTATAATATTTTTTAATAAATCATGACTTATTGTGTAATAAATATAAGGGTTATCATATGTTTCCTCTCCTTCTGTATAATCTTCATTAGGATATTCTTCTTTTCTCACTAATCCCTTTCCTTTGAAACTTATTTTCAAATGAATTACCTATTTTTAAGTATCTTTTATGAGGGAACCTCCTTCATATATTTTATAAAAATTCTTCTTCATCTCTATCACTATCAAATTTTCTTATACACCTTTCTCCAATTGTCCAACTTTATGCACCTAAAGTAATATTAGGGTAGATTACTAGTAAATTTACCATTTTCTCTCATAAATTTTCCAAATAAAGGGGATATGAATTCATCATTCATATACTCTTCATAATTACCACTTTTAGCAATGTAAATTTTATATATATCTTTAAAATCTATCTTTTTATTTGATTGAATTTATGTCTATTCTGAATTAACTCATGTTTCATATGCAACTAAGCTACTTTGCAGATTATATGATGAAAGTGATATCAGGTTCATCTCTTCTAGTGATAATACTTTTTTGTTATAAAGATATAGATTTATTCACATGATATTATTCATATTATCAATATCTTATATCTCTTCACTAAGTATTGGGATAACTCCAACAACCTCAATGATTAGGTTGAAGAACATATCAATATTTTTACCTAATAACATCTTTAATTCATAAAACTTATTATTAAATGGTTATATATTATATTTCCCCACCTTGTTTTCACCTACATATATATTTTAAAATTTATCCCATAAGGATTTATTACTGATTCAGCTCATCAACTTTATATATATTTGATTTTATGAAGTTCCAAATAGTGAATTTTGAGTTTTGGCATAAAAATTGAAAATATTTCTATCAACTTCAGTCATGGATAGTTTTGATGCATCATTAACCTATATCCCGTGTATTATTGAGTATAAACCATCCATCCCAAGAGACGGTAAGTGTGATATTATTATTTTCTTCCAAATATTATATTTCTTCCATTAAATAGTGGAAACTCCTTAGAATTAATTTTCTTCTTTATACTGAGAATTAGCTGATAGATTAAATGTTTGTAACCTCATCTATGATACCACTTGTTGCACCTCGGGACATCTTGAGAAGGGATAAGTGAATTATGGTGTAAGAGTTTTATTTTTTTATGATATATCTTGTTCCCATGTTGGTTAGAACTCATTAAAACTATCTCCATTAATCACACATTCATCACAAATGCATAAATTAAAAAGACATGTTGATTTTAATATGTTAACCACTAAGGACTAATGTAATAATATTACACTAATGATGTTTTGTTCATACTAGAATACAATATTTTTTATTATATTGGTGTATTTAAATTTTTTTTTCATGTTCAATCTATGTCAAGCCCATTTCTATTACAATTCGGTTTAGGGAAAAGAACACCGCCTCACTCAGATCACCTTTGTCAACACCTCTTTTACTCATTTATTTAGATGGTAGTATACTCAATTTATATACATAAATGTTTATTCTTTATCATAACTAATATATTCTTTTATATTCATCATTAAATATATAATATTATGCTCCAATGTAATCTAAAATCCCTAAAAAATCCTCCAGCAACTTGTACATAAGTTATGTGCAGTATAGTGTTCACCGTTTAACTACTTAATTTAAAAATAGTGATTCACACACATCCTATATTGAACCCCTTTAATATAATTCCTTCTTTAAATATTTATTCTCAAACTACTTCACAAAACTATTCTTTTGTAACTACCTTGTGTAATCGTGCCTCATGAACTGTCTTCTTGGTACTGCCTTCACATACTACTTTATGGTGTTAACCCTTCATGAACTGACTTCTATATAAATACTTTTCTTACTAATTAATGAATTTCTTTGAAATAACACCCATTTTAAAAATTATTTATGGAAATATAATTTATTAATTTATTCATGGAATTCTACTCTATAAGACACTTCATGGAAAACTTCTTTGCAAACCCCTTTGATTCGTAATCTGGTCTACCTCATGAATAAATCTAACTAAAATAATTAATCATTAGATATTCCATTAAATTTTACATTGATGGATAATAATTTATTTAAGGATTTATTTATAGTAAAATTCATTCAAAATCATTCTTTTCACATAAATAACATTAATCACCTGTGTGTTTCTATGTAAACTTTCTATCATGAACCTTTTTCATGGAACATCCAATGTGTACCTATTACACATTATGCAAATAATATCCTTATATTCATTGAAAAAAAATCTTATTATCATGATATTAATTCATGTTTGGGAACCTCATACATTTAAATTGACCCAAGATAAACATAACTTAAACAATACATTAATTTCATGATTTAAATAATACATCTAACAAATAGTCACACAACCCAAGGACTAGAAGGTTTAGTGTCTTATAGATTATATAAAAAACATCCTAATATAAAATAATTTCTATATAATTTAACTCATCTAGAATCCCTTTAAAACTTTCCATAAGTTAAACTTGTCTTTATAACTTGGGGAAAGGAAAAAATAAAAATGGGGTGAACTCAAATGCTTGATAAGGGAAAACTTATCAACATGTCATCAAGGGTTGGATCATAAGAATATAATAAAACATGGGTAGGGGAGAATTTTCTTATTAAAAATAACATGGAACAATATAATTTGTTCATAGGTCATTATATAAGAACATAAAATATCAAATGAACAAATATATACCATGGAAAAAGTGTGTGGAATCATGATAAGTTAAACATAGTTCAAGGATCATAATAATATGTATGAAAAAATATGGCATGAAATTGAATCATATTTAAATAAATAACTATGAAAAAACATAAGCATAAAAATCTTGTGAACAAATCTTCTAGTATCACAATAACACAACAACTTTTAATCAAATCTTTTCACATATCATTCATATAAAAAACTTGTGGAAAAATATTCTTGCATCTCATTCACATAGAAAACTTGTGAACAAAGATTCTTGTATCTCATCCACACTAGAAAATTGTGAAAACAAACTTCCCACATCTCATTCACACAGTATTTCATCATATCATGTGATATGATACCTTCACTAATGCATTTTAGGGTGATATAAGACCCCAACCTTTATTATAAAAACTTATGAGTGCCACATAAAAAATATTCATCATATCATAAACAATCCACAAGAAAAAGAATGGGTTTATTAAACCTTTAAAAAAATCACATAACATGAACTTAAGAAATAATTGGATATAAAAAATAACATTTTATGAAATGTATAATATAATAATAACCTATATAGGGTGATTAAAATATCAATTCATGAAAGATAATCCTTATAGGGTAAATATAAGTGAAAATAAAAAAGTTTTCATAAAACATTTTAAAACATTAATGTACAATTTACGTTCAAAACAATTGTGAAGGTAAAGACAAAAAAATTTAAAACCTTATTATAAATAGTTTAAAATAAAAGTTCCTTGAAAATTCATCATTTTTATAAAAAAATTGGAGTGGAAGATAAAACATTTGATTTTTAAAGGATGGAAAACCATTTGAATATTTTGAAATTACTTTATTGAAAAATTGACATCGTTAAAAGGTAAATGAACCTAATAAAGGTGGATATAAGTATAATTAGAGATAAAAAAATTGAATTTCCACTATGTGAAGGATAACATTATTGGGAAGTAAAAAGCATGGATATGGAAGAAAAAATCATTAAAATAAATGGGACAATTTCTTAATAAAATTTAATTTTAACGAAACAATAGAACCATCAAGGAAAAAGATTTTGGATTGAAATATGATTTCACCAAAAAAAAGTTTTAAATACAAAATAACATCATCATAGGCTAGAAAGTGTCAATATTAAAATATATTAGTCAAATATAAGTGATTATAACCAAATGATAAGATTTGAGTCATGAAAAAATATTACCATTTCATGAGAATTTAACTCAAAACATCTTGAAAGAGATAGAGAGGGAGAGATTTAAATTCAACTTAAATTACCATAAAAAAGGTATTTATTTATATAAAATATAAATTAAGTATAATATATGTAACTTAAATGAAATTATGTTCATAATATAACTCATGTATCAAAGAGATAAATTTGAGGTGAAAACCCCTTACAGTTTTAGTAATTTTTTAATCAAAGTCATTTGAATCTTGAAAATAATGTTTTTATAAAAATCCAATTAATTAAATCATTGATTATGTCAAAATACATACTTGGGTACTCTATATACTGTAATATCTTGGGTTTTTCTTGAGGTGTGTATCTTTTCTTTCAGGTAAATTGTGTTTACTTTCCTTTTTGTCTTAGACCCTAAGTTGGGCTATGGGCTGGTTGGGTTGTTTTTGAGAAAGAAGGTGAAAAAAAGGCTGAAGGATAGCTGCAAGATAGGTACACATCGTGTACTTAAAGTAAATGTCATGTAATTCTTGTCCACAACATGTAATGGTGTGTCATGATGTGTATGGGTTTTCCTACATAAAAATAAAATCGGTAAGTACACATCGTGTACTGGAAGCACACGTCGTGTACTTGCCCGCCAGGATTTTTTTAAAATAGAGGCAGTATCCTATTATTTTTTATGGATAAAAGGTTTTATCTCATTTTTTAACCCAAAAACCATCAAAAATATTTTTTCAGATCTATAAGTCGTCCAGACTCTAATTCGAGCATGGTTTGTCTCGTTGGAACCGCATCAGTAAGTAATCGATTCCTTTTTAGTCGTTCTTTATTCTTTGGAACAATGACTACATTATTTGGATTTAGGATCATATGCCCTAATATTCCATTATTCATCCATTATTCAAATTTATCTCAAAATTGGATGAATCAGGACTTGATAATTGATGATCTCTCTACTACCGAGCTGAGTTAGGTGTTTTATACTTTCTTTCGGATTTTTGGGTGCTTTTTAGGCATTCGTCCTTTTCGCTATCTATCAGAATTTCTGGTGAGGCCTTGTTTTTTAGGGATCTACTTGTAGTATCTATATTCAGGCCTAGTAAGGATTCTTGTAGGTTTTGTTTAGGTTCATTGGCACTCGTTTCTTGATTCAAGGTCACCCAAGGGGTGCTCCTAAAGTAATTAACATGTTTATGCTTGTTTAAACCACCCAAGGGGTTCTTGCTTGTGTTTTCCTAGTTAGAGGAAGAGCTTAGATTCCTTAATGGTTTTGAATATATTCTTAGGATATGTACTACCTCCCTATATAGCGATATCTTGTGATTCCATGCCTATTTTTATAGTTTGGCTTAAATGGAAATGGATGAAAAAGTGGGTATACTTGTTGGTAATTGTTTAACTACCTAAGGGGTGAGTTGGGAAATGGTGATATGTGATAGGGTATTCTCACATGAAATTTTTAATGAATAATATGGGTGGGTATACCTATATGAAATTTTAATGGTGTGTTAAATGGTTTATATGGGAGGGTAAGCCCATATTCTTTGTAAATGATAAATGGTTTGATTGAGTGGGTATATGCATGGCTTGTTCTTGGTTGTGTGAGTGGGTATACCCACATGGAATGAATTGTTTAAATTGAATGATTTAAATTGAATGATTTGATTGAATGGTTTGATAGATTCCATGGACTGCTCTCCATGGATCTGGAACGTGGTAGTGGATGCCTTGGGTTGACTCTACCCCTTGGGTCTTGATTATGTGGGATGCATCGGGCCTTGCTACCCTATGGATCTAGCTTGCTTGGGATCATGTAAGACATTCCATTTATATTCTCCTAGGACCCCAACCAGTTCTTAAACTGAGTTTCCACTGGGATGCTCATGTGACTTGATGTGGATGCCTTAGACGAGATCCTTGGATTTGGACCTTCATGGTCTAGAATTATTACATAGATACCCTGGTACATGACACCTTGGATCCAACCTTTAGGGTCTACTTTTCAATATATGATGTGGCCATGGGATTCTACTTGACTATATTGTAAGGTCGTGGGATTCTACTTTTCAGTATATTGTGTGGTCGTGGGATTATTATTTTCACTATAGAGTATGGTCGTGGGATTCTTCTTTTCACTATAGAGTATGGTCGTGGGATTTCTTGACTTCTTTTTACAGCATGGTTGTAGTTTATTTGATACAGATGGATGTATGTCTTGGTCGTGTGACTTTTCTTCTTTGTTATAGATTCCTTGTTAGTAGATGAATATTTTTAAGGGAGACTTGAGGGGCTATTTGGTACTTCTAGTTACTATATACTTATTCCATGGGCATACACACTTTACTATTTTCTCTACACTTTCTATCACTTTTTATATTGTTGTTAGAACTGTATAGACATGGGTGGTTTCCTACTGGGATGTTTATCTCACACCATGTTCGGGCCTCCTCAGGGAGCCAAACAAATTACATGGTTGTAGGTGACGATAGGGGAAATCACCTTGGTATAGGTTGTTGATTGTGGCTTTGGAGCAGGGGAGCATAGGATCAAGTTGAGACTTGAGATTTTGGGATACCTTTTTGGTATTTTGTTCTTTTGGGGACTTATATTATATTACATTTCCATGTACCTATTTTTTCCTCTTTCTAGATGCATGTGTCATCTGCATCATTTCATATATGAGACACTTCTGGTTATTGTTATGTATTTTTATCTTGTCTTACTTTTAGTTGACTGCTATTTATTTCGCTTCTGCTATTTATTGTATGTTTGACTTCCACTGTGATACTCTGGTAATGAGTGAATAGTCTCCCCACTGACTCACCTAGGCCTTCGCTACTATTCGGCATCCTCTAGAGTTTGGGGAGATGTTCTTGAGGCCATGTGGCCAACCAGGCTCGGGGAACCATTGGGTGGAATCCTAGTCTGGTACATTAAAAAGTAGTATCAAAGTGGGTCTTTTCTATTTTTCCTTACTATTTAGTGATAATAGATAGGGATAGTAAGGAAATGAAATTTGGTAATAAATTTTTCTCGGGAGTAGCTACCCCGTGTACAAGGAAAAACCAAATTTCCTAAAATGGATTTCTATTTTTTTGGATTTTTATGGTTACAGTTGTATTGATTTTACCATTGGGTGATACACTTGATTTTGTCTATTACTGTTGATGCAATTGTGGGTTCAATTTCTATTGAAACTCGATGAGATGAGGGTATTCCATCTCATTCATCATATAGACATTTTTTAGAATTACATGTCATGAATTATGCCATACCATCTAGGATGCATTAGATAATTCATGTTATTGCTATAGTTGATGATATAGTTATGTCTATTGTTGTGTTCTTTTGGGTGTATTATACAAAAAGGGGTGATGTCATCCTTCAATTCATAAGGAGTATGGGACCTTATGGATTTAGAAATGATGTACTAATATAATTCGAGTGATAAAAATGAATCCGATATGTATGGAATATATGGGAATCAAAATTTGGTTCAAGAAGTGTTATGAGCCCTTGTGGATTCTGAATTGGTAAACCCTTTGTAAAATTTCCTAGATAACTGAATGTGAAATTGAAATGGAAACTGGAAATGATGAATAGAGACTTGACCTAGACCCATCTTTTGACAAGGAAATAGGCATAGTTTATAGTGGTTTGTTGGATGTTCTTTATATATTCCTAGCTTTAGGAGTAGGATGTGGGTTGACTTTTCTTTTAGGAGGGTTTTGACCTATCCTGTGTTTTTGAGCTATGGTATTTGCATATGTATAGAGACCTTTGTTTAAATGTAAAAGGATACTAAAGTTAAATAGTGAAGTGGAATGTTTTCGATTAATGGGGGCCAAATGCCAACCGTAGGTGTATGGGTGCCTTATGAATTAGTAGATGGATTCACATATGACTGACCCTTTTCATAACCATGGTATATTTAGGAATGGTTATGATAATAAAAGCTGATAATTTTTTAATTTTTATGGTTGAAAAGCTTTTAAAATGATCAAATGGACCCAAGTAGGTTAGTTGAGGTAAGATGTTATATGATAAACCATTATTGTGTTTTTTCTTTACATGGATAAAAAATGTTTTGGGGTTACTTTTGAATAACCCAATTCGAATAAATGGGACCCTCAGAGTTTGCCTTTTATTTAAAAGGAATTTAGATGCTAAATTTCCTGTTTAGGATGGAATTTATTTCAATGGTTATGACATTCCTGTTTTTCCCATAGGGCATTGATTAAAAACAAGTTCCTTGTTTATAAAATGGTACTTGGGGTTTTGTTTTAATTTCTTAAAAGTTTAAAGGTTGAATTGAATTAATGTAATGGTTTTAAATTGGAACCTGAAGTGGTATCCTATGTTTGAACCCTCATGGAAGGGTAGTTTTACATGTTTTGACAAGATTCCTTGGAATGGAGATGTGAGAGATCATATGTAGGCTACTTATTTTAGCTTTATCTTAATTAAAAAGGGCTCTTATGCCTAGTGGAATTGGTTTTTTCATGACCTAGTGATGGGGGTCAATGCTTATGCTTCATAAGGGGCTAGCCCATGGTAGGTATCACCTTTAGAGCTTGTTTTCTTGATTTTTGGTGTGATCTTTCTAACGTTATTACCACTAATGTGTAATTTTACCTAGTATGACATTGGTTTTTAAAGAGGAAAACCTTATTTGGATGGTTTATTGATGTATCTTGACCCTTGATGTGGGAATAAGCATTGAGAATGCTTGGTTCAGCATGTTAGACATGCCTCGAGCATGGTCAGCTGCTTAGGAGATCGCATGAACCTCTCTTTTCTTTAGTGATGGATGAATCAATACATCATAATCTGATTTAATGGTTTTATGAGATGATGTTCCATTTTATTTTGTGAACTTGGTGTTGTATGTGTTGACATACGTAGTACCCGTCGAGTGTTTAACGATTTAATGAACCGTTTGAGTTCAGTTTAATCGTGAGCTTTGTGTTATTGAGTATGTTCTCAGGTTATCTCTAGAGTAGAGTGACTTGAGCATTATGAAACCAAGTTCATCTCATTTCTCAAGAGGAATCTCTAGGATGTAGGTGTTTTGATACACCGGTCAGTTTAACTTCATCTTTCATTCCAAGAGATACGATGTGGTGATCGCAGTTCGTGGAACGACACTCATGCCTTTAAGTTGGTTCTAAACTATTGCATTTGAGATTGTATAGTCCTTATTCTTGACGTTTAGGACATTCCTAGGTGGGGAGTGTCGTGTTTGTTCTATTTAAATGTTTCTTTCAAAGTAGAAGGATCACAATCAAGGACCATTCAGAAATGGTTGATTCTTATTGAATGCCTTTGGGTCTTGCGAGTCTTGTTTTATATTAGTGCTTGCTTGAAAGCATGACATTGTTGCAATTGGTTGTGTGCAGAGCCCTTGTGAGGAACTGATTATCATTGATGTACTGTAGTGGTTAAGCGTGATCTATCATGGAAATACCTTGGGATAAAGGCATTGTGGCCGGTTAAATGACGATGTGTTAGTAAGTGAAGCCAAGTTTCCTTTAGGAGGTTTATCGGTAGTGGTTCATCTATCCTTTTCTAGTGATCCTTGGGATCCTATTATTGTTCTCTTCCTTAAGAGATAAGCATGTCCCCTATCTTTATTTCATCTCAGATTCACTAAGAGATCATCGGTTATACTCTGTGCTATAGTTGAAAGTTGTTGGCCTAGTTTGTGATCTCTTTCTATGTTGTGCGCAAGATGCATGGTTTTAGATGAGGATTCATTAATCCTGAGCGGTAGTTTGGTTTCCATGTAGGAATGACTTGGACGAACTCATGGATTCCTGCTGCTTTCTTTGACGTAACCGCCAGGCGGATGCCTCTTTGGGTTCAGTCAGTGTTCTTATGTAGAATTATGGCCTTGTACCAACGTCTCACCTGTAACAGGGAGTATGGACCACCTTGGTGAGTTCCTTGGACTCTAGGTTGATGAAGTTGAGGTTATCCAGGACTTACAATCAGGCTTGGATGTGATTCTTAAAAGGAGGTAATGATTCCAGTGGGATGGATCTGGATTACACTTTTGCTCATGCGGTGGCATGACCTTTTAAATGATCAGGGGATGGTTTTAAAAAGGATCATCACTAAGAGAAAGGTATGGGATTCAGTGAATGGGGTCATTGTGGGTGTGTGGTTCCTTGGGAGAAGGTGTTGTGTTTCTGTTGCAACACATCGTCCTTTTAATCAGGGCATTTCTGAGATAAGTCATCTAGTTGTGGTTTAACTCTTTATCCTTCTTGTTCCTCATGTATGGTTTGAGTAAACCAGTTTGAACACTCCACCAAATAGGGTGGGTGTGGTGTGAAAGTCCGTAATGTATTTTGAGGGAAGATTGTGTGACTGGTTTTGATAAGGATGATCAGGGTTTGATCATTCTTTGTTATGAGGTTGTTGATATGACCTCAGTTGTTTTCGAGTTTTCCCAGTTAAAGGAAATAATACTGGTAGTTTCTCTGGAATGCTCAGGGGTTTGATTTTGGGGGTTTTCTAATGGTGGAGGTTTTTTGGTAATGATATAGTGTGAGTTTTTGTTGACAGGCTTACAAAATCTTCTCATTTCTTGCCAATCAAGGAGGCTTTTAGTGTTGATGATCTTGAAAGGTTGTATATCTGATAGGTGGTATGACTACATGGGGTCTCGTTCACTATCGTTTCAGATAGGGATTCCTATTTTACATCTCATTTATATCAAGTTTTTTAGAGGGCGTTGGGTACATAGGTGCTTCTAGGCATATAATACCACCCTCAGACTGATGGCTAGTCAGAACGTACAATAGAGGTTCTAGAGGAAATGTTGTGAGCATGTATCCTAGATTTTGGGGGCTCTTGGGAGAGGCACATTCCCCTAGTTAAATTATCCTAAAATAATATTTATTAGGAGATGATACAGATGGCACCTTACGAGGCTTTATATGGTAGGCCATGTCATTCTCCACTGTACTGGTTAGAGGCAGGCGAGGAAGATTTGATGGTACTGTGTCTCATGTAGGAGACTACTGATAAGGTCTAGTTGATATAGAAGCAGATGGATACTGCAGAGTCTCATTAGAAATCATACACTGATCGCGGTAGATGACCTCTAGATTTCATGGATGGGGATTGGGTTTTCTTGTGTGTTTCAACAAGTTTGGGACACAGATGGATTTGGAGATTGGGTAAGCTTTCACTGAGATATATTGGGTCATTCGAGATTCTGGAGAGAGTCAGGTCGATTTCCTATCAGTTTCAGTTACCTTAGAGGTACTGATCCATGAACGACATCTTCCGTATATATTAGTTGTGACACTTTCACTTAGAATCATCTCAAATTTTTCATCCCGAGGAGGTTGACCTTCAGGTTGATGCATCCTTTTAGGAGCATATGATTTGTATTGTTGATAGGAGCAAGAAGGTTCTTCAAGGATGGTCATTTCCTCTAGTACAGGTGTTATGTAATCATGGCCATTTATAGGATGATACTTGGGAGAGGGAGGCCGATGTACGTGCTCAGTGGATGGAGTTGTTCTTAGAAGAATCTTGACCACTCTTCAGAGAATAATTCGGGGATGAATTGCTATAAGGGGGAAGATTGTAAGATCCTGGGTTTTTCTGGAGTTACAGATATTTTCTTTCCAGTAAAATGTGTTTACTTTCCTTTTTTTCTTAGACCATAAGTTGGGTCATGGGTTTATTGGTTTTTTTAGAAATAATGGAAAAACAGGTTGAAGGATAACTAGAGGCTAGGTACACATTGTGTACTTCCTGGTCACTATGTGTAATGGTATATCACGACGTGTATGGGTTTTTCTGTAAAAAAATAAAAATAGGAATTACATTTTTGTGTACTAGAGGTACATGTCATGTACTTTCCCACCGTTCTTTTTAAAAATAGAGGTAGTAGCCTCTTATTTATTACTGACAGAAGGTTTTCTCTTGTTTTTGAACCCAAAAGCCATCAAAAATGGTTTTTCAGATCTAGAATCCATTCAGACTCCAATTCAAGCATTTTTTGCCTCATTGGAACTGCATCGGTAAGTACTCGATTCCTTTTTAGTCGTTCTTTATTCTTTGGAACAATGACTGTGCTATTTGGATTTAGGCTCATACTTACTAATATTCCATTATTCATCCATTCTTTAGATTTCTCTCAAAACATGTTAAATCAGGACTTGATACTATATGATATCTCTACTACTGATCTGAGGTAGGTGGTATATACTTTCTTTCAGCTTTTCGGGTCCTTTTTAGGCATTCATCCTTTTCACCATCCGTCGAACTTTCTGGTGAGGCCTTGTTTTTAGCCATTTACTTGAAGTAGTTGTAGTCTGGCCTATTGAAGATGCTTGTAGGTTTTGTTTAGGTTTTTTGGAACCTGTTTCTCAATTCAATTTCACACAAGGGGCGCACCTTAAGTAATTAACATGTTTATTTTTGTTTAAACCACCTAAGGGGTGTGTTCTTGGGCTTGCCTAGTTATAGGAAGCCCTTATATGCCTTAATGGTTTTGAATATCTACTTAGGAGATGTACTTACTCCCTGCTTAGTGATATCTTGTGATGCCATGCCTATTTTGATAGTTTGGATTAAATGGAAATGGATGAACAAGTGGGTATACTTGTTGGTGATTGTTTAACTTCCCGAGGGGTGAGTTGGGAAATGGTGATATGTGAGAGGGTATGCTCACATGAAATTTTAAATGGATAATATGGGTGGGTATACCTATATGAAATGTTAATGGCATGTTAAATGGTTAATATAGTAGGGTAGTCCCATATGATTTGTAAATGATAAATGGTTTTATTGAGTGGGTATACTCGTGTTTGTGCTTGGTTGTGCGAGTGGGTATACTCACATGGAATGAATTGTTTAAATTGAATGATTTAAATTGAATACTTTGATTTAATGGTTTGATAGATTCCATGGAATGATCTCCATGGATATTTAACATGGTATTGGATGCCTTGGGTTGACTCTAGCCCTTGGGTCTTGATTCCATGAGATGCCTTGGGCCTTGCTACCCTATGGATCCGGATTTCTTGGGATCGTGTAGGACATTCCATTGTCATGCTCCTAGAATCCCAACCAGTGCCTAGACCGATTTTCCACTAGGATGCCCATGGGAATCGATGTCGATGCCTTGGATGAGCTCCTTGGATCCATCCCTTTGTGATATAGAATTGTTACATGGATTCCCCAGTACGTGACACCTTAGATCCTACCCTTGCGGTCTACTTTTCACTATACAGCGTGGCCATGGGATTCTACTTCACTATACGGTGTGGTCATGGGATTCTACTTTTCACTATAAAATGTGTCTGTGGGATTATTCTTTTAACTATACGGCATGGTCATGGGATTTATTGACTTATTTTTATAGTGTGGTTGTGCTTTATTTGATATAGATGGATGTAAGGCGTGGTTGTGTGACTTGTTTACTTTGTTATAGCTGACTTGTTATGAGATGAATCTTTTACAAGGATCCTTGAGGGGTTGTTTGGTACCGGTAGTTGTTTTAGACTTATGTCATGGGCATACACACTTACTTTAATACTTTCTATACACTTTCTAGCACTTTGTATATTGCTATTAGAACTACATAGACCTGGGTGGTTTCCTACTGGGATGTTTATCTCACACCCTATTTGGGCCTCCTCGGGGACCTAAACAGATTACATGGTTACAGGTGATGATAGGGGAAAGCACCTTGGTACATGTTGTTGATTGTGGCTTTAGATCAGGGGAGCATAGGACTAAGTTGAGGCTTTCGATGCTGGGATACCTTTATGATCTTTTGTTCTTTCTGGGACTTGTACTGTATTACCATGTACCTATTTTGGATGCTTTATAGATGCTTGTATCATCCATATCATTTTGTATATAAGAAACTTATGGTTATTGTTATGTATTCCTGTATTGTATTACTTTCATTTGACTTCTATTTATTTCTCTTCTACTATTTATTGTATTTTTGACTTCTGTTGTGATACTCTGGTAATGAGGGATAATCTCCCCACTGACTCACCTAGGCCCTCGCTACTAGTCAACAGTCTCTAGACTTTCAAAAAATGCTCTTGATTCCATATAGACAACCAGGATCGGGGTACCATTAGGTGGCATCTAGGTCTGGTACGTTATATATACCTTATAAATAAGAAATTGGTGCATAACATCAAAATATGTCTCAATGAATAGAAATTGAGATGAAAACCCCTTACCATATATTCCTTCTTACTCGAACATACCATAGCCTCCTATATAATGAATATAAATATATTGATAAATTATATCATAACCTTAATATAAATATAATACCATTTTTAGAATTATTTTATAACCATATATTGAAAATATATTAACATATTATAGTTTTTTTTCATTATCAGGTGTTAGAACTTTCAGTTTTTTATTTCATAAAAACTTCATGGAGATGAGATCAATTCTCACTAAGAAATTTAAATTTCATTATTCCCAGATCATTAAAAGTAGAATAATCATTTTTTAATTACTAATTACTTTCCATTTTCATTTAGTGAAATACATGAATATGGCCTATGAAGATGGAAATTGGGATGAACTAGTTTTCGATGTGTTTAATGATCGAAAGGTAAAATATTAATAAATATTTTAAATATTAATAAAACATTTAAATAATCATTAAAAAATATTAAATATATCATTATTACATGACATTATCATTATATGAAATTCCATAATCATTTATCACATAATCATTAAAATATCATTTACATAAAAGGTTAAAATGACCCAATTGGTAACGTATTATAATGATTTAATGATTAAGAGGGTGTATTTAGGTAATGATAATGTGAAATATAAAAAATATTAAAATTTTAATAAAAATAATATATCCTAATTAAATAAATTCTATAAACCACAAATTATGGGTGGTGATGATGAATGAAATTCATCATTCATGGAGGTGGTAATATGTCATATGCACGATTAACAATCTCATTTATTAGTGAATAGAGGGAATGATGGTATACGAAAATTTTTCATTTAATAATTTTATTTGTGACATATAAAAAGTATTTATTGATCCAATATATCAATTATATAATCCATGATAAGCAGTTATGGAAAATGAACCAGATCACGTCGTGGAGGCGGTGGTCCGCACATATGCACCATTAATGTTTTGGCCTCTCTTAGGGGATCAAAAGTAATGAATAATTATTATTAAATTAACATAATGATATTTAAGTATAATAATTATAATTATTTAATTATATTTATAATTTTATAGATTATTTATTAAGGAGTATAGTAAAATAAATGGCTAAGATAAATTAATGCTCATGTTGGATGCTTGAATTTTCTCTTGGAAAGCTCCTTTGAAATGAAGGCCTTGAGAAAAATAAAGGGGACTAGAAGATTATGGAAGTGGTAGAGGGTTTTAGGGGGATAAAATTGAAATATTTTAAACAAAAAAAAAATAAGTATAGGTTCATCTTGATGTGGTGGGAATATTACTTTTTAATTAGTGAAGAGAAGGGTAGTTTTGGAAATACCCATTAAATTTCAATAATATTATTTCACTATTAAAGGTTCAAGGGATTTAAAAAGGAAAAAATGTGTAATTGTTTTTATTTTTGGTGTATAAAAACCTCAAAAATACTTTTTGAAACATTTTTTTATCATTTTTTTCCTTTTACCCTTAGTAAAAGAATTTTACCATTTTTACTTTTTATTGAGGTACTTAATTTTTAACTAAAGTAATTGATTTTAATGACCAAAATTAAAATTTACCTTGATACCTAATTTAAAACTGATAATTTTAAATTTTAAAATAATTTTATCATATATAATTTCTAAATATGTAAAAATTTGATTTTAAAATAAACAAGCATAATCATGTAAAACAGTGTTTAGAAAATATGAGTCTTTAAGCTTAAAATTTATGTATAATTTAAAATTATCATGGTTAATGATTTACAAGTAATAAATTGATTTATTATAAAAAAATTAGTATTTAAAATAAATACAAAACCGAATTTTACCTTAAAATGATGATTCAAGGAAATGACCAAAAATAGTTTTTTATTAAAGTAATGTTTTATTTTAGTGATAAAAATATTGGGAATAATTTTTTCAAGTTAAAATAATATTTTAAAATTAATAATGGTATTAATTAAATACATATTTTATTACTTAAATAGTTTTTTAGTCTTCTAGTTCATTATTAAATAATTATAAAATCATAATTTTCATAATTTTCATAAAAACCGTATTTTTTTACAAAAAATCAATCGTTTTAGAAAAAGATCAAAATTTCATACTAAGTAAATTTTGATATGAGTAATTCAAAAAATTAATTTTATATTATCAAATTAAAATTCAATAATTATTTAAAAAATTATTTAAAATAAAATACATTATAAAAATAAAATGACTTTTATTGAAAAAATTGTGTTTTAAAACATTAAGTGTTCTTAGTATTATTTCATATGAATTTATACATTAAAATTTGTGAATATATTAGTTCATGTATAATAATATTTTGAAGGTGTTTAATTTAATATATTAGTATAAAATATAAAATACTTAACAAAATGATTCTTTAAAATTAAATATTACTTTTATACTAAATACGATTTAAAAAATACCATGAAATCTAATTATTTATATTATAAAATTTAATTTTCTACTCCATTTATATTAAAATAATTTTTTAATTTAATATATGTTTCATATCTATTTTGATAATATTATTAATATTTATATGTAATACATAAATATATATATATAATATTTTAACATCGTATTTTTATTTCATTACAAGTTATATTATTTTAAAGTTACTACTTAACAATAAACGACTAAATTATACACATTGGATAGATGAGAAATGACTATATCTACAATAGAAAAAATTTCAATGACCATATTTACAATGGCCATATTTTGTTCTCATATATACAGAGTTACTAAATCATTTATTCATTCAAGGAATAGTTCTTATTTCATATTATAGATTTTTCATAATGATTTCTCTTTTTTGTTGATCTTCCTCGTTATAGGTTTTTAGGATATTGGTGATCCTCAAGGATGAATATGATTCATGGTATTTTCTATTCATGGAGATTTTATTTCTTTTTACCTATTATCCCCTTTTTATTTAAGCACTTTTAATTGATGTATTTTATCAATGGTGTGTAATAATCCATTGTGTGAAAAACATAGTTTTATATTATTTTGTTATAATATTTAATTATTAATGGATAAATTTTTATTAATTTAATTCATATCATATATGAATTATTTTCTAATCAATTTATATTCCTTTTAAATAATAGAAAAAAATAGTTTAGAATTATAAATATGTGCTTTATATAAAGGATATACTTCCTAAAAACATCAGGCATTACATTCTTACCCATTAAATAAATTTCATCCTCACAATTTAAATTATCACATACTAGTGGAAATAGATAAGGTAATATAAATAAAACATATGACTCAAGATATAATATATAGAGAAATATCAAATCTTTCAAACTTGGGAAACATGTATCTTTAATAAAAATAAGATTATCCCTAATATTTAGTTTATCTCCAACTATTTATTCCAAAATTCTACTGGTATTTGGTATCAAGACTCACATTGTATAATTATTTTCTAGAGAGTTTTTATTATTATCCTTTCATTAATATAATTTCATATATTAATATGAAATTTGGTTTCCTTACTCCAAATAATTTTTCCTCTAAGTGGAGGGAACCAATACGTCACTAAAATCATATTAAATTGATCTAAAGGAAGTATAATAAGATTTACACAATGAATATTCCTATAAAATTTAATTTGGAATATAATAATCATACCACTATAAGATTTATTTACTAATAAAATAATCGGGGTGGTGATTTAATGATATTATAAAATGTCTTGGATGTAATAGAGTTCCTAGAATCGAATTCCAAAAAGACATCTACAGCTCTAGATTGAAGGGTGTTTGTACCTTAAATATCTATATCCACTTCAAAATTAGTTCTTTCATAGTAATCACATTGTCCTCTTGGTCTTGGAGGTTGATGAAGCTCATTATATTGGTTAATCCTTAGATTAAGGCATTGACTTGGATAATGCCCAAGTTTACCAAAAATAAGAAATTGAATTATTAATGGTACCTTAGGATGAACCCTAATTCTTCCAATCGTGATAACGAACTTTTAATTTTTATATGGTAGTTTAATACTCAATGAAAACCACTTCTACAAGTGAATTATATTTCATTATTTATGAGTCAATTCCTTTCGTGCTTCATTCCACATTTTTTATATATAAGAAATTGAACATTTTTCCTTAATTTTCTTCATCACTTAATCTTTCATGAGACTCCACCATTATATTATTTTGTTTTTTGGTAATTAGACTATATTTACATTGTTAATAATATTTCATGATAGCTAGTTTGGTATAATAACATGGTTTCTCACTCCAAATCTTATTCTGATGGGTTTTTTATTGAGATAATCTATGTACTATCCCTCACAACTATGGTTACTTCCAATTCCATCCATTAATAAAACCAAACTAGTTGACATGAGTGACAAAAGGTTATAAATATAGGGGAATTATCATAATAAAAAAAAATTATTTGACCTTAAAATGTATTGTTCCTTTACATTATCACATTGGCCTTTAATTTCTTTAGTTCAACCTATATCAATCTTAGTTTGACCTAGGTTTTGGTTATCTTACACTTCTCAACCCAATCCCTCAATATAACTAAAAAATAAATCCTTCATAGTGGTTCATAAAGACCATATGATCAACCAAATTATATCACCCATGAGTGTCTAGCCATGTGTGCATTTTGGCTTTTTTGTCATACACCAAGTCACAGTTGATTTAATACCCAACACACCCTCTTTGAGTTTATTACCCCTAGGTAAAATTATGTTGTATTTTTTATCCACTTTCCAGTATCTATATAGGTATTTATTTTCTTGGAAAACCACACAATATTTAATTTACTAATACATCATGATATTATCAAATACTTAGACCCATCCCTTATATTTTCTATATGTTTTTTGATAAATTTCTCTAAATTTATCTCCAAAAATAACTAAACTAATATCCAAAAAAATAACTAAAAAAATTCTATCATGCCAACTATAATGGTCCAAGTTAAACATAACTTAAATAATACATTAATTATATGATTTAGATAATACATCTCAAAAACAATCACACAACCCAAGGACTTAAATGTTTAGTATATTGGTTATTATCTATATATGAATCTTAATATACAGTCATTTATCTATAATTTAACTCATATATACTCCCTTATAGACTTTACATAATTTAAACTTTTCTTTATATCCAAGGGAAATGGAAAAATAAGAAATGGGTGAGTTAAAATACTCATTAAGGACAAACTTATCAACATTTCATCAAGGGTTAGATCATAATAACATGAGAAAACATGGGAATGAGATAAATTTATTATTAAAAATAACATGTAATAATATGAGTTTCCCATAATTATTTATATAAGGATATCTAAAATCAAATGAAAAAACATATACAATGGAAGAATTGTGTGGAATCATGATACATTAAACATGAGTCAAGAATAATAATCATAGTTATATATAAATATGACATGTCATTGAATAATTTTATAAAAAATAATTATATAAAAAACATAATGATAGAAAATCTTGTGAACAAATATTTCCATGTCTTATTCATAAAAAAATTGTGAACAAATATTCTTGCATCTCATTCATAAAATATTTCATCGTATCATGTGATATAAAAACTTAAATAATAAATTATAGGGTGATATAGGATCACACCCATTATTATCCATAAATATGAGTGCCACATAAAAACAAACAATCATCATATCATAAAGAACCCATGGAAAAAATGGGGTTATTAAACCTTTCAAAAACATCACATAACATGAACATAATAAATCATGGGATATTAAAAATATTCTTTTCTAAAAGGAATAATATCATAATAACATATAGAGGGTGATTAAAACATCACTTCATAAAAGATAAACCTTGGATGGTAAATAAAATTGAAAATACATAAGTTTTCATAAAACCTTTTAAAACATTGAAGTACAAATTACTTTCAAAAACATGTTGTTGAAGCTAAAGAAAATAATTTCAAAAACATTATTATAAAGGGTTCCAAATAAAAGGTACTTTAAAATATAAAAAGTTTATCAAAGAAATATGGAGTTGAAAACAAAACATTTTATTTTGAAAGGATATAAAACCTTTTGAATAATTTGAAGTCCCTTTATTGAAAACACTGCATCATTAAAAAGAAAATGAAACCTTTTTTCAAATGATCAAAGGGGTATATAAGGATCATTGGAGAAAAAACCAATTTGAGTTTCCACTAGGTAAATAATAATATTAGAGGGAAATAAAAACATGGAAATAGAAGAAAATACAATAAAATAAATGGGAATTATTCTTAAAAAATGAATTTTAAAACAGAAATAGAATCATCAAGGAAGAAGAATTTAGTGTGTAACATGATTTCCCCAAAAAAGAAGTTGTAAATGAAACATAAAATCATCATAGGCTAGAATGGATCAGTAAAATAAAAGTGATTATGACCCAAGTATAATATTTGTGTCATGAAAAACCCTTAAAATTTGGGGAGTGTTTAACTCAAAACCTCTTGAAAGAGAGAGATTTAAATTGAACTTTAATTACCATTAATAAAGGGTATTTATTTATATAACATCTCAATTAGGAAGTCTAATAGCCTCATATTTTTTAGGTTAATTTCTTTCATCCTTTAATCATGTTTTTTTTATATGGATTGATTGGGATGGGTTTTGGGAGGTTATGGTGGGTTTTAGAGAGTTTTAGATTCCTTTTTAAAGGTTCTTAGTTTAAGAACTATTTTTTCAACCCTTGATGATTCTCCAGGAAACCATGAAAAAGAGGCAGTAGAACTTGGGGTGGTTTATGGTTTGAAAAACTATGAATCTCCCCTAAAAAACTATATAATAACCTTCAATTTAAATAGCACAGTTGGTGCATGGCTTAAAAAACATTCACCCAAACCATGAAGGTGCCTAGGTGAGGTAGAATTCCACACACAGTTGGTGCATAGTTTTACAAACTGTGTAACCAAAAAATGTGCACATGAAATTAATGATCTAAAATCCACTTTAATGGAAATTTATGGTCTATTTTTACCCCTTATTATTTATATAAGAATCCCTATTGAAAATTTGTACTCCTATTCCCTTCCTTGACAAATTAATCTCCTCCAAATCTTCATTCTAGTGGATCCAAGTGAGTTGATGATCAGAAATTGAGGTAAGTGCTGCAAAAACCATCGTTCTTTAGGTTTCTTCTAGATATATCACTCTTCCCATGAATAAATTCATAGATCTAGAATGTTTTTACCTAATCTATGGATTAAAATTACATATAATAATGAATTCACTAATCATTTCTAGGAAGGTGGTGGTTTTCAACATGTTGGTGATATCCTTTTGACCGAAGTTAGATCTATCGTGAACGGTATATGTTTCTGATTAGGTTACCGTAGATTGATTATCATGAGAATTTATTCTTCTGGAATCTAATATTGGATCTCTTATTCAATTATGTATTGGTGTTGGATCAATGTTAGTTGTATAACCCCAAGGTTCTCTTCTAGATTTGATGAGGAATTAATTATTTGTTCTTTAATTAACAAGTGATTTGGTGAATTAATGACCACTACTTAGGCATACCTCAAAACTAAATATATTAATAGACTCTATGTGGTATGTTTTTATAGAAAATTACTCTTTACATTTAATCTCATTTGGTATATTTTCTAAACCTTATCATTGATGAATATAAACCCAAGATTGGAATACTTAATGTGTGAGCTAGTAATCCATGGTGTGTAACATGATTCGGGATTTTATCCTTCAATTAATATTGGATTTCTTTGTCAATGAGCTTGAGTTAAGAAGTTCATTACCTTTTTAGGCCCTTGTATACTCTTTTTGGATTTATTTCATTTTTTTGTAGCATATCTTTTTGACCATTCTCTATATTGATTACTTTTTGGTGTGGAAATATCCCATGAGACCCATATATGATTTCTGATTCCATGAGTATCAATAGAGTAGCTTGTAACCATGATTGATGTCGATCACATTTTGTTATATGTGGCTAATTAATTCTCATGATAACATGTTATGATTTTCTTTATTTTCCTTTGTCATGTTGTGTGTGTTTACCATGCCTTTGGAGGTATTTTATTCATACTCAAAATAGGTGGACCATCATGATATGATTATCCCTTAGATGGGAAATTCATGTGACATGTGATGATGAAGATGGTGGACTTGTATATGGCATAGGGGCATGATGTAATTTTGGACTGACCTAAGACATAATGATGAGTTACAATGGCCTTTTGACCTATCCTGCGAGAGTGTTGGAATATAAAGGCCATGTGTCCTTCCCCATGATAGTAACATATTCACTAAATGCCTTTAATATTTCCAAATAATATGTTCACCATCCTTGTGGACAGTTCTTGATCACTTCTAACATCTTTTGTTATCCTTTTGGTATGGATTCAAAAATAGGTATAGTTGGGGATCATGGTGTCTTGGTTAGCATATGAACGCTCAGAATATGTTTGTTTATGATTTTTTGTGAATTTATTTTTATCATGGAATAAACAAGCTATACATTTTCACACTTGTTAAAGATGCATTGGTGGTTTTATGCTGGGTTTTATTACTCACACCATACATAGGAATCTCGATGCGCATGCAGACTTCATGATTAGGGGTTTATTTAATGGTAAGGGTCCCACATAAGATAGTTGAGTTATGGAGCATGGAGATGGTAGCAGGACCAGGATGAATTTTTTAGGATTTCCATGGTGTTTTACTTAATTATCTACTTTCACTTATACTCCAGTTTTGATTTCCACATTGGGATCTTGATTTATTTGTTTTTATGACATGTATATCATCTGTTATTATTTTATGATGCTTTATCTTCCATTTTGATTTTCTATGTTGATTTTATATTTTATTTGTATTTTTGTTGTATATTTATGATTACTAGAGGGTATAGTCTCCCCACGGAAGTCATTTGGACCCACACTGCTAGTTGGAAGACTATTTCATATAGGGAGGTATGTATAAGGTCTTGTAGATCTCTGTCTCGGACTTGGTGGTTTAGATCTGGGTATTACAAAATGGTATCATAGGATGGTTTTCTTATTTTCTTTTGACTAACCTAGGACATGGTAAAAAGGAGATATATTATATTTGACTCGGGTAGGGGAGTTTCAATGTGCTTGTCCAGCTCATGTGTAATAGACCTCCAAGTTAGCATCAACGGGATTTCTATTACAATTTTATGGGATTTTGGGTATATTCATGTATCATAAGTATGAATGTAGGATCGCATTACATATATATACTTGTTGTGTGCTACATACTAGTTCTTTAAATTAATGTCTTTATATGTGATATCTATTTGAGATAGACTTTAATTATGTATTAAGTGATATAACTGTTTTAATGTGATTTTGTGATATATCTATGTTGTTAATAGTTATTTTAACTTTAGAATGTTGATATGTTTTATATATATATGAATTTAACTAACATGTAGGTACAGAGGACCTTGGTTAGGGATAGGAGGGATATACCATCGGTTATGGGTAGCCTCCTAGGAGAACCTTTCTGAGATCACATACTGATTAGGATTTTTTCTAATGGCTTTAAATGTTATAATGTTTCCTTCACATTTTATAAGGATATTTCCTTGAAAGAGACTAATAGGACCATGAGCTAATGTGTGTTGGGATACCTCTGTTGGGGAGTATGCCCATGTTCTACCATATATTGTGTAGAAGAGTTCAGTAGAGAATTCTCCCACACCCACTTTGGTAGCATAGATATTAGTCCTACCTTGATCAGGAATCCTTTCACTTATTCTTCCTCAGGGTGGAGGGGCACCGAGGTCCATAGTCGACTATTCCAGATTCTTCTAGTTCCAGCATGCACCAGCATTTTAGGGAACTGGGGGACTTCAGGATTCATATGACTGAATAGATATCATCAATCATATTTTAACCATGTTCAAAAATTTGAGGATATAAATCTAAAGTATGCAACATTCATGATATAGGGACCCACCATGAAATGGTGGGGTGTGATGAGATAGGCTAGCATAAGTGAGGTTCTCACCTAGGGGGGCTTTCAAGGACCTGTTCTTTTGATAATTAATTAACAATACACTAAATTTTAACTAAGTGAAAGAGTTCATGGATCTACAGTAGGTGTCCATAATAGTCTCTGCATACTCTGCTTTTTTCACCAAACTACTTCATTTTTATTATATCTTCATCAAAAACAAGTCATAGAATTCCAATAAGTTCAAGATAATTCTTCATCCATACATCATATGGAATATTAGGAGTTTTGAACTAATTTCATACCTATAGGTTCTATGAAATTCCTTGACTATTGAGAAGGGAATGGATGAGGATCAAGTAGTTGGTATTATTACGCACTTTGATGCTCAAGTAGGTGGACCACCTACTACTATGATGATTTTGACTTCTTATAGAAAGAAGAGGAAGACTAAGGATATGTAGTGGAATAGTAGTAATCAGGTTGATTTGAGTATGGATTCTCTAGCACCCTCAAGAGGAGTTCCAAAGTGCTTCAATTATGGGAAGGTCAGACATTATTTCAAGTTCTTCATAGAACCTAAGAGTGAGTGTTGGAATTGTGGTAAGATGGGTCAATTCCTGCAGTTCTTCTCCAGGGAATCAATGCTAAGTTTCCATAGGGGTTAAATATGGGTGTGATCTATAACCCAAGGATCTAGAAAGGGTCCTCAGTAGTAGGTTTATATAATGATGGATCAGATGAGTCATGTACCTTAGGTATACGGTCACATAACTGAGGTAGGTTGAGTATATACATTGGATCAGACTCTAGTAGATAGTGGTGAGAGTCCATATACTATTATAAGTATGGTATTGATCACTTCTACACTGACTAATGCTTTGTTTAATATTGGTGATTCTCATTCCTTTATATCTACACAAATTGTTCTTGGGATTAACTTACCAGTCAAATTATCCTCTAAGTTGATTTCCCTCGATACAGTGTTAAGCAAGAAAATAAACCATCTTCAGTGATGAAAAGAGTGTCCTATAATGATTTCTACTTTTATATATCTGTGGGAATTCATAATTTTATAGATGATGAGATTTGATGTGATTCTTGGCATGGAATGGTTAACCATCTTCCAAGCTCACATTGATTGCTATTAGAGGTATGTATCATTTACTTCACTAAAGTTAGAAAAGTTTGTGATGAATGGTAAGGGGGAGTTGGAATCATGTATAGTGGGTCCAAATATGATTAAGATTTGGGATGATTATTTTTTATATTGAGGGATTATATCTTTCAGTAGGATTAGTAGTAGGCCCCTTGTCTTTTCCTCTAGTTGTGGATCTCTATCAGGACATATTCTTAGATGACTTCATGGGTATTCCTCTTAATAGAGGAGTTGATTTTGAGATAGAACTCATTATAGGTTCATAGAACATTTCAATGGTACTTATCGCATGGTATCTTCCAAGTTGAAGGAGCTTAAGTTTAACCATGAGGAATTAGAATGGAAATTTTTAATCGGGATAAGTAAATCATTATATGGTGCACCTATTATATTATCAAAGAAGGTGAATGGTAATCTTTGACATTTTATAGATTACCAAAATCTGAATCATGTGATCATAAATAATAAATACCCTTTCAAAGGATTGAAGATCTATTTTATCATCTATGGGGAACCTATTGGTTCTCCAAGATCAAGCTCTGATTAGGCTATCACCAGTTTCATGTTAGAGTGGAGGATTTTCCATGGATGTTTCTTAGGATAATTATGGTCTATATGAGTACTTAGTAATGTTTTTTAGACTCAAAGTGAATCATAGGTGTTCCAGGATCTCATGAAAAATATTTTCCACCCATATCTTGACTCATTGACCATGGTGATCATTGAAGACATTCTCATTTACTCATAGACCCCAAAGAAATATTCCATACATCTCAATATGGCCTAGTGTACACTTCTATCACATAATATTTATATAAAGCTATCAAAGTGTCACTTTTGGATTCAGGATGTGCAGTTATTGGGGAATGTGGTTTTTAAGACTGGCATATTAGTGGAACTAGAGAAAGTAAAGGAAGTGATGTCCTAGACACATCCCCAGAATAAGTTTGGGATCAGGATATTTTTAGGTTTAATAGGGTATTATCAACATTTTATCTAGGACTTCTCCCATTTATCGGCACCCATGACTGTATTGTTGAATAAAGGGTTGAAATTTCAATGATAGGACTAGTATGAGATAGATTTTCATGAGCTGAATAGGAGGTTGAATATATCTTCATTATTGATTCTTCCTAAGCCTGGGATTGGATATATCATATATTGTGATGATCTAAGAGTTGGTTTGGGGGTAGTACTAAAGCGGAGGGAGTGGATGGTAGCTTATGGGTCACCTTAGATATGATATCATGAGTAGAACTATCCTAACCATTACATGGAGCTAGATGTTGTGGTATAATATTTGAAGTGTTAGCGATGATATCTATTTAGTGAGAGATTTTTTCTCTACATAGACCACAAGATCCTATGTTATATCTTCACATAATGGGATCTTAATTTTATACAGAGGCACTAGGTAAATTACCTAAAAATGTTCAATTTGGACATGGCCTATCAACCAGGTAAAGGCAACATCATTATGGATGATCTTATCCATAATATAAAAGTAGATTAGGAACTTGGTTAACATCATTCAGAGTAATAGTGCCACCTAATGATCTTATTGTGAAATTGGAGGATGGATTCTTTTGGGGACTAGGGATCAATTGAATGTTCTCTAGTAGACCAAGTAAAGGCTAGTCAAGAATCCGGTATAGAGTGTATCTTGATGTAGAAACATCTAGCATGTGGTGACCTGATACTTGGGTGGTAATTAGATGTCCATGATGAGATCTTAATACATGGGATAGTTTTAGTCCTTACTTTCATCAAGGAAGATTTTATGAGATACTTTCATAATTATAAGTGGGTGGTTTATCTTGAAGTAACGAAGTTGTACCATGAATTTAGGAATTAGTGATAATGTCCTAGGATGAAGAGGTTCATTAATATATTTGTTTCCCAATTCCTTACATTCCATGGGATAAAGGTTGAGCACCAGCATCCTGGTAATTTTCTCCAATCACTTCATGTGCCCATGTGAAAGAGAGAATAAATCATGATGGACTTTTTGATGGGGTTACCCAGGACCCTAAGGATCCATGATTATGTTTGGTTTATTATTGATAGGCTAATTAAAGTTTCTTATTTCTTACCAATTTGTGAGAATTTTTTATGGATGAGCTGGGAAATCTATATATCTATTAGATTATATGTTTTGATGGAGTTACCTTGAGCATTTTATCTGATATAGATTCATGTATTACATCATAATTTTGGTAGGTATTTCATAAGTTCTTAGGGGATCAATTGAGTTTGATCATAGTGTACCATCCTTGGAAAAATAGACAGTCATAGTGAATGATTCTTATATTGTAGGATATGCTTCAGGATTGCATCCTAGACTTCAGTGGGGTGTGGGATGGTATCCTATCATTTTTTGAGTTTTCAGATTATAATATCTACCAGGTTTCAATACATATGTAACCTTATGAGGATCTCTATAGTAGGTCATTACATTCACCAATTTGTTGGAATGAGGCTAGTGATGCAGTAGTTGTGGGGCCCAGTATAGTATAAGTGACCTTAGAGAGAGTACAAATAATTCAGAAGAGGTTGATCATATCTCATAGTATGTATAGATCTTATGTTGAATATAGGAGGAGACCTCTAGAGTTTTCTAAAGGTAACTGGGTTTTTCTGATAGTGGATCCTCTGTTAGGCTACCAATGTTTAAGGAATCAATCGAAGTTATCCCAAAGTTATGTTGGAAACTTGGATATATTTTATAAAATTGAAACAGTGGTGTACCAATTAGATCTTTATTCTCACTACTAAGGTATTCATAATGTGTTTCATGTCTTTTAGCTTCATAGGTACATGCTCAATCCTACACATGTCACCAAATGTGAAGATATTGAGATAGATCTTGATGTATCGTATTTGGAATGCCTAGTGTAGATTGTAGATTGGAAAGAGAAAGTGTTATAAGGGAAGACAATACCATTTTTCTACGTCCTATGGTGGCATGGACGGATCCATGAGGAGACTTAGGAGGAGGAAGTAGATATTCAGGTTCAGTGGCCTTAGTTATTTAAATAGGATTCCTAGATAATCTTCTCAAAGATAATAAGACTTTGTAGGGAGAGATTATAATGACTTGGAATGTTTTAGGTGTATTATGATTTTTTTAGAATTTAATCATGTTCTTTTGAGCTATTGATTGATTGGGATGCATTCTGGGAGTTTCTAATGAGTTTTTAAAAGTTTTAGAGGCCTTTTTGAAGGTTCGTGGTTTGTAAACTATTTTTATAAATCATGATAATTCAACATGGAACATTACAACAAGATAACCTAGGATGGTTCATGGTTACGGAACATAGTTTGAAAAACCATGCAGACCCCCTTGAAAAACTATGTGACACCCTCAAATGGAAATAGCATGGTTGGAACATGGTTAGAAAAACTGTGTGGGTTCCAAAGTGAAGCAAAATTCCATGCACAGTTGGTACATGATTTTCTAAACTGTGTGGACAAACCATGTGCACATGAAATTAATGATCCAAAAATCCCCTTTAACTATTATCTATGGTATTTTTAAACTAGTTTTTCTTTATATAGGAATCCCTCTTGAACTTTGGGAGTCCTCTGGACTTCCTTGATCAATTCCTCTCCTAAAAATCTTTATTTTGGTGGATCCACGTGATTTGATGACTGGGAATTGAGGTATGTGATGAAAAAACATATATTCTTCAAGTTTCTTCTGGATCTACCATTCTTCCATTGAAATGAATCATATATTTCAAAAAAATCCTAATATATGGATCATATTTTATATAATGATTAATCCATTATTAATTTCTAGAATGGAGGAGATTTTTGATGTGTCTATGACATACTTTTGATCAAAGCTATATCTCTTTTGAATGGTGAGCATTTTTGGGTAAGTTACCATAGATCAATCATCATGAGACTTTATTATTCTTAAATTACATTTGTATCTATTTTATGATGATGGTTTTATATTTTATCAATGTTTATTAACTAAACCCATTGTTCTCTTCTAGATTTTATAAGTAATTCATGATCTATTATTTAATCAACAATGGATCTAGTGAATTGATTGCCTCTTCGGCATACCTCATAACTAGTTTTGTTGATAGACTCTGTGAGGTATGTGTTTCTAGAACCAGTCCTATTGACATGGAATCTCCTTGTATCTATTTTATAAACATTCTTCTTAATAAACTAGAACCCAAAATAGGAATCCTTAACATGTGAGATAGTTCTCCATGGGTGTGAAATGTGATTCAGGATTCGATCCTTTAATGAATATCAGAGTACTTCATCAAAGATATTGAGGTAGTAAGTTGCTTATATTTTGAGGCCCTTTTATACTGTTATCCCGACAAGGTTAAATACCCTGATAGGGGGTGAATTAGGGTATGACAGATTAAAACTACTACCCCTTCATCATTAAACAAAACAATATCCTCTCCCTTTCCTGTAGCAATGTATGAGAATAAACGAAATCATGCATGAGACACAGCAATTTTACTTGGCTTACCCACACTAGTTTTCATTCAAGGAGAATACAAAGGAAATGTGCCTATACACCAAATCCAATAAATCACACTATTGTTACAAAGTTTGTAGTGGACTCATTGTCCCTTATATTTTATAACCAATCACAATTTGAATGCTCACTACTCTCAACTAAAGTATGCTCACTACTCCTTCAGATGATTCTTCCTTTGATTACTTGAATCAATATTTTTTACACCTCATTTGTTGTATCATTATTTTCCACTTTCATCCAATTGATGAATATAATATTACCATATATTTACTAGACAATACCTTCTCAACACTTCCGTTAT
The DNA here is from genome assembly GCA_963277665.1 of Viscum album. NCBI lineage: Eukaryota > Viridiplantae > Streptophyta > Magnoliopsida > Santalales > Viscaceae > Viscum > Viscum album. The sequence continues at coordinate 1,172,416,265 of OY728156.1, forward strand.
GCTCACTACTTTCACAAATCTCATACAAACATTGTGAAACTACCCAATTCTTCACAAGAATATTCTTCTTTCACGAACCCCACAACTTTCTTTAATCCTATTACTTTCTCGAAGCTCAAAACTTTCATAAATCTCAACATGTTCACAAATCTCACAACTTTTGTGAAGTTTACTTAGCCTTCATGATGTTTACAACTTTCATGAAACTCATATAGCCTTCATGAACTCCATTTCACTGAGAAATAGATATTATTATGAAAACCTTCATGAACCACCTTCATGAATTCAAATCCTTTATATTTTTTTAAGGCTTACTAGTTCAAATGAGGGGGGTAGATGCTTGTTTATAGACATTTCCTCTCTTTCATGAAGATTTAAACCTCAACATCACATTTTTGTGAAGCTATCCATTCTTTTTCATGAACCTCCCTATCTTCTCGAAGCACCAAGGAAATTTTTCTATTTGTGAAGCTTCTCTTAATTATATAGATTAACATCTTTCCATCACGCATTAGCAAATATTCAAACCTTCACAAAACCTGATGCCTTCGGGAATCTCAATGTATTCAAGAAACTCCAAACTTCATGAAAACCATTCATTTACCATATATTTGAAGATTTAGTTCTAGAAATCCACATTTCATGAAGCTTGAGTCATCCTCCAAATTTTGGACCCCAAAAATTTGGAAAACACTAAAAAACAACACTACCTTGTATACACAGTTTTCTATAAAACCTACAGAGCGTTGATTCCTTTGTTTTGGATATTTTTCAACATAAATGTTCAAAAATATCTCTCTAACTACACAACTGATGCTGGAAACTGAATTTTTTAACAAAAACAATCAACACAAAAACACTACAATGTTACCTTGAGGTATTTTTCCCCAAAAATATCCCACTTTGGGTTTGTTGAAAAATATTCTCATTTTGATACCTCATTAAATATTCTTCTATATTCTAACAAAATTGTGTTATTTTAATTTATATAGTGACCAAAGATTTACTCAACACACACTCTAATCCCACATGATTCATGCTCGGTGTGAGAAATAAGAGTAGTATGAAAATTTCATCAATGAATCACTACATTACAAAAACAATCAACTACTTACACCACAAACTCCACCTATCGTGATATATCTCTTTTGATTGATCATATTTAGAATCATGATATTTAAACCGCCCCTACTTCTTTTCTCCCCCTACCATGTTCAAGATATTTTCTTCCCCTTTTTTAATGAACTCAAAGGTCACTCCATTGTGGCAACAACATTATAAAGAACATAGATTAACACATAAGGTAAAAACACATCATACCTCAAGGAGAGTGGGTCCCACATCCACACTTTTTCAAGTGTAGGGAGTCGACTGAAATTCAAGAGCCATTCTATTTCATTCAAATTCCTCTTTAGGTAAGTAATTCATAGAATTTATGGAACCTATAATTATATAGGTGCATCCTCCAACTTCACAAGACCATGCTCCACCATCTCTTTGATAAAATGATGCTTGATTTAAATGTGATTTTACATTCAGTGATGGACTAGATTTTTTTTAAGATTTATAACACTTGAATTATCATAATGGATTATAATCAGAGACTTCACTTCAACTCTCATATCATCAATATATTGTGTCATCCACAATAATTGAATGCAATTTTGAGTAGCCTCAATATATTCTTCTTCTACGGTTCTCAATTAAATGCAATATTGTTTCTTTATTATCTAAGAAATACAAAATATATCAATATAGAATGCACCACATGATGTTGATTTTATATCATCTACCTATCCAACCTATTCTACATATATATAGCCTAATAACTCTTGATGAAATTTTTCATTGTACAGTAAATTGAAATCTACCATGCCATTGATATACTGAAGTATTATTTTTACTACAAATAAGTGGATTTCCTTAGGATTAATTTGATACTATGCTACTTGGCATGTGGAAAAAATAATATTGGGTTATGTCACTGTTAAGTACAATATACTTCCAATGATCTTCCTATATTATGTGACATTAACCACTTTTCCTTCATCATCTCATCATAGTTTCATTCGAGTAGCCACCAGAGTTGAAATATCCTTGGAATTATCCATTCTAAATCTTATCAGAATCTACTTTACATATTTATATTGAGAAATAAATGTGTCATTACTTCCTTGTATCACCTGTAAACCAAGAAAAAAGTTTATTTCACCAATCATTGACATTTCAAACTCATTTTCATGAATTCTATGAACTTGTTGTACTATTCTTTATCTGATCCACCAAATATTATGACATCTACATACACTAACACCATAATCTTTTGATTAAATTCATTGTTGACATAGATATTGTAATCAACTCCACCACGATGAAAACCTAGTTTCTTCAATAACTGATCAATCCTTGAATACCATTCTCTTGGTTCTTGGTTCCGCCCATATAGAACCTTTCTCAGTTGAAATTTTTTTTCTCATATTAATGAATGGCACAACCATCTGGTTTCTTGATATACACTTCTTTTTCCAAACCCCCTTTTATAAACACTAACTTTATATTCATCTGGAAAACTTTGAAATTTAGTTTCACTGTTATGTCCAAGAATAATCTAATTGTATCTAGCCTCGCAATAGGTGAAAATGTTTCATCCACATCAATACCCTCTATTTGGGAGTACCCTTTGAAAAATATTTGTGCTTTGTTTCGAATCACTATACCATGTTCATTTATCATGTCATGAAAGACCCATTTGGTCTCGATCACATTCTTATCTGTTGGTCTCAAAATAATCTCCCATGTTTGATTCTTCTCAATTTGGCCAAGTTCTTCATTCATATTTTTCATATCTAGTTGTTTCCTCAAAAAAATAGGCTCTACCTAAGATAGGAAATATGACTAGTGTAAAGACTTCATTATCTTTGTTTGAACTAGCACTACCTGGTCAATAATAATGTTTTTTATGTCAATTTTAGCTTGACTCTTAGGCTTCCTTGCAAATAAGAATTTGAATTCATCCTTCTCATCATCAGTATCTTCTTATGAATCATTATTTTACACTTCTACTCCCTATGATTTTCTTACCTCCTTATCACTTTCATCAAGGGACTATTCACCATGTTATTGAAGATTCTAGTAATTCTCTACTACAGTGAAATCATTGGTTTCAACTAATTTTTGAAACTTCTTATTGAAGAATTTATATGATTTTCTTTTTATTTAATATCCAAGGAATATCCCCTCATCTCTATGATATTAAAATTTCATATGTTTCTCCTTATTGATAATAAAACACTTACTTCTAAAGATTCAAAATTATTTCAATGATGAATTATTTTTGTACCATATATCATATGGAGACTTTTCTCCCTTATAACACAATATACCCTTTTTGGATATGTAGACCGATGTCAACACTATTTCCTTCCAAAATTTATTTGGTAGGAATTTTTCAATAAGCATTATTTTATCCATGTTGTTTATGATCCGATTTCTCCTCTCAACCACTCCATTTTGTTAAGGAGTTTTAACTTCCAAAACTTGATGTCTTATCCCATGTTTCTCAAGATAATATTCAACTTTCCTATTTTTGAATTTAAAAGCATTATTAGTACAAAAAATCAGAATATTCTATCCAAGCATCCTTTTAGATTTCCTATGTAATTTTTTTATGCAACTGAACACGTCAGACTTGTGGGAAATGAAAAATACTCATGCCATCCTGGTAAAATCATCAATTAAAAGAACATAATACCTCTTCTTGTTAATGTGTCTTTGTGAGATATGTCTCAATCATCTTCATTCACCACTTAAATCACTCTAGTATACTTTTGTTCTTTTTCCTTGTACATCTTTCTAATAATATTAACATGTTGACACGTATCACACGTGTGAGTATGATCACATGATATCTTGGGGAGATCTCAAGTTTCATCACATTTAACTTAATATTACTTGTATATTTGACATATATGTCCAATCCATTTATAATACAACCTATTTTATTTCTCTCTAGATAGAAATCACATATCTTCTTCTCCACTCACATGGTTGAGATTCTCCTTCATCTAATTTCCCTATAAAACAATTGTACCATATTTTCCATTGAAGATACACACCTTCTTGGCAAAGTTTATAGAATGAATCAAGTCACAAAATTGATTAACATGTAGTAAGTTGTGGTTGAGACCTTCAAAAACCAAGACATCAGCACATCTCATATATTTGCCCCAAATTTAGATTTTTCTGAGCTAACAATCTCCAGGATTTCATCATTTCCAAATTTTATAACACTCTCCTTATTATATATGATGCCTGTGACAGGATAATTATTTTCTATCATATATGATTTGAATATAGTATCAATGATCCATACACTAGCATGATATTATGCTTTAAAAGAAATCTCTACAACCACTGCCTACTCAGATATTTTCCATGCTAGTCAAACCATCAATCACTCTTTTTTTTCTTCAACCTTGATCTTGTAATCAATGACCTTTTCTAAGTTATATATCATTGAAGACTTAATCATTTAAATTTATTCCTCCAGATCAGAATTCTATTATTACTTCTACTACATATAAAGTTTAGCACCATGAACCACTCTATTTTCCTTATTCGTTTTGGCTCTCTAAACATCTATCTCCTCAAGAGCATCTTCTAATTCACCTTGTAGATCAACCTTTACTTAAACTAATTTATCATTATCTTTTTCATCCCTTATCTACGAGACACCTAAAACTACCACCATATAATTTTCTCCATGATCCTTGCAGTTCTCCATCTCTTCAACCTCAGATTCTTTTGAATAATCTTTTTCTTGTAAAAGAATATTCTTCTTTTTGAATAAATTTCTCTTAAACTTTTTTACCTTTCACATAGGCTAAATAATTCTTCATGGGAATTTATACTTCATCCTCATCATTGTCTTGAAACTTCTTGGGGAACCTTATTGTAATATTTCCAAAAAAATTACATCAAAATCGTGCAAGTGGGAGTTTCCATTTGAAATTTACTTTTCCTCATTATAGATTTTAAGAAATGAATGACATAACATCGTCAATATATTCTTATTCTTATCCATCTTCAAAGGAGATAATATTTATGGCCTTGAATGCCACATGTTTGGAATTTACTTTTTCCACATACTCATTATCCTCATTTCTCATCTCATATGTGATAAGAGTATTGTGTAAACTATCCAATTTCAGATCATTTGAATATATATATTCGAAAACAAAAACTTTTTTATTGAACTGAGATAGAAGTTGTATCAATATGTTCTTAATAATATTTACATCTTCAATAATTTATCCAAGAACACACATTTATTCCACTTTTACATTCACCCAGTCAAAGAATGAATCTATAGATTCATTAGGGTGAATTCTCATATCCTCATACTGGTTCCATAGAATATGTGGCTTTGCTTCTATGAATTTTGAGTCACCCTCACAAATATATAGCCACTTTTCCACATAACATCATCATCATCATACTATAAATTTATTCAAACAAAGAATGTACAAAACACAAGAGGGGTTGGACCAAAGACCTAAAGAAGAAAAAAGGGGCCTAAGGGGGGCGAAAATAGTAGAGGCCGAGGGCATCCCCTCGAACCAAGTTGACGCCCTCTGCCTTCATGGTGGTAGCAGTGTGAAAACAGCAACGGGCCAAACCAGGGACTTCGATGGATGCAAGGTAGTCCGCAACCTTATTCCCCTCATGCCAAGTGTGGACAATGATCATATTGTTACTGATCATGTCCCTGCATTTCCTGGTGACGTAGTGGATAGACCATGGGATGTTGGATCCGTGGATGGCATTGTGGAGGATTAGGGAATCGGTTTCCACCTCTGATAAGGTGATCCCCTCTTGGTGACATAATGAGAGCCCCATCAGCATTGCCTTGGACTCAGTCTGGAGAGAAGAACCTTGCCCCAGAGATGCAGAGAAGGCCATAATGACCGACCCAAAAGAGTCTCGAACCACCCCTCCTCCTCGGATCGACCCCATGTTGCATGATCCGTCAGAGTTAAATTTGAGCCCTCTATTTGGAGGTAACCAGTGAACCCAGTTGTCTCTCTTATTAATGATACCTAAGGTATCAGTATCGATATTTGTCTGGAGACATTGAAGAGTGGGAGCCTCCTTCCATTTGTGATAAGAACTGAGCACATCCAGTAAGAGGATCTTGGTGCGAGTAATGATCTGCTAGCCAGAGGTGGGGTTTCCTTCGTACCGAGACTTGTTCTGTGCTTTCCAAATCGACCAATAGCCTGCATGGAGGACCATCGTGCGGGTTGTCTGCTCTGGGCTCTTCTCCTCTGTAACGTGAAACCATCGGTCCAGAAATGGCATGTCAGCCATGCGAAAGTCAGAAAAAGTAGTGAACTCATCAAAGTGCATCCACACCGCCCTTGCCCAATCGCCTTCAAAGAATAGGCGATCCACATTCTCCTCGCGTTGGTCTGAGCAGCAGGGGCACCTTGAGGCCAACGGGATGCCACAGCGTTGGATATTTTCATCAGTGGGAATGGCCTTGTGACGCAGATGCTATGTAAGAAATCTCTGTTTGAGCGGAGTTCCTTTGGACCATAGGATCTCATTCCACAGATTGCTCCGAGCGCGAGGGGCCATGGAGCGTCGATAATCCCTGGAGGTTAAGGACCCCATGGCAGAAAGAGAAAACATGCACCTGTTCGGATCAAAGTTGATCTTAATTAAGTTGAAGCTATCACGATGGTCGTCGTCTAAGATCGCTTCAACGAAGGATGGATATGTGCTCTCCTACTTGAAGGTTATCAATGAGAACGGGAACCTGGGAAATCTGAGGATGGTTCCGGCCTAGTTGTGATTCCAGAAAAAGATGTCCCCCCTCCCCATGATCCATCTGGACTATGGTTCGGAGAGGCAATGAGAGGGGAAATCACTGACCAGAAAGGATAGGTTTGGCCTCCATCCCTAGCCTCAAGTCCAACATGGTATTTGTGCATGGTAATTCCCTATAATGTACATTATTCCAGAACCTCCCAGGCGATCGTGGTATGCATGCACTGGAGAGTGTCTTCGAGCCGACGGACGTTGATGCCCCCTTCCTTGGCTGGTCTCGCCACCTTGTGTCATGAAGCCCAGTGACGCCTTCCCTCCAAACGAGGATCCCCGATAAAGCCAGCGAGAATATTTTCGATCCTATTGATGATGAACTTCGGGACTTTGATGGACGAAAGAGCATAGACGGGGGAGGCAAGAAGCACACTATTGATCAGCGTTATCCGGCCCCCGAACGAGAGGAAAACATTCTTCCAGTTGAGGATCTTGTTCGTAATATTGTTTGCAATGGCGTCGAAGTCACCTAAGCGGAGACGTTTTGGGGAGATTGGAACAACGACATGCTCCATAGGAAAGGACCCTCTGTGAATGTCCAGGCTTTGTTGAATGTTCTGGGTCCGAGAGGTGGTGCAGCCATTGTGTATATAGAAATTTCTCTTTGCCGTGTTGATGACTTGCCCACTCTAGAGGAAATACTCCTGCAGCACCTTGTTGAGGCCACTGATGGACCGTCGGCTGCCGTTCAAGAAGATGAACGTATCGTCCACGAACATCAGATGAGACAAGGGAGGGGCCCTCCTCCTTCTGTGATATGTCGTAATCTTGCCATTTTTGATTCCCATGATCAGGTGCCGGCTGAGGATGTCCTTCGAGAGGATGAAGAGGCTCGGGGATAGGGGATCGCCCTGCCTCAGACCACGAGTAGCCTTGAAAAACCCATTCCTTTGGTGTTAGCATCCAATTTCCTTCATTCATATTTTGATAATTCACCATTGTCCACACTAGCTGAAATACCATTCATTTCTACTGTAAATACATCCATTCCTAAAGATAATAAGTAGTGTTGCATCTGATTCATCCACAATTGAAAATTGTTTCTATTGAAGATCTGAATCCCTTTATGATTGAAAACCTCCATTGAAACCCATTATATAGAAATGTTGAGATTATACTTTACCTCTGATACCGATTTTTGGACCAACTAGGTAAAATATCCTAAGAGGGGGTGAATAAGGGTATGATAGATTAAAACTATTTCCCCTTCAGATCTTGTTTTATTGTTAAAAAAATACTCTTCTCTTACTTTCCCATACTAATGTATGAGAATAAATTAAAGAATGCACAAGACATCACAATTTTACTTGGTTCACCTACAATGGGATATGTCCAAGTATAATACAAAGGTAATTTTCCTATGTACCAAATCTACTAAATCATGCTTCTATTATAAATTTTAGAGTGGACTCATTGTCCCTCCAGTTTTACAACCAATCATAATTTGAAAGTTCACTGATCTCTCAACTAAATTGTGCTCACTACTCATTCAAATGATTCTTCTTTTGATTACTAGAATAAATATTTTTTACACCTCATTTGGTGTATCATTAATTTCTAATTTCATCCAATTGATTAGTATGATCTTAATACATATTTACTAGTAAATACCTTCTCAACAATTTCGTGATGCTCAATGCTTTCATGAAGCTCACACAGCCTTCATTAAATTTACAAATTATTCACAAGAATATTTTTATTTTATGAACCCCACAAATTTCACAAATCCTACTACTTTCACAAAGCTAAAAACTTCTACAAATCTTAACATGTTTGTGAATCTCACAACTTTTAGGAAGCTTACTTATCCTTCACGATGCTCACAAATTTCATGAAGCTCACTTAGTATTTGTGAACTCCATTTCTTTGAAAAATAAATGATCTATGAAAACCTTCACAAAAGAAAAATCCTTCACAAACCACCTCCATGAATTTAGAGCCTTTAGATTTTTATTAAGGATTTCTAGTTCAAATGAGGGGGGTAGCTACCAATTTATAGATTTTTTCTACCTTTAACAAAGATTTCAACCTCACCATCACATTTTTTTGAATCTCTCCATTCTTGTTCACAAACATCTATGTCTTTGTGTATCACTAGGGAAAATTTTTCATTCATGAAGCCTCTCATTTTCATATAGATTATTATCTTTAAATCATATATTCACAAACCTTCAAACCTTTCGACACCAGATTCCTTTTTGAATCTCAACATCTTTGAGAAAATCCAATATTAAAAAAACCAATAATTTACCATATATATTAATATTTAGTCCTGAAAATATAACTTTTTCGAAGCTTGATTCATCCTCCAAATTTTGGACTCCAAAAATTTTGAAAACACTAGGAAACAGCACCACCTTGCATATGCAATTTTCTATACCACATCCAGAACATCCATTCGTTTATCTTGGATCTTTTTCAACATACCTTATCAATAATCTCTCTTGAACTACACAAATAACCTAGGAAACCTACTTTTTCAACAAACACAGTCAACCCAAAAACAATGTCATGTTACCTTGATAGATTTTTTCCCAACATATACTATTTTATCCTTAATTTAATATAGCATAGTATGTTGACCATGCTTGATGGTGATTTCTTATGGGTGTCTATGTAGCCCATGAGACTCTTTTATGATGCCTAATTCCCTAAGTATCTTTAGAGTATCTTATTACCATGCTTGATATTGATAGAGTGTTGTTATATGTTGCTACTTTATTCTCATGATGACATGTAATGCTTTTCCTTATTATAATTTTCCTTGTAGTGTGTATTTACTAAACCTTTGGAGGTATTTTCATAGTAATCAAAATAGGTGGACCATCATGATACAATTATCCCTTAGAGGGGTATATCACACAATATCTGATAATGATGGTGATGTAACTGCACATAGGGTAGGGGAATGATGGCCATATGGCCTAATCTAAGACATAATGTCAGGTTATGATGACCTTATATCCTATCTTGGGGGAATGTTAGAATATGAAATCATTGTTCCCCAACCCATGATAGTGACATATTCACTCTATGCCTTTAGGATTTCTAAATAACATGTTTACCATATTTGTGGAAAGTTCTTGATCACTTCCTATATCTTTTGTTATACTTTCGGCATGGAGAGAAATATGGTATAGATAAGGCTTGTGGTGGATTGGTTATCACATTAACACTCGGAATATGATTGTTTATGCTTGTTTTCACATTTATTTTTATCAAGGAATACACCTGTTATACATGTAAAACTTGTTAAGGATGTAATGGTGGTGTCCAACTAGGTTTTATTACTCACACCCCGTATATGAATCTCAATATGATTGAAGAATTTATGATCAAGGATACAGGTAAGGTAATGGTGACTATAGTAAATATTTAATTTTTTGATCATGGATTTTGTAGAATCACTAGGATGGACTTCGAAATATTTTTGTAGTGTTTTACTTATTTATCTTCTTGCACTTATACTCTCATTTGGCTTGTCAGACTGGGAGCCTGATTCATTTATATGTACAACATTTATTCCATATATTATTGCATTATGATGTTTTTTCTTCTACCTTGATAATATAGGTTGATTTTATATTTTATTTATATTTTTGGTGTTTGGCTATGATTATCAAAGGGTATATTCTCCCCATTGATGGTGTTCCGACCCTAACTGCTAGTCAGTAGCCACTTGCATATGGGGAGGAACACATGAGGTATTATAGATATCTGGATCAGATACAATGGTTTAGCTTAGGGTTTTATAGGCATAATATACACAAATTAAATGAAATTATGTGAATAATACAAATCATGTCTCAAAGAGAGGAATTTGACATGAAAAACCATTATGGATTTAGTGGTTTTTGAATCAAAAGACATTGGAATCTTGAAAATAATATGGTTCTATAAATACCATTAATTAAATAATTAATTATGAAAATATTAATTATTGGGAATTATATAAACCATATAAATAATAAAATGGTACATAACATTAAAACATATCTCAATGAAGATAATTTGAGACGAAAAACTCTTACCTTGTATTCCTACTCACACGAATGTGCTCTAAACTTATATATAATGAACATAAATATATTTATAACTTATCTCATAACCTTGATATAAACATAATACCATTTTTTTAATTATTGTATAACCATATATTTTAAATATATTAATCTATTATAGTTTTCTTTCATTGTCGAGTGTTAAAACTTTCAAATGTTTATTTCATAAAAACATAATGAATAAGGAATTAATTCTCACTAAGTGATTTCAATTTAATAATTTCTAGATCATTCAAGGTATAATAATAATTTTTTTCAATTATTAATTAATTCCCATTTTCATTAGGTGAAATACATGAATACGACTAGTGAAAATGGAAATTGTGATGAACTAGTTTTCAATGTGTTTAATGATCGAAAGGTTATACATTAATAAATATTGTATATATTAACAACACCTTTATATAATCATTAAAAATATTAAATATATAATTATTCCATTATATTACCAATATATAAAATCCCATAATCATTTATGACATAATAGTTATAGCATTGTTTACATAGGCGGTTAAATCGGTCCAAATGGTAACGTGTTATAATGATTTAATGAGTAAGGGTATGAATTTAGATAATGATAATGTGACATATACAGAAGATTAAACATGTCATAAAAATAATATATACTCATAAAATCCATTATAGAAACCATCAATGATGGATGGTGGTGAAAATGAAATTTATCATTTATGGAGGAGATAGTATGTCATACTCACGATTAACGAGCGCATTTCTCAATGAATGGACAGAATGATGAAATATTAAAAATGATAATTTAAGAATTTTATTTGTGAAATAAACAACATATTTATTCATCATATCCATACTTGACACTATCTAAGAGAGACATTGATGAAAAATGAACCACATTACGTTATGGAGGTGGTAGGCTGCATGTACGCATGATTGATGTTTTGGTCTCTCTTAGAAGATGTAAAGTAATGAATAATTATTGAAAAATTAATATAATTAAATTTTAATAAAATAATGATACTTATTTAATTATATTAGTTATTTTATAGATGATTTATGAAGTTGAATAGTATAATAAAAGACTAAGTGAAAGTAATTCTCACATTGGATGCTTGAGTATTCTCTTAGAAAACTCCATGGAAATAAAAAAATTAAGAAAAATAAAGGTGACCCAAAGTTTATTGAAGTATGATATAGTTATAGGAGTATAAAATTGGTATAGTTTAAACAATACATTCAAAGGATATGTGAATCTTTAAGTGATTTAAGTGTTGTCTTTTTATAAGTGAATAGAATGGTAGTTTTGGAAATTACCATTGAATTTTAGTAATTTTATTTCACTATTAAAGATTCAATGGAATCAATATGGGTCATGGAGGATGGGGTTAGGACACCGGAAGGTGTCAATAATCTATGGGAGCATCATCGATGCGATGACGATATGGTCGTAGGGTGGGTGCTCGTCTGTGTTAGGCAGCAGCAACGGAGTGATGATGGTGAAAGCAGTAGCAAAAAGAAAGAATGTGGGTTCCTTTGATGGGGGTGGGCATCAGTATGTGTCATGAAGGACATGTAAAGGGAACCAATGGGTAGTAGAAAGTTTTGGGAGCATCGTTAGTGTGGAATATGGTACTCCACTGGCTTGCGGTCAGGGTTCCACAATAGGCTGATGGCGAACCAGGTAGGTGCGTATGAAACAATAGGGAAGGACCTATGGGCTAGGTAATGGGGTTCAATATCATCAGGTCTTTAGGAAAAATATATATATATAATGTAATAAAGTGGTCGGTTGGGTGGTTTATCTCTTGGGGGATATGACCTTCCTTTCAGGTCTATGTGTGTGCGGTGTGTGTGTGTGTCTGAATGTATTGGTACTCCCAAAGAACCTAATATATAATATAAAATGAATAATTTTATTACTTAAATACATATTTTATTACTTAAAAGGTTTTGAGTCATCTAGTTCATTCTTAAATAATTATAAAATCTCAAAAAAAACATAATTTTCATAAAAATCATATTTTTTGACTGAAAATCAACTTTTTCAGAAAAAGATCAAAATTTAATATTAAGTAATTTTTTATATGAGGAATAAAAAAAATTGTATCCAAAAATTTAAATTATATAATTTTTAAATTTATTTTTTAAATTAAAATAAATAATATAAAGAAAACAAGTTTTATTGAAAAAATCACACTTTAAACATTAATTGTTCTTAATATTATTTCATATCAATTTCTAATTTAAAATATTTTAATATAATAGTTTATATATAATAATATTTTAAAGGTTTTTAATTTAATATATTAGGATAAAATATATAATACTACACAAAATGGTTCTTTAAAAACAAATATTACTTTTATAATAAATATACTTTAACAAATACCAATAAAATTTATTATTTATATTCTAACATTTAATTTTACTAATCCATTGATATTAAAATCATTATTTTGAATTTCATATATTCATTATATCATATTGTAATTATATTATTAATATTTATACCCAATTCATAAATATATATATATATAATTTTTAATAAGTTAATATCATATTTTTATTTCATTGTGAGTTATATTATTTTAAATTTATTACTTAACAATACATCACTTCAATATACCCATTGGTTATATTACTAATGACCATATCTTCTATGAGCATATTTTCAACGACCATAATTTCAATGACCATATTTTCAACAACTATATTTTATTCTTATATATATATATAGACTTACTAAATCATTTTTTTATTCAAGGAATAGTTTTTATTTCATATTATAGATTTTACACAATGTTTTCTCTTTAATGGTGATCTTCATCATTATAGGTTTTTTTGGATATTGGTGATCCTGAAGGTTGAAGAGGATCTAGGGAATTTTCTAAACATGGACATTTTATCCTTTTTTATCTATTGTCACCTATTGATTTATGCACTTTTAATAGATTAATTTTATCCATAGTGAGTAATAATATATCATGTGAAGAATTTAGTTTTATTTTTTTTGTTTAAATGTTCAACTTATGAATTAATAAAGTGATTTTAATTTAATTCATGTCATGTATGAATTATTTCCTAATCAATTTCAATTCCTTTAAACAAATCGAAAAAAAATTATAATTATAAACATATGGTTTATAAAAAAGGATATAATTCCTAAAATACTAGGGTATAATAATGTGGTCTATCCTCCAAGAACTTACTATATGGTTCGCATACTCTATACGTGAAAAAAACTACTCTACTCTAAAATTTCATACCCAAAGATTTTGTTAGCATTGGGTAACATTGTTAGTTTATCCAACATTATTTAAATCCCCTTATAGTATTCAACTTATTATAAACCATCTTCATTAGAATACTAACTCCTTGATCATCTTGGAAATGGATTGAGAATAAACACAACATAATAAAAATCTCCAACTGGGATACCCTTGGTTACAATATTTGGGTACCTTAACTCCAACATTCTACCCCTTTGGGTTTATTGGTAATCCTAATTGGAATTAAATTATACATACACACTATTGTTACTTATAGTTGATAGATGATAATTTCATCTATCACTCTAATTCTACATGAACATTTCTCAATGTAGAGAATATTAGTTCAAGGGAGTATTCCACACCTCAATTCATTTTTCATTATAGAACTCCCCCTATCTTCATAATTTATCAAACTCTATTTCTCTATTCCACATAGATCATATATCCCTAGACTTTTATACCATGTAATCCCCCTATATGAGAGAATTTCAATGCAGGTGAAACTTTTTATTTATTTAATTGAAACATAGTCATTTTACACCTTTGATAATAAACCCCAAGAGAAAGTACCTAAAAACCATAAAACACAATAGGTAAATCATTGGGAATAAATGGGGAGAAGGGAATATCTAAACCACCTCAAATTGAGGGATATGGTTGACCTCCAAGGTTCAACTGATGTTTATCAAAAACTAGAGTGATCAATGGATTAGTTATGATATATTCCATTTGTTTATTAGTTACAACATGCTATAATATGAATTCTTTTTTCTCACCATTTTATTTTATAAAGTGATACTAGGTCTAAATATGTTTGGTATGAGAGTTTTGTACTGGATATTTCATGAGATCAATTACACTCTTAGTATTATATAAGATCATTGTAGACTATTTTACTTATTTATCAATATCTTTTAACTATCTCTTAATATATATAAGATAAGTGTACACTTTGGTTATTGAAATATATTTATCCACTATCATGATAAATGAAATTCTTTCATGCTTCTTACTCAGCCAGGAACCATATTTATTGTCAATAAAAAATTTTCCACCACTTATGGACTTTTTTACACTATATAATCTACTTATTATATATTATAAAACATGGATAACTCGTGATTCCTCCTAGTGTCAAAGAGATATCCAAAATCAAGAGTACCTTGAATGTACCTCGTGATTTTTTTAACCACAATGAGATTTTATTCATTCAAATTACATTAGAAACGTACCAATAAACTTGTTAAAAAGATAATATCTGGTTGTATCATAGTCAAATATATATTTTTTATTATTATCCTATTATACAAGGTGGATTCCAAATACTTACCATTTTCATGCTTCCCAAATTTTTTTCTAACCAATAAAATTATTGAAATTAGTTTGGAATCATGAATGTCAAATTTATTTAGTATCTATCTCATAAACATAGCTTGAGAGATAAAGTTATATCCCAATTTTTAAAAAACCTACAGGACCAAAAAAAACATAATCTCACCAATCATTGACAACTCAGACTATGAACTCAATAAAGTAGAAAATTTCTCCATTGATTTATTCTTGATTACACTAAATATGATGTCATCGACATAAACTAGCACCATGAAATATTCTTCCTTATATGTTTTTACATAAATATTTTGATCAACACCACCCCTTATGAATTTTAGATTCTTTACATAAAAATAAATTCAAGTATACCACACTCATGGATCCTACTTATAAATTTTAAAGTCATTATTCAATATATATGCTTTATTTTTATTGTTTATAATCAATAATCCCACTAGATGTTCAATGTAAACCTCCTTCTATATAACAACATTCTTGAATGTAGTTTAAATTTCTATTTGATAAATCTTAATACCTCTTTAAATAACCATCACTAATAAGATATGTATTAACTCAAGTAAATCCATCAGTGCAAACATTTCTTCAATATAGACACATTTAATCTGTGAATAGACTTTATAAACTAGGTGTTTATTATTTCATATCACATTTTCATGTTAATCTTATTTGTTCTTGAAAATACTTTTAATTTAAATCACATTATGATTTTCTGGATTATTTACTATTTCTAAAGTTTGATATATATTTTTATTTGATCCAATTATTCATTTATGGATATCACCCATGATTTATCCTTCAATAATTATTTAAATAATGTTAGATCTACCATTGATAGTAGAGAATCATACTCTGTATTCCTAATTCTTTGTGTCTATATAGGATTCATGTTATCACTATTTATGTTGGATAGATAAAATTCAATTCTATTATTTCTTCTCTAAGGTACTAGATTACTTTACTCATTAATCATCTCCTATTCTGATTCATCCATAAAGTATTTATTATCTATAGAGATTTGACCAACCCAGGATTAGTTTCAACTCCATCCTCTTCATCATATGTGTTTTCAATATTTAAACTCCTCAATTTTATCCCATACTTTTACTTAATAACATTGATTTTATTACTTTCTATAACTTTATTCAGTCTCTTTTTGAAGAATTGGTAGGCCTTACTCTTTTTTGAGTTATCTAGAAACAATCATTCATCTTCTATGTCACCATAATTGATTTTATTTCCTTCTATATTCTGAATGTAGCATCTACTTCCAATGACCCAAAAATGTTTCGGCGAGGGATTCATTCCATGTTAAATTTCATAATGTTTCATATCTTCCTTTGGGATAATAACTACCTAGTTTTTTGTGTATAGAAAAACCTATACTACTTCCATTCAATAGTAGTGAGAGACTATACTTTCTAGGAGAAATGTATTTTCCATATTATTCACCAATTAATTTATTCATTTGAAAACTCAATTATATTTTATAGCACATACTAAGGATACATCCTTATTAATGTTTTTTTTTAATGTAAATTTCAAACTCAATGGAAGTGTAATTTGTTTCATTATCATATTATAGTATCTTGATGGTGTGGCAAGTTTTATTATCCACTCTTTGTTTTCACATATCTATGAAATTCATCACTTCACTCTTACTATTCATGAACAAAACACTTGGAATTTTATTATAGTCATCAATAAAAAAATTGAAATACCTTTCCTTATACATTACCAATATATTATTTGGGATACAGACATCATTAATCCCTTGTCCGATGAGATTGGATTCCCTTTTTCTCATTTATCAGTACGGAATTTAGACCATATTTCCATACATATAGGCATAAAACTTCCTTTCATGATCTCATTTATTATTTTTAATATCCATTGTACCCTTTATTTTAGATAATTTCTCTATGATTTGTTGATGAATGTGGCCAAGACTCTAATGCCATAAGTTTTCCACCTCTTCCACTATCATACGACATGTGTTTTCTTTGGGGTCCACCTGGAATAGATCACCATTCATCCTAAAAACTTCTATTAATGATTTAATATACTTTACTTTGATTATAAACCCATTTTGATTAAATTTCAAATTATAAACTAAGTGGTAGTGTTAAATCATGCTTGAGATTTTTTGATACAAGCCATCTACAAAGAGAACTTTGTCTTCTTTAGCTCATTACCTAAAAAAAATATAGTCAATCCGTTTTATTTTTAAATCCCAATCATTGCTGAAATGTAATGTTCCATTAACTCTTCCCTTCACATTATTTAATAGGTTCATATTTCCAATAATATGGTATGATCCCCCACTATCATGAACCCAAGTACTATAATTATTTGTATCCTTTATAGTTATTTCAGTGAGATTTGACTTATCTATTTTTGTCTTTTATTTTTATGAAATATTGAGTTGTGTTGAGGCATGATATGGACTCTCTTATTTTTTTGGCACCATTAGTGTAATTAAACTCATATTCCTATTCCAGTGGAGGGTATATGTTTACCAATAGAATAAAGTTAGGTTTCCTTGTACTCATCTACCTTTGACTTCCCCAATGGAAATTTTTATTTATTATTTTTAAATAATAAATATATTTATGAATACAATTAAAAAAATGAAGAAAAAACATACATATAAATAATTTATTCTCTATGATGAATTATATGGTCTTCTACTCCTTTTTTGACTTTTGGGTGTTTCCCTATTCAAATAACTCCTCACCTCTTCACAGTAAGATATGGTGAAAATCTATAGAATTGAAATTTTATAAGAAGAAATATATTTTCTCCTTAATAAATATACATGTATTTTACCTTTTTTAATTTCCTTATTTGTTGATTAATCCTTGAAGATTGATACGTTTTCCCAACCATCTGATTTCTTTTAACTGAAGATGGCTTTGTTCGTGAAACCAGTGTCTTGGTGTTGGCAAATTAATTAATAACCTTATGATTTAATTTTTTTTATAGTTTTTAATTGTTTTTTATTTAATTTATCAATATCATATCTAATTCCACTTTTACTCATGGATCTAGATCTTTGTTCATTCAAAATTTCTTTAACAACTTCATAGCCTTGTTTTGTGCTTTCTAAAATTTCTCCATATGTGAATATTTCAAAATGAATATTTTTATTAGAACCACTATATTTTATTTAAAATAAAATATTAGTTCTCAAATTAACCACTTCTTCAAGTACTTTTTTAATACTCAGATATTTTAAAAGAATACTATGTTCGATAGTGTACAAGACACGCAACATTGAGTTTAAACAAACCATGAAATAATATTATTCTAAATATGATCGTTATGGCCTAGTCATTGAAGTGGTGGGTATAAATAGAAGTAACCTCAATATAAAATATATGTATATATATATATATAAACTTTCTACTCAATACAAATTTATTGATTAATTCATAATAAATAAGTGCTCATTTTTAAGTAAATTCATTTTATGCTTTCATCAAAAATGCTTTTTATTTATTTTTTTGAGTGAATGTTATAATTAATTTATGAAAATTTTAGATATTGTATTTTTTTAAAATGATATCATTTTTAAAATCATCATATCCAAATTATCTTATGGTGAAGTTTTGGGATTTTTTAAAGAGATTGATTTTTCAGTGAATAGTGAAAATACCAATTTTGGTAAAACTATCATTTATTTTCATTAAAAATTATCATTATAACTTGAATTTATATTATATTAAAATAATAATTAGTTAATTATATATGATATAATTAATTACAATTGAATCTTAATTATACTTGATTTTGGTATAGGTTCATTTCTACGCTTAAAATGTATTTTTCTAAAAACTAATTTCATTGTGTTTTATGTATTTATATTAAAATTGATTTTTTCCACTTATATAAATTGAATATTGAAAAATTGATTCCATATTTTGAATCATTATGTTCAAATATGGTAAATATTCCTCTTTTATTTTTTAAAAAATTCCAAAAATTTTGTTTGACACTTTGGAATATTTAAAATAATATTTTTGGTGTAGGGTATGGGGTCGATGTGTGATTCTGGGGCTTGTGGGTACTCGGTGTTGATATATTAAAAATATTAAATATAATATATCACACCAAAATTTCTTCAGAAATAATGTAATAAATCTTAGATGATATCTTGAATTGGAAAACTGATACCACCATTAAATCTGGAGCATGGGTTTTACCTTAAGCATGACATAAGTCTTGTCGACATTGGGCACTTCAATAAAGTGTAGTCATCGGGGGTATTAAATAAATTAAATGAATTTACTAATTTAATTTATATTTAATTTTCTAACCTTAAATTGTCTCCTCTATTTAACCCCCTCTATGGAGAATTCCCTAGGGTTAGCTGCATTGTCACACTCGGTTTTTCAAGCCTTGTCTTATATTCCAGTTCGTTAGGAATCCAAGTCTATTTCTAGAGTTTAGGGTGTGATGGGGGGTTCAATTTTGAAGATTTTATTTTTCTAGTTTTTACCCCATGGTTGGACCGTTGTTTTTTTTGGGAGTTTTTGGAGAAAATATAGAAATTTTGTCTTGGAAGTGACCTGCACCTGGTCAGTGCATGATTTTTTAAACCATGCAGCTAAACCCAGTTAATAATACGATAGGTATAGATTTGGGAAAAACTATTGTATGGTTTGTTCATAGTCAGTGAAACCATTCAGGTTGGCCATGTGGTTGATCTCTTTTTAGGTAGTGGTTTCAGCACGGTTGGTGCATGGTTTGATAAACCGTGCAGCCAAACCGTGTGTGTTTCCCAGATCTAAATTTTTGTGTTTTTCCAAGTTTTCCCCCTTGGTATTTTTAAACCTAAACGCCTATTTTCCTCATTACCTAGTGCTTGAAAACCTATTGTGACTCCTCCCATGCTCTCTAATCCATTCATCCTCCTCCCTTGTCAAATATCTAAGAAATATTCAAGTTGGGGATAGATTTCTCAAGGTAAACCCTCTCATCTCTTCTCCCTCTCCCTCTTTCTTCCATTCCTTCTTGGGTTTCTCTTATCCTATGGTTATGTTGACCTAGGTTTTGGTTTTCCCCTTGTTTTATTTTAGGGGTTTTGTTCTATTAGGGTTTCTCTTGGTATATATTTGATCTAAGAACTCTCGTGGAGTGATTTTGGGTGTCCGTTGTTGGTGCACCATGGATTTAAAGTAGGTTTCCCTTTTCACTTGCCTATTTAATTTAAGATTCATTCATTTCATGATTTTTGAACCTATTTTGATTAATAAATATAAATTTATGATCCTTATAATAATTTTTTGGTGTGAAAATTTGTGGTTTATACCTTTCTTCAAGTTAAATAGTGTTGTTTTAGTTATATCGTACGCACCAAGTGTTCGATTAAATAGTTGGTTGGACTTTATGAGCGATTTTTGATATAAAAAGAATGTTTTGGATTTTTAAAGATATTTGTTTCATGTGAAATTATGTATTATGTTCCTTATATAGGTTTTACAAGTGATTTCGGTTTTCATAATGGAATGTGTATTGGCTTTTATGGTGATTTGCAATGTATTACTGGTTAGTGGACCGATTGGAATTTTTATAAAAATTGTCTTGGCTTGAAAGTGTGATGTAAGTGTTATAAAAAGAGTTTGTAAATGATTTTGAAATTGGAAATGGTGTTTCTACACCCTTTATGAAAGGTGGATTTTTATCTTTGATAAATATTGGTTTTTTAAAAATTGATTAAAGGCTCGTTTGGAAAAATTTTGAAAATGGTAAAGGTGTTTACTATTAAAACCTCTGTTGAATGTTTCTCATGCCTTGTATATGTTTAATAGATGGTATTTCCTTGCTTTTAAATCCTTGTAATCCATTATTATAGATCCTTGGTATGGACTCCTTGTGTTCTATTTGTTCTGTGGCATGATATCGGTCCTTGGGGTGACTCGGGGTAAGGCATGTTGTTGAGTTATTATTATATATGCATGTGATTAGATGCCCAGTTGGCATCGATTAGTTCACCCCATTTTTTACATGAGATATAGGAACCTTTAATAGTGAGATAATTTTCTAATAATTATTAATGCACTTTTTATATTACAAACTAGCTGGTGTCCCATAGTAGGTGGATATATTGGGTTTATTGCTATGGGATTTTCCCCCTAGTCTGTCCTGGGTTTGGGTGGTCAGGAATATTTAGGGTGCTTTGATCTTCATCATGTGATGCATGATTTCCAATGATGGGTCTCATGTATTAGTATGTTATTTATTATTCATGATCTCCAAGGTTTACACCTGTCTATTAGCATATCTTCTTGCAGTGATGATTGAGATACTTGTCACTTATTTATGTTTATTTCCATTTCCCACTTTATGTGACCATTATAGTTCTCTATTGTGTAGTATTTTCTTGGAAAGTTATGTGTTGGTTTCCAAAGTTTTATGAAAAATGTTTTCAAAGTAAAAGCTTTTTATACTATCTTGTTCCATTTGAAAATAAAAACATCACTTTCCCCTTGAAATGTTAATGTATCACTTTTGGAAATGAAATTGGTTTTGAAATAAAGTAGGGAAGTGGACCGTAGTTTGTTTTGAAGTAAAATATGGAAAATATTAATTTTATAAAAAAATCAAACTTGAAGTTGATTTTTCTTTTATTGTAAAGGAAGTGCATTGGGAATAGATTATCGGGCTATCCTACTAAGTTTTATTACTCACGTTTATAGTTCTTTTCTATTTTTAGCCTTTGTTCAGGTTACATCTTGAGTTTGATCACCTTGGGAGATAAATGATCTTTATGTTAGATAATTACCTGAGGGGTCACATAGAGATCATGTGTTCATCTAGTTTGGTTGGTCTTGTTGTGTAGTTTTTTTGTATTTTCAGATTTTGAATAAAAGATGTTCAATTTAGTTTTATTTATATTGAACTATTTTACTCATCTTTCTACTGTTTAGTTTCTTTATTTATTATTGGTTGAAATTGTTCCCTTTGTGTACTATGTTGATGCCTATAATTAGTTTCCAGCCCGTGGGGATTGGGAATGCCCTTTGGTCCATGCCACAGATCGGCTCGGGTGACCGGTTCAGGGTTGACCCAGGTTGGTTCATGAAAAAATGGTATTAGATAAGGTTGGATCTTAGAGGACCTTATTTTTCAGAGCACCCTTTGTTACTTAGGGATGTTGAGGTAAATGGAGTTTGATTTTTGGGACTCAATAGGTAGTGTGGTAAGAGAATTGTGAACTATTGCTTGTTCTGATCCTCGGGTTTCCATGGGAAGTCTGGTTTTATTATTTTCTTTGGTCTTTAGGGATTTTTTTTTGATTGGGATATGAAAAATGGGAGTTGGGATAATGATATCCATGAGCTCGTAGGGCCTTTCAATCCATGTGGAGCCATGGGAATGGTCCTATAAGGCTCTCTAGGTTAGTGGTGTGTTTGGAATATGGATGCCAACCATATGGTAAAGTCAACCACCGACACTAGTTCCCTCTTATGTGTATCTTTGAGTCTTCATTGAATTCTGAAAATTTTCTACAAAACCCTTGTGTTGGATTTTTGAAAACAGGTTTTTAATGGTAATGGTTGGTATTTTGGAAAGTGGTAAAATGGGATTTTTATAATTAACCTTGTGGAAGACTTTAGAAAAATGAGTTTTTATAAAATGAACTCTTGGGGGTAAAATTGTAATGATTTAATGAAAATTTTATTTTATAAATAAACTTTTAGTTTATGGAAAATGGATTTTTATTTTGGGAAAAAATTAAATTAAAAGGAGTGAGTTTTTAACCAAATGGTTATTTATAAAATATGATTTTTTGAACTACTAGAATAATGTTTTTGAATGAAATAAAAAGGATTTTTTTTTAAATCTATGGGGTTTCTTTATTAATCGTAGTAAAAAAAAATTATGTGTGGAATATGAAAATGGTTTTTAATTCATTGGTTAGTGTGACTTTGTAAGATTCATGATTTTTGAATTGGGTTGAATTTTTTGTTTTGAAAATGAGTATGTTTTGTTTTATCCTTGGTGTTCTCATGGGTGCTCATATGAATGGTGGTATATGGAAATTGGAAGGATTCCTGGCATGGCATAGTGGATGGGTGCCTAGGGTGTCATGAAAAACGTGCATGTGATTGAGACTCTAAGGAATACCAATGGAGAGAGTTCAACCCACCAGTTTTTTTAAATAAAATATGTTTTCAAATGGAATTTTTTGATGTTAATGGTGGCTTATTTTTCCTATGTATAAATCTTATCATATATGCAGTGGTTATTTTTTTGGATCTTTGTTGTTTAGTTGGCCTTCATTTAATTCTTGGATTTTCTTTTTTCATTGATTGTCCCCATAGAGCTTCTATGGGTGATTGTGGTGTGGCTACGGGTTATTCTCTATTAGTGGTATTTCTATTTGATCAACCTAAGGATTTTGTTCTTGAGTTTTGAAAGCTAAATCCACCTCTATTTTATGGTCAAACAAATCCTCTCTAAGAGGAAGAGTGGATAAGAAATATCTAAAGGAACTTTAGCCTCATTGAGTTTCCTGAGTCATTGAAGGTTAAGCTTGAAACTTTTATGCTTGAAGGGTCACCATGGAAGTGGTGGAAGTCGGTGTCTCAGAACAAGACTCGTGAAGATCTTAATTGGGATGTTTTCAAGGTTTTGTTCATCTATAAGTAGTTTTCTGAGAAAGAAAGGGTGAGAAAGGGGATAGATATGTGTTTTCTGTAGTAGGGTGATGGATCGGTGTTGGAATATTTCCATCGTTTTTTAGACCTAGTTCCTTACCTTCTGGAATATGTCGCAGACAATTCCATGAGGGCTCGACATTTTGAGTTTGGGATTCATCTCGATCTATAGTCGAAGGTGTCAGAGTTTATTCTAACCTCTTTTTCTGGTGTGGTGAGACAAGATTTTTATGTTGAAGTTGTGATGGAGAGTGTGCCTGAGGTATTCCTACCTCCTTCAATCCCAATAATTTGTGGGGGAAATTCTGAAAAGGAGATAATAAAGAGGTTGAAAGTTGATGAAGAAGGTTGTGGAATCAAAAGGCCTCAGGATCTTTCATAAACCTCTTCTAGGAAATAGATACTAGTGTTTCATCAGTGTAGAAAATTGGTCCATGAAAATTCGTTGTGTCCTAGTACTCCAAAAACTTTCCATGCTTGTGGATTCATGGGTCACTTGCAGCAGTTTTGTTGGGGTGTTTCTAGGAAGCATCATAGATCCAACTCTCAGAAGTGATGTGCAGTTGGGAACTCATTTAAAGTTATTTTTTGAAAGTGTCCAACCATTTGTATGGGTTCTTTTGTTGTGGAGGTTGTGCTGGTGGTGTTTTGGTGTTTGAAATATAAGGTATGATGTGAATCTTTTAATGAACTCCTATTTCCAATGGAAGTGTGATTTTAATTTCTGAAATTTATGATTCTTATTTTAATCTAATGGGTCATACCATGTTCCTAGTTATGGTTATCAGTTCCTAACTACATTTTATTAGATGATTTAAACATCATAGCTCCAGTATTAGGTCTCATAGTGATCTTTTCACGAAGTTAGAAGACCACCAGGGGTGTGGGGAGTTTTGGATTTATTCTTTTCCCCTCTATTTGGGAGTGGGTGGTTTAAATTCTCTTACTTCTTACTTATTAGTTTTGGTTAGTAGGACAATGTTGAAGGGTTTTGTTTGGACTATTTGATAAAGGCCCAATGTTGGCTCATTTTGAGTTTCTGTTTGGTCGGTGCTGGTTAGTTATTAATGGTGGGGAGACCTACCATGGGTCTCGTTGAGTTTTCTCTTAAAAAGTTGTTGAGTGCTAGTTGTTTTCTAATGGTGGGAGTCTGTTCTATCCTCCCTTGAAATCATTGTCTTTTGTGTGTGCTCTTTGGTTTGGGTGAGCATTGGGATTCTTGGGATACATCCCAATGGTCTTGTTCTTGGGATGGTTTTAGATGTCATGGCTTGATCTTTCCTATTGATTATCAGGAAGTGGATTCAGGTTGTTGTTTTGTTTCGAGCAAGAGGCATAAGTTCCATTGGAAGTAGATATTTTGTTCATGGTTCAAGAGGTTGGATTTTGTAGTTATGGATTCCTTATTCATTTATCAACCAACTGGATAATTTATGGATTTTCATGGGTGGAAGGAGTTGATGGTGGGGAGAATTATCACACCCAGTTTTTCAAACCTTGTCTTATATTCTGGTTCATTGGGAATCCTTGTTTTTTCTTGAGTTCTAGGTGTGATGGGGGCATAATTTTAAAGAGTTTATTTGTTTATTTTTTACCCCCTAGTTGTCCCATTGTTAATTTGGGAGTTTTTGGAGAAAATATGGAAATTTTTTCTCGGCAGTGACATACGCATAGTCAGTGCACGGTTTTATAAACTATGTGATCGAACCCAATTAACTATGCAGCAGGTATGGCTTCAAGAAGAACCTACCACATGATCTTCACATGGTCGTTGAAACCGTAAAGGGTTGGAATTGTGGTCAATCTCTTCTTAGGTAGTGTTTTTCACGCAGTTAGCGCATGATTTGATAAACCATGCGTCCAAACCATGCATGTTGACCAGATCTAAATTATTTAGTTTTTTTCAAGTTTTCCCCATCAATATTTTTAACCCTAAATGCCTCTTTTCCTCCTTACCTAGTGCATTTGACCCTAAAGATCCTCCTCCCTTTCTCTCCAAGTTATTCCTCCTCCTCCCTTAGTGTATATCTAAGAAATATTCATGTTGGGGATATATTTTTCAAGGTAAACCCTCTCCTATCTTCTCTCTCTCTCCCTATTTCTTCTATTTTTTCTTGAGTTTATCTTCTACCATGGTCATGTTGACCTAGGGTTTGGTTTTCCCCTTATTTTATATTATATTTTTTGTTCTCTTAGGGTTTATCTTGGTAGATATTGGATCTAGGAACCCTCATGGAGTGATTTTTGGTGTACGTTTTTGGTGCGCCATGGATTCAAGGTAGGTTTCCCTTTTCACTTAACTCTTTAATTTAAAATTCATTTATTTCATGATTTTAGAACATATTTTGATTAACAATTATTAATTTATGATATTTTTAATAATTTTTTAGTGTGTAAATTTGTGGTTTATACCTTGATTTAAGTTAAATAGTGTTGTTTTTTGTTATATCAAACACACCAAGTGTTCAACTAAATGCCCAGTTGGATTTTATGAGTGATTTTTTATATAAAAAGCATGTTTTGGATTTTTAAATATGTTGGTGTAATGTGAAATAATTTATTGGGTTCTTTTATAGGTTTTTAAAGTGTTTTTGGTTTTTATAAAGGAATGTGTATTGGATTTTATGGTGATTTGGCACATATTGTCGGTTAGTGGCCCAATTTCATTTTTATAAAAATGGACTTGGCTTGAAAGTGTGATGTAAATGTTTTAAAAATGGTTTGTAAATGATTTTGAAATGAAAAATGGTGTGTCTACACCCTTTATTAAAGTTGTATTTGTATCTTTGATAAATGTTAGTTTTGTGAAAAGTTCTTAAAGGATTGTTTGGAAACTTTGTGAAAATAGTAAATGTGATTACTATGAAAACCTCCATTGGATGTTTCTCATGCCTTATCTATGTTTAATGGATTGAATTTTCTTATAGTTTAATCCTTTTGATCCATTATTATAGATCCTCAGTATGTAATCCTTATGTTCTATTTTTTCTATGGCATGAGATCGGTCCTTGGGGTGACTCGGGGTGAGACATGTTATTGAGTTATTATTATATATGCTTGTGATTGTATGCCTAGTTGGCATCGGTTTGTTAACCCCCCCCCCCCATTTTTTACACAATAAATGGGAACCTATCATAGTGAGATAATTTTCTATGAATTATTATTGAACTTGCTAGATTACACACTAGATTGTGGACCATAGTGGGTGGATATATTGGTTTTTTTGCTATGAGATTTTCCCCTAAGTCTGTCCTGAGTTAGGGTGGATGGGAGTATTTAGGGCGCTTTGATCTTAATCATGTGAGGCATGCTTTCAAGGGATAGGTCTCATGTATTATTATCTTCTGGTTTATTCATGATATCCTAGGTTTACCCATGTCTATTATCATATCTGGGTGCAGTAATGATTGAGATACTTTTCACTTATTTATGTTTATTTCCATTTCCCTCTTTATGTGATTGTTATAGTTCTCACTTGTGTAGTATTTTCTTGGAATGTGATTTGTTGGTTTCCAATTTTTTATGAAAAAAAATTCAAAGTAAAATTGTTTTATAATCTTCTGTGCCATTTGAAAATGAAAACATCACTTTCCCCTTTAAATGTTAATGTCTCACTTTTGAAAATGAACCTGTTTTTGAAATAAAGTAAGGCAGTGTACCGTAGTTTGTTTTCAAGTAAAATATGGAAAATATTAATTTTATATATTTAATTTCAAACTTTAAGTTGATGTTTATTTTATTTTAAAGGAAGTACATTGGGAATATATTATTAGGATAGCCTAATGAGTTTTAAAATTCACACTATTAGTTCTTTTATTTTTTTAGCCTTTGTGAAGGTTTCAGCTTGATTTTGATCACCTTGGGAGACATTTGTTCTTTTTGTTGGAGAGTGACCCACAGGGTCACATGGAAATCATGTGGTTTTTTGGTTTGGTTGAGATTTTTGTGTAGTTAGGTTTTATTTTTAACTTTTTTATAAAATTTGTTTTGTTTTTTTTATTTATATTGAACTATTTTACTCATTTTTTCGTTGCTTAGTTTCTTTATTTATTCTTGGGAGAAATTGTTCCCTTTGTGTACTCTGTTGGTTTCTAGCACTAGTTATCAGCCCATGAGGATTAGTAATTCCCTTCAGAAAATTCCATGGATTAGCTCAGGTGACTAGTTTGGGGTTGACCTAGGTTGGTACGTGACATGCATAACTCCGGATAATGGAGATGATGGAAAGGGAGAACTCCATTGGTGATCATTTTGGCAGTTGATCATGGAATCATGGATCAATGATCAGAGTATCATGGAGTTTTTTATCATTAATGGAGTTACTAGATCTCACTAATAATATAATCACAAAATCATTCTTCATCAACGATCGATCCAACCCAAGGTAAGGCTTTTGTTCTTGTGGTTTACTTTCCACATTCTTGACTATTGAGATGAACATGAACTAATTCATTTCAAATTAATTTTTGGATCATTCTTAATTTGTTTTTCCAATGTTTTTTTTCTATTCCTAGATTTAGTAATTTTATATTTATTATTCATTGAATTTTTTTATTTGATAATCCATGGTGTAAAAATGAACATGGACTCTGTTTGATGCTCACTTTTTTGTTTTGTGCCTTTCTCCCTCCTCTTTCCAACGTTCATCATAAAAAATATGATTAGAAGATGATTCGATGATACCTAGGAGAACTGATCATTTTTAATTCATTATTTGGTGAAACATATCATGGTACTGGGATTAGTTTTTGGTTTTGGGGATTTTTTGGAGGAATGAAGGTGGTGATGGGAAACCGATAATGGTTCGGGCAATGGTAGTTTTGTGAGCTAGATTGAGTAGATATCTCCGGAGATGTGATGATGGGTGTTTCCAAGAAAGGGGTGTTTGGACTCTAGCCACCGGTGATGATGGAAATATGATGTTGGTGTGGATTGTGGAATTCCTATTATTTTTACAATACATAGGCTTTGGTAAGGTCTCGATGGTCATTTTCTAATCAATAGGTGGCCAGAATCCAACCACCGATGACATTAGAGCCTTGTTTAACTTAGATTTTTGTAGTTATGGTTGAGAATCATGGTTCATTTGAAGGCGATGGTGTAAATGGTGATGATATGTGACCAGTGATGAATTTATATTAAATTCTGATATATATAGTTCTTAGTTTATAAGAACCATGTTGTGGGGTCCCCTTTATGTGGTGTCTAGGGTTACACATGAGTTAAATATCACATGTTGTGTGGAGGACCCTGTAACAACCTAAAATTTTATCAATGGAATTTCCATAATTATAATTATGTATTAAAACACATACATCACAAGAGAACCCAATAAATACATTATTCTCATAAATAAAGAATGAATGAAATAAGTGGTATTTATAGAAATTAAAGAAACTATATGATCGTTATAAATCTGACCATTTGAATAGTAATCTGACCATTAAGAATATTAGTTTGGTTATTATAATATTAACCACAACTATGAAAGTATAAAATAAAATTTAGGTATCTTATAAATGAAAATATGATATTATTATATCATGGTATAAGTAAATAAATGTTTTAAAAATGATAAATTAAGTGCTAGTATTTTTGTAAAATGAAAATTTTTAATTAAAATTTTATAATTAATATAATTATTTAAAATAAAATTTATTTTCATGAAATAAATTCATAAATTATAATTATGTTTTATTATAATTATAATATAATTTTATGTCTCCTTAATTAATTTTTTCAAAGGGTCAAAAAATAGATTATAATATTAAAATTGGTATTTTTTTAATAAATGATGATTTTATTTAAAAATTAAATTTCTCATATTTATAAAATTATTTTCATAAAATGGATTTCATTTTTAAAATCTACACTTCAAAAAATTGTTAGGGTTAATTTTGGGGATTTTTTAAAATAGTAGAATTTTTGGTGAATAGTGAAATATGGTAATTGACAGTATTTAACATTATAAGCCAAATACGTGAATTTTTGAGCCATGGATGATGTAATCACCCATTATCTCAAACCATAATTCACTATTTACTATATAAATTCATATTAATCAATATATTTTGTAGTCTTGAGCCAAAATAATAAACTAATGAATATACTAATCAAAAGCACCCCTCTCCTCCCCCTATAAATACCACCCCTCATCACCCCTTCTCTTAATACCTTATAAACCTTATATCTTGTCAATATTATACCAAATTATCTTCACAAGCCTCTTCCCCACATTCAAGTGCTTCTGGTATCAACAAAAGACTAATTCCAAGTTCCCTAAGGGGTCCTT
Source organism: Viscum album (assembly GCA_963277665.1). Taxonomy (NCBI): domain Eukaryota; kingdom Viridiplantae; phylum Streptophyta; class Magnoliopsida; order Santalales; family Viscaceae; genus Viscum; species Viscum album. The sequence continues at coordinate 1,172,446,764 of OY728156.1, forward strand.
CAAGGAGGTGATATTCAAGAGGTAACTTTCTCAAACCATCTCTTTTAATTTCATTTATTCCTACCTTATCCTCAACTAATTCATCCATGAAATGATAATAAATTCATTATCATATATATACTATAATTTTATATGTCTAATTTAATATCTTCTATCCACCTATTTTCTCATCTCTCATTATTCAAAGAAATGAAACTATTGTCCAAATTATGGTGGTTAATCGTCTTTGTGTATAATGATTTTTTGTTTTCCATTACCACCTTTAAGTCTGGTCATAAAACCATTATTATGGTTAAACGATATTTTAATATTTATATTATAAATTTTATCATGTTATAGAAATAATATATATACATAATATTAGATAAAATAAAACTAGTTAGTGAATATTGAATAACCACCAAAATAAACTAAACATTTATCATTACTGTTTTAACAAATAAATCATCCTCATACCAAAAAAAAAGTGATATATGGGACCATTTAAAATTATATAAGTTCATTAATACCATATAATTTCACTTCTGTAGAATTATTCCCATTTTAAAAGAACTTCCATAATTATATATAAGTAAACCATTAATGAAACCATGAAAGGAATGCTACCAGAACGACAAAATAGAACTTTATAACTCATTGTAATGGCCATAAATGAACTTAATAAAATTATAATAAATAAAATAAATGTATAATAGATTATTAATTAATTAATTAATTAATATAATTTGATTATCCATAACATTAATTGCCAGTTCATAATGCATTCGGACATATGGTAAGGGATCTCTCCGAACCTCCAAATTACCATTGGGTTATGATTTCTCTCTCTTTTCCCCAATTTAATTCTTCATTATTCTTATATAAATCTCAAATATTATGTTTTTATGTACTAAAAATATTTATTTATCTCAAATGATATTTATTTTATGGGTAATTTCATGTTTTAAAAGGTTCCCTTCTCAATTCCTTTCAATAAGAAAACCTGATTAAAGGGAACTTCTCTGTTTCTTACCCATTTTCAACTACACTTCATAAAATATTTTAAGACAACAATATTTTTCTTATCATGAAAAACTATTTTAGTTCAATTATGGTTTTATACAAACAATTATTCTTTTTTCTCTTTAAAGTCACTTTAATATTTTCCCTTAAACCGCACTAAAGTGGCCCATTTATAAAGTTTCTTAAACACTCTTTTTCATGTATTCACTTCATTTGGATATCATTATTCATGATATATTATTATTTTTATTTTATTATTGTCCATAAATTATTTAATACCTTCTTCCATGGATATCATTATGATACACCCTTTGTTTATGTCTCATGGCATGATTATGATACTCGTTTCTTTCCATGGGTAACCCTTGTGTTTGTTCCTTATGTTTGATTCTTTATGTGGTAAACTATGAATGAACAAGTTATGATGGTTTCTCATAGATATAAATCCAATGCATTGGGTAATTTTTAGTCTCATGAGATGTCATGTATGGGATTAGGGAGTAAACCTAATCCATTATGGGACTTTGTCCACCATGTGATATAGTCTTGGTAGTTATCCTTGATTCGTGTTTATGTCATGTTATATGTTGTCTCCAAATTCCAATATTTCCATGATGATATGATTCCATGTTCAATATTTTATTATTACATAGGTTTATTCATGATCCATTCCTTTTATTTTATCATGTTATGCCTTATAAATCATGTGTTATACTTTATTCCCATGTTTATTTCCTTACTCAGCTTTCTAGATCATCCCTTTGTTTATGTATTTCCATAAGTTATTCTATGTAGTTATAGGAGATAAAAGGGAGTTAGGATATCATTATAGAGATTAAATAAAATATTTTTTTATTTTAGTTCCACATTTTCTAATTATTTACTTAGTCTTCCAAATACACTAGACTTTATAATCCTTGGTTTGTATATCATGGATAATTTTTCTTAAAATCATGTTATAAGATGTGTAATGGGATAGGGTCACTATAAACCCATGTGTAGAGTGAAACTTATCCATCCAACATAGTGTGTATAGGGAGTACATTCCTTGGAATCCATGTGACCCCACACATCATGTGTGGTAGGGCACACCATGTGTACTTCAAAAAGTTCATGGGATTGGGCAAGCAACACACACTGAGTGTAGACCCAAACTCTACTCACCATGTATCATAATAAAACACATTATTTATCTAGATAAATACATTTCATCTGAGACAGAAATACATGGGTATTGATAGAATCAGTAACACATGTCGTGTACCCCATAGGGCACATCATGTACTTTTTCTAGGGTAGGTTAGAGCCCATGTTGCCTTGGATTTTTGATTAATAGATGACTCTCTTTGATGCTTTTTGGTTAGTGATTTTGAGGTGTCCTACTGGGTATGTTTATACTCATCCCTACATGGGATCTTCCTACACATTTAATGTCTTATACAGATTAAGGCCTTTTGATAGAGTCTTAGTAGGTCCAGGAGTAGGTGGAGCTTAGTCATACTAGACCAACCATTGATGGTTTTAGGAGTTTCATCTAGATAATATCCCCATTTTTATTAATATGTTGGAATCTTTTGTAGTTTTTGTGGAATTTTATTTATACCTTTTTATTTTTTTAAACTTTTTATACTATGATGTGGTATTAGTTATTATGAAATCATTTATAATATCGGTTGGTTATACTACACACATTATACTAGTGAATGGATATGTTTGAATGTGTATAGATAATTTAGGATAAGGCCTCTCATGTGTGTGTTATGCCTACTTGATGTTATTCACCATCCCATAACCTATTAAAGGAATACATGGGGTGTTATACTATTCTTACCACCAATCAAGTAGGCCTTGGTTGGTTGGGTTGTGACAGAGTGGTATTAAAGTTAGTTTCTCATAGGAATTTATTTTAGAGATAGTTTAATTGTGAGGTTTTTTTGGGAATTAGTGAAACAATATTAAAGTGTCTTGAGTTAGGATCTCATGCCAGGGAACCAGTGATGGTGGGTTGGTCACTGTATCCATTCACTAGGACTCTAAGAAATAGCTTGTTGAATTGGTATATTTAGGCACTGATTGTAGGATAAACATCGGTACGTGCATCATATATGAATGGTTTGTGGTTTCCATGTCCTTATTGAGTTAGTTCCCAAGATATTATCTTTTGAACATGGTGCATCTCAACTATTTTTGGATTCCTCTATGATGATATCCATCTAGGGTTTAGTAGCATGATCATGATCATGATCCACTTAGTAATGAGACTTTAGACTAAGGACCTATGTAGGATATGGTTCCTTCAGGTATATAGTGATAGGAACCTATACCCATTGAGAAGGATGTTGAACCACCTTTAAGGGTTAAGGTGGATTCTCCCCATTAGGCTAAGTAGAAGTTGGTTTCAGAGGTACTGATAGATAATGAACCTATTCTGAATGTTCTTAATGAGTTTCCATGACAAAGACTGCCTAGGTTTAATGGTGCTCTAGACCCCCTCCTTGGGTGGTATATGACTAGCTCAATCTTGTGGTATGGTAGTTCTTCTGAGTCAAGATCCCTCTTCATGGTGGTTCTGATAGTAAGACTTCCCTAGAGTATAAAAAGGGATTTATGGAGCCCTATGATGCTAATTTTTAATATGGATTTGGACGTGCAATAAATAGGGACACTTCCCCCACTAATACATGTTCTCTTGTAATTAAATTTAAAGTTATACATGTGATTTAATGATTCCTATAGTGGATAGTTTTGTGATGTGGTGAATGAGCTCTTTTAATTTGTATTTTGAAGACTATTTTTTATGTGAAAAGGTGTTCGAGTGAGGCCCTATTATATAGAACAAGTGGGAAAGGGAAATAATACCTTTAGGATGTAAGGTATTGTGACCCAGTAACTCTGCATGTGTTTTGAGGTACTACCTATGTATTCTATACTTCATATATAGTTTTAGTATATAGTCACAAGACACTTTTTTAGGATCACATACCTTATTCAAGACATAGTGATGCTAGTGGATCTTTTTAGCTCATCCCTTGAGTATAGATACTCCTGTAGAGAAAATTCAGGGATCACGCACTTCTTCTGATAATGTGACCTGACTCTGGGAGGAGAAATCCACGCATGGGATCTTTTTATAGTAGAGATGAGTCTCAATGATGTTTTCATCAGTATTAGTTGGTTATATATTATCCATACCCAATTTTAATATTACCGATGATGGTTATAGTGTATTCAAGTTAGTGGGATGAAATTCTTCTTCCTTGGTGAGAAGGAATCCCAAGAAATATAGAATGATATCATAGTAGTAGAATAAAACTTATTTCTTATCATTTGGATAGTATGACCCTTGGAGCAGTAGATGATATGAGATTTTAGTGTCTTATGATGGTGTAGGAGTGTGAAGGAATATTTTTGAAGGATTTTCTAGGATTAACTCCCCATATAAACATATAGTTATATATATACCTACACTTAGGGATGGTTCAATATCCATGCTAGTATATTGGATGACCCCATAGATTTATGAGAGCTAAAAGTTCATTTAGAGGATCTATAAAGGATGAGTTTCATTGGACCTAGTGTGTTTTCCTGGGAAGCCTATTTTTTTCACTAAGAAGGTAGATAGAGGAATGATTTTATACATAGATTATTATTTCTAGAACTAGGTGACTATTAGGAATGAGTATATACCCCTATAATTGATGACTTCTTCTAACAGTGGTTTGGCATGAAGTGGTTCTCATAGTCTAGACTCAGGAAATGTTATCACAAGATCCTAGTTTGAGAGAAGGATATATCAAAGGATATTTCCATATCCACTATGTTTACTTTGAGTTCTTGGTGATTCCCTATGTTGAATACTCTAATAGTTTCTATGGGACTTATGAGATAGATCTTTTGGCCCTTCTTAGACTAGTTTTTGGTAGTCTTCATCAAATAAATCATTTTATACTTAGCATTAGATGTGTGGAGTTTGAGAAATTTTAGGATGGTTATGGGCATACTCTAAGAGAACCATATTTATAGGAATCTCTCAAAGTGTCAGATCTTGGTTCGAGAGGTCCACTTAATAAGATATGTTATCTTAGAAAAAGGAGTAGTAGTGGACCCAACAAAGGTTGAGGTTCCACCCAAGAGTCTGGTCATGGTTTGGAGCTTCTATAGGTTGGGAATATTTTTTAGAGATTTCTCTAAGACTTATCTATGATTGGGGAACCTCTGATATCTTGAACCAAAAGAGGAATCCTTTCGTGTGGATAAATAATTATCAACGGGGTTTTCAGGAACTAAGGTAGAGGTAGTGGCTAGAGTTCATGCATGTTTATAGATTTTGGATAGTCTATATTCCCAAGAAGGTAAACAGGGTATTAGTTTTAGTTTACATTTTTTGAGAAAGGTGATGGATTATTTGACCTCTTTGTAGTTGACCCTTGTCAATGAGAATGGTACAGTGTACCTCTAGTCGAAGGTTTATGCCCCTCTTCTTCTTCTGCATGTCAGGAATTAAAAACTTGGGGATATCTAGTATAAGATCTTATATGAATAGATATTCACTATAAATTCTCTTGGTGTATTTTCTAAAGGTTGGGAGAACATCATCCTTGTTTGAGGATGGACGATGGCACTAGTCATGCTACAAGAGGAGGTGCTGAGGGAGTTTCATGATTTCCCTTATAAAAACATCCATGAGTGGTGAGGATGTACTAGGACCTTCGGCATCAGTTTTAGTGGGAAATAATAATTTCATGTGTTGTTTATTTTATCTCTTAATGTCCCACCTACTAATAGATAAAGGTTGATGTGCCTGGATGGAAGTGTAAATGGGAAAGTATCTTCATGGATTTTATGATGGGAATTCCACAATCAATGAGAGTCCATGGCACTATATGGGATATTTTAGATCAACTTAGAAAGTTATACCACTTCCTAGCCATATAATATTAGGGTTTGGTGGAGATTTTGGGATGCTCGTACATGTAGAAGATAGTCCATATACATGTAATTTCCTCAATGATCATTTCAGAACATGGTATTTACTTCAAATCGTGATTATGGAGAAGATTACAAGAGTATTTGGGACTCAATTTTAGTTGAGCATGAAACTTCACACTTAGATAAACAGCCAGACATATCAAACCATTCAACTTATAGAGAACATGTTTCAGTTTTTCATGTTATTTTTTGGTCATAGATGGGAGGATTATCTATAGTTGGTGGAGTTTATTTATAACAAAAATTATCATTCCACCATCAGTTTGGCTCCATTCGAGGCCTTGTATGTGGGACCCTATAGGTCACCGTTGTGCTAGTAAGAACTAGGGGAATGGTGCTTATGGTCCAAGAATTAGTGTGAGAGATGGTAATGAAGGTGTAACTCATATGGGGGTATTTGAGGACTGTCCAAATATGTTCATAGTTTTATGAGGACCGATAATGGATGCCTTTGAAGTTTGATTAGGAGATCATGTGTTCCAAGATATCTCACCTTGATGTGGATTATATACATTTGGATGAGGCGATAGGATATTTATGATATTTATAATATCTTTACTAATACTTTATAGGTTTGGTGAGGTGGCGTACCACTTAACCCTACCACCATAATTAGACCAAGTGCATGTTTTGTTTAATGTGTTTCAGTTGAGGAGATATGTTCATGACCTATCGTATGTTATCAAATGGGGTGAACTAGACTTTGATAATGGAGATACCCTCTTGGATTACCTGGTGATCATCAGTTACTGGTAGGATAATACCCTTCATGGGTATGTATTTTCCTTGGGTGTGTGTTTTTTGGTAGTACGGGGACCTCTAGGAGAGCTCATGGGATTGGGAGATCTGGATGCAAAAATACTTGAAGATTAAAATAATTTAATGACTCAAAAAAATTATTTGACACTTTGGGATATTTCAAATAATATTTTTTTGGTATTTTATGAGGTCAACATTGGATTTCAAGGCCCGTGGGTCCTTGGTATTGATATATTAAAAATATTAAATATAATATATCACACACACATAGTTTTTTGGAAATAATGTAATAACTCTTGAATGATGTCTCAGATGGTAAAAATAAGACTACCATTAAATCTAGATCATGGGTTTTACTCTAGAAGAAATATAATTCTTTTCAGTGTTGTATACTTCAATATAGTGCAGTCGTGTCAGATTAAATTAATTAAATTAATTTATTAATTTAACTAAAATTTAATTTTCTAACCCTAAAGAGACTCCTCTATTTAACCCGATAAATGGATAATTACCTAGTGTTATCCACATAACCCTATATAATATGGAGTATGGATAGGTATAACTCTGGTGGTGAGCGCATTGGTGGGTGATCATGGAATCATGGATCAGTGATCAGAGTGTTACAGAGTTTTTCATCATCGATGGAGTTCTTGAATCTTTCCAATGAAAATGATGTTGGATCTTTCTTTATTAGTGATTTATCCAACATGAGGTGTGGTATTTTTTTATTTTGATTTTTTCCCCATTCTTGATTTTTAAAATGAACATTAATTAATTCATTTTAAATTAATTCATGGATCGTTCTCCATTGGTTTGTCTGATGTTTTTTTTTCTTTTCCTATATTTTGGAATTTGATAATTATTATTCATTTAATTTATTTATTTGATAATATAATTCATTATTTTTATTCCTTAAATGATGTAAAAATTAAAATTTCCTTTATTCGATGCTCACTTTTTGTTTTGTGCATTTCTTCCCTCGTTCATCAATGTCCATCATCAATGTTCTGATTGGCCTATGAATCAATGATACCTAGGAAGAATGATTGTTGTGCATTCATTATTTGGTGAAATAGATCATGTTCATGGGATCATTTTTGGTTTTTGTATATGTGTTAGAGGTATGGAATAAATTACAAAGAACCAATGATGGTTTGGGTGATAGTAGTTCTGTGAGCTAGATTGAGTGGATATATCCACAAGTGTGAAGAAGGGTGTTTCCAAGTAAGGGGTTTCCAGATTCCATCCACCAGTGATGATGGAATCTAATATTGGTGAAGATGGTGGATTTACCATGATTTATAATATATAGAGGCTTTAGGAAGGTTTCGATAGTCATTTTTTGATCAATGGGTGGCCTAAATCTAGCCACTAGAGACATTGGGTCCTTGGTAAACTTAAATATGAGTAGTTATGGGTGATAATCACAAAGGATTAAAAGGAAGTAGAATTATGGGTGAAGATACATGAAAATTATGGAATTTATATGAAATTATTATGTACACATAATGTAGTTTTGAAGAACATTCACCATGTGGTACCCTCAATATGGCGGCTAAGTTTAAGTATGAGTTAAATATCACATGTTGTGTAGTGGACCCACACACAGTGTAACCGTTATCTAGTAATCTCAACATGTATATGGAGTACATGGCTATGATTCCATGTGAACACACTCAGTATGTGTGGTGGGGAACACCCCATGTACTTTAGAAGGGCACGGACTTGGGTAGGTGGCACACATTGAGTGTTGTCCCAAACTCTTCATGACGTGTATCATAAGAGAACATGTCATGTATCTAGAGAAAGACATGTTGTGTGATACATAAAGAAATAGGTAGTTTTATAATTTATAATATAGGTAATGTGCCCCATGGTACATGTTCTGTACCCCATGGGACACATCGTTTACTTCTTCTGGGTTTGGTTAGAGTCCTTGTTCTCCTCAGACCAATAATAGTATGATCTTGGGTGAGTTCCATCAAACCATTTTAGTGAGAGTGTATTCCTTTAGTCAATCCCTAATAGGGTAAAATAAGGAATCCCTCCCTAATAATAAGATGAGTGATCCTCTATATAGGTTAGTTTTGGATATATTCATGGATTTCTCCATGTGGCCTGAGGATTGATCCTTTATCATTCTTCCATAGGTTGGGTCAGGTATCTTGTTTCTTATATCCAAGGTGTGTGATCCCCTTCTTAGTGGGTTAATCCGGTTTGGATTAGGTATCCCCCATAGGCCCTAAGCATGATCCCCTATCTATGCATCGACATATATTCTCTTTAGGTAAGGTGTGTTTTGATCAAGTGAGTATCTTAGAAGAACCCTCTCAGTTCCTTTATGATTCTTCATGGAAATCCCTGATAGGTATGTCCTCTCAGATGAGTTTGATCAGTATAGCATGACCCGGTCAGTGAGTTCTCTTGGAAAAATGTTGCCTATGAGACTCTATTATAATCCTAGGATGGTAGTGAGTATATAACCTCACCTTAAGTCTTGGAGTATGATCATATATGGGTTATCTTGTTTATTCCATTGGCTTTATGATTTAGAGCTGACTAGCTCTTTGATGCTTTGTAGTTAGTGATTTTGGGGTGTCTGACTAGGTATGTTTATACTCTCCCCCACATGGTATCTACCCACGCATTTCATGTCTTATGCAGATGATAGGTATTTTGAAATATTCCTTTGTGGACTAGTAATAGGTGGAGCTTAGTCATGCTATATAGAACACATATGGTTTTAGGAGTTACTTCTTTCTAGTAGACCCCCTTTTATTAGCAGGTTGGACTCTTTTATAGTTTTAGTGGTATTATATTTATCCCTTTTTATTTACATATACTTTTTCATACTCTAATGTGGGATTAGTTTTTATGCATGCATTTACAGTATCATTTGGTTATCTTTCCCACATTATATTAGTGTATGTAGATGTGTGCGTGTGTATAGGTACTTTAGGATAAGGCCTATCGTGTGTGTGTGTGTTATGCATACTTGGTGTTATTCACTAGCCCTTGGTATATTAGAGGAGGGATTTGGTTGTCATACTCATATTACTATTTTCATAGAAATCCCTAATGGTTCAAGTTATGACAATTTTTGGTCATTATGAATATAAACCATAGTAAATATTCGTGATATCAGTAAAGGTAAAATGGGTAAAATAGGGTTAAAATAATGGTATAAGGCCTAAAAATATCATTAAAACTTGTCTATATTTTATTTAATAAGTTTTTTTCGACCATGAACTTTAAATATTCAAAAAATTAGAAATTTATTGCAACTTTACTTTGATTATAACATTTATATTATTTTAAGTAAAGGATAAAGTCAAAAATGTCACTCCATTTCTTTTAATATCTATAATATTTTGTGACAGGGATAAAAATTTTATGTTATTTTATAGATGGTTATATTAAATATTAATGATTTTTTTATCATGGTAATTTATCTTTAATTTTTAGTAATGAAATAATTACCTTAAATTGTTACATAACGTTGACACAGTGTGTGTGCGGGCAGTAGAAAAATCAAGTAAATGATTTGAAAAAAATATAAAATTAATTTTTTTGGGGATATTTATAGTTTATCATGAATTTTATAGATAAATATAACATATTAGTTATTTTTTAAAAGTTAATATTCTAATTTCATTACTATCTTGATGTCATTAAAGTCAAACTATGTGAATAGTCTCGAAAATGAATTTAATGGTATATTATATTAAATAATATTTCATTTAATGATTTAAAATTCATAAAACTCCTAGTTAGACCAATTTAATGGAATATGTTCAATAATATAAACCATGTTTCACTTATGGGTCACTTTCCCTTTTATATTATATATCATCGTAATCGTCAAAAGGGTTGACATGGGTTAAAACTAAGAGATAAGGGTGAAAACATCACCTTAACTTGTCTAAATTTTATTGGATGAGGTTATTTTGCCTAATAATAATAATATATTATAAATATATCAATTTTTTCCACTTTTTTAATAAAAATTAAATTATATTAATTTAATTATTTAAGTAATTACAAGAGTGCCCATCCCCTCACTTATAAAATAGAACCTCCTTTACTCTCTTCCTCACACCTTTTGAGCACTCTAGTTTATAAAATACCTATAAAAATCCATTATAAACCTTAATTTTTATGACCTAGAGGCTCTTTTATCATCAAAATACCAACCTAGAAGGCTTATGTTGTAATCCAAAGGTGTTTTTCCTAATTAGTGGTATAACTATTAACTAAGCATTTTCATTTTACTTCTTCTTATACCACCTTAAAATATTCTTAAACAATGATTATATATTAAAATAAGTGTATAAAATAAATTTAAATTTTATTATCACTATGTTGAAACCTTTTTTTATCTCCTTTTCCATAAAATGGGTAATGAAAACATCATTCATGTGTTGATGTGTACTACCACCTCCACGAAGAAATGTGTTTTTTTCCATAATTTCCTATCATTTATATTTATAATGATGTATTTAATGTATATATATGATAATAATCATATAAATATCATTATATAAATATAATATATCATATATTTTCTTACCCTTTCATCTATTAGAAAATGATAACGTCGTTCGTGTGTATGTGTGGATTACCACCTCTACGAAGTGTTGTGATTTATTTTTCTTGTATGAATTTAATGGATCGTTATAAAATTGTATTTAATGTATAAAAATTTGGATTTTTTATGATAATTATTATTTATATTATGTAACAATTACCTTTTTGACCATGTTTAGCATACTAAAGTCATTTTGCAACTTTGAATGGATGTTCTCAAAACACACGACGTGGACTGAACCGATTAAGTAATTAAATATTTCATTGAAATAAATGGTTTAATGATAAGGTAATAAACCTATAAAATTTTATTAAACAATTTAATAATTAATATAATTTTATTATATAGTAAGTAGCTAAATTACATAGTAATTCAGAGCTCAAGGTAAGGGGTTTCTGAACTCAATTTCCTTTCATTAGGTTATAACACTCCTTAATTGACTTTTTTATACTGTGATTATATGTGAATTGATCTATAAATTATATTATGATATATTTAAACTTTTTTATTTTTATTAACATATTTTTACATAATTACTTCATGTAATAATTATCAATTCAAAAATTATGATCTTTGTAAGTGTTTTATTTGTCTCGATCTCGTTTTCTTGAGACATCTTCATATCATTCATCATGATTTCATTATATAGTGTACTTACAAACCCATGAATTTATTTTGAAATATTACTTAATATAATTCATTTTAATTATATATTCATATCATATTCATGCTTTTAATGATTTATAAGTCAAAAGTTACCAAAGTAGTAAAGGTTTCATGTTACAATATCATTTCTTTTTAGGATTGTTTATGTTCAAGGTTCCTTTGGGGGAAATTGTATGATCTAAAATTTTTGAACCACATATATATTCTTCTCCTTCGGTAATTTTTTAGGTTTATATTATACCTTTCATTTTTATCTCTTTGATATCTAAAATGATTGATAAATTATTTTTAAATAAAATCCAACCTTATTTCTTCTTTGATAGATGAATAATTTATTCCATGTTCTTACTCTTAAAAATTTCTTTATAAAAGTTATAACCTATAAATGAAATGTTTTAAAATTTTCATTTTAACTACCTTTGACTTTATTTACAAATTTTTTTAAATGAATATTTCTAAAAAATTTCCAAAGAAGTTATTTTTGACTTCTTAAAAAACTGTTAAAGGAATGTTTTCTTTTAACATATGTGGCACAAATGGATTTTCCCACCATTATGACCATTATTTTATTTGAAACTTACTTTATATATTTACATGTATATTTTAAAATAAAATAATTTTCTCAATATTTTTTTAATCTTTATTCTTTAAAGGTATCATATGAAAATGGTATTTTATTCTATTTTCAAAAAAAATGTTTAAATTTTATTTTAAAGTTATTTTCATCCATGTTAACATTATTTAATGATTATACTACTTCACTAGGAATATGATCTTGTGATACCATATATATTATTTATTTGGATAGATTATGATGATTTTTTAAATATATTTTTATGAAACCCCTTTTTTTATAGGTAAATAAAGTTATAAATAAATGAAATCTGTTGTTAAAATATTGATGATGAAAATAAAAGATTACATGTGTTATATTCATGTATGGTACTTGGAAATTTTTTATTATGATGTGCGAGCCCGATATATTTCATGATTATGGGTGATCCAGATACAGCTTATACGATGGGTGAGCCTGATATATCTCTCTAATTCATTGGGTAATGTTCTTTATCTTTAAAGGAAATATGGAGGGAGTTAACTAGGTAGGTTTATCCTATGGATTTAGTTAGGCTCTAGTTATTTTTGAAATGAGTGAACATGGGTTATGGAGATAATTTTCTAAGATAAAAAAACATTTTCTTTATTCTTTATATGAGTTTTCAATGGTTCCCTCGATCAATATTGACATCACATTGCTCATGATTATTGATTCTTATGAATCTTTAATTTGTTAAATATTTATTCCATGTCACATGTTTAATGATATAGGTTTTAATGGGTATGAATTATTTTGTGTTAATATCATTATATTTGATTTTTTTTCATCATACCCTTATGCTCATATTATTATCATTGATAAAATTCAATTGTTAATTATTAGGTTTACCCTTACTGAGCATTTGAGATCACCCTTATTATGTTTTAAATTTCCCTGAGTTATGAATAATTATGATAAATGAATTATTTCTATAAAGTTTTCATGTATGAATAATTTCATGAGAGATGTTGAATACATTTTTTGAAATAAGAAAATGTGGTTATAGTAGGAAAAGTGACCACTATAATAAATGGGTATTGTTAAGTAAGAGTTTTTCCCAATTATTAACTCTAAACCAAAAAGTTCATTGGGTATATAAATGATCCAATGTTTCTATTTGATGTTGTGTTTTTTGTATGGATAATTATGGGTCATGTTTATCAGTATGAAAACCAGAAACTGAAAGATTTTATTTCTAGTATCGTATCTGGGAGTGTGATTTTTTCTCTGTTATAGTTGTTATCAGAACAAGGTTTAGATAACATTGAATATTAGGATGATTTCATGTGAGGTTAATTTAAGATTTAGGTATACCATCCAACATTAAAATTTTTATTCATGAGAAGGGAAGGGGGATACAGGATCATGGGGGACGGAAATAATGTAGCCCAAGGGCATCGCCCCGTACAAGGTTCACCCCCTCCGGTTTCATACTGGACACATTGGTAAGACACGTCACCCGCATACCAGGAACTGCAATAGAAGCCATATAATCAGCCACTTTGTTCCCCTCTCGCCACGTGTGAGAAATTCTAACTCTGTCATTCAGGAGAGCCTTGCACATTCTAATAGTGTAGGTAATAGCCCAGGGTGTACTGCCTCTACCATGGAGGGCGTCGTGGGTAATCATAGAGTCCGTCTCCAAATGGGTAATGCAGATGCCCCTGTGTCTACATAGGGATAAGCCTGTCAGAACCGCCAATGCTTCTGCCCGAATAGAAGAACCACTGCCAAAGTGGGCTGAGAAAGCCACCACCAGACTCCCTTTGGAGTCCCGGAGAACTCCTCCTCCCCTCATGTCACCCAGAACACAGGAACCATCTGTATTAAGCTTAAGCCCTTCGCTAGGGGGAATCCAGTGAATCCATCTACCCCGCGCCACCCCACCTTCCCCGGTGGCGCTCCTTGGAAGCGCCTGCTGCACCCGCAAGGGTAACCTTCCCCCTCCGATTCCCGCTGCGCCAATCAGGTCAATCAGCATGCATCGGATGTTAGCCACCACAGAACGACCAGAGGTGCTTCTCCCCTCATATCTTGCCCTGTTCCTGGCTTGCCATAAGTGCCAACATGCCGCATTGAAAATAGTCGCACGTACCTTAGACTCCTCCCCTGACACACTAGCCCCCTGAAACCATTGCTCCATAAACATCTCCACACTGCCTCCTTGCTCAAGGAAGCCTGAGCAGACACCAAAGAACTTCCAGACATGCCGGGCCCAATCACCCTCAAAAAATATATGGTTCATGGTTTCTTCGCTTTTGTTCCCGCAGCAATGACAGCACGACGCAAGGATGATCCCCAGCCGTTTGATGTGGTCATCAGAGGGTATCGCTTTGTTGCGTATCCTCCAGGTAAGAAAGTTGAGTTTGGCTGGGATCGAGTTGCACCAGGCCACATTGTTCCACCTATCGTTCTGCCCCTGTATACCACTCATCCTGCGAAAATCCTTGGCGTTGAACCTCCCCGACATGGACGGAGTGAAGACGCAGGTGTCCTGCTCCGAGCTCATGACCACAGAGTCGAAAATCTCCTGCAGGCGGGCGTCGAGAACCGATTTGTAAAACAGGGGATATGAGCTTGCCTCCCTAAAGGAGATTAGAGGGGTCGGGCATCCTGGGTATCCTAGTACTTCACCCGCCCAGTTATGTTGCCAAAACAGAATGCTCCCTTCCCCAACAATCCATCGAGAGAGAGGAAGGAGGATCGGAATGATATTAAAAACCGAGGACCAAAGAGTCGTCCCCCTAGTTGAACCGTACATCGTATCATCCTTATATCGCTGAGCCATCTGCGTTCCCCACAAGGATCAGGCTTCAATGGACTCCCATGCAAGCTTTGCATGCATGGATGGAATCAACTCCTCCATACTCCGGACATTGATCCCCCCTTCACAGATGGGACGAGCCATCTTACTCCACGACACCCAGCGTCTCTTGCCCCCGCCTGACGCATCCCATATAAAGCGCGCGAGAATCCTGTCAATAGCCCTTATGACTCCCTTCGGCACACTCGTGGAAGCCAAGGCATGCATCGGGATAGCAGAAAGAACACTATTGACCAGGGTTATCCGGCCTCCGAAGGAAAGAAAGTGGTTTTTCCAGTTCAGGATGCGATCTGAAATCCTTCTCACCACTTTGTCGAAGTCCCTGTTCCGCACCCGATCTGCCGATAAAGGAACACCAAGGTAGTCCATGGGAAATGATCCTCTCTGCATTCCAAGCACATTCTCCATCCTGGCCACCCTGCTCGGATTGCATGATACAGGAACATAGAAATTGCACTTATCCCTGTTAATGAGTTGGCCACTCCACTTACTGTACTCCTCAAGGATCCGGTTCAGCGCTTGAAGAGACCTCCACCCGGCATTCATGAACACAATGGAATCATCCGCGAACATCAAATGCGACACCGGGGGGGCTCTGAACTTCCTCCGATATGGACTAATGGCTCCTTCACAAACACCTTTGTTGATCAACCTACTCAGGGTGTTCTGCATAATAATAAAAAGACTGGGAGATAGCGGGTCACCTTGCCGAAGACCACGAACGGTTTTAAAGAAGCCATGCGTTCTCCCCATAAACGATACTTCCATCCACGGTGAACACACGCACCTGAAGATAAGATCGCATGCCCAGTTCGAAAATCCCATCTTCGCGAGCACTCTATTGATAAAGCCCCATTCCATCCGGTCGTAAGCCTTATTCATGTCCAGCTTGATTACCATATTGGAACCACAGGAAGGGGTGTTCAAATCCTTTAACATCTCCTGTGTCATCGCCACTGCACCCTGGATCGATCGGCCTTTGACGAACCCATGTTGTTCCAATGCAATCCATCGGGGAAGGAAGCTGGCCATCCGCCTGTTCAGAATGCTTGCCAGGACCTTGTAAGGGAAATTACACATGCTCACGGGCCGGTAGTGGGAGAGGGCGGAAGGATCCTTAACCTTCGGCAGGAGGACCAGTGTAGTCGCAGACGCTATCCGTGGGAGGCCACCCCCTCGGAAGAAATCATGAATCGCGGAAATAAGGTCACCTTTCACCTCCTCCCAAGAGCCCCTGTAGAAGGAGCCAGGGAAGCCATCAGGGCCTGCAGCGCTATCTGGGTTCAGGTTCCACACTGCCTCATGCACTTCCCCTTCATCCGGGGTGCCTTCCATCACAGCATTCTCTTGCGTCGAGACAGTGCTTGAAAGCCCTTTCCAAAGTTCGGCCTCCCCTGAAGGATACCCACGAGACATGCTACCATTGGTGCCCGCAAGAAGTTCCTTAAAGAACGTGCATGCCATACCCCCAACCACATCCACATCATCTGAAAAGGAGCCATCCTCCATCGCGAGATTTGGTTTCACGACGCGCCTCCTCTCCCGAATGCATGCATGGAAGTACGCAGTATTCCTGTCTCCTTCCTTCAGCCATTTGACCCTAGATCGATCCCTTGCATGACGCTCTTGGGAAAGTACCAGCACCTCCAGAGCACTCTTCAACTCCGCAAGCTTACCAAAGCACCCTTCGTCCCAGCTCTCCTCAAGCAGGACCTCGAGGCTTTGGATCTCCTGTTTAAGCGCTGCCATCTCCTGATCCGGAGAAGGGCGAGACCTAGCCCACCCCAGGAGATCTTGCTTTAGGCGTCTTAACTTATGGTGGAAGGCCACCCAAGCATGGCCCCTGGGGGGCTCACTCCAGCATCTCTTGACCACATTATGGTATTCCGAGATGCTCGCCCAATGGCTGGAGAACTTAAAGCCCTCCTGCGCAACTTCCGTCCTTCTAGGAGACAACAGAAGCGGCGAATGATCAGAGATACTACGTGACAGATGACTCACCTTCACCTCTGGGAATCTGGATATTGCATGGATATTGGCCAAGAAACGGTCCAGCCTACTCCAGCTTCGACTTCCCCCCCTTCGGTTGTTGCACCAGGTAAATGGATCGCCTGAGTAGCCCAGGTCCATTAACCCCTTCCCTGCCGCAAATTGCACAAACGACATGCTAGCCCGCCTCGCGAAGTCACCTCGCCCCTTCCTCTCATCCGGATGCATAATGATGTTGAAATCCCCTCCCACCATCCAGGGCATGTCACCTGGGTCGAACCTATTGAGTTCAAGCCACAGGACCTCCCTTCGCTGGGCATCGCAGCTGCCATAGACCACAGAAATGAAGACCTCTTCTCCACCGGTCGAGACCTTGGTCGTGATGTGCTGATCACCAGCCGCCATCATCACCACAGTGACTTCCCTTTTCCAGAACAGCCAAATGTGGTTGTTAGTCGGAGCTGCATGCATATACTCATGCATTTTGAGTTTGCGAGAGAATTCTTGGATCTTGACACATTGCTGTTTGTGTTCGATGATCGCCACCATTTTGGATTTATGGTTCCTGACTTCCGAAACTAAAAAGTCAGTCTTCACCCTCGCCCCAATTCCCCGGGCATTCCAAATAATGACCGGAAACATTAAAACAGAACTATCCTGGCTTTGGCCCCAGGACCTGTGGTCGTTCCAGACGTAGCTGAGGAGCTCTCCCCCTCCTGAAGTTTCCTCTTCATCTGCCTAGTGCACATACCTTTGCACGAATCCAGAGAGACCTTAGCGGAGCAGGGTGAAGACTGAGGGGTCTCCAGGACAGGCCCATCCACTGCCTTCGCCACTCGAGCCGGAGACACCTCCCCCACAAATTCCTGAACCCCAGGCCGGACCGAGACACCACAACTGCCTCTACTGGCCGAAGCGCCAGCCTCCGCAACCGGACAACCTCCTGGCGAGAGTCCTTGAGCACGCAACCTAGCCCCTTCCGGGACGGTCACCAGGGAAGGGCCTGCCACCTGAGCATCCCAGAGGACCGGGGCAGCACTTGAGCTGGCGACCGAGGAACAGCTCGGGAGCTGCCAGGTAGAAGGGACCAGGCCCTTGGGCACTCTCAGGAGGAAATTCAAAAACCCGCCAGCCACCTGAAACTGTTCTGGAACGCGCGATCTCTGAGAAGAAACCTCTTGCAGCATGCTAGGAAGGAGGGTCGGGGGAAGACCAGAAGACCGACAGACCAACTGCGAACCCAAAGACGGGGCTGGTCCACGACGAGGCAAGGAAACATCCGTGAGTGGCTTGGAACCAGCTTCAGCACGACGACGACCTCCGATTGTACGCCTGCGACAAGACTGAAGAGAATGGCCCTGAAGTGAACATGACGAGCAGTACCTAGGAAACACAGGGTACATGACATCCTGAACCCAATCCACTAGCTCCGGTACTTGCAGAGAGATCTTCTCCGGAACTGGGAGCGTGAGGTCTAGTTCCACGCAGATCCGAGCCACCATGACCTCCTCACCGCGTCGAGTACGGACATCAGAGCAAAGAAAGCCACCCAACGCGTCCCCGATGGCCTTCAGAAAAGCACCATTCTGGAAAGGAAGAGGTAGACCCGGAAGGTTGACCCACACCGCCGCCCGGGGGTCTTCCTTCCCTTTGTGAGCCTCCATCGACCAACGGGTCAAGCTGAACCGCCACCGGGACACGCCCCTAGGAGCGAAACACCAGGCGCGGATGAAGTCCGCCTCCGAGGCCAGCAAAATGCAGAAAGAGTTCCTGTGGAGACCCGAAACACGAGCCTCGCCCTGCAACCCCCAGGAGTCCACAAAGCGTTGAAAAACTTGCAGGGGGGGTTTCTCAGCGCCAAACCGTGCCACGAGAGACCAACGCAAGCCAGCAGAGGCATCGGAAAACGCCTGCGCCGGTGCCTTCAAATCTAGGAAAAAGATCTTGAAATAAAAAATTTATCATATTAACTTCATTTCTAATGAATTGATAATCTTCTTAATCCCTTATTAAATTATGGTTTTGTGGTCATTAACTTTCTTTTGACCACATTCTCTATAAATTTCTATCATTTGGACATTAATTTTCTTTTCTATATCCATATTTTCACTTCCCACTAATTTTCTTATATTTGGGAACCTATTTATGTGTTATTCTATATGACTTTATTATTTCACTTTCCCTCTTTTCAAAAGGATGTTTTATTAACCTTTTTTATGATATGGGTTTTCAAAAAAGATATTTTCAAATGTTATACCATTGATTATAAAGATCAATATAAAATTTTGAGGATTTAATTTATTAAAGTGGGGGAGAATGTAATACCCCATGTTTTTAAAATAATACTATTGTTGATAACATATAAGACATGCAACACCGATCATAAACAAACCATGAAATAATATTATTTTAAATATGAACATTATAACCTAGACATTGAATTTGTGGGTATGAATAAGAGTAAATATAATATAAAATATATATAAATATAAATTTATAAATCAATAAAAAATTATTTATTAATTCATAATAAATAATTACTCAATTTTCTATAATGTCATTTTATGCTTTCTTAAAAAATAGTTTTTATTTATTTTTGTGATAGAATATTATAATTAATTCCTACCACTTTTATAAATTTTATTTTATAAAAAGTATATAATTTTTAAAATAATTATATCAAAATTATCCTAGGGTAAAATTTTGGTATTTTTCTGAAAAGATTGATTTTTCAATGAATAGTGAAACATACTGATTTTAATAAAATTGTCATTCCTTTTCATTAAAAAGTACCATTTTGAATTTAGTTTTTTCTTAAAGTAACATAAGTATTATTTGATTATATATACTCTAATTAATTATAATTAAATTGATATTATACTTGATTTTGGTATAATTTAATTTTTGGTCTTAAAATGCATTTTTCTAAAAATAGTTTTCATTGTGTTTTATGTATTTATATAAAAATCATATTTTTCACTTCTAGAAATTAAATCATGAAAAATTAATTCCATATTTATAATCAAGAGGTTTTAATATGGTAAATTGTTCCCTTTTAGTTTTCTTCATTATGAATAGTAATTTTAGTGTAGTTGGGGTCCTTGCCTAGTGGTTAAGGCCACCCTATAATCCTACATCAACCAGGGTTCTATCCCTAGAAGGATCTTATTTGGCTGTTTATTGAGGTGTTGTGTAAATTTTTCACAGTGGATGGGGGGCGCTTCAAGGTAGTGTGGGTGACAGCAACAGTAAATCCATCAGTGGGAGTCTATATGGTAGATCAATGGATACAACGGTGGTGGTGGTGGTAGGATAGAGTGTCAGGAGGGGTGGTCAGTCTCATTGATGGGGTCACTAGATGAGCCGAGAGGATCTCAGATGGTGGACTGACTCGAACGGTGGCAGTGAGACTAAGTGACGGGTGGCATCGGAAATCAGTGGCAGGAGGATCTTGGTTGAAAATATGATGGGATGACTAATCAGTGGTGGTGAGAATGGGTGATAGGAGTAATTGATGATCGGTGACAGGGAGATGGCACAGCAGCTGGAATATAAGTGAAAAAAAATCGGGTCTCTCTTCATAGTACTATCCAAGGAGTTTGAGAGTGTAGGTCACATCTTTTCAAGGCTACCATATCAGATATATGATAGGGTATGGAATCTTCCATTGTGAACAAGAATCATGCATCTTTGTAGGGGGAACTTCTAGCTATTTAATCCATGAAAGGGTTGGGATATTGATAAAAATGTATCAATTCTCCTAGGAGAGGGTCTATTCTTTGGTTGCAGGTCCTTGGGGATTTTAGGGTCATGTACTAAGGTCATATGCCTCTGGGACTATGGGTCATGTAATTTTTCCCCCTCAATCGAATTAAAAATGGGATATTAAATAAAAAATTAATATCTTTTGGGCTTGGTGGTAATAGAAACCTTAGTAAATATTTGTCACATTAGTAAGGGTAAAATGGGTAAAATAGGGTTAAAACTACAGGATAAGTCCTAAAAATCTCATTAACACTTTTATTTATTTTATTGTATAAGTTTTTTTATACCATTAACATCTAATATTAAAAAAATGAAATTTATTTCCACATTCCATTGATTATAACATTTATATTATTTTAAGTAAAGGATAAAGAAAAAAATATCACTCTCTTGATTTTAATATATATAATATTTTGTGATAGGGATAAAAAAACTTATGTTCTATTATAAATTTTTATTTGAAATATTAATGAATTTTTTATAATGGTAATTTATTTTTAAATTTTAGTGATGAAATAATTGTCTTAAATTCTTATGCAACACCAACACAATGTTTATGAAAGCAATATAAAAAATCAAGTAAATGATTTTAAAAACTCTAAAAGTATTATTTTATGCATAAGTTATAGTGTCCCACGAATATTTTAGAGAAATCTGACATATTATGGATGTTTTAAAGGTTTATATTTTAATTTCATTACTATCTTGATGTCATTAAATTCAAACTATGTGAATAGTCTCGAAAATGGATTTAATGATATATTATGTTAAATAGTATTTTATTTAATGATTTAAAATTAATAAAACAATTATATTCAACCATTTTAATGGGATATGGTCTATAATATCAACCATTTTCCACTTATAGGTCACTTTTCCTTTTATATTATATATCTTTACCCTTAAATAGTAAAAAACTTTGATATCATAGTAATTGTCTAAAGGGTTAGCGATGGGTTAAAACTAAGAGATAAGGGTAAAAATATCACATAAATTTTTCCAGATTTAATTAAGTGAGATTATTTTGAATCATACTCATACTATATTTTAAATATATCAATTTTTCAATTTTCCATGAAAATTAATTTATACTAATTTAATACTTTATGTAATTCCAAGAGTACTCCTCCCCTCAGTTATAAAAGAGCGCCTTCTATCATCTCTTTATCACACCTGTTGAGCACTCTAGTTGGGAAAATACTTATTCAAATCCCTTCCCAAACTTTATATATATTACTTAGAGGCTTTTCTCTAATCAAAATACCAACCTAGAAGTCTTATGGTGTAATCCAAAAGTGGTTTTCTGAAGTAGAGGTGTAACTCTTAACTTGGAATTTTCATTTTACTTCTTATTATACCTCCTTAAAATATTATTAAAAAATGATTATATTTTAACATAAGTATATCCAATATAATTAAATATTATAATAACTATGTTACAACCCTTTTTTATATCCTTTTTCATCAAAAGGGGAACGAAGACATCGTTTATGCATACATGTGGACTACCGCCTCCATGAAGGGATGTGTTTTATTTTCCTTAACCTCTTATAATTGTAATTTATAATGATTTTTTTAATGTATATATAATATATCCATGACATAATTATTATTATTATTTAAGGATAATATCATATCTTTTATTACTATTCTATCTATTGTAAAATGATAACAGCGTTCATGTGTACGTGTGGATTACCACATTCATGAAGTGATGTGATTCGTTTTTCATGTATGCCTTTCATGGATGGTTATAAAATTTTATTTGATGTATAAAAATTATAATTATTCTATTATTATTATTATAGAGGTGATGTAAAAATTACCTCTTTGACCATGGTCAACATACCGAAGTCATTTTGGAACTATGAATGGATTTTCTCAAAACACACATTATGGACTTAACTGATTAGGTAATTTAATATGTCATTGAAATAAATAGTTTAATGATAAGGTAATAAACCTGTAAAATTTTCTTAAAAAATAAATAATTAATATAATGTTACTATATATGAGTTAAATAATGTATGTAGTGAGTCATAACTCAAGATAAGGGGTTTCTAAACTCAATTTCATTTCATTGGGTTATAACACTCCTTCATTGAGTTTGTTATTCCATGATTATGTGTGAATTAATCTATAAATTTTTTATTATTTATTTGAATATGATTTATTTGGATTTACTTATTTCCACATAATCAATTCAAGTAATAATTATCACTTCAAAAACTATGATCTTTACAAGGGATTTCTTTGTCTTAATCTCATTTTCTTGAGACATGTTCATCTCATGGACCATGATTTATTTATATACTGTAATTAATACCCCGAGAATGAATTTTTAAATATTAATTCATTTAATTCAAATGATTTATATATTCATATAATATTTATTCTTTCAATGACTTACCATTTGAAAGTTACTAAAGCAATAAAGGCTTTATCTTACAATCTCATTTCTTTTAAAGATTTTTTATGTTTAAGATTCCTTTAGGGAAAATTGTATGATCTTAATTTCTTAAAGAAAATTTATATTATTATAATTTTTTATTTTTGTGTTTTACATGATATCCTTTCATTTTTATCTCTTTGTAATTAAAAATGATCAATAAATTATATTTATAGAAAAGGTGAACTTATTTCCTCTTTGGTCGATGAACATTTTGTTCCATGTTCATACTCTTAAAAACTGTTTTATAAATGTTATAAATTATTATTGAAATGTTTTAAATTTTTCATTTTAATTACCTTTGAGTTTATTTACAAACTTCTCGAAATTAATCTTTTTAAAAAAAATTCAAACAAGTTGTTTTTTACTTTTAACAAAAGTGTAAAAGTAATGTTTTCTTTTAACATATAAAACATGAATAGATTTTCCCACTATTATGACCGTTATTTTCTTTGAAACTTAATTTTTATGTTTATATGTTTATTTTTAAAGAAAATAAAAATTCAATATTTCATGTGTTATATTCATGTATGTTACTTGGAAATTTTTGATGATGTTAGGTGATCCCAATATATCTCATGATGATGGGTGATTCAAATACATATTATATAATGGGTGAACCCAATATTTCTCTCCAATGCATTAGGTGATTTTCTTTGTCTTTAAAGGAAATAAGGAGGGAGAAACTGGGGAGGTTTATCCTATGGATTTAATTAGTATCTGGTTATTTATTGCATGAGTTAACATGGTTTATGAAGATAATTTTTTAAGATACCGACATGTTTTCTTTATTCTTTTTATGAGTTTTTAATGGTTCCTTTGATCAATATTGATATCTAATGGGTCATTATTATTGATTATTATGAATCTTTCCTTTATTAAAGATTTATACTATGTCACATGTTTAATGATCTAGGTTTTTATGGGTATTAATTCTTTTATGTTAAGATAATTCACTTTTATTATGTTATCATGCTCTTATACTCATCTTATGTCCATTTATGACATTCAATTATTAATGGTTATGTTTACCCATATAGAGCATTTGAGGTAACCCTTCTTATGTTTTATATTTCCCTAGGTTATTAAGAATTATGTTAAATGAATTATGTATATAAATATTTGATGTGTGATTAATTTTATAGGATATGTTGAATACATTATGAAATAATAAAATCTAGTTATGGTAGGAAAAGTGATCACTAGAAGACATGGGTATTGTTATGTAAGAGTTTTTTCCAATTCTCTAAAACTCTAAACCAAAAAGGTCTTTGGGTATGTGAGTGATCCAATGTTTCTGTTTACTGGTGTATTTTGTGGATGGATAAATTTGGATCTCATTTATCAGTATCAAAACCAAAAATGTAAATATATTTTTTTATCGTAGGATTAGAGAGTGTGGGTTTGGGGCTGTTATAGCTTCATCTCTCTTTTCTCTTTCCTCTAAACTAGCATTGACATCATTAATCACTTTAGATTGTTTTTTAATATTCAACTTGGAGTTTCTCATATCTTCATAATTCCCTTAACTGACTAACTAATCTTCCAATTATCACTTTATTCATTTCATCATGGTTTCAAGTTGATCCATATATTTAGAATATTATTTTAGTAAGACGCTAATATTTTGATTTTTACTTCCTTAAACATTGAGATTTTTGAAATCCCCCTAAAGTTTTACCTTTATATCAACTATACCTTCTAGTTAATTGTATTCCTCTTATTAAAAGTTTTTTTTGGGTTGTGTTCATTATATAATCTTCAGTATCAGATCTAAATTATGTTTCCTCTTCCTCCAGATAATCTACATTATCATTTTATTCTTTTCTCACAAAGTTCTTACTCTAAAACTTATATTCGAATAAATGTCCTAGTTTGAAGCATCTTTTAGGAGGGAACCTTCTTAATGGATTATAAAAAAATTCTTATTTACCTATATCATCATAAAATTTACTTGGAAACTTTTTTGTAATGTGTCCAACTTTACTACACCTGAAAGAAGCCTATGGTAGCTTGCCTTGAAATATACCCCTTATTCTCTTGAATTTTCTGGCCATAAGGGATAGAAATTAATCATCCATACCCTCTTTGTTGTTATCACTTTTATATATTTCAAGTTTATCCATAAATTTTAAATTCATATCCATGTTTTAGTGACTTTATTTCCCCTATTTTTCTTAACCCACATTTCATATCCAACCAAGTTTCTTTATAGATCATCCAATTAAAGTTATGTCTAGTTCCTCTCTTCTGAGGATAATATTTTTGAATTATAAATACATGGAAGTATTTTAATGATCTTATTTTAAATATAAATATCTTTTATATCGTTTATAATTCAATGGAAAGATCCAACAATTTCAATGATTTAGTTGAAGAACCCATCAACATTTTCATCTAAGAACATCTTAAAGTCATCAAACCTATTATGAAATGCTTAAATATTAACTTCATTATCCTTGTTATCACCATAATAAATATTGGAATATTTATATCATGTGGATTTTGTTATGGTGTATCTTGTTAACTTTATATATATATGATTTTATAGATCTCTAGATAGTGTATTTTGAGCTTTAAAATCAACATCGAGTAGCTTCTATTATGCTTCAGTCATGGACAATTATGATGCATCACTAAAATTTATCCCATATATTATTACATAAAAACATCTATACTAATATATCATAAGTTTTATCTTATTATATTCTTCCAAATATGATAATTACATCCATCAAATAGTGAAACCCCTTTTACATTCATTGTACTCTCCATACTGACCATTAGCTAATAGATTCAACATCTGTAACTTTAGCTTTGATACCACTTATTGCACCCTAAGAGGTGGTGAATTGGGGTGTGAATGTTTTCATTTTTTTTATTATGGATATTGTTCTTATATTGGAAAAATTCATTAAAAATATCACAGTTAATCTCAAATTTACTGTAAATACAAAAATTAAAACAAGACGGGATAATTTTACTCGGTTCACCACTAAAAGATAATCCAAGGAGAATACATCTAAAATGTTTCAGTTATACTATAATCCACAATATTAGTGGATTATAATTATTTTTTCATGGTCACTCAATGTCAGGCTCACTTTCTTTACAATTAGTATTAGGGAAAATCATAATTCCTCTCTAGATCACCTCAATCAACTATCACTATTAGATACAATAGTCTCCTTATTTTATCAACATGAAGGTAACTTCATTGCCATCAATAATTTGTACTTTTATTTGCATAATTATTTCTATAATATGATTATCCAATGCATTCTACAATCTCTAGAAAATAATTCAACAATTTGTAAGTCTTTTTGTGTGGCATAGTGTTCACTATGAAATTGCTTCATTCAAAAAAAACAATTTGTACATATCCTATGTGGAACCCCCTTAATGTAATTCCCTTATGAAATATTTCTTTGTAAGATACTTGACACAATTATTCTTTTTCAACTAATTTTTAAAAAAATTCCTCACAAACTTCCTTCATCATAATGCCTTAACGTACTACTTCATAGTACTAACCTTCCCTAAATTACCTTCTCGATAACATCTCCACATTCTTATTTTCAATAATGAACCTTTTCAAACTAATTCACAAAAATCTATTTTACTAACTACTTTTTATAATTATAATTTTCAAACCTCTTTGGAAAACTACTTTTCAAACTCCTTTGCTTTATGAGCTGGTCAACCTCGATGATGAATCTAAATAAAGTAATTAATCTTTGGTTATTCCTTTAAATTTTCATAAATAAATGAGAAAGATATTATTGGAGTATTTATGGGAAATTTCCTCTGAAAATCATGATAATCACTAAAATTTCATAAATTCCCTTCATACTGCTTTGGAAACTGCCTATCGTGAACCTCATTCATAGACTAGACACCATGTACCTATTATATGGTATGCAGACGATCTACACCTATTTAATTCAAATAATTCCTACCTTCACATGATTATTTTCATTCATAAACCTCCAACAATTGATTACCACTATGAACTTCCTATATAATCTGCGTACTCTCTATGTGAAAAAACTTCCTCTGCTATAAAATTTCACACATAAAAATTTAGCAAACACTAAGAAACTTTTCCATTTTCTCCAATATTCTTCAAATATCCTTCTATTATTTTTCTTACTATTAACCATATTTTTTATAATAATAACTCCTTGATTATCCTAGAAATATATTAACAAAAAATACAACACAATATCAATATCCAACTTAAATCCCTTTAGTCCTAACATTTGAGTACCTTGGTTACAAAATAAATCCTCTACTTTCTTTATTTAGATGATTTATTTATGATTTGTGGAAATGTTCATGAAACTCATTTTTTCTCAAAGTTTATTTATTCTATAGTTGATTTATGAATGTGTTAATGTCCATGTTGCACACATGTATATAGTTTTTCATTATATGGTGGGTGGTATTGGATTTATATAGTATTCCAATGAATTGGGTAGAGCTTTATATCTCATGATATGACATGTAAGGGATTGGTGTGTTAACCCAAACCAAAATGTTTATGGGAATGGGGAGTAAATTTAATCTATTTTGTTATGGGACTCTGTGATGGTCTTAGAATCAAGCCTCAACATAAGAAATGATTTTATATGATTCTTTTTATGCCACATTTCTATTTTATTCCATAATCCTATTTATATTTTCACATATCATAATTATTAACTCATGTTTCCAAACTCCTATGACTCATTTATTATGTTATGCTAAAATTCAAATGTTATTATTCATAATTTATTATCTATTTTTTATTGTTTATTATTTTCCTTATGATATGTTCATGTACCTTGATTATGTTCTCATATTCACATGTTCATATTATGCTCACTTATGATGTTTGATTGATGTATCTTATTTTTACCCTTACTGAGCATCTGATCTTTCCATTTTCTTAGGTTTACACTCCCCAATTAAGAATATTATTATGTATAATGTGTCTTGAATATTATCATGTGTGAATATTACATGTGGTAAATGTAAATAAATTTTATGAAATAAGTTGGTTATGTATCTCATATATAAGAAAATTAAAACCATATATTCTAGGGTGTGATTTATTATAAGATGTAATTAATATTCATATAAAATTATGTAATATGTATTTATGTTGTAATTAGGTTATCTAAATTTGTATTACAGTGTATTTTATTAATTTTTTGGATTATTAATTGAATAATAAGAGCATAAAACTTAAAACAGTCTATGTTGAACCAAATATGATTTAAGATAATCCTAAAATACCATAGGTTAAAACGAAGCTGTCATAATTTAGGACATCTTAGGATTGATTTCCTTTGCATGTGATTTCTTGCTATGGTTATTATTAATTCATACTCACACTAAACTTTTTTATTTTATTAAATGTGTGTAACCAAGATAAATCAAATAAACAATGAGTGCAATGTATAATGAAATTATTGTCTTAATGAGTAACCAAATCCTATGGTAATTTGTAACACCCCGATCTTCCACGATACGCTTCTCTTTCAATAATGCAATAGCTTTCATTGTACACAAGTTTGAGATTCTAACACACCGCGACTAATCAAAATAGCCATTATGAATATTAATACCCACTTTTTGAAATTATATATATTTTATATTTCAAAATGTACTTCATTTTTGGATTCGGAATGTCGAAATTATCCTAAGTTTAATTCTTTGTAATTTTCGGAGAACTCCCAATTTTTTATGAATAGTGAAAAATACTTAAAAACAACTTTTTTAATCAAAATAATTTATAGTGATAAATTATAATATTGAGTGTTTTAAAAGTATAATTAGAATATATTTTTACCATTTTATCCAATGGTGTTCATTAGAATTAATTTCACTTTGAAATTGGACATAAACAATTGTCAATCTTTTGATATATATTGTTTCTTAAAAACACGCTATTTGTTGTGACAGCGGGAATTAATTATAAAATTAATTAATGCAACTTATATGTTTGGAATTTTTTAAAATAGACATCATTTTTGGTTTCGGAATATCAATTATATCTTAGGGTGAAATTTTGGCATTGTTCTGAAAAACATCAATTTTTGATGAATAGTGAAACCAATAAGTGGTAGTTAAAAAACGGATTTTTCATTTAAATGAAACATTACCACTTCTTTGATTTGATTTTCAAAAATCCGACATATATGGTTGTCATTAGGAAGTAAAATGTGGTTCAATGGGATTAAAATAATTTTTTGGTGAATCGTAACTTTTAAGTTTAATTAATCGCGATTAAGGGTAATTAGTGAAATTTAAGGTAAAAATAGTATTATAAAAATATTGAATGACCTTTACACTTTTCCTACCCCTATTGGATGTGCCATGGACGACCATGAAAATACATGGGTCAACTTGGGGACCCCATGGAGCCACTTCGGTAGGACAATGACATAAATAACTTTTATTTAAAGTTAAAATAAAAATGTCACAAACATAAGTTGTTTTACTAAAACAATTTTTAAATGTGGTTATACAAGTCATATTTTTTACTATAAATATTCATTAAAAATATAAAACTATTTCCTACATCATGATATTTTTTTTATAATTTTTAGACATTAAATAAATTAAATTAGTTATGACACCATGATGATGTCGCGATTACCTCATTAATTAACGATTTAAATAAACTGAAAAGATAATGTAAAATCCAAGGCTTAAACTTGTCAAAAACCTATTGGATGAGTATATTTAGAACCCTTATCACCTTATCCTATAAATATATCATTGTGGGACCTTTATAATTCGAAAATCATTTCTTAATAAAGTAATATTTCATTACTTTCCAAGAGTGCCCCTCCTCTCCTCTTATAAAAGGCCCCCACCACTACCACCTTACTCACACTTTCAAAGCCTTTTGGATCAGACAACCTCTACCCAAATACTCTCCCAACTTCCCTAACTTACTCCTAGAAGCCTCACTTTTGGCAGAATTCTTCCCAAGGAAGCCTTTGGCTCAAATAAAAAGAGTTACCCGATTTTAAGGTAATGTCTTCTCTTATGTTATTTTGTTTTATTTTGCTTCTCCAACCCCTTAAACTCTTTTCATTAATTTATTTTGTAACAACACCAGTATACTCAATATACTAGGATGTTTTTATAAGAAGTATTTCATCTATAGTTACACACACCTACATCTAATGGTTAAATAATATACTGTTTCTGTGGATGGAGAATTTTTGCCTCACGAAAAGATGATTGTTCAACACTCATATAACACCTTAAAAGGTGGACATTAAGATGTCACTATATTTATATATGATATATAATATTTTTATGTTTTACTTAAGGTTATGTATTTTTCATTTATGGAATACCTTTATTGTTTCCATTATGGGTAAACGCGATATTTTCATTTTAGGAAGTGCGGACTACCGCCCCCTCAAAGTGATTTGAATCGTTAATGCCATATGTGGGATGTATAAAGGATGGAGTAAATGATATTATATATTATATTATACTGTAATTATAATATATATTTATATCATTATGATTTAATTAAATACGAAATAGAAATGAAAGTAGCGTTCATGCGTACGTACGG
Organism: Viscum album; assembly: GCA_963277665.1. Taxonomy (NCBI): domain Eukaryota; kingdom Viridiplantae; phylum Streptophyta; class Magnoliopsida; order Santalales; family Viscaceae; genus Viscum; species Viscum album. The sequence continues at coordinate 1,172,477,975 of OY728156.1, forward strand.
CTTACCGTCTCCATGAACGGTGCATTTCATTTCTTACCTCTAAATGTTATGTGATATTATAAATGAATGTATATACTGGATATATATGATATATATGATATCTACATCATGAATATAATTCTAGATATAATGGATATATCACCACATGAACAACTTTTAATTATAAGAAGTTTATTTTTTTTACTCAAGTACCAAAGATCGACAAAACGACCGTTATTAACTTAAATAATTATATAATGTTCATAACATGGTAATAAGTGATATTAAAGGAATAAGAAACTTGAAAAGGTTCTTAAGAAACTATAAATTAACCCTAGTTTATTATTCAGGAGGTTAAAGAACGGTCGAGTCAAGACAGGACGCAATGTAAGGGAACTTCTTAACCCAATTTTTTATTCTTTGGGTTAATCTCTTACTTTCAAATTATGTCATGATATTATTATGTCCTATCTTGTATTTGTAATTTATTTATGTGTACTTATAGTGAATACACATAATAGATCTACTTTATTTAAAAAAAATGATCTTTGTAAGGGTCTTCGTCTCAATCTCCTTTCATTGAGGCATATTTTGTTTCATACACAACTTTCTTTTATACGGTGTATAAACCCCTTTGACTTTGACTTTTATTCAAAAAGGAATCTTTTTTTTACAAAGAATTTTACTAAACGACAAAAAGGAATGTTTTTCTTGCCATACGTATGCGGCGACAATGACTTCTCCACCTCCGTGACCATTATTTGAGTTTTGGCTTCCTCTACAAGCCATAACTTTTTTTAAATGAAAAATAAATAAAAAATTTTAATTTTATTTTATTTTGGTATTGAAAATGGTTTTGAAAGTGTTTTTATTATATCAATGTGTTGTATTGATATCTTGTGATTGAAATTATGTTTCCTTTATTAATTTTTTATGTGATACGATTATGTTATGGTTTATGATATGTTTAAACCTGTTCATATGAGGAATGCATTGGACTTAATAAGTGACAGGTGGAGCCCGCTATAGCTCCTCGATGCATCGGTAGGTCTCATGAGACAAACTATTGTCTTGGAACGAGTCCTTGACAAAATCTTATTTGTGGTCTTGGAACGAGGCCTTGGCTACGTGGTTATGATAGTCTGTCATTATGCATTCCATCATTATGAAAGTGGTTATTGATATTGCATGTGATTATTCGACTAGTAGAATATCCATGTGAGTAAGTAAATGGAATTATTTAATTTTATTTTTTCCATATTATGCTGAAGTTCAAGTTTAAAAATGTTTTTTTTTAGTTATACATTGCCTTAAATGTTAATGTTTGTTTATGAAAGCTTCTGCAATATTGTTATCCTTACTGAGCATCTAAGCTCACCCCTTTCAATGTTTTAATATTTTCTAGGATGTGAAGAAGTATTATATGAATGACCTGCAGGGATAGTCAGAAGAGGATATGAGTGTGGACTATGGAGAATTTGTTATTGTATTTTTTCACTTTATGATGTAATGTAACATTTATAAATGTATCTAGTGTTTCCAAGGCTACTAAACTAATCGGTCTTTCAAGACTTGATCTTTTGTGATCATGCCAATGTTACGAAGTAATGCACCGACTCTGGGTAACTGGGGTCAGGGCGCTACAGTTGGTATTAGAGGCAGTTTAGTACTAACCTTGGAAGCTAGATTTAGATAAACTCTGATTAGATCACATAGCCCAAAGATAGAAATTGAGGATTAGTATAGAAGAACTTCCTAGAATTTTGGTATTATAGAGATTTTGTGAGTTTTCCGAGCAATACATCCCTGTCTGGATACGATCAGGTAGAGGCGGATCTGGCACAGATGTACCTAGGGGTAAAACCCAAAAACACTGCTTTGAGCTAGACTCGAACAGGAACTGGTGCACGACAACGGGCCTTGCTGCACTCTTGGTTACGACACTCCCGGGGTATATGCTTAGAATAATTCTCGTTTTCCTTAAAAACCATTATTAAGTGTTTATGAGTATATACTTCCTCAAAGAAAACATTTTTTTATGATTATGGATTATATCCATAAACTGTTCAATTTACATTAAGTATTTTACAAGTTTGGAATTATTCATTGCAATTCATAAACTAACCTAGTTTATGCCATTGTATATAAATGGTGCCCAGTGGAAGGAATGTGAACTCCAGTAATACGTATGATCCAAAGCGTAAAAAGGATCATATCTTTCATGGTATTAAGCCAACATTTAGAAGGGAAATAATCTCCCATGTGTTCTCAACATATGAAGAAATAGTATCATATGTTAATAAGATAAGTAAAGAATTCTCTGAGTCTTATGGCTTTGAAGGGAAGAAAGAAAAGAAAAGGATGGAAGAGAGAATGATGGAAAAAGGGATGTGGGAAAAGAAGAATTTTCCAATATGTGATAACTGTGGGAAGAAACACCTCGGTACTTGCTTGAAGGGAATGGGAGTCTATTATAAGTGTGGAGAAAAAGGACACCAAGTGCGTGACTTCAAGGGTAAGAAAAAGGTTTCAAATGTACAATGCTTCATCTGCAAGGAGTGGGGACACTACGCAAACCAATGTCCAAATCATCAGAGTGTGCCCCAAATAATGTTATTGGATAATAATCAAGTTATGATACTACCACATATGAGGAGGAATGATTAGAGTTCTTATGTTGTTATTAAAGAATTTTTTAATTTGAGTGTTGTATCAATGATGTACTGGTTATAATAATTATGGAGTGTATAAGGATTATACTGCAATACTATTTCATCAAGGACTTGAGATTGTGTGGAACCAAGAAAAGTGACTCCACAGTAGATTAAATTTTTGGAAAATATATGGTTGAGAGAAAGATAAACCATAATATGATTCTGATACCGAGATAGTGATTTTGGGATAAGACATGATTGATTTGGATAAATTATATTGGATATTCTTAACTTCCTTGAGACTGATTGATGATTTGTATACATTTTTGGACAGAAGGAGTATATCTAGTGTTCTATAAGGAATAAGGGATCATGGTAATTCAGTATGTTGCAGTGTTTTAAAAGAATACATGATGAAGGTTTTCAAATGTTGTTACACGGAAAAAAAAAAGGGGATCTTCATTATGTTTACCTTCCTCATAAAATTTGGACTGTGAGTTGGACAGAAGTATTTTGGATAACTATAAAGGTTGGAATGGATTAAGTTGAACCTTGGATAGTAATGTTTAAGGTTAAAACATTTCTGAATATTATTTTTGTAATATTATAATAGTTTTAGAAAAAGGACAACCTTCAGGTTGGGCGATAACCCGTCGCTTCGGACAAAGCTGCAGGAATCGAACCCACAACCATATTGTGACAGGCCTTTATGACCTACCACTAGCATACAGAAAGTTCTTGGTTATTACAAAATAGTTTTCGTAATCTAAATGGTATGTGTTAATATTTTGAACCTTGTACTATTAGGATAAATATAATATTTTTGAGTTGTATTATCTTTTTGAGTGAAAGATGAGTTTGTGGTAGAAATTAGTTGAAGGTTGAAACTCTACTTGTCAAGCATAAATATATATATATATACCTATATCTTATTCTATGAATAAATTAATTCTTAAACTTTATTAAAGGAATATTAAAACAAAAAATGTGTTATCCTAATACCTTATGTCTTGTTGAACTGATGATATTTTAAATCAACATAGATTGAAGGCTTTGAGGCCCTCAATTTGACACTTGTTTGTGATTGATGACCTCAATCACTCCCTACAAATATTTACGTTTTTCCTCCAATTATATGTCTCTAATTTCCACCAATGTTCTCCTAATTGAGATCATAATTGGGTGGTGACTTTTTCATTTCCCTTTCCCTCTTATTAAGGCTAAATTTTATTAACCTTATTTCCGATGTGGGTTTTCCACAAAGGTATTTTCTATTTTCAACCTTTTATTTTCAAAGAAAAATTTCAAATTGCAAGGACGCAATTTATTTAAGGAGGGGAGAATTTAACACCCCTATCTTCCACGATACGCTTCTCTTTCAATAATGCAATAGCTTGCATTGTACGCAAGTTCGAGATTCTAACACACCGCGACTAATCAAAATAGCCATTATGAATAGTAATATCCACTTTTTGAAATTATATATATTTTATATTTCAAAATGGACTTCATTTTTGGATTTGGAATGTCTAAATTATCCTAAGTTGAATTCTTTGTAATTTTCGAGAACTCCCAATTTTTTATGAATAGTGAAAAATACTTAAAAACAAATTTTTTAATCAAAATAATTTATAGTGATAAATTATACTATTTAGTGTTTTAAAAGTATAATTAGAATATATTTTTACCATTTTATCCAATGGTGTTCATTAGAATTAATTTCACTTTGAAATTGGACATAAAAAATTGTCAATCTTTTGATATATATTGTTTCTTAAAAACACGCTATTTGTTATGACAGCGGGAATTAATTATAAAATTAATTAATGCAACTTATATGTTTGGAATTTTGTAAAATAGACATCATTTTTGGTTTCGGAATATCAATTATAGCTTAGGGTGAAATTTTGGCATTGTTCTGAAAAACTTCAATTTTTGATGAATAGTGAAACCACTAAGTGGTAGTTAAAAAACTGATTTTTCATTTAAATGAAACATTACCACTTCTGTGATTTGATTTTCAAAAATCCAACATACATGGTTGTCATTATGAAGTAAAATGTGGTTCAATGGGATTAAAATAATTTTTTGGTGAATAGTAACTTTTAAGTTTAATTAATCGCGATTAAGGGTAATTAGTGAAATTTAAGGTAAAAATAGTATTATAAAAATATGGAATGACCTTTACACTTGTCCTACCCCTATTAGATGTGTCATGGACGACCAATACAATCCATGGATCAACTTGGGGACCCCATGGAGCCACTTTGGTAGGAAAATGACATAAATAACTTTTATTTAAAGTTAAAATAAAAATGTCACAAACATAAGTTGTTTTACTAAAACAATTTTTAAATGGGGTTATACAAGTCATATTTTTTACTATAAATATTCATTACAAAGATAAAAATATTTCATACATCATGATATTTTATTTATAATTTTTAGAAATTAAATAAATTAAATTAGTTATGACACCATGATGATGCCGCGATTACCTCATTAATTAACGATTTAAATAAAATTAAAAGATAATGTAAACTCCAAGGATTACACTTGTAAAAAACCTATTGGATGAGTAGATTTCGAACCCTTATCACCTTATCCTCTAAATATATCATTGTGGGACCTTTATAATCCTAAAATCATTTCTTAATAAAGTAATATTTCATTACTTTCCAAGAGTGCCCCTCCTCTCCTCTTATAAAAGGCCCCCACCACTACCACCTTACTCACACTTTCAAAGCCTTTTGGCTCGGACAACCTCTGCCAAAATACTCTCCCAAATTCCCTACATTACTCCTAGAAGCCTCACTTTGGGAATAATTCTTCCCAAGGATTCCTTTGGCTCAAATCAAAAGAGTTACCCGATTTTAAGGTAATGTCTTCTCTTATGTTATTTTGTTTTATTTTGCTTCTCCAACCCCTTAAACTCTTTTAATTAATTTCTTTTGTAACAACACCAGTATCCTCAATATATTATTATGTTGTTATAAGAATGATTTGATCTACACTTACACACACCTACATCTAATGGTTAAATAACATACTGTTTCTGTGGATGGCGAATTTTTGCCTCACGAAACGATGATTGTTCAACACTCATATAACAACTTCAAAGGTGGACACTAAGATGTCACTATATTTATATATGATATATAATATGTTTATGTTTTACTTAAGGTTCTTTATTTTTCATTTATGGCATACCTTTATTGTTTCCATTATGGGTAAACGCGATATTTTCATTTTAGGAAGTGCGGACTACCGCCCCTTCAAAGTGATTTGAATCGTTAATGCCATATGTGGGATGTATAAAGGATGGAGTAAATTATATTATATATTATATTATACTGGAATTATAATATACCTTTATATCATTATTATTTAATTAAATACGAAATAGAAATGAAAGTAGCGTTCATGCGTACGTACGGCTTACCATCTCCATGAACGGTGCATTTCATTTCTTACCTCTAAATGTTATGTGATATTATAAATGAATGTATATACTAGATATATATGATATATATGATATCTACATCATGAATATAATTCTAGATATAATGGATATATCACCACATGAACAACTTGTAATTATAAGAAGTTTATTTTTTTTACTCAAGTACCAAAGATCGACAAAACGATCGTTATTAACTTAAATAATTATATAATGTTAATAACATGGTAATAAGTGATATTAAAGGAATAATAAACTTGAAAAGGTTCTTAATAAACTATAAATTAACCCTAGTTTATTATTCAGGAGGTTAAATAACGGTCGAGTCAAGACAGGACGCAAGGTAAGGGAACTTCTTAACCCAATTTTTTATTCTTTGGGTTAATCTCCTAATTTCAAATTATGTCATGATATTATTATTTCCTATCTTGTATTTGTAATTTATTTATGTGTACTTATAGTGAATACACATAATAGATCTACTTTATTTAAAAAAAATGATCTTTGTAAGGGTCTTCGTCTCAATATCCTTTCATTGAGGCATATTTTGTTTTATACACAACTTTCTTTTATACGGTGAATAAACCCCCTTTGACTTTGACTTTTATTCAAAAAAGAATCTTTTTTTTACAAAGAATTTTACTAAATGAAAAAAAGGAATGTTTTTCTTGTCGTACGTATGCGGCGACAATGACTTCTCCACCGCCGTGACCATTATTTGAGTTTCGGCTTCTTCTACAAGCCATAACTTTTTTTAAATGAAAAATAAATACATAGTTTTAATTTTATTTTATTTTGGTATTGAAAATGGTTTTGAAAGTGTTTTTATTATATCAATGTGTTGTATTTATATCTTGTGATTGAAATTTGGAAATGTTATGTTTCCTTTATGAATGTTTTATGTGATACGATTATGTTATGGTTTATGATATGTTTAAACCTGTTCATAAGAGGAATGCATTGGACTTAATAAGTGACGGGTGGAGCCCGCTATAGCTCCTCGATTCATCAGTAGGTCTCATGAGACAAACTAGTGTCTTGGAACGAGGCCTTGACAAAATATTATTTGTGGTCTTGGCACGAGGCCTTCGCTACGTTCTTATGATAGTCTGGCATTATGCATTCCATCATTATGAAAGTGGTTATTGATATTGCATGTGATTATTCGACTAGTATAATATCCATGTGTGTAAGTAAATGGCATTATTTAATTTTATTTTTTCCATATTATGCTGAAGTTCAAGTTTAAAAAGGCTTTTGTTTTAGTTATACATTTCCTTAAATGTTAATGTTTGTTTATGAAAGCTTCCGCAATATTGTTATCCTTACTGAGCATCTGAGCTCACCCCTTTCAATGTTTTAATATTTTCCAGGATGTGAAGAAGTATTGTATGAATGACCTACAAGGATAGTCAGAAGAGGATATGAGTGTGGACTATGGAGACTTTGTTATTATAGTTTTTCACTTTATGATGTAATGTAACATTTATGAATGTATCTAGTGTTTCCAAGGCTACTAAACTAATCGGTCTTTTGAGACTTGATCTTTTGTGATCATGCCAATGTTACGAAGTAATGCACCGACTCTAGGTAACTGGGTTCGGGGCACTACATAATTGGAGTGAAAAATCTTATGGCTATTCTCACCCAACTTTATCAATCTATGAACAATAACACAAAGCATGTTAAACTCCCAAATATGATAAGGGAAAATCTTCATTGATTTATTCATGTGGAAACATACACCCACCTTTAGTGGGTCTTCCGATACACTAATTACTAAATAGTGGATTAACAAAACAAAAAAAATATTTTTTTCACCTGTTCTCAGAAAATGAAATGTTTTTTTAACAGTTTACTATTTATAAGGTGAGGAAGATCAATGGTTGACCTTAATTAATAACATGAGGAAAGAGGAAGAAATTGATTCCATGGAATTGGAGGGGTTTAAGAATATATTTTTCAATAAATATTTTTATTGTACTCTCCACACTAAAATGGAGATTAATTCCAAGAGATGAAACAAATGGGGATTAATACATTAGTACCTTTGAAGAAAAATTCACAAAACTTTCAAGGTACACCTTTGTTTTTATCATTGAAACTGAAATAATAATTGATCATTTCTTTAATGGTTTAAATTAAATCCTTTGAAAAGTAGTATCTATAAGGGAATTAAGTAAATATTATGAAATTTTTTTATGTGAACTCAAAGAAAAAATATAAATTGATGACTCTCATTATTCTCATGGGTTTGGTGAAAAAAATTAGATAATAGAGATTCATGGAAACTCAAATGATAAAACCCATGGTGGAAAGAGGATTCATATTCCTATATATTGAAAATGTGTTAAGAATCATGGAGGTAATTTCTTCAAAGAAGTGGGTAAATGATTCAAGTGTGAAAGAGAAGTTTATCAATAACATGAATGTTTAAGATATATGAAGAGTCCAACCAATCAAATTGGTGAAATAAAAGATCAACCTAATAAACCACCCATACTTTAATGCTTCAATTGTAAGAAGTGTGTACATTTAACTAATTATTAAACCAATCCAAGGTTTAATGATTAAAGTAAACATCATTAACCTTAAAATTCAAGGGATAAAGGAAAATACTATATAATCATAATTTCTAAAGTGGGTCATGAAAATGAAGTGGTGAAAGGCACAGTCATCATCTATTGAACAACTAAAAATGTCTTATTTGGTTCAATATCATCCCACACCTTTATATATAGAAAGTTTAATAAGCATGTAAAATCACTACCCCAATGACTATATATTGAATTATCAGTGAAAACTATTAGTGGTGTAATTATTTCATCCCAAGTATACAAATCTTCTTTGATTAAAGTTTATAGTAATGTGTTTCTTGTAAATATCATTTTTCTCTAATTAGTTGAATTTTATGTGTTTTTTTGTATGTATTAGATATATATACCTATATTAATTATTAATTATTGTGATAATGAAACCCCATTTCATATCCCAAATCAACCTATTCTTGTCTATCAGTGCATGGATGACTATGAAATCCCTATATAAATTATTTCTCTTATATGGATCTTATTACCCAAACATGATGGCTATTTAATTAAAATGGTTAGTGAGAAACAAAATATTTAATATATTCCTATTATGTAGGAGTGTGTCAATTTTTTTATAAAAGAGTTGTTTGGTCTTTCCCCGGATCATGAGGTTGTGTTTTTTATTGAACACATACTAGTTTTTATACCAATATCAAAGACTCGTTATAGAATGTCCCCAATTAAATTAGATTAATTGAAAAGAAAACTCCATGAGAATGTGTATAAGGGTTTTATATTCCCAAGTTCTTCATAATAGGGTTCATCAATCATCTTTGTTAAAAATAATGATATATCAATTCATATCTGTATTTGTTATCGTGAACTAAACAAGATCATGATCAAGAAAAAGTATCATCTGCTTTGTATTGATTACTTGTTCAATAAACTGCTTGGGGAACAATACTTTTCAAAGATAGAACTTTGGTCCAGATATCATTAATTAAGGGTGAAAAAATGGATATACCCAATATAACCATTTGTATAAGATATGGATATTATGAATTCATAGTTATGATTTTTATACTTACAAATACCTCCACTATATTTATAAATATGATTAATAGAGTATTTATAGATTATCTCAATTTGTTTTTATAGTATTTATAGATGATATTCTCATATATTTCAAGAGGAAGGAGGAGCATGAATAATATTTGGGATTATGATAAAGACCTTAAAAAGGATAGATTGTATTTTGGATTTACAAAATATGAATTTTGGATATATATAAGTTATCATTATTAGGTTATATAATTACAATAAAGGGTATATCTATGGATCCTTCAAAGAAATAGGTGATTGAGTAATGGCCTAGATCAACCACTATAATAAAGATCCATGGTTTTCTTTGATTGTATAGATACTATCAATGATTTTTGAGAAATTTATCATGAATTTTAACTCCACTAACCAAGTTAACCCATAAGGGAGTCAATTTCCATTGGATAAATGAATGTAAATATAATTTCAAGGATCTTAAGAGAGAGTCGGCTATTTTACCTATACTCACACTACCTTATAGTAGATAAGGTTTTTTAATATGTAGTGATGCTTCAAATAATTAATTGGGATGTGTTATTATACAAAATGAAATGTTGGTAGCTTATGCTCACATCAAATAAATCTACATGAGGAAAATTACCAAATGCATGATTTGGAGATATAAGTAGTAATATTTGCATTAAATATATGTAGGAGTTATCTCTATACAAAAATGTGTGATATATATGTTGATCATAATAGATTAAAGTATATATCCACACAGAAATAGTGGAACATGCGCCAAATAATATTATTGGAGTTGATCAAGGACTATGATTTTTCAATACATTACCACCCTAGGAAGGTGAATAATGTAGATTATGCTCTGAGTAAGAAGGATCCTGCTACCTTATATATGATGAGGATTGAATGAGACCCAATACTAATGGATTTTAAAAGGATGGGATTATAAATCATAATGGAAGGGGAGAAGTCCTATCTTACCTAAGTGTTTTCTCAGTCATCCATCCTTGTAAAGATTAAGGATGTGTGAAGGGAGGATATATATCTACAGATAAAGGTAAGAAATATTCCATAATTCAGCCTTAATAGTGATAAAATTGTAATATTTGGGAAATGAATATGTATCCCTTTAATACCAGAATGAAAGAAGGGGGTTTTTTATAATGTGTGTAGCTCATCATTCTATATCCATATTAGAAGCACAAATATGTACATATATATCAATAAACACTTCTAGTGGGATAATATTAAGAGAGAGATTGCAGATTATATATCATGATGGTTAGTCTGATAACAAGTTAAGGTTTAATTTCATAATTATAGTGGGATTATGAAACCATTACCTATACCTATATGGAAATAGGAAAACATCACTGTAGATTTTATCATAGTCCATCTCAAGACCTCTAAAGGCCATAATTCCATTTGGGTTGTATTTGATATCCTTATGAAGTATTCATATTTCACTGTTAGCTATGAAGATTTATAACTCAATCAATTTAACAATATATACATAAAGAAAGCGGTAAGTTTTCATGGAGTACCACTTTTCATTGTATCTAATCAAGATACAAGGTTTAATTCAATGTTCTGGAGAAATCTTCAACAATAATTGATTATGGAGTTGAGATTTAACACCACTTATCATCCTCAAAATTATGGTAAATCTAAGAGGGCCATTAAAACTATGGAATATACGTTTTGATCATAATAAATGGATTTTAAATGAGGGTAGGATCAATATCTTCCTCTGATTTGGTTCTTATATAATAATATTTTTCATTCCATCCTTCAAATGGAACCATATGGGACTTTGTATGGGAATAGGTTAAAAACTATAACTTATTGGGATGAATTCAAAGAGTGAAAGTTTTTAGGACCATATTTTGATCAATATATTTTATAGAATATTCAAACAACTTATTGACATATCAAATAATCATAAATTTAATAGAAGAGTTATAATTTTTTATGATATTTGGATTTTGAAATTGGAGATAGTCTATTCTTTTTAATATCACCATAGAAGAGGGTTTTGATATTTTGGAATAAGGTAATGTCAATCCCTAGATACATTAGCCCCTTTGAAATCCTTGATCATTTGGGGATGGTATCTTATCACCTTGCACTTGAACTGAACCTCTCATAAGTGCATGATTTGTTCCATGTATCACTTTTGTATAAGTATATATTTGATTCATCACATGTAACAAAATCATGTGTTGTAAGACTTGAACATGATCTCTCTTATGATTAATAACTGATAAGGATCTTGGATCATAGATATAAAGTACTGTAAAACAATAATAACCACTCAGTTAAATTTTTCTAGAGGAATAATAAGTTTAAGGAAGTGATGTGGGAACCAAAAGATGTAATGTGGAAAAAGTACCCTAATTTTTTCATATAGGTAATGAAATTCTATGGAGAAATTTTATTTTTAGGTGGGTAGAATGTAACACCTTGAATTTATATCCCTTAATCATGTTCAATATCATATTTCACATGAAACACAAAACTAAAACAAACCATGATATATTTTATTGAGATAAAATGTTTTAATAAAAGATAAACATTAATAAATTAATAGAATTCAATATGAAACATTGTTATGAAAATTATAAGAGGAATAAAACCACAAATGAATAAAAATACTATGAACATGAAATCTTCATCTTTTGGTTTGTCTTAATGATCATACCATCAATTATAACTATGGAAAGAAGGAAAAACATTAGAAATATAATATACATTTTGAGAGATAAGTAAACAAATAGAATGAAATAATTTTAGTTGGGTATGCAAGGTTATATATAGGAATGTAATATGACTATTTTATATAAGGTTATTTGATATATGGTCATTGGATATAAGATCATTGGATAAATGGTCGTTGGATATTTGGTTATTGGATATGTGGTCATTGGTATACTTGTATCCAATAGGCATATTGAGTATTATATAGTTATAATTAAATAGTGTGTATCACATAAAATATTTTATATGTAATTGAAATAAATAATTTTGGAATAAAATAAAAATATATTAATTCGTTTATGAAAATATCTATTATTTTAAAGAAATTTTTTTCAGTACATAATGTATTTTAAATTAAATTAATTGCTTTTAAAGAATCATTTAAACAAAATATATTGTCTATGCTCAAATAATTATTGGTAAAATAAGTAAATAATATATAATAAATCTAATTTATAATGAATAATAATTTAATTATTCGGGTTCAACAAAAAATGTTTTAATTAAAACATTATTTTTATTATAGATTTTATGTTTTTATTTAAAAATAAAATTTTCATATTTGGGGTATAGAATTTAATGAAATTTGTTTTTTATATATTAAAACAAATGAATTATAATTCATATAATAATTATTACTTCCTAAGGAATAAGAACAAAGTCACTTTTATGCTTAAAATATAGCTTTCTAAAAATTGTTTTTTATGTGTTCTACATTTCTTATTTAAAATTAATTTTAATCGATTTTAGAAATTTATTTTAATAAAATTGACTTATATTTTTTAATTAATCCATTTAAATTAGGTAATATGTTTAATTTCATTTTTGGGTAAAAAGTAAGTTACTGAGGTAAAAATTTAGTTACCACGATAAGGGTAAAATGAGGTAAATAGGGTTAAATTATGGTTTAAATGCCTAAAATATCCCTATAATTATATAAAAATTATATTTATGAAGGTATGATCAACCTATCTTTATTTTTTCACTTTGGATCCACTTTCCATGTAAAAAGATATTCCTTACACATTAAGGAATAGGTATTTGCAGGAATGCCACTCAAACTCATTTATAAAAGGACCCGTCCTATAATCAATTGAAACAAAAATTTTACTTTAATTATTTGTTAAATACCTACACAAATTCCATTTAAAAATGTCTCTTTGTGTGTTTGGTATCATCTAGTCTCAAGTAGGATACCTAAATCCTTCATTATGAAGGAACATATCTTGAGAAATAGTGAATTCCTCTAAGTATCTAGTTCTTCACCATATTTTTCAATTACATCCTCACATAAACTATTTATATATATCATTATAAACTCTAATGATTTTATATTAACATCATTATTCTTCTTTAAAAAATATATTTCTAAAATTTAACTCCAGAAACTTACTCATTCCTTGGTACAGTATGTTCTTGTTTGGTGCGGTTCAACTACCTACATGAAAAATGTTATACTATATTCACCATTTCCAAGATGAATGAGTATCAAGAAACTACTAGTATTGACATATGATATTAAAAATTAATTTTTTTTTGAATATATTTTTGTAATGATGAACCAAAAATGAATGTTCGTTATAAAGTAACTTGTTATTATTGATAAATTACCTAAAATATTCTCATCGTGGATTCTATTCTCACAAACCATACTTATACCATACATAAAATGAACATAGGAATGCATTAATCATTGAAAAACAATTATTACACTAAATTTTCTGATATAGGAATGATAAAATTGTTTTCAAATAATGAGGACCGATACCGCCATTGTAAAACTTGTACAAAACAATCAAAATTACTAACATCTGAAGATGAAAATAAACAATAACTAACTACTATATTCATAATAAATGATTATAATTGAATATTATAATACATAATACATGTTAATAATTTTATGTAGTAAGTTATTAATATGTTTTTGTTTATTATACATGAGGTTATAGTGGTTTCATTGAAATCAAGAGTAAGGTAAGGGTTTCTTTTCCAATCTCACTTTTAAATTGAGATTGTTTATTTATAAATTACATCAAGGAAAAATGAATTTTATTAATCTATAAAGCAACATATATTTTATTCTCCTCTATTTATTTTTTAGTTTTACATTTCTTCTCACCATTTCCCCTATAATTGGTTTATAATTCACTAGGAATGATGCTTGTAAGTGGAACCAGCCAAATCTCTTTTTTTGGGTTAATAATTTTTTTCTCTATGTCTAGGTTTTTAACATTATTTAGGGGATGAATTTATCTCAAATTCGATGAATACATAAGGTCACTTTCCATTTAATTTTAATTATTTACAAAAGTTATGAAGGAATATTTTCAACTCTCTTCTTTAATGTTTTCTTCACGGTTACCTTCTCCCACCATTTTCTTCAGTTTTCATTACAAAGATTCCTTCTAAAGTTTTCATGGTTATCCAAAGTAATTTTATTTACTTTATACTTATTTTTATAAAACCATTTATTTATAAATTATTTTATTTTAAAATAAAATTTATAAAAAAATATAAAGGATTTTTCTTCTTATTTTCAATACAGTTTTCTAATGTTATTTTAAAGTGTTTTCTCTAAAAAAATTGAATTTTCAAAATACCCTTTTTAAACATGTTTTATGGGGAAAAACATAAGCCCAAATTTTCTAAAGTTTTTTTATCTATTTCAATATCATTTAATGTTTAATATTTCTCATTGGTTATATTTTTTAAAGAAATAATCCACTCTCTTTCTATGAATGATTTATTTATGCTTTGTGGAAATTTTCATAAAAATTATGTCTTTATTATAGGGTATTTATGTTATGGATTATTTGTGAATGTGATCATATTCATGTAAAGCACATATATATGTTTTTTTCATTATATTATGAGTGGGATTGGAATTATATACCCCTATAATGCATTAGATGAATATTTATATATCATGAGATGGAATATAAGGGACTAGGGGTGAACCGAATCCATGATGTTTATAGAAATGGAGAGTGAACTCAATCCATTATTTTATGGGACTCTATATACTATGTGATTATTTTCTTGGTAGTGATCCCCAACATAAAAAAAATATTTTATATTCTTATGTTTGTTCCACATTTCAATGTTATGTTTTCATAGATCGTGATTATTAACTCTTGTTTTCATACTCCAATGACTCATTTATTATGTTATACTAAAACTCATATGGTATGACTCATGATTTATGATCCATGTATTTTTAGGAGTGATTTTACTTATTATATGTTCATGCAACTTGATTATTTTCTCATACCCACATGTTCATCATATGATCACTTATGATCTTTGATTGATATCTCTTATGTTTACCCTTACTGAGTGTCTGAGCCCACCCTTCTATTATGTTTACATTTCATAGGTAATGAAGAATATTATTATGTATGATGTGTCTATAATGGTATAATGTGTAAATATTATTTGTGATAAATGTTGAAGAGTGTTTGTAAAATAAGTTAGTTATGTATCTGATATCCAAATACACTAAACCTATAAGTTCTAGGGTGTAATTTATTATAATATGTAATGAATATTCATGTAAAATGATGTAATATGTATTCATGTTATGTTTGGGTCATCTCACCAATTATTGATTCATGTTAACCTAGTTATCTCCAATATATATAACATCAAATTAAGGGTGTAATTTTGGCCCGGCGGCCCGGCCTGAAAGCCCGAGCGGCCCGGCCTGGCAAAGCCCGCATCAGGCCTGGCTAGGCTCGGGCCGTAGGTTCAGCAGGTTGGGCCTGGGCTTTTCCAAGAAGGCTCGCAGGCCCGAAAAATCCCAGCTCGCAGGCCCGAAAAAGATCGGCCCGCTGGCCCGCTCGAATCCCGGCCCGCTGTAAAACTTTTAACGGGGAAACTGCGTGTAGGGGGACTTGATCCCCCTACCACGAGCTCCCAAGGCTGCGCTTGGTCCAGGCACTGCGCCTGTAAAATAATCACCATCCTATATATATATGTATGTATTTATCTATAAATCTATATCCACATATATATATATACCTATATATATACATGTATATGTATACATATATATTTATCTATATATATATTTGCATGTATATATATATAATTCTATATATATGTGCATATATCATTATATATTAACAAAAAATAATATTATATATATACATATAATTATTATTATATATAATTATAATGTGTGTATAAATATATATATACAACGATATATAATTATATATATAATAGTGTATATATTTAAACAAATCCATTAATAATATATATCAATTAAGTGTGGTTTTTAAAAATCCATTAATAATATATATATATATGTATATGTATATGATTCAATATAACATATATATAAACAAAGCTATTAATATATATATATATATATCAATGATTTAATATTATATATATATAATAACTTGTTGTATATTAATAAAAAAATAACACACTCACCTAATGATGTTTGTGCAAGTCCATCAACTTCATTAATTTTTTTTAAGTATGTTGCAACATACATATATTATATATACTATATATATATATATATATATATTTAGGAAAAAAATTAACTCACCCACTCTAACGCACCCCCCAACCCCTAATTATTATTTTTATAATTTTCTCATATTATATATATATATATATCAATCATTTAACATTATATATATATAATAACTTTTTATATATTAATAAAAAAAATAACACGCCAAATGATGTTTGCGCGCACCCCCAACCTCACTAATTTTTTTTAAATATGACGAAACTTGCATATTATATATATGTATATATAAAAAAATATACTAATAATATATATATATATCAATGATATGATAATATATATATATAAACAAACCCATTAATATTATATATAAAGCTATTAATAATATATATCAATTAAGTGTGGCTTTTAAAAATCCATTAATAATATATATATGTATATGTATATGTATATGATTTAATATAATATATATATAAACAAAGCTATTAATATATATATATATATATATCAATGATTTAATATTATATATATATAATAACTTGTTGTATATTAATAAAAAAATAACACTCGTCTAATGATGTTCGTGCAAGTCCCTCAACTTCATTAATTTTTTTACGTATGTTGCAACATGCATATATTATATATACTATGCATATATAAATCTATTTAGAAAAAAAATTAACTCACCCACTGCGACGCACCCCCCAACCCCTAATTATTATTTTTATAATTTTCTCATGTTATATATATATATATATATATATATATATATCAATCATTTAACATTATATATATAATAACTTATTATATATTAATAAAAAAATAACACATTCATCCAATGATATTCACGCATACCCCCAACCTCACTAATTTTTTTTAAATATGATGAAACTTGCATATTATATATATGTATATATAAAAATAAATCTACTAATAATATATATATATATATATCAATGATATGATAATATATATATATATAAACAAATCCATTAATATTATATATAAATCTATTAATAATATATATCAATTAAGTGTGGCTTTTAAAAATCCATTAATAATATGTGTGTGTGTGTGTCGATGATTTAATATTATATAATAACTTATTTTATATTAACAAAAAAAAATAACACAATAATGTTTGTGCACATCCCCCAACCTCATTAATTTTTTTTAATATGTTGCAACTTGCATATATTATATATAAATTTATTTAGAAAAAAAATTAACCCGCCCACTGCAGCGCACCCCCCAACCCCTAATTATTTTTTTTACAATTTTCTCATATTATATATATATATATATAATAACTTATTATATATTAACAAAAAAACAACTACTCACCAAATGATATTCGTACACCCCCAACCTCATTAATTTTTTTTTAAAATATGATAAAACTTGCATATATTATATATACTATATATACATATATAAATCTATTTAGAAAACAATTAACTCACCCGGTGTCGCGCACCCGCTAAGGGTGTAATTTCAGTTCAGACAGGGCCGGGTTGGGCCTGCCCTGCAAAAAAACTAAAAAACGTTTAAAAAAAATTAAATTAAACAAACGCTTAAAAATACTTTTCATAAATAAGTTAAAAAATAAATGTAAAAAACATTTTAAATAAATGATAAAAAAATGTTTAAATAACAACACTTTAAACCCACCACCCACTACTGCGCACCCCCCAATAACTCATTAATTTTTTTTAATTTGTACATAATATATATAAATTCACATACATGTATAAATCTATTTAGAAAAAAATAACATATTCACCCACTGTAAAATGTTTTTACATAAAACGTGTTAAATGTTTAAAAAAATACATGTAAAAAATATGCATTCAAAAAAACATTATAAATTAAACGTCTAAAAATAAATGTAAAAAAAACGTTATAAACAAGTGTTAAAAACTGATTTAAATAAAGGTTTAAATAAAAATGTCTAAAAAAGTTTTTAAAACAAACATTTAAATTAATTTTTTTAAAACAAACACTTAAAAAATACTTTTTACATTAAAATATGAAAAAAAATGTTAAATGTTTTAAAAAAATACTTGTAAAAAGAATGCGTTTAAAAAAATTCAAAAATGTTTTAAATTAGTCATTTAAAAATAAATGTAAAAAAACGTTTTAAACAGATGTTAAAAAATAGTTTAAATAAAAATGTTTAAATAAAAAATATTAACAAACGCTTAAAAAATTATAAATAAGTTAAAAAAAATAAATGTAAAAAATGTTTTAAATAAATGTTAGAAAAACTTTTAAATAATAAGGCTTTAAACTCACCCACGGCAGTTGCGCACCCCTCGTTATTTTTTTTACAATTTGCAAATAATATATATATATATATATATATATTCACAATATATAAATCTATTTAGATAAAAAAATATTTCCACCCACTGTAAAATGTTAATAAAAAATAAAATAAACGTTTTTACAAAAAACATGCATTTAAAAATAAATGTAAAGAAATGTTTTACAAATGTTAAAAAAATGTTTAAATAAAAAAAATTAAGAGGAAATTATTTTGAAAATAATAAAATCCCACCATAGCCTGACTCAAAAAAGCTCAGCCCGACCCGACCCGGTGGTTCGGGCTGGCCGGAGGCCAGGCTCGGGCCGCCTCATGGGGTTGTTCGGGTCGGCCCGAATAGTGGTCAGCGGCCCGACTCTTTGCATGGAAGGCCCGGCCCTGTCTGGGCCTTGCCGGGCTGAAATTACACCCCTACATCAAATATGGAATCACTATATATATGAAATCACAATATATATATATATATATATATATTGTTGATGTTTCAGTTAATACAAACTTCCAATTGATTCCAATTGCAATATAAACAAACACAGGAAGGTGTGCAATATGGTGTAAAATCTTATATGTGTCTACCTATCGATGTCTAGGATACATGAAGCAAAAAAAAATATTGGATCCTGCTATATCCCTATATCCTCCATATTATATTCTACCAAATTGTATTTGAGACCCTCATAATAATACATCATCTATATTAACTCGTGGTAACTTAGACTGCACACTCAAATGCCTCTAGTAACCTAGGTTTCCATTATAGCCATGTTGTTTGGACATGAACACATTGTACCCCCTAAGTATTGAAATCCTAACTCATGTCTAAACCTCAAAATCAAAAACCCTAGATGAATTTAAAATACTGCTCTAGTACCACTTTGTAATGGCTGTCACTCAATTACCCAAATGGGACCATTCTAGGATACTATAATACCTATGACATGCCTATCAATCTCTATAGGTTGGCCTAAACATTGGGGGTTAAATAACCCTCAAGTGAGAGGAATTTTTACTCTTAATAAAATAAAAGAAACAATTTTTGGAACCCTGCCTAAAATTGGGCATGACCCTTAGGGTCGACAAACATGTTAACCCAGGAAATGTTGTCACTCAACATAGGTATTCTTTTTAGTAAAACCATAAGGAGAGAAAAACGATGTAACAACTATATGAAATAATGCATACATACCAAACTAGACGAAAAGTCACATAAAGTCTACATGTTATGAGAAATGAAAAAAAAACACTATACACAAACATGAAAGTCTAAGCATGGCCTAAGGTCCCATTGTGGGTGGTCTCATGTATGGAAACTCTATAGAATTAATTGCGTAAAACCCTTGAAAATCCACTCCATATATATATCAAGATCTCCAAGAGAATTTATCCATTCTTTAAACACCATTAACACTCAACACCAAAAAATCAGTGTGTATTTTGCAGCTAAAGAGGTACCTAAAATACAACACATGAAGCTGCATTTACACTGAGGTTTCCATGAAAGTTGTGAGCATATACATACTTAGTATATCGTCACCAAAATTTATCTACTCAGTAGTGAAAAACTATATGTATACATGAACATGTCTACTCATTTATATATGTATATTACAAAATAAGTTTGGCAGTCAACAAACTGAGTACATTAATAGAACAACAGAGAAGTGGTCAATAAATCTGTATTAACTATAAATAATAACTACCTATACCTATAAGGTCCATACCTATCATACCTATTTTGGGTTTATCCTGGAATCTAAGAAAAATTCCAAGTCCTTCACCTATATGAGGCAACTCCAGTACTTGTAAATATCTTACACATGTACACATATGCACCCACATATATGAGAAGATGTGTAAAAAGAAGTTGGGGTCATAGTGACCAATCCCAAGTATATAATTAGGCTCATCCAGTATGGGAAATCTTACATCCTTTTCCATGTAATAATGGAATGGGTATAACAATTCAATACATTGTGTGCTCATCCCACATCATGGGTAAGGCAATCTTTCAGTCTACCGCATAGCATCCAATAAATCAATAGTCAGTCTGCCTATTTATAGTTTATATAACAATAATACATATATATCTACCAACATGTTTATTGTATATTAAATTTTTAGAAATGATCTTGGAAATATTTAAATCAAATAAGCATCACATTCAATGCATAAAAGGATAGGCCTTCCACATTACACAATGCTAACTATCATGTCAACTTGGTATAATTTAAAGTTGCATATAATTAGGGCACATGGAATGCATAATTAAATAATGAAATACTATAAAATCCAAATGATTATTCAAATTAAAATCCAAACATGGTATAAGTTATGGATTCATATTCTTCTCAATTGTTTTGGTAACACACCATGTCAAACACAAACTCTAGTATAATATAAATCCTACAGTTTATTGATTCATTTCCAAAGAGGGCACTAAGAATGGTAAGGATTTCCACTAGTAGTGAGATAGTGATAATTCATGTTCACTTATTTTATTTACCCATGTCACCTTGGATTGTCCCATATATAGGGTGAGATAATGTATAAGTGTTGTTTTAGGAAATTAGTTTAAAACTAAGTTTCCTTTTAAAGAGGTTTTCTCTTCATTTGAAATTATTTTTAAGAAAAAATCCTTTAAAGATAAGATTGTTGATATTTAAAAATAGATCCCACTTAACATTTACTACATAAAATAGGTTTACATGGTTTAGGTAAAAAATATTTCCTCACAAAATATGGTAAATTTAGAGTTCCCTAGAATGGCATGATTTCATAAAAGCAAACTACTAGCTTTAAACATGGGTAAATTCAAAATGAGGATCTGTACTTTATAAGGATAGTTTATTATTTGAAAACACAAATTTTTTTTGAAGTAAAAAACTTAATTTGATGAAGAATAGTTTTAAATAATATCTATATCACTTCCTCTTACCAATCCATCCCATTCATCAAATCAAAACCTCTCTAAATATTAATCAAGGTTAATTTTGGTTTGTGAATTATAAATCATTTGGGATATGATATGAGGAAGTGACCACCTTAGGGAAACATGGCGAAGACATACAAGGGCGTTCCTAGGTAATACAAGGTTGAACAAATTAAACTCTAATTCCAAAATCATATCATATTTAAATTTGGGTACATATTAATATATGGAATGGATAATTCCATTTAGGTAAAACTACACATAAAACACCTTATAACATCATTAGGTATGGTTTTATTTTAAGAAAAGAAAGATGGTGGATAAAAAGAAAATAAATATTACTATGTTCATTAAATTATATAAATAAAGAAATGAATCATCCCTAAAACCATTATAATAACATCTAGCATAGAATTTATAAAATCAAGTAAATCATGCATAATTAAACCTTCATCAAAACCCATTTCTTTACCAAAGTATACACCATATGTTTTTTATAATGTATTTAAAACCCATTTTATAACATTCCATGAAATATCAACAGAGAATTTTCTACTTGAAATAATAAAATATCTCATAGGAAAACAATGAATTTATAATTCCTAAAAAAGATGTGAGGATTTATTATTAACTTTAAAAATATAATAGCATACATGTCCCATACATAGCCTATAAATTCACTTGGATCTCTATCTATCTATCTCTAACTCTCTCTATTATTTTATGATTATTATAGGACTTTTTTTATCTTCATGTATTGTTAGTATCTCTAATAATAATATGTGAAAGAAAAAAAAGTTTCATGTATTTCGATTTAAATTCATTTAATAATCTTGCAATGAGATTGACACACCTTTTTGGTCATTTGTGCGTTTACCAATTCTGATAGGATTATGTGAATCAAATTTTATGTGAAATCAAGTGTAGATTAAAATTATAAGAATACTAAATCAATACTTCAATAAAAGATAATTTACTTATTTATCATACCTATTATATAAAGTGTCATGAACCAGCTTGGATAACCTAGTACCCTGATACCCAAGCTGGATCTGACATGGCCTAAAGGGAATTCCCAACCCCCAAGGGTTGGTGACTATCATATAGTATCAAAAAAGAATAAATAGGGAATATTTTTTCCATAGAACAATAAAAGATAACAAGATACAAGTTGGTATATTAGCACTTCTCAAGGATAAAGTACCATAAGTCAAATAGATAAAAAAATATTTGAGTAGATAGATAAACAACTCAACAAAACATCAACCCAAACTACCATCAACAACCATCAAAAGACTTGAAACCATGTGCAACAAGTGGACCTCATCTCCACTAGAACCAACATCACTCCACAGTCCCAAGGGATCAAGAACATCCACCACCTCCAAGTGATTCCTTCCCTTTTCTCAGACCTAGAATAAGAAAATATACAAACGCCTGAAAGAAAAGGTAGGGTGTGAGATATAAATCCCAGTGGGATCTCACTAAGTGTTTCATAATATATTCCATAATAATAGACCAATCATGCTTTCGATTTAAATAAAATAGTTCATGTCAAAATATATAATTTTCATATTTAAAACAAAATATTTTTTCATTTTAATAGATGGAAAACATTTCAAACATGGATTAAATAAACATTTTATATAAAAGAATTTATATAAATTATTTTTCATAAGTAAAATAATTATATAAATAATGGAATATATAATCAAAACATTCACAACAAGAACCATGGTCATATTCCCTGAAGTACATTAGATTCTAGATATAGGATCCTCACACTTATCAAATCAGTGATCATGGCTAAACATGTGTGCACATGTCCCTCAAGCTCAGGATGAATAAGACTTATCAACATCTCATTGGGTATAATCAATCCAAACTAGGTTTTTTTAGAGTTTTCATCATCAATCCATTATTATAACATCAAGATCCTAGCATGATTGTCCCAAATAACCCACTAACTACCTCGAATCGTATGTGCTCAATCAATTAATAAATAATGGGAAAATAATTTCATTTCAAATCAATCTCCATTTATAATTCAAATACCCAATTTTCAATTTCAATATGACAATTAAATTTTAAAACTAAAACATAGTTTTTTCATTATTTCATGCCTTTTCAATCCAAAACCAATCATGGGTTTTCATCATTTCAATTTAAGTTATTTTCTCAAAACAAATCTCAAATTATTTCATCAATTCCATCTTTCTCAAAATTCATCCCACAATTCCAATTCCATTGGAATTGGGGGGGGGGTCAAAATCTATGACATTTCAAATTCAAATTTCAAATCATAACAAATTAGGGTTTTAAAAATCAATTTAAATATATTTCAAAAAAAACATGTAATTCAAGGTTTCAATTGAATGGAAAATCTCAAATGGAACCACCTACCTTTAGTCACGTAAATCAAACAATAAACACCCACAATGGGAATGCCAATGATGAACGAAGGCAAAGAAGATCTATGAATCAGATATAGAATCAAGATATAACAATACAAGGATTAGATCCATCAAAATTGAGTTTATATCCATCAATAACATGATGATCTAACACCCATAATGGTAATTCCAATTACGATCAAAGGTGTTCCTATTGCGGGTGTTGATCATTTTATTTATGTGACTAAAGGTAGGTGGTTCCATTTGAGATTTTAAATACTATTGAAACCTTGAATTTCTTGATTTGTTTTAAATATATTTCAATTTATTTATAAAATCCCAATTTGATATGATTTGAAATTGGAATTTTGAATTGCATGGATTTTGAAAAAAAACAATTCTAATGGAATTGGAATTGAGACATAAATTTTGAGAAAGATTAAATTGATGAAATGATTTGAGATTTTTTTGAGAAAATAGATTAAATTGAAATGATTAAAACCCATGATTGGTTTTGGATTTAAAAGGCATGAAATAATTAAAAAAATATGTTTTGGTTTTGAAATTGAATTGGCATATTGAAACTGAAAATTGGGCAATTGAATTGTAAATGATGATTTATTTGAAATGTAATTATTTCTCCATTATTTATTGATAGGTTGATCACGTTAGAGTCTAGGTAGTTAGTGGGTTATTTGGGACAAGCATTCTATGATCTTGATACCCTAATAATGGATTAATGATGAAAACTCTAACAAAAACCTAGTTCGGCATGATTATCCTTGATGGGATATTGATGAGTCATATTCGGCCTGAGCCTAAGGGATGCACATGTTTATCCATGATCATTTATTTGAGAGGTGTGAAGATCCTATATCCATAAACTAACATACTTTAGGGAAAATAACCATAGTTCTTGTTTTGTATGTTTTGATTATATATTCCATTGTCTATAGAATTATTTTACTCATGCCAAATGATTTATATAAATGATTTTATATAAAATGTTTATTTAAAACATGTTTGAAATGTTTTCCATCTATTAAAATGAAATCATGTTTGTTTTAAATATAAAAATGATACATTATGTCATTCCCTGTTTTATTTAAATTAAAATCATGACTGGTATATTATTATGGAATATATTATGAAACACTTGGTGAGACCCTACTGGTATTTATAGATCACACCCTACCTTTTCCTTCGAGCATTTGTATATTTTATTATGCCAAGTCCGAGCAAAGGGAAGGTTCCACTTGGAGGTGGAAGATGTTCTTAATACATTGGGAATGTGAAGTGATGATAGTGACTGATGGAGGTAAGTTACACTTGTTACACATGGATTTGAGTCTTTTCATGGTTATTGATGGTAGTTTGGGTTGATGTTTCATTGAGTTTTTTATCTATCTATTTGGGTATTTTTTTACCTTTTTGACTTATGATACTTTATCATTAAGGAGTGTTGATATACTGAATTTTATCTTGTTATATTCCATTTTTTATGGAAAAATTGTTCCCTCTTTATTCATATTTGATTCCAAATGCTATTCACCAACCCGTGGAGATTGGGAACACCCTTCGGGTAATTTCAGAACCAGAATGGGTTTCAGGGTACTAGGGTATCTGAGATAGTTCATGAAAAAGTGGTATCATAGGAAGGTTGATCATCTTTCCTTGAAGTTCCTACCAAAGGCCCTTTGACTTGCTTCCAGTGTGGAAAGGTTGGGCATTCAAAATGGGTCTACACTAAGGCACCCAAGATCCATAGTTCCTATGGACACTTAGGTCACTTATAGAAGTTATGTTAAATCTTTCCTGCTCCATGTAGTTTCATAGGATCATCAACACCTAAAAGTATTGTGGTATAATCTGATACTTCAAGAACAAAGGGGTTCTAGCCACATACATCTGGAACGAAGCTTCTTCACGTAGTGGAAGAGTCTCTAAAATAAGTTTTCATGGGTTCGGTGACTGTGAGAGGTACCATCACTATAGATTCATCCTTAGTGACTGCTTTATTTGATATCGGTGCATCTCAATTTTTCATATCAACTCATGTTGTTTATTTTCTAACCCTTTCTATAGAGCTTTGATCTTATGTGATGTATATTAATACACCCCTCAAAATAAAGAGAGGGCAGGGTCTTAGATGTCCTGCTTGTATTTTCTCTTTATCATAGATTGAGCTTACTTGGAATTTTCAAGTCCTTGATATAAAATCTCTTGATGTCATTTTTGGGATGGATTGTTTGATTGATCATAAAGGATGAATTTAATATTATATTTGACGAGTCTTCTTTTCTACACACAATAGGGTTTGTTATTTCTTTCATGGAGAATGGAACCTGAGATTGATTAGAGATTTACCTTCTTATCTGGAGTTGGGGAAATTAATATCAGCATTTTTTTTGACTTGGAGCAAAAATATTTGAGTGATGATCTCCCTCCAATCATCATCAAGTTCCCTGATGTGTTTCCTTCTAATTTCTTTGGTTTTACACTGGTAAGAGAGGTAGAATTTTCTATTGATTTAGTGTTTGGTACTCTACCAGTGTTCGTTCCTTCTTACCATATGGAACCAGCAGAGTTGAGATATTTGAAGGCTATATTTGTTTATTTTCTTGAGAAAGACTTTATATGCCTGAGTGTTTCACCTTGGGCGGAACATGTTCACTTTGAAAAGAAATCCAATGGTGTGCTTCACCTATTTGTTGATTACTAAAATCTCAACTGAGTTATAGTAAACAAAAAGTATATATTACCTTGTATAAATGATCTATTTGACTATTTAAAAGGGGAAAAGTGGATCTCAGATATTAATCTTTGATCTAGCTACCACTAGTTCTGAATTAAAGAATCTAACATCCCAAAAATCGCCATTAGAAGTAGGTATGGACACTATGAGTATCTTGTTATTCCTTTTTTTCTAAAAAATATTCCTGTAGTTTTCATGTATTTGATGAACAAGATTTTCCATGAGTGCCTTAACATTTATATTGTAGTATTTGTGGATGAAATCCCAGTTTACTCAAAAACTGAGGAGGATCATGTGCGTCATCTGAGGTCAGTGCTATAAATTTTAAGAGATCACTGACTCTATGACAAGGTCTCCAATTTTTTTTTTGGATTTGATAAGTGAGGTTCTTGGGATGTGTGGTCTTGAAATATGGTATTTCATTTGATCCTTATAAGGTGAAAGCTATTATGACCTGGGAACATCCATGGAATGTTTTTGAGATTCAGAGCTTCTTGGGTATAACAGGGTATTACCACCAATTTGTCAAAGATTTCTAAAAGTTGTCTTCCCCAATAACCACCATCACTCAGAAAGGAGTAAAGTTCATTTGGGATGATAAATGTCAGAATTCATTTGTTGAGCGGAAATTTCTTTTGACTTATGTGCTGGTGTTGACTCTTTTAGAGGTTGGGAAAGGCTATGTGGTCTTTTGTGATGCATTTAGTTCAGGTTTGGGTTGTGTTCTAATATAAGGTGATCACATTGTTACCTATGGCTCTAGATATCTTAGGTCCCATGAGAAGAATTATCTAACTCATGGTATCAAACACATGACTGTGATTCATACTCTTAAAGGCTAGAAACATTACCTTTTTGTAGAAAGTTTTATCATATATTCTGATCACAAAATCCTAAGTTATATCTTATCTCAAAAATATTTGAACCTCCATTAGTGTCTATGGGTGGAGCATCTGGAGTAATTTGATTTTGACATTTATTATACCCCAGGAAAGGGGAATGTCTTTGCTTATGCATTGAGTAGAAAAATTCTGAACCAAGTCGTTAAAGAATCATCGGAAAAGTGGAATTTGATGGCTCACTTTGCACAGTTTCATTTAAGAGTCTAGGAGAATGATCCTAAGGCTGTTTTGACCAGTGTTTAGTTGACCTCTGCTCTTCTCGATATGATTTTCTAGGATCGACAGCATAATGATGAGTTTTGTGGAATTAGAGACTCTCTTAATGGTATGAAGACCATTTCTAAGTGGTCTTTCTCTACGGAGGGTATTCTATGTTTCTAGGACAGGTACGTTGTGCTTTTTTCTATGAGGAAGGTTGTGATGGGTGGCTATCATAGTTCTCAGTGGCAGTGCACCCAGGTACCATGAAGATGTTCTATGATATATGGTGGTGATTCTGGTGGACAGGTATGATAAGGGACATCACTGACTTTATTTCACATTTTTATACTTTCTAATAGGTTAGGGTCGAGCACTAGAGACCTTCGAGTTTTCTCCAAATCCTTCTAGTGTTGGCTTGGAAGTGGGATGATATTTTTATGGACTTCATGGTGTTTTTTCTTCACACCCCTCATAAAAAGAACATGATATGGGTTGTGATCGATCAACTAACCAAATCATATCAACCTATACCCATCTATGATATAACCAAAGTTGAGGACTTTGGAAGACTGTATGTATAGGAGGTTGTCAGGTTATATGGTGTTCTATCTATGATAGTCTCTGATGGGGATCCCCAGTTCACTTATCATTTTTGGAGAGGCCTTCAAGAGGCAATGGGATCTCAGGTGAGCCTAAGAATAGTATATAATCCACAAATGGATGGTTATATATAACATACTATATAGATTTTGGAAGACATGTTATGTTCTTGCATCCTCGATTTTGGTAGAGCTTAGGATAGCCACTTGGGGCTGGTTGATTTTTCCTATAACAACAGTTACAAATTGTTCATTCATGTGGATCCCTTTGAGGACTTTTATGGTAGCCCATGTAAATCTCCATTGTGTTGGTCGGGGATTGGTGAATCTTCCTTGGTTTGACCAAGTTTGGTCCAAGAGATGGCAGCTAAGATTCAATTGATTCTTCAAATAATGATGACGACACAGAGATGATCACTACTAGAAAACAAGGATATAGCCACGGACCTATAGCCACAATTTTATAAGTTTGTGGATATATCTTAGTTTATAGCCACACTTTTATTAAAATTGTGGCTAAATCCTTGTTTATATCCACGTTTAATAAATTGCGTATGTAAGTTTTTTTTTGACCCTCCACCGGGCTCCTCCGCGATTCCTCTCCCCAGACCCTCGCGACCCAGCTTATCCCCGCGACCGCGGCCTCTCTTCTCCACGTGACTTCTTCTCTCGGCTGCCATCCTCCACCCTCGCGACTTATCATCTCTCGATAGCGACCTCTCCTCTTGGCGGTGACGTCTCCTCTCAGCAGCGACATATCCTCTCGGCGGTGACATCTCCTCTCGGTGGCGACCCTTCTTCCCCAACGGCCTTGGCGACCTCTCCTCTCCCCGATCCTCATCCACGACAGTTCCCGGATGGCCTTCACACCGCTGCCCCATCCTCATCCCCTCGTGACACTGCCCGTCGCTGCCACCGAACGAGGAAACCCGGTCTACTTCTTGGTAACATCTCACCTCTCGTACCTCAAATTGATCGAATTTATCTGAATTACATACACATATTTCTCTCTTCTATAATTCTTCAAACTAGATTTTCCTTCATGTATTGATTTTCCTTTCCTTCTTGTTTTAATTTGGGAAAATCTAATTTTATAAGCCCCTTTTTCCGCACTCATAGATTATTAATTCAAAAACATCATATTTACTAATTTTTCAACTTTTTCTACTATTTTTATCATATTACTGATAATCCCTTCTAAGAATCTTTATAAATCATCTCTTACACGGTATGTACTTGTATACACCATTGGGGAAATTTTCAATTTCACCCATCTCAAATTGTTGTAACTCAGAATCATAAAAATTATCAATAACATTTATATTTGATTTAAATTATATAACATTCCTTTTATTGTGATCATCAACATTTTCATTCATAATTTCCATATTGTATTGAATTAGTGGTCCTATCAACTCATCCATGTAATATTCAGTAAAATACTTAAATTCTTTAATGGAGACTTTCTTTGAATTCCATCACTTTGGTAAAGCTCTATGTAGTCCTCAAATGAGATCTTCATTCTTCATGGTATCTCTAAGAGAAACCATGTTGTTGAAAATATTGGTGAATCTAATGTACATCTCATTTATTCCTTTTCAGTCATTTTTCTTAAATTCATGAAACTCAACTCAGTATATACATAACATGGAAATCTGAAACTTATCAGTTCTTTAATGAGTAACTTTTAATGTGCTATAGATGTCAGAAGTAGTTTTAAAGTATAAAAATGTCTATATATATATATATATTTCTACCTATATATTAGAACATGTAACTCAAAACATTGTAATTTAAAATACATTTTGAAGCACCATTACCGATGTGAGTTTCTAAATCAATTTCAGAAAATTTATATGCTTTTGAATTTATAGCCCAATAATCAAGAACAATATTTTTAAGGAATACCTAAATTCTATATTTCCAATATACATAGTCACTTCCATTGAAGTGAGGTGATCTTATAGGATTCAACATCTCAAAATCCTGATTAACCATAATAAATAAGTGGATCTTTTCTTAACTCTATTCAATCTAGGATAGTGGTTGGTATAGAAATAGATGATAAAACAATTAAAAATCCTTAAAAAGGAGCCACACTCTAATTCCAATTTTTATTTCCCTTGGTATGCCAATAGTTACTAGAGGGGGGAGAATAGTACCTGTTGATTTATTATTAAAAATAATATATTTATCAATGTTATAATAGTGAAAAAAGTTGTAGAAGAAAATATAACATTGTATGTACTTATAAAGGTTCAGATCACCAATATCCTAGTCCCCTCATAAATCTCCTCTACACCGTGATTATACTGTTAAGCACTAAATCATCACTTTTGAATTGGAGTGTTAAAATGATTACATACAAATAAAAACATATATCTTTCACACCTGATGTTATAACCCCATAATTTTGAAGGATTCACATCCTACCATCCTTTTTTATCTAAGGAATAACCCAACCTTCCTTTTATATGGGAGGAATAAAAAATTACAAAGAAGATACTATTAACCATGATAGAAAACAAAAGTATATTTTTTTTATTAAAAATAAGTTAACATATTAATAATATGTTAAAATTTTAAGAAGATAATATTACATTTTGAAAAAGGAGACAAGATCTCCTTTGAGATCCGAAGGATGTAATTTTTATAGTATAAATCAAAAAATAAAAAATACAGGTGAAAGTATAACTCACATTTCATATTAAATAGTGGGTAAATTTAGGTATCGTTGAGGATACTGAGGTGGAGAAAAAAAGGATCCAGTTACAACCTCTTATTCTACTTTATACTCTTTTTATGGTTCACAACCTACTAATAGTATTGATGTCATTAGTTCTCTGATGCTTTGTAATTTGAATCCTACAGACCCAACCATTAAAACTTCATTAACTCATGCTGCTATGAGATATGTTAATCACTTATCTATCATATCTAATAATAATAATACTCTTGAAATGAAGTTGGTAACCATAAATTTAGAGAAGGATTTAGCTCATTCTCCCCTTACGTACTCTAAATCTATTACCAGTTATGTAGAATTAGGGAGTCAGGTGAGTATTTTTAAGGTTGTTTCAACTGATACACATAAAATGACTTCAAAAAATATTAAAAATGATGTATAACCTATCAAACCTACTTTCACCTCCCCTGTACAGGACCCTAAACATATGTAGGCATGTAATATTTCCTTTCCATTGAATCTATACCATCCAACAGATTTGGATACTACCTAACAACAGACAGTGGATACTTCAATGTTTTCAGGTACTCCTATTTCTACATCTATAATTAATGATGATTTCTCTATGAAATATGGAAACTTGAATTCTAATCATAATATCAATTCTTTTTCGATCTGTTCTAAGAATTCTGTAGACTCACCTATGAATGATCTAATTAGCAAACCTACAAAGAAGATTCTAGTCACATCTAGGAATGAACAAGAACATGCCACTAAAAATAACCTAGAGTTTAGAAGGACTACTAGAAAAAAAGGCTCTGGAATAAAGAGAAAAGGGAGTTCTAACTCCAAATTTAGGTTTAAATGATGATCCCCTTTTGGAATTGTCAGGGTATCGCTAACTATGACATGTTCATTGTAGAGACCCGAAGCTTGATGTACATGGACATTACATTACTTTTGCGGAATACTTAGTACATAACAAAAACACACACACAAGGATCGTAATAGTTTAGTGTCTTTGGAAACTCGGAATATAATCTTCTAATCGTGGTGAAAGATCTTCAACATCTCCCATAAAGATCTTCCTTTTTTTTACCTAAAATCTTTCTTTATATCCTGGGTAAAAGAAAACATAAAATGGTGAGCTCAAATGCTCAGTAAGGGTAAACAAAATAAATATCAATCACATCATTTTCATAATAACATAACATTTTGGAAATCTTAACCTGCAAAAGAGAGCATAATTTCATAACATGGGATAAATCATAGTAGTGAAATGAAATCCCAATAATCATAACTTAAAACATGAAACTTTGTTGCATACACACATAATCATAGAGAATCATATCTTATTAGTCAAGACTCATTGCCAAGACTATCTTAGTGGACAAAGTCCATTTCTGAACCGAGTCACCCTCATTTCAGTCCTCTTTTACTGAACCGGTATAACCTACCATTCCAGCCATGTCTATCTCATGAGATATAAAATCTTTACCCAATGCATTGGAGGGAGATATAGGTCCCACCCATCTCATAATGATACCATTTTTATGTGTGCCACAAAATCAAAAAAATCATACATCATTGCATAACCCATGTAATAAAAATGGGAATCTTAAACATCGTGACATCATAAAACAATTCATATAAGATAAAAGAAAAATATTTCCATCACAACATAATAAAATCCATGTAATAATAGGGATATAAATAGAACCCTATATTATCTTAGATGGAAAATAATTTTGATAAAACTCTTGAACTCCATTCTTGAGGAAAATATCCTTTCTACTTCAAAAACATTTTTCCTTTCTTAACATGTCATACAATTTCAAAAGAATTTGATTAAAAATAAACTTGACAACTTTTAAAGGAAGATTCTTGGAAATAATGTTTTAAAAATCCATTCATGCCGTATAAGTTAAAAAAAACATTCATCATACTTTTGTCGGAAAAGCCAAAAAGCACCTCAAACGAAAAACGACAAAAGATTCGTTTCATATCTTTTACTAAAAACTCACCGAAGGGTAAAATTTGATTTAAACAATTGTAAGTGGATGGAAATAATATTACATATTTAGGAAACATGGATGTGGATGATAAAATACACCCCAGTAAATACCAAAGTATAAACAATCTCGGATAAAAATGAGATTGTGATATTTTCCCTTACCTTTGGTCCGATATGCTTTGTACGTGTCTGAACCTCCTGTATAATGATTTAAATAATGTTATTGAATTATTAAAGAATCATACTTATTTTTATGATATCATATATGGTCATATTATTAGCTTATTATTAGTAATATTTTATTACTACTTGTTATTCGGGTGTTTATTACTTTTTGTTCTTATGCATGTTTTGTCGAATAAATTCTTATTCTTCTCTTTAGGTTATAGATACCTCATTTACAGAATGGTATTAGTGTAATATATATCATATTCATTTATTCAATTCATTTATATAATCATTATGAAATGAAGATCATGTAGAACGAGTCACATCACATCGTGGAGACAGTATTCCGTACGTACGCACGAGTGATGATATCATTCCTATGATCGTGGAATTTTATTGGAGTGTATTTATACTATTTAAGAATCAATATCACTTTATAATAGTCATATATAGTCATTATTTACACCATTATACCCATCCAAGTAAGGTGGTGGTGGAAAATAGATTACACCACGGCGTGGAGACGGTATTCCGTACGTACGCACACGCGGTGATTTCTTTTTCCATAGGATGGATAGATGGTGAAATAGGGTTGTTTAATACTTATAATAACATATCATTATATTAGTGATACTTATGTTATTACTTCATAATGAAACAACTAAATAAGAAGAAGTGGAAGAAGAAATAAAGATGAAAGAATCAGTAACGGACATTACCTCTTCTTTGAAGTGCTTCTTTGAGACCTCCTTTTAGGGAACTAAAATAGGTCTTTGAAGAATACCAGAACCTCTAGGATGTTTCTAGGGAAGTGGAGAAGATATTTTGGCAGAGTTTGGCCGAGCTTGAAGGCTCAAAGTGGTGTGAGGAAGAGAGGGAGGAGGTTCCCTTTTATAAGGGAGGAGAGGGGTACCTTTGGAATAACTAAAACTATTATTTTATTATAAAGTCAAATTCGGTTTTAAATAGCTCCAAATTGATTTATTTCAAATCTAAGGTGGGGATGGGTCGAAATCCTCTCATCCAATATAATTTAGACAAGTTTAGGTTCCTATATTAACCTTATCTTTTAGTTTTAACTCTTAGTTAATTAGATTGACATTTACCATGTCACTTTGTATTTTTATATTATATAGTTAATAAACTTACCATATACATCCAAGAGACCCCCAAGTTGTGTTTTATTAATATATATAACCTTATATAAGTCATTTTTCTGAACCTTAGATTTTTAGGAATAAAATAACAATTAATAATATAATATTTGTTTTAAAAACTATTTTATGTCAATTTTGACACTATTTAGTAATTGATTTTTGTGAAAATCATAACAGAATGATAAGTTAGAAAAAAGTTAATTAAATCAATACTAACATGTCATAGTAACCTATAAAATTAGTGGAATTCATAAAAAGTGTCAAATTACATTTATTTTGGTGTTTATAACATCAATTATGTCAATATTTCATTAATAAGATAATTACTGCATCATCTTTGTGTCATAAATAAATTAAATTATTTAATGTCTAAAAATTACAAATAAAATACCATTATGTAGGAAATATTTTTATCTTTCTAATGAATATTTATAGTCGAATTTATCTTATGTATAACCCCATATTAAAAATGATTTACTTATTACACATTGATTTTAACTATTTTAACCCTTCTTTAAATAAATTAATAATAAATGTCCTAATCTAATCCAAGTGGGCCTAAATGGTCATATTTTATTCCTAAGTTTGTTTTTGGTCGAATTACACTTATCCAATAGAATTATGACATTTGTTATGGTAATAATAATATCATTTTTATCCTTAATTACCCTATTTACTTTTAACCGTGGTAAATAAAAGTAAAAAGTTACTATTCACCAAAAATTATTTTCATCTCATTGAACCACATTTTACTTACTGACATCAACCGTGTCTCTCGGATTTTTGAAATTCCACTCACAGAAGCGGTAAAATTAAGTTTTATGAAAAATTCAGTTTTTTAACTACCACTTAGTGGTTTCACTATTCATCAAAAATTGAAAGTTTTCAGAAAAATACCAAAATTTCACCCTAGGCTAATTTCGATATTACGAATCCAAAAATGAATTCCATTTTGAAAAATAAAATTTATAAAATTTCAAAAAGTGGTTATTACTATTCATAACGGCTAGTTTTAATAATATTTTAATAGTATATCGTTGTTTAGTGAAACTCGGTATTGCGTACGACGCAAGCTATCGGGGAAGGTCGTGATTTCGTTTAAATCAATACAAGAAAGTGTTGTGTAGAAAAAGATTCATTTGATGATTTATATAACATAAAAGTCTCGGGTGTTACATTCTACCCCCCTTAAAATGAATTTCTCCCTCGAAATTCGTCACTTTGTAACAAACAGATGAGGATACCTCTCCCTCATCACATCCTCAAGCTCCCATGTAGCTTCTTCTAATTGGTGGTTACTCCATAAAACTTTCACCAATCGAGTGGTCTTGTTTCTTAGGACTTTTTCACTACGATCCAGAATCTCTATTGGTTGTTCTTCATAAGAAAGATCTTGCTCCAGTGGTACAACTTCTGAGATGTGTACATGTGAAGGATCAGGTATGTACTTTCTCAGGAGAGATACATAGAACACATCGTGAACTTGAGAGAGATTTGGTGGAAGTGCCAATCAGTAAGCTACCTTCCCAAAACGATCCAGTATTTCGAAAGGACCGATATATCTAGGGCTCAACTTCCCCTTCTTTCCAAATCTCATGACCCTCTTCCAGGGAGATATTTATAAGAACACTTTATCACCCACTTCAAACTCTAGGTCTTTTCTTCGGTTGTCGGCATAACTTTTCTGTCGACTCTGAGCTACTCTTATGTGTTGTTGAATAGATCTGACCTTTTCTGCCATTTCATCAATGAGATCGGGTCCTAATAGCTTTCTTTCCCCAACTTCATCCCAGAAAGTTGGAGTCCTGCATTTCTTTCCATAGAGAGCTTCATAAGGAGCCATCTGAATACTGGAGTGAAAGCTATTATTATAAGAAAATTCCACCAAAGGTAGGTGTTGATCCCAACCACCTTTTAAATCCATAGAGCAAGCTCTCAACATATCTTCTAGAGTTTGAATTGTTCTCTCAGACTGACCGTCTGTCTGAGGATGATAAGAAATGCTAAAACTCAACTCTGTATCCAGAGTATGCTGAAGACTTCGCTAGAACTTCGAGGTAAATCTCGAATCCCGGTCAGATATAATAGAAAGTGGTACTCCATGAAATCTTACCACTTCCTTTACATATATCCTGGAAAGCTGATCCAGAGAGAAATCCTCTCTAATAGCAATGAAGTTTGCAGACTTTGTAAGACGATCAACTATGACCCAGATAGCATTATTGCCTTTGGATGTTTTAGGAAGTCCTGTGACAAAGTCCATAGTGATGTTTTCCCATTTCCATTCGGGTATGGGTAATGGTTGTAACATCCCCTTAGACTTCTGTCTCTCAGCTTTAACTTGTTGACAAACCAAGCATCGAGAGACATATTCAGCAACATCTCTTTTCATTCCATCCCACCAGAAGTACTCCTTCAGGTCCCTATACATCTTCGTGCTTCCAGGATGAATAGAGAATGAACAACTATGAGCCTCATCCAGCAGCTCCTTCTTTAATTCTGGGATGGGAGGAACACAAACCCTATTCCTGAACTTTATTATCCCATCACAATCAAGGTTGAATTCAGGAACATTTCTCACCTTCTTTTGTAACTCGACATCTTCTTTTTGTGCCTCTTTAATCTTCACATGTATAGATGGTTGAACATTCATTTGAGAAAGATATGATTTTTCCCCATTCATTATAATTCCAAGATCCATCCTTTGTAAATCCATAAATATTGGATCTTTTGTGATCCTCATCATGGATAAACTAGCGTGGTATTGTCGACTTAATGCATCTTCCACCTTGTTTACTTTCCCAGGGTGGTAATGGATTGAGCATTCGTAATCCTTAATCAGCTCCAACCATCTTCTTTGGCACATATTCATCTCCTTTTGTGTGAAAATATACTTTAAACTTTTATGATCAGTATAAATATCACACCTTTCACCATAAAGGTAATGCCTACAAATCTTTAATGCAAAGATTACCACAGCTAACTCCAAATCATGAGTTGGTTAATTTTGCTCATGTATTTTCAACTGTTTTGAGGCATAATCTATCACCATATCATTTTTCATAAGAACACACCCCAATCCCTTCTTGGATGCATCACTGTAGATCACAAACCTTTCTCCACTACAAGACAGTGTGAGCACAGGTGCCCTGGATAACCTTCTTTTCAACTCCTTGAAATTCTCTTCACATTCCTCCGTCCAAACAAACTTAACTCCTTTCCGAGTCAACTTGGTGAGTGGATTAGATAATCGTGAAAAATCTTTCACAAAACGTCGATAATATCCAGCTAAACCAAGAAAACTTCGGATCTCCGTTACTGTTGTTGGTCTCGACCATCTTTCGATAACCTCTGTTTTTGCTGGATCCACAGATATCCCCTCTTTTGAGATTATGTGACCCAAAAATGAAACTTTTTGAATCCAAAATTCACACTTGGTAAATTTGGAATAAAGCTTCTCCTTTCTCAGGGTCTTCAATATAATTCTCAAGTGATCTTCATGTTCTTCCTTTCTCTTTGAATAGACAAGAATATCATCTATAAAGACTACCACAAACTGATCAAGATAGTCTCTAAAGACTCTATTCATCAGATCCATGAAGATAGCAGGGGAATTAGTAAGACCAAATGGCATCACTATAAATTCATAGTGTCCATACCTTGTACAGAAAGCCGTCTTTGGTATATCCTCCCTTTTGACCCTTAATTGATGATACCCTGAACGAAGATCAATCTTGGAAAAGTATTGAGATCCGCGTAGTTGGTCAAATAGGTCATCAATGCGCGGGAGAGGATATTTGTTCTTGATAGTGATCTTGTTAAGTTCTCGATAATCAATGCAGAGTATCATTGATCCATCTTTCTTCTTAACAAACAGAACAGGTGCTCCCCAAGGTGACGCACTAGGGCGTATGAACCCCTTATCAAGATTCTCTTGGAGTTTCTTCTTCAATTCCTGCAACTCAATTGGGGCCATTCTATAAGGTGTCTTTGAAATAGGAAAAGCACCCAGTACGAGTTCTATTGAAAACTCAACTTCATGATTCGGTGGAAGACCTGGTAATTCCTCCGAAAAGACATCATCAAACTCCTGTACAATGGGAATATTCTTAATCGTGAGTTTCTCACCAACCATTTGAGATAAATAACCTTCATTTAGTGGAATCAATACCCATAAAATGGAAGAAATTTCCACTGGAAGGTTATATTCATCCTTGCATCGATAGATGATCATAGATTGATCTGGAATATGAAATGTGACTTCCCTTCTTTGGAAATTGATATGATCTCCATGTAGAGAAATCCAATCCATGCCAAGAATCAAATCAAATTCCACTATAGGAAGGATCACAATATTTGCAGGAAGCACTTTCCCACAAACTTCAATCGGAGAAGAATTATAAACTTTTGATGCGACTGTTGTGCCATTAGGTGTTGTCACAGCTAACTCAACATCTAATTGTTGAGGTAATATGGTGATACCCTTAGAAAATTATTCAGAAATAGAGTGGGTAGATCTAGAATCAAATAAAACATTTTCTACTTTAGAGTTGATGGTAAGTGTACCTTTCACCACATCGTTATCGTACTCCACATCGCTGATAGAAATTGCATGTGACTTTCCTTTTTCTTTAGCCTTAAGAGTTTATTGACGTCGACCATCATCATCAACCCTTGGATTAGGGCATTTATTGGCATAATTTCCCATATCCTTGCACTTGAAACATTGAAGTGTTGTAGGGTCATTATGTGTATCCCTTCCTTTGTTTTCATCATTAGACATCTTCTTCCCATCATTGCGGCATTCAAATGCCCGATGACCTTCCTTTCCACAGTTGAAACATTTACTTGTCCCTTTAAGACAAATCCCTCCATGTTTCTTTCCACACTTTGAGCATAAGGGAAATCTCATCTTCTTTTCAGTGTGCTCTTTAGATTTTCCTTTGAATTCCATTTTCCTCTTCTTATCAAACCCATATGACTGATGGGTTACTCCAATCTCCATCTCAACTTTGAGAGCACATCGAACGATTTCCTCATAGCTATTGAAGTCCCTTATGGATAAGGCCCTTCGAAGACTTGGTTTTAATCCACTAAATAATCGATCGATCTTACTCTCAGGTTGGATAATAATACCAGAAGTGTACCGTGCAAGTCTTGTAAAATTTGCTTCATAGGTACCAGCAGATTCATCATCCTTTTGCTTTAGTTCAAGAAACTCTTTCTCCATCTTTGTTCGGAGAATACGAGGGAAGTACTTATTGAAAAATAAGTTTTTGAACTCGTCCCATTCCATGGACTCAATTTCATCCCTTTGCCTCGTATTCTTAATAAGATTCCACTATTGATCAGCATCACCTTCCAAATGATACACTGATAAGATGACTTTATCTGGCTCAGAACATTGAAGAACTGAAAATATCTTTTCAGTAGTACTAATCCATTGTTCAGCAACTAATGGATCAGTAGACCCGCTGAATGAAGGTGGACGCTGTCTCATGAAGGATTCAACAGAATGTTGCTCCTTCCTTTGCTCGTTTGGAAGTCATGCATGATTCATAGCTTGAGAAAGTTGTGTGAGAATGGCTACAAGATTTTTCATTCCAGCTCCCATAACGTTTGGTTGCTCAGGGGGACAATCATTGCATTGCCCGTCGTATTCCGCATTAACACGGTTCCTTCGGGTTCCAGCCATTGACTAAAACCAAGAAGAATAGTGTGAGCAACACTAATTATAATAGGAAAACAACATAATCAAGAATAAAATTTCACACTTAAGGTCTTATCCTAGGTTATTCATGGCCATTTCTAAAACACTAAGATTGTGTTCTATGCTTAGACTTATCCTTAGGGTTCTTACTAAGGCTTTCACATCCTAGTTTCCAAAGGTTGACTATACCTTTCCTCTGATACCAACTGTAGAGACCCGAAGCTTGACGTACATGGACATTACATTACTTTTGTGGAATACTTAGTACATAACAAAAACACACACACAAGGATCGTAATAGTTTAGTGTCTTTGGAAACTCGGAATATAATCTTCTAATCGTGGTGAAAGATCTTCAACATCACCCACAAAGATCTTCCTTTTTTCTTACCTAAAACCTTTCTTTATATCCTGGGTAAAAGAAAACATAAAAGGGTGAGCTCAAATTCTCAGTAATGGTAAACAAAATAAATATCAATCACATCATTTTCATAAGAACATAACATTTTGGAAATCTTAACCTGCAAAAGAGAGCATAATTTCATAACATGGGATAAATCATAGTAGTGAAATGAAATCCCAATAATCATAACTTAAAACATGAAACTTTTTGGAATACACACATAATAATAGAGAATCATATCTTATTAGTCAAGACTCATTGCCAAGACTATCTTAGTGGACAAAGTCCATTTCTGAACCGAGTCACCCTCGTTTAAGTCCTGTTTCACTGAACCGGTATAACCTACCGTTCCAGCCATGTCTATCTCATGAGATATAAAATCTTTACCCAATGCATTGGAGGGAGATATAGGTCCCACCCATCTCATAATGATACCATTCTTATGTGTGCCACAAAATCAAAAAAATCATACATCATTGCATAACCCATGTAATAAAAATGGGAATCTTAAACATCGTGACATCATAAAAAAATTCATATAAGATAAAGGAAAAATATTTCCATCATAACATAATAAAATCCATGTAATAATAGGGATATAAATATAATCCTATATTATCTTAGATGGAAAATAATTTTGATAAAACTCTTGAACTCCATTCTTGAGGAAAATATCCTTTCTACTTTAAAAACATTTTTCCTTTCTTAACATGTCATACAATTTTAAAATAAGTTGATTAAAAATAAACTTTACAACTTTTAAAGGAAGATTCTTGGAAATAATGTTATAAAAATTCATTCATGCCGTATAAGTTAAAAAAACATTCATCGTACTTTTGTCGGAAAAGCCAAAAAGCACCTCATACGAAAAACGACAAAAGATTCTTTTCATATCTTTTACTAAAAACTCAATGAAGAGTAAAATTGGATTTAAAAAATTTTAAGTGGATGGAAATAATATTAAATATTGAGGAAACGTGGATGTGGATGATAAAATACACCCCAGTAAATACCAAAGTATAAACAATCTCGGATAAAAATGAGATTGTGATATTTTCCCTTACCTTTGATCTGATATGCTTTGTACGTGTCCGAACCTCCTGAATAATGATTTAAATAATTTTATTGACTTATTAAAGAATCATAATTATTTTTATGATATCATATATGGTCATATTCTTAGCTTATTATTAGTAATATTTCATTACTACTTGTTATTTGGGTGTTTGTTACTTTTTGTTCTTATGCGTGTTTTGTCGAATAAATTCTTATTCTTATCTTTAGGTTATATATACCTCATTTCCAGAATGGTATTAGTGTAATATATATCATATTAATTTATTCAATTAATTTATATAATCATTATGAAATGAAGATCATGTAGAATGAGTCGCATCACATCGTGGAGACAGTATTCCGTACGTACGCACGAGTGATGATATCGTTCCTATGATCGTGGAATTGTATTGGAGTGTATGTATACTATTTAAGAATCAATATCACTTTATAATAGTCATATATATTCATTATTTACACCATTATACCCATACAAGTAAGGTGGTGGTGGAAAATAGATTACACCACGGCGTGGAGACGATATTTCGTACGTACGCACGCGCGGTGATTTCTTTTTCCGTAGGATGGATAGATGGTGAAATGGGGTTGTTTCATACTTATAATAACATATAATTATATGAGTGATACTGATGTTATTACTTTATAATGAAACAACTAAAGAAGAATAAGTGGAAGAAGAAATAAAGATGAAAGAATCAGTAACGGACATTACCTCTTCTTTGAAGTACT
Organism: Viscum album; assembly: GCA_963277665.1. Taxonomy (NCBI): domain Eukaryota; kingdom Viridiplantae; phylum Streptophyta; class Magnoliopsida; order Santalales; family Viscaceae; genus Viscum; species Viscum album. Next base: position 1,172,520,958 of record OY728156.1, read on the forward strand.
TCTTTGAGACCTCCTTTTAGGGCACTAAAATAGGTCTCTTAAGAAGACCAGAACCTCTAGGATGTTTCTAGGGAATTGGAGAAGATATTTTGGCAGAGTTTGGCCGATCTTGAAGGCTCAAAGTGGTGTGAGGAAGAGAGGGAGGAGGTGCCCTTTTATAAGGGAGGAGAGGGGTACCTTTGGAATAACTAAAACTATTATTTTATTATAAAGTCAAATTCGGTTTTAAATAGCTAAAAATTGATTTATTTAAAAGCTAAGGTGGGTATGGGTATAAATCCTCTCATCCAATAGAATTTATACAAGTTTAGGTTCCTATATTAACCTTATCTTTTAGTTTTAACTCTTAGTTAATTAGATTGACATTTACCATGTCACTTTGTATTTTTATATTATATAGTTAATAAACTTACCATATACATCCAAGCGACCACCAAGTTGTGTTTTATTAATATATATAACCTTATCTAAGTCATTTGGACGAACCTTATATTTTTAGGAATAAAATGACAATTAATAATATAATATTTATTTTGAAAACTATTTTATGTCAATTTTGACACTATTTAGTAATTGATTTTTTAGAAAATCATAAAAGAATGATAAGTTCGAAAAAAGTTAATTAAATCAATACTAACATGTCATAGTAACCTATAAAATTAGTGTATTTCATAAAAAGTGTCAAATTACATTTATTTTGGTGTTTATAACATCAATTATGTCAATATTTCATTAATAAGATAATTACTGCATCATCTTTGTGTCATAAATAAATTAAATTATTTAATGTCTAAAAATTACAAATAAAATACCATTATGTAGGAAATATTTTTAGCTTTCTAATGAATATTTATAGTCGAATTTATCTTATGTATAACCCCATATTAAAAATTATTTACTTATTACACTTTGATTTTAACTATTTTAACCCTTCTTTAAATAAATTAATAATAAATGTCCTAATCTAATCCAAGTGGTCCTAAATGGTCATATTTTATTCATAATTTTGTTTTTGGTCTAATTAAACTTATCCAATAGAATTAGGACATGTGTTAGGGTAATAATAATATCATTTTTACCCTTAATTACCCTATTTACTTTTAACCGTGGTAAATAAAAGTAAAAAGTTACTATTTACCAAAAATTATTTTCATCTCATTGAACCACATTTTACTTACTGACATCAACCGTGTCTCTCGGATTTTTGAAATTACACTCACAGAAGCGATAAAATTAAGTTTTATGAAAAATTCAGTTTTTTAACTACCACTTAGTGGTTTCACTATTCATCAAAAATTGAAAGTTTTCAGAAAAATACCAAAATTTTACCCTAGGCTAATTTTGATATTACGAATCCAAAAATGAAGTCCATTTTGAAAAATAAAATTTATAAAATTTCAAAAAGTGGTTATTACTATTCATAACAGCTAGTTTTAATAATATTTTAATAGTATATCGTTGTTTAGTGAAACTTGGTATTGCATACGACGCAAGCTATCGGGGAAGGTCATGATTTCGTGTAAAGCAAGCCAAGCAAGTGTTGTGTAGAAAAAGATTCCTTTGATGATTTATATAACATAAAAGTCTCGGGTGCTACATTCATTGTTTTAAAAATACCATCATCCTATGTTATTTTCCATCGCTAAACCTAAAATTTTGTTTTCCTCTATATAATAACATTTATGCCAACATAATTATGTTTTTACTAGTGCAATCAATAATACACTCAATGCTGATTCTTTATAGATTTTTTCACACTTTTATTTACACAATGTTAGTGTTTTCAATATCTATGTCCAGATATTTACTTGCAACTTTAACATTTATGGCACACATACTTTCTGCTCCTTTGTCAATTATAAAAATAAATATCAAGAAAGAAGAACTATTTGGAATGATCTCTCATCCCTAGGCACTAACATAACTACCCCTAGTTTCTAATTGATGACTTTAATGCCATTCTTAACTCAAGCGAGAAAATTGGACCTTCTTATGCTTCAATTTCAATGAAATAATTTAAAGCCTCGATTGAAGACACTAATATCATTGAAATTAATCTCACCAGTGTAAAATAAACTTGGTATAGAAGACATTACAACAAAATGGTTGCCTCCAAATTGAATATAGACTTCATGAATGTCCCTGCTATAGATTTATGGGACACTATCTCCAGCACCACTCTTCACAAGCTGAATTTTGATCATCATACCATCTTGGTCAATGTTTCCTCTAATGTCATGAAACCTCGATTGCCTTTTATATTTAACAATGTGTGGTTATATGATGATGATTTCACCCATATCATATAGAACAATTGTTCTTCAATGTCTCATAACAATGATGCCTTTGCCTGAAACCTCAAATTGAAACATCTCAAACAGACTCTAAAAACATGGTGCAGCTCTAAAGCCAAACAAGTTAACAATGACATCATGATTCTTGAGAAAGTACTCAATGATCTGCATAACAAAAACACCAGCTCCGACCTCATCACTGATCCTACTCAAGAACTAAACACTATAGTCAAACTCAACTCTTTGCTCACATTCAAAGAAAATATGAGAAAACAAGAATTAAAAGTTAAATGGTTAACCGATGGTGACGGAAATACCAAATTCTATAACTCTCTTCAAAGAACTAGGAAGGTTTGTAGGTCGTTAACCTTTTTAAAGGATAGGGAAAACCTTCTTGACAATGAGGGGCATGGGGTGCAAGGGGAAGGGGGGTTGTCTAGGAGGGGGGTGAAGGGGTCTGGGAGAGCAGTGTGTAGGGGGCAAGGAGGGGGGCAAGGGGTGTGGGGTGTAGGGGTAGAGGGGTTGTCCAGGGGGGTCGGAGGGGCTACCTTGGAGGGAAGCGGGGTGTCCGGGGGCGTCCAATAGGGAGGGGGTATGGGGGTTCCCATCATAGAATTCTATAAAAAACATAATAGGTCATTGTTCAAACATATAGGTTTTAATGTGGGTGTTGGAGGTACACCAAAATAATCTTATGTGGTCATAGAAAGGTGTGACTATTCATGATTTTTTATAATTTGAAACATTTATGAATTCCCTTAACCATAATATTTGTTATGATTTTTTTATTGACATGTTATTGATGGTTACTTATTATCTTATGAAAAAATACATATAATGTTAAGTCATTTTCTTGATTATTTATTTAATGTATTATTATATGCCTCAAAATGGATAGATACTGGATGTACAATGTTGATCGAATCACTGATGAATTTCAGGAGTTATGACATTTCTTGGACTTTTCATTCACTAATGATTCATATGGCAGATTGATTCGATGCCCGTGTTTTGATTTTGTTGGAAGACCATGGTTAACTCATGAGGAAGTGAGTTATCATATCACTAAACAAGGTTTCCAAAAAAATTATCATGTGTGTTATCACAATGGAGAAAAAGTGCAAGTGGTGAATGACATTGATTCAGCAGAAAGGATTGGTATGAAAAATATGATTTCCAATCGGTTTCCTTTTATTTTTGAAGCCAGCTCCTCATGTAGATCAGTGCAAGAGGAAATGAATACCGGAACACAGTTTTTCTATATTAATCAGGATGATGACGTTGAGAGTGTTAGAAAGCTGATGGAAGATGCAAATACTCCAGTATATCAGGCTTGTGAAAAAATGAGCAAACTTGAGTTTTTAATGCGACTATATCATGGAAAAGTAATGTATGGATTTATTAATACTGCGGTTGACTATCTCCTAAAATTTATTAAGGATTTAATTCCTGATGATGCATGTATTTCAGAAAATAATTACATTGCATCAAAGTTGGTTGAAAATTTTGGATTTTCATCTATTAAGATTCATTCTTTCCCCAAAGATTATTGTCTGTTCTGGAAGGAAAATTCAGAGTTAAGTCAGTGAAAACAGTGTAGCACATCAAGGTGGAAGACTAATAAAGACGGAACGCAATCTCTCATACCAGAGAAAGTGATGTGGCACTTCCCTTTAATTCCCGGGCTTCAAAAACTTTTTATGTCAGAAAAAATGGAAAAGAATATGAGATGGCATGAAGATGAAAGAAATAAAGATAATGATGAAATAGTGCATCCTGCAGACGGGTTAGCTTGGAAGAAATTTGATAGGTTACATCCTGATTTTGCAGCTGACCCACTAAATGTTATATTGGGATTATCTTGTGATGGTTTCAACCCATTTTTCCAAATGCATACTGCACACATTACTTGGACTATTTTCATTCACATTTATAACTTTCCTTCATGGATGTGTATGAAGAAGCCGTTTACTATCATGAGTATATTGATATATGGACCCAGTGAACCTGGAATTGATATTGATATATACTTGCAGCCATTAATAGAGGAGTTAAAGGAGATTTGGATTATTGGTGCACAGGCGTACAATGCATTCAGGAAGGAGTACTTTATGTTTCGTGCAGCTTTATTATGGACGATAAATGATTTCCCTGCCTATAGAATAATGTCTGTTGGGAGTACTAAAAGGAAATTATCCTACCCTATTTGTATGAAAAATACACGTTTCTGAAGATTAAAGTTTCGATGAACTTTCAGCTTCATAGGGCATCGATGATTTATACCGATGGATCATCCATACAAGAAAAATTGAAGATAGTTCGATAATGTCGTTGAGATAGATGAGACACCTCAACGAATTTCAGGGAATGATATTGTTAAAGAACTTGATGATTTGAATTATGTTCTTGGCAAAAGTCAATCAAATATCAGAAAGAGAAAACATGTTAATTCGAATTCCAATAACAATTGAAGAAAGAAAAGAATATTCTTTGAGTTGTCGTATTGGTCATCGAATTTAATGTGTCATTGTTTGTATGTAATGCATATCAAGAAAAAAAATTTGTGAGATGTTACTTGCTACTATTTTAAATGTTAAAGTCAAAACAAAAGACGATTTGTGGTCTCGTAGTGATTTGATGGATTGGGGTATAAGAGTAAAACTTCATCCTGAGTTAATTGGTCGAAATAAGTGGAAAGTCCCTATTGCCTATTATTCGATGAAAAATGTGGAGAAGAAACAATTTCTTTAGGTCTTGGAAAGTTTGAAGGTTCCAGATGGTTATTCAAGTAATATTTCGAAAAGGGTGAATACAGAAGATGTGAAACTAAAATCTCTTAAAACCCATGATTACCATGTCTTGTTACATGAGTTGATTCCTATTTCCATTTGACATTTACTTTCACATAATGTTAGAGTTTTTGTGGTTAAGTTATGTCATTTTTATCGAGACCTTTGTGCCAAAAGACTGAGCAGAAGTGTTGTTCAGAAATTGCAGAGAGATGCACTGATTATTCTTTGCGACTTGGAGAAAATTTTCCCACCGTCATTTTTCACATGTATGTTACATCTGACTGTGCATCTTCCCACAAAATTTATTTTTGGTGGTCCTGTTTCGAGTTGGTGGATGTATCCTATAGAAAGAATGATGTTTACATTGAAATCTTATGTGAGAAATAAATATCACCCCGAAGGCTCTATTGTGAAATGTTATTTATCACAAGAATGCATGGATTTCTGTTCATCGTACTTGGCTAACGTCACCACGAGGTCTAATCGACTTATGAGAACTAAAGATGAGCAATATGATCCCATTGATCCTACATTTCCTTCACTGCCCCAAACAGGGGGGATATCTGGATCATACTCGTTGTGTACTTTAAGCAGGGAAGAGTGGGAAATGGATCATCGTATGGTATTATTCAACTGTGGTGTGCTTGATTATTATATCAAGTAAGTAAACTAATAAATATGAATTTTTTTGATTATGTTATTTCTTCATATCTTCTGGCATTTTTAATCTTTCATATTTGTAGATAACATATAGAAATTATAAAAAAGAGACATCGCTCTCTATCTATTAAGAGGAAGGAACTGCTGCACAGCAAAGAATTTGTTGCTTGGTTAAAGTCAAATGTAATAGATTTTTTTTCTTCTTATAACATAATCACATGTCTCTATTTAATATTCAATGTTGGTATCTTTTAGGTTTTAACTCTACCAATGAATGAAGTATCAAATAAAGTAAGAGTGTTATCCTTTGGTCCAAACGATGTGGTACGTGATTATAAATCAATGGTTATCAATGGATTTAAATTTTTTATAAATAGCTGTGAAAAAAAATGGCAACACAGAATGATGGTGTGATGATAAGCTCCACAAAATATTGTTATGAGAGTGCATCAGATAGACAACCTCGGTCAGAAAATATATCATATTATGGTGTTGTTGAAAGAATCATTTTATTAGATTACTATGAACATGGTCGCATCACAATGATGAAATTTAAGTGGTTTGATTCAATGACACGACAAGAAATGCATATTGATAACTTTGGATTTAGAGTGATTAATATGAATCGCCAGCTTCACACTGATGAACCTTATATTCTTGCGTCATAGGCTAGACAGGTGTTTTATGTAACTGACCCGTTACAACAACAATTTGGTATTATTGTTGATGTCATTCTCATACATATTTTTGACGAAGACATGGATGAAAATGATGTTGTGGATGAACCTATTAGTATTTATTCGAATGTTTCATTTGATGACACAGATGACTCAATTGCTAGAACATATTGTGAACCATAAATTCTCACAGACCACACAGAACGTTGATACATTTGTAAGTATTTACCTGACCTTATCGTAATATTGTATGTGTTTTTTTAAACTTCCATACATGATATCAAATTAACTAGTATATTTTATCAATATAAATATCACATTGAAAATGTATCTCATTGTTTTATGATACAATTTTATTATTTAACATTTTGCATTATTTCTATTTATTTGAAAAAATTATTTTAAATTTCAAGGTCAAAATGTCTGAATATGATGATATTATAAGAAATAGAAGAATATGAAGAAATGAACAACATATGTCTCATTTGTCCAACACTGTAAGTGAAATTTATGTTTGAATATTATGGTTTTTCATATTATTTATCTTGTTATCGTTCGTTTAATTTTATCATCTATGTTATTTTAGACTACTTCGTCGAGGAGACGGTTGAATTATACTACCGAGGTTGATAGTATGGTGGGGGGTATTGATTCTACAGTTCAACCTACTACTATGCCGCTTGAGTCACCAGAAGGTCATCCTCCCATTATGCCACCTCCATATTATCCATACCCACATTATCCATATCCCTTTCTGCCCTCACCCACATCGGATGATAGTTCTCAGACTCTCATCCCTCCTTATTTTCCATTCCCACCATCCACTGTATAGGGCACTGCGCCCCCATATATCTCACCACCATATCCATATCCATATCCACCCTCATCTGTACAGGGTTATCCATCTACTGTACAGAGTACTCCTACTGCAGATATCCCACCTACCACAGAGGCTACTCCCCCTCTAGACGCTGCACTTCAGGGGTCAACAAATCCACCATCTACTGGTATGTGTTTAAACAATACTATTAGTGATTAATGATAAATTCATATATATTATTATCCTTTTTTACCTTTTTCATGATTAGCCTCAGTCTCCACCAGATGACGAGGCCACACAAAAATGTGAGAGGTTTGGAATCGACACACGCAAATTATGGTTGAATACAATGAGTACAAATCTATAATTAAAAAAAATGGTACATAATGTAAAAGCTTTATGGGAACACTTTCTAGACACAGCAATATCATTCTGTTTCAACCAATAAGTTGGATGGAAGTTGGATAACAAATAAAGGACAATGTCTGGGCAGAGATCTGGGTAAGTAATGTTAATCACCTTTTATATATATTGATTTATAATATTTTCTTAACAAATATTTTGTCCATTGTAGCTCCGATATAATTTTCTTGATGGACAAAATGATAAGGCTACAAGGTTAATGGATTTAGGTGAAATGTGGAAAGTTTACAAGTATGACTTATATCTTGGTTGGAAAAAGAGAGTTGGCACGGATATTGAAGAAGTACCAGTGATTCATGATTGCCCAATATCACAATACAAAGAGATGATCGGCTATTGGAAGAGTCAAGAGTTTAATGTATTTGTTAAATTTATATATATTCATTTATTTATTTGAAAATAAGTTTTATTTATGTTAATGAAATTATATAATTATTTTTTTATAGGATAAATCAGACAGAAATAAAAGAAATAAGAGTGGAATAAAACATGTTTATACTCGTGGACACACTTCACTCCCAGATCTTGAGAAAAAAAAGGTAATTTAATATTTAAAATATTTAGCTTCATTTAGTGTAATTTTTTTGACTTCCAATTTTGATTTATTTCTTTGTTTTTTTCCAGAAAAAAGAAAGAAATATCAAGGGTCACGTTCCTCGCTCTACTTTGTTTTGAATAAGCAGAAAAAAGAAAGATGGTATTGTGCCAAATACTGACACCGAGAAGGAGATTGTAAGTATATTTCAATTTCTTTTATTTTGACTGAATTTAATTCCTTATATTATTTTATCATTTTAATTTATGTTATATATCAATCAAAAGAATGATTTTGAGACATTGGCAGAAAAAGATCCTGACAATTTGGGCCCGAACGATCATCTACATTAGGTATTAGGAGATGAGAATCAGGGCAGAGTGCGTTGTTGACCTGGGAAGAAGATTGTACCATATCTATAATGTTCTACTGACAATGTTTCTTCGAGTACCGGTTCTGGTTTGGTCACAGTGGAACAGATGAATTCTGAAATCAAATAAGTAACTCAAAAAGAAGAAAATGTGATATTTGAAAATATGAAGAAAGTTATGTCTACCATTTCTTCTACACTTTCACCAGAAGTAGCTGCAGCGGTTGACACATGTTTGATGTCGATGAGTTGTGTTGGTGGATCCGAAGCTGTAGCTAGAGCCGGAGCTGTAGCCGGAGCCAGAGCCGGAGCTGGAGCTGTAGTCGGAGTCGGTCCCAGTGTCGGTGCCGGTACCGATGCTGATGTCGATGATGATGCTGGTGGCGTGAGAGGTGCTGATGGTGTCTCTATAGGAGGCATGGATGAGGTTTATCATGAATCTGATGATACTGATATTGAGACTCACTATTGATGTGATTTGTATTTTTGGATTGTTAATATGTGTAATTTTATTATGCAATGAGGTTTTATTATTTTAATACTTAATTGTATTGCGGTGAATCTAACTGTTTATACATATTGTTTATGTAGTAGTTAAGTTTTATTATTATTATATTTAATTGTATCCTCCTTCGACGTGACCATCGTATCTCCTTGATGACACTGTTATGAGGCAGACCCTCTATCTCCTCTGGCACACCTCTGACGGTATGCAGTCCAATTTTCCATTTTTTGCTTGAGGTGGACCCTCTATTAGTTTCACTGATCATATTTTGAGTTTGATGACTTGTATTGGTGTGCAAGATAGGGATTCATGCCATAGTATAGAACCAATAAGAAAACATAGCCGATGCAATTTATTTACTCCCATGACTTTCAATCAGGATTGACGTGAATATAAAATTTAGGAGGTAATGGTTATTTTATACCATTTTTTCCATCACGATTTCCATCGGGTCTTTCTACGGTACCAACTGCAATTTTTAACTTCCATATACTCCATGCCCTACTTCGGCATTTCTGAATCACAATTTTCATCGGGACTTTCTATGACACCCACTGGATTTTTACTACTACTCCACACCCCTCCTTTGACATGTGCAATAGCCATCTTTTTATGGTAAATTGACTTTCGTCTGATATGCTGCTCCACGCCCTCCATAACAGTGTCGACTTATCCACCGTCACTAAAGGTATGGTTTTACCACACCATTTTTTACATCATGACAAGTTTTATTTTTTACTCAACTGCATCCTAAAATATGCAATTTAACCCTTGACTCACATTTTTATAATATGATGCAGTTTCATGTTTGGTTGTTTAATGTTTTCAATGTATGGGTGAAATCTCTAGTTTAGGTGATGTTGATTCATCTTCCACTATCAATGGCATTGAAAAAGGGTAAAATTGTGATATTATCTTATTTTCAAGATTAAAATTAATATGTCTACTCTTGTAATTAATGAACACATGATATTGTTATCATTTCATTAATGTTGATTTATTCTTTTAGGTTAAGCATCATTACAGATAGTATTGACAACGGCATTGCAATGTGCCTTACAAAAGGGTTGGGTGGGGAGAATTTTATAAAAGGTGTGTATTTTGACTATTTATCAATTATCAATTACTATTTATTTTAATTTTATCCATTGCAATCATTAAAATTGTTAAAATTCTTTTAGAGACACATATTTTATGTTTGATTATGAAATACTTTTCATTCCTCGTATGAAAAGGGAATACCTTACCTTTGGAGTTTTGGAGATTCATTTATATAAAGTAAAAAATGTTTTAAGTGTTCTTGAATTACTACCAAGATTCTTTTTTATTGGAATATTCTAGTTTTAAAAAGGGAAATTGAAAAGTAAATTTCAATAAGGATTTGAGTTTCATGGATAATTTATAATGATGAATCTTATATGTGTATGATGAAGGTATTTTAGAAGTTCCTTTCTTATGTATATAATCTTGGAAAGTAAAAAACTATTTGGGAAAATACATAGATGAGGTCGAGGAAGATTAAAAAAATGTTGATATTATTGGGGTATAGGATATTGTTATATTTGAAAAGGAATATTTATGTTTGAGTTGTTTTTTAACTTGGATTATGAGTGAATTTTTGTTGAGATATTTTCAAAGGAATATTTTTATGAGTGCATAGTTGACCCTTATGATTTTTCTGTTTGTTTTAAATTTTGGATAAGGATTTATAAAAAAATACCTTAATACAGCACTACCCAAGAAGCTAAGTCATCAGATATAGGTGGCCAAGATTAAATTCATTCCAGTTAGGATGGAATGTATAAAAGCTTGTGTTGGTCAAAAACGACCTCAGGAGAGTGCACAAATTTTTTATTAGTGGAGAGTTAAGGTTAGAACCACTGTACAGGAAAGCATGATAGAACCGTGACCATAATGGATTTGAATGATAGACTAAGGAGTGTTATAGGTAATAAATAAGAGGCCTCACAAACAGAAGTCTGGTGTGGGACACATCAAATAGAACTATTGTTCATCATTTAAAAACTCAGGTATTGGTACTTGATATGATATATTATAGTTTTTCTTCTTAAATTATTTAGTTTTTGTCATGATTATAGTTTAGCCGCACTATAAATTATAGAGTGATCCATAATGTGAGATCATGAGAAAGTCATGCCATATTCAAGAATCCTAGTAATTATAAGGTATGTGAAATGATCTTCATATGTTATATTTTTTAGATGCAAATGGAAGAATATAGGGTTGATATATTCCAATATAAGGTTATTTATAAGGTACATTCATATCTGTATAGAGTTGATGAAATTCCATATAGAGTTCATGAAGAGCTTTATTTGAAATGTTGTGATGAATTTGGGTGTTTCTAAATATCCTTAAAGACTATTCATGCACTACCAGAAGCCATACTAAAAGAATCATACTTTATAAGTCATTTTATGGAATAGCATATAACTTTGAATTGAAAGACTTTGAGAAAATTTCATAAGACTCGAACTTCATAAGACTTTGAGGGAATTATGTAAGACTTTATAAATTATAAGACTTATCTGAAAGTCTTATCAAATTATTCTTAGTAAAAGAAAATGAAATATGATAAACTAAATATGATGATGCATAGTGATCTGTTCTTCATCGACATAAATATCGTAAAGAAAGATTGTGATTCATGATTCCATTTCATAACTTCATGTTTTACAGAAATATTTACACCATGAAATGAGGAGATGAAACCATGAATATTTTTATATATAATTTATGCATACATGGAGTTTTTTATGATGTGGTGTCTACATGTCTTTATACAGTTACAAACAATTATGAAGAGAAGTAGTGGGAGTTTTGAAATGTCAAGATATTAGGAATTTTGAATTATTGAGAATTATAGTAATTAAAAATGTAGTATTCACATGGTATAATGTTTACAGATAAGAGAGAAAGAACAGAATTAATATAATGGATATTTTTTCATGTATCACATATATATATATATATACTTCATGTCAAAGAAATTGTCAGTTTGAAACTGTCATTCCAAGAAAGAAAAATCCTTACATCAAGAAGAGATAACTGATATTGAATCCTATAGACAAATTCCTTGAGTATTGAAGGAGAGAATAGATCCAAAACTGAATATATTCTAAATAAGTTTTATGGATTAAGGATACTGTAGATAGGATATCTAGTGAAGATTGATTTCACTAAATAATAAGAAGAATAAGAAGAGGGAAATTAAGGTGAAGATATCCATCTTGAAATTGATCGAAGTACTATCCAAAATTGGATCATTGTTAATTTTGAAAAATGCAGAGTCTCCTTGAAGGTTAGAAAAGCAGAGAAGGTTTTGAAGAATCTTCTACAATTATCACTTCATCAAAATATGAATTTTGGAAGGTTATTTAAAAAGCTATTATTGCAAGGTTATGATTTCATAATATCTAATTCTTGATTAAAACAATAAAATACTGCTATACAGGGGTATAATGTTTTTAAATTAGTGGAATTTATATGAAATATTGAATAAGTTTTGGGGCTGTTTTCTGAAATTAAAACATGCTACTTATTAAATGTTTTGGAATTTTAACAACAAAGACTAACAATATGCCATGTCACATTATAAAATATTTTAAACAATGTTAATTGAATTTTATTTTAAGAGACCTTTCTTGTAGTGCTTTATTTTGGTTGATATGCAATTTATTTTTTGGATTTAAATACATTTAGGGATTAATTATTTATTTGTAAGTGTTTTTTATCATTGCTCAGGTTTTCCTACGTGGAAGCCCTCTCTTGGGACAAAGTTTGAAAAACCATGCAGTACAATGTTCTTTTTCTTATCTCTTACAGCATAGGGAACTGAGTGAATGACTTTGGTTGATTTTTTGACGGATGTGTTGATGAATAATTTTTTACAGGGAAGGATGAAAAAAAGAAAAAGAAAAAATGAGTATATTTTGAAGACGCGTGGGTTAGGGACAATTCCTAGGAGAGGTGATATTCCAAGACAAGACTTCAGAGTTTTGTAGTTACTGGGCTTCAACCTTTCCATTGAAGTTATCTTTCCTCCATCTCTTTTTTCAGGATTTCTTTTATGATAAAATATATAATGTTTATTATTATTTTTATAATCAAATATAGAATGTTTTAGAATTTAGTTTCCTTTATTATTTGAAATGTTTTACTAATACTGCTTGCAATTATATTTTATATAAAATATATTTAAGAACATGATTTCAAATAAAACCTGGTAAAGTTCTATGTGAAATCATTTGGAGCTCATAAAAATGTTAAGAATATTTTATGTGTGGAATTATTCATACCATTGATGCTTTGTGGATGTAGTTGTCATGTGAATAGAGTGTTATAATTTGAAAATGAAAATGTTATCAAATATAGAATGTTTTAGACAGGTATGTTTTAGTTTAGTTTTTATTTTATTTTCTTTATCGCATTGGCCACTTAGGTATTTTACTTCTTTCTGTGGACAATGGGTAATTAGATTCTGCGAAGGGGGAAAATGGGGTTCAGATTGATTCAGTCCACCGGCTTTGATCCGAGGTAAGATTATATGGTTACTACTTGTCTCTCACCTAATGTATTTGGGGATTTCGGTGTTTTTGACTCCATATTATGTTTTCAGTAGGGCTTTGGATCATTTCGTATTGGTTCGGGTGGATTTGGTTCTCCCAATCGAGGTAAGGCTTTAATGTCGTTGGTTGGTTTCTCACTGGTTATGTAGCATTATTTATGTGTTTTAATGTTCCTAATATCCTTTTTGTAGCACGTTGATCCCTGCTCGTTGGTTTTGAGTAGCCAAGTTAAGGGCGACTCACCTGCGTGTGCATAGGTAAGAAAGTACATGTATGTGGGTTCCCCTGTTACATGTATAGTCAACCATGGCAGTGATTATGCACCTATGGGGCTATGTGTTCCCATGTATATATATATAAATGCATACGCAGGTGAGTGGAGACTGGTATATGCATATAAGCATATGTGCAAGGATCCCCTTGCACATGCTCATGGCCATGCGGGTGTGTGCATAGGGGATAGGTGTCCTTGCATGTGTGTGATGGTGCGTATACCCAGTGGGGGAGCATCAAATTTTAGTTAGAAATCTCCAAGAGCCGAAGTGGACAGTTTGGTTCCACCTTGAGATAGGATCCCTCTTCTAGCCTCTTTAATTAAAAAATGCTTTAAATTAAATTTAGCTTCTTTCTTAATTCTGCTTAATTATATTGAATTGCATATCTTGAATAAGTGTTCTTTAATATAATTGTTTTATTTGATAAATAAAGTCATGTTTTTATAATAAAACCCCTCCAACGGAGGTGCGTTGTCTGCGAAAACTCACAGTGATAGTTATGTTGATCTAGTTTCTTAAATTATTGCATTTGATTTGTGCTGAATGAGTTTTAGAATAAATGTTAAATATAATTAAATGAATTGTGTGATAAAGCAATGCCATTATTTTATAATAAAACCCCTCCAACAGAGGTGCGCTGTCTTCTAAACCAAAGAGTAGTGATAGTTATTTGTATCATGTTTAGATTTGGTTTGAGTCTTTCATATGTCTCTTGTTGGTGTTTGTTTTGTGGATAGTTAGTTTTTGTTTTCTTTGAATAATATAAACTAGCTTATCATACTCGTTTAACTCAAATGACATTGCCCGAGTAGGCATATGCCTTGACCATGACACTTTCCTTTTCACATTTTGAATATTATAAATAAAATTCCCATGTTTAGGAAAAGTGAATGAATTTTTAAATGGTTTGTGTAGGGTGTATGATTATTTTCTGTCATTTTGTTTCCCTTTAGACTTTGTGTCATTGTGCCGCTCGCTACAACCTTCTCCGGCGATCCCTTGTTATAGCATATTGAATAGTTGATCTGTTATATCATTTTCCGGTGGGGTGACGACCGGAATGTTTCCCCACCTCCTCCTGCTCCCTTCGCTCCTGGACGGAAGATGTTTCCCCGCGGATGCCGCTGGACCAGGCCAACACGTCGCGGTCACGCCGTGGTAATGCCGTGATTTGGCCCTGCTCCAGCCACATCCAACCCACACCACCCCCCTTCCACCTTCATTTCAGCCCGCTGCCACCAATACTCCATCCCGCAACAGCCCCCCTGCCACCTTCAAATCAGCCCACACCATCCCCCCAGCACCTGCAACCAGCCCCCTTCCACTAGCATTCCAGCCTTTTCCCGCTCCCATCACTCCTGGCTAGAAGATGCTGCCCCACGGATGTCGCTGGACCGGGCCAACACGTCACGGTCACACCACGGTCACGCCGTGGTAATGTCCTGATTTGGCCCTACTCCAGCCACGTACATCCCACACCATCCCCCTTCCACCTTCATTTGTATTCTCCTTGGACAAATCTTCCATTATGTTATTTCTTGGCTCTATTTTCACATACAAGCAAGGCTTGTTGGCATGAATCTAAGTTTTTCTCCTTCTTACATGATAGAAGAAATGATCATTTTATATTTAGCACTTGGCTTAGACTTCTTAGGTTTATTACCCAAGGATGTATGATCTGCCTTCTTTAAAAACTTCTTGGGAATAGTATTTCCAACTTCATTTTTTTTAATTTTCCAAAGGAAGTTTTCTTCCATTTTTCATCATCAGTGGTCTTCATTATCCATTTGTTTTTAACACATTCTTAGATGAGAATGCTCCATTCTAGTGACCACACTCAATTAAAATACAATAGCGATCTTAAATCAAGAAGTCACCCAAGTTGAATCATTACATGTTTTTAGGAAAATAAGAGTAGCTACCACACAAACTAATGATGATAATATTACTAAAAAAGACTCATAATTGTGTCAAAATAACTTTAATTGATCCACTATTTTTTTCACGGTAAGCTCATAGAGAAATGTGACAGACTATCTTGATAAATCCATTGTTACTCATGCATATTTATCTATTACCCATGGTTTAAAAACAAATTCTGTATAAATATGGGTGTGATTAAATAATGATAATTCATCCATATCATCCAATTTGGCTAAGATCATGAATAAAATACTTGGATCTCTAAATAAATCTCAAGATCATATTGTTGTTGTCCAAAAATAGAAAGCAAGAAAAACTAGATATACTACATACAATAGAAAGAGAAGGTGATTTATTTGTCAATAATAGTGATACTAGACATTTGGATAGAAGTATAGTGAATGTTGGAATAATAACGTCATGACTGATGGAAGTGAAGAGGATTTTGAAATAGAGATGAACTGCCTACACTATGGAAGAATAGTCCAGATCATGGACCATTGAAAATTGGCTATTAACGTCATGACCGATGGAAGTGAGCTAAAGTAACAAATGGAATCAATTAAGTAAAGGAATCATAGAATTCATTTAATTAAAGATATCCTAGAAGAAGAAGAGTAATAATGACTTCTAAATAATGGTATTCTAAATAATACCAAAGATATCCTAGAAGAAGAAGAGTAATACTGGTGCAGGAGGGGGGTGGGGGCTGGGGGGGAGTGGTACAGGGGGGGCTGGGGGAGTGCAGGTGGGGGGGGGCTGGGGGGTGCAGGTGGGGGGCGTTTGGGGGAGTGGTGTTGGGGAGGGCTGTGGGGGTGCAGGTGGGGGGGTGTTGGGGGGCAGTGGGGGTGCAGGTGGGTGGAGGGGGGGGATGAGGGCTGGGGAGGGGTTGGGGGAGTGGTGCAGTGGGGTGGGGGTGTTTTGGGATGGGGGTGGGGGAGTGGTGGGGTGGGGTGGGGGTGTGTAGGGGGAGTGGTGCAGGGGGAAGTGGGGGGGTGCTGGGGGCTGGGGAGAGTGGTGCAGGGGGACTGGTGCTGGTTGGGGGGCAGTGGGGGTGCAGGTGGATTCGAGTTGCCGTTGACGAAGGCTTACATGTGTATGCATAGGTAAGCATATAAATATATAAGTTCCCCCTTTATATATATTCACTCATGGCAGTATGAATATATATATTGGGGCTAGGTGTTCTTATATATAGATATGAAAAATACATACATGTGTAAGTGTAAAGGGGTATATACAAGTATAAACATATATCTAAGGACCCCCTTGTGCATATTTGGCCATGAAAATATGTACATAGGAGCTAGGTGTCCTTATATATATGTGAAGTTTCATATGCGTGCAAGCAGAAAAAAAGGAAGATTCGAGTTGTCATCAAAAGCAGCGCCTTGAGGTTGAGGTAAGTTTCCTCTGCTTAACCCTTTAATTTTAATTCTATAATTGCTCGAGTATTTTAAAAACTTGTTTTCATTATTATATAATGTGTATATTAAAATTGGTTGTGGCTCTTTATAATGAAATTTTCACCTATTTTACATGATTTCCCTAAGCCTTCAACGTGGACTAGTAGAAAGTTTCAGCCAACTCAATAGTAGAAAATGAAATTTCCTTCACTTTAGAGATGACAGTGTCCTCATTTTGAGAAAACATCAACCGAGCATTCTCATAAAAATCTAAAACTTAAAGAAAATCTTTGTTTTCATTTCATCATACACAAACAATCGGCTTTGAAAACTTGATACTTTCTTCAGTCTCATCATTGTGAAACACTTGACCCAGAAAAAGATAGAATTTAACCTATTAAAATAAATCCACCTAGGCATGATTCATGGTGTGACCAGGGGTTTCACACCATGAATCCCTACCCCTGGGAATTTCATGGCTTGAACTGAGGTTCACAACTGGAAATGTTCTAGATAGGGGGTTCACCCCTCAACTAAACATAATGGTTCTCCTAACCATATGAATTTTCAACTAAGAATGATCTTCCAACGGTCTATCAACCTGGTAATTGGATTTTGAAAAATGATCTCAATGCGGTTTTCATCTCACTGCATCCAACCCCACGAAAAACACCAGTCTGTTCTCCTCTAGATGAATTTTCCTGAAATTTCTTGGTTTCACCCGCTGGTGTGCTATCGCATCTCTCAATCAATATTATATGATTCCCTAAGGTCATATTAAACCCAAGATCCATCGATGTATTGAACACAATCTTGAAGTATATCCTCCAATATATGTATCATCTACTCTTAGTGTATGTCTATATATTGATGGTACGTTGTGCTCGATATTAGATGATTCCCTAAGGTCATATTAAACCCTTTCCAAAAATCATGGAATAATATGTGCATCTCTCTATGATATAATTCTTAAGGGAACTCCATGATAGTATTAGTCTTCACAGATATAAAATATTCCTATATTTTCTACTAGGTCCATGGCCACCAAAACAGACACCCGAATTCATCACCCATATTTGTCTCTCTAGGATTCAGAAACCACAGAGGTATGATAGTCTCTCATAAACTATTCACCAAATGATTCAAGGACTATAACTCTTATAAAATTGTAACACATCATCATCAAATAGTGAACACTCAAGTGTCAGTTTACCACTTTCTAGTTATTCCCGCATCACATTAAACACAGGGTTAAATTATATATTAACCTTCCCCCAGCCTATATGAGATGATATGGTAACTAATGGGGAAAAATCAATTGATTCCTGGTCATTAGAATCATCCATCCTCCAATTAGCGTACATGATCATAATGTGTTATTATTCTTCAAAGGGATTTTAACTAGGTTCCAAGGGGGGAGGGGGCAGGGGGCAGGGGGGGTGTGCTGGGTTATTTTGCAAGGGGCAGGGGTAGGGTGTGGGGGGTGTGATGGGGGGTGTGCAGTGGGCTGGGGGGTGTAGTGGGTATGTGCAAGGGGGCAGGGGGGAAGTGCAGTGGGCTAGGGGGGAGTGCAGTGGGATGGGGGGAGGGGTGTAGGGGGTGCAGTGGGCTGGGGGTGCAGTGGGTGTGTGCGGGGGGGGGAGGGGTGAGGGGGTAGGGGGGAAGTGCAGTGGGCTGGGGGGGAAGTGCAGTGGGCAGGGTGTGTGTGCAGGGGGGGCAGGGGGCAGGGGGGTGTGCAGGGGACAGGGTGAGGGGGCATGGGTGGTTTGCTGGGGGAGGGGGGGGCAAGGGGGTGTGCAATGGGCTGGGGGGAAGTGCAGTGGGCAGGGGGTGTGTGTAGGGGGGACAGGGTGAGGGGGCATGGGTGGTTTGCTGGGGGCAGGGGGGCAAGGGGCAGGGGAGGTGTGCAGTGGGCTGGGGGGCAGTGCAGTGGGTAGGGGGTGTGCTGGGGAAGGGGGGAGGGGTGCAGGGGGGGCAAGGGGCAGGGGGGAAGTGCAGTGGGATGGGGGGGCAGGGGGGAAGTGCAGTGGGATGGGGGGGAGTGCAGTGGGCTGGGTGTGTGTGCAAGGGGGGGCAGTGCAGTGGGCAGGGGGTGTACTGGGGAAGGGGGGAGGGGTGCAGGGGGGGAAGGGGCAGGGGGGAAGTGCAGTGGGCTGGGGGGGGAAGTGTAGTGGGCAGGGTTTGTGTGCAGGGGGGGTGCAGTGGGCAGGGTGTGTGTGCAGGGGGGGTGCAGGGGGCAGGGTGTGCGTGCAGGGGGCAGGGTGTGTGTGCAGGGGGGCGGGCTGTTTTTTTTATGGAATGGGGGGAGATATATCCACGGTTTTAAACCGTGGCTATAGGTATATAACCAAGGTTTAAATCCATGGAAAAAGGCCTATAGCCACGGTTTAAAACTGTGGCTATATATATTGCCTAACTTAGGATTCTGCCACGGTTTGAAAACCGTGGCTATAGGGTGTTGTCACGGTTCAAACCGTGGCTATAGGGATATAGCTACGGTTCAAACCGTGGCTATAGGGCTATAGCCACGGTTTCAAACTGTGGCTAGAGGTTTTTCCCTATAGC
Organism: Viscum album; assembly: GCA_963277665.1. Taxonomy (NCBI): domain Eukaryota; kingdom Viridiplantae; phylum Streptophyta; class Magnoliopsida; order Santalales; family Viscaceae; genus Viscum; species Viscum album. Next base: position 1,172,540,792 of record OY728156.1, read on the forward strand.
CATGCCAATACCAGCCACAGTTTATGAAACCGTGGCTATAACCTATAGCCACAGTTTTTGGGCCTATAGCCACGGTTCCAAACCGTGGATATAGCCTTATTTTGTAGTAGTGGATATAAATCTTATGTTGATTGTTGTCGATGATTGTTGTATTTTTCAGTTGTTGATTGGGTGTTCTTGAGAGTTTCACCTCAATTGGGTCATCGACATCTTATAAAACAGGGAAAGCTTGCACCATGATTTTTGGGACCTTTTGAGGTTGTTGAGAAGGTGGGTAAAGTGGATTACCATTTAGAACTTCCACCACAGTCGACATCGATACATAATGTGTTTCATGTATCACAACTTTGGATGTATCTTTCTAACCCATCGCATGTCTTGATTTAGGAGGATCTTGATGTTGAGCCTGATTTACCCATGATTGGGCATCCAGTCAGGATAGTTGATTCTGAGACAAAGGTGCTCCATGGGAGGAAGATACCTTTTTTCTATGTTTTATGGCATCATGGTTCTTATTCTCATGAGACATAGGAGCATGAGGCACTAGTGAGAGAGTAGTGGCCTCATCTCTTTGTTAAGGAGACTTCTTGATAGGCTTTATGGGGATAGAAAGTTTTTATGGTGGAGGGGTTGTAACATCTCGTTACTTGGATTCAGGTAATCCTTGACCCTTATTTTGATCATGTTGTAGTTGGGGCTTGTTATGGGTTGTTTTGGGTGAAATTTGGGGAAAAATGGAGGCCTTTGGGACTGTGCACGGTTAGGGAAAACCATGTGGTTTGGCCTAGCTAACCATGTTCCCTTTTTATGGTCCTCTAGAGGGGCGCACAATTTGTCCAAACCATGTAGCTAGACCCTCCAAACCATGTGGCCTCATGCAATGGTCATTTAAACGGTTAGCGCATGGTTAACCAAACCATGCGCCCACCAAGGATAAACCATGCACCCCAGACAGTAGGGGTGCACGACTATGGAACACGGTTTGTCTCGCTGTGCGGCCCTACCCAACAAACCATGCACACGGGATTTAATTCATTTGAAAATTAATTTAAAAATCCTGAACCCCTCGGTTTAACCCCTGGTCGACCCCCACTCAACCCTAAATGTTTTCCTTTGCTTTGAAGGCTCTCAAGGAGTGGTTTTGGCCCTTCCAAACCCTTTCCTTGGTAGATCAAAGTGGTGTTGATCTCGTTCGATCTCTTTTGGGTAAGTGGATCTCCTCTCATATAACAGAGTGTTATATCATCATGTTCTAGATGGATCTAAACTCTATTTCGATGGATCTAATCATTGTCTTGTTAGATCTTGATTCTAGATCTGATTCGTAGATCTTCTCTGCCTTCGATCATCATTGGCGTTCCCCTTACGGGTGTTGATCGTTTGATTTTCATGACTAAAGGTAGGTGGTTCCATTTGAGATTTTTCATGCAATTGAAACCATGAATTTCTTGCTTTGTTTGAAATATCTTTCAATTGATTTATAAAATCCCAATTTGATATGATTTGAAATTGGAATTTTAAATGGAATAGATTTTGAAAAATAAACCCCAATTCCAATGGAATTGGAAATATGGGTTGAATTTTGAGAAAGATGGAATTTATGAAATGGTTTGAGAAAATGGATTACATTGAAATGATGAAAACTCATAGTTGATTTTGGATTGAAAAGACGTGAAATGATGAAAAACCTATATTTTGGTTCTGAAATTGAATTGGCATATTGAAACATAAAATTAGGCAATTGAATTGTAAATGATGATTGATTTGAAATGAGATGATTTTCCCATTATTCATTTATTGATTGAGCACATGCAAGAATGGTTAGTTAGTGGGTTATTTGGGACAAGCACGTTGGGATTTTGATTCCCTAGCAATGGATTGATGATGAAAACTCTAACAAAAACTTAGTTTGGCATGATTATCCCCAGTGAGATGTTGATGGGTTGTATTTAGCCTGAGCCTGAGGGACGTGTGCACGCATGTTTAGTCATGATCACTGATTTGAGAAGTGTGAGGATCTTATAGCCAGAAACTAACGGACTTCAGGGAAGATGACCATAATGCTTATTGTGTATATTTTTATTATATATGTCATTGTTTATAGAATTGTTTTACTCGTGTCAAATGATTTATATAAATGATTTTATATAAAATGTCTATTTAAGCCATGTTTGAAATATTTTTCATCTATTAAAATGAAATCACTGGCACAAACCAGCCTGGATACCCTGGTACCCTGATACCCGATCTGACTCTGACATGGCACGAAGGGCGTTCTCAGTCCCCACGAGTTAGCGACTATCACCTGGCATCAAACAAGAATAAAGAGGGAAAGGTTTTGCCACAAAACAGTGGAAGATAACAAGATACAAGTTGGTATATCAACACTCCTCAAAGAGAAAGTACCAGAAGTCAAACAGGTAAAATAGTACCTGAGAAGATAGATAAAAAAATCAACGAAGCATCAACCCAAACTACCATCAACAACCATCAAAAGACTTGAAACCTTGTGTAACAAGTGGACCTCAGCTCCACCAGTCACCATTATCACTTTGCGGTCTCAAGGGATCAAGAACATCTGCCACTTCCAAGTGGTGTCTTCCCTTTGCTCGGACCTGGCATAAGAAAATCTACAAACGCTCAAAGGCAAATGTAGTGTGTGAACTATAAAGCCTAGTAGGGTCTCACCAAGTGTTCCATAATAGATGTCATAATAATAAACCAATCATGCTTTCAATTTAAATAAAACAAGGCATGGCATAATGTATCATTTGCATATTTAAAATAAAACATGCTTTCATTTTAATAAATGGAAAACATTTCAAACATGGCTTAAATAAACATTTTATATAAAAGCATTTATATAAATCATTTGACATGAGTAAAACAATTCTACAAATAACGGCATATATAATCAAAACATACACAACAAGCACCATGGTCATCAGCCCTGAAGTACGTTAGTTTCTTGCTATAAGATCATCACACTTCTCAAATCAGTGATCACGGCTAAACATGTGTGCTCACATCCCTCAGGCTCAGGCTGAATAGGACTCATCAACATCTCATTGGGGATAATCATGCCGAACTAAGTTTTTGTTAGAGTTGTCATCGTCAATCCATTGATATGGGATCAAGATCCTAGCATGTTTGTCTCAAATAACCCACTAACTATTCAGGCTCGCATGTGCTCAATCAATCGACAAATAATGTGTCAAACATCTCATTTCAAATCAATCATCATTTACAATTCAATTGTCCAATTTTCATTTTCAATATGTCAATTCAATTTCAAAACCAAAACATAGGTTTTTCATCATTTCATGCATTTTCAATCCAAAACCAATAATGGGTTTTCATCATTTCAATTTAAGTCATTTTCTCAAAACAAATCTCAAATCATTTCATTAATTCTATCTTTCTCAAAATTCATTCCACAAGTCCAATTCCATTCGAATTTGGGGGGTCAAAATCCATGTCATTTCAAATTCCAATTTCAAATCATATCAAATTAGGGCTTTATAGATCAATTGAAATCTATTTCAAACAAACCAAGCAATCAATTCACAATTTCAATTGCATGACAAATCTCAAATGGAGCCACCTGCCTTTAGTCATGGAAATCAAACGATCAACATCCACGACGAGAATGCCAATGATGATCGAAGGTAACAAAGATCTGCAAATCAGATCTAGAATCAAGATCTAACAAGACAATGATTAGATCCATAGAAACGGAGTTACAATCCATCAAGAACGTGACGATCTAACACTCTCTACTGAGGAAGGAAAGAGATATCAGAAGAAATTATACGAGAGGAGATCCACTTATCCGGAGGAGATCGAACAAGATCAACGCCGCTTCGATACACCAAGGAAAGGGTTTGGAAGGACCAAAACCGCTTCTTGAAAGCCTTCAAAGCCAAGGAAAATGTTTAGGGTCAGGTGGGGGTCGACCAGGGGTTAAACCAGGGGGTTTGGGGTTTTTAAATTAATTTTCGGAATAATTAAATCTCACGTGCACGGTTTGCTAGGCAAAGTCGCACAATTAAACAAACTGTGCACCCTAGTCGTGCATCCCTACTATCTGGGGTGCACGGTTTGACTAACCATGCGCTAACCGTGCAAATACCCACTACCTGAGGCTGCACGGTTTGAACAAACCTTACGCCCCCTTCAGAGCACCATAAAAAGGGTACACAGTTAGCTAGGCCAAACCACACAGTTTGCCCTAACCACACATCAACATTGCACAGTCTCAAAGGCCTTAAAAAAATTTACAAATTTCACCTGAAATAAACACGTAACAAGCCCCAACCACAACATGATCAAAACAAGGGTCAAGCATTACCTGAAACCAAGTAACGGGATATTCCACAAAGTGGAGAGCAATGATTAAACACCCGACAATTCCTGGCCGACAAAATAGGATTCATGTAGTGATTAGTCAATTTTTTAAAAGATTGCAATAGTTATTCAGAAGCTCATTAATATTCAAATAGAGTCCAAGTTAGGAAAACTTAAACTTGAACCCAATTAAATTATATATATGTGTGTGCACGATTTTTAAAATTTTAAAATTATAACTATGCATTAAAATAAGTTAGGATGGTTGAACGGGTAATTTAAAATATAATAGAATAAAATAAAATTAATGAGAAAAAAATGAATTATAAACAAATTCTAGTTTTGAAACAAGGGCCACTCCCGAAGGATTACAAAGATAAATACCCACACCCATCCAAGTGGATCGATAGGACCAGGCTTAACCCCTCTCCCTTAAGAGGTGACCAATCCAAGACACTCCTCCCGAAGGGTTTAATTTGAAGCGTCAATTACAAGACATCATCATCAAAACATTTCTACACAGTTCTTTCCAAGCCCAGCAGCACGTCTTTCTAAAAAACAAAAGATGCAAATGGCAAATACATCTGTACACCACATTTGATCCATTGAGCTGTGTTTGGAAGTTCTGAAAAAATAGAAAGAAATAATCATTAATGAAATAGGATAGAATGAAACAAAATGAATTCAGTCAACTTCATTCTATTTCCCATTTCCAAACAATGCCTGGTATGATTCAAGTAATTCAATCTATTCCATTCCTAAAAAGAACTTCCAAACAATCCCTTAGGAAGACCTGGCTCTAATGGCCGGGTGGTAACACACAACGGATGATCACCAGAGCCATACCACTTGAAGCTTCTAAGAAAACCAGTCGCACAGCCCAGATAATGACTGGCATAGAGAATGAAACGATTAGCAGTCTGCTTTATCGTTTAACCGGCCTATGCCGACCGAAGGCTTGCCTAGTCATCAGTGTGATTTCCAGCTTTTCCGATGCCCGAAAACCCCGGGCTTTCATCGCTTCATGTATCCTTTTGGCATCCTCCACAAACCCACCAGAGGTTAACCCAATTACAATCCGCTCAAACTGTTCCAGATCCAAACTCTCCATCTTTGCCTCCACCACACCCAGGGCCCTCCGGGCCTTTTCCACAAGCCCCGCCATTGAGTACATTTCACAGAGGCTGACATGGACCCGAAAAGGGGGTGACTCGCCCAGCTGCCCAATCTTTCCCAAGATCTGCTCAACCTCATCCACCAGTAGCAACCGGCCAAACCAATCCACAAGAACGGTGTATGTGGCAACCCCTGGCTCAATCCCGTCCTTCTCGAGCTCCATCAGAAGGCCCAACGCCTTGTCCAACGAGTTCCCCTTCTCATACGCCGACACCATGTTTGCCACGCACGTGTCGTCAGGGCGATGCCCGATGCTTCTGATGTAGTCAAAGTTGCTCCTCGCCTGCTCGGGCTCACCGGCCCGGCCATATGCCTCGATGAGCAAAGAGCATGTCTCGATGCTCGGTGGGAACCCGGCAAACTGCATGAGGGTTGAGATTCCGTGGGCCCGACGGGCATCCCCCAGCTTTGAGAACGACCGGAGCAATGCCATGTAGATCTCCCGTGTCGGCCTGATGCCCCCGAACTCCATCTCCTTCACCAGAGACTCGCCGAGGCTCGGCTGGTTGGAGGTCACATATGCCATAATCATGGAGGTGTAGACCTTGATGTCTGGCTGGAAGCCCTGTCGCCTCAGATTTTCAAAAGCTTCTTTTGCAAGATCATGATTCCCAAGCTTGCCATACATGTGAACCAAGATATTGTATGTCACGACATCTGGAAAAATTCCATTTTCGCTCATTTTGTTCAAGATTCTCTCCACATCCTCCACCTTGCTCCCCTTGGCATATACATCAATGAGCTTCGAATAGTCTTCGATGCTAGGCTGGAAAGAATCCTGACTCAGAACATGTTCTGCCGCCTGAAAATCATTTGTAAAAGAAAAGAAATGATTTGTTAATTTATAAAAGAGAAGGAAAAAAAACATTCTGCTCTCTCCAATTTTGTTTGGGAGAAGGAACCAGTAAAAGAAAATAAACGATTTCTCCCCAAATGACTTGATTTTTCGAGGTGATTTAAAACAGTCAGTTCAAAAGCAATCCATTTCTCTCCATATCTTCGCTCCCCACCTAATTTAATGAAACCAAACAGAGAGAAAAAATCAGCATCTCGCTATTTCATTTGATTTTCCCACAAATCACTTCTACCAAACAGAATGTAATATCCTCATAATAAAAGAATCATAAAATTTTTAATGGTGATCGGTAATGGCAAGTCCGTGTAAAAGAAATAAGAACAAGACATCAATAATAGAGGCAACAACAAACGTGCATTATGTAAGATCGTACCAAAAATGTAAGATTGTACCGATGTGTTTGTCTATGAGAAACATGAACAGTTGATTCAATAAAATATGCAATGCTCAAAATAATCAACCATATCTTTAAAGTGCTTTCACAGACAGATGTGCATCAAGTTAAATTGATACAAATATAGCAGCAATAGGTACAAAAATGAGCCACATCAGGACAGCAATATAAACCCCATAAAAGTAGATCATGAATCAGGAGAAGCCTATTGATACCAGACATGCTGCTTAATTTAATAATGAACGAACCTGAAGAAGCAAATCCATTACATCGGTTCTTATAGGTGCCTCTGGTGAAAAAACATTTACAATTTATATAATAAAAGAGGAGTGGGATGAGTCCAGGCACCTTGAAGTATAAAGGGGAATTATTTTCCTTCAGTCGATCAAGCAAAGCCATCCAGTCAACCCTGCTGGGCTGAAGAAGCTCAACCCATTCAGCAAGCAGTGGAGATAAACCATTCTCATCTTCCAATGAAACAATTTTGTCCGTCGCCACTTTACATTTCCCAGTTATAGGCTTCGGTTCCTGTGGCCAAATCACCCCTTCTGCCTCATGAATTTTATCAGCCACTTCACTCCATTGCTGCCCAGAAAGATCAAGGCCATAAATCCTGTACTTTATCTTGCCATGTCTCTCGGGCAAAGAGTCTATTCTGGGTTTCTCCGCAGCCTCATCGAACACGGAATTATCAAGCAGTTCGGGTCTCTTGCCAGATGCTTCCTTCGCTTTTTGTGCTTCTTTCTTGGCAAAGTATTCTGCCCGACGACGCTCTATATCCTGATCGTCATCATGCATCTGCATTTGCTCCCGAGCCCATTTGAACCAGAGCTCCCTCAAGAAGTCCCCACGAATCCCGAGCTCAACAGCGAAACTGTACATTCGCTTGACTTCTTCGCAATGGAGGAATTTCTTAGTTCTTTCCTTCCTCTTCGCGATCCGCATTTCGTCTAACACCATATTGCTGACTTCCCATACCGTCTTCCACAAATCGTCGCTGAAGTCTCCGGAGGAAGTGGCCGCCGCCGCCCCGAGCGTCTGTTCCATGCCGCCTTCCTCTACCTCCGAAACAACTTTCTGCACTACCACTAAAAGCATTCCATCAATCGTCTTCTTGTCGCAATCTGGGTAAACTTGCTTAAGCTTCCCGCGCATGATCCATACGAATCGAGACAAGAACTCCGTCATTTCTGCGTCTTCCTTCGAATCGCCCTGCGCAGCATCAAGAGCAGAGTGGAAATTCCTACTGGCAGCCCATAATGGTCTTTCACAATTGGGAGTTTCGGATATGCGAGAGGAAAAAATCGAGCACGAATCAAAGACGATGACGGAAGGATCATTTACTCGTATAGTTGCATACGTAGACACTTTTCTAGCATTAAATCTAGACAAGCACCGGAGAACGTTCTTGGAAACGAACTTAGAATTCATATAACCGGGACTGGGACCAGAGTGAAGAAGGGATCACAGGAAGGGGAGGGGGTTGAGAATACGGCCGGGGATGGTGACACGCGATGCCGGCGAACGACGGAGGAACCTGGTGGCGATGTCTAGGGTTTTCGAAGACTATGAGCGTTTATCCCACCGGTTTTTTATTTTACATCAAACCGGATCGGAAACCCAATTTTTCTTTTTTATTTATTGGTCAATATATATATTACAACGGTTCCAAGGGAGATCAACAAAGAAACAAAGATTTCAAGACTACAAGTATTTGACTTCTGAAACCTCCCACGAGACCCCTCAAAGGCGTAATCATCAGAAAAAATACACATGAAACCCCGGATTTCATGGACTTCATATTTTAGACTTCTTTATAAAATTCCTATAATAAATAATAATAAGAATATTATTATTATTATTATTATTATTATTATTATTTTGTGTGTTAACTATTCATGATGAGTCAAAATTCATATTTCACAATATCTCAAGTCAAATAGAGTCATCTCTTAACAATAAGATATTTTAAATAAACAATTTTTCATAAGTGCATCTTATGCAATTTTGTATCACATGTTCAACTCAATAAACAATACATAGTTCGTGTTTTGAATTGAAACTCATGTTCCAATGGTATGGGAAACATTATTTTTTTTGTAAATGATATTTTAACTTCCATGCTTTCATTAAATGTTTGTGTGTGACTGAGTGTGTGGGTACATGCGACCAAGCATGTGTGCGTGTGTTGCACAACACACAAATAAACAGACATTATATATAATCATTTTGTGTGTGTGTGTGTGTTTGGTATTGTTTATACATATGTCAATGTTGTTTTGTTTGTGTGTATTTTAATATTCATAAACACACACACACACACATATACATACATAAATACATACATACGTACATACATAAGTTTCATATCGTATTGAATGAAATAAGATGAATATGAATAAAAAATAGATGAATGTTAATCGTATGCTCATAAAGTATGAGGACCGTGTCAAAGAGTTCATCAAATTTGCAACAGACTGTGTGAACAACTATTCGCAAATTATGTGCTCATGCCTATGTTGTTGTTTTTCAAAGAGAATTGATCCAGCTAAATTAGAATAACACTTGACGTGTTATGGAATTAATTAGAGTTATAAATGTTGGACAAAACACAAAAAAGAAGTAAATGTATATAGTAAGTGTGATGACAATACATTTTACGGATCATTTGATATTGGTACAAGCGTATAAGACGATGTAGATCGTATTGAGAAAATGGCAAAAGTTGTTGATGATGAACTAAGAGTTTGTCTGGAAATGTATAAGAGACTGAAGAAATGTGCAGAGATATCATTGTATGGTATTTGTATGAAATACAAAACACTATTATAGTAGCACTATAATTATATAACCTGAAAGAAGACAATGAATGAAACGACAACAGTTTCATAGAGTTTCTTTCTATGTCAAAGGACATGCTTCCGGATAACATTGAGCATCATTATCGAACATACAAAGTTAAAAAAATGTTATCTTCCATGTGTATGATCTATATAAAAAAATATATATGTTTGTCCCAATCACGTCATATTATTTCGAAAAGATTACAAATCTCTATAGAAATCCCCTAAGTGTGATGCATCTCAATATAAGAAAAATGTATCATGTATATCGAAAGTTGTGTTGTACTCTCCAATCATTTATATATTTTGATAATTGTATGGAAGTTTAAAGATTGCAAGTCAGTTGACATGGCACATAAATAAAAAAAATTGGGATGATAAACTTCAACACCCAACAGATGCTTCCTCATGAAAGAAAATCGACAATAAGTATCCCAACTTTGGGAACGAGTCATAAAACCTTCGTCTTTATCTACTGATGGAATTAATCCACATGATGTATAGAGCAATACCCACAACACTTGACTGATTAATTTGTTAAATTATAATTTACCACCATGGTTATACATGAACCATAAGTACATTATGTTATCATTCCTTATTTTCAGGATTGAAACACCCGACAACGATTTTAACATTTATTTGGATCTACTTATTAAAGATTTGAAATTTTTATGGGATACAAATGTTATGGTGTATGTGCTCACAACAAAGAAGATTTATTATTGAGATCCATGTGATTCAGTATGCTAAATTGTTGAAATAGTGGGTGCCCTAGACCCAACTATTATGTGCTTTTGATTACCATATCGTGTATACAGTAAGGTATGCATGATGTCATCTTATCATTATATTGTAGACTTTTCTGCATCCACTATTGAAATGGTAATATCCAAAGATTAATTGTCGTATCGAAAGGTTATAGCAGTTCCCAGGCTATAATGAGAACCTCTAGATACTATGACATTAATCTTAAATATATATGTTCTATGGTCTAGATACATCTTACTAATTGGACATAGTAGATGTCTGACCATCAGGTGCTGGGGGCTCATAAGCATTGAGACTTCTTCTCATGAAGTTCGCACTTGGTGATCTCTAGTAGTGAGATCATGAGGACTGACCCGCCAATAGGAACACCACATGTTTCAGGTGTCATTGGATGTTCCTATCTATGATCATGTGTAATGGTCTCCTAACTTGAGATCATTACCAATATATGTCATTTGATTGCGTATTTTGATGCAAGACGAAAACCATGGCAATGAAGTCGTGGCGAGGTAGTTTGTGTCGGGTGCGTCATTGGTGGCATGTCATTGGTTGAATGGTAAAGAAAGGATTTGTCGCTTCCGGGTTATGGAAGTAATATATCTCAGGCCATGTTGATATGGATGGTAGTACCTTTATAAGACCATGGCCATGGCAGTCGAGGGTAAATTCAACCAGTTACATCAACAAACAATAAAGCAAGAAAAGGGCGATAACACGAGAGTGCGTCCTGCTTTATGAGATATTATAGACAGAGAGATTATATTACACAGTGCGTGTTCATAGGTTGGTTGTCGCTGCTGTGACAATCCTTATTTCTTCAGGGGCCATGATGGGTTGCTAGATCCCGCTCTTGGTCTGTGAATACTATTCACGGCTGTCGAAATAAGGTCCTAGAGGGTCACACACAATAGCGTATTCAAGAATCTGCCATATTCAGTTGAATAGGAGTATTGGACATAGTGGGCCCCGCCATAGGGGTCCGGGAATTGTCTAAAGTTAAACGATCACCAATGCGATAAATAAATTCATATTATTCGAGTTTAGAATAATGAGTATTGAATTTATTTATTAAATGTATTTACGAGTTTTAAGTAAATACATGAAAAAATATTAATTGACGAATATTAAATTATTCAAGGTTCAATTAATATTTATGGGAGCGACGAGTCGGGTTAATGACTTAATTATTATCATGTAATATATTTTAATATATTACAAGTGAATGATAATAATATTTATAGCTCAGTTTAGTAGTCATAAAATGTCGTTAATAGCGTGTTAAGTATTCAGGGCTGGCGAGGCGATACCGGGTATTTTAATTGAGCACTATAAATTTAAGAGGAGGGGCATTTGCCAAATACTATTCATGGAGTTTATCTCTCCTCTCATCTCTCCCACATTCTAGAGAGAGATGCTCTAGATCCACGGAGCTCGGATGAAGCTCTCTCTCGGGCATCGCTAGCGAAGCGATGCGGTGGTCGTTGGAGCCACTACTAGAAAATCTGGTTTTGGAGACGGGGCATCTATAGCGACCGCCATTTGGCGGCCGCTAATACCATCAACAGCGGCCGCCAAATGGCGGTCCCTGCAATTTTTCCTAAAAAAACCCCCTAATTTCCCTTCCCTCCCCTCCCTCCGCTCCCCGACCCCGCGACCCCCCCTTCCCCGACCCCGCGACCCCGACCCCGACCCCTGGTGACCCTCCCCGACCCCCGGTGACCCCGACCCCGCCGGCGACCCCGACCCCCGTCGACCCCGACCCCCGACCTCCCGACGACCTCGACAACCCCCTGTGCGCCCCCGTGACCCCACCCCCTTGCCTCCGTGCTGCCGGCGACCTCCCGGCGACCCCCACCCCTGACCTCCCGGCGACCTCCCGGCGACCCCGACCTCCCGGCGACCTCCGTGCGCCCCCGACCTCCCGGTGACCTCCCGGTGATCCCCACCCCCTTGCCTCCGTGCTGCGCCACCGGCAACCCCAACTGCCTTGCCTCCACAGTGCGCCCCCGTGACCCCGACACCCCCTGCTCGCGCTGCACCCCGGCGACCCCCACCGCCTTGCCTCCGCGCTGCGCCCCCGTGACCCTGACACCCTCGCGACCCAGCAACCCCCACCTCTGCCCGCGCTGCACCTTTGGACAGCCCCGCCGCCGCCGTTCCCTCGCGGCCCCATTGCATCTTTCCGGCAAGTCCTCCTGCCTCCGTTGGACTTCTGGTCCATTGTGCCCCGCCGTGTAGAACCCTCCACACGGTCCAACGGTTCCGCTCTTTTCAAGTCCGGTCGTCGAACCTCTATCGTCAATTCACTGCGCCCTCATGGATCCGCAATCGAGTCAGACCCCGTTACCCGCGGTCGAGTCCTCCGCAGGTAATGTTTTTTATCCAAATTTGGTTTTTAAATTCTAATGATATGTGTTTTTTTAGAATTTAAATAAGATATTTCACTTTTTCTTTCTATTAAATACAGATATGGATAGGAGTTGGATTGATATGCAAGATAGATTTTTAGCTGAATATTATGAGGGGATTAAGCGATTTATGGATTTCACCAAAAAATTTCCAAGCGATATAATTAGTTGTCCATGCAGAAAATGTGTAAATAGATATCTCTTCAAACGAGATAGTGTTAGAGAACATTTGTTTTTGAATGGGTTTTTGAAAAACTATAAGACATGGACGCATCATGGAGAAGATTCTGTTTCATGTCATCGCTCAGAAAATATTCATATGAATGTTGATTCAGGAACAGTTGATCCAATGAACATAATGCTGAATGATATGATGCGTCAGTTTCAATCTGAAGACAGTAATGTCGTAAATGATGACGTTGGATTGAGTAATCCTCATTCTTCTGCAGATGGAGAAGCATTGAAATTCTTTGAAATTCTTGACGATGCGTGTATTGAATTATATCCTGGATGCACTAAATTTAGTAAACTGTCGTTCATCGTTGAATTATTACACCTGAAGGCCTTGAACCAGTGGTCAGACACCTCATTCGACATGTTGTTGGTATTGTTGAAGAAGGTACTCCCTGCTGGAGCGAAGATTCCGGAGTCATTCTACCAAGCTCGCAAGTTAATCGATGATCTTGGTTTTACATATGATACAATTGATGCATGTCGCAATAATTGTATGTTGTTCAGAAAAGAGAATGCGCAATTAAATAATTGTACTGTTTTCTATACATCCAGGTGGAAGACCAATGAGATTAATCAAGGTAGTCAGATTCTTCCTGGGAGAGTCTTGAATCAAGGGAAACAAGTTGCCGCTAAACAGATGCGTTATTTCCCACTGAAACCGAGACTGAAGAGATTCTTCTTGTCTGCTAAAATTGCTAAATTGATGACTTGGCATTCAGAGAGAAAGAAAGAGGTTGATAAATTAACTCACCCGGTAGATTCATTGGCATGGAAAGAGTTTGATCAGAGACACCCAGACTTTTCCCTAGATGATCGTAATATTCGACTGGGTTTGGCAGCAGATGGTTTTAACCCATTTAGGTCCATGGTTGGTGCGACACATAGTACATGGCCAGTGGTGTTGGTTCCATACAACATTCCCCCATGGGTATGTATGAAGCAACCTTTTTTGTTACTGTCAATTCTAATTGATGGACCGAGAGGACCTGGTGATAAAATTGATGTTTATATGCAACCTTTGATTGATGAGCTGCAAGAATTTTGGGCTGATGGTGTAATGACTTTTGACTCGGTAGCAAATGAAATGTTTAGACTTCGGGCCGCTTTGTTATGGACAATTAATGATTTCCCAGCATGTGCTAACTTATCAGGTTGGAGTACAAAAGGAGAATTTTCTTGCCCTTGTTGTAATAAGAGTAAGAAATCTATATGGCTTAAGCACTGTAGAAAGTGGGCATATCTTGGTCACAGACGTTTTCTTCCTCCATTGCACAGGTTCAGAAAAGACTATGTATCGTTTGATGGGAATAGAGAGTTTGACCCATCACCACAAATACTGTCTGGGGTTGAAATTTGTGCACAACTTGATGAAGAAAACATCCGTACAATGTATGATTTTCAAGATTTATTGGTTCCTGCATTGCCTTCTATTCCTGCTGCAAATAGACAGAGAAGTCATAATTAGAAGAAACGAAGTATTTTTTTTGAATTTCCTTATTGGAAATATAATATTTTAAGGCATAATTTAGATGTGATGCACATTGAAAAAATGTATGTGATAATATTTTGTGCACCATTTTAGGTGTCAAGGGGAAATTAAAGGACAGTGCTAATGCTCGACGTGATTTGCAAGAAATGGGATTGAGAAAATCTTTACATTTACAGCTGGGTGAAGGTAATCGGGCATACATGCCTGTTGCACAGTACACAATGAGTAAAAAAGAGAAACAAACATTTCTATCAATTTTGAAGACTGTTAAGGTGCCATATGGTTATTGGTCTAATATTTCGAAGCGCGTGAATATGACGAGCATGACATTACAGGGTTTGAAAAGTCACGATAATCATATTCTGCTTCAACAGTTAATTCCTATAGCAATTCGTGATTGCTTACCTTCCCAGGTTGTTGAGCCGTTGATTGAAGTTTCTAATTTTTTCAGACAGCTCTGTTCTAGGAATCATCGCATGAGTGATTTGAAAAAGCTACAAGATAATATTGTACTTGCACTATGTCACCTAGAAAAACTCTTTCCGCCGTCTTTTTTTGATGTCATGGTTCACTTGACCGTGCATTTAACTGGTGAAGTCATTGATGGTGGTCCCGTGCAATTCAGGTGGATGTATCCAATAGAGCGATACTTAAATACATTGAAATGCTATGTGCGCAACAAAGCTCGTCCAGAAGCATCAATTGCCAAGGGATATTTAATAGATGAGTGTACTAATTTCTGTGCTTCATATATTGATGAGGTTGAAACAAAGATAGATAAACCGTCCCAGACTGACGAGGGTCCAATTGGAGAAGGAATAACATTTGATATACGGAATGACGAGTGGGTTCAAGCTCATCGATATGTGTTGTTCAACACTCCATCAGTTATGCCATTGATGCAGTAAGTTTCATAGTTGATGTGTATTTTGTTTATATATTTATTTTATTGTTTACCTTATATTGTGTTGTGATTTAGGATGCATATCGCTGAGTTAAAACGTGAAAGGCCCCGTGCAACTGAGTATCAAATCCAAAAACATCATTTCAACACATTTCATGAGTGGTTCAAGACTCATGTACGTATAATTGATTTAATATTTTTATAGCACAACTAAGTTGTATTTTCACAATCCTTTATCCATTAAACTATATATGTGAAATTTGCAGATTCAAAAGTTACGTGATTTAACCCAACATGTGAGCGAAGAACTCAACCAACTAGCTGATGGTCCATTTATTACAGCTCGTCGCTACAAGTCTTTGGATGCTAATGAATTCCGATTTCGTATTAGCGATGTTGACATGAACCGAGCCACACAAAATAGTGGCGTTGGTTGTTCTTTTGTTGGTGCGGGTTATTATTATGGATTGTTGAGAGATATTATTGAGGTTATTTATGATCATGGCTTAAAACACATATTGTTAAGGTGTGATTGGGTCGATCCAGTTCGTGGAACGAAAGTTGATAACTTCCAATTTACATTAGTAAACTTTAACAATATTCTATATAAAGATGACCGGGTTAGCAATGATCCCTTCATACTTACATCGCAGGCAGAACAAGTTTACTTTGTCGGCATTGATTCTTATTGGAAAGTTGTGGTGAAAATGTCTAGAAGAGGGGTTTTTCTGATTGACCAAGAGGAACCTGAAGTTGTCGCATTTCCTGATCAAACACTTGACCAAACAACAGTAGCTGTACGAGATGAAGATATACAATGGACCAGAGATACGGTTGAAGGAGATACGATAGACTTGCATGATTAGTGGAAATTGTAATTATATTCCTAGTTATTATTTGTAAAAATATTTATCAGTTATATATATATAAAAATTGCTTGATTTAACTATAATTTATTTTAATGCAGGTATGTCACAGGGTGGTCACAGTAGTTCACCTGATGTTATTGGTATGTATGTTTTCATTTTTCTAAATTAATTGATTACAATTTTATGTTTATATTTCCCTAACTATTTCTAATCATTAATTTATATTGTAATTGAATTATGAATTTATGTTTATCAGGATCTACTGCTTCTTCCAGTAGACGTAGGGGTCCTGGTAGAGGGGTTCGATCCTGGAACTCTGGAGCCCGATTGGATGTGTTATTTGACGACACATTTCATCCAGTTGGATATGGTGCTACTGCATTGAGTCGTCAGTTTGGGCATATGATACGAGACTCACACAGATTCCCTCTGACGACTCGTGACTGGAGTTCTTTCCCTCAGGATACGATGGACAGATTATGGAGGGAGGTTCAGGTAAATTCAATGTTTAATTTTTCATGATATTGTTATTATTATTGTCCCATCTACTGCCAAAATTTTTAACAGGATAATTTGACATCCTGTCCAAATGAGTTTCGGGCTGTTTGTATGTCGAAATGCAGAAAATTATGGAAGGATTACAAGTCAAGGGTGAAGAGAGATCACTGGACACCATTTGCGGGTGTTCCATACATTCTACAGCGAGTCCCTCCGGGCATTCTTCCTGCGCAGTGGCAGGATTTGGTTGCGTTTTGGTCGAGTGAGGCAGCAATGGTAAGATTTATTACTTTTAATCTATAAATGACTAATTTTGCAAATGTCTATTAAGTAAATATGTTGAATGTAGACCGAGTCTGCTCGTCATTCACATAATCGAGCGATGCAGGCCACGCCTTCCAGACTTGGCACTCGACATGTGTCACAGCTCAGACATGATGTAAGTTCAGAATTCACTATTTCATTCATATTTTAAAAATATTGTAGTATAATATGGTGAACCCTTTTATTATAGTTACACCAACACGGCGAGCCAATCGATCGGATGTCCATATGAATGAGGACTCGTAGGGCGGGTGATCCCGATGTTGCCGGTGTTATAGTAAGAAAATTATTTACTAATTAATAATTGTATTTTTTATTTTATATAAATTATGTATATTTGTTCATTGATTCATTATATGCCACAGGCTCAGTTTGACGCTCAGTTAGCAGAGTTGCCAGAGGAGCAACGTCGTAGTACTGTGCATAGAGATGAAATATTTCACCGTGTCGTGGGGCGTGACGGTCATGGTTATTCTTTGACTTATGGCGGCAGTGTCCCACGACGTGCAGTTGTTAGAGCAGATGTGATGAGTGCATGCAGAGAGTCAGGGATGCACACACAGGCTGAGATAGATGCTTCCATGCAGGATATGCAGCGCAATTTTGATTCACAATTTCAGCAGTTACGTGCAGAGTATGAGGAGAGGTTGTCACAGATGTCATCACGTATCGATGAAATGACGACGCAACAAGTGGCGCCACAGGTAAACAATAAAACAAACCATATTCAGATTGAATTTTATTGATATGTTTAAGATACATAATATTGATATATATTGTAGGCTCCGAATACATCTGGTGGGAATCACAGTGATATTGGTGATCCAGATGAGAATGAACCCCATGCATGAGGTAATTTCATTTGTCTTGATGAATTCTTTAGAATTTTTTATATCCTTGATGAATATAATTTTCCTTTTTACCTAGATTAGTTTGTTTTAATATTTGTGGATGAAATCTTCGTGCACTCCAAGAGTGATTATGATCATACCCAACATCTTGACATCATACAGATTACACTTATTGACTATACGTCAAGCTATATATATGTCAGTTTTGTATTGATTATATAGGTATAGTTATTGGGTCAAATAATTTCAGAGGAAGGTGTGTCAGTGGATGGAGAGAAACTCCAGACAGTTGTTTCTTGGGAGAAGCCCAAGAACTCTTTCAATATTTGTATCTTTTTAGGGTGAGTGAATTGTGATGTGGTCGCGTAGACGGCACGTCAATCGGACGTGCGGTCTGCGCAGTAGGGCTCATTATGCGTTCTTTAAGCGTTGCGCGCGCTTGATAAACGCACGTGGGGGGGTCCCAAACTGGCCGAACGATGTCCGAATGGCCCGAAATCAGACGACATCAAAGGGTGAGTGAATTGTGATGTGGTCGAGTAGACGGCATGTCAATCGGACGTGCCGTGTGCCCGCGGTGACCGGGAACGCCGTTCTGGAGTCATAAACGGCCAAAACTGGCGTCTAACGGTCAAACTCTTAGCGGACAACATCGGATTGACCTAAAATCACAGGACAACAATACAATTATTATTCGCGACGTTCACGTGCAGACGGAACGTCAATCGGATGTGCGGTCTGTGCGGTAGGCCTCATTATGCGTTCTTTAAGCGTTGCGTGCGCTTGATAAACGCGCGTGGGGGGGGTCCCAAACTGGACGAACGATGTCCGAATGGCCCGAAATCGGCCGACATAAAAGGGTGAGTGAATTTTTATGTGTTCGAGCAGACGGGACGTCAATCGGACGTGCCGTGTGCCCGCGGTGACCGGGAACGCCATTCTGGTGTCATAAACGGCCAAAACTGGCGTCTAACGGTCAAACTCTTAGCGGACGACATTGGATTGACCTGAAATCACAGGACAACAATACAATTATTATTCGCGATGTGCACGCATAGACGGAATGTCAATCGGACGTGCGGTGTGCACGGTAGGGCTCATTATGCGTTCTTTAAGCGTTGCGCGCGCTTGAAAAACGCGCGTGGGGGGGTCCCAAACTGGCCGAACGATGTCCGAATGGCCCGAAATCGGACGAAATCAAAGGTTGAGTGAATTGTGATGTGTTCGAGTATAAGGCACGTCAATCGGACGTTTCGTGTGCCCGCGGTGACCGGGGAACGCCGTTCTGGTGTCATAAACGGCTAAAATTAGCGTCTAATGGTCAAACTCATAGAGGACGACATCAGATTGACCTAAAATCACATGACAACAATAAAATTATTATTTGTGACATTCACGCATAGACGGCACGTCAATCGGACATGCGGTCTGTGCGGTAGGGCTCATTATGCGTTCTTTAAGCGTTGCGCGCGCTTGATAAACGCGCGTGGGGGGGGGGGGGTCCCAAACTGGACGAATGATGTCCGAATGGCCCGAAATCGGACGACATCAAAGGGTGAGTGAATTGTGATGTGGTTGAGCAGACGGTACATCAATCGGACGTGCCGTGTTCCCGCGGTGACCGGGAACGCCGTTCTGGTGTCATAAACGGCCAAAACTGGCGTCTAACGGTCAAACTCATATCGGACAACATCGGATTGACCTGCAATCACAGGAAAACAATACAATTATTATTCGCGATGTGTACGTGCAGATGGAACATCAATCAGACGTGCGGTGTGCACTGTAGGGCTCATTATGCGTTCTTTAAGCGTTGCACGCGCTTGATAAACGCACGTGGGGGGGGGGGGGGGTCCCAAACTGGCCGAACGATGTCCGAATGGCCCGAAATCGGACGACATAAAAGGGTGAGTGAATTGTGATGTGGTTGAGCAGACGACACGTCAATCGGACGTGCCGTGTGCCCGCGGTGACCGGGAACGCCGTTCTGGTGTCACAAACGGCTAAAACTGGCGTCTAACGGTCAAACTCATAGCGGACGATATTGGATTGACCTAAAATCACAAGAAAACAATAAAATTATTATTCTCGACGTGCACGCTCAGAAGACACGTCAATCGGACGTGCGGTCTGTGCGGTAGGGCTCATTATGCGTTCTTTAAGCGTTGCGTGCGCTTGATAAACGCGCGTGGGGGGGTCCCAAACTGGCCGAACGATGTCTGAATGGCCCGAAATCGGACGACATCAAAGGGTGAGTTAATTGTGATGTGGTCAAGTAGACGGCCTATCAATCGGATGTGCCGTGTGCCCGCGGTGACCGGGAACGCCGTTCTGGTGTCATAAACGGCCAAAACTGGCGTCTAACGGTCAAACTCATAGCGGACGATATCAGATTGACCTGCAATCAAAAGAAAACAATAAAATTATTATTCGTGATGTACACGCGTAGACGGTACGTCAATCAGACGTGCGGTCTGCGCGGTAGGGCTCATTATGCGTTCTTTAAGCGTTGCGCGCGCTTGATAAACGCGCGTGGGGGGGTCCCAAACTGGCCGAACGATGTCCAAATGGCCCAAAATCGGATTATATCAAAGGGTTAGTGAATTGTGATGTGTTCGAGTAGACGACACATCAATCGGACGTGCCGTGTGCCCGCGGTGACCGGGAACGCCGTTCTGAAGTCATAAACGGCCAAAACTGGCGTCTAACGGTCAAACTCTTAGCGGACGACATCGGATTGACCTGAAATCATAGGACAACAATACAATTATTATTCGCGATGTGCACGCGCTGACGGCACGTCAATCGGACGTGCGGTTTGCACGGTAGGGCTCATTATGCGTTCTTTAAGCGTTGCGCGCACTTGATAAACGCGCGTGGGGGGGGGGGGGGGTCCCAAACTGGCTGAACGATGTCCGAATAGCCCGAAATCGGACGAAATAAAAGGTTGAGTGAATTGTGATGTGGTCGAGCAGACGACACGTCAATCGGACGTGCCGTGTGCCCGCGGTGACCGGGAACGCCGTTCTGGAGTCATAAACGGCCAAAATTGGCATCTAACGGTCAAACTCTTAGCGGACGACATCGTATTGACCTGAAATCACAGGACAACAATACAATTATTATTCGAGACATGCACGCGCAGAAAACACGTCAATCGGATGTGCGGTCTGCGCGGTAGGGCTCATTATGCGTTCTTTAAGCGTTGCGCGCGCTTGATAAACGCGCGTGGGGGGGTCCCAAACTGGCCGAACGATGTCCGAATGGACCGAAATCGGACTACATAAAAGAGAGAGTGAATTGTAATGTGGTCGAGCAGAAAGAACGTCAATCGGACGTGCTGTGTGCCCGCGGTGACCGGGAACGCCGTTCTGGTGTCATAAACGGCCAAAACTGGCGTCTAACGGTCAAAATCATAGCGGACGACATCGGATTGACCTGAAATCACAGGAAAACAATAAAATTATTATTCGAGACGTGCACGCGTAGACGGAACGTCAATAGGACGTGCGGTCTGTGCGGTAGGGCTCATTATGCGTTCTTTAAGCGTTGTGCGCGCTTGATAAACGCGCGTGGGGGGTCCCAAACTGGCCGAACGATGTTCGAATGGCCCGAAATCGGACGACATCAAAGGGTGAGTGAATTTTGATGTGGTCGAGTAGACGACACGTCAATCGGACGTGCCGTGTGCCCGCGGTGACCGGGAACACCGTTCTGGAGTCATAAACGGCCAAAACTGGCATCTAACGGTCAAACTCTTAGCGGACGACATCAAATTGACCTGAAATCACAGGACAACAATACAATTATTATTTGCGACATGCACGCGTAGACGGCACGTCAATCGGACGTGCGGTCTGCGCGGTAGGGCTCATTATGCGTTCTTTAAGCGTTGCGTGCGCTTGATAAATGCGCGTGGGGGGTCCCAAACTGGCCGAACGATGTCCGAATAGCCCGAAATCGGACGACATAAAAGGGTGAGTGAATTGTGATGTGTTTGAGCAGACGGCACGTCAATCGGACGTGCCGTGTGCCCGCGGTGACCAGGAACGCCTTTCTAGAGTCATAAACGGCCAAAACTAGCGTCTAACGGTCAAACTCTTAGCGGACGACATCGGATTCACCTGAAATCACAGGAAAACAATACAATTATTATTCGCGACGTGCACACACAAACGGCATGTCAATCGGACGTGCGGTCTGCACGGTAGGGCTCATTATGCGTTCTTTAAGCGTTGCGCGCGCTTGATAAACGCGCGTGGGGGGTCCCAAACTAGCCGAACGATGTCCGAATGGACCAAAATCGTACAAAATCAAAGGGAGAGTGAATTGGGATGTGGTCGAGCAGACGACACATCAATCGGACATGCCGTGTGCCCGCGGTGACCGGGAACGCCGTTCTGGTGTCATAAACGGCCAAAACTGGCGTCTAACGGTCAAACTCATAGCGGACGATATCTGATTGACCTGAAATCACAGGAAAACAATACAATTATTATTCGCGATGTGCACGCATAGACGACACATCAATCGGACGTGCGGTCTGCGCGGTAGGGCTCATTATGCGTTCTTTAAGCGTTGCGCGCGCTTGATAAACGCGCGTGGGGGGTCCCAAACTGGCCGAACGATGTCCGAATGGCCCGAAATCGGACGACATCAAAGGGTGAGTGAATTGTGATGTGGTCGAGTAGACAGAACGTCAATCGGACGTGCCGTGTGCCCGCGGTGACTGGGAACGCCGTTCTGGAGTCATAAACGGCCAAAACTGGCGTCTAACGGTCAAACTCATAGCGGACGACATCGGATTGACCTGAAATCACAGGACAACAATAAAATTATTATTCGCGACATGTACGCGTAGACGGCACATCAATCGGACGTGCGGTCTGCGCGGTAGGGCTCATTATGCGTTCTTTAAGCGTTGCGCGCGCTTGATAAACGCACTTGGGGGGGTCCCAAACTGGCCGGACGATGTCCGAATAGCCCGAAATCGGACGACATCAAAGGGTGTGTGAATTGTGATGTGGTAGAGCAGACGACACGTCAATCGGATGTGCCGTGTGCCCGCGGTGACCGGGAACGCCGTTCTGGAGTCATAAACGGCCAAAACTGGCGTCTAACGGTCAAACTCTTAGCGGACGACATCAGATTGACCTGAAATCACAGGACAACAATAAAATTATTATTCGCGATGTGCACGCGCAGACGTCATGTCAATCGGACATGTGGTCTGCGCGGTAGGGCTCATTATGCGTTCTTTAAGCGTTGCGCGCGCTTGATAAACGCGCGTGGGGGGTCCCAAACTGGCCGAACGATGTCCGAATGGCCCGAAATCGGATGAAATCAAAGGGTGAGTGAATTGTGATGTGGTCGAGTAGACTTCATTTCAATCGGATGTGCCGTGTGCCCGCGGTGACCGGGAACGCCGTTCTGGAGTCATAAACGGCCAAAACTGGCGTCTAACGGTCAAACTCTTAGCGGACGACATCGGATTGACCTGAAATCACAGGACAACAATACAATTATTATTTGTGACGTGCACGCGCAGACATCACATCAATCGGACGTGCGGTCTGCACGGTAGGGCTCATTATGCGTTCTTTAAGCGTTGCGCGCGCTTGATAAACGCGCGTGGGGGGGGGTCCCAAACTGGTCGAACGATGTCTGAATGGCCTGAAATCGGACGACATCAAAGGGTGAGTGAATTGTGATGTGTTCGAGCAGACGACACGTCAATCGGACGTGCCGTGTGCCCGCGGTGACTGGGAACGCCGTTCTGGTGTCATAAACGGCCAAAACTGGCGTCTAACGGTCAAACTCATAGCGAACGACATCGGATTGACCTAAAATCACAGGACAACAATACAATTAGAACAATAGAATTAATTATTTTAAATTTATAAAACGGTAATCAAATTTATGTATATTATTTTGAAAATCAAATACTTTAGATCTGTTACAGTAAGTTTGAAGTTAAATATTTGTTTTCTAGGTTTTATTTGGTATTAAGTTTGTTATTAAATTTTGTTATGCAGTTATATGTGATGATGGATGCGGAGCTTGGAAGATGATAGCCGGGATTTATTTTGTATATTAATGTATAATTGATTTTTTTTTTTTAAAAATTAAAATTTAATAGCGGCCGCCATTTGGCGGCCACTATTGGTTTTTCAAGGAGACCTATAGCGGCCGCTATTTGTCCGGGCTATAGTGGCTGCCAATTGGCGGCCACTAAATCCTATCTCGGCTTGCCTACAGCGTCCGCCAAATGGCGGTCGCTAATAGTAACAGCGACGGGGCAAAAGCAGCCGCCGTTTGGCGGCCGCTAGGTGGCCGCTATAGGCCTTTAACGACGGCTTTTAGCGGCCGCTAAAGGTCATTCTTGTACTAGTGAGCGTCAAAGGCATCGTCGCAAATCCGCGCTAGCACCCGGATTATGACGAACGGCGCTCCCGCGGATTCCTTGAATCGCGTGTGGACGATCTAGAGGAATTCGACTTCAGATTCTTCGAGCAGTGATTGTCAACGACGAGCAGACGTCGTGCGCGCCTTCAGATTTAAACCAGGTATTTTACGGTTCATTTTTGTGCTTAAAACACTTCACGTGAGATCCTCGGATTTAATTGGGCTGCTCTTCACCAACGTCGACAAGTTTTCATCGATCGTCGGTGGAAAAATTTTAAAAACCCACAACCTATTTGGGGCTTCCGCTGCATGCCCAGTTCCAACATAAATAACTTTCCTTCTTATGATAATTTACTAGGGTGCAACATTAAAGAAAGGTTAGGGTGTTGTCTATGTGACGAAGGTACACACTCAGTTAGGTTGAAACATATTATGAAGACTGTGTTCCTTGAATAATAAAGGTTTTTTCCTTGATGATATTAATACTAATTGTGGAAGAAGACATTCGATGGAAACTCATAAGAAGGCTCATCACCTTATTTGTTAATAAGAGAAGAATTACTTAACAAGGCAAAGGATACAATTGAGGGTCTTGGTAAAAAATTCTCTAAAAATATTCAAACATTGGGTTGTAAAAAGTGTTCAATTTTCATCGAATTTCCTTACTAGAAGAGTATGTATGATACTTATTTTATAAATGACATGTTTATCATGAAAATTGTATGTGAAAGTGTAATCAACACGTTACTAAACATAAAGAGGTGGACCGAAGATAATGTTAAGGAAAGGTTTGATATGATTAACATGGACATCAGGGAAGAGTTGACGCTAATGAGTGAGAAGAGGCAAACAATTTTTCCTCTAGTAGCTCACACTATTTTTAGGAAAGTGTGATTTGAATTTTTCTAGTTGTTTAAATAGTGTAATGATGTCAAAGGTGTAATGGCCCAGATCTCTCTGGTCCATTCCTCTGCGGAAATCTAGTGTTTGAAGTGTTTTGGGAGGTCAAGGTGACTTAGCCCCAAGACTTTTTCCAAATTTTCAATTGGGTGAACAGTTCCACCGGTGAGACCAATATGAACAGTTCCAACAGTAGACCGATGTGAACAGTTCAACGGTAGACCGATGTGAACAGTTCCAACAATAGACCGATGTCAATAGTTCCAATGGTATACCGATGGGAACAATCTCACTGGTGAGACCAATGCGAAGAGTTCCAACACTAGACCAATGTGAAGAGTTCCAATGGTAGACCGATGTGAACAATTCCAACGGCAGACTGATGTGAACAATTCCAACGGCAAACCGATGTGAATAGTTCCAACGGTAGACCGATGTGAAGAGTTCCAATGGTAGACTGATGTGAATAGTGTTTCCCATTGGTGAGACATTATGTGAACAGTGTTTCCAGAACAACAGTCTTCCAACAACAACCTTTTTTCCTTTGCCAAATTTCTAGTTCATGAACAGTGTTTCCAGCTTCCTACAATTTCGCCCCTTTGACGTTTCCTTTGACATAAAATGCATTTAAAGCCTCGCTCTAAGGACTATAAGGATGATTCAAAGGTCACAACTCCTATATTAATTTTCCCAAGGCTCAGGATGCTTTTACTTGGTCATACCACGTGGTTTAATATGATCCTCTTTTAATGGAAAATCCAGTGCATCTTAAATCGCTGTTCCGTTAAATCTTCTAAAGGGACGAGATATCTTCCTCCCTTGTTCTTCCTCTTTTTTCTCTAGTGTGAGATGCTCGAACCTTTAATTCCTTCCCGTAGGATTTGTGCGATCAAAATTTCCTCCTTGGATTAGTTCCCCTTTATGTTTCTTCCTGCTGCATGTGCACCCCCTGTTTTGGTGCAAGTAGCAAGTATCGATCCTTCATCGATATAAATTATGATTTATCATCATTATTTTGGGTTCAAATTCTCCTGTTTCTCCTTGCCATGTTATGGTATGTGATCTCCATGCTTCTAATGGAGTTTTTTTTTGGGTTTCTGTTGGTGCGGTCGTATCGCGACATCCTCGGGTGGATGAAGTTGTCACGGGAGGAGGCTATCGTGATCTGTTGTGTGGCTCATCCATGTATAAATAATGTTAAGAGCCGTTTGAGGTAGGGGATTCATTGCTTCTTTATTCTTTTACGTGAAAATGTAGAGTTAGCATGTCTTAGCCCACTGGATCACAATGGAATTGACATAATAAATATTTGAACAGGATAAATAAATAGATATCGATCGTATGTTATTGCCTCTTGTTTTTCTAGATAGTGTGATATCTATGCTTTCTTTGTTTAGATTTTTTTTCTTAATGGAAATCGGTAAAGAAGGTAAACTGGGATTAATTGTAAATTAATTGTCAAAGATAAAGAGACATGTAAATGAATCTGGTTCTTCTTGTTGTAATTTTATGTTAATCAAATTGATGCAGTAAGCATGTTTAATCAATTTGTGATAGCTTACTGTTTAGGTTTCCCATAGTTGGAACCTGAAAATAATAAATCGGTTAATTCCAGATGGATTAAATGACTTGTTGTTTGTTAAAAGATAATGCCTCATAGGGTTTTGAGTTACCCTCTTTCTTTCTTAAGGGCTAAGAGCCCAATTGATATGATGTTTTTTTCATGCTGCTTGTGTTGTTATGTGAGATTGGATGGCTATTGTGATATGTGGGGAAGGGAGGCTCATTGGTTGTGGCAGGAGTTGATGCCTAGAGTGACGAGATGCATCATTTTATGCATGTGGGTGTCAGGGAGGACACCAGAGATGATGAAACGGGTTGGATGTGAATGTTTGGATGCTTGATGAATCTTATTGGTTGTTTATCTGCTTTAATTTCCCCACTTCTCAAGGCATATGGTCTTTCTTACCCTTCTTCCAAAAGGGTAAAAGACACGTGGGGTATGCCACATGATTTCTGTGTTTAGCTTCTCAAGGGAGGATGAGTATATGCTCTTGCTATAGGTGGAAAAGACTCGACGGGTAGTTCACCTACTCACTGTGTTGAGCCCCTTGTGTTTAGTAGCTTATAATGTTTTTCTAGAATGCCTGAGAATATGGTAAAGTAATGATGTTAATAAATGATTGAATAAATGATGTTAACCCATGGGGTTAGAGCATGCTGGGATGCAATGTTGTGGTTGAAATTTTAAAGGAATGGTGAACTTTAGGTGTGATGCTAATGAAGTATGATGTGGAAATTGTTAATGGTTAATTAATGTTTAAAGAATTAATTAACATAAAGTGAAACCGATAAAAAAGGGAATGAAGTAATGTAATAATCTTTTTAAATGGTTGTGTGCTTATAGGATACATAGTCTTAGAAGTGGTAGCTGGGAGTCCGAGAGACGTTAGCTGCGGTTGAGTATAAGACTAGGTTATGCCTATAGTGTGGTTGTAAGATATAGTATATTCTGTACTTTTTGTGTTTCTATATGCTACTCCACCCCGTTAGTTAGAGAAACTGACACCCCGAGGATTCTGATCCCTGGGGGGTGTTTTCCCCAACATTCTGGTGGGAGGATGGATGGGTGACTACCCCCTTTGGCCCTGCTCTATTCTCTTGGTAGTTACTTGTATTGGTAGGCACAACAGTTAGTTTTCCTCACATATATGTGTAGAGGGATGTAATGGCTTGTGTTTATTCACACACATATATTCTGGATATAGTTTCCTATGGACTATTATAGGTGTAACGTGTACAGTCTGTGATGACTTGATGATCCTTACTCGGTGTATGGGCTGTAATAGATTGAGGTATAATGCCCGACGTATGATATATGTTATGAGAGCTGCGGTGGCTCCCGGAAAATACCTGGTTACTTTGCTTACGTGGACGTGGTGGTTTTGTTGCACGAGGTGCGTATTGTGGTGCTTCACCCAGGTGTCTGTGGGCAAGCCTTTTTGGAGAGAGGTGCTTAGGACGCGCGGTGTTGGGGAAAAGCGGCAAACCAGTGGGGAAGTATTAGTGGGGTACCCTTGATATTCTTTATTATATCATATACTCGTGTATGTGATACTTGGTGAGAGTAGCCATGGTGAGGCTGGGAACATAGAATACTTGTTTAGGTGACGAGTTAGTTTCACTTGTTGTTCACTGTGCTCTAGCATGCTTCTTTACTTTTGCACGAGAGGCTTCGGGGAGGATCCTACATAGTATACTGTTATACTCACCCTATGTATATATAAACTATTTTTAAGGTCACTTAGAGCAGGTTAGAGATCAAGTTGGTTTCTACTAGCTTGGGGTTGAAGGAGATTTTTGGGCTTGTGGTTGTTGTTGTTTTTACTTTCCTTTGGTACTTGTAAGAACCCAGTTCTTATTCTTGAGGTACGATTTTCTTCTTTTCCTCTTTCCTTAAGTGTTTTTGAGAAAATAAAGAAAATGGAGAAAAATCAAAAATTTTGTGGGTACACACCATGTGCTTTTCCACACGCCGTGTACCTTGGCCGTGTGGGATGAGTACACAGGGTGTGTAGGCCTGTTGGCGATGATAGGTGTAAAAACTGACTACACGCCGTGTACTTAGTATATACACGCCGTGTAATCAGTTGGCAGGTGAATAGTAAGGCGGTGGAAGTAGCTGCCAGTGGAGCGACAACACACACCGTGTATTCAGAAATACATGCCGTGTAATCATGTCAACGGATGAAGAGTATGGCAGTGAAAAGTAGCCGCCAGAGGAACAATTAAAAAAATGAAAAGTACACGCCATGTACTTGAGAGTAAACATCGTGTAGTTTATTTTTTCACTTAAAACAGGAAGTAGACTCCTCTTTCGACAGAGGAATCTTAGAACGTCAGAAGGGCACATGAGAGAAGGTCGGAGCATAGAGGAGCTCCCGACCACACATCGGAACTCGGATTCCTTCGCTGACGGTCTCGATTGAACCGCACGGGTGAGTTCTTCACTCTTCTTGAACCCTTCCTTCCAATTATTTCCCGAGGGGAAGTTATTAGGGTTTTAACATGTTATTTTTTATCCCATATCTACGTTGTTATTGGACATTTCGGAAGGCGTCGTTCACGTATATTGATCAAAGGAGATCAAGGTAGGTGCTCTGATGTTTAATTCAAACTGTCATGTGGTTTTTGTGTACCGTTGTGCTACGTTCCCATGTTTGGGGTGTCGTATGGTTGAGTCATTGATTAATTAAGATATCTAGAATTGCATAGATAATATGATGATAATTATAAATGGCTATTTGGGATTATTTCTTGATCCAGGGCCACCCCGTGGGTGCGTTTCCCTTGTTTAGCCGTTTGGCCAGGATACCCGAGGGTATGCCGTGATTATAGCATGCTTTGAGTTTTCTTTAGTGAAAGTGTATATAAATTGCTTGCTTATGTGTTGGGATTGGCCTAGTTACTTGCTTAGCATAAGGGCAGTGTTTTGTTTAGCCTGAGGGCAAGTGTTTGTTTAGCTTGAGGGAAACTTTTCTTATGCATGTGGGCAGTTGCATCCGTGCCTGAGGGCATTATCTCGTACGCCTGAGGGAAATATTCGTTTAGCCTGAGGGAAATCACCTGAGGGTTTTGATTCTAATTACCTGAGGGAAAGGTTTTGCATGTATGAGGACTCTTTTTACTTTGCATATTCACTGTGGTGTTTTCACATGTTATATCTTCCAAGCTAAAGCACAAGCTTGGTATTGTTTTACCTTGTACTTGTTAGATAGCTTGTTGTGGTTTTTGATGTGGCACTATATAGGAGATTGACGGATGAGGCTGAGTCTCGAGAACTTATAATTCAATTATATTGAATTGTTAAATAATAATTAAATGGAAATGGAATTGGTAGGAGTAGCTACTTTTGAGTACTTCATAGTTTACTGCTTTTCCATTACTACACACAGCTGTTGCACAAATTCACTGACAATTGGACATGGGCCTTTGGTGGTTACCTATTGGGATTTATTTCTCACACCCTGTTTGGGTCATGTCTTGGGCCCAAACAGATTATATTGCTACAGGTGTATACAAGGGAAAGAGTCCCTATACAGGTACTTTATTGTTTCAGAGGAGTAGGAGAGCATGAGGTCGAGCTTAGGATTGCGATGCTGTTGAGTTCATGCTGTGCTATTTTATTTTGCTTTGCTATATTTGTCCCTTGTATTGTATTGATTCAGATTGCAGTGTATCCTATTTTGGCTACTTTCTTAGACTTAGGGACATATTGCATTATTATTTGTGATTGTTGGTCATTTCTTTACTTCAGTACTGTGTCCATTTCAACATTGGTATTGTTTACTGCTTCTGTTTTTGTATGCTTGTATTTTGTTCCGCTGTGTTACACTTTGACAAATGAGGGCATAATTTTCCCACTATTAGACCTAGGCCCTCACTGCTAGTCGGGAGCCTCTGGCGTTTGGGGAAATGTGCTTGAGGTAATGTGACCAACTAGGTTCAGGGCACCTGTTGTGTGGCAACTGGATCTGGGATGTTACATAGTGGTATCAAAGCCAGGTTCTTTTCTTTGACTTACTGTTTAGATCCTATAGTCAGGGATAGGATGGAATAGGTATTTGGTAATAAACTGTGCCTGGGAGTAGCTAACCCGTGTACAGGGAAAAACCAATTTACCTCGTGTTGCAATTTTACTGATTTTTCACTTTTACAGTTGATTTGATTTTCACCATTGGGTGGCGCACATGTGGTGTGATGTTTATATTTTTATACTGGGTTCTATTTAGTCATAACCCAATGAGATGAGGTTATTCCATCTCATGCATCATTTAAGAACATGTTAGAATCACATGCCATGCATAGTTTCCATGCCATGTAGGTGCATTAGAAATTGCATGTTGTTGTGATAGATGTTGTGCTAGACGAAGCATGCTGTAGTGATAGATGATTTGATAAAATACCTGCTATTTGATAGGGTATTGTTATGTAAGGTTAGTGAATGAATTCCAAACTTTGGTTCTTGAGGAGTATGGGCCCTCATTAACTGGAATTTGGGGGATCATCGACTTGTTTACCTTGTTTATAACATGTATAAGATGCCAAGATTTGATTTGTGGGGAGTATGGGCCCTCACGGATTGGAATTTGGCACTTAGGTGTTGGTTTTAGTGTTTTTCTGGGCTCCGGAGTAGTTTCTAAGGCTTACTGTTCAGAAGAACCCAGAATACACACTGTGTAGTTTTTACTACACGCCATGTACTCTTCTGTTTGGGGAGAAATGAAAAAAATTTAAGTACACGCCGTGTATCGTAAGTACACGCCGTGTAGTTGCTACCCGTGTCATAGGCCGTGTGGGTAGAAACATGGGATAATGAAAACTCTTGAGGGAAAATGCCATGTACCCATGATACATTCCCTGTAGGCTTGACCCTGTGTCTACCCGTGTGACTAACAACATGGACGGAGAAATCTTAGTTATACGCGTCGTGTCAATGTTGGACACGCCGTGTAGTGTGATCTTGGGACCCGACCGTGTAACTAACAACACGGGTCGGTGTTACCTCTTATAGTACACACCGTGTCTATCTGGAACATGCCGTGTAGTGTCAGCCGAGTAGGCAGCTATGTCACTAACAACATGGGTAGTTGGAATTTAAGCCGTACACACCATGTCTGTATGGAACACGCCGTGTAGTTTGAGCTGTGTACCCGGCCGTGTCGCGAACAACATGGGTCAGTGAAGCTTGTCCAGTACATGCCGTGTAGCTCTTATACATGCCGTGTAGTCTCATTTAAAGGAGAGCTGTGTGGATAAGCTGTGTAGAAGGACTCGGGCTAGGGACGAAAATTTGAGTACACGCCGTGTGTGTGGACAACGCGCCGTGTGTTTGGGGTGTTACATGACCAGTGCTGACAGAGTACACTCCCATGTGGAATACTTAAGGGAACATGTCATGTAGTTATTATAAATGTCGTGTAGTCTTTTTTTGTAAAACTTGAATGTTTTCTTTCTCCTGTTCCCTCATTGCACTCCTTGTTTTCAGTCCTAGATGATCTTAATCTAAGGCATGTGTTTAACCTTGTAGAGTCATGCCACCGAGATGACCTTGAGTTGTTTTCCAGGAGAGCAGCAATGAGTATACTCCAGAGAGGGTAGGCCATGGGCTACCGATGGATCCACTAGCAGAGCCAGATGCGGCACCAGCCGCTATACCGGACACAGGCACGGAGGCGTAGTTCCGTGAAGGCTTCATGCAGTTTATGAAGACCTTCCAGGGAGCACCACTGGCTGCCACATTTATGGAAGAGCTGACTCGTATATTCCAGTAGCAGTATCTGACTACGTTTTTAGTAGATGGTGGACCATAGGATGTGGAGTCTTGGCTGGGTTCTATGCAGACTATTTTCGAGCATCTGAAGACGCCTCCTGGGTGGAGGGTCAAGCTTGCTACATACATGCTGCATGATTCCGCCAAGAGATGGTGGGACGTTACCACCCAGACCGAGAATCACCGAGACATGGTGTGGGGAGATTTTCAGGCAGTCTTCTATGAATTTTTCTTCCTAGAGATGTTGAGGGAAGATCGAGCTCGAGAGTTCATGAATCTGTAGCAAGGCACCATGTCAGTGATGGACTATTCTGCCCACTTCTCCAAGCTACAACACTTTGCACCTGTCCTGGTGGGAGATGAGACGTTGAGGGCTCGACGCTTTGAGGATGGTATTCGATATGACATCGATCACTGGTGAATGTTTTTAGGTTGCCTACAGTTCATGCTATTGTGAACCAGTCATTGATTACTGAGCGGAACCTACGGGAAGCTAGTGGTGTGGACCAGGGCGGTTCGACACCAGTCTCTGGTACTATTTCGACCAGCAAGAGGAAGAGGTAGATGGATTTCACTCACAGTGGCGGTACTAGCCAGAAGAATTATTCATGTGGCCAATTAATATTCTACCAATGTGGTAAAGAGGGGCACAAGAGACCTTAGTGTCCACGTGACCCAGTGGAGTGCCGAACTTGCGGCAAGGTGGGCCATCTCTAGCGTTTTTACAGGGAGTTTCCACCAATGGCTAGTGATAGGGGTTCTGTGTAGACTCCACGTGCGGGAGTTGGGCCAACAGCTTCTTACCAGTCAGGGAATTGGAATATGTTGGGACGTTCAGGCCAAGGTGGTGGTCGTGACCGTGGTAGCTGGACACCAGGATCTCAAAGACAGCAGGGCGGGTCAGCTCAGGGTAGCCAGGCTGTGTCGCAGGGCCGCGACACTGGGCAAGCATATATAGTGAAATAGACCCAACATGAGCAGGATCCCGGACCTTCCACTATCCTAGGTACTATTATAGTAGCTTCTGTTTTGTCTTCAGTACTTTTTGATACTGGTGCTACACATATCTTTATATCCGTGCCCATTGTGGAGAGCCTTGGGCTCTGTGTTTCTTCTTCTTCTTCAGATATCATGACGCTAGACACTCCGTTGGGAATTAGAATGGCTGGTGTGCATTGGTTTAAGGAGTTCCCCCTATAGGTTGGTGGGTGTCACTTTCTATGGGACCTCTATGTCTTAGAGATGAAGACCTATGATGTCATTCTCGGGATGGACTGGTTGGTACTCTTCTGAGCCTTTGTGGATTGCTATCATCTCAGGGTGAGTTTCACATCACCAGAGGGAAGAGAGTTTCTATACAAGGGGAAATGGGATGTCCAGGAAAGCCAAGCTAGACCCGAGTATCATGGACGAGGTGGAGTGACAACCCATATTGCGAGTTTATATCTGGATGATCAGGGAACTTGTCATAAGGATTTCCCTCCAGTAGTTGATCGTTTCAGGGATGTATTCCAGGATGAATTTTCAGGTCTACCTCCAGAGTGAGAGGTGGATTTCTCTATTGAGCTTATGCCAGGAGTGGCACCGGTGTCCATTCCACCTTATAGGATGGCTACACTAGAGTTGCAGGAGCTCAAGAGATAGTTAGAGGAGTTACAAGCAAAGGGTTTTATCTGAACCAGTACTTCTCCTTGGGGTTCGCCTGTCCTGTTTGTGAAGAAGGCGAACAATATCCTCAGACTCTGTGTGGATTATCAAAAGTTGAACTAGTTGACGGTCAAGAACTAATATCCTCTGTTGAGGATTGATGATCTTTTTGATCAGCTTCAAGGAGCACGAGCGTTCTCGAAGATTGACTTAAGATCTGGATATAATCAATTGCGCGTTAGACCATCGGACATACTGCTTACAGCATTTCGGAGCAGATATAGTCTATACGAGTACTTGGTCATGCCGTTCGGAATCACGAACATGCAAACAGTTTTCATAGCTCTGATTAATCGTGTGTTCCACCCTTATCTGGATTCTTTTGTGGTAGTCTTCGTGGACGATATCTTGGTGTAATCTCAGACTCGACACGACCATGCCACCCATCCTGATATCATACTGAGTACACTGAGAGAGCATCAATTATATGTTAATCTCTCAAAGTTCCACTTTTGTATGAACCATATACACTTCCTGGGTCATATCATCTCAGAAGCAGAGTTTCTTGGGGTTGACTGGTTACTATAGGCACTTTATATAGGACTTCTCCTTATTAGCACCAACGTTAACGGGTTTGACTAAGAAGGGTGTAAAGTTCGATTGGTCAGAATCTTGCGAGACAACCTTTCAGGAGCTGAAGGGAAGATTGACATCAACACCAGTCCTGATACTTACAGAGCAAGGGAAGAGCTATACAGTTTACTGTGATGCATCAGGTATTGGGCTGAGAGAAGTGTTGATGCAGGGCAATCAAGTAGTTGCATACGGGTCTCGGCAGTTGAGGCCACATTAGAGGAATTACCTGATGCATGATCTCAAGTTGGCTACAGTTGTTCATGCGTTACGCTGTTGGCGACATTATCTCTTGGGAGAGCATTTTGTGGTGTTTACGGACCAAAAAAGTCTGAAATACATTTTCACCCAGCGTGAATTGAATCTGAGACAACGAAGGTGGGTTGAATACCTTCAGTCCTTCTACTTTTGAGCTTGCCTATACACTTGGTAAAGGTAACACAGTTGATGATGCACTGAGTAGGAGGACTCAGATACAGGCGTTGCAGGAGGCCAGTGGTGAGTGGTGGCTTATGGATTTGTTCACTGAGATGCATTTTGAGGTGCAAGATAGTCAGGGGCGAACTTATCTTTCATCCTTAGCTGTGAATTCTACCATCCTAGATAGAGTGAGGATGAGACAACTATCAGATTCAGAAGGCCTAGTTCTACAAGAGTCAATGGCAAGTGAGGACCCTCCTCCCGGTTGGACGATAGGAAATGATGAGGTACTGCGTGTCCATGGATGAGTGTGGGTTCCAGGGGATATACGCGAGGAGCTGATGTAGGAGTTTCATGCTTCAGCTTGGGCAGTGCATCCCAGAGTTACCAAAATGTACCATGACTTAAGACGTCAGTATTGGTGGCTGGGTATGACACAAGAGGTAGCTGGTTTTGTTACGAGATGTTCCACCTATCAGCAGGTGAAGGCGGAGCATCATAGGATAGCCGGACTGTTTTAGTAGTTACCCATTCCAGAGTGGAAGTGGGATGATGCCGCGATGGACTTCGTGACCGGGTTACCGAGTTCACCTTGAGGCAATGATGCCATGTGGGTTATTGTGGATAGACTTACGAAGATAGATCACTTTTTGCCGATCAAGGAGACCTTTAGTATTGACGATCTCAGGAAGATGTATATCCGAGAGGTGGTACGTCTTCATGAGGTCCCTCATTCTATCATTTTAGATAGGGATGCCCGTTTTACATCTCATTTCTGGCAGAGTTTTCAGAGGGCACTGGGTACACAGGTGCTTCTGAGCATATCTTACCACCCTCAGACCGATGTCCAGTCAGAGCATATGATACAGGTGCTAGAGGACATGCTGCGTGCATGCGTCCTAGACTTTGGGGGCTCTTGGGAGAATCACATACCCCTGGTCGAGTTTACCTATAATAACATTTTTCAGGAAACAATAGAGATGACACATTACAAAGCTTTATATGGTAGGCCATGCCGATCACCCTTGTGCTAGTTGGAGGTAGGTGAGGTAGCTTTACTGGGACCACATCTCATGTAGGAGACTTCAGAGTAGGTCCAGTTGATTCAGAAGCAGATGACTACTACACAGTCTCATCAGAAATCTTATACTGATCGCCACAGACAACCCTTGGAGTTCATGGTCGGGGATCAGGTTTTCTTAGGTGTTTCACCAAGGTTGAGACACAGGCGGATCAGGATATAGGGTAAACTTTCACCGAGGTATGTGGGGCCGTTTGAGATTATGGAGAGAGTCGGGCCAGTTTCCTATCAGTTGTAGTTACCTCAGAGGTATTGGTCCGTGCACAACGTCTTCCATGTATCTCAACTGCACCGTTATCACTCAGACCTGTCTCACATTTTCAGCCTGAGGAGGTTGAGCTCTAGGATGATGCATCCTTTGAGGAGTGTCCGATTCGTATTTTTTATAGGAGCACGAAGATTCTCAGAGGTCGGTCAGTTCCTCTCGTACGGGTGCTATGGCAGCATGGCCAAGTGCAGGATGAAACCTGGGAGCGGGAGACCAACGTACATGCTCAGTGGTTAGAGTTGTTCTCAGATTTATCTTCAACACCCTTGGAAGGGAAATTCAGGGACAAATTACTTTAATGGGGGAAGTTTTTAAGAACCCAGTTCTTATTCTTGAGGTACGTGTTTCTTCTTTTCCTCTTTCTTTAAGTGTTTTTGAGAAAATAAGGAAAATGGGGGAAAATCCCAAATTTTGTGGGTTCACACCGTGTGCTTTTCCACACACCATGTACCTTGGCCGTGTGGGATGATTACATAGGGTGTATAGGCCTGTTGGCGATGATAGGTGTAAAAATTGACTACACGTCGTGTACTTAGTATACACACACCGTGTAATCAGTTGGAAAGTGAATAGTAAGGTGATGGAAGTAGCTGCCAGCGGAGTGACAGTACACACTGTGTATTCAGAAATACACGACGTGTAATCATGTCGACAGATGAATAGTATGGCAGTGAAAAGTAGCCGCCATAAAAACATTTAAAAAAAATGAAAAGTACACGTCGTGTACTTGAGAGTACACGCTGTGTAGTTTGTTTTTTCGCTTAAAATGGTATATAGCCTCCTCTTTCGATAAAGGAAGCTTAGAACATCGGAAGGGCATGGGAGAGAAGGCCTTAACTTAGAGGAGATCCTGACCGCACACCAAAACTCGGATTCCTTTGATGATGGTCTCGATTGAACCGCATGAGTGAGTTCTTCACTCTTCTTGAACCTTTCCTTCCAATTCTTTCCCAAGGGAAAGTTATTTGGGTTTTAATGTGTTCTCATTTATCCAAGATCTACGTCATTCTTGGACTTTTCAGAAGGTGTCGTTCATGTATATTGATCAGAGGAGATTAAGGTAGGTGGTATGATGTTTAATTCCAACTATCATGTAGTTTTTATGTACCGTTGTGCTACGCACCCATGTTTGGGGTGTCTTATGGCTGAGGCCTTGATTAATTAAGATATATAGAATTTCATAGATAATCTTATGATAATTATAAACTACTGTTTGAGATCATTGCTTGGATCTAGGGACACCCCGTGGGTGCATTTCCCTTGTTTAGCTGTTTGGCTAGGATACCCGAGGGTATGCCGTGATTATAGCATGCTTTGAGTTTTCTTGAGAGAAAGTGTATATAAATTGCTTGATTATGTGTTAGGCTTGGCCTAGTTACTTGATTATCCTGAGGGTAGTGTTTTGTTTAGCCCGAGGGCAAGTGTTTGTTTATCCTGAGGGTAACTTTTCTTATGCATGTGGGGAATTGCTTCCATGCCTGAGGGAATTATCTCATACACCTGAGGGCAATATTCATTTATCCTGAGGGAAATCACCTGATGGTTTCGATTCTAATTATACGAGGGTAATGTTTTGCATGTCTGAGGACTCTTTTTACTTTTCATATTCACTGTGGTGTTTTCACATGTTATATCTTCCAAGATAAATCACATGATTGGTATTGTTTTACCTTGTACTTGTTAGATAGCTTTTTGTGGTTTTTGCTATGACACTATATAGGAGATTTCTGACTGAGGCTAAGTCTCGGGAACCTATAATTCAATTATATTGAATTGTTAAATACTAATTAAATGGAAATGGAATTGGTAGGAGTATCTTCTTTTGAGTACTTCCTAGTTTACTGCTTTTCCATTACTACGCACTGCTGTTGCACAAATTCACTGACAGTTGGGCATGGGCCTTTGGTGGTTGCCTACTGGGATTTATTTCTCACACCCTATTTGGGTCATGTCTTGGGCTCAAATAGATTATATTGTTGCACGTGTAGACAAGGTAAAGAGTCCCTATACAGGTACTTGATTGTTGCAGAGGAGTAGGAGAGCATGAGACCGAGCTTAGGCTTGCGATGCTGCTGAGTTCCTACTGTGCTATTTTATTTTGCTTTTCTATATTTTTCCCTTGTATTGTATTGATTCAAATTGCAATGTATCCTATTTTGGCTACTTTCTTAGACTTAGGGACATATTTCATTATTATATGTGATTGTTGGTCAGTTCTTTACTTCAGTACAATGTCCATTTCAACATTGGTATTGTTTACTACTTCCATTTTTGTATGCTTGTATTTTGTTCCACTGCGTTACACTTTGACAAATGAGGGCATAGTTTCCCCACTATCAGACCTAGTCCCTCACTACTAGTGGGCAGTCTCTAGCGTTTGGGGAAATGCACTTGAGGTCATGTGACCAACCTGGTTCAGGGCACCCGTTGTGTGGCACCCGGATCCGAGACATTACAGTACTTACAATTTTTCCTTTCAGTTATAATAGTTTTGTATGAAATTACATATGTGAACTTGGGTTTTCTTTTATATTTCAGTCTGAGCTGGAGTTGATTGGTGTCTATCTTATCTCTCTCTTTCTCATGTGTTCACTTAGAGGGTAATGCCTCCCATTTGTGTGTTTACCATACCCTCAGTGCTAG
This sequence comes from Viscum album, assembly GCA_963277665.1. Taxonomy (NCBI): domain Eukaryota; kingdom Viridiplantae; phylum Streptophyta; class Magnoliopsida; order Santalales; family Viscaceae; genus Viscum; species Viscum album. The sequence goes on from OY728156.1 coordinate 1,172,580,086, forward strand.
TCGCCAACTTGGGTCCTACTGGAGGTAGGAATCGGGGATCATTATCTCTCTACTCACATTGTCAGCCCAGGAGGATACACCTTGTGGGGAGGGGGTCATAACATAGTGGTATCAAAGCTCTAGTTCAGGGATAGGATGGAGCTTGGTGTTAGACATAAGTGAGGTTTCATGGGTTGTTAGGGAAACAATGTCATCCATATTTAGCAAGTGATGTAAACACTAGAGACCGACTAAGACATAGGCATTTAGGGACCCCTGTGATCTGATTCATGGACCTTTAATTTTACAATGGCTACTAAATGAGGTGATACTAGTTGTAGGGTAGAAACCTAGGAAAGGACCATGCATCATTCTTCTTTGTTCCTATGTTTGAATGGGTAGACCTTGGGATAGGTTAACCTAAAATGAATAAAAGAAAACAATTAATTTATTAATGCTAAGTCTTCCATATTCCAGGTTTAGGAGCTCTAACTATTTTTTATTTTACAGGTATGGTTCTAGGTCGATGTCCTTGTCAGGTTCACGTAGAAGATGTCTAGCAAGATGTTCCAACAGATTGCCATAGGGTAAAGGTCAATGATGACGACACTTGGAGGAGGAAACTCCAAGAGTTTCAGTGCCAGAGTCTGCAGAAGTATGAGGGATCCGTTTCAGATGCAGTCACGAAAGACTGGTTAGAGGAGGTCGAGATAGGCTTTAGTTTGATCCATGCTATAAAGGAGCACTAAGTGTATTTGGTTGTGATGATACTGCGTGGAGTAATGAGGCAGTAGTGGTTCTTGTTCCTCAGGGATCATGAGGAGTCAACGATATCATGGTAGGAGTTCCGAGACAAGTTTAAAGTCGAGTTTCTTTCTTCAACCGCAAAGGCATCCGGTCGCTGGAGCTTCTTACCCTTAGACAGTGGAGCTCCAATGTGCGAGATTTTGGAATCTGTTTCAGGAACCTTTTAAGATATGCTTTAGACTTGTTTCCAGACTAGGAGGCCAGGGTGAGGCATTTTGAGGAGGCTTTGCGTCCAGAGATCCAGCGCCAGGTCACCCCGTTTATGCTGAAGACATATATTGAGGTGTTGGAGAGAGAATAGGTTGTCGAGAGGACATTGGATTAAACCAAATCATCATGAGAGGGGAGTCATCATGATTCCTCATGAAGTAGAGTTGTGGTATGGGGTTCCCGATTTTTAGGGCAGAAGAGTTTCCGTTCGGCTGGGGGTAGGTCCTAGCCCTCCGCATCTTTTTTCTCCGGAGTCAGTGGCTCTCAGGACTATGCCAAGGGATTAGGCGCTTGTTTTTCTTTTGGTGGTTGAGGTAATCATAAACAATAGTGCCCGAAATTTCAGAGCAGTAATCGCACACCAGGTGTTCTTCTCCAGGTTCCTCCATTGAGGAAATTCCAGCTAAGGCAGCAGCAGCAGGTTGCACCAGCTTCATATCAGCAGAGGGTATATGGGGTAGGCAGAGGATAGCCCCATGACACTCCTCGTACTCAAAGATCAGAGCACGGCCATGGTGGTGGTCTTCATTAGGGCTAGAGAGGCCATGGGGGAGGTCGTGGTCAGCTTCATGCTTTAGCATTGCCAGCGCCAGGCGAGCCAGACATCATTCGAGGTACCCTTTGCTTGTTTTATACTTTGGTGTATGCCTTGTTTGATTCAGTATCGATGCACATATCCCCTACCCTTTTCCATGCTTTGGGACTTGAGGTAGAGAGGTTTCCAGTGCCCTTGGCGTTGACTACGCCAGTTAGAGGTCGAGCTGACTTGTTTGAAGTATGTAGAGACTGTGAGCTAGTGCTGGGGTAGCACCGCTCTTGGGGAGATTTCCTATGTTTACAGATACAACCATATAATTTCATCCTCAACATGGATTGGTTGTATTCGTTTCAAGCTATCGTGGATTGCTTCAGGAGGCAGGTTGTGTTCTTCGATGCGGATGGAAATCCATTGGTATTTGTTGGTGAGAGAGACCCTCGGATGGGTCAGAGGCGTGTTTCGTCCTTATCATCCATGATGGCTAAGCTAATGCTAAGTTCTTCAGAGGTTCATCAGTTGGTGTTTCCTAGGGTTATAGAAGAGTACCCTGATATTTTTCTAGAAGAGGTTGTAACATTACCCCCTCGACAAGAGATCGAATTTGGGATCAAGCTACAATTGGGAGTGCCTCCTATCTCCATGTCTCCATATAGGATGACCCCTTATGAGTTACGAGAGCTATGTATACATCTTGATGGTCTATTACAGTGCGGTTTTGTTCAGCTGAGTGTGTCACTGTGGGGTGCACCAGTTTTGTTTGTGAAGAAGGCTGATGGAAGTTTGCGGTTGTGTATCGATTATCATCACTTAAACAAAGTGATAGTGAAGAATCACTATACTCTTCCATGGATTGATGATTTATTTGATCAAATGAAGGGTGAAAGTTGGTTCTCAAAGATCGACTTGCGGTCATGATATCATCATATGTGTGTGAAGAATGAGGATATCCCGAAGACTGCTTTTCATTGTTGTCATGGGCATTACATGTTTGTTGTAATGTCATTCGGTGTGACGAATGCTCCAGTTATGGTCATGGGATTGATGAATGATGTGTTTCATGATTTCCTAGATAAGTTCATGGTGGTTTTCATTGACGATATCCTTGTGTACTTCATGTTTGAGGAGGAGCATGCAAAGCATCTACATGCCATTTTGGGAGTTCTTCGTCAACATCAGCTATTTGGTAATTTGTCAAAGTGTGAGTTTTGGGATTGAGAAGTCTGTTTATTGGGGCATGTTGTGTATCAACAGGGAGTAGTTGTGGATCCATCGAAGATAGAAGCAGTTGTGTCTTGGGAAGCCCCCAAGGCAGTGACATAGGTGTGAATTTTCCTTAGTTTTGTAGGCTACTACAAGAGGTTCGTAGCCGATTTCTCTTGGGTTGTGACTCCTCTAATGGAATTGACCAGGAAGAATTAGGCATTCATGTGTACTGATCAGTATCAAGAAGCTTTTGAGTATCTGAAGGAGAAGTTAATAAGTGCTCCAGTTCTTTGTCTTCTAGCAGAGGGAGTTCAGTTTGATGTTTTATGCGATGCTTCACATCTGGGGTTAGAATGTGTTCTGATGCAGTAGAGATCAGTTGTTTCTTATGGGTCTCAGAAGTTGCATCCCCATAAACATAACTATGCCACCCATGATCTTGAGCTGACATCCATGGTGTTTGCTCTGAAGTTAAGTTGTAGAGACATTACCTCATTGGTGAGTGCTTTGTGGTTTTCACTGAACATAAGAGCCTGAGGTATGTTTTCTCCCAGCTTGACTTAAACTTGTGACAACATCAGTGGATGGAGTTATTACAGGAATACGACTTCAAAATATCATATACACCTAGAAAGGGGAATGTTGTAGCTAATGCGCTGAGCCGGAAGTCACGTAGTGATGTAGTGCGTGAATCTGGTGATTCTTGGAGAGTAATAGAAGAATTGTCAGCATTACATCTCGATATGGGAGAAGTTGGGGGAAGAGGTTTTATTTTTCAGATGACGGTGCAGTCATCTCTGGTGTAGCAGGTGGAAGAGTCCTAGTTGGGGGATCTAGAGGTGGAGGTCTGGAGAGACCGAGTTGTTTGTGGCGAGGCCCCTGATGGTTGGTCTGAGGATGAACAACGCAGAGTGTTATATCATGGAAGGATATTTGTTCCTTTGGCGATGCGTGATACGGTTCTCAGATAGTTCCATAGTTCACCTTTAGCGGTGCATCCTGGTGTGACAAATATGTACCAAGCCTTGAGAAGTCAGTTTTGGTGGCCTAGGTTGAAGCGTGCAGTTGCGGAGTTTGTGTCTCGATGTTTAGTCTACCAAAAGGTCAAGGCTGAGCACCGTGTCCCAGTGGTTTTCTCCAGCCATTAGATATTCCTCACTGGAAGTGGGAGGACATATCAATGTACTTTGTTACTAGTTTACCTAGAGTTTCGGAAGGACATGATGCTATTTGGGTGGTAGTGGACCATTTAATGAAATCATCCCACTTTATAGAAATCAAGGAGTCGATCTTAGTGGAAGATTTGTCAAGGAAATATCTGGAGGAGGTGGTGAGACTCCACGAAGTCCTGAGGATGATCATTTCTGATCGAGATCATCTTTTTACCTATAGGATGTGGAGAGGTCTCCAACATGCTTTTGGTTCTCATCTATGCCTTAACAATAATTTTCATCTGCAGACAGAAAGTTAGATAGAGTAGACTATCCAGACTCTTGAAGACATGTTACGCTCTTGTGTCTTGGATTTTGGAGGTTTGTAGATGAGGCACTTACCCTTAATGGAGTTCACTTACAACAATAGTTTTCACTCCACCATCGGTATGGTGCTATTTGAAGCCTTGTATAGCTGACCTTTCCATTCTCCATTGTGCTGGACTGGGGTCGGAGAGTCAACAATTCTCGGACCGGAATTAGCGTAGAATACAACATAGATGGTTCAGATGATTCGTGAGAGGATGAAGATAGCATAGGATCGTCAGAAATCATATGCTGATCAAAGGAGGAGACCTTTGGAGTTTGATGTTGGGGATCACGTGTTTCTAAAGGTGACTCCCCGTCATGGGCAGCGAAGGTTTGGTCATGGGAGTAAGCTTTCTACCCAGTTTGTTGGGCCTTTCAAGGTGTTGAATCATGTTGGAGTTGTGGCGTATCGAGTAGAACTTCCCCCACAGATGAGCCGGATACACAATGTTTTTCATGTGTCACAACTCTATTTCTATCATCATGATGACTCTCACATCATCGATTGGGGAGAGATCGACATTGATGATGGTGCAACCTTCGAGGAGTGGCCTGTGGAGATCCAAGACCGTAAAGAGAAGGTGTTTTACGGGCATTCTATCCCCTTGGTTTTTGTCTTGTGGCGACATAGTGGCATTGAGGAGAGTACCTGGGAACGTGATTCGAAGATATGCGCTCAGTACCCCAAGTTGTTTGATGTTTAACTCTTTTCATGTAAAAAAAATGTTCTCTTTATGGTTGTAGACCTTTCATGTTTATGAGATGGATTTATTTGGTTGATTCTTATGGCTTTCTCTATTTTGAGAGTTATCTCGATGGGTGGTTGTTCGGACCCCATTTCTGTTTTCCTTTAGGTGGGTTTCAAATTCTTGAGGATGAGAATGTTTTAAGAGGTATCTTATGTAATGGCCCAGACCTATCTAGTCCATTCCTCTATAAAATATAGTGTTTGAGGTGTTCTGTGAGGTCAAGGTGATTTATCCCCAAAACTTTTCCAAATTTCCAATTCAGTGAATAGTTCCACCGGTGAGACCGATGCGAATAGTTCCAACGGTAGATCGATGTGAACAGTTCCAACGGTAGACCGATGTGAACAGTCCCACCAGTGAGACCAATGTGAACAGTCCCAATAGTAGACCGATGTGAAAAGTTCCAATGGTAGACTGATGTGAATAGTTCAAAAGGTAGACCGATGTGAACAGTTCTAACGATAGACTGATGTGAACAGTCCCACTAGTGAAACTGATGTGAACAGTTCCAACGGTAGGCTGATGTGAACAGTTACAATGGTAGACCGATGTGAACAGTTCCAATGGTAGAGCGATATGAACAGTCCCACTGGTGAGACCAATGTGAATAGTTCCAATGATAGACCTATGTGAACATTTCCAATGGTAGACCGATGTGAATAGTTCCAATAGTAGACCAATGTAAACAGTTTCAACATTAGACCGATGTGAACAGTCCCACCGGTGAGACTGATGTGAATAGTTCAAATGGTAGACCAATGTGAATAGTTCCAATGGTAGAACAATGTGAAAAATGTTTCCCATCAATGAGACATTATGTGAATAGTGTTTCCAGAACATCGGCCTTCCAACAATAACCCTTTTCCTTTTCCAAATTTATAGTTCATAAATAGTGTTTCCAACTTCCTACAGTTTCACCCCTTTGACGTTTCCTTTGACGTAAAATGCATTTAAAGCCTCTTTTTAAGGACTCTAAGGCCGATTCAAAGATAATAACTCTTATATTAATTTTCCTAAGGTTCATTATTCTTTTACTTAGTCAAACCACGTGGTTTAATATGACCCGCTTTTAATGGAAAATCCAGCGTATCTTAAATCACTGCTCCATTAAATCTTCTAAAGGGATGAGATATCTTCCTCCCTTATTCTTCCTCCTTGTTCTCTGGTGTGAGATTCTCTAACCTTTCATTCCTTCCCATAGGAGTTTTGCAATCAAACTTTCCTCCTTAGATTGGTTCCCCTTGAAGTATCTTCCTGCTGCATGGGCACTCCCTGTTTTGGTGCAAACACAAAGTGTCGATCCTTCATTGATATAAGGTATGATTTATCATCATTCTTTTGGGTTCATATTCTTCTATTTCTCCTTTCCATGTTATGGTATGTGATCTCCATGCTTCTAATGGATTTTTGTTGGGTTTCTATTGGTGCGGTCGTACTGTGGCATCCTCGGGTGGATGCAGTTGTCACGGGAGGAGGAAATCATGATCTGTTGTGTGGATCATCCTCGTATAAAGAATATCAAGAACCGTTTGAGGTAGGGTATTCGTTGCTTATTTATTATTTTACGTGAAAATGTAGAGTTAGCATGTTTTATCCCACTTGATCACAATGGAATTGACATAATAAATATTTAGACGGGATAAAAAAAATTGACATCGATTGTATGTTATTGCCTCTTGTTTTTCTAGATAATGTGATATCTATGTTTTCTTTGTTTATCTTTTAATTCTTAATGTAAATTGGTAAAGAATGTAAACTGATATTAATTGTAAATTAATTTTCAAATATAAAGAGACATGTAAATGAATCTGGTTCTTCTTGTTGTAATTTGATGTTAATCAAATTGATGTAGTAAGCATGTCTAATCAATTTGTGATAGATTTTTAGGTTTACCGTATTTGGAACCTAAAAATAATAAATCAGTTAATTCCAGATAGATTAAATGACTTGTTGTTTGTTAAAAGATAATTCCTCATAGGGTTCTGAGTTACCCTCGTTCTTGATTAAGGGCTAAGAGACCAGTTGATATGATGTTTGTTTTCCTACTTCATGTGTTGTGATGTGAGCCTGGATGGATATTGTGATATGTGGGGGTAGGGAGGCCCATTTGTTGTGGCAGTAGTTGACACCTAGAGTGGAAAGATGCATCGGTTTATGTATGTGGTTGTCAAAGAGGACACTGGAGATGATGAAACAAGTTGGATTTTAATGTTTGGATGCTTGATGAATCTTATTGGTTGTTTATCTGATTTAATTTCCCCACTTCTCAAGGAAGCTGGTCTTGGTTACCCTTCTTCCAAAAGGGGTGAAGACGCGTGGGGTATGCCACGTGCTTTCCATGTTTAGCTTCTCGAAGGAGGATGGGTCTACGCTCTTGCTATAGGTGGAAAAGACTCGACGGGTAGTTTACCTACTCACCGTGTTGAGCCCCTTGTGTTTAGTATCTTAGAATGTTTTTCTAAAATGCCTAGGAATATGGGAAAGTAATGACGTTAATAAATGATTGAATAAATTATGTTAACCCATGGGGTTGGAGCATGCTGGGATGCAATGTTGTTGTTGAAATTTTAAAGGAACATTGAACTTTGGGTGTGGTACTAATGAAATATAATGTGGAAATTGTTAATGGTTAATTAATGTTTAAATAATTAATTAATGTGAAGTGCAACGGATAAAAAAGGAAATGAGGTAATGTAATAATCTTTTTAAATGGTTGTGTGATTATAGGATACCTAGTCTTAGAAGTGGTAGTCGGGAGTCCGAGAGATGTTAGCTTTAGTTGATTCTAACACTAGGTTATGCCCATAGTGTGGTTGTGAGCTATAGTATATTCTATACTTTTTGTGTTTCTATATGCTACTCCACCATGTCAGTTAGGGAAACTGAAACTCTGGGGATTTTGAGCCCTGGGGGTATTTTCCCCAACATTCTGGTGGGAGGATGGATGGATGACTACCCCCTTTGCCCCAACTCTCTTATCTTAGTAGTTACTTGTTATGGTAGTCACAATGGCTAGTTTTCCCCATATATGTGTGTAGAGGGGTGTAATATATTGTGGTTATTCACACACATATATTTTGTATATAGTTTCCTATAGACTACTATTAGTGTAATGTGTATAGGCTATGATGGATTGAAGATCCTTACTCAGTGTATGGGCTGTAATGGCTTGAGGTATAATGCCTGACGTATGATACACGTTATGTGAGATGTGGTGGATCTCGGAAAATACCTGGTTACATTGCTTACGTGGACGTGGTGGTTTTGTTGCACGAGGTTCATATTGTGGTGCTTCACCCAAGTGTCAGCAGACAAGCCTTTTTGGAAAGAGATGCTTAGGACGTGCGAAGTTGGGGCAAAGCGGCAAACCAGTGGGGAAGTAGTAGCGGGGTACCCTTGATATTATTTATTGTATTATATACTCTTGTATGCGATATGTGGTGAGAGTAGCCATGGTGAGGATGGGAACTTAGAATACCTATTTAGGTGATGAGTTAGTTTCAATTTTTGTTCACTGTGCTCTAGCATGCTTTATTTACTTTTTCATGAGAGGCTCTAGGGAGGATCCTACTGAGTATACCGTTATACCCATCCTATGTATATATAAACTGTTTTTCAGGTCACTTGGAGAAGGTTGGAGATCAAGCTGGTTTCTACTGGCTTGGAGTTATAGGAGCTATTTGGGTTTGTGGTTGCTGTTGTTTTTACTTTTTGTTGGTACTTGCAGTTTTTCCTTTCAGTTGTAGTAGTTTTTCATGACATTACATATGTACACTTGGGTTTTCTTTTATATTTCAGTCTAAGTTGGAGTTTGTTGGTGTCTATCTTATCTCTCTCTTTCTCATGTGTTCTCTTAGAGGGTAATGCCTCCCATTTGTGTGTTTACTATACCCTCGGTGCTAGTCTCCAACCCAGGGCCTACTAGAGGCGAGACTTGGTAGTCATTATCTCTCTTCTCACATTGCCGACCCAGGAGGGGTACACCTTGTGGAGAGGGGGTCATGATAAAAGGAGTATTCATCAAATATCAAGAATTTTTTATTGATGATTGACATAAAGTTAAAAGGTTTAAAATCACATGACTGTTATGTTTTGATTCAAGATTTTGTGTTTGTGGCATTTTGATGCATATTATTGAAAAAATTTCAACACATAATAACTGAGTTACGTTTTTTTTCAAATCAATATCCAATAAAATCATTGACCCGATGAAGTTTCTAACAATAGAAGAAGAAATTTTTGTCACTTTATGTGAACTGAAGATGTTCTTCCCACCATTATTTTTTAATATTATAGCTCACTTGGTAAGAGAGAACCGAATTTTTACACTACAAGAAAATATAATGATAACAAATATTTTTTGGGGTTTAGTAACAGTAAAAACCACTACTAAATAGTACTATATTTCTTTTAGTAAACTACCATTAAATTATGTGTGGTTATTAATTTAGCAACATTTAATTTTTACTAGCGACTCTTTAAAAATGTCCCAAATCATTATTTCATGGTGATTATATAAACTGTCGCTAATAGATAACGGTGGTTCAAAACCCTCACGAAATAATAACCCTATGTGTATTTTTTTAATAATTTACTGGTATTTTTTTAATTTAGTGGCGATTTTAACTACCTTTAATATTTTAGCGGTGACTTTATAAACCACCGCTAAATTATTGGACAAAAAGGTGTTTTAACTATTGTTAACCTTTCCTGTGCACAGTATAACCACATCATGTTTCATTCCAACCCACAAAAAAAAAACAAAAAAAAAATATATAGATAAATTTTCTAGTCAATACAACATAACAATATCAATATCATACATTAAGATATAACTTACTACTTTCTACAAAAAAAGTAAACAACATTACAATTTATAATATGTGTTAAGTTTTTCATTAATGAAAACAAGTTTAGAAAATGTCAACAAACACATCGCTTGTCACTCAAGATGTATTGCCTTTACACTCCATTGGTAAATCACACTGCTCATCACCTTTTTGTCTACCCCTCGCCTCTAATGCCAACATTTAAAGTAATTAACTACACATTAGCAATGAAAATATTGAATAAATACTAAATGAAATACAATTCAAACACAAATCACTACAGGGAAAACCAAATTTCACGACAGTTTTTTAACGCCAGTTTTGAAAACTAATGCTAAATATATTTTAATTTTTTTTTAATTTTTTTAATTATTTTTAGGGGTGGTTTTGAAAAACCTCTGAAAAAATAGCGACAATTTTTAAAAAACCGTTACTAAATTAATGGAAAAATATTAAATATTTAAAATATAATTATGATTAATTATGATTAATTATTATTTCTTATTTTAATCACTTATTATTTATTATTTATAATTTTAATTTACTAGAATGTTTTGATTATTAATTAATTATTATTATTGGTTAGTAATTATTTGAAATTTAAATTAATTACAGGATAAGTTAAAAATCAGGCTTCAACATCAAATGAGAATAACTTTTCATCCGGGTGTCTGTTTTAACTCTACAACCAGTTAAATTGAAGCTTATGAAATGAGATAAAATTAAATCAGATAATAATTTGATTATAATTAATAGAATAAAAAATATTATAACTTTAAGAGAAGTTAAAAATCAAACTTGAACTTCAAACAACAATAATTTTTGATCTCGGTGTCTGTTTGAGATCTACCACATATCAAATCAAAACATGCGATGAAATCTATGCCAGGCTGATGGGGGAAACTCTAATCACTATTTTTTGAGGCAAAAAGGCATAGAATGTCTCCAAAACTGAGTTTTTGGTTAGGATATCACGACTTTGGAACATTTGATGACATTTAAGATTCGTTTATGAGTGTCTTCATATGCTTGTTGGTTCGTCTATGATTTTATTCCATGTATTTACATTCCTATTGATTTGATAGTGTTGCAATTGTTGTGGGTTTCCCTCTTTTGGTGATATATATATATATATATATATATATATTTGTATGTATTTCCATACATCTAAGTATACCTATTTATAATATATATATATATATATCAATATTTATTTAAAAGTATATATAATTATATCTATGCATGGATATTTATATGTATTTGTGAATATTTGTCTATATTTACATACATTTGTAAATAGTAATATGTATTTATGTTTATATATTTTTATATCTTATATGAGTATACATATAGATATTTATATTTACCTATGTTTATATATATATATATTTATATTAATATACAATTATAAACATGTCTGCATTTATATATATATTTATGCAACATAAATTTGTGTTTATATATATTTATGTAAATTTCGTCCTATGTATATATATATTTATAATTATTTATATCAATTTATTATTTATTATTTATTATCGGTTCATTTATTATATATTATAAATTATATATTATTTATTAAATTATTATTTAATATTTATTATATATTTATTACATATTTTTACATAATATTTATAATTTATAATTTATTATTAAATTATAATTGAAGTATAATTTATTTATTATATATTTATTATATATTTAATTTTTATTTATTTATTTTTTATCTATTGTTTATATATTTATTTTTAATTTATTATTAACGCATTATTTATTATCTATTTATTAAATATTTTTCACTTATTTATTATGTATTTATTAATAATTAATAATTTATTTATTTATTACCTATTAATTATTAATGACTATTTATTAATGATTATTTATTCATTTACAATTTATTATATATTATATATTATATATTATATATTATATATTATATATTATATATTTGTTTATTTATTTCTTATTTATTATATATTAATTTATTTTTTGATATTAAATTATTGTTAAAATGTTTATTATATCTATTTAATATGTATTTAATATTTATTGAATATTTATTATACATTATTACATATTATTTATAATTTATAATTTAATTATTATTAATTATTAATTTATAATTAACGTATTATTTACTATTTATTTATTTACTATTTATTTATTTATTTATTATTTATTGTTAATTTATTTATCATTAATTTTTTGAAACATATTATTACTTTATTATTATTTTATTATTTATTATTTATGTATTACTTATTTATTATATATTATCTATTATTTATTATTTATTAATTTATTATTTCTTAATCATATATTAATTTTTTATTTTTATTAATTCATTATTTATTTATTACTTATTTATTATTTATTATATATTTATTAGCAATTTATAATTATTTAATAAATTTATTATTTATTTATTACATATTAATTATTAATGATTATTAATTATTTATATTATTTATTTATTTATCATTTTTAAATTATTAATTATTAATTATTTAGTTCATATTTATTTATTATGTGTTATTTGTTCTTTAGTTTTTTTATTACTTATTATTATTTAATGTTATTATTTGCTTTTTTATCTCTCTCTCTCTCTATATATATATATAAGTATATTAAATTCTATTTACTCACCACATGAAGAGCTTGCTAACAGAATAACCAAGGGGTAAGTGGTTCAAATTTTACCATACACATATATATGCTAAATTTCTGCATGACAGATGCATGCATGCATGGCATGTGCATATGCAAACAATAATAAATAATAAATCATAAATAAATAAATAATAATTACATAAATAAAAAATAAAAAAATAAACCTTTGCTAAATCGTCCCATAGTGGTCTTGGAAAACCATCGCTAAATGATTGCTGACACACAATTTAGCTATGTTTTTTCAAAACCTCCGTGAAACGGTTTAACGACGTTTTAAACCGCCACTAAACTTAAAAATAACCATTGCTAAAATATTTCTTTGATGTGGTGAATGAATAAGATCAAGCGAGTACAAAAAATATAACTCTCATGGTTCTATTACCAAACAAGGTCCTCTTACCCTAAAAGACACTTATTCTTTACCAAGAACTACTTAAAACCATTTTCAAAGCAAATTAACACATTAAATCACTTTTAACCCAACCAAAAAGGCATTAAATTTCAAAAACAACTTTAAGTAAGCATTTAAATCAATTTTAAAGTCACCACAAATCCAAATTATTTTCTATGGATAAAACAACTCTATTTATAACACAAGAGAAAAATGGATCACTCGAGAATCCATATCAATACCTTATTTATAATTCTCTACTTTTCCATCATCAAATAGTAATTAATCACATCTATATATATTCATGGAAGGGACATAATGATTTTATAATCCAAAATCATTTAATTTTCTACCAAAAAACCCCTTAAGGTCAAAAAAACTTTTAAAACATCATTATAAATCACCCTTAAACCATTAAGGACCAATCCAAACATGCCCTTAAGTGTATAATAAGGTCTTCTACTTACCCATGCACATTTTAAATGAATATTTAACCATTCAAAATTTATAACCAATGGAAATAATCCAAAAACCAAACAACAATAATACAAAACACATATTTATTTATTTCAATGCGATCATTATCATTCTTGAATAGTTAAAAAACATAATTACCATATGATATATGAAAATTATTTGAAAATATTAATAAGTTATTATAGGAAGAAAAAGTTTGGAATATGAGAGTATATATATCCAATCTATCATTTATAGACTTTTAATCCTGGATTTCATTTACCATGAGTAATAAATCATATAAATATAAATGTAAAATGTATAATAATATTAAAAATTTATAAAACTTATCAATCTTGAATCTCCCATGAGTGTCCCTATTTCTTCAAGAATACTACTGGTCATACTTTGGAACATAGAAGCTGATGCACTCTCTAAAGTTGAGAACTGTTCATCTTGTGTTTTAATAAGTGTTTCTTAATCTTTAACAATATTTTTCAGTGTATGGATTTCCTTTTGGCCTTCAATATATCCTAAATCTGTACACCCCTTATAGTTAACATCATCACAGTAGATGCATGTGACCCGCTAAAGACCTGTGATGGCGATGGACCAAAACCCATCCCCCTCACATGACCATAGTGATTATTTAATAAAACTCAATCCATAACATCCTATGAGTATACTAAATATGAAAAGGAAGGGTTAGAACCTCATACTTCTTTGAGTTTTTGCTGCAATTGAATAGAATTAAATTATATAGTAACTTAGTAACACTAACTGATATATAAAACTCTTTAGCCCAATGTTTTCTATAAGGACATTAACATAACTTTCGTCATTTTTATGGACATCGAACTAAAACTCCTTCTGTCCAATAGGTTAACATGCCTCAATCAAATGTATTAAGAAATTTCATAACCCACAATAAGAAAAGATAAATTAATTGAACTATTATTAATATATATTGTCATTATTTAAAGGGTACCTTTGTACTCCATTCCCTAGAGAAACTCATCAACCCAAAAGTTTAGGGAATTACTTTCCTCTATCGACTAGAATAATTTCTTATATAATGAACTCAATGAGATTATATATCACTAAAAATTGAAATTTTACCAAGACACCACTATTAATTTATTGACATATAATAAAATACCTCATGTGATTTAACATAATGAAGGTCAAAAAATTCCTTTCACTGGTCTCTAGGCACACCCTTAGTGAACTTATCATAAATTTGTGATGTTGATAAATATGTGTCATTGAATTCATGTCACAATCTCCACCTTGAAATATTTCCATTTATTACCTATGTTTTTAATGTTTATAGACATGGAATTGCATCGGGTGCATCAAAGTGAAACAACATCTACAAATAAAATACATAAAATGCCTCAGATTATTAACATATTAAGCACGAATGTTTAATTTAATCATATACGAATACATAATTAGGGTAATACCTTTATCAAAGTATCAAAAAACTCATTATTCCAAGACAATGGAATATGAATCCAATCTGAATAATGAATGGGTAGGGATTTCATCTCATAAGCTAAATGGATTAGGATCTTCTTTTAAGTACCCACTACATCCTCAATGGGTACCAGATAGTCAATAAAAGGGATAAATTCTTTTAAGTTAGTGAAATTATCAACATCTTGAATATTGATGTTTGTTTCCATTCTATTATTATTTTTATTTGTTTAACATATGAATTAAGAAATTAATATCAATATTTAAGATATTAATTTTATCACATGAAAATACATACCAATGACTATGACGCGTCAATGACCTCTCAATAGTATATGGGTGCCAATTTTACTACCAGATTAATGCATTGTAGGTGATCACCTGATGCCCCAATATCCTCTACAAAAGGTATACCTATCAATGAAAGTGTAATAAGATAAGATGAAATAATACCAAAGGAAGTATGCACAATATGAAATGAAGTGTACCCAGTGTCATAAGAAAATAATGAGAATTATGTGATACAGAGTGGGTCGTGTCTATAATTCCCTTTGATGATTTAATACTTAAAAAAATATAAAAAACAACTAAATCAATTAAATTTGTAATTATTTTACAAAACATTTAGTTTAAATTATGTGATGAAGTGTACAAAAACAATTATGTAAGGTACATGATGAAGTGTATACTGTATCGTAAGGGTAGAATAAGAATCATGTGCTGAAGAGTGGGTTGTGTCAGTAAACCTATCTAGGGATGGAATACCTATAAAATAATATAAAAAATAACTAACTAAATTAAATATGAAATTAAATTATAAATCATTATGTTTAAGGAATGAAATTAAGTGTACCAAAATAAGTATACATGGTATGTGATGAAGTGTAATAGGTGTCTTAGTGGTTGAACAAGAATCACGTACTAAAGAGTAAGTTGTGTCCATAAACCTCTTGACACGTAGCATACCTGAAAAAAATATAAAAATTAATTCAATTAAACATGAAATTCAATTACAAATCATTACATTTATATTTATACAATTATGTTGTTAATAAAAAATAGACTTCACGTCTACTAATATTAAAAAATTATACCTCCTTTTCTTGGTTGGTCATATTGTTATCCTCATACATTGTTAACATTACTTCTTCTCCTTATCCTCCTCCTCCTCCTCCTCCTCCAACCTCCCTCACAAGACTGACATTTTCAATATCATCAGGTAAAGATAGTTCAATCTATTATTATTGATGGGGTTCATTGTTTGACAGGCTCCAAGTCATTAATATGTCTTTTTTTGAGTTTTATTTATTTATCCTTGTAGTTCCTTGGAGTTGGAGATCGAAAATATTAGTTTTTAGGGAAAAGTATCAAGGCACACAACTAGGAGTAATCACACCACTAAATGTGTGACCTTATTTTGGGGAGACAATTACTATCACACGGTTGGTGAATGGTTTTACTAACAGTGTGGGAAAACCACACAAATTTTCTAGTTCATTAAGATTTTATGTTTTTACCAAATTTCCCTTAATGTATTTTACCCCAAACTCACCCCTCTTCCACCCCATTCACATGAAACTCTTTTCCTTTAGCTAGGATATTCACCCCCTTAATTTCTTGGTGAATATTTTTGTTTCTTGATGAATTTTCTTGAGGTTATTTTTGAATCTCTTGATTTATTTATCCCCCACCCTTGTTCCTCCTTTATTCTTCCATTTTCATGTAGTTGTAAAACCCCAACATGCTGTGTAGCTGAATATAGATATGTGGATAGTATATTTATGTTTATTATTGGTGGTTTAGGTGTGTTAGTACCTCTCTCTTATTATTCAAGTGGTATTTTTCAAAATTGATACATTCACATTCAATTTCAAGGTGGGTGTCTCTACCTAGTGGCACTTTTCCATGGCTTACATTTGATTCTTATTTACCTTTGGTTTTATTTCATTAAATTTCCTTTAAATTATGTTGATAGTGATGGTATATTCATGTTTTTTTTTGATTTTTGAAATATTTTAGAAATTAAATGGTTTAAAATGGGTTTTCCAAAGGAAGTGATTTAAATTACTAGGATGTGTTTGAAAAAATGACTTATAGGGTTTTTGGTTTTAATAGATTTCAAAAAGGGGTTTTTGAAGACATTTTACCTTATATCTGGTGTTTTATTATTTTGGGAATATTTGGTTTATGAAATTGACATTTATAATGATTTATGTGATTGGAAATGTGTGAAAAATGGGTGACCATGTGTGTATGGGTGGCTTAGGAAATTAAATCCTTATTCTATGTCATGGAATAACTGGGGAATGTTACCCAAGAGACCAAGGAATCCCTTGGAAGGAGTTTTTCCCATGTGGACCAAGAGATCCCATGGAAGTAATATAGAGGTTAGGGAAGATTGAGGGAGATTCCAAATTTGTTTTACTTTTTTAGAAAGCTAGTGAACCATGTGTTATTGAAGTCATATTAGATCCCATTGGTTAGATACTCGATGTATGTTTCTTGTGCCTTGTTTGATTTGGATGCCCTTGAGTTTTTATCAAAAACCATTTGTTGGATATATGATGTTATTTATTCTTATGCTTTTACCATGTTTGGATGAGATGGACTTGTTTATTCCATGTGGATTCAATTTTGTTTTATTAAGCCAGACTTATTCATGTTTTTGAAACATGGTTTATTTTTTAGAGAAACCAAAAGAATTTCTGAATAAATATTTTCAAATGAAATTGATTTAAATAAGGATTTCAAAATAGATTTATTGGTTTTTATAAATAAATACATTATTTAGATTCATGGTGGTATCCTACTTGGATTTTTCCCCGCACCTTGTATATGCCTTTAGAAATATGTAGATTTGGTTTTGTAGGACAAAATTAAAGGTAAGGGTACCATTTAGTTTGGTGGATCTTCTTGATTACCATAATCCAAAGGTTGTTTGGGATGGTAGAGATGATAGTCTTAGTGAGTTTAGAACATGTGAATAATTTTGGTATTTTTGATTGTTTAGGATATTATATATGAGCCTCTTTGGCCTTATCCCCATTTTGGGATTTAGTTTATACTGAATAATGGATATATATAATTTACATCTCTTGTTTATAAATTGTAAATTGAAGTTGATTATGATATCTATTTTTAGTCATTTTCATATTTAATCTATTTGGATATCTTTATCTATGGATGTTACTTATTTGATGGTGTGGAAATCCAATTCATGGATGGTTCATACTGGTTTTCAAGGGTGAAACCATTCCTAAATGGTTAAGTGTGATACTATAGTGCATGATCTTGGCCCATAGAAACCAATAACACACTTTGAGCCTTGTGGTGGAGTGGTCTAGGTGACATGTTAGGTCAACTCGGGTTAGTTTGTTACAAAATGGTATCAAATCCCTCTTTATATTTGTGGTTAAATGGTAGATAGAAGATAAGAACATAATGGCTCGAGAGGTAGGTCTAGAGGAGTGCCTGCCTATCTCTCCATCATGGAAAACCTCAAGTTTCCATGGGTGTTTAGGAGTAGTGTTTTAAATTTGAACCTAGTTTTAGGTTTTTATGAGATTTTATGTTTTTTTATCATTGATTATGGGTTTTAGGAAGAACCCATGATTAGTTTTGATAATTTTTGATTCTTAGGGTGGAATTAGGGAGTAAAGAAGAGGTTCATGGTTATGAGAAACCATAAAAATCCCATGTGGCTAGGTATAAAATCTTTCCAGTTCTATTTTTCAAAATTTGTGCATGGTTTGTCAAACCATGTGGCCAAACCAAGAAGAGTGGAAAAATGGTTAATTTTTCTTACATTTTCACCCCTTCTTCATTTGGAATTGTTTTTGAAGCTAATTTTGGTCATTTGAGGTTTTTTATAAGAATTTTTGTGGTTTAATTGATATTTTTGAGATTTAATTTTGAATTGAATTATTTTTTGTCATGTTTTTTAGAAAATGCCTCTCATAAAGGCCTCCTTTAAGTGAAAGAAGGGATATATGAAGCATGTTCTACAAGAAAACCCTCTAGTTGACCCTAAATTGGTGAAATAAATGGTATAAACTATCCAATCCTTGGGCCAAGATGGATAAAGAGGATAGGAAATAATGGTGGGCTATGTTAAGAAGTTCACCAAGAAAAACCCATTGGTTTTATGTGGTGAGAAAGGAACCCAGGATCCTAAGGAATGGATCTAAAGAATCAAGCAAATATTTCTCTTCTTGAAGAATCGTGTGACTACTAGATTTTTTCTTCAACACTTAAATATTGGAAGGACCATGTAGAAAGTGGAGGGAATTCATACTATAAGAAAAATTTCATAAGGATTTCACCTAAAATACTTTCAAGAATAATTTTGATCAAATTTTTTCCCTATGACACTGAGGGTGGAGAAGGCTTGTGAGTTCATGAATATGTAACAATGAGACAATTTAATGATGGAGTACGCTACTCAATTTGCTAAGTTGGTTCATTTATCTCCTATGATCATCACGAATTATTACCTTAAGACTCAGTAGTTTGAAATGGGTATCAAGTCCAAGATTAGGTTGATGCTTATTATCCTTTGCTTACCAAATTATGTTGAGGTGGTAGATAAAGTGATTATGGATGAGGTGAACTTATCCATGAAGATAGGTCTCAGGGGGATTCTTGAATAACATGGGGTATACAGAGATCTTCCTCTAGCTAGAAAAGGAAGCAGGATGGACCTCATTAGAGTAATGGAAAAAGTGTTCAGTAGTCATTAGGTTTAGTGAAAAGGGATTATTCAAAGCATAAGCTGGTGAATTGTTATTAGTCTGAGAAGTATATCCATACCAAACCTAAAAACCCATAATCTATGAGTACATTCCATCAGTGTGCGTGTTTGAGTTACATCCAATACTTCTGTAGGACTCCTCTATAGGGTATTGGAGTTTGTTCATCATTTTACAAGGGTTCACAGATGAAATATGATGCATCTAAGGATGCAGGATCTCACCCTTAGTATAAAAGAGAATCTAATTCAACTAAGAAGCCTTAGGGTGGGACCGAGTTAATATTTATTTATGCAATGGAGATGACACCTAAGGACTCTAAATTTAGGCTGAACAACATAAGAGGTGCAATGTTTATTTTCTCTTCAATAGATTTGACTATTTTTGATACATGTGATTATCATTCCTTTATCTCATTAAATTTTATTAATACTTTGGGTATGCGAGAAAATTTGATGCTATTTATGATGGATTTACTTACCACATTGGGAAGGAAGAAGGAGAAAAGTTTTAAGTTCCTGAAGTATCATTCTTTAGTGGTTAACATGAAAGTCATGTGAGACTTCCTTGTATTGGACCTAGATGTTTTTGATCTCATCATCAATATGGATTTAATGATCAAATTTAAATCTAAAATTGACTATTATCACCTTAGGGTATAATTTCTATCCCTTGATGAGAACACCGAAATTTTCCAGGGTGAGTGAGACCTAAAGAAAAGGATGGTAGGAACCATTTATCTAGATGTGGGATTGATTTTGTGCCATTTATCCAGGTTGTTATTTGATTTTGTAAAGTAGGTATCAGATGGTCATCTTACAGTGGTAGTGAATTGATACCTCGAGGAGTTTATAGATTATTTTTATAGGTTTCCACCTCAGTGATAGGATGATTTCACCTTTAAAATGATCTCTAAGACAAGACCCATTTCTTAAACTTCATACCAGATGTCTCCTACTGAGTTAATAGAGTTAAAATTTTAGTTAGATGATCTCAAAAGAAAGGATTTAATTCATATGAGTGTGCCACTATGGGTGTCAATAGTTAAAATAGGACAAGTGTCTCCGACTTTTCATAAATTATCACAATATTAATCAGGTGTTTGTTAAGAATAAATACCCATTACCTCGAGTTAATGACATTTTAAACCTACTTTGGAGAGTACAATGGTTTTAAAAAATTAACCTAAGGTCGGGGTATCACTAGTTGAGGGTCTGAGAATAGGATGTTCTCAAGACTACCTTCAGGAGTTAGTATGGTCACTTTGGATATCTAGTTATACCATTTGGCCACACTAATTCTCCTATAATGTTTATGAATTTGATGAATCAGATCTTTAATAAATTTTTAGACTCCTTAATGGTCATTTTAATTGATGATATCTTGGTGCACACTAACATATAGGATGTAACGACCCATAATTCAATCATTGTAATTTACCTTCTAAATATATAATTGTGTCATATTTAGTAAACCACATGCACTACATGATAAAACCAACAACATTTTATTATAATAATTTGAACATTAAATTTAGAGAACAAATATGGCCATAATAATCAAAAGTATTACAGTGAGATAATAAATACAAAATAAGATAATAATAATAGGAATATTTGGATATACCCGTTCCTTTAGAATAATCTCACTCACAAACAACAATGTAAAAATGAAGTAGAATATTAGTAATGCAATATGAATTTTGAAAATGAAAATATATATAACCTTGAGAGAAGATGGAAGTGAATGAAAAATGAGGTATTTATAGATTGTAGGTAAACTATATGACCATTACAAATATGACTATTGGAATAGTAACCTGACTGTGGGAATAGTAATCCAACCATCAAGAATAGTAACATGACTATTGGAATAGCGATCTGACTGTTAGGAATAGTAACCTAACTGTTAAAATAGTAACCTGACCTATGGAAGTGTAAAACAATATTTAGGTATCTTATAAAATGAAAATATGATATATTTATATCATGATACAAGTAAATAAATGTTTTAAAAATAGAAAATTAAATGTTTATATTTTTATAGAACATAAATGTTTTAATTTCACTTTTATAATAAATATAATTATTTAAATAAAGTTTATTTTTATAAAATAGATTTATAAATTAATATTAAGTTGTACTATAATGATAAGATAATTTAAGGAGACCTTGAGTAATTTTTCAAATGGTCAGAAAATTGACCATAATATTAAAATTGTTACATTTCAAATAAATGAGGATTTGATTTAAAAATTAAATTTATCATATTTAGAAAATATTTTCATAAAATGGATTCCATTTTAAGAATATACACATCAAAAAAAATTTAGGGTGATTTTTTTATTTTTCTAAAATAGTTAAATTTTTGGTGAATAGTAAAATATAGTAAAATACGGTATTTAAAATTATAAGCTAAATACACAAATTTTTGAGTCATATATGTTTAAAGTGTAACATCATGAGTTTTTAAAAGGAAATACTATATTCGGTAGCATACAATATACGAAACATTGAGCTTAAATGAAAACTAAATATTATTATTATATAATTGTTATAAACTAGCTGTTAAATTGGTGGGAATGAATAATATTAACTGAATTGTGAAATATAAAATTATCATAATAATTAATAATTTATTAATTAATGCATGTAAAATCAAGCACTTACTTTTAGTAAAGTCACTTTATTCATCAAATTTACTTTCTTCAAGAATGATTTTTATTGCTTTTGTGGGAGAATAATATAATTAATTTTTGGAAGTTTTAAAAATTTTATTTGATGAAATAAATATAATTTTTGAAATAATAATATTAGAATTATCATATGGTGAAATTTTTATATTTTTCTAAGAAGTTTTATTTTTCAATAAATAGTGAAAAAATACTGATTTTTATGGAAAATCATATTTTATTTTAAAGTATTTATAAATTAAAAATATATTTTGGATTAGTTTTAAATTTTAATTAGTTAATTTTGATTTAAAATAATCCAATTATGTTTTTTAAAATGGTTTTTATACTTGAATTTAGTATAAAAACATTTTATATTTAAAAAGGGTATTTATCTAAAAAACTGTTTTTTCGTTGCGTTTTTTTGATTTAATTTTAAATTAAATGGTGAAACTTATGTGTTTTTACTTTTGAAAAATTGATTCCATATTTGGAACCAGGATTTTCAAATTTATTAAATAGGTCAATTTTATTTTTGGACAATATGAATAGTAACCTTGGAAAATTTTGTTACCATAGTAAAGGGTAAATTAGGAAATTAAGGGTAAACATAATATGATAAGGACTATAAAATAACCCCTATACTTACCCCAATTTTATTTTATGAGTGTTTCACATCCATAATAATCCAATATTTGAATATATGGCCTCTGGTTTCCGTTTTTAAGTGATTATTACATTTATAATATCCCATTTAAAGAAAAGTAAACGATGCCATACTCATATTATTAATAACTATAACATTTTTAATATGGGATTATACCATAGATATATTTGAATATAAATATTAATTTTAAATATAAAATATTTTTATTCATCATGGTAATTTATTTTTAATTTTTAGTGAATAAATAATTACCTTAAATGCTTACACAATGCTGATGCAGTAATTATTTTATTAATGGATATATCAAATAAATGTTATTAAGAATATTTAAATAAATATAATACGAGATAATTAATGTGATAAAGACATTTATTGATTACTTTTACATGTTATGGATTTATTCAAATATTTTTTTCAAATTTATCTTGTTTCATTGATATTTTTAAAAGTTAATGTAATGAATAGTGTTAAAATTGACATTAATGATATTTTAAAATAAATAATATTTTATTAAATGATATAAACTTTATAAAAAATAATAAATTCATCCAATTTATTATTATAAGGTTTAAAATATCAATAACGATCCATTTTTGGGTCATTTGACATTTTATAGTAACAATATTAACCCTCAAAGAGTAAAAATCGATGTTGTCACGGTAAGAGTTAAAGAGGTTAAATAAGGGTTAAAACCAAAAGATAAGGATATAAATATAGTAAAAACTTATATAAAAATAATTTGATGATATTTTTTCAACCCATAATCATATTATATTATAAATAACTTACTTTTGATCTAGTTTGAATTGAAAATTAATTTATATTAATTTAATATTTTGATAAATCCCAAGAGTGCCCATCCCCTCTCCTATAAAAGGGAACCTATTCTTCTCATTTAAACACACTTAAAAACCAATTTTTTTCATAAATTAACTACCTATATACCATACCCTCATTAAATAGGAATTATTTTAGGCATAAAACCAAACTTAGAAGGCTTATGGTGTTAATAAAACGCGGTTTCCCAAAGAAGAGGTATACTTTTTAATCAAGTGTTTCTATTTTATTTCTTCTACAACATCCTTAAAATATTATTAAACCATGAAAAAATAATAAATAAATTATACTTTATATAATTATATGTTATTATGTTGGTGTAATGACCCATATCCATCTCTAATTCCATCAAATGGGAAAAGAATCAATTATTCGTGCATACATCAGACTATCACCTCGCAAACTGATGTGATTTGTTTTCCATCATCATCATTCAAGACTGGATATAATGATGAATTTAAGTTTTATATGTGATATTAATGACATATTTATAATTATGAAAATATATCATATATGTTATTATTATTCCATGCATAGAAAAATGATAAAGTCATTCGTGTATACGTATGGACTACTACCTCCCTGAAGCGATGTGATTCATTTTTCATCACCAAATCACATGGATGATATATATAAGTATATTTAAATAAATAATATGATATATATGATATTATTATCACTATTTAAGGATAAAATTAAACTTAAATTCTTTTCATAATGATCATTGAAAAATGAAAATGTTACTCATGCGTACGTACGACCCGCCGTCTCTATGATTATAATGTAGTTCATTTTTCATAACCATATTTAATGGTTTTATTTTAAAGTATAATTTATGTATAAAATTATCATAATTTTATGAATATTATTATTGAGATGGTATAATAATGACCACTTGGACCATAGTTCACATACCTAAGTCATTTTGGACTTCAGAATCAAATATCACCAAAACAACAAATGTGAACTTATATAATTAAGTAATTTTTATAACATGGTAATAATTGAAATAAAATGAATAATAAATTTCAAAAATGTTATCATTAAAGTAAATAATTAACCTAAGTTTATTATTTAGGAAAATAAAGAGTATACGTGACGAGTCAGACTCAAGGTAAGAGACTCTTTAACTAAAAAACCACATATTAAATATTTTTAATATTTATTTTATAAATATTTATCTTTAATGTACATGTTTTTAAAATGATTTTTATGAGTTTATGGAAAATAATTTTTTAAAAAGGTAATTTTTAAATTTCTCTAAAATATTTTCTAAAGGGTTCTTTTTAAGGTTTTATGTAAGGGAATTCTTAACTCAATTTCCTTTCCTTGAGTAAAAATTCTAATTCATTGATTTTTTCATGATAATATTATGGGAAAAATGAATTTTGATTATCTTATTTTGTATTTAAACTTGTTTTATATAGATTTATAGCTTATACTCATAATCAATTCTTTTAATTAACACTCACTTCAATGATATGATATTTATAAGGTACTTTCTTTTAAAAATCATCTTTTAAAGTCACTCTTTCATCTATTTTTACAAAAGTCAAATGGAATGTTTTTTAACTTCTATAGAACGAGATGTTTTTTCTTCCATAATTAAACCTTAATTTTTTTAAGTTACCTTTAAAACTTTAAAAGTTTATTTTTAAATAAAATGCTTTCATTTTTAGGTGTGCAACTTAAAAAAGGTGATTTCAAAATAGAAATATTATTATCCTCAAGAATGTTTTTTATGAAAACTTTATGTGTTATGATTATTTTATGGTTCCTGGGAATTATTTATGAGGAAGGGTGGTTCTGTTATAAAATGAGGGTGGGTGAGCCCGTTATAGATCTCCAATGCATTGGTTAAAGAGACAGAGTTAACCGATTAGTTTTATCCTAAGAGATTATGAGAATATACTGTGATGATTATTCCAAATGTAACTATGATGGTTACTCCCTGTATAGCTGTGAGAGATAACATATATATAATAATTATATGAAAATTATTCCATAAGTTACCTTTATGATTTATTCTTGATATGGATTTTATAGCAAAATTATGATTTCATAAGGTAAGCTAAAGAGCTTATGTTTTATGGGTGAAATTTATAACTTTTTGAAATTTTTTAGAGAACAGTTTATGAGTTTTTATTTTGTATTTATGTTCTCTTATAAAATGTTTTATGGAATTATTAGGGCATAAAAAGATATTTCTTGGGTAATAAAATGTTTATTTTGAGCCCAAAGTTTATTTCAAAAAAGCAAAATTTTATAAGTATTTATGAACTAACAATTTATTTCTTTCCTTTTTATGTCCCTTACTGATATTTTTATATTCATACCAAGTTTTAAATTTTTTTATAGGGTTTAAGGATTGTTTAATGAAAAGAAGAATCCAAGTTAAAAGTTTTGAGGATTTTTCATGAAATGAAATCATGTTTTCTTTTAAAAAATTTCATATTGTGAAAAAATGAATATTGAGTAGAAGTGTCTAATTTATAATGCATGAGTTTAATTTATAAGATTTTATCCTAATAATATAAAACTCTAAACCTAAAAATCTTTTAGAATTAAATAAAGTAGATTCTATAATAAATTCTCTAGAATATGTGATGTTTAAGGTTGGGTCCTTATAGTTGGTATCAGAGTAGAGTTTGGATAACTTTTGAGATTAGGATGTTTTCAAGTAAGGTTATCTTAAGAGTCATGGATACCATCATGGGTTTATAATTTTAAGGTTTATCATAAGATCAATGTATTATAAATCCCCTTTGAGGCTTTTAGTTATGACATTTTAAATTGACAAATGATATTTTTGGTAACATTTATTTTTTTGAGGTAATTATGGGTTATTACTTTTTGAGATTCAAAATGAAAAGTATGATATAACCTTTTAGGTTAAAAAATTTATTTAATGTTGAATATATTAAGGTTATTTTGAGGATTTTATCATATTTTTAAGAAAGTTATAATAATTATATAATTAAAAAAAAAGATAGCCCATAGACCGTGTGACAACCCATCGCATTCAGAAAGTCTATGAGATTTGATTTGTAACTCATGTGATATTATTTGAGGGAATTTCATAATATATTCAAGTGGTTTATTAAATGTTAATAGGTCTTCTAATTCTATTTTGGTATGGTATTGGAGTGAATTTATCCTTAAAAGAGGGTTTTTAATGGATTTTGTGTGCAAAGCCTTGTTTTACTTCTTTAAATTGTTTTATGAAAATTTTAAATGGTTTATTGAGTTTCACAAAGGGTGAAAAATATGTTTGGGTACTGTTTTGGTGGGTGTATGTTCTTAAAATGGGTTTTTTAAAGAGGAAGTGATGATTTGTTATGTCAAACGTTTTTATAATGTTTTATAAATTATTGAGGTGATTTATTAAATTGCGAGAAAGGTGTGAGACATTTTTGTGGGATGTTTTGGTGTGCGTATGATGTTAAACATGATTTTGAATGTGAAAAGGGTATTATGTGACATTTGTGTGGGATTTTTGGTGTGTGCATGATTTCAAAATAGAATTTTCATGTGAAAATGGCATTTTATGACATGTGGAACTTGATTGAGCACAAAGAGGGAAACCTGGGTATCTAGGTGGTCGGACTAGGACTAGTATGCTAGTGATCCGATAGTGGTATCGTCCCTATTTCACTTAGAAAGTTTGATGATGACAACACTAACTAAACTTGTATGATGTTTGGGGACCACTAGGAAATTGGGGTTTCCCCTCCTAGTGGGTCATTCATGAGAATAATATTGGTTATGGTTACTTATACACTGAGATATGATGTACCTAGGGCCCCAAAACTAGGTAGTTCCTAGGGGTGTTCCCGTGACTAGTGATCATTGGATATATTGTACTTACCATTGGCATATGGTGTGTTTTTTTTGGAAAAATTCAGTATCATGTGTGTTTCATTTAAAAGTGTACATTATTCAAAGTTTCTCTCTTAAAAACTGTTTTCATTTAAAGTTGCATCATTTAGAAATTGTTACTAGAATTTCTTATTTATAAAAATTTGCAATAATTTTGACTTAAAATGTTTATCAGATGGAATATTTTTGGTGGTATCCTATTGGGATTAGGCTCACACCCTACTTACACATTTGGGTGTAAGTATACTTGATAATGTTTGACACAGGTAAGGGAAAGGTCCTTGGAGATGACAGTTCAAGTTATTAGCTTCTCTTCCGGGTGCGGTGTTATGAAGAAGGCTTGTGGGTGATATCCCCTTACTGTGTGGTGGTTATTGAGTCAGACTTTCTGATCATTTTGAGCTATGGCCTTCTTGGGTTTTGTTTAAAACTATTTAACTCAATTATTAATTTTATTTAAGGCTTGTTTGGTATGAATTTTCAAATTCGGTTTATTTATTATTTTTAGTTGTTTAATGCTTCTAAACTTGGGTAAATCATTCCCAAACCATTGTTTATGATACCTGATCACTAGTTCCATCCTGTGGGTGTAGGTATCACCCTTTAGAACTTTCTATGGACCAGGTTGGGTACTGGTTTGGATGGATACCATATTTGGTTCGTGAAAAAATGGTATCAGAGCAGGTTTGATCTTTTGGTCATGTTCTTTTGGGAAAGAGTATGGGTAGACCAGAGGTAGGATTGTCGAAACTCAATGTTCTAGTTATGAGTAAGGTGCCTAGAAAACACACCTCATGGTAGGACTTGAGTTACCCAAGGAATTTGGGTTCCATCTAAGTCTTTTGGTACTTGTGGTTGTTCATTATTTGGGAAATGAAATGGGAGTTAGGATAATGGTCTCAATGAGCGTGTAGGTCATGGCACACCATGTGAAGCCAGGGATGTTGTCCTAGAACACCCTCTATGATGGTGTTGTGACTGGTGTATGGCCGCCAACCATATTTCTGACTTATTCATCAGTACTAGTTTCCCCTTGATTCATTCAACATCTTTATGGGTCTTGAAAAATCATTTTGAAAACTATTGTTTGAAAATTTTGGAAACGAGACTTTAAAATGAAAATGGTTTTGAGTGGATGGGGTTTAGTTTATCTATATTGGATTTTCAAAATTTAAACATGTGGTTTACTAAAATTCATTATTGTGAAAGTGTAAGTTATGTTAAAGTGGGTTTTGGAAATTTATTTTAAATGGGGTTTTAAAGTGGAAGTGGTGTGATTTTCAAAGGGATTGAAAATGGGTTTTCAGAACTCTTTTGAATTAGGTTTTGAAAAGGTGGATTTTCATGAAATGGTATTTGTGTAAGATTATATTGTATTTTTATAATTAGAACTTGTGGATTCAAAAACTCAATGGTTTGGAAAATAAGGATGGTTTTAAAGTGGGGTTTGAAATTCTATTTTGAGTGGAATGAAATGTTTTGAAATTGACGTGTAAGGTTTGAGAATGAAATTTTGTTTGAATGATTATTTCTTGTCAAAAATGTTTTGTGAGATTCAAAGTGGATTTTATTTTAAGGGTCTATGATTTTCTGAAGTGGATTTTTTTGAAATTTGGAATGGTTTTAACTTTTTGACTAGTGGTTTTGAGAAGTGGAGGTGTGGGTTGATTATTGTTTTGAAAAATGGAAAGAAATTTTGTTTTAACCTTTGGTATTTTCATGAGTTGTCACATGCATATGATATGTGAGGGAAGTGAATATGTGTCTGGTTTGGCACGAGGATAATTCTTGTGAGAGGCTTAGTGGGATACCATTGGTGAATGTGCATTCCACCCTCCGAGTTTTATTTTCTGAAGTGATTTTAAAGAAAGGATAGAGTGTTTTGTGACCAATAGTCATGCAGTGAGTCTTCCTATGTTTTGGGAATGTTTTATTGGTGTGTTTTGAGTTTGAAATCCTTTCTTGTTTAGATGATGTTTTGGGTTTGTCTTTTGTCGGTAAGTTGGTTTGAAGTGTTGGTTAGTGTTCTTTTATGGGAAATGTTTCGGTAAACCTTTATAGTGGTTCCCCTCATGTGTTCAATTCTAGTTTTTAGTACATTTTGAATAAAAGAATAGCTTGGATGGGTCCTTGGGTTTTATTATTGTCTAGGGTACGCCCCCATAAAGATTTAGTGCATGATTGAAGTGCGACCAAGGGTGATTCATCATTGGTAGATCCTACAGTAGATCAACATAAGGAATTTCTTCTTGAGCTTTGGATATTGAGTCTACCCACACTATTTTTAGGTTAAGTGGATCCTATTTTAGTGGTAGAATGGTTGTGGAATGTTGAAATAGACCTTATTCTCTTAAGTTGCCTGAGTTTTCAAAGGTGAAGTTTGACACTGTTGTGTCTGTAGGTTCTATTTGGAAGTAGTAAAGGGGAATTCCAGTGAGGAAAGGTAAATCAGTCCAGATTTGATGGTTTTGGATGAAGTATTTAAGGGACTTGGGGTCTTTCATTGGTTTCTCATAAGAAAATGATTCATGTTAGTCCACCAGGGTGGAAAATCTGGTCGTTCGGGGTTGTTATAGCTGCTTGTGGTAATCTCATGCTACTTGGGACTCAGTTCAATATCCCACTCCTTATAGTGTCTATATCGATTTTTAGGTTCATATTCAGTGATGTCTTGATATTTTGGGTCTACTTTTAAGGGAAATGGTGGTTTTTGTATAACTTTTCGAGGACTTTTGTTTAAATGGAAGTGTGTTTTCTTCTAGGAATTCCTAAAATTCTCTATCCTGAATGAAGGTGTCTTCCTTGTGTTCTTTATTCTAATTTTTCTTGTTTGGGGTGAGAGGGGAAATGCGTATGCATCGTTAAGGCCCATGTCTTGGTAAAGGTTCCATGTTAGAGTAAAATGGGCTTTAGAGTGTGCTATGTCCTGGTGGTTTTTTATGAGAGGTGATGTGATTTCTTGTGGAACCTGAAGGAGAAGTTTTTATTGGGGTTTTTCAATACCTGAATATGAGGAATGCAATGATTCAATCATCTAAGATCCAACTGTAGGTCCTAGAGTGAAGCTAGTGAGTATTTAGAAAACCCTAGGGGTGTAAGGGATCATGATTTAGCTTCTATCTCTGATGTGGGAGGTGGAAAAGATTTGAGGTTTCAATGTGGTGGTTTTGTTTCAAGTGGTCCTATGTGGTGGAAAGGTATGTGGGGATCCTGTTTCTCAGGGTTGGGATCCAAGTCGGTGGAAGAGTCCCTCTTTGTTTATAGGGATATGGGGTGATTTTGTTTTGTCAAACCCCAGTGCTTGAACCCTTGTGGGTGAAACTCTCCGTATTGTTGTTCATGTATGAATAACCTTGTATTCTCTTTTCAATATTAGTTTTGGTTAAACTCATATGAGGATGGTAATGTTTTTGGGAGTGGTGAGCCACACAATGTCTCTATTAGTTTGGAGTTTCATTGATCGAACCCACTTGTAGTGGGAATTGGGTCTTATGGGGTATTTTTCATGTCGACCCGTGTTAGTTGGTTAAGAAGGTTGGTTCTTATAGTGGGGAGTCCATTCAGGTCTCCCCCTATTGGTGTCTTAGTTATTTCTCAAGAAATTAAGTTGTCTCTTATGTAGGGGAGTCCATTCAGGCCTCCCCTATTAGTGTTTAGGTTCAGTCTCGAGTGTTAGTTTGTTTCTATGGTGGGGAGTCTGCTCAGGTCTCCCTGTATCAGTAACTTGGTTTTTTCCTTAGTGCTGGCTTGGTGGTAGGTAGTCTCATTCGGATCTATCTAACCACCAAATTCCTTCTTGGTTAAATTTTGGGATTTGAGTGTACCCAATGGGTTTTTTGAAGTAATGTTGTGGTGACCACATTTGAATGTGTTGATTGTTTCAGGTAAATTTCTTAAGCTTCGTCTGGTAGTGTTTAAGGTGTTTTATCTTGGGATGCGGTTCAATTATGTTTTCTGATTTCAAGTAATTAGTGTAAATTTTGGTTGGTGAGAGTATTGTTTCCTTTTTTTGGTCAACTGGAGGTGTTTTGGCTTTTGGGGGCGGGTGACCCTTAGTAGGGGGAGTCCGTCTTGGCCTCTCGAGTTAGCTCATAGCCCTCTTTTCCTGCTGGTAGTGTCCTTGTTGTATTTTCATTGGGAACCCCCTTTGAACTTGGAAATAGTATTGGGTTTTGTTTTTGAATATGGCATTTCTATGTATTTCTAGGGGTAGAAAGCGTTATGGTGGAGAGAATTGTCACATCCGAGTTTTTAAGTTTTACTTCGTTCTGGTTTGGTCGGGTTCTTGGTTGTTTTTTTAGGAATCGGGTGTGACATGTTTGAGATTTTGGGGCATTATTTCTCTTCTATTATTATCCTATATTTCCCCTCTATGTTCCCCCTATCCCCCTTGAATTTTGGAGCAAAACATCAATTTTTTAGTGGAAAGAACTGGGTGCATAGTTTGGCTGCACGATTTACTAAACTGTGCAGAAAAACCATGCATAGTGTATATCTCATTAAAAATATTTTCTTAATTCCAATTTTCACTTTCTGGATTAACCCTAATGCGCCACTTTCTTCCCCATTTGACCATTACAACCATGGAAGGCTCCCAAGCTCCTTTAATCTTCTTATGAACCCATTTTTGAAGGATTTTTTGGTGGTGGAACTTCAAGATCTTTCAAGTAAGTGAATTCCTCTCTTGTTTCTTCCATTTATGTAGGGTTTCTTCCATCCTCCTTAAAGTTACAAATGTCCAAAAACTAGGGATTCATACCTAGGTTTTATTTTTGAGTTTCTTGGTTCAATATTCTTGGTTAGGGTTCGTTTTCATTCCCTTATGGTGCGACGATGGTGCAGTTGAAGTTTCGCATAAAGATTTGGGGTTTTTGTCATATAAGGTAGGTGATTCCATGTGCAATAATTCTTTGATGAATTATATTTATTTATTGACCTTCCTAGAATGTTTCTTACTTATTGTGTGTGGTGTGAAAATCATTTTTGATAAAATTGGTTAAGCGTTTGATTTTAAAGTTGCATTTTTGCTTGAAATTGTGTGTTTTTCATTTGTAACTCATGTGGTATTATTTGGGGGCATCTTATAATATATAAAAGTGGTTTATTAAATGTTGATAAGGATTTCAATTCTATTTTGGTATGGTATTGGGGTGAATTTGTCCTTGAAATAGGGGTTTTGAATGGATTTTGTGTGAAAAGCATTGTTTTAATTCTTGAAATTGTTTTATGAAAATTTTAAATGGTTTATTGAGTTACAAAAAGGGTGAAAAATATGTTTGGGTGCTATTTTGGTGGGTGTCTATTCTTAAAATTGGTTTTTAAAGAGTAAGTGATGTTTTTAGATTTAAATAGTTTTGATAATGTTTTATAAATTATTGACGTGATTTATTAAATTGTGAGAAAGGTGCGAGACATGTTTGTGGGCTGTTTTGGTGTGTATATGATGTTAAAAATTAATTTGAATGTGAAAAGGGTATTATATGACACGTGTGTGGTCTGTTCGGTGTGTTCATGATTTCTAAATGGAATTTTCATGTGAAAATTGTATTTTATGACATGTGGAACTTGATTGAGCACAAAGAGGGAAACCTGGGTATCTAGGTGGGCGGACTTGGACTAGTCTGCTAGTGATCCGGTAGTGGTATCGTCCCTATTTCACTTAGCAAGTTTGATGATGAAAACACTAAATAAACTTTGATGATGTTTGGGGACCACTATGCCACTGGGGTTTCCCCTCCTAGTGGCTCATGCACGAGAATGATATTGGTTATGGTTACTTATACACTGAGATATGATGTACCTAGGGCCCCACAGCTAGGTAGTTCCTAGGCATGTTCCGATGACTAGTGCTCATTGGCTATATTGTACTTACCATAGGCATATGGTGTGTTTTGTTAGAAAAATTAAGTATCATGTGTGTTTCATTTAAAAGTGTATATTCTTCAAAGTTTCCCTCTTGAAAACTGTTTTCATTTAAAGTTGCATCTTTTAGAATTTGTTACAAGTATTTCTTATTTACAAAAATTTGCAAGATTTTTGTCTTAAAATGTTTATCACATGGAATATTTTGGATGACATCCTATTGGACTTAGGATCACACCCTACTTACACATTTGGGTGTAAGTAGACTTTATAATGTTTGACACAGGTAAGGAAAAGGTCCTTAGAGACGGTGGTTCGGGTTGTTATCTTCTCTTACAGGTGCGATGTTGTGAAGAAGGCTTGGGGGTGATGTACCCTTACCATGTGGTGGTTATTGAGTTGGACTTTCTACTCATTTTGAGTTGTGGACCTCTTGGGGTTTGTTTAAAACTATGTAACTCAATTATGAATTTTATTTAAGGCCTGTTTGGTATGAATTTTTAGATTTAGTTTATTTATTGTTGTTGGTTGTTTAATGCTTTTAAAATTAGGTAAATCATTCCCAAACCATTGTTTATGATACTTGGTCACTTGTTCCAGCTTGTGGGGATAGAGATCACCCTTTGGGCTTTTCCATGAACCAGGTTGGGTGCCAGTTTGGATGGCGACCAGATCTAGTTCGTGAAAGGGTGCATCTCCTACCACTGGCCTATGTGAAGTCCTGATTAATATGAATTTTTATTTTTAGTTAAACAATTTGATGTATAAATAATAAGTTTATTTTTTTTAAATATGTTTTATCGAATAGATTTCCATGGGATTGGAAAATGATTTAGTGATTAAGTGAATAATGTTATTTCAGAAGACGTTCACTATTTTAGAATTCTATAAGATTATGGTAAATAGAATATTATGGGATTTTTTTAGGAATAAAGTTTGAATTGTATTTTAGAGGAAAATATGATTTTATTATGGATTTATGGTGATTTAGGTTATTTATAGAAATGAATATCATATCTTAGAGATTATATGAATTGGGCATATACATTATGGAGTGAGAATTTAAGAGTCATTGATGTTATTTAGAGATAAATGTTATCTTGGAAGATTATGTAATAAAATTATTCTGATTTTTTGGTTTGAATCTTAGTCTAAAATATTTTTAAATAATTTTAAGGAAAAATATTTATCGAATGATCTAAGTTGAACTTTGTATATTACTATTGAATTTTGAATATTAAGGTAGTTTTTCATTGTTTAAACATTTATTATTCTTGGGGAATTATCTTATCCTAACCATTTTGGTTAATTTCTAAGGACATTAGGAGTATATTATTATCTTTTTGTGTATGTTTTGATCCATATAAGTTGATTCTAATTCTTCAAGAAAGAAAAATTCACCTTGAATACTCATCGATTGGAGAAAAATATGAGTTTATAGTGTAAATTGATTAAAGGATTAAATTATTATTGTTAAGTAATTATATTTCCTTATGTTATTATACTAGGCTGTAAATAAATTTATCAACTCTAGGAAAGGTATTTTGAAACAAAAACTTTATTCATTTAATTTTCTTATAGAGAAATCAATAGCCTTTTAACCCATCAGAAATTTATGGTTTTATGATGGTTAACTTTCTCATAATCATATTCTCTATCACTATCTATTAGTACTTGGAAGTTAGATTTTCTCTTCCATTTAAATTTTTTCCTATATGTAAATGTAGTATGTGTTATTCTAGATGACCTTTGAACTTCCATTTCTTTCTTTTTAAGTGTAATTTTTATTAATCCTTTTTACTAGGTGAGATTTCACTAAATATATTTTGAAAAGTTAATCCTTAGTTACCAAGCTTAAATTAAAAAATAAAAGGATGAAATTTCTAAAAGGGGGGATAATATAACATCCCAAGTTTTTAAAATGAAATACTATGTTCGATAGCATGCAAGATACACAACACTGAGTTTAAACAAACAACTAAATATTGTTATTATGTAAATGTTATAACATGCCCATTAAATTGGAGGGAATGAATAATATTAACTAAATTATGAAATATAAAGTGTTACTACTCATTAATAATGTATTAATTAATGATTATAAAATTAAGCACTTAATTTTAGTAAAGTCATTTTATTCTTCAAATTTTCTTTCTTTAAGAATGATTTTTATTGCTTTTGTGATTAAATAATATAATTAATTTATAGAATTTTTAAAAAATTTATTTGATAAAATAAATATAATTTTTTAAATAAGAATATAAGAATTATCCTATTGTGAAATTTTGATAATTTTATAAAAAGTTTGATTTTTCAGTGAATAGTGAAAAACTACTAATTTTAATTGAAAAATGTATTTTATTTTAATGAATTTATAAATTAAAATTATATATTGGATTAGTTTTAAACATTAATTAGTTATTTTAGATTTAAAATAATCTAATAGTGGTTTTTAAATGGATTTTATACTTTAATTTAGCATAAAAACATTTTATATTGAAAAAGGACATTTTTCTGAAAAATTGTTTTCATTGCGTTTTGTGGGTTTAATTTTAAATTAAATTCTATAGTTTCCGTATTTTGAATTTTGAAAAATGGATTTAATATTTTGAATCATGAGGTATAAATTTGTTAAATATTTCAATTTTATTTTTTGATAATATAAATTGTAACCTTGAGAAATTTTATTACCAGAGTAAAGGGTAAATTAGGTAATTAAGGGTAAAAATAATATGATAAGGAATATAAAATAACCCTTAAACTTGACCAAATTTTATTTTATGAGTAATTTTATTCAATAATAATTCATTCTTATAATATATGGCCTTCAGTTTCCATTTTTAAGTGATTATGACATTTATAATATCCTATTTAAAGAAAAGTCAAAGATGTAACACTCATATTTTTAATAACTATAACTTTTTAAATATGGGGTTATATAGAGGATATATTTGACTATAAATTGTAATTTTAAATATAAAATATTTATATCTATTTTTATTAAAGAAATAATTACCTTAAATTCTTACACAACACTGATGCAGTAATTATTTTATCAATGTAAATATCAAATAAATGTTATTAAAAATATAAAATAAATATAATATGCAATAATTAATATGATAAAATAATTTTATTGATGACTTTGACATTTTAGGGATTTATTAAATTATTTTTATTGAATTTATACTATTTTATTGATATTTTTAAAATTCAATGTAATGAATAGTGTTAAAATTGACATTAATGATATTTTAAAATAACTAATATTTTATTAAATAATATAAAATTCATAAAAATATTAAATTCATCCAAGTGATTAGGATAAAACTTAAAATATAAACCATGATACATTTATGGGTCGTTTATTATTTTACAGTAACTATATTAACCATCAAAGAGTAAAAATCCATGTTTCCATAGTAAGAGTTTAAGGGGTTAAATAATGGTTAAAACCAAAATATAAGGGTATAAATATAGTCAAAACTTATCTAAAAATTATTGTATGAGATTATTTCGACTCATAACCATATTATATTTTAAATAAATTACATTAAAGACATTTTGAATTGAAAATTAATTTATATTATTTGAATATTTTTAGAAATTTTAAGAGCGCCCCTTCCCTCTCATATAAAAGAGAACCTATTCTTATAATTTAAACAGACTTAAAAACCCATTTTATTTGTCCATTACATTAATATATTCCATACCCTCATTATAGAGGCCTTATTTTAGGCAGAACACCAAACTTAGAAGGCTTAAGGTGTTAATCAAAGGTGGTTTCCCAAAGAAGAGGTATCATTTTTAATCAAGTGTTTCTGTTTTATTTCTTCTACCACCTCCTTCAAATATTATTCAACCATGATAAAATAATAAATCTAGTATCCTTTATATAGCATGATTTTATTATGTTAGTGTAATAACCCACATACATCTCCACTTTTATCAAATGGAAAAATAATTCATCATTCGTGTGTACGACGGACTACTGCCTCGCGAACCGATGTAATTTGTTTTCCATCACCGTCGTTCAAGACTGGATATAATAATGGAATTAATTTTTATATAGGATATTAATGAAATATTTATCATTATTAAAATATATCATTTATTTTATTATCATTCCATACAAAGAAAAATGACAACGTTGTTCATGCGTACGTGTGAACTACCACCTCCACGAAGCGATATGATTCGTTTTTCATCAGCACATCATATAGATGATATATATAAGTATATTTAAATAAATAATATGATATATATTATTATTATTATATAAAGAAAAAATTATACTTACTTTATTTCCATAATGATCATTGAAAAATGAAAATATTACTCAGGCGTACGTACGACCTACCATCTCCATGATTATAACGTAGTTCATTTTTCATAAAAATATTTAATGGTTTAATTTAAAAGTATAATTAATGTAAAAAATAATATTAATTTCATAAATATTGTTATATATGTGGTATAATAATGACCACTTTGACCATATTCTATATACCTAAGTCATTTTGGACTTCAAAACCAAATATCTCAAAAACAACCAACTTGAACTTACATAATTAAGTAATTTTTATAACATGGTAATAAGTGAAATAAAAGGAATAATAAACTTGAAAAAGGTATTCAAGAAATTAAATAATTAACTTAAGTTTGCTATTTAGGAAGATAAAGAGCATACATGATGAGTCAGACTCAAGGTAAGAGACTCTTTAACTAAAAAACCTTATTTTAAATAAATTTATGATTTATTTTATAAATATTACTCTTTAATTTTAATTTTTTAAATAATTTTTATGAATTTATGGACATAAATTTTTTAAAATGTGAATTTTTTAATTACTCTCAAATGTTTTCAAAAAGTGATCTTTGTAAGGTTTTATGTAAGGGAATTCTTAACTCAATTTATTTTCCTTGAGTAAAACTCCCACTTCATTAATTTTGTCATGATAAGATTATGGGTGAAATGAATTTTGATTGTCTTATTTTGTATTTCCACTTTTTTTATGTGGATTTAAAACTAATACTCATAATGGAAATGTTATTTTCCTCATGATTTTTATGCAATATTTATGTGTTATGGTTATGTTATGGTTCTTGAGAATTATTTTTGAGGATGGGTGGCTCTGTTATAAAATAAGGGCAGGTGAGCTTGTTATAGATCTCCAATTTATTGGGTAAAGAGACAGAGTTAATCGATTAGGTTTCTTCTAAGAGATTATGGGAATATATTGCAATGGTTATTCTATAAATAACTATTATGGTTAATCCTTGTATAGTTGTGAGAGATAACAGATATGTAATAATGATGTAAAAATGATGCCACAAGTTACCTTTATGATTTATTCTTAATATATATTTTATAGGAAACTTATGATTTCATAAGGTAAGCTAAAGAGATTATGTTTTATGGGTGAAAGTTATAACTTTACGAAAAGTTTTAATGAAAAATTTATGAGTTTTTATTTTTTCTTTATGTTTTCTTCTGAAATGTTTTATGGAATTATTTGGGAAAAAGTTGATTTATTGGGTAATAAAATGTTTATTTTGAGTCCAAAGTTTATTTTTTAAAAAGGATTTTTTTTATAAGTATTTATGGACTAACAATTCATTTATTTATTTTTTGTCCCTTATTGATATTTTTGTCCTTATCCCAAATTTTAAAATATTTTTCATAGGGTTTAAGGATGGGTAAAGGAAAATAAGAAGTCAAGTTGTGAAGATTTGTTATGAAACAAAATCAAATTTTCTTTTAAAATATTTCATATTGTAAAAAAATAGATACTGATTAGAAGTTTCTACTTTATAATGTATGGGTTTACTATGTAAGAGTTTATCCTAATCCTCTAAAACTATAAACTTAACAGATATTCGAAAATGAAATAAAGTAAATTTTGATATAAAGTCGCTAGAATATGTGATGTTTAAGTCTGGTTCCATATAGTAATCACCCATTAGTTTTAACTCACATGCACCATTTATTATATATAGTCACGAGAATCAATAATATTGATAGTTGTGATCCAAAATAATAAACTAATGAATATAATATTCATAAACACCTCTCTAATCCCCTTATAAATACCACTCCACACTACCCCTTATCCTCACAACTTTTAAGCCTTAGATCTTGACACAATTCTGAACAACTCTCTTACCAACCCCCCTATTTTCTATTTCCACTAGTATCACCAAATGACCAATTCCAAGTGTCCTAAGGAGTATTTCAAGGAGGCATATTTTAAGTGGTAATATTCCCAATTTACCTTAAATTATTTTCTTATTCTACCTTCTCCTCACTTCCCTCATCAAACATGGAGTAATAAATCCAATATCATATATATATTGAAATTTTATACTGTTAATGTTATATTTAGAATCCACCCCTTTCTTATCTCCTCATATTCTAAAAGAAAAGAAATCATTGTCTATATTATACTGGTTAACCATCTACATGGACGATGAGTTTTCTTTTTTCCACTACCACCTTTATAGTAGGTTTAAATTAAATTATAATGATTTAAAATGAACTAATAATATATATTATATTTTTTTTCACATTCTGGAAAATATAAAATAAAACTAAACTAGTTTATGATGGTTTGTAAATCTTCCTAAAAGAAATAATTGTATAACACTAATGTTTTTAATAAAAGAATAATCCCTATTGTAAGAAACTGGTTTTTATATGAGGTATGGATCCTTTAAATTTTAGTCAAACTCTTTTCTTAGGACCTATTATATATTCCTAATGAGTTCATGAATGTTTTGGGGGGTTTTTGAGGCTTGTTCATAGTTCGAAACCCCATCCGGTGGAGAAAAGGAGTAGGCCACATGGTTATTAGAAATCATGCAATCCAGTCCGCATGGTTTCCCTAACTGTGTGGAGGATAGATAGAGGGATTCAGGAGGCCAAACAGTTTGAGGAAACCATGTAGACTAAGGCACATTATCATTTGGGGGTACCATCTATTTTTAACAAATCCACCGAGCACGGTTGGCGCATAGTTTCTCAGATTGTGTCACCAAATTATGTGGGTGTCCCTCCTTAGGAATTGGGTGGCACATAGTTGGCGCATGGTTTGGCTAAATGTGCGGCCAAACTGTGCGACCCATAAATTTAAGGCAAAATTATAATTTTAACTTAAAATATAATTAAACTCATCACTCTCTTATTTTTCTCCCATTTCCAATGACAGAGACATCTCCTTACATTGAGATCTATCACCTTGGTTCTAACCTAGGTTCTCCCATATCTCATTTGTTTGAAGTTTGATTAAGATTCCATTTCCCTCATTGGATTCCTCTAGGTAAGTTCTTCAATCCTTAGGTTTAGTTTATCAATTTTCTTTCCCTCGATGATGCTATTTTGATGCAGGATCATATAACCTATTTTCAGAGTGTTGATCTGTTCTTTAGATTTCTTCCGATCCAAACCAAACTAAGGGACACTATTGGATAAGGAGAGTTCTATGGGTAAATGGTATGTGGTCTATGGCTCATCCATCAAGTCTCACCATTTTATAAACTTCCATCACTGTGAGCATGCCTATTTCATCGGGCGTTGCCTATTTAATTCATATTACATGCTTATAATCATCATGATCATATTATATATCCTTATTAATAATTATTCTTTATGACTTTAGAGGTTGAAAACTAAATTAATTTCAACACATGTAGGGTGTTAACTCTTTTATTCCTTTAGTAGCTTGTTATGACTATCTGCACCACTGTTTGGGTGTGCTATAACTTGACCCTATTAACAATAATCCCTTTATTAATAAAATGATTTATGAATTGGAAATGAATTGACCTTGTATATTATAGTTTTCACTTGAATCTTCTAAGGTAAGTTTTATAATTAATTAATGAACCTTTATAATGTTAAATGTAAAGTATATATATATATATATATCACTTGTCATAGTTAATTGTAATTGAATTTCATATAGTTTAATGTCCTTAGCTCTCCTTGTTATGCTTATGAAAGGTAAATGAATGAACCTAATAATTTAATATGGAATAAAGTAATATTTGGTTGCATGTTCCATATATAATGTGTAACACCTCTATATTTTTATGTGATAGATTTCTTCTTAATTTCTTTGATGTCTTGTGTTGTATGCTACACCAAGATAATCTTGTGCAATACACAACACCGGCTTAGCTTGTGGTATACGCAACACAATGATTGGTTTGTGTTACACAAAATTTCAAGTTCTTTTGATATAATTCATTTCACATAAGACTGAGTATAATTTAATAACAAAATATTATTATGTTACCTTATAACACAGTCATTATGATGGCGGGTATGAAAAGTATTAACTTTCTTCTGAAAAACTATTTAAATGAAAATATGTGAGTTTATAAAATAATAAAATCACTCTTGAGGGATTTTATTAATGAAATATATGTTTAATATATTTAATATAATTTTTAAAATTAATCTTATATGTTTTATAGACATTATATAAGAACAAATTCAAATTTTTAGATAAAATAAGTATTTTTCAAAAAAATTCAGTTTTGCCATCTTTTGATGGAATACCTATTTTAAATCTAGTTTTGGATAATTTTATATATTATATTTTAAAAAATAAAAATGTTATTTGAAAGTGGGATATAAAAATTTACTTTGTATGAATTTTTGATATTTTTCGGAGAACATCCAAGTTTTGATGAATAGTAAAAATACACTAAATTTTAATTGAAAACAACTTTTTTCATTGAAATAATTTATATGGTTAAATTATATTATTTAATGGTTTTAAAGTATAAATAAAATATATTTTTATCAGTAAATATAATCTAGGTAATTTATATTAATTTTACATTGAATTTTGATGTAAAAACATTTCAATCTTTTGCAATGTTTTAACTTTTTAAAACCTATTTTTCATTCCGACAACATGATTAATTTTAATTTAATTACTGCAATTTATGTGTTTAAAATTTTGAAAAATGGATTAAATATTTGGAATAAGTGATTCCAAATTATTTAAATAAACTCATTTTATTTCTTTTGGATTTTATGAATAGCAACTTTGGTAATTTGCATTTACCATAGTTAAAGTTAAATCGGGTAAATTAGAGTAATAAATAATATGATAAGGAAAATAAAATTACCCTAAAACCTACCAAAATACTATTGGATGAATAAAATTATAACTTTAACACTTAAGGATCATAATATACTCATTTAATGGACTCTTGTTCATGAAAATGATATATATATATTATTAAAATAAAAGAAAGTGACAACATGTCACCATCATATCTCTTATAAGTAGAATAATTTTAATATAGTGATAAATATAAGATAAATTCAATAATAAATAGTATCCATAAATATAATTATATTATCTTTATCATGGTAATTTATTTCAAATTTTTATAAATTAAATAATTACTTTAAATGATTATACAATTATGATGCATAAATTATTTAATTATTAAAAAAATCCACAAAACAATTTTAAATAAAATGATAATAACCATTAAAGGACCAAAACACTTGACCAAATATTATTGGTATAGTATATATCAACCATAATCATCCAAGGTCTGAGTTATTGATCATTTGGATCCATATGGAAAGGATTATGACACTTATTATATTTTATTTAAAGTGATGTTAAAGTTGTCACATTCATATTTTAATAAATATAATATTTTTAATATATGATTATATAGAAGATATATTTGACTATAAATATTTCTCTAAAATATAGAAGATTTATATTAGTCATATTATTTTATTTTTAATTTTTATTTGACAAATAATTATATTAAATAATTACACAAAATTGATGTAGTAATTTCTTTATTAATGAAAATATCAAATTAATGTAATTATAAATATTAAAATAATAATAATTATGGATAATTAATATATACAATGAATTTTATAGATTACCTTGACCACTTAGGGATATAATAAAATATTTTATTCTAGGATAACATATTATTTTGATATTTTTAAAAATCCAAGAAATTAATAGTGTCAAAATTGACACTATTGATATTTTGTCAAAATAATGTTTTATTAAATTATTTAAAAATAATAATAATTTTTTAAAATATAAAATAATTATGATATGGTTTAAAATGTTATAAATTATTTATTTATGGTCTAATTAACATCAAATAAGTAAAAATTACACTATTTTAATATTGAAATATTTTTTACCTTAGTTAAAATTAAAATAGAATAACAAAAGGTTAATTTAAATGATAAGGTTGAAATTGAAAACAAAATCATCTAAAATTTATTTTTTTATAAAATTACAACATTATATAATCTAATATTTTAAAATATGACATTTTTTATGTTTTTGAATGTGTTTTGATTTTATTATAAATTAATATTTTTGGAGTTTTTAAAATTTCCCCTCACCTCAATTATAAAAGGGCACCTCCTCCATTACCTCTTGACTTCACTTTGAGCCTTCAATATCATCCAAACCATGCTCATTTACATTATAAACTTCCCTAGTTACATTTTATATGTTCTGGTGTTCTCAAAATACAAAATCTAGTTCTTTTAAGAGGATATTTAGAGGGAGCACATTGAAGAAAAGGTAATATAATCTACCTATTCTTTCAAATTATTTCTTCTTATACTTCCTCTTAATGAGTTGTTTCCACTAT
The DNA here is from genome assembly GCA_963277665.1 of Viscum album. NCBI lineage: Eukaryota > Viridiplantae > Streptophyta > Magnoliopsida > Santalales > Viscaceae > Viscum > Viscum album. The sequence goes on from OY728156.1 coordinate 1,172,624,249, forward strand.
AAAGTAATAAATACAGTATAAATTATATTCTGATATATTATTATGTTTATAGAACAACCATATTCCATCTTCTATCCATCCTACAAAAAAAAAATCCACCACGCTTGCGTACGTTCGACTTACCATCTCCACACCGTGGTGTAATCTATTTTTCACCACCTTATTTGGATGGATATAATGATGGAAATAATAACTATATATAATTATTATAACATGATATGTATTATATAACAACATATATACCATCCACTTCTATATCATTTCACAATTATGGGAATGATATCATCACTCCTGCGTACGTACGACCTACCGTCACCACAACACAATGCGATTCATATCAATGTCCACCATTCATGCATGATTATATAAATGTATATAATGAATAAATATGATATATATTAACTTAATTTAATTATATAAATTATTTAACTATATCCTATTTATAATAATTGGGACTTATATAACAAAACATGCAAGAGAAAATAAAGCAGTTAATACCAAAAGATGAATAATAATGAAATATTATTAAACGAATATTAATATGATCACATAGGATATCATAAATATAAATATGGTTATGTAATAAGTTAATGACATTATTTAAACCATTATAAATTATTTTTGAATACATAAAAATGAAATCATACCTCAGGTAAGGGATTATTTTTTCTCACTTTTATTTCTTTTGGATATATGCCTTATACACCACCTATTCCTTTTGTATGGTGTTTATGATGCCCATGGATGTTTTTATGAATCTTATTATTAAGTTTATGATGTTTTCATATGCATATAATTTTATTTATTTTATGATTCATACAATTTGACTGATTATGAATTGATAAGGGATAATTTCACAATCTCATTATTATCCGAGATTGATTATATGGGTATATTTATCATCCATGTCCATGTTTTATAAAAATGTTTACTATTTTATTATGTATTTTTAAAATATTTTTTTCTATTTTTTAATTTTAATACATGGTTTTTAAGGAATATTTATTTCATTTTCCATACGAGGTACTTTTTGACTATTCTTGAAAAAGTACGAGAAGAATGTTCTTTTACCTTATACGACATGAATGGATTTTTACACTTTAATAATGCCTTATTTAAATGAATATTATATTACAAGTTTTCAAGGTTATTTTTAAAGAAATTATTTTCTTTTAAAATTTCATGGTGTTTTAAGAAAATAAAACATTTTTGAAGAATAAAATATATTTTCCTCAATAATTAATTTCAAGTGTTTTATCAAAATTATTTTCCATCTAAGATGGAATTATTTAATATGGTTATGTTTCAATTTTAATAACCCTATTGTTACTATAGTTTTATTGTGTTTATGATGGAATACTATTTATGAAATCCATTTGTTTTACATGGATTATGTTATGATGGAATGATGTTTAAGAAACCCATTTTATTCCTTGGGTTAGGTTATGATGAATGATTTATGTTATTGTGGCACACGTAAGAATGATTTCATTATGAGATGGGTGAGACCTATATCTCCGTCCAATGAAGTGGGTAAATATTTATATCTCATTAGATATACATGACTATAATGGAAAGTAAATCCGGTTAAGTAATACAGGTCTGGAACGACAATTAAATCTGGTTCAGTAATACAGGATTAGAACGAAAAGTAAACCCGATTTAGTAATATACTTTTTCCACTATAATGGTATTAGAAATGAGCCTTGGGTAATATGTAAATGATTTTTTATGATTATATTTTTTCCACAATTCCATATTTTATACAAATGTTACTTTATGATTTATGCCTTATGAACTACCCAAATTTATTTCTTGACTCAAGATTTTGATATTTATTATAAATGGTATGATTTTCAAAAGTTATGTCCATGTTTTTACATTCTTATGTTTATGTTTTGTTTAATATTATCCATGTTTACACTTAATGATAAATTGATATCACTTTTTTCATATGTTTTCCTTTATCCAAGATATAAATAAAGGTTTTTGGTAGGAAAACTAAAGGGGAATATCTTTATGGGATATGTTAAAGATCTTTCACCAAGTTAGCAGAATGTGTTCCGAGTTTCCAAAAGCACTAAACTAATAAGATATTTGGGATTTTTTTGTGTCATGTATTAAGTATTACAAAAAAGTAATGTAATTTCCATGTACATCAATCCTTGGTTCATTACAGTTTGTATCAGAGCAAAGTTTTAGTTGACCTTTGGAAACTAGGATGAGAAAAATTTAGTGAGATCCCTAAATATAGTTCTAAGGTATGTGTAGGGATATCCTAAGGATAATTCTAAGTATTGGTTACAATCCTAGAGTCTTTTTGATAATCATGAATAACCTAGGATGAAACCTAAGATATCATAGATTGAAAGATTATAAGTAATTTACCTTATGTGTTTTTAATATTTGATATGTATTTCTCCCACTTTTATTTATGGTCTTAGTAAATAGCTAGAACTAAATAGAACATAGTTAACCTTGAATGTTTTAGATGTGTAAAGTATGGGAATTATTAAAACTGATTTCATAAGTGGAAATATCATAAAGAGAATCATGAAGGCGGTACGAGCATTGGTTATACTACTGAGGATAAAGAGATTATAAACGACATGTGAAAGGTATGGGATGTTCTAGCATTATTGTGTATTTTAAACCTAAGAATCTTGGTTATATTAAGGTTGAGGAACCTTAATAAGTGATTCATATTTTAGGAAAGAATAAGATTATGGATCCAAAGTAATGGTTTAAGAATAAAGTTGGATGATTGAGGTGTATATGTTTCTGAATTCAAAGAGTATGTTATATGAATCATGAAATATATAAGTGTTTTAAGTATAAGTTTTTCATTAAGGATTGGAAAGGATATGTTGAATAGTTCTAAGGACCAAGAAAAGTGATTTAAGGGTAAGGTTATATACTTGCGGAACAAATTATTAAGGTAAATATAACCCTTAATATATCCCTTATGTTAAGATAATGATGTTTGGATAAAGATATGTTGGATTTGAATAAGTAAATTGAATGATACTGGTTTCTTGGGAACTAATTATGGATTTTTTTTCAAGAGGGTTATGCTATCATGAATGAAGTATACAACTTTTTGGGACTTAAGTAATATATCCAATAAATTTTGGAATAAGGAAACATGCATGTTTTCAATAAGGATATATGGTAATTTAGGTTATTATCATGACTCAAGAGAATATATGATGATGGTGTTCACATGTTTGGAATGTGACTAACAATAGATACCTTATGATATATGGGGGATAAATGTTAAGCTGAGTTAGTGTACCTCTTTCTAATGTTTTGGATTTTCAGCTTTCAGAAGGATTATAAGGTTATAAATTTATGGACAATATAAGTTAAACTTTAGATGAATTTTGTTAGATTAAAGTATTATCTCACTATAGGTGGGCTTATGCATATTAGATAACTTGTGCCAATTTTTTTTTTGTAATAAATGAAATCACCTATCATTCTATTTATGGACCGCTTGATCTGGTAACACTTTAGGAATGAAAAATTCAACTTCATTTCATTGAATAAAAGATGAAGTAAATTTTTAAAAGGTATGACCAAAATTTACATTGTACTAAAATCAAGTAAGTATTTCTTATCATGTTCTTCAAGTTTAGGGAGAGGATCTTGAAAACCAAAATTTTTATCCTAGTACCTTATTATCTGATGAATCAAATGGCAGCTTAAATCATCATAAATTTATGGATTTTTGATTGTTAACTTTCTCATAACCTTGTTCTTTATCACTCTCCATCATAAATTGATGGTTATATTTTTCTTCCATATCCACGTTTTTTCTTCCCACCTATGTTATTATATGTGTAAACCTAGTGATGAGTTACTTTGGGTAACCGTTATTTTTCTAACTTTCCCTTTTTAAAATGAAGTTTTACTATTTCTTTTTAAAATGTGGGTTTCTATGAAAGAAATGTTCAAGTAGTAAACCTTTTATAACCCTAACGAATTTTGAGGAAGAAATTAATTTTAAGGGGAGTATAATGTAATACCCCATGATTTTTATGAGATATATTTTTTTTAATTTCTTTTATGTCTTATGTTGTACGCTACACCAAGATAAGATTACGCAATACTTAACACCAGCTTAGCTTGCAGTATACACAATGATATTCTTGGCTTGTGTTACACACAATTTCAATTTATTTTGATATAATTCATTTCATGTAAGACTGAGTATAAGTTAACAACTAAATATTATTATATTACCTTATAACCTAGTCATTATAATGGTGGGTATGAATAATATTAATTTTTTTCTGAAAAACTATTTAAATGAAAATAAGTGAGTTTATAAAATCCTAAAATTACTCTTGATGAATTTTATTAATGAAATATATGTTTAATATATTTAATATAATGTTTAAAATTCATATTATATGTTTTCTAGACATGATATAAGAACAAATTCAAATTTTCAGATAAAAGAAGTATTTTTCAAAAAAATGCGGTTTTGTCGCCTTTTGATGGCACACCTATTTTAAATATAGTTTTTGACACTTTAATTTATTATATTTAGAAACATAAATATTTTATTTGGATGTGGGATATAAAAATTTACTTTGGATGAATTTTTGATATTTTTCTGATAACATTCAAGTTTTGATAGATAGTAAAAATATACTAAATTTTAATTGAAAACAACTTTTTCATCAAAATAATTTTATATGGTTAAATTATAATATTGAATGGTTTTAAATTATAAATAGAACATATTTTTATTAGTAAATATAATTTAGGTCATTGGAATTTATTTTACATTGAATTTTTATGTAAAAAAATTTCAATATTTTGCAATGTTTTAACTTTTTAAAACCCGCTTTTCATTCCGACAACGAGAATAATTTTAATTTAATTACTAAAACTTATGTGTTAAATTTTTTGAAAAATGGATTAAATTTTTTTAATAAGTGGGTACAAATTATGTAAATAGGATATTTTTATTTTTTTTGTATTTTAGGAATATTAACTTTGGTAATTTTTATTTACCACGGTTAAAATTAAATTAGGAAAATTAGGGTAACAAATAATATGATAAGGACAATAAAATTATCCTAAAACCTACCAAAATAATATTGGATGAATAAAATTATACCCTTAACACTTAATAATATCAATTTACTCATTTAATGGACTCTTGTTTATGAAAATGATATATATATTATTAAAATAAAAGAAAGTGACACCATGTCACCCTCTTATCTCTTATAAATAGAATAATTTTAATATTGTGATCAATATGAGATAAATTCAATAATAAATAGTATAAAGAAATATAATAAAATTATCTACATCATGATAATTTATTTAGAATTTTTAGAAATTAGATAATTACCTTAAATGCTTATACAATGATGATGAAAAAAATATTTAATTGTTGAAAAATCAATAAAATAATTTTAAATAAAATGATAATAACCATTAAAAGACCAAAAAACTTGAAAAAATCTTATTGGTAGAGTATATATCTAAAATAATTATCCAAGGGTCGATTTATTGATCACTTGAATCCATATGGAAGATATTATGGCACTTATAATATTTTATTTAAAGTGATGTTAAAATTGTCACATTCATGTTTTAATAAATATAACATTTTTAATGTAGGATTATACAGAAGATATATTGGACTATAAATATTAATTTAAAATATATAATATTTATCTTCTTCATAATATTTTATTTTTAATTTTTATTCAACAAGATTATATTAAATAATTACACAAAACTGATGTAGTAATTATTTTGTTAATGGAAATATCAAATTAATGTGATTAAAAATATTAAAAGAAATATTATTATGGATAATTAATATATCCAATAAATTTTATAGATTACCTTGACCACTTAAGGATATAATAAAATATTTTATTATAGGATAACATATTATATTGATATTTTTAAAAATCCAAGAAATGAACAATATCAAAATTGAAACTATTGATATTTTGTCAAAATAATGTTTATTAAATTAATTAAAAATCATAATAAATTTTTAAAAATATAAAATAATTATTATATGTTATAAAATGTTCTAAATTGTTCTTTTATGGTCTAATTTACATCAAATAAGTAAAAATTACACTATTTTAATATTGAACCATTTGTTACCTTAGTTAAAATTAAAATAGAATAACTAAGGGTTAATTTAAATGATTAGGTTTAAATTGACAAAAAAACTTGCCTAAAATTTATTTTTTGATGATATTACAACCCTATATCGTCTAATATTCTAAAATATGAAATTTGGGAGGTTTTTTTATGTGTTTTAATTTTATTACAAATTAATATTTTTGGAGTTTCCAAAAGTGCCCCTCATCTCAATTATAAAATGTCACCTTCTCAATTACCTCTTCAATTCACTTTTATCCTTAAATATTGACCATACCCTGACCATTTACCTTCTCAACTTCCCTAGTTACATTATATAGGTTCTTTTCTCCTAAAAACACCAACTCTAGTTCCTTTAAGAGAAGATTTAGAGGGAGCACGTCGAAGAAGAGGTAATCTCCTCTACTGATTCTTTCAAATTATTTCTTCTTATATTTCCTCTTCATGATTTGTTTACAATATAAAGTAATAAATCTAGTATAAATTATATGATTATATTTTATTATGATTATGTAACAACCATATTCCACCTTTTATCCATCCTAAAAAAATGAGATCTCTAAGCGTGCGTACGTATGGCTTACCGTCTCCACGCCGTGGTGTAAGTTGTTTTTCACTACCTTACTTGGATGGATATAATAATGGAAATAATATATATATATGATTATTATAACATGATATTAATTCTCTAAAAACATATATATCATCCACTTCTATACCATTTCACAATTATGGAAATGATATCATCGTACGACCTATCATCTCCACGATGCGATGCGATTCATATCCATGTACACCATTAATGAATGATTATATAAATGAATATAATGAATAAATATGATATATATTACCTTAATATAATTATTTAAATATGTAACTATATCCTATTTACAATAATTTGGACTTATATGACAAAACATGCAAGAGAAAATAAAACAGTTAACACCAAAAGAAGAGTAATAATGAAATATTATTAAACGAGTGTTAATATGATCACATATGATATCATAAATATAAATATGGTTCTAGAATAAGTTAATGACATTATTTAAACAATTATACAGGATTTTCGGATACATACAAATGAAATTGGACCTAAGGTAAGGGATTATTTTGTCTCGCTTTTATTTCTTTGGGACATATGTATTATACACCACCTATTCCTTTTGTGTGGTGTTTATTCTGCTCATGGATGTTTTTATGATTTTTATTATGAAGGTTATGATATTTTTATATGAATATAATTTTCTTTATTTTATGAGTCATATGATTCAACTGATTATAAATTGGTAAGGGATAATTTCACAATCTCATTATTATTTGAGATTGATTATACGGGTATATTTATCATCCATGTCCATGTTTCCTAAAAATGTTTTCATAAAATGTTTACTATTATCTTATGGATTTTTAAAGTCATTTTTACCCATTTTGACTTTTACTATATGAGTTAATTTTTTAATTTTCTAGAAAAAGTACAAGAAGGATGTTTTTTAACTTATACAGCATGAATGGATTTTTACGCTTTCATAATGCCTTATTTATATGAAGATTATCCTACAAGTTTTCAAGGATATTTTTAAAGAAATTGTTTTCTTTTAAAATTGTACGGTGTTTTAATAAAATAAAAAAGTTTTGAATAAGAAATGATATTTTTCTCAAGAATTAATTTCAAGTGTTTTATCAAAATTATTTTCCATCTAAGAATGAATTATTTAACAGGGTTATGTTTAAATTTTACTATCCCTATTGTTCATATAGTTTGATTTTGTTTATGATGGAATGATATTTATGAAATTCATTTGTTTTACTTTGATTATGTTATGATGAAATGATGTTTAAGAAACCAATTTTATTCCTTGGGTTATGTTATGATGAATGATTTATATTATTGTGACACATGTAAGAATGATTTCATTATGAGATGGGTGAGACCTATATCTCCCTCCAATGCATTGGGTAAATATTTATATCTAATGAGATATACATGATTGGAATGGAAATTAAATCCAGTTTAGTAATATAGGACTATAATGCAAAGTAAATCTGGTTCAATAATAAAGGGTTGGAATGAAAAGTAAAACCGGTTCAGTAATAGAATTTGTCAACTATGATGGTTTTGGAAATGAGCCTTGGATAATGTGGAAATGATTTTCTATGATTACGTGTTTTCTAAAATTCCATGTTTTATGAAAATGTTAATTTATTATTTATGCCTTATTAACTACCAAGATTTATTTCTTGACTCAAGATTTTGATATTTGTTATAAATGGTATTATTTTAAAAAGTTATTTTCTTGTTTTTACATTCTTATGTTTATGTTTTGTTTGATATTATCCATGTTTACCGTTACTGAGCATTTAATCTCACCCTTTTCATATGTTTTATTTTCCACAGGATACAAATAAAGGTTTTAGGTAGGAAAACTAAAGGGTAAGATCTTTATGGGAGATGTTGAAGATCTTTCACCAAGTTAGCAAAATGTGTTCCCAGTTTCCAAAGACACTAAAGTAATACAGTCTTTGGGTGTCTGTTTGTGTCATGTATTAATTATTCCACAAAAGAAATGTAATGTCCATGTACGTCAATCCTTGGGTCATTACAAAATGAACACATTAAATTTTTATTAATTGAATTGGTAATTGGTTGAATATCCTAATTAGCCTTGTCATCAAGTATGAAAGGCAATGGAATGAACCCATTAAATTATTAAAAGGCATGAGTATTACAATGCCTAAATTAAATAATGATATAAGTATAAGGTGCCTATTGAATACGGAACTTTTAATCTTTATAGTAACGGTCAAACTTGATCAATGCCTTGGATTCCTAAGGGAATTCCTTAAGCACTTATAGGACACCATTCTGATTCAAAGAGTTAGTTTCCAAGGGAGATACCCACCATGGAATGTGGTCCTTGTCTATTAGTGGATACCCGACATGATGTTGTAAGATCCATTTACTATCTTTCAGAAATTATGATGCCTTGTATACACTCCTTGGATCTATATTGACTTCTTTGGACATGTGGTTCCATGGATACACCCCATTAGAACCAGGCATGCTTACCCCGTTTTACCTTGGATGAAATCCTTGGACTCAGTTAGAATTTATTACAGAGGAATGCCTTGAGTGTTTCCCCTTGGATTACAATCAGGCCCTTTATAGACAAGCTTCATGTTATTTCTGAGTTAGATAGATCCCTGAGGTCAAGGATTCTTTGGTTATTACCTTGGATCCTCTTAATTATTATCATTATTACAAGATTCATTATTACACATGGGATCCTTTATTATTATTCTTATCATTATACATTGTTAGTGTTGTTATATATCACATGATTTATTTATATAAAATAAAATAAAATGAATTAATTAATAAAATGATTACATGTTAAGACACCAACTAAGGATGAATAAGGTATATGGGTATTTAAATTTCTATATTGTTTTACATTTATACCTATAAAATATCAATTTATATTCACAGACTAGATGGTATAGACTTCGTTGGTGGTGTCCTAATGAGATTTATCTCACACCCTATCTAGGACTCCATTGGTACTCGGGTAGATTATATGTTTTCAGGTGTTGATAAGGGGAAGCATCCCACTTTGGACACCAGATATTGATTTATTTCTTTTGGATGGATCTTGGTAGCATATGACCGGGAATGATCTCAAGATTCTTGATAGTTTTTGGAATATTTTTTATTCTTTTACATAGAAAATATTTATTTCTAACATGTATACTTATTTTCTAGTTTTCTAGAGACATGAAAGACATTATCATAATTTTTTATATGATTATGTTCTAGATTTTGATTACTATAAGCTACTTGTATGTTTATATCTGCTTCCGCTATGGCGGGAAACTAGTCCTGTTGATTTAGTGTCTTTTTCTACTGTGCCATCTATTTACATATTCTTATGCTATTTATCTACTTAGTATTATATTCTATGATCCACTATGGTTATGAGGACATAGTCTCTCCATAGACACACCCTAGGACTTCGCTGCTAGTTGGCAGCCTCTGGCATATGTGGAGGTGCTTATGAGGCTATGTGGCCAACTGGTTTCGATGAAACTTTGAGTGGAACCCAGGTAAAGATGTCACAAAGTGGTATCAAAGGTTTATTTTCTTAATTTTCTATTTTTATATAATAGAAAATAGATTAGTATTTATTTGTAACTTGGTTATAATCCATTCATGGGTGTAGCTAACCCACGTTCAGGGGAAATATGAAGTTTCCTAAAATAAGGATTTATTGTTCTGTATTTTTCTTATCACAGTTGATATATTTACATGATTGGGTGACACACATGCTATGTAATGGTTATTATCATTGTTTTTATTGAGGATTTTATTTTATCCTTGGACTGATGAGATGAGGGAAAGGAAGCATCAATCATGAATCATTATAGGCACTTAAAATTCACATGCCATGAATATTCCATGCCATATAGGTTAATTTCCCTGCTTTCATTTCTTATGCTACCTATGATTTTTGAGTGATCCATGGTTGTTATATTTATTACTATGCTTCTAATATATTATACAGGGTGGAGTATTGGTTATTTAATGTGTTAGAATCAATCTAAATAGTTCTTTTATATTTAGGTTGATGGTGGAATCCTAAATATCTGGTTTCTACCAATGTCAGCTATGTACCTCTGGTTACATGAGATGCTCTTTGGCTACAATTGAGTGATCTACAGTTTCAATTCATGAGGTGTATGGGACCACATGTGTTAGAATGGGTAATTTACCAAGTTGAGCCATCATTTATAACCCATTACAATCTGAGGCCGAATGAAGATGATTTTAAATAAAAATTAAATGGGTGTTGATTTCAGTGATAAGGTGTATGGGACCTTATTCACTGGTAATAAAAATACATTTTAAATAAAACCTTGATATATGTAAATAAATAAATATAAATGTTAAATGTAAATCTTGAATTTTAAAAATGAAATGGTTTCTATAAAATAAAGAGGCAAGTTATAGTTGACCCTTCACCCAGTGGAACCCCTGTAAATAAAACTCAAACACTTACCAATACCTTAGCCTTCTAAGTGGGTAGTTCGGGTAGAACCTTGGGTAGCGAGACCTTATTATTATGGTCTACTTACACTATCACTTCTATATGTTCTAAAATCATGTTCTGAGGTGGGTTCGTGGAATTTTTAGATTTATGACTCCACGATGTCCTTGTGTTATACGCTAGGAGGGTGGCGACGACCACACTCTAGATATAATGTTCCCTAAGCCTCCAGTCTTATGGCAAAGAGTTCCACTTGGGGAATCACCTATTATACCCAAACTAGGAATTGACACTCAGCTTCGAGAAAATTTTATATGGATGATTCAGTCCATGAAGGGTGCTCCATGACCTGCACCTACAATGGTTGATTTGACACATGAGTTCCATCAGCAACATCCTCCCATCTTTTTGGGGGATGGTTTTCCTCAAACTACTAAGTATTGGATAGAGTCCACTCCATCTATCTTATAGCATCTAGGGATGCATCTAGATAGGATGGTCAAGCTTTCAACCTACACACTACATGATTTTTCCAAGCACTGGTGGGATGTGATTACCTAGGATGGTCATCATCAGGGCATGGTCTGGGATAATTTACACACTATCTTATATGATTAATTCTTTCCTCAGATGTAAACATCTAACCGAGCCAGAGAGTTCATGAACCTAGAGTAGGGTGCTATGTTAGTCATGGATTATTCATCATGTTTTACTGAGTTATAGTACTTTGAACCACTTATAGATGGTGATGAGCTATCACATGATAGACGTTTCAAGGATGGGATTGGTTATGACATCCATAGTCAGGTGAATGTTTTTAACCTGTATACCTTTTTTGATATTTTAAATTAGGATCTTATCATTGAGCACACCCGAGAGAAATAAACAGTACCGAACATAGAGGTTCAGTGCCAAGATAGGGAAGTAGTTCTTCTAGTAGCAGGAAGCATTACTTTGAGGTTTCTCATCAGAGTAGTGGATACCAGAGTATCCACACTGGTAGATCTATTATATGAAATCATTATGGATGGAAGGTGCATCTAAATACTCAGTGAGATAGAGACCCTATGGAGTTCCGTGCGTTCGGCCATATGAGTCATCTTTAGAGATTTTATCGTACCTTTCCATATACTTAAAGTGGAAGAGGATCTGCACCAACTCCACCTTTAGGGGTATGATCTTTTACGCCATGTTGGGTGGAGAGTTGTATTAGTACCAATAGGACTGGTAGAGGAGGAGGTTGTGGCCATGGTAGCCAGAATTCTGATTATCAGTGCCAATAGAGCATACCTACTTAGGGTAGTCCATCTATAGCATAGGGCCATGGATCAGGTCAGATGAATTCTTTACAACTGATACCCAAGGATCAGAGTATAGGACCATCTAAAGTATAAGGTATTATTCTAGTATCATCCACTATTATATTTTCTTTATTAAATATAGGTGATTCAGACTCCTTTATCTCTTATTCAACCGTGGAAAATATCAGGCACAAAATCCAGTATTATTGTGGTGTGATGAGCTTGGATACGCCATTAGAAGTATGGTTAGAAGAAATATGCCAATGTAGGGACTATCCCATTGAGATAAGTAGTTATTAATTCTTTTGGGACCTCTTCATACTCAAGATTATGGGCTTCTATTTCATTCTCAGGATGGATTGGTTGGTTCTATTTCATTCCTTTGTGGACTAGTATCTTTGTAGGGTGTTGTTTACCTCACTAGAGAGCATCAATTATCTATACAAGGGTAAGTGGAATGTCTAGTCCAGTAGAGTTAGACCAGAGAATCATGAATTACATGGGTGACTGCCCAGATTACTAGTCTCTTCATGAATGATCAGGGCTTTCCTCATATAGATTTTTCTCCCGTAGTAGATCATTTCAGGGATTTCTTTACTAATGATTTTTCTAGATTACCTTCTAAGAGATAGGTGGATTTTATGATTGAGCTTGTTTCAAGAGTATCTCCAGTGTCTATTAATCCATATAAGATGACACCTACTAATCTCCAGGAGCTCATGTAATAGTTGTAAACCCTGTATTCAAAAGGTTTTATCAGACCCAATTCTACTTATTGGTGTTTTCTAGTGATTTTAGCCAAGAAGGTAGATGATACACTTTGTTTATGAATGTATTAATGATGGCTGAAACAGATTACACTTAAGAACTGATATCAACTACCTAGAATAGATGATCTCTTTGACCAAATCTGAGGATCTAGGGTATTCTCAAAGATCGACCTCAGATCAGGATATCATCAAGTGCGAGTCAGGCCTTCAGATATACCATTCATGTATTTTCAAAGTTGGTACAATCTATTTGAGTATCTTATTATTCCATTAAATCTTATGAAAATGACTGAAATTTTCATGGCTTTGATGAATAGGGTTTTACACCCCTATTTGGATTCTTTAGTAATGATCTTTGTGGATTAAATCTTGGTGTATTATCATACTCTGAGCGACCATGCTAGATATCTTGATATCATTCTAAATACAATGGGAGAGCATCAGATTTATGGAAAGATTTCTAAGTTCCACTTATGGATTGAAGAAGTTCACTTATTAGGTCATATTATCTTAGAATTATGAGTTTCAGTTGACCTAGAGAAGGTGAGTGCTATGATTTCCTAAGAGAATCCTGAGAAAGTTTTTGATATATGGAGTTTCTGGGGGATGGATGGATATTACAGGTGTTTCATACATGACTTATCATACCTTTATTTACCTCTTAATAGTATTACAAATAAGGGTGTTAAGTTACTATGGTTAGAAGCATGTGATAAATCCTTTTAGGAGCTAATTGGAAGGCTTGTTTCAGAACCTATTCTGACTCTGGAAGAGCCTTCCAGAGGCTATATAGTGTTCTATGATGTACTTGAAATTAGAAATGGAGTAGTGCTGATATAGGAGGATGGAGTCATTATATACATATCTAAGTAGTTGAGGCCTCATTAGAGGAATTACCTAATGCATGACCTTGAACTAGGAACAATTGTCTATTCCTTACATTGATGGAGACACTATCTGATGGATGAGCACTTTGTGGTGTATACATATCACAAGAGCCTAAAATATATCTTTACGAATAATGAATTGAATATCAGATAGTGAATATGGGTTGAATATCTTTAGTCCTTCGATTTGGATCTTGCCTATATGCTTGGAAAGGGAAATGTGGTTGCTGATGCACTGAAACGGAAAACTCAGGAACATACCATACATGAATCCAATGATAAATGGAAATTAATGAACCTATTTTATGAGATAAATCTAGAGTTTTATGATATTCATGATCAGTATTCTCTTACATCCCTGGCAGTTACCTCTTCTCTCCTTGATAGGGTAAAGAGAAGGAAATTTTCAGATCTTGAGGGGTTAATTCTCTGGGAGAGTATTTCTGGCGAGGAACTGCCTCTAGATTAGTTGGTTGATGGAGATGATATTCTATGTATACATGGATGTGTCTAGGTTCCTAAAAACATGAGATATGAAATGATGTAAGATTCCCATGCTTCTTAGTGATTAGTTTATCTAGGTTCCTCCCAGATATATCAAGACATGCAATTCCAGTATTGGTGTCCTAGGTTGAAACATTAGATACATGGTTTTATCACTAGGTGTTCTACCTGTTAGTAGGTGAAGGTGGACCACCAGTGGCCTGTAGGCTTGTTACAACCATTACCAGTCTTGAAATAGAAATGGGAAGATGTTTCTATGAATTTTTTTGTCGGATTACCGAGGTCTCCTTAAGGTAGTGACACAGTTTGGGAAATCGTTGACATACTAACAAAAATAGTCCACTTCCTTCCCATTCAGGAGACTTTCTCAGTAAAAAAGATGAGAAGAATGAATGTTTTTGAGAATATATGACTATATTAGGTCCCTCATACTATTATTTCATATAAGGATGATCATTTCACATCAATGTTCTGGTAGGGTTTATAGAGAGCTATGGGTACAGTGGTGCTTTTGATCATAGATTTTCACCCTCAGACTGATGATTGGTCAGAAAATATGATAAAGGTGTTAAAGGGAATTAGATAAGAATATTTCTTTGATTTCATTGGGTATTGAGATAATCATGTCTTTATCATTTAGTTATCCTATAATAATATATTTTAGGAGATGATTCAGATGGATCCTTATGAGGCCTTGTATGGTAGGCCATTCCATTCACCCCTATGTTGGTTAGAGGTAGGATAGGTAGTGGTGCTACTTGGTCCTTATCTCATGTAGGAGACTTCAGAGTAGATTCATCTAATTAGAAATCATATATCTATTTCTCATTCTAGGACGAAATATTATGCAGATCACCATCGATGACCTCTGGAGTTCGAGGCAGGGGATCATGTTTTCCTATGAGTATCACCCATACTTGGGAATAGATGGATACAGAGGAAAGAGAAGATATTAATGCAATTTGTTAGACCATTTGAGATATTTTATAGAGTTGGGATGACATCCTATCAGTTGCTACCACCTCAAATTCATTGTTCTATGCATGACATCATCCACTTTTCATAGCTTCACCATTATCATGCTGACCCATCTCATACTCTTGATCATGAGGATGTTGAACTAGATGTTGATGCTTTTTTTAAGGAGCCCATAGAAATTATTGACTATATAATGAAGGATATTTTAGGGTAGTATATCCATTTAGTATGGTTTCTATGGAAGTATTTCCATGTATAGAATGAGAATTTGGAGTGGGAGGCCAATGTACATGCTCAGTCACCGAAGTTGTTCTTAGATGAAGTTTTTCCTCCCTTGGAAGGTGAACTTAGGGATGATTTCCTTTAATGGGTGAAGACTGTAAGAACTAGATTTTTCTATGAGGTATGTATCCTTTAAAATTTTCTCTAAATATTTTTTTGAACCTATTATGGATGCCTAAGGAGTTCACAAAAGTTTTAGGGGGGGGGGTGTTTGGGTGTTTTTCAGATATTAGAACCCCGGTCGGTGGATAAAAGGACTAGGAGGCACGATTAATAGAAATCGTGAGATCCAGTCCACATAGTTCCCTAACCATGTTAGGGATGAGGGATTTAGAAGGCCACACAATTTAAAGAAACCATATAGCCTGAGGTGCATTCCTATGTGGGAGTACCTATAGTTTTTAACAGAGCCACCAAGCATAGTTGGTGCATGGTTTATCAGACCGTGTATCCCAACCATGTGATAGTCCCTCCTTAGGTAATGGGAGGCACACGGTTGGTTCATGGTTTGGACAACTGTGTGGGAAAACTGGGCAACCTAATTTTTTAAAAAAAAATTACCATTTCCCCTTAAAATCTAATCAAAATCGCATCCCTCTTATTTTCCCCCTATTTTCTAGCAGTTGAAACTTCCCCTTATGTTGAGAGCTCCTACCTTGGTTATAACCTAGGTTCTTCCATATCTCATCTTTATGAAGTCTTATCAACATTCTATTAGTCTTTTTGGATTCCTCTAGCTAAGCTCTTAAATCCTTTGGATCGTTTTTTTTCATTTTTCTTTCCATAGACGATGCTATTTTGATGTAGGCCCAATGAAATGTTTTTAGGGCATTGATCTGTTCTTCATATTTCTTCCGATCTAGGACAAAATAAGGGTTGATACTAGATTAGGATAATTTTACAGGTATATGGTAGGTAGTCTATAACTCATCCCTTAAGACTCACTATTTTATAAACTATCATCGTTGTGTGTATGCCGATTTCATCGAGCGTTGCCGATTTAATTCATATGCTATGCTTATAATAATCATACTCATATTATAGAGCCTTATTCATAAATTTTCTTTATGAAATTAGAGTTTGAAACCTCAATTCCTTTCACCCCATGTAGGATGTGACATTTTTTATTTTTTTAGTAGCTTTTTATGACTATCTGCGCCACCCTTAGGGTATGCTATGGCTTGACCCTGCTAATGGTAAGTAATTTATTAATTAAATGATTTATGAATTCTAAATGACTATCCCTTTAATATTATATTTTTATATTGACTCTTATAAGGTAAGTGGTCCAATTAATTAATGAACCTTTATAATGTTAAATGTCAAGTATATTTATAGATATCACTTAGCCTAGTTTATTATAATTGAATTGCATATGGTTGCATGTCCTTAACCTTAATTATCATGTTTATGAAAGGAAATGAAATGAACCTAATAATTTAATATATAATCAAGTAATAATTGGTTATATTTACCTTATGGAATGACCACATTAATTGTTTATTAATTTAATTGCTAATTAGTTGTATATCCTAATTATCCTTTTCACCTAATATGAAAGGAAATGGAATGAACCTATTAAATTATTAAAAGGAATGAGTATTACATGGCCTAAATTAAATAATTATATAAGTATAAGGTGCCTATTTCATATGAATATTTTCATCTTTATAAGAGTGTTCAGACTTGAGCTATTCATTGGATTCCAGATTGAATGCCTTGAGGACTCAGAGGACACCGTTATAATTCAAGGAGCTAGCTTCCAAGGGAGATACTCACCTTAGAACATATTCCTTGTCTAATAATGGGTGACCAACATGACTTCATAGGATCCCTTCACTATCTTCCAGACATTAGGATTCCTTGAATACACTCCTTGGATCTATATTTTCATCTTTGGGCATGTGGAACTATGGATACACCCCATTGGTTCCATTCATGCTTACCATGGTTTACCTTGGACGAGATCCTGAGACTCAGTTAGAATTTATTATAGTGTAATGCCTTGGGAATTTCCCCTTGGATTACATGCATACCCCTTATATCCAGGCTACATGTTATTACTGAGTTGGATTGACCCCTAAGGTCAAGGATTCCTTGGTTATTACCTTGGATTCTCTTCATTATTATCATTATTATATGATACCTTGTTACACCTTGGATTCTTTATTACTATTCTTATCATGATACATTTTTAGTACTATTCTATCTCACATGAATTATTTATATAAACTAAACTCAAATGAATTAATTAATGAAATGATTATATGTTCAGATACCAGATGAGGGTAAATAAAGTATTAGGGTATTTAAATTTTTATACTATTTTACATTTATACCTGCACACTGTCAATTTATATTCATAGACTGGATGGTATAGACACCGTTGGTGGTGGCCTACTAAGATTTATATCACACCCTATCCTGGATTACATTGGTACTCGAGAATATTATTTATATGTAGGTGTTGATAAGGGGAAGAATCGTACTTTGGACACCTAATCTTGATTTATTTCTTTAGGATGGATCTTGGTAGAATATGACCGGGCATGAGCTCGAGATGCTTGGATATTTTTTGGATTCTTTTTGATTATTTTGTATAGAAGGTATTACCTATTTCCATGTATACCTATTTTCCAGTTTTCTAGAGACATAAAATATATTTTCATTATCTTTTATATTATTCAATTCCATATTTTTATTATTATTAGCTACTTATATGTTTATATCTACTTTCACTACGGTGGGTTACTAGTCTTGTTGATTTAGTGTATGTTTCCACTATACCATCTATTTATATATGCTTCTACTATTTATCTTATTCTTATTTCTTATGCTCCACTCATGTTATGAGGGAATAGTATCCCCATGAACACACCCTAGGACCTTGCTTCTAGTCATCAGCCTCTGGAATACAGGGAGGCGCTCTTGAGGCCATGTGGCCAACTAGCTTCAGGGCACCTTTTAGTGGAACCCGGGTTGAGACGTCACACTTATGTTGAAACACATAAGGGTGTTTGGGAAAATTATAATTTTTGGAATTAAATTAAGATTGTTTTATTCCACTTCTGAAGTTTTAGACCCATTTTATAAGAACCTCAACAATTATCCACAAGTGATCCAACTTTGGATCTATAAAATAAATGCTCCCTAAACAAAAAAACTAATCATTATATATCATTAAAATGATTATAAATGAACATAATAAAATTATAATAAATCAAATATGGATGGGAAAGTTTCTAAATTAAGTAACTAATGAATCTAATTTGGTTATCTAGGATGTTAAGTGCAATTGTAGACTAGATCTGGACACATGGTAAGGGATCTCTCTAAACCACCATTTTTTCTAGGGTTATGACCTTTCTATATATTTCTCAATTTTCTTATATTTTTAATATTATGGAATGATTATAAATTCAATATATATATATATATGTCTCTAAAATATATACCTATCTTGTTCTACCTTAATTTTACAGGGTAATACATTCTATAATTGCTTTTATCAAATGAAACCAATTTCTATCCATGGGTAATTTTTATTTTTATACCTTAAGATTGATTGCATTTTATGGCACACATAAGCATGTACATGTTATGATGGGTGAACCTAGATAGCACTAAAATGAATTGGGTAATGTTTTTGTCTCATGATATGTTATTTATGGGATTAGGGAGTAATCCTAGTCCATTATGGGACTCTGTTTACCATGTGATATTGTCTTAGTAGTTATCCTGGACTCATGTTTATGTCATGTTATATGTTGCTGCCACATTCCCATGTTGCCATGATATTATGAAACCATATTATTTATGTTATGATCACATGTGATATTTCATAAGTCTTCAATTTTATGATATCATGTTATGCCTTTTAACTCATATGTTATCCTATAATATCATGTTTATTCACTTACTAGGAATTATAGATCACCCCTTTATTTTATGTATTCCCCAGGTCATCCTATGTAGTTTTAGGAGATAAATAGGATATATGGGCTCATTATGGAGAATAAAATAGATATTATTTATTTTAGTTTCATCTTGATGTATTATGAACCTAGTCTTCTAAAGACACCAAGCCTGATGATCTTTGGGTTGTACCTATTGGATATTTATGTTAAAAATCATGTAATAATATATCTAAAAGGATTAGGTCACTATAGTTGGTATCAGAGAAAGGTAAAGTTATTTTTGGTGATTAGGACTAGAATAATTTATTGAGAACCCTAGTGACACATCTAATAATAGGAGAATATCCTGTAATTTTGGTGAAGTCTAGAGTGAGTGGTTTTTAGGAAATTACATCCCTATCTGGATACTACAAGTTGATGTGTTTATAACATAGTTGTACCTAGGGGTAATAACTCTAAAACATGTGCATTGGGTCTTGAATCAATCATCACCTCGTGTATGAAAAAGCGGCATTGATACACATCTAGTTTGACACTCCTGAGTGATATACTTCAGAAATTCACAAACTCTTTACAAACCATTATAATGGACTTGAACAAATTGTTAGGGTAGAAAACCAAATAGGAAAATTACCATGGGAAACTTAGATTTAAACATAGTGATTCATAAGTTAAGATATACTTTTAATTTATAAATTATTCCTTCTAATTTCATACTTTCCTTTTTATATGTTTATTAGTTAAAGCATTTTCATTATATTTTCCATTATTTTAGTTAATGGTAGGAAATTTGGGGAACCGTACCAACAAACAATGTGATAGGCAATGTGATGATAACCATAATGATATTCCTAACCCAATGAGAGTAGGAGATGGTAAATTCATTTTAGTACTTGAATAATTAACTCATGATATGAATAATAACTTGAATCATGTGGAACACCCTCTTTATCTTATGAAAGAGAATGTTTTGGTTGATTCATTTATTTAGAAAAGGCCTTCTACATTTATTGGATCTTTTGACCCCCCTCATCATGGAATAATGGATTAACTATACTGAGAAGATATTATATTTCCTCCAATTATCAAAAAAATATAAATTCATGATGTCAATCTATCATTTTGAAGGGGAAGCCTATTGGTTGTGGACACTGATCAAGAACAAAAAGTATAAAGAGGAAATTGATTCCATGGGATCAGAATATTTCAAGAAAATGTTTTTTAATAAATATTTTGCACAAACTCTCTATCAAAAAATGGAGTGAGAGTTCATCATAATAATGAAAAAGTAATATGATTCTATCAGGGCATATGAGGAAAACTTCACAAGGCTTGAACAGTATGCCTTCAACTTTGTCATGAACATTTAAAGCAATGAAGAATTTTAATTTAGTGGGTTAAATCTGAATCTAAGGAGGGATTTAGCAATTAAAGACTTTGATAGCTATAAAGAGATTATACATTGTGCCTTTACAGTTGAGATATATATTGGCGACTCTTAGTGGTTTAATGGGTCTAGGGTTAAAAAGTGTAAAATAGAGTTTTCATTAGGAGGATAAATAGATAGATCTCATATTGAAAAGAAAAAACAACATCCCACATGTCAAAAGTGTGGGAAGAAGCATCCTAGAAACTATTTTAAGGAAACCAAAATATATTTCAAATATTGAAAATAGGGGCATCGGATTAATTAGTGTCAAAGGGAAATGAAGAAGTCCACTAACACAGAATAAAACATGGTTCATATCAACACTCAACCTATGGTATAGTGTTTCAAATGCAAGGAAAATAGGAATTATGAAAGCTAATTACCTAATCTAAGGGATATCAAAGAAAATAAATGATAACAACCTCTAAGGCCTAGAGAGTAAGGAAGGGAATATGATATCACTACTATTGAGATGGATTTTGAAAACAATGCAGTGAAAGGTATGATGGTTATTCATTCAAGAATAGAGAAAATACTTTTTGATTCCATTTCTATAAATTATTTCATATCTTTCAATTTTAGTATAACTATTCAAACACCACCTAAAAACATGGGAGTTTAGCTACCTATGAGAATAGAAAATGGATCAATTATTACATACCAAGTATATAACTTCTCTTTGGTCAATGTTTGCGGACTGAACCTCCCAAAAAATATTTTCATACTTCCTTTAGAGGAGTTTTAATCTATATTGGTCATGGATTGGATTTACATATATAAATACAATATTAATTATTGGTAGAGGGAGATCACTCTTCACATCCCGAGTCATCCTTCAATCATGTACAAGTGTAAGTAGGATGATGAATCCCCTTTAGAGTCTTTATATCAAGTGTGGATATTATTTCCTTATGAGTAATAATATATAGCTCAAATTATAGAGACAAAGGATAAAATAATTCTTGAATACATTCCCATTTCGAGGGATTATACTGATGTAATCCTTGAATAATTGCTTGGTCTTCCTCCTGAATAAGAGGTTGAGTTCTCAATTGAATAGATACCTAGATCTATGCCTATATCCAAGAATCATTATATAATGAACAACATTGAGTTAGAAGAAATAAATAAGTATTTACAATAGAATCGAGTCAAGGGTTTTATATTCCTAAGGGAATCACCATGGGATGCGCCAATCCTCTTCATCAAGAAGAAGTATGGGTCAATGTGCCTCTACATTGATTATCATGAGCTCAACAAAACCATAATAAAGGAAAAGTATTCCATTATATAGATAAATTATTTTTTCAATAAAATATGTGGGGCACGATATTTCTATAAGTTGTACCTTTTATTGGGATATAACCAATTAAAGTCAAAGAAGGTAGATATTCCCAAGACTACCTTTCAAATGAGGTATGAGCACTATAAGTTCATAGTGATGCCCTTCAGACTCACTAATGCTACAAAAATATTTATAGACTTAATAAATAGAGTATTTATATATTACCTAAATAAATATTTGGTAGTATTTATAGATGATATTTTGATATAATCTAAAATTAATAAGGATCATGAGAAGCATTTAAATACCATGTTAAAACTCTTTGAAAGGAGAATGCATATGAAAATTAAATTAAATGCGAGTTTTTGATGGAGGAAGTATAATTATTGGGGAATGTTATTACTAGTAAATGGATACCTATGGAACCTTATAATATAGAGGAAATTGAGGAGTGGACCAACCCAACATATATAATATAGATCCATAGTTTCCTTGGACTATCTGGGTATTACCGTTGATTTGTGAGAAACGTAGTGCAATTTTCAAACCTGCTAACCAAGATGAATTGAAAGGGAGTAAAGTTTATCTAGAATGATGACTATGAAGAGAGATTTAAGGAATTGAAAAAGAGGTTTATCACTACACTAGTACTTATACTTCCCTCAAGTGGAGATATTTTTGTGGCATACAATGATGCTTCAAATAAGGGCTTGGGTTGTGTACTAATGCAGAATAATAAAATGATAGTCTACACCTCAAGGATATTGAAAGTTCATGATAATAACTATCCAACACATGATCTAGAGTTATATATAGTGATATTTTCATTAAAAATATAGTTTCATTATCTTTATTAGGAGAAGTGTGAAATATATACAGAATATAAGATCCTCAAGTATATATTCACATAGAAGGAGATTAATATGTGCCAGTAAAGATGGTTAAATATAATAAAAGATTATGAATGATAAATCCACTACTATCATGGGAAATAAAATAAAGTGTTATATTCTCTAAGTATAAAATATTTTACAACCTTATCAATGATGAGAATAGATAAGGGTCTAATATTCTTAAACTTGAAAAGGATGGACATGAGGATCATAAAGGAAAGAACATTATCATTCCTTTCCTAAATGATTTACCAACCATCTTTTCTGGATAAGATAAAAGATGCTCAAACGGATTATGTGGAAATGAAAAAGAAGGTGGAAGCTATAAGAAAAGATAAATCCTCAGAGTTCAAAATTGATGAAGAAAGGGTTGTGAGATTTAGGTCACGACTATATGAGACATAAAATCCTAAGATAAATAAGAAGCTTTTGAATAATGAACATAGCTTGACCTTATTCATAAACCTATAGAGAATGAAAATGAATCATGATCTTTTAGAGCACTATTTGTGGGAAAATATAAAGAAGGATATCACAAAATATAAATCAAAAGCCTAGTATATTAGTAGGTGAAGTATAAAATCCAAAATTACAAGGGGATGATGAAAACATTACCCACAAATACATGGAAATGGTAAAAAATCACCATATAATTTATCATTGGTCTTCCAAATACATTAAGAAGAAATAATTATATATGGGTTATGATGGATTATATTACAAAGACTATCTATTTCATTGCAATTCGATAGGTTTTCTCACTCAATCAAATTTAATAGATATACATTGGAGAATAGGTGGGGGCTTTATGGAACACCCTTATAGATTGTATCCAATCAAGATTTGATATTTAACTCCAAGTTATAGAAAAGTATCCAACATGATATAAACATTGAGTTGAAGTTTAGTATGACTTATCACCCCCAAATTGATGACCAATATGAGAGGAATATATAGACACTTGAAGATATATTGAGAGAATGCTTGATGGAGTCAAAGGTGGATGATATTAATATATTCCTTTGGTTAAGTTCTCATATAATAACAGTTTCCACTCAAGAATCCAAATGGATCTATATGAATCCATTTATGGGAATAGATGCATAACACCTGGGTGTTGGGATGAATTTGGTGAAGGAAAGCTACTATGACTTGAAATAGTCCAGGAAATGGTAGAAAAGGTCAAGACCATTAATAAACACATCATGGCTACTAAAAGTTGAAATAAGATCTATGTTGATAATCATCTATGAGGCCTAGAGTTTGAGGTTGGAGATAAAGTGTTCCTATGAATATCTCTATGGAAGAGAGTCATGAGATTTGGGAAGAAGGGTAAGATAATTCCTAGGTACATCGACTGCTTTAAGATTATTGATTGCATCAAAGCTATGACCTATCAACTAGAACTCCCACCACCCCTTTATCAAGTATATAACATATTACATATACCCCCTTGATGAAGTGTATATAAAATTCCTCACATGTATAGAATTCAGGGGTGGTATATCTAGAAAATGATCTCTCTTATGAGGAGAAGTTAGTGAAGATATTGGACCATAGAGATAAAGTTTTATGAAACAAGATAACTCACCTAATAAAATTACCATGATAAAACCATAAGTATGAAGAGGCAACATAGGAACTAGAGGAACCCATGAAGCTTAATTACCCTCACTTTCTTTCACCTTAGTATATAAAATGAAATTTTGAGGGTGAAATTTCTCAAGGGGGAAGAATGCAATGACCAATTATTCCATCAATAGAATTTCCCTTATGATTATACAGTTGTGTCCTATTTAGTAAAAACATACACCATATGATAAAACTAATAAAATTTCATTATAATAATTTTAACATTAAATTTAGAGAAAAATATGGACATAATAATCAAATGTATTACAATGGGACAACAAATAGAAAATAAGACAATAAGAATAGGAAAATTTGGATCTGCTCGATCCCCTAGGATAATCACACTCATGAACAACATTGTAGAAATGAATAATAATGTTAGTAATAAAATATTAATTCTGAAAATGAAAATATTTATAAAATTCATAGAAAATGGAATAAAAGTAAATAAATGTTTTAAAAATGGTAAATTATGTGTTTGTATTTTTGTAAAACATAAATATTTTAATTTCACTTTTATAATAAATATAATGATTTAAATGAAGTTTATTTTCATAAAATGAATTTATAAATTAATTTTAAATTTTATTATAATGATAATTTCAATTTAGGAGACCTTAAGTAATTTTTCAAAGGGTTAAAAAATTGACCATAATATTAAAATTAGTATTTTTCAAATAAATGAGGATTTTATTTAAAAATTAAATTTATCATATAAAAAAATCATTTTCATAAAATAGAATTCATTTTAATAATATAAAAATTAAAAAAAAATTCGGGTGAATTTTTGGTATTTTTATAAAATAGTTGAATTTTTGGTGAATAGTGAAATATAATATTTAACATTATAAGCTAAATACATGAATTTTTGAGTCATGGATAATGTAAGAACTCATCAGTTTGAAATAAAATTCACCATTTACTATATATATTCATAATAATTAATACTATTGATAGTCTTGATCCAAAATAATGAACTAATGATTATAATATTCAAAAACACCCCTCTTCTCCCCTTATAAATATGAACCCTCACCACCCCTTATCCTCACACATTCTATGATTTGGATCTTGAAAAATTTCTACCCAAATCTCTTTCCAAAACTCTTCCACACATAATAAAAAAATACAAGTTTCTAAGGAGTATTTCAATGAGATGACATTTTAGAGGTAATATTCTCAATTTACCTTGTAAGAACCCGTGTTTTTCCGGACTATAGTTTTGAGTAGAAATTTAAACTTTTGCTTTAATATTATCGAGAGGAGTAAATGGTATTTTCCACTACAAGTTAGCCTCAGATAATTTTTATGACCACTCCATTGGTCCTGAAATGGGTTGTTTACTTTAAGACCAGAGTTTGGTGGAAATATGAGCTGTTTGAATTTTAGTGGAATAATTAATAATTAATATTAATAAATTAAATATTAAGTTATTCACGCAAGTTGATTCGGAGATAACTTTGTAATAGATCATATGATTGAGATTCCATCTCTATTGTTGAGTCTGGAATGAGGAGTTTAGCCTAGGAAATGCATAAACTCGAGTCAGGTGCCGGGGCCAGACCATGCCCCTTTTTCTTCTTCTTTCCTTTTTCCTTCTTTTCTTTCTTTTATATTCTTTTACTCCTCCTTGAGAATTCCTCCTTGTGCTGGTCCTACTTCTCCATTACCTAAGGGAGAATCGATATAAGGAGAAGGAGTAAGATAGTGAAGGGATGATAGGTATCATTTTAGGGATCTCAACAGGCTGATTCAGTGTATGGAAACCGTGGATGGTGGAATCAAGTGAAGCTTCAGCGGTTTCCACCCAAAGTTAGGCCATTTTTAAGATTTACCACAAATTACCTTTAAATTCCTTGTTTATAGTTTTTATAGCTAGATATTTTTTTCTTGTGGCCTCTTAAGGTCAGATCTGTTGCTTTGGGGGTTTAAATATGGGTTTCAGGTGTTTCGAGGGTTTTCCCATCAAGAAATCCAGATACACGGTGTGTGTTCTAGGGGAGCATACCATGTGTTCTTCCCATTCGGGGAAGGAAGATTTATAATGGTTACATTTCGTGTATTGGGAATACAAGCCGTATACCAATACTCAGCCATTTAGCCAAGTACCCAGGCATGTCTACCCATGTAGGGGTACATGGCCATGTAGGAGTACACAAACAGACCCCCTATTGAAGTACACAGCCTGACCAAGTATCTGGCCAGGTCAGTTGAAGGACATGGGAATGTACCCCATGTTGGGAAAACGACGTGTATCGATTCCACACATTGTGTACCTAGGAATTTACAAACCCAGGCTGGCAAAATTACACGCCCATGTGGCGCTTGGAGTACACGTCGTGTACCGAGGTTACTTGCTGTGTACAACCCCTTTCCAACCATTTGAGGGGTTTTTGTGTTTTCTTTCCCTGATGTCAGAACTAGACCTGAGAGTTGTCCTTTCTGAGTTGTTTTCTGTGTAGATCATGATGGTGAAACCCATGAAACATTTTTATGACTTTTAATGGGTGTTTTTGTGTTTCTATCTAAATAGATATGTTCTTCCTCTAGTTATCAAATTCAGTCATCACCCAAGAGTGAGACTTGGCATGGATGATAGGTTGGGTGTTCAGACCATCCAAGTAGAGATATTTATTTGAGATGAGTAGTGAGCTATCTCCCATGACCTTTTCTTTTGAGTATTCTCCCCTTGAGAGACGTTCACTTATAACCTATGAGGTCATGAGACTAGTTGCTTCCAAGGATCCCCTGAGGGATGCCTTTTCTTATGTGCATGTCTAGGGAGTCCCTTTTAGGATCCCTTTACTCATGTAACATTTTGAGGATACCCATTATAGGATGAATCCATTGCTTGACCGACCTTGATTTGTATGTCAGGTTTGGGTAGATATGGTGTTCGAGTGTTAACTAGAACCCGTGCCGAACTGGTAATCCAATGAGGCTATGGTTGTAGTGTTGGGTTGGGTATTCAGGAAACCCTCAATCCTTGTTGTTTTCTCTTATTTATTCTTGATGTATTGATTTTCACCAGAGGTTCTTCCTAGTTGGTGGATATCGATCCTGACACGAGGTATCTTTTTTTATTTTGGGATGCCCAGACGTTTTTTCTGGGATCCGTGTTTCTTATTGGGATAACCAGATGTGCTTACCTAGTATCTATCTTCTGAGCCATGTTATTTTTGTTATTTTATTGGTACCCAGAGGTATTACTTGGGACTTGGATGTTGAGACTAGATGTATATATATATATATATATTGTGATATTTTTTTTGGGATTTCTAGAGGTGCTTCCTGGAATCCAACTATTGAGCCTTACATGTTTACTTTTACACATTGAGTGATACTTGGATTCCCATGGTAGAAATTCCTTGGATAGACTCATGGGATGGATTATATATGATGAGTATGATTAATCTCTCCTCAATGCAGTCTT
The DNA here is from genome assembly GCA_963277665.1 of Viscum album. Taxonomy (NCBI): domain Eukaryota; kingdom Viridiplantae; phylum Streptophyta; class Magnoliopsida; order Santalales; family Viscaceae; genus Viscum; species Viscum album. Next base: position 1,172,652,752 of record OY728156.1, read on the forward strand.
GTCCCAAGTTTGGGATGGCATGACCATCGGGATTGAGTGATCCTGATCTTTGGTTGGGCTTGGCCTAGATTTGTTTGAGTGGTTTTGACCAGAGGATTGGGCATCATGGATGTTGGTATGAGGTAGTTGACTATCAAGTTAAGAATGTCTTGGGATACTTGGATGGCGAGTCCATTATATTTGAGTGATAGGGTCACAGGGGAACGAGGTTCTTGAGATGGTGTGGCTTGGGTTATTTATTTGGTGATTACCGCTCACCCGTGATGGTCAAAACACCGATTGAGTCATGTGTACATAAGTTGACTCCGTGATGAGGTGGTTTTGACCAATCATGTGGGTATAGGGCCCCAATATTTTTGGTTTAGGTATTTGAGGTTTGGGGGAGCTTTCCATAGGAAGCCACGTGAGAGGTGAGGATCCTTCAGTTGATAGAGATGAGGATATCGAGTTGGGGGCTGAGTCTCGCCGTGATTGAGGCTATGTGTCAAGACTTTTATTTTAGGACAGACATCACTGTTCCTATAGTTTTCATGCCATGGGGTGACTTGAGATTTTGATCAGGGTTCTGTGGGACCGGGAAACTATTGTTTGGGTGTGCCTTCAAGATGTTGGTACTTGAGACATGAGGTGTTAGGAGGCATATGATGCTGGCCTGTGTGATTAAGGTGGAACCTGAGGGTTCACCCAGGCTTTGTGACTACAAGAGTAACTTGGACCATGGGTCAAGGAATCTATTCGCTTATGAGATTCCATCATTGGTCATAGAAAGTATATATAAATGGGATTACAGAACCAGATATCGACTTAATGATACATGTCTTGAGTGGCATGACGTCCAACTCAATGCCCCTACACAGGATGTCTAGTTGATCAGGATTATCGACCCAAGTATTGACTGTAGATTTTTTTTCATGTTGATTGTTTCACATACTCATGTTTATTCACATTTATTTATATATTTATAGGTATGTGAATATACATGTATACGTATATAGATATGGACATCCATGGTGGCACTTTCCCAGTTGATAGGGATTACATACTATGGGTATGACTGCAGGATAACTTTGGTTTTACTTTCCTTTTGGTTGTGTTTTATCAAGGCTGAGCATGTTGCTTTTGCATACACTTATAGCAGCACAATTATAGGTTACTTGTCGAGGTGTTATATTGTGATTCTTTCTCACCCCTGCACATGCTCCTCAGTGTATGTGTAGACCTTATGTCTTCTTTTAAGGTTTATCATGAGTTTTATGGTGGATAGAGATGAGGCCCAGTGTTTCTTGTTTGAGCGGAGTCACTCGAGTAGTTCTTCTGATTGGGCTGGTGCAGTTCAACAATGTGTGAAGATTGGGTATGTGTGTTGGCTTGGTGATAGTAGCATATCCCTATAGTTGTACTTTTAGTTTAATTTGTATTACTGTATATATGTGGTCGACCTAGTGGGTGACCATTGTTGTATTGTATTGTATAGCTGTTCAGGCTTTTTACAGTATTTTACTATTACAGATTTTTCTATTTCAGTTGTTTACTACTTCTTCACTATGTTTACTTTCCATGGTGTATGATACTTAGTTATTTCTGTTTTTTTTTCTACTCTAATATGAGGTCATAGTCTCCACACTATCACCTTCTAGGCCCTTGCTACTGGTTTCTAGCCTCTGGCGTATGAGGAGGCGCACTTGAGGCCTAGTAAACCACCGGCTCGGAGCACTAGTTTAGTGGTATCCGGGTCAGGGCATTACAAAGTGGTATTAGAGGAGTTCTTTTCCCACTCTTTACTATTTGGGATATGGTAGATCAGAGTATTAGGAATGTTTTGGAACCTATGATGGATATCAGACTGGTGTTTTGAGAACACTTGTTCTGGTAAGAATTCCTAGTTTCTTGGGTATGGGATTGTTTTTCTAATTTGTGATGTGACAGTTGTATATGATTTTTTCCATGAGTGATGCACATGTTGTGTGTATGTTTTGATTTACTATGGATCTCTTAATCTTGGCCATTAGCAAGAGGCCAAGGAAGGATTTTGACTCTTGGCCGGTAAAGGAAAGAGGCATCTCAAGCATCATATTTGGCACGTAGGATTCACATCATATAGGTCTCCTAGTGTGTGATTTTACTAACGACAGAGGCCTATTCAGTTGGGCCTTCTTACACATATATATATATTTCATTCTGATGGAAGGTTATGTGGGTCTACATTGAGACATTCTGGTTTGAGGATGATGACTTAGTCCTCATGAACGAGAGGTACAATGACCCTAGTAGGTCTATATGGCATGTGATACCCTTTTCTTATGGCCCTTATAAGGTGTTGTTTCTTAGGTTTGTGGTTATCTAGTCAGAGCACTGAGTATGATGCCAATGGATACTGGGACATTTCTTCTAAACTAGACCTCCAGGGGGTATTTATGTATACAGATACCCGATGAGTGTCAGTTCAGATCCTCTTCTACATTGGTTGGGACCTCCAGGGAGCAGTTCCTTCTGAGGATGATCAGAGAAGATCAAGGCCTTTGTAGGCTGTGTTTTCAATTTCAAACCTTGTTTTCTTATGAACTTCGGTGTTTAATGTGGGCCTTTAGGATCAAAGGTTGCTTTGGAGATGAAGATAAGGGTATTTCTATGGTGGGGAGTACCAGATCATTCATAATTAAATGTCTTCCATGTAGGAGACAATTATTGATGCTATAAGTATGGTTGTTGGACTGTCCAGATAGCTTGGTTGTGTAGATTCTCTGATCGAGAGCATGGTTGTTGGTCCTTTCATCAGGCTTCTCAAGGATGAGAAAGTTTATGGTGGAGATTTTGTAAGAACCTGTGTTTTTTTGGATTGTAGTTTCGAGTAGAAATTTGAACTTTTGCTTTTAGATTCTCAAGAGTGGTAAAACGGTATTTTACCCCTATTAGTTGACCTCATATAATTTTTTTGACCACTCCATTGGTCCCAGAATAGGATGTTTACACTAGTATAGAAGTTTGGTGGAAATATGAGCTGTTAAAATTTTAGAGGAATAATTAATAATTAATATCAATAAATTAAATATTAAATTATTTTAATAGGTTTTTTCAGTGATAAATTTTGAATGGAGAATCATATTGAGATTATATCTCCACATTTGTGTCAGTAATGGGGATTTTATCATAGGAAATCCATAAACTTGAGTTGGGTGCCGAGGTTGGCCCGAGCCCCTTTTTCTTCTTCATTCCTTTTTCCTTCTTTTCTTTCTTTTCTCTTCTTTTCCTCCTCCTTCTTGTGCACACCTCCCTGTACTTCTTCTTCTTCATCGTGACCTCAGGGACAATTGAGAGAGGGAGAAAGAGTAAAAGAGGGAAGGTAAGAGAGGTACCATTGAAGAGCTCTTGACATGTTGATTCAGCACATGGCAACTGTGGGTGGTGGAATCAAGCGAAGTTTCATCAGTTTCTACCCGAAGGTAGGCTGTTTTTAACATTGACCACAAATACACTTTAAATTCATTGTTTCTAGTTTTTATAGCTATATATTTCTTACTTGTGGCCTATTAAAGCTATATCTGTTGCTTTGGGGGTATAAATAAGGGTTTCAATCATTTTGACGGTTTTCCCGTCGAGAAACCCAGATTACACGACGTGTGTTCCATGGGAGCACGCCATGTGTTCTTGCCATTCAGGAAAGATAAAGTTTTAATGGTTATATTCCATGTATGGGGAATAAAAACCGTGTACTAGTACTCAGACGTGTATCTGAGTACTCGAGCATGTCTACTCATGTAAGGGTACATGGTTATGTAAAATTACATGACCAGACCTCGTGTAGGGTAGCACACCATGTAGAAGTACATGGCCTAGACAAGTATCCGGAAAGGCTAGTTGAAGGACATGGGAATGTACCCCATGTTGGGGACACATCATGTACTGGTTCCACACACCGTGTACCTAGGTCTTTATACACCTAAGATGGTGGAAGTACACGCCCAAATGGCGCTGGGAGTACACGCCGTGTACTTCCCCTTTATAACCCTTTGATGGTTTTTTGTGTTTTCTTTCCCTTATCTTGGAACTGGACCCTAGAGTAGTCCATTATGAGTATTTTTCTGCATATATCGTGATAGTGAAACCCGTGGAGCATTTTTATGACTCCTAATGGGTGTTTTGAGGATTCTATATAAATGGATATTTTCTTCCTCCAGTTATCGAATTCAGTCGTCACCTGAGAGTGAAACTTGGCATGGATAATAGGTTGGGTGTTCAGACCATCCTAGTTGATATCTTGATCTGAGATGAGCTGTGAGATATCTCCCATGACCTTTTCTTTTGAGGAATCTCCCCTTGAGAGACGTGCACTTCTGGCCTATGAGGACGTGAGACCAGATGCTTCCAAGGATCCCCTAAGGAATGTATTTTCTTATGTACTGATCTAGGGAGTCCCTTGTAGGATCCATGTAATCATGTAACATTTTGATGACCCCCGTTGTAGTATGTCTCCATTACTTGACCGACCCTGAGTTGGACGTCGGGTTTGGGTAGAGATGGAGTTCGAGTGTCACCTAGAACCCGTGCCGAATTGGTAAGCCCATAAGGCTGTGGCTGTAGTGTTGGGTTGGTAATTAGGGCTACCCTCACTCCTTGTTGTGTTCACTTATTTATTGCTGATGCAGTGATGTTCACTAGAGGTGCTTGATGGTTTTTGGCTGTCAGCCTGATGCGAGGCGTCTTTCTTTCTTTTGGGATGCCCAAACATTCTTTCTGGGATCCGTGTTGCTTATTGGTATGACCAGATGTGATTCATTATTCAATTACACTTTATATGGAAGGTAATAAGGATATTTTTAAAGAAAATATATGATATATATGACATAAAAATGATTCTATAAGGTTAACATATTATTTACTTTTCTCTTATTTCATCAATCAAGAAAATGGAAACAACATTTATACGTACGTATGACCCATTGTATCCATGAATAGTGTAATTAATTTTCTATCTCTAACTTTAATGGATTAATATAAATATGTATATAATTAATATATATTATATTTATATCATAATTACCATTATTTATATTATATAAACATGATCAAAGTAAAAAAACTAAAAACAAAAAACCAAAACATACATGAAAAATGAAGTAGTTATTACCCGAAACATAATTTTAACAAGGAATTGTTAATAAATAGGAGATAAAAGGTTATAAGTAAATCATATATGGTATTATAAATATGATTTTAGTTTTTTAATATATTTATAATAAACTTATATTTATTATATATGAAGTTCAAACATGTATAAAGGAAGTAAAGACTTAAGGTAAGGGAATTTCGTCTCAAATTGTCTTCTTGGGGACATATGTTATGTTATGAAACTATCTTATTTTATGAAGTGTATATAGTGACCATTTTTCATTTTATATCATTAATATATTTATTTTAATGATATTTAAAGTTTAATTTTCTGTTATTCTTCAATTTAGATTACAATTAAAAAGATTACCAAAGCAATATGGGATTTCTGGTCTCTCTTTTATTTCTGGGAGACATATGTCATATTCACCACTCATTTCATTTGTGTAGTGTATTTAATCCCCATGAATGTATTTTATGATGATTATTATGAAATTTATGGTGAATTACATATCTATATAATATTATTCCTTTCATGGGGCTTACTATTCAAAAGATATTGAAGTGGTAAAGGTTTTACGTTATAATCTAATCATTTATCGGGATTGTTTATGATTGTGTTTTTGATGATGAAATATTATGACCTATCTCTCAAGAAACTCATAAATATTATTATCCTATGGTAATTTATATAGAATACATGTTTTAATTTTATTTTCATCTCTTTATATACTCAAGAGACTAAAATAATGTTTTAAGGAAAATCGACTTTATTTGTAACATCCTGACCCAGATGCCACTTAATAGGTGAACCAAACCAGTTTTCCACAAGTCCTCAAGAACACATACCAATATTCCAAAGGCTTCTGAATAGAAGTGAGCTTCTAAAGGTGGTAAAATGGGGATACTATACCCTCACACCAGAGTAAGAAGACAACAAAAATAACTAGATTTCATCCATAATAATAAATAGATAGAGTGTATAAGTAGTAGATATAAACAAAAATGAAATAATAAATGAAATGAGGTAAAGTAAAAAACAACCATGTCATACATACAAAACTAATCTCCCACTTGGATGATCAAATATACAGAAGTACATAAAAGAAACTGAAATGAAAGTAGATGGATCTACTACTAACTCTAAGTTGAAACACATACCTGATCTCCATGACACTATCGAGCTGCTCCAACCCAATTATAAAAATCAACATGTGCCTCTTTCCTCAAACATGAAATCCTAGGCCTCAGCCCTATCCATCATGAAATCTATGATCAAACTAAAAAGTAGACATAAGGTTTAGATGCACACAAGGGTGCACATAGAGGGTTGAGAAATAATCTCAGTAGGCCACCCATATTATGAACCTATAAATTCTATGTCATAAGTGTATGCTCATGAAATATGCTCAACTGAATCAAGAAACAACTAGAAATGATAAATAAAATAAAACCATAGTTGATCCTTGGATCCCTGATCCTGATTGACCATACTACACAACCTAGCTAGGAATGTCCATTGACCACATTCATCTTATATATATATATATATTCCCATACATATATATGTATATAGATATACTTGAAAATGAAAATTTCCAAAGTAATACAAATAAGGCATCCATGAAAAATATCATAAGACAAATCAATCTACAGTCAATCCTAGGATCCTAGATCCGATTGAATGGACATCCTGGGACAAGGGTTCTGAGCTGGATGTCATACCACTCAATCCATGTATAATTAAGTCAATCCTTGGGTCCATAATCAAAATTGACCTTACCTACTTCATCCAACACTGGTAATGTCTCCAAGAAGCTATATCACCATAGAGGGATACATGTACTAGACCTGGGTTCACCCTTACTCACCTTTAATCACTATAATTAAGGAATTCAGGTAATAATTGGGAATCCTGTAAAGATGGATCTAAGATGGATTTCATTTCACTCAAGACATGTAAATACAATCTGATGTTTGAGGATTAGGTCCCGTTCTATATGTGGTCACAACATTTGAGCTCAGATAAACCCTAAGGGGGATGACCCTTAGGAAATTTGTAAGGCGAATGCTCTCTAAATCCAAGTACATGATCAAAATTCAATCATATAAATGTCTCAATACCCACTCCTAGGCAAGTCTGTAAAGTTCAGTAATGTAATTGTGCATCCACCTGACCCCATGTAGTATACTAGGTGTTTCTCAGGAGAGTGTAATCATCCTCGAGTGAATCAATGATGCAGAGTGCCATTTCCAACACCATAGTCAAGTAATCAATCAGGTTGAACATAATCTTCCCCATCATTTGGGAGAGCATAATCATCCTTGAGTGCATCGATGACATGAAGCGCCATGTACAAAACCATAGTCAAGTAATCGATTAGTGAGAGCATAATCATCCCCATCTCTTGAAAGAGTGTAATCATCCTCGACTAGATCAATGATGTGGAAGACCATGTCAAACACCATGATAAAGTAATCGATCGAGGAGAGCATAATCATCCCTATTACCTAGGGGTGTGTAATCATCATTGAGTGTATCTCATAAACTAGATCCTAAGAAGTACATCCGTAAATCCTCAATAAAATGATCAATAAAATGGATTAGAATCTAGATCCTAGAAAAAACTTCTGGGCATCCTAATAAATAATGCTACATCGCATCATTCTCATCGACCAAACACCAGGATGCACCTCTAGTAATCATAACTGAATCAATAGTAATCAAGTGAATGCCTAAATAAAAGAGTGAGTGTAAGAGAATTCCTAAAACCACCACTAATTTTATATCCCCTTAATCTCAAAATTTTGGTATGGGTTTTAAGGTTCCATCCACTACTATCACTACCCACACCCTCAATGAACTCAGTCAGGTTCTGTCAAACATCAAGGCACCCACTGGGTCCCTCATGTTAAAACACTAGATTGGAATCCTATATGGGATCCTCAAAGTACACACATAAGTAAAGGTTCCCAACTTGGGATCCTATACATCAAAATGTAAGAGAATGAATCATACTCAAGATCCTTAGAAATAGTAAATAGAGGAATCCTACCTAGGATCCTAAAAAAGAAGTATGTAAGAGAAGGTATCCTACATGAGATCCTCAAAAATAGTATATAAGAGGATTTATCCTATAATGGATCCTTAGAAATGGTACAAGGGAAGAGGCATCCTACATTGGATCTTTAGAAATTGTAAACTGGTAGATGGATCCTTCAAGGGATTCCCTAGGTCATTATGTAAGCAAAGACATCCCACTAGGGACCCTCAGTAATAGTAATAAGATAGAAGAATCCTACATGGGATCCTATAGGTCAAAAGATAGAAAAAAATCTTGGCCAAAAATAAAAATTCATTTAAAATCATACTATAAAGATGACTCATAGCCCATATCAGATAAAGGGTCTCCCTATAGGTTGGTCTGAACACCCAACAATCTACCACACTCTCAAGATATATTAGAATCTAATTATTGGAGGAAGCACCTCTCTATTATATATATTTTCACCCTAAAATACATTTTAAGAGTCCTTGAATCACCCCATGGGTTCCAAAATTGCGATATATGTGTAAAAACACTCAAAATGGACTACTCATGTGTCCAATTCTAGCCCTAGGGTGTGAAGATATGAAAAACCCTCAAAAGGTTATCAAGGGAGGATTGCACGATGTGTATACCCTGGTACACAGTGTATATCATCAAAGCCCCACCTGGGTGTGTACTTCAATCGGACATGGTGTGTAAAGACCATGTATATGGCTTGAATACCATGTTCACAATGTGTACCATATATGGGGTACCTGATCATGTACCTCACATGTCCTGGCTATGTATTATGCCTAATAGTGTACTTATACATGGCGTACAACCCACCTGGGGTCTGACCGTGTACTTTACATGGACAAGTACCCCTACATAGGCCGCCTGGATAGGTACTTGGATACATGTTTGAGTACTAGTACACAATGTGTACTATAAAAATATCATCTTCTCAAAATAGGAAGAACACATTATGTGTGTTCCTAAAATATAAGCCGTGTGATTGGGATTTTGAAGTGGGAATCCCCTTAAATTAGCCTAAAACCTCATTTTTCTCACCAAAAGATATAAACCGATCCTCAAGGGGTCTTAAGTAGTGATAAAAGGTATCTAAAATTATAAATTGGTAAATATATAGATATTTATAGCAAAACTTAAAAATGGTCTACCTTTGGACGGAGTCCGTCGAAGCTTCGCTCATATTCGGGCTCCATAGCTACCTCACGATGGTTTGGATCTTAGCGAGCTCTGTGGAGGCACCTCCCATATTATATATATATATATATATATCTATATATATATATAAATATCCATTTTTTATCTCATTATCATTCCATAGGAGGATCAAGGGGGGTTTATGTGAGAATCTAGGGAAGGAAAAGATAGAAAAGAAAAGAAAAGAAAAGGAAGAAAAGAAAAGAAAAAGAAAAAGGGGCTCGGGTCCATCCTTGATGCCTGACAAGAGTTTATGCATCACCTAATAAAAACTCCATGTTCCAGACTCAACATAGAATAAATAATCTCAATCTTATTCTCCTTTTAAAATATATAGTTGAAAGTATGTGGGAAAATAAATTAATATTTAATTAATTTAATATTAAATATTAATTATTCCATGAAAATTAAAATGACTCATAATTCTACCAAACTCATTTAATTGGATAAAAATATTATTCCAAAACCAATGGAGTGGTTATAAAAATTATCTGATATCATCTTCTTGGATAAAATGACTATTTTACCCCTTAAATTTATATGGAAGTAAAAAATTCAAATTTCTGCTCAAATTTCTAGTCCAAAAAAACACAGGTCCTTATAATCTCCTCACCATAACCCTTCTCATCCTTTGGAAGCCTTGGTGGTCTAACATAGTCATTCTCTCATCCCAAGAATCTATAAAAATACATTATATTGACCATCCAATGACCAGTCTCATAGCATTAAAAACTCTCCCATCATGAGAGACATTCAACCACGATTAATCTAATATCCCCCACAATAGAAGTATCCTTATCATCATTATATAACCATGATCTAAGATCAAATCCCCATATTTTATACACTACTGAACATAGAAATTAGAGTGGCTAGAGTAACTCATACAAGAACATCAACATAGAATTATAAACATTACCTGATCCTAATTCTCGAGAATGGTTTCCATGGAAAATGTTTAATTCTAACTCATCACGAGGTTCACCACACTAAAATGGCCAATGATGAACTCCCCACCATATAGATTACCTTATAACACTCCTTGAGCATAACATCAATAGGTTCCTTCATTAAACCATGCAATATATTTAAGGAAAATGAGATCAGTGGATAAATGATACTCTCTCAGTGTACTCAAGATGATGTCAAGATAATACTCACGATCATCTCAATACTAGGAGTAATATAAGATTCCATTGATAGGAATGTACAAATCTCCCAATCCATACTCATATCTTATCAATACCTGACTAGGATTCAGTTACTTGGTCATTCCATAACATCCAATCCATCCTCAATGTCTCCTCTACCATAGAGGGACATTTCTCACCCTTTCACAACTCATGGGAAATAATGGATAAAATATTTATATAAAACTATCGGTCCTCATCATGTATATTTCCATTCACTGATTTATGATTTAAATAGTATCACACATGACTGATGCGTACCATCATCACCTGAATCATGCTCCTATGAGTTATCCATCATAAGGCCAAGATGACTGTTGTATACAACATGTCAGTATCATTAAACTAGAATCTCCCTTGGAACTCCTCTTAAAAATCAAGCACCTCTATTGTGCCATGATTTATTTCCATTAACTCCAATCACACAAAACCATTTTTCTTAAATTTAAGAATCAACCACACAACTAATGGTCGACTAGTCCAGACACCCAAATAGTCCTTCCCATAGAATCTAGTCTCAAAATAAAAACACCCTAGGTACTTCCTCAGAAACCAAAGGCATCATCATGCCTATATTGAAAAACCCAAGCACCTATCATGAATCGATCTCAAATGAGAATAAAACCAATCTCATTTCCTGAAAAGGCATCCATAAACCCAAGCCAAACCCTCTTTCAAGTTTCCCACAATCAAACTGAACATTAAACTACAAGGTTCCAAGTCACATATAAGGGCCTCTAGGTCCCCCACTTAGCATTACTGATCAAGTCTCATATGAGGGTCAATAGGGTTACCTATCTATCCCAAAGGTCAAACCTATCAATAAAGTCAAATCTCATGGGATGCCATTCATTCACCGATATCAGCATAAGGAATCTAACACACCTATCAACTCTCTATTTAAAATAGGTAAAGAAAACATCAACTTATAAGGGTCAAAACTATCAAGCATTAGCCTATCTTGGCCCTGGTCCTCTCCAAGAATCCTCATAAGGTACTCACCACTAGAGTATTATTATATGAATATATAAAGAATGATTAAATGGTACTCACTAGGGATATATATACGGTAATACCCCCTCGAGATCCAGTTCATTATAAATGTTTAGGTTTCTATCGACATCGTAAAGAGACCTGAATATATCACCTAAAATGAAAGTATCAACTACCGGTATTAACCTATGAGGGTCAAAAATATGCACACAAAATCGTCTTAATGATCAATTTCTTAGATCACTATCACAATTCAGTTAAGTATAATATCATTCCAAGCAATGTAGAAAAACACTGTATAGGTTGTTTCTGACAATTTAAATAAATGAACCTAAGTAACAACACCCTATAAGGGGTCAAAAACTGGGAACCATGTACCCTATAAACTTACTAGGGTCATTTAACCTTCTATACATGAGGATTGAGTCATCAAACTCACCATCAAATGTCTCAGTGTAGATCCACATATCCCACCATCAGAAGGAAATATATATACATGTTGTCCTAATTGAGTAGAATTCCCCCAAGAACCTGTATGGGAAGACACCATTTAGGTTATTTTTGACAGTTTAAATAATTTTAATCTACCATCAGTAATAATCACACACTACCAGGCCTATAATATGTGAATCCTATGCACTAAATATGATGTATGAGATGCCTCTTACCTTTGCCGACCAAGATTCAAAATCAATCACTAAACTATTTCAAGCAGGTCAAGAGGAGTAATTCCATCAATGGACTCCTGATAATGGAAAAGATCCCTAAATATATAATAAATCATCACTCCACAAAACATGTTCATCACTAAAAGTTAAATTCATATGAAAATCTAACGTCACATATCAAGAACAACAATCCTATATCCCTAGAAACAAGGGATTATTACCAGGATGAGTGTTCTCAACACACTAGTCTGATATTCATCACATATTTAGACACATTCATAATAATACCATATGTCATATCCCAAATATTAATACAATAAGAAAGAAACAACTCTGATACCACTATGTAATGCCCCGACCCGGATGCCACTAAACCAGTACTATGATCTAGTTCACCATAAGGCCTCAAGCATGCCTCCCTATATACCAGTGGGTTTTGAATAGAAAAAAAGGTCTAAAGGTGGTACAATGGGGAGAATATACCCTCATATTATAGAATTATATAGATAGAGTGTGGAAGAATTAAATACAAATAAGGTTGAAATAATAAATGAAATGTAGTAAAGGCCCAGACAACCATGTCATACATATAGTACAAATCACCCACTAGGCCAATAACATATAAAAAAGTACATAAAATAAAATAAAATGAAAGTACATGGCTCTAATACTAGCTATGAGATGAACCGCATACCTAGTCTCCATGACACTACTAAGTTTCTCCAACCCGATCATAAGAATCCTCATGAGCGACTTCACTCAACCATGTTATCCTGGGCCTCATCCCTATCTATCATTCAATCTACGCTCAACCTGAAAAGTATATATAAGGTCTATAAACACACCAAGGTACTTGTAAAAGGGTGAGTGAAATCTCAATAGGCCACCCCAACGATGAACCTATAAATCTACTGCCATAAGTGCATGCTCATGAAATATGATCATCCTTTCCAAAACACAACTAGAAACGATAAATAAAATAAAACCACCATCGATCCGTGGATACATGATCCTAATTGAACATACTTCACAAACTACATCAGAATTTACTTGGACCAAATACATCATATATATATATATACACCCATGCACATATATTTATATGTATATACATGACAATGGAAAGGACTAGAGGTATACAACCAAGGAATCCATGAATAATTTCCTAAGACAACTCAATCTACAATCGATCCTAGGATCCTAGATCTGATCAAAATGATATAATGTGATAAGGTCTCTAAGATGGATTTCATACCACTCAATCCATGTGAAATTAATTCAATCCTTGGGTTTATAAACCCGATCAACCATACATGATTCAGTTAGCACCGACAATGTATCTGAGTAAGATACATCAACATAGAGGGATATATGTACTAGACTTGGGTTCACCTGTACTCACCTACAATCACTATAATGAAGGATTCTAGGTATTAACAGGGAATATTGTAAAGATAGAACTAATCTAGATATCATGCCACTCAAGCCATGTAAATCCAGTATGATGTATGAGTCCTAGGTCCTGGTCCATAGGTGGTCATGACATTGGAGATCAAATGAACCCTATGGGGGATGACCTTTAGACAATATATAAAAGGAACGATCTTTGGATCCAAGTACATGCTCAGCATCCATTCATATAAATATCTCAACAATCCACTTCTAGTTAAGTCTGGTGAGTTTAGTAATGTAATGGTGTGTCCACCCGACCCTAGGGAGAAACCTAATCAATCACTTAGGAGAGAATAATCTTCATCGAGTGCATCAACGATGTGGATAAACATGTCCAAAACTATGGTAAAGTGATCAATTGTGGAGAGAATAATCTTCCCCATTGCTCTAGAGATCGTAAACATACTCGACTTCATCAATGATGTGGAGTGCTCTGTCCAATACAACAATCAAGTAATTGATTAGGGAGAGAATAATCACCCCTATTGCTTGGGAGAGTGTAATCATACTTGAGTAAATTAATAATGTAGAGTTCCATATCCAAAACTATTATCATGTAATTGATCAAGGAGAGCATAATCATCCCCATTACTTAGGAGGGCGTAATCATCCTTGAGAGCATCTCATAATCCAGATCCTAGGAAGTACATCTAGAAATCCTCAATAAAATAATCAATAAAATGGACCAGAATATGGATCCTAGAAAATATGTCTTGGGAATACCAATAAATAATTACACATCACATTTTTATCATCAGTCAAACACTAGGAAGCACCTCTAGAAATCATAGCTACATCAAAAGTAATAAAGTGAATGCCTAAAAAAAGTGTGAGGGTGGTCGAATGCCTAAAAAAACCACTGACAACACAATGTATTGGGTTTACAAGTTTGGTATGGATTCTAAGGTGAAACCCACTACCATCTCTATACACACCCTCAACACACCCAGTCAGGGTTGATCAGAAATCGGGGCACCCACTAGGCCCCTCATGTCAAAACACTAGAGAGGAATCCTACTTGGGATCCTCGAAGTCCACACATAAGTGAAGTAATCTCACTTGGAATCCTATAAATAGGATCATAAAACAAGTAATACTAATTGATATATTTAGAAATATTAAATAGAGTCATCCTAACTTGTATCCTCATAAAGAAGTAGGTAAGAGAAGATATCCTATATGGGATCTCAAAAAATAGCACATAGGAGGATGAATCCTATAAGAGATCCTCAAAAAAGGTAAAAGGGAAGAGGTATCCTACATTAGATCATAAAAAATAGTAATTAGGTATAGGGATACTACAATTTATTCCCTAGGTCATCATGTAAGTTAATTTATACCATAGGGGATCCTCAGTAACATTAATAAGATAGAGGAATCCTATATGGGATCCTCTAGGTCAAAAGATAAGATGGACTATTAGACTAAAAGGAAAAGTATTTGAACATCATATTATAATTATGGATCATAGACCATATTAGATCAAGGGTATCACTCTAGGTTAGTCTAAACACCCAAACAATCTATTATACTCTCAGGAGATAACCGAATCTAATTTTTGGAGGAATCACCTCTCCATTATATATCTTTCACCCCAAAACTCTTTTTAGGAGTCCTCTAATCACCCTAAGGGTTCCACCATCATGATCTATATAGAAAAAGGATAATTATGGACTAATCATGTATCCAATTAAATATTTGGGGTGTGAAGATATGAAAAACCTTCAAAAGGGTAGCAATGGAAGAGTACACAATTTGTATACCCTGGTACATGATGTGTACCATCGAAGCCCCACCTGAGCTTGTAATTCAGCTGAATATGGTGTATAAATCTCTTTTACATAGAATATAACCTACATGGTCTACCTACCCATGTAAATTACATGTAATGGAAATATATTATGCATGTCCATGTACTTCTACATGGTATATATCCCACCCATGGTCTTGCTGTGTACTTTACACGGCCAAGTTCCCTTACACGGGATGTCTATCAAGATACTTGGATACATGGATGAGTACTAGTACATAGTTTATATACCCTATAAATGAAGTGTACTTTGAAAATATCATCTTACTCTAATGGTAAGACCACACAACATGTATTCATTAACTATATTCCATGCGACTGGGAAATCTAAATGGGAAAACCCTCAAATCGGCCCAAAACCTCATTTTATCCCTAAAAGACATAGATCGACCCTAAAGGGGTTATAAGCAGTGATAAATGGGATCTAAAACTAGAAATATAAAAATATTTGGTGATTTATGAAAAAACTTAAAAACAACCTACCTTTGGGTGGAATCTACCGAAGCTTCACCCGTATTTGGGATCTATAGCTGCCGCA
Source organism: Viscum album (assembly GCA_963277665.1). Lineage (NCBI taxonomy): Eukaryota > Viridiplantae > Streptophyta > Magnoliopsida > Santalales > Viscaceae > Viscum > Viscum album. The sequence goes on from OY728156.1 coordinate 1,172,668,768, forward strand.
CAATGATTTGAAACCTCTTGATCTCTACAACGACACCTCCCTTATTCCATATTTCTCTATATATATCCCTAAATATTTTTACCTAAGTCCTATGAAATAGGAGACTCAAGGTTGGAATATTTGAGAAACCAACAAAGGAAAATAAAGAAAATAAAATAAAATAAAAGGAAGAAAAGAAAAGAAAAAGAAAAAGGGGCCCATGCCTAGCCCCAATGCCCGACATAATTTTTTGCCTTGCCTAGGAAAAAAAAATCATTATGGACTCAATGATAGAGGTATAATATCAATTAGACACTCTATTTAAAATATATATCTAAACTAATGTGTGAAAATAAATCAATATTTAATTAGTTAAATATTAAATATTAATTATTCCATGAAAATTTAAACGACTCAGAATTATACAAAACTTAAATCCTAGGGAAAAAACCCAATTTTGGGACCAACACAGTGGTCAAAAAATTTTATTCGATATCATATTCTCGAAAAAATGACCATTTTACCCCTTACAATCATCTGAAAGAAAATAATCAAATTTCTTCTCAAATTTCCAGTCTGAAAAAATACAGGTCCTTACATTATTTATCTATTTAGTCAAAACCCTATTATTTCCATATCATTGTTTTCAAAAAAAATGTTCTAATTTTTTTAATGTCTCTATATTATTGTTTAAAGTCATTTTTACCCTTGTTTTACTTTTTACGAAATGGTTTAAAAGGAATCTTCTTATCGTTTTCAAAATGATTCACTTTTAAATTTTTTACAAAAAATGTGAAAAGAATATTTGTTTTAACATCCATGGAATGAGAATAATTTTATACCATCATGAAGATTATTTTCTTTGAATATTTATTTATATGTTTCCAAGGTTACACTACTGGAAATATCACCTATACCCACGGTTTAGAACCGTGGGTATAGCCCATGAAACCGTGGGTATAGGCTATACCCACAGTTTCATGGACCGTGGGCTAGAGCGGCGTCGCAATAGCTCTATACCCACGGTTTCTATAAAACCGTGGGCATAGCCTAATAAAAAGTCAGATTACCCACGGTTTACCAAACTGTGGGTATATATCTATATCCACGGTTTTGTAACCATGGGTATACAGGTTTCCAGCACAGCAGAATTACCCGCAATACAGAATTACCCACGGTTTACCAAACCGTGGGTATAGATATATACCCACGGTTTGGTAACCGTGGGTATACTGTTTTCCCCGTACAGAAAAATTACCCACAGTTTAATAAACCGTGGGTATAAACATTTTACCCCAGAAACTGATTCTAGCTTACCATCCTGCACCTCTGCAACTTCTAGCTTCCTACCATCCTGAACCTATTCCTACCACCCAACACTTAAAAACAATAGAAACCAAAATACAAAATAGATGGATTTCAATCATGGTGGTGGGAAAATTAAAAATTCCAACTTGGATGGAGAAAAAGTAATAAAATTCCAGAATTAAAAAATGATGTATATCTTAAAATGATGAAAAAAAGAAGACATTCTCTATTTTACTAAGGTTATTACTAATCCAAATTCAATATTCCCATCGGTGTTAGAATCAAAAGAAAATGTAGGAAAAATTATGTCACACAGGAGTTCCCAAAACAAAACTGACTTACATTATCAATAATGATTACTACAAGACTAAGTTAAATCTAGGATATTATAAACCAACACAATACTAACCATTTATATTGCCGCATGTCCAAGATTGTGTAACCATCTGTATTGCCTCATACTAACTGCAACAACATAAAAACAACTAATTATGAACCTTTATTGCAAATGCTAACAAGAATGAAGTACGATAAAATCCAATATTGAACTTGCATGAATAATAAAAGATCATTTTTGGTCAAGGATCATGGAAATCAGTGAGGATCTATCCCAAATGAAAAGAAAAAATATAATGGAATTTCTGCTATGTCAAAAAATTAAAATGAAAACAATAAGACCATGTTTTTAGAAAACTCAAGTGACCATCCAGATTAAGGAAATTTGGAGTGCACTAACTTGAATATAGAAACTTCTAAAAAAAGTGAAGAAAAATATAGCTAATAATATGTTGAATATGAATATGGAAGATTCAGACGTTCACCAAAATTCTGGTTTTTATAGAGGATCTAAAACTAATTGTGGGAAGAATTTTGATTTGTGTCTGGATGCAGTGGGTATACAGTTAACGCTGCCAAAATTTATGATGAAATGGTCATGACCAGGTTTACTCAATGTATCAAGACTTATAATGCCCTTCTAAATGAACTGGCTCAATTGGGAAATTGGAAAGCAGCAGAATCCATCTTTCTAGACATGAAAATAAATAACACGCTACTCTCAGACACTCAAACTACTCACTAACTCCACGCTTCTTGTTGTCCGACTCTTCACTATAAAAGAATGAATTTACACCAACATAGGTGTATGAATTATTCTCCACGTTCATCTAATGATGAACTCAATGAATCTCCAATAGGAATACCTCCTAGATCTCCTTAATCTAACTTTCCATCCCACATATGGAAATCTTTAGTTCTCTCTTTCTCCATGCTTGTTGTTGTCCAACTCTTCACTAACAATGAATGAATTTACACCAACATAGGTGTATCAATTCTGCTCTACATTCAAAAGATGACTCATAGACAAAAGCCCTCCACCTGCCCAGCCCTACCCATCCCTCCCCACTGCCCAGCCCCTCCCCATCCCTCCCCACTACCCAGCCCCTCCCCATCCCTCCCCACTGCCCAGCCCTCACCCTCCCCCTACCCAGCCCTCTACCTGCCCAGCCCTCCCCCTCCCCCCTGCCCAGCCCCTCCCCCTCCCTCCCCACTCCCCCTCCCTCCCCACTGCCCATCCCTCCCCCTACCCATCCCTCCCCCAGCCCAGCCCCCCTCCCCCTCCCCCTCCCACTCCCCCTTGCCCAGCCCTTTCCCTACCCAGCCCCTCCCTCTCCCCCCCTACCCAGCCCCTCCCCCTCCCTCCCCACTGCCCAGCCCTCCCCCTGAATCTCCCTGCATGAAATATGTAGATGCATGACATGTTTTATTTGGATGCAGACCCAACCAGGTAAGGTACTGTAACTGTTAGAAAACATCCTAAAATTTTGATAAGGTACTACAACTCACTGTATTACAAAACAGATTATAACAGAAAACAAATCTAAAATCGGATGTCCAACTAAATATGTTCCCTTAAGGTATGTTTATTTAAGGTAATACAACTCACTGTAATACAAAACAGATTATAACACAAGAAATACCAGTCAAACAATATAAACTTCCATACATCCTATCCCGTTGAAGAGTTAGTTGGAAAAAAAATACCTTCATCAATCCTCGCTGAGACATAAATGATACACATCTCTTAAGTTTCTTCTCCATGCTTGTAAATTGAAGGCATTCATTCCATCAGCCCATGCACATTCACCAATATTTCGGTTCATCGCTATGATGGGATGAGAACAATCAAAATATTTCTAGCAACTCTTAGACATGACCCACAAAAATCAATATACAATGGAGTCAATAGTGAAAACATATCACCTGCATTCATATGTTGGACGAAAGGGAGGTTAACTCCATGATTTTACGACCAATAACCTGCATTAATATAGTGTGTAAATGAAAATGAAAAATGATGCATGGTAGGGAGGTTAATTCCACAATTTTAGGAAAACATACCTGTTGTAGAGATCTGGCACTTATTAGTGCAGGATTCCCTTGATCTCTTCATGTGCAAAGTGAGTCACCTGCAATATATAAATAAAAAATAATCAATATTCATCTTAAAAGATGAGGTGCATAATAACGTATGAAAAAGTATTATGCGAAGGGAAATACTGCAAATTGTCTAGGAGATTATTTCAACGATATTATGAGAACATACCTATTGTGGGGTGAGCAAAACATCGGTCAAGATTCGATTTAAGTGGCTGCTCTGGGTGGTTTTGTTAACATCCACCTCACCCGTGCACTTGATTTGTGTTTCCAGTGCACCCTTCAAGAACACTTTCAGCTTCCAGAATGTTGATTCACTCTGCATCCCACATACCAATTATGGACGGAAATAGAGAGGAAACAGAGCATTTGTGCTGAAATGAATAGTCATAAATGTCAGGTTTAATGATAGCAACCAGAAGTGTTTACCTTCAACTGGAAGACAGTGCCCCATTCATGATTGTTCAGAAGGCACTGAAGAAAGGTGATGTCCTGGGAGTGGTCGATCCTCTAATGCGCCATGGTAATCAACTAAATCAGCTGCAAATTCATTTCTGGGAGCACTTGAAGTCCTACTGCATCATATTATGAAAATATGAGTCTGGGGTTAAATTGGATATTTGAGGATGCAGTTGAGTAAAAAGAAAACTTGTCATGATGTAAAAAATGGTGTGGTAAAACCATACCTTTAGCGATGGTGGATAAGTCGACACTGTGTCCAGCTCCTCCCCCAGCGCCCCCCCTCCTTCCCCACTGCCCAACCCCTCCCCCTCCCTCCCCACTGCCCAGCCCCCCTTGCCCAGCCCCTCCCCCTCCCTCCCCACTGCCCAGCCCCTCCCCCTCCCCACCTGCCCAGCCCCTCCCCCTCCCTCCCCACAGCCCAGCCCCCCCTGCCCAGCCCCTCCCCACTGCCCAGCCCCCCTGCCCAACCCCTCCCCCTCCCTCCCCACTGCCCAGCCCCCCCTGCCCAGCCCCTCCCCACTGCCCAACCCCTCCCCCTCCCTCCCCACTGCCCAGCCCTCTCCCTCCCCACCTGCCCAGCCCCTCCCCCTGCCCAGCCCCTCCCCCTCCCTCCCCACTGCCCAGCCCCCCTGCCCAACCCCTCCCCACTGCCCAGCCCCTGCCCCTCCCTCCCCACTGCACACCCCCTCCCCCTCCCCACCTTCCCAGACCCTCCCCCTCCCTCCCCACTTCCCATCCCCCCTGCCCAGCCCCTCTCTACTGCCTAGCCCCCCCTGCCCAACCCCTCCCCCTCCCTCCCCACTGCCCAGCCCCCCTGCCCAGCCCCTCCCCACTGCCCAACCCCTCCCCCTCCCTCCCCACTGCCCAGCCCCTCCCCCTCCCCACCTGCCCAGCCCCTCCCCCTCCCTCCCCAATGCCCATCCCCCCTGCCCAGCCCCTCCCTACTGCCCAGCCCCCCTGCCCAATCCCTCCCCCTCCCTCCCCACTGCCCAGCCCCTCCCCCTCCCCACCTACCCAACCCCTCCCCCTGCCCAGCCCCCCTGCCCAGCCCCCCTTCCCAGCCCCTCCCCACTGCCCAACCCCTCCCCCTCCACTGCTAAGGCTAAGATTAGATGGCGAGAGAATAATTAAAACACCAAACCATAAAAAGAAAAATGGCATGTGAATATTACCTAAATAATTGTCAAATAACACCCCCGATGAAAACATAATCCAAAATGCATTTCATTGCATAAAGAAATTCACATACAAGCAGTCCACCAATACAAAAAAAAAATTAAAACTCCAACACAAGTCTCTCTGCTAAGTCAAAAATGGAGGGGATTAATATCCCCCCATCACCATCATCGTCATCCCCATGTCCATCATCATCATCAACAACAACAACATCGTCAGCATCATCATCACCAGCATCAACATCATCATTATCATCATCATCAGCAGCAATCTCATCACCAACAACAGCATCAACAACATCCTCGCCAGATCTATCTCCACCACCTTCATCGCCACTAGGACCCTCATGGGAATCACCCGAGGCATTATGTAAAGAGCGCATTGATGCTATACATGAATCAAAAGTGGCAGCAACCTCTGGTGGTAGTGACTGACTCAACATTGACATAGCTTTCATGAAATGTTCATTCATTAGCTTACTTTTTTCACGCTCTTATAATACTATTTTCTTTGTCGCAGCTAATTCAGAACACGTACTTTCCAACTCAGAGGCCTTAGAGGCATTAGAGGAGTCCGATGATGAACAATACCTAGAGGGGACAATGTTTTTTCCTGGTCTACAACGGACTCTTCCTGGAGGCTCCACACCTAACACCTGACTCAAATGATCATTTGGCCCTAAGTTGTCAGCTTCTTCATCCATGGCCTCCAAGGCAGACTGTTGAAATTATACACATATTAAATTTAGAATTTTGTATAAATTTTTGAAATATATATAAAAAAACTTACAAATTTTTCTTGTGTTTGTGAATTAATTGCAGTTCCATCTTTTCTTTTCCTACTGAAGCAGAATAATTTGACACGAGGTACATGACCTTCAATGCCCCATTTAGCTTGATGCATATGAGAAATGCACAAATTTGGATTACAACCATATATGATAAATGCAAAAAATTGGATTGAACGTACCAGCCACTTCTCATGATCGGGCATTGTAGTGCGCCCCAATGTGTGTAGATATATCATTTCATCTTTGTTTTTTTGTTTTTCGCTGACACTTCCTAAGAAACAAAAAAAAACAATACAAGTAATAAGAATTAAATTTTATATAAAAACCATTAAAGATGGGTAGTACCTTATACTGTTCAGTCTTCCAATGTGCGATCATTTTTTGATATTGACTTTTTGGACAGTCAGGGTTTGTGGGTACACCCTCTAACTCGGTACCCACTCTGCTCCTCCAACCAACATGTAACTCATACTTGTATGACCGCCAATACTCTCCAAGATCACTCAACCTAGCAGCTTTGGCAGCTTCACCGTTAGGAAAGTTAAATCGACTCTGCAACAAAAATGTGAAGTCATATAAATGCATTACTAATATAAATATAAATTTATAAAATTTCCGTACCCATATCTGCGCCCATGCCCTATCCTTGATGTCAGCATTGATATGTCTCCATGAGACCGGTTCCACCGGAACGATATCATGATATTTGGCTAAAGTAGCCATGAAACTTCTACACTCCTTAGCATTTTTACCTACCATTTGATTTTGAGGATTGTAATCCACCATAATCTGAGTTTCGCGATTCCAGGCATCCCGCATTCGAGTGCTCCGACGTCGCCTACTAAAAGATCCCACTAAATAACAGAAGAGGTGAAAAGAGAATATTTAAGTGAAAATACAATAAGACAAAGGTGAAATGATATAATTTGAAACATTTATAATAAAAAAACCTGGTGCAGGCTCCTGAATAGGCTGTGAGGCATCCGTGGACTGTGCTGGATCAGCATCCTCCAAAGGAAGTATCTGTTCCACAGCATGCTCCGGCTGATCTTCATGAACAGGAGTGGAAACTAAAGGAAAAAACTCAATATGTGCATGATGGATGGTAGGAAAAGGAGGTGGCGTAGACGTGTCAGAATATGCATAGTAGGTCTGGGGATACATGAATGGATATGGAAATTGTGGAGGTGAGAACATCGGTCGAGTCGGCGTGGACATGGAATGGGAAAAAGACGGTAAATGGGATGATGACGACAGCATGTATGGGAACATCCTAGGGGTCTCAAGCGGAGGGCGGACATGTGTGGTAGATGGGATGTCCACTGATGGGTCAGTGTGGGGAGTGGTAAGACGGGAGCTCCACCTAGGTCTAGGAGGATCCCTGCTCGGTCCCATACTAGGAAGAGGAATCTCTGAAGTTATATATCTCTAAAATAAATTTGATCAAAAATATGAACTTCATATTATATGTAATGCGGAAGATAAATATTAGAATTATTATACTCACTGAAGACAACTCACGCTCACGTCTAACAGGATCAACATCAAATAATCTTTTCTTGCGAGCTTCTGTAGTTTTCTTCATAATCTATATAAGAATGAAATAAATATTTTTTAGCAACAATTTTTACAAATCATGCATACAACTTAAAAGCCAAAGAAGACAAAAAATGTCATAACATCTTTCAGTAATGATAATTTACAACCAAGTTATACAATTTTTAAAATCTCATTTTAAACCCAGTTTTCTGAATTGAAATAAATATAATTAAATGAAACGAAACCAACAATACTAAAACAGACATATCATTCCAAACTAAAACTAAATTATAGTAATTACATTCGTACCAACCTGAGAAACTCACGTCAATGTAAACTGAATGAACTCTAAATATATATGGTTTCTTTTATATATTACCCTCCACTACCTCAGGTTCAACATCATCTCTCACAATGGGACAATTTGTGTCATCAAATACAATATTTTGGCTAACACCGATGGGGGTGTCAATGGTGACAATTTCATCCCCAACATCATGAAAAATATGTCTTGGGATTACTTCATTAATGACACCGTAATCAGGTTTCAGATGATCTTTCACATAAAACACTTGTTTTTCCATTGATGCCAAAATTTATGGTTCATCGGTATGCAGGAATCGACTCATGTCAATAACTCTAAATCCGCAATCATCAATAAATGTACCATGTCGAGTCATTGAATCAAACCATTTACATTTCATCATAGTGACTCGACCTTGAGAGTAGTAATCCAATAACAATATTTTCTCAACCAGCCCATAATAATACACATCTTCATATCGAGGTCGACTATATGATGCACTGGCATAACAATTTGTTCTAACAGTTAACATAATGCCATCATGTTGTGTTCTCATTTTCATCACTTTATCAGTTGTAACAAATTTATATCCATTGATTATTAAAGATTTGCAGTCACGAACCAAAGAATTGGGACCAAAAGCCAACGCTCTTAATTCTTGAGAAATGAAGTCAGTAGGTAAACTCAATACCTGAAATACATATGAGTAATACAATTAAATATATATTTATATTTTAAGGTATATAATTTAATGGTCATACCTTTGATTTTAACCAAGCTGGGAACTCTTGGCTATGCATAGCCTCTCTCCTTCTCAACGGCAAAGACCGATGAACTCTACTTATAATTTTTTTATATTATCTACATAAAATGACAATAAAAGTATAAGGTATATGTGATATGATATCGTATGAGATAACATATATATATTCAAATTACTTACTTGATATAAGCATCGAACAAACCACAATTAAACAAGACTGTTCGATGTGCCATATTCCGCTCTTCAAAGCTCAATGTAACCAATGTATATGACCCGACAATTCCACCTATTTGGGGAAGAGATGGAAATGAGGGCTGAATTTCCTCATACTGCTCATCTTTATTTCTCATTGGTCGATTATGTCTTGTGCTCACATCAGACAAATACACTGAACAAAAATCCATACATTCTTGGGCCAGATAACTCCTCACAATGGAACCTTCAGGATAATTATTATTTCGGACATATGATTTCAAAGTGAACATATTTCTTTCAGTGGGATACATCCACCAAAAAGCAACTGGTCCCCCAAGAAGTGTCTCAGTTGGAAGATGAACTGTTAAATGCAACATGCAAGTGAAAAAGGATGGAGGAAATTTTTTTTCCAACTCACACAGAATTAACGGAGCCTCTTACTGCATTTTTATCAACAATGATTTGGATAACCTTTTAGCACAAAGGTCTCTAAAAAAATGACACAACTGAATCACTGCCTCTCTTACATTATTGGATATCAAATGCCGAATTGCTATTGGAATCAATTCATGAAGCAGGATGTGATAATCATGAGTTTTTAGGGATTTCAATTTCAAATGTCTTCTGTTGACTCGTTTAGATATGTTGCTGGAATAGCCATCTGGAACCTTGATATTCTCCAATATTTCCAGAAATCAATCTTTCTCTGTCGGTGTCATCACATAAGAAGCACATGTAACTTTCCATTTGTTTTCACCGATACAAACATGATGTAGTTCTGGTCGAATACCCCAATCCAATAAATCCCGACGAGATCGGAGGTCATCTTTGATCTTCCCCTTAATATTCAAAAGAATTTCAAGAAACATTTCACATATATTTTTCTCAATATGCATTACGTCTAAACAATGACGTAACAAATTAGTAGACCAATATGTCAACACAAAAAAATACTTCTCTTTTTCCAATTGTAAGTGACTTCAGTATCATCATTCTTCCTCTTTCAAGATTTCAACTAACCTTTCCCTAATGAAAAGCTAAAATCTTTCAATTCATCAAGCACATCACTTCCTGACATACGTTGAGGTGGTTCTTCAGTGTCAACATTATTATCAAACCTCCGACGATTCTTCCTGTATTGATGATCCATTGGCAAGAATCGGCGATGCCCCATGAAACTAAAACTACGACGATATTTAAGCCTTCTCGATCGTGTATTCTTCATACAAATGGGACATGATAGTTTTTCCTTCGTGCTCCACCCAGACATCATTGCATAGGCAGGGAAATCATTTATGGTCCATAGAAGGGCAGCACGCATCTGAAATGTATTCTTTGAAGAAGCATCAAATGTCTGCACACCTAAATCCCAAAGTTGTTTCAACTCTTTTATTAAAGGCTGAAAGTATACATCTATATCATTACCAGGATCCAAAGGTCCAGATATCAGTATACTCAAGAAAGTGAAAGGTTTTTTTATACATATCCACAGAGGAAGATTATAAACATGAATAAAAACCAGCCACGTGCTATGAGCAGTAAGCATCTGACCAAACGGATTAAAACCATCACATGATAGGCCCAATCTGACATTACGCACCTCAGCTGAAAAATGAGGATGTTGTGCATCAAATGTCCGCCATGCTAATCCATCTGCAGGATGGACCAGCTCATCATTACCTTTAATTCTCTCAGCATCATTCCATCTCATATTAACTGAGATTTCTGGAGACATGAATAGATTTTGAAGTCTGGGAATCAATGGAAAGTGCCACATGACTTTCTGTGGCACATGAGATGGTGTTCCATCTGCATTTGTCTTCCATCGAGATGTACCACATTCTTTACAGTCATTACGGTCAGCTGTTTCCTCCAAATATAAACTGCAATCTTTCAGACAAGCATGGACTTTATTAGTAGCAAATCTAAGCTGCTTAATTAACTTCCATGCCATGTAATGATTGGAGGGAATATCTGCACCATCAGGAAGCAAGTCCTTCAAAAATGTAAGAATATAATCAATGGGGGTATTAGAAATCCCATACATGGTTTTTCCATGATATAACCGAATTAAAAATTCCAACTTGGTCATTTTAGTACATTCTTGATATACTGGAGTTCTGGAATCATCCAATAAATTTTTCACTCTCTCAACATCATCATCTTCAACATTTTCCTCATGTGTACTGATATCATTGTCTTCTAGCACCGACATGTTATCTCTCTCGGAATGATGCACATATGGAAACCGATCAAATATCAAATTCTCCATGTTACTTCATTCATTTCGTTTATGAACAGTTGAAGATTGACTCATCTCTCCATGGTGAAACCAAACATTATAGTTAGCTTGAAATCCAAATTTCGTTAAATGGTAACCAAATTCTTCTCATCTTAACCATGGTCTTCCAACACAATTATAGCAGGGACACTGTATACATCCTCCATCTGACGCATTGTTAAATGCAAAATCTAAAAAATTCTCCAAATTACTTTGAAACTCAGTTGAAATCCGATCGGTACAATACATCCACCTTCTATCCATTCTATAATAAGAAAAAAAATATCATTCAATCAACAATGTAAATCATATTTAAATAATTAATTACAACCAATTTTATTATTAAATTAATCAATGCATATTAGTAGCTAGCAAAACATATTTAATGACAAGAGGAGTCCATGATTGAATAAGTAGCAATAATAAGAATGATCAGGATAAACCATCTTTCCATATTTATTTTCCATGTAAATATAGAAAGGATCACATTGGATATCATTGTAAATCCTAAACCTAGATAATAAATCCGAGATCTATTTCCTTTACAAGGATAATAAATAATATCTATCAATAATAAGAATAACAACAAACAAATGATAAATTATATTTAAATCTCAAGGACTGATTAAATTCTATGTAAATGGTTTAGTTGCTTGGCTTAAAAAATCATGCTCTAAACCGTTACATGTTGTTCAATTCACCTTTAAATATAACATTGAAATGTTACGTTAATACATAGTAAAAAACTTTAAATTAAAAAAAAAATATTTAACTAATTGTTTTTCATAATTTATGGAACATACATTATCAAGATTTGAAGATGATTTCCATGTGTTACTGGTCATAAAATTTAGTATGTTAATTATGAATCATTCCATGATTGGTTTAAGAATTATGTATGTACTCATATAATTATGTTAAAAATAAATTATAAATGGTATTTTCAGATAAAGCACTATATATGATCATAATGTGTCTTATATAGTCTAGCATGCTTAAACAATTAATTGAGCATGATTTTCCAAATGCATTCAACTAAAATTTTATTGTACCACTCAATACAATAATGAATTATTTATTTTGAAATGCAAATGACTATTAATTTCTCATTATTTAGGTTTTTTAAAATAGGTCAATACAATACAATAATATTTTGGAGTTTGTTTCAGCTTGGTGTTTAGTGAAAAGTAAGATATCAAAGAGAAAAAAATTTAGACATAGAAAAAAATCTTGGTGTGTTACAATGAATATTAAATTATTCCTCCCTATGTGTTGTGATCATCATTGGTTTGCAAATCTATTCTCTTAGGATGGTATGAGCTTGGTATTCCTAGTTTCGCATCGGATGGTTTGCAATAGGTCATGACCACATGGAACAGCCCCAAGAGATGATTTAGATCTTTCAGTTCATCTATGCAGAGTTTTTTGGATTTGGTCATTTGAGAGGGTATGGCATCAGCCATCGGATCGAGACTGTGCTTTGACACAGGACACTTGCTTGTTGAATCACTTTGCAATGGTGGAGAGCTTCATCACATTCAAATGTTAGGGAGGGGTAGTTTTTATGTTGTCAATCTGGTTTTATTTTCCTTGATCCTTAGGGAATTATTTATCCCAATTCATGATGTCTTTGGGTTTTCCCATTCATCCCTTAAAATGCAGTCTTATCTTAATAAAAATTTGAAGGCCTTCAGGCCATTGGAGGAGGTATGAGCTCAGTCAAGTGTCTTTCGAGTCATATATTTATCGAACATTTTTTCCACACATAGTTAGTTTTTCTTGATAGTCACCCTCTTTTTCTGGTATGGGTAAAGTTTAAATATGCCACCTATGTTGGGGCCTTCTCTAATATCATCTATCTATAATCAACTGTGCTCTTCAAAATGTCATTGAAGACAAATCAGCCTTAAATGGTGTGGATCAATCTCCTATAAAAAGAATAGTAGACATGATGGTCTGTGAGGTTGACCTCATTAGGTTTCTTAGGTTTTTGTATCTTGATTATGTTATTTTCTATGTATGTAAGGAAATAATTTTAAAACTTCTCCTTTAATAAGTAATACACTTTTTCCATCCGTTCCTCAAGTCATGGGTGACCCAGATCACTTTTTTCTTCCATTCAAGGGAGAATTTGTTGTTAATGCCACTCAATGGGAGGTGTCATGTGATTTATGGCCTTCCTAGGTGCTTGAATTGGAACTAATACTATTTTTAGGGTAAGAGAAGTATTATCTACCACATTAATGCCTATACGCAGGGGTGTGGAGACACTTGTCCATTTCATTCAAGTAGGTAGCTACCACATTAGGCTCTTCTTTGGTCAAAATAATGGTAGGAGAAATTGCTCCCCCAAAACCTGGAAGGTTGAAACATCCTCCCAGAAGAAGCCTCCAAATATCTTCATGTTAACCATTTACTCTTAATTCATCCTAGTCACTCCAAGCATCCAGAAATGCAACCATGATTGGGATGACCATCATTGGGAGGTTGGTGTAGTGGAGTGGAGTAGGTTTCGACAACCAAAAATGTTTCCTAGGTGTCCCCACAAGCTTAGGACCTCGAGAAGATAAATTCTTAGAAGACGTTGGGTGAAAGTAATCATCTTTTTCCACAGTATCCACAATAGGTGAGTCATCAACGTCGTCGTACTCATCACCATTTTCTGGCCGCAGCATGGAAAGTACTCAATGCGAGTATTTGCAGTAACCACTTCAGGAATGTATGAGGGCATAGAGGTTACCAAGGTAATGACCCACATTTTCAGGATTCTCAAAAAAAGAAATGAAAATGGGCACTAACACATAACCAATTATAGTAAGAGAAACTTCCCTAGTTTAGAGGAGCTTCCATAAAGCACTAGGGGACCGGTCGCGAGTGGATGGGTGGCCTTTGAAAAGGTCCCATTACGTCCATGCCATTGGGAAATCAGCCTCATGGGAATGAATGGTATACTCCCAGAAAGAGCTTTAGTAGCTTGTTCGGACTCCCTTGTGGTCATGACCCCATATTTTACAATTTTCCTCGGGGGGGGGGGGGGGAACGAGTGGATTTCAAAGGACTTTTCCTAGACAAGAGTTTCCAACAACTCCCCTTTTCTTATCCTTCAACTTTTCACCATATGCCTTGAAAGTTATCACGAGGGGAACTGGATCAACTAATTGGTCATGGGTATATGATTTAATGCAGGCCTTAGCATTGCTATTGGTGAGAAAGGGTACGAAATCCCCAGAGTTCAGATGTTTGGCCTGGCACTGGGTGTCCTCCTGGGTAAACATCAGCCATAATTGACAAGCTATCATAAGATGCTTCTCTTGACAGAAACTGTTGAGAGTGGGAGGACACAACTTCAAAACATAGTTAAATTGAAGAATAAATTTATAGGGTGAATATCCTTTTCAAATAAGATCTCCTCTAATATGGGCTACCCAAATGCGTTATCTCAAAGAAAATAAGTAACCTTGGTTGAAAAATTCTTCATATACATTATTCGTAATAGTAGCGGTAGGGAAATCATAAGGATGCTAGTAGATTTTGAGATAAGAAATTAATTCCTACTCATTCTTTATAGTTTTCTCTTCTTTCTTATCCTTTGAAGCCCAAACTACCAACATAACCCCACTGGTACTCTGAAGATACGGTCGGAGGGTGGAATGCAGAATTAGTAAGGATTTGATAATGTTATAACCTCCTATAATCAACCAAGAATCATCGATATCCTCCCATAACATTAATGGAGAATCACAAGTAAAATTACCTTGTTTAAGAGATGTCGAGGTGGAGGCGAAGGCCAGGGGGTCCAGGTCGGGAGCTGGGATGCGGAGCCGGGACGCGGAGCCGGGAGGCGGAGCCGGGACGTGGAGCCGGGACGCGGAGCCGGGACGTGGAGCTGGGAGGCGGAGGCCGGGGAGGGGAGTCAGAGAGGGGAGGAGAGGG
The DNA here is from genome assembly GCA_963277665.1 of Viscum album. NCBI lineage: Eukaryota > Viridiplantae > Streptophyta > Magnoliopsida > Santalales > Viscaceae > Viscum > Viscum album. The sequence continues at coordinate 1,172,683,934 of OY728156.1, forward strand.
CCGGGAGGCGGTGGTCGGGGAGGGGAGGAAAGGACCGGGAGTAAGGGTCGGGGAGGTAGGGTTGAATGGGGGGAGCGCCGAGTGAGGAGGAGCCCGAGGAGGAGCCCGATAGTTCGGGCAGTATGCTCTTTTAATACCCACAGTTTTAATAAAACCGTGACATACAAGTTTAAACTACATCTATAAAGATAACCATTTTAATTTTTAGTTAAAACAAAAAATATGGGAATGGAATTTTAAGGAAGCTATTAACATTAAAAAAAATAGTAAATATAAAAAAAATGCAAATGAATTAACATGAAATTTCTTAAATTAAAGTAAATTGAAAGCCAAGAACATGCCATATGAGAATACTTATGTGTAGAGGTTGAGAAGACTAGGATCCTTACTAAAAAAATTGCCATATGCTATATTTGTAGATATCTACAAGGTAGAGTCTCATCAAGCCCTAGTGTTCACCATCACGGGCAGTACAAGTAACATCCACTAGTCATGACCTATCATGCACTAGCATGCGCCCGATGGGAAGTCCAAGTAGCATCCACAACCCATGACCTATCATGCACTTGCATGTTCCCGATGGCCCGTGCAACCAATATTTGTTGGGTCGGGAGGTCCCGTAAACCTAGAGGAGTACTTGTACTAGGTTCCCCCATAAATACCCAAGGCTTCCCATGTTCCACTATTTTGGTACAAGTAATCCAAGAAGTTCAACCATGATAAAAGGTACCATATATAATAACAAAATAATAAGATTCCTTAAAAATGGGTTTCCTTACATAAAACAAAGTCCTCAGCCCATAATAGACAAAACCAGCATTAATTTGGTCAATACTATCCACTTTGGCCAAACAACAGATTTCCTAAGAAATTTCTCTCCAAATTTTTTTTTATAAATCATTATAAATAAAGGGTAATCATTCCACTAAAACACAACCATGATTTCATGGAAAGTCATATGATGCATTACATCAAACACATGGTGGGAGACATGTAAAACCAATGTGTTTTTATAATTTTAAACAACCCTTACACCACAGATTTAAAAAATCAAGAGTGAAAGTATGATTAATAGCAATCCTCATGGACATTAAATACCATAAATATACATTAAAAATTCTTTTAAAATCATCAAGAATGTGTGGTTCGATAAATAACAGAAAATACAAAGAGTCACCTACCTTTATACGGAGCGTGATCAATTTTAGAGGGCATCATCCATGGAATAATACTCTTAAAGACCTATGAAGACATATTTAACAAATTAGAAACCCAGATACAAAGAATCAAGCAATCTATTGGGACCCCAGAAGTGAGAACACTTACCGACAAGCCATGGGTTAAAAGCACCCAACTGGGTGCGGATGACACATATAGGGCTAATATTACTCCCAAGATCAAAATCCCTATAAATTTTTGGTCATCGATTGAGTGAGGAAGTCGCTCAACCTAGGAGAAATTGCTCAACTTCAATATGTCGTCAACTGGAGGAGGGGGGAGTGCGCGGACTAGAGCAGGAGGGGGGATGCGCATGGACTGGAGGAGGATGAGGATGGGGGATGTGCATCGTCTGGAGTAGGGGTGATGATCGCCGACCAGAACTTCAATATGTCATCAACTGGAGGAGGGGGGAGCGCGCGGACCAGAGCAGGAGGGGGATGCGCATGGACCGGAGGAGGATGAGGATGGGGGATGTGTGCCGTCTGGAGGAGGGGTGATGATCGCCGACCGGAGGTGGGTAAGGGGATTCAATTGAAGGAAACACAGGGGAGGGACTAGATGGGGGGGGGGGGAGTTGCGGCCCGACGAGTGAAGGAGATCGAGCAGAATATCGGGCCCTCTATTTCGACAGTTCAATAAAAACCGTGGGGGTATAATTTCTATACCTACGGTTATTAATAAACCGTAGGTATAGGTTACCTTGATTCAGGATATTCCCACGGTTTAAAAAACCGTGGGTATAGCTTCGTGGGGATAACCCCTCTTTCCAGTAGTGTTATTTTCAATTAAAATTATTTCCACAATATTTTATGAATATCTAATTTAAAAAAAAATCCAATTTTCAAAGAAAGGTTGTTTTACTCAAGAAATGTTCCAAGTTACTTTTTAACATAATTTTCCATCTAATATGATATCCTTTTATGTTTATTATGATTTACTAGGGATATGATCCAATGATACCATTCTTAGTATTTCTCTGGATGGTTTATGTTTATGATGAAAAAATGTTTATGAAACTCATTTATTTTTATAGGTTCTAATATGATAAATGTTTTATGAAACCCATTTATTTTCATGGGTTCAAATATGTTGAATGTATTATGATCTTATGGAACACATATGTATTATTTTCATCATGTTATGGGTGGGAACTATATTTCCCTCTAATTCAGTGGGTAAAGATGGATAACTCATGAGATAAGTATATTATACTTTAACTTTATTTCATCTTAAAAATATTATGTGAGGACATAGATTTCATGTCCATAAGATTATGAGAGCAACTGAATTTCATGTCTATAATATTATGTGAGGAACTTTCTTTTATGTCTATAATTTTATGCGTGTACTTAGCTTCATGTCCATAAGTTTATGTGAGGACCGGATTACATGTCCTTAACTTAATGAGTGAGCCTGTTTCTATTTACAGATGTTCATAATGTAATAATATTATATTTTCCACATTCCTATGTCTATGTTATACTGTTATGGATTATGTTCATTGATTATATTTATGATTCATGTCTTATGAACTTCCAAGCTTAATGACATGATTCATGATTATGATCTATGTTATAAAAGGCATGGTTTTCAAATGATAAGATCATGTTCTCACATCCTTATGCTCATTTTATGTTCAAGTGATTATTGATATCTCCCTTTTTTCCTCTTACTGAGCATCTAATCTCACCCTTTATTATATTTCCTTTCCCCAAGTCATGAATAAATGTTTTAAGTAGGGTATGTCTATGAAGAATACTAAGTGGGGAGATATTTGTGGGAGATTTTTAAGATATTTCATGAAATAAAAATATTATGCATCTTGTCTTAAAATATCCTAAAACTTTACAGTCCTTATGTCACGAACCAACCGGGGTCGACCCCGAACCGGTCACCCAAGCCGGTCTGTGACATGGCCCAAAGGGCATTCCCGATTCCCACGGGCTGACAAAAAGTGTCGGACATCTAAGTATAACCGTTGGGAATTATTTGGCCCATAAAAAAAGATAACCAGATAAACAAAACTGATGATAAAAATAAAAAGTAGCAGTGGAAAGAAAAGAAAATTGGACATAACTCTTTGTGACCTTCTTGGCCACCAACCAACTCAGACTCAAACCTGCTCCAACATAGAGAAGTTGAACCAGGAACCTGAAAAATAGCTGAACCTAAATCTGAAAAGATAAATAGGCATGAGAATTATAAATGCTCAGTAGGGTTGCCAAGATAAACCACAAAATCCGATGTCTCCTTTCCTGAAAAAATCCACCAACACAAGTTTGAAATATAATTATAAAAGTAGGGTTTTCAAATTTGAAAATAAGCAACATGTTTTTCCCATTTAAAAACCCAAAACATGCTACATACCATTTTCCAAAATCATTTGTCATTTTATAAAAAAATCCAAAACAGAATGTACCAATGCTCTGCTAGAGTAAAATGAGTAAGAGTGAAAGATGAAAATAAACTAGTCTATGGAAAGTATACAAGCAATGAAAATAATCCAGTAACCATGGGTGATCCCAAACATCCCTAGAAGACCCCTGAATGTACTCGGTTTTGGAACCACCAGCCAACGTATGATGAAGCTACTAAGTTTATAACCAATTTTCCACCCTAACTGACTAATCCAGTGGCAAAGCCCGCCTGGCCTAATAACAAATCCAGGGGGTACCAACCCGTCTAATTGGGGCTGGTCAGTAACCATTGCTGAATCATCTAAAAGATGCCCAGGAACCCATGGTGGTTATAACAATACTATGTAAGTAGGAAGGCCCTCGCACGCATGACTCATCTCACCGCACTTGACTACCCCAAACATGGACGCTTCCTATGCGTTCACCCATAAAGGGTTACCCTAGACAGGAGCACCCTTAAATATGAATTCAAACATTTCACATTAAAAAAGTTCCAACCGGGCCGTCACACCATTTAACCTTTAAACCATTTTATAAAATGTTTCAAGTTTCTAATCGGCTGTACACTTTCTCAAAAACACAATCTCCTTTCAAAGTTAGTATAAAAACTTCCCATGGGTAAAAAGTGCCAAACAGGCCCTTGAGTTCCAAAATGCACGCCAAATAATTTTACCACTTCTAAATAAACCTTTATGTCCAAAGTCTCCAATGATTTTTTTTGTAAAACCTTTCAGCTCACTTCAAAACACATTTCAACAGCAAATGACCATGCTTTAAAGAACACATTTAAAGCCTTCCTTAGAAATCACCCAAGGGAAGCCAACATTATTTGAAAAACTAAAAACCATTTAAGTCACCGAGGTTTAAAGAAAAAACCATTTTTCACATGTCACCCTCAATTGAAAACACATCCAATGGTACACTAAACACCCAAGAGAACATTTGAAAACCCTTTCCAAAAAGTCATCGCTTGATTTAGAAACCAAACCAAACCATCCAGGCCATTTGAAAAAAAATACAAAACAACCCCAACAAGACCATAAAACCCACTTTCCAAGAATTTTAACACACACACAAGATTTGAAGATATCCCAACCAAATTAGCCTACCAAAAAAATCATCACAAAAATCACAAAGATAAAAACATTTCATAAAAAGAATCTTTCAAATTTAAAAGAGAAACTACATTTTCCATAGACATCCTAGGTACCTCAAACCTAGGCAACTTCCAAGAATCACAATTGAAATATACCCTTAATAAATTTAACCAACACAAAACTACCCTTCACATCAAAATATAGATATATCAGAGTTGCGAATAATATAAAAAAATTAAAACAATATTTGGCACCTAAAGAAACAAATTCAGCATGACCACATATATGAATTTTAATCGAAAAAACAAATGCACCAATACAAAGGCATAACTAAAGAGTCACAACAAAATACATTCTTAAAAAAATTCTAAAAACTTATAAATGTCGTGAAAGTTTAATTAGGGATATGGAAATGGTGAAAAAAAAATAATTGAATAAAAATAATAATTATAATTGAAGAACCAAGCGCCGTGGAAATGAATCGGTAAGGAAAATTATGGATTAGCCTACCTCAAAGTTGAGCACGGATACAATGATGCATCCATGGAAAGACGAAAAACAACCAGCGGACTATTTGCATTCCCTAGAAAATGGGAAGAATGTGAAAAACACAAATCTAGGTATTATGATTCATCTAGAACAAATAGAAAACACCAAAAGTGAAATGGAGAAAAATAAATAAACAAATAACTAAATAAATAATTATAATAGAGCAGGGGGTTTGGCCAGCGTGACAAAGGGATGTTGGGAGTAGGTGCGTAGCAAGGCAAAAGCAAGGATGGGATGCAGAAAATCTTGATGGGTATGAAGTAAGGAGGGAAGGGGGGTTTTCTGGGCTACCGTTGAAGGGAAACGACGAGGGGGTCGTGAGTAGGGGCGTGCGCTAGAAAAGGAGACCACCGAGGGAGCCACACGCCGATTGTCGGGTGCGCTGTGGGCTGACACAAGGTGGAGGGAGAGAGTGAGGGAGGCTAGAGACATGACATGGTGAAGTGGGCTGGTTGGAGGTGGGTAGGCCGGAAGGCTGGAGGCCGGTGGTGGGATGGTCGAACTGTGGGAGGCCGGGGCACGAAGCAAGGAGACGAGAGCCGGAATGAGGCCAAGAGGGGTGAGCAGGGTTGGGGTCCGGCGAGGTCGTCGCCATCGGAGTTGGCCAGACGTGAGAGGAGTCCGGAGGGGGGTGGCTGGATCCAGCAATGGTGAGTCCAGGGCGCCACTGTTGAGGTGACGGTGAGGACGAGGGCAGGGGGTGCGGGATCCGGCGAGTACGGTGGGGCGAGTAGGGGGCGGGAGCTGGCTATAGGCAGAGGGTCGGCTAGTCAGCTGGGTGGTGGGATTGCATAGTGGTGAGGCGGGCACGAGGCTAGGGTGAGAGGCGACTGAGAATGAGGGGGGGGGGGGGTAGGGAAAAAAACCGGGGAAGGGAAGGGGGCTGCGCCGGGTAATTAGGGTTAGGACTAGTTTTTTTCTTCTTTATTTTTATAAACTAACACTAATTATAATAATAAGACAAATAATAATAATAATAATAATAATAATAATAATAATAATAATAATAATAATACTATAAATAACAGTAATTATAAGTAATAATGATAATAACATAAATGACAATAAGATAAAACCAATAACAACAACAACAACAACAACAACAACAACAACAAAAATAATAATAATAATAATAATAATAATAAAATAACAAAAATAATAATAGAAATAATAATATATAGAATAATGATAATAAAAATAATAATAATACTAATATTGAGCAATTGTATGACACTAGGGCTAGTTGCGTGGCTACCGCCAACTACGCGGTGACCGTGCACGAGTTAGAAACCCAGTAAAAACATTAAACGTCAACAATTTTGATCCGGGACCCAACTTGGACCTTGGCGAGAGAACATGGGGCCAAAAATTAATTAAAAAAAAATTAATTAAAGGTCAGGGTGTGACACCTTAGGCATGTATTTGTGAAATGTATTGAATATTCATCTAAAAAGATATAATATTTTTGTATAGAATTCCAGAATTATTATATTTGGTATCAGAGGAAAGGTCTAGTTAACCTTTTGAAACTGGGGTTAGAAAAAATTGGTGAAAACCCTAAGGATAAGTCTAAGTATAGGATATCATCATAAAGTCTTGGTAAGGAAGATATTATATGGTTTTACTAGAAACTTTTCCCTACATGGATACTAAAAGTATATGTGGTTTTTTTATAGATTCATCTAGTAGTACATCCCTTAAAATAATTGGTTGAGTATATCTCAACCACTATCTCAGTGCACAGTGAGTGTTTCCTTACTGCACACTTTTTTTGACACTCCTAGGGGATATTATTTGGTTAATTCACATTTTATTTATGAACTATAATTAAGGATTTGAATATAAAATGACCAGGAATAACCTAGGTTAAACCTAAAGTGTCATATTTTGAAGAGAAGGTGTCCTGATTTAGATATCCTTTAAATTTTTCATGATCATGTGGCTCCTCACTATGATTATTGATTCTTACACTATAAGTTTTGGTTTTAGTCAATGGTTGGAACCTAAAAGAATCATGTAAATAATGAAATTTATGGAAATTGAGATGACCATCCTCATGGGAAACTAAATATCTTAGATTCTAGGATGAAATATTTTGTGACTATGATCACTCAACTCTCCCAACTTATAAGTGGTAACATGGGTCATGATAAACTTTTGAATTTACCATTAAAGGAGCAACATGCCATTTAATCTTTTATAAAAAACATCTAACCTACTTTTTCATGGATTCTGATCCACTTATTGTTGAGAAATGGATAAATGTAATGGAAATGATATTTTCAATTCTCCAGTGCTCATACCATGAAAAGTTTGTCCTAGAAATTTATCACTTGGATGGTGAAGCATTCCAATGGTGGAATCTTATTATGAATATAAGTCAAGAGGATGAAATTGAATCGATGGATTAGGATGAGTTTAATATTATATTCTTCAGTAAGTTTTTACCATGTATTTTATGTACAAAAATGGAGAAGGGATTCCTTGATCTTAAGAAGAAGGATGATGAATCCATTGGTTCCTATGAGGAAAATTTTACAATACTTTAAAGTTATTATTCTGGTTTAATCATCATCCCTAAAAAAAACTGATTAATTCATTAATGTTTTAAAACCAAGTATTCAAAAGGCATTATCCATAAGGTACTTTGGAAGCTATGAAGAAATCATTTGATGTGAACTCAATGTGGAAATGGAAGATGTAAACCCTTTTAGTTATATAGATAAGAAAAGGAATACTAGGTTTCATGGTATCTCCAATGATATGTGACATGGAGGGAAGAAAAAATTTAAACCTCCAACCTACCAGAAATGTGGAAAAGACCACTCATGTGAATGGATAAAAGGAACTAGAATGTTTATTAAGTGTGGGAAACCTAGACATCAAGAAAAAGACTGTATAAGTGATGTGAAGAGGCTAGTCAATGAAATTAATTGAAAGAAATCTCAACAGAATGAACCACTCACACTCTGATGTTTCAATAGAAAAGACTTTAAGATTTATGAAAATAAATTCCCTAATCCAAGGGTTAATGAGTATAATAATACACAAAAACCTTTGAAGACAATGTAAAAATGGAAAGCTTATGCAATAACAATGACTTAAGTGAATGATGATAATTAGGGCACCCCATAGTGGGGAATTTCATGTTGGATTTTTTATGAATGAGATCTATGAAAATATTATTATGCACCCTTTAGTGATATTTTATTTGATTCTAATGATTGATTATCTATATCTATATAGATTCTGGAATAATAAAATTACATTTTATATTCCTAATCAGTTTATGATCATCTATCAGCACAAGGATGAACTAGGATTTCTAAAAGAAATATTTTTAGATAGGATATGATATTATTTAAGAAATAAAAGGTGATTTATCTTTTGTAATCATATATGATTTTATTATGACTTTTTGTAAGTTATTAGGGTTTATATATTTTTCTATAATACTTTATGATTATTAAGTTGACCATTTAAGGATATGAGATCAATTCATTACAATCTTTATGATTCAATTTTTCTTAGACATATTTTGGAAGAGCCTTAAGTTTAACTATTTATGGAGTGGATTTAATTGAAACTTTTATGTTATTGGATAAATTGTGCTAACCATATTGGTTTTGGTAAATATTTAGAGGTTTAAGGAATAAGTTATGGATATTGTGATGATTTTAATTATTCAAAAATGGAAAAAAATCATCATGAATATTCATTTCATGAAATAAGAGTTGAAGCGGAAAATTATCAAAGTACAACCAAAGGATGAAATTGTGATTATTATATAAAGGAAAGTTTATACCTAGAAATTTGGGTCCCTTTGAAATTATTGATTATATCGGAATAATAGATTTTTATTTGGTGCTTACACTGAATATCTCCCAAGTTCACGGTGTGTTCCATGTATCTCTCATGAGGAAGTACATACCTGATCAATCACATGTATTGAAATCATAAGTCATACCCCTGGAGCATGATATTTCTTATGAGTAACAACCAAAAAATATTCTAGACCATATAAAGAAAGTGCTACGAAACAAGACCACTAACATCGCCAATGTTTTGTGGTGAAACCACCAACTTGAGGAAGCTATGTTGAAAAATGAGGATGTGATGAGGTATAATTATCCTGAAATTTTTGTACAAAATTAATTTAATTTCAATGGTGAAATTAATTTTTAATTTTTTAGAATGTTTCACCCCTATATTTCATGTTTATTTAAAAAATAAATTGAATTTATTTGATATCTTGCATTACACTCAACACCAAGTTTCAACAAACCACTATATACTATTAATATTATTATTTAAACATGACTATTATAACCTAGACATTAAACATAATGGTATTAAAAGGAATAAGGAAAATTTAAATATTAATTATAATGGTTTTATATAAATAAATAATATTGAAAAGTACTTAATTTTTATTAAAGTCTTTATATATTTCGAAAACACTATTTTATCAAAAAACATTTTACTGATTTTTGTGAACAAATAGTAAAATTAATTTTTTCCAATTATAGAAACTTTATTTGAAAAATAAAACTCATTTTTTAAATCTACAGGTAAAAATTATATTTTACTACATTTTTGATAATTGTATGAAATTAATAATTCTTTGATGAATAATAAAAAAATATTACTTTTAATTTAAAACTATCTTTTCATTTAAAGAATTTAAAAGATCCACTTTATTTTAAGATAGTTTTAAAAGTAAAATTAGTTCAATTATATATTTATTAATCTATTTTAGTTTATTTGAATCATTTTCATATTGAATATTTATATTAAAACTTTCTATACTTATGAAAATTTTCTCTTTGGAAAACCATTTTTTTCGTGTATCCGCGTTTTAATTTAAATTAAATTCGACCAAATATGTGAATTTAATTTTATAAAATTAATTAAATATTTTTAAATATCTTAATTTATATTATATATTAATTTCAAATTAATTTTTTTCATAAATATTAGTAAAAATAATAAAAAATAATTACTGCGGTTAAGGTTACAATGGGATTCTGTGTGTTACATACGCATGCATTAAAATTAATTTTCAACACACATAGGATATTTATTTAATAAATTGGTTTTAATATTTAGAATAATAGTGTCCAATTTATTTAATAATTTTTATTTTAAGTTTATTGTTAAAGGATAAATTACCTAGGTAAATAAAAAGAGACTCATTACCGTAATTAAAAATAAAATGGTAAAAGTGAGTAAACTTAGAGGTTAAGGAACAACATGTTTAAAACTTGTGTTTTTTATGGTGGAGATTTTTATTTAATATATTATCCCTACACTCATTTTTTTATTAAATTTTTAGGCACAATTCATGTGATTTACTTCCCATTATTGAATAGCTTTTGGTATTTACAAAAAAGCCACTCCACCTCAATTATAAAAGGGGACCTCATTCGTTCACTTATTCACAAATCATAAGATATTTGGATCGAAAAATTCCTAAAAAAATCCCTCAAAAACCTACTTATAAATGTTCTATAGATAATTTTCATCCCAAAAGAAAAACCCAAGGTCCTTAATAAGAGATCTAAAGGGGGTTGTTCTAATCAAAAGTAACTGTCTTCACTAAACTCTTTCTTTTTTACTTCCTCTCTTACCACCAACATTAATTTAATAATAATTACAATATAATAAAAATATTTTATACCATGTCATGATAAGTTACTATCTTGATGAAATAACCTATATCCATCTCCCCTTCCATCAAATGGGAAACAAAACCGTTGATCGCGTGAACAATGGACTATCACCTTGCGAACTAATGTAATTTATTTTCCATCACCACCTCTCACGAATATATCTAATAATGGATTTAACATATGTATATGATATTTATTAAATATTTATACTTATATAATTATAATATAACATATAACTTATTACTTTCCTTTCCTTGGAAATACGATAACGTCGCTTGTGTGTACAGGGGACTACCGCCTCATGAAGGGATGTGATTCATTCTTTACTTACAGTTGGAAGGTAGTAAGTATATATTTTAAAGAAAATATGTGATATATATTAAATAATAATTATTCTATAATGGTAATATATTATTTTACTTTATTTCATTACGTCCTTCAAGAAAATGGAAACAACATTCATGCATACATACGACCTACCGTCTCCATGAATGGTGTAATTCATTTTATATTAACTCTAATGGATTAATCTAAATACATATATAATATATATATATGATATATATATATATATATATATCACCATAAAAATTCTGAATATTATATAACCATGATAAAAGTAAAAATATTGAAAATACCAAACCAAAACATACATGAAAAATGAAGTAGTTATTACCCAAAAACGGATTTTAACACGGAGTTGTTAATAAACGGGTAATAAAAGGTTATAAGTAAACAATATATGGTATGATAAATTTTTTTTATTTAATAGATGTATAATAAAATTATATTTATTATACATGAGGTTTGAGCATGTACGAAGGTAGTCGAGACTTAAGGCAAGTGGATTTTGTCTCAAACTTTCTTCTTTGGGACACATGTTATGTTATGCACCTATATTATTTTATGAGGTGTATATAATAAAAATTTGACATGTTATATAATTAATATAAATATTTTAATGATATTTATAGTTTCATTTTATTTTATTCTTTAATAGGGCTTATGATTCAAAATCTTACTAAAGTGATAACAGATTTATGGCCTCTCTTTTATTTCTAGGAGACGTATGCCATATTCACCAATAATTTATTTTATACTATGTATATACTGCCCATGAATTTATTTTATGATTATTATTATGAAATTTATGAGAATTTACAAATCTATATAATATACTTCCTTTCATAGGGATTATGATTCAAAATACACCAAAGTGGTAAAGGTTTTATGTTACAATCTCATTGTTTATAGGGATTATTTAAGATTATGTTAATGATGATGAAATATTATGACCTATATCTCAATAAAATCATGAATTTTATTCTAATTGAGCTATTTCTATATAATATATGTTTTAATTTCATTTTCCTCCCATTATGTACTCAAGATACCAAAATAATGTTTTAAGGAAAATTAACTTTATTTTTCTCTTCGGTCGAAAACCCTTTTCTTCCATATCCATGTTTAAAAAAAATGTTTTAATTTATCTCTATGATTTTTTAAAGTAATTTTTACCCTTGTTTTATTTTTTTTAAATGGTTTAAATGAAATCTTATTGTATTTTTCTAAATGAGACACTTTTGACATTTTTAATGAAAATGTGAAAGGAATCTTCATTTTAACTTGTACCGCATGAGAATAATTTTACACCATAATGAACATTATTTGATTTAAATATTACTATATAAGTTTATAAGGTTATTTTAAAAAAAATTATTTCTACAATATTTTATTAATTTCTATTTAAAAAAGTTCATTTTCAAATAAAGGTTATTTTCCTTATGAAATGTTCCAAGTAACTTTCCAAAATAATTTTCCATCTAAGATGAAATCCTTTATTTTTTATTATGATTTAAAATGGAAATGATCCAATAATAATAATATTATTATTTATCTAGATGGTTTATGTCTACTACAAATTTTTTTATGAAACCCATTTCTTTTCATGGGTTTTATTATGATGCATGCTTTATGAAACCCATTTATTTTCATTAGTTCTGATATGATGAATGTGTTATGATCTTATAGAACAAATATGTATGATTTTAATCATGTTATGGGTTGTAAATATATATCCCTCCAATTAATTGGGTAAATATGAATAAATTATGAGATGATTATGTTTTTTTGTGAACTTGATTTCATGTTCACAAGCTTATGCAAGGACCTAGATTTCATGTCCATAAGATCATGTGAGGACCTAACTCTCATGACCATAAGATTATACGAGGAACCAAATTTCATAACCATAATTTTATGTGAGGACCTATATTTCATGCCCATAAGATTATGTGTGGACCTTATTTCATGTCTAATTACATTTACTTAATATAATGAGTGAACCTGTTTTAGGATTATGATCTATATTATACAGGGTATGGTTTTAAAATGATAAGGTCATGTTCTCACACACTTATAATCATGTTATGTTCAAGTAATTATTGATATATACCTTGTTTAACTTTAATAAGAATCTGATCTCACCCTTTCTTATGTTACTTTCCTTAGGTTATGAATAAAGGTTTTATGTTGGGTATGTCTATAAAGAGTAGAAAGTGGGGAGATCTTTATGGGAGATGTTGAAGATCATTCATGAAATTATAATATTATGTATCTAGTATCCAAAGACACTAAATCTTTATAGTCCTTGGGAATGTATATTTGTAATGTATTTAATATCCATCTAAAAAGATGTAATATTTATGTATGGAAATCATGGGTTGTTATAGTTGGTATTATTGGGAAATTTTAGTTAAATTTTCAGAAATAGGGTTAGAAAACATTAGTGGAAACACCAGGTATAAGTCTAAGTATAGGATATCAACCTAAAGTCTTGGTAAAGAAGTTATTATATGGTTTTATTAACAATACTTCCCTATCTAGATACTACAAGTTAATGTGGTTTTGGTGCAGATGAATCTAGGGGTACAACCCTGAAAAGAGTTGGTTGATTATATCTCGACCATCATCTAGGTGAACGGTGAGTGTGCCCTTAGTATGAACTTGGTTTGACACTACTGGGGGATATCATTTGGTTAATTCAAATTTTCTTTACAAACCATCATGAATGATATGAATATATTATGACCATGAATTACCTAGGTTAAACTATGTTTTCAAAGTTTGAAGAGAAGGTGTCATCATTTAAACATCCTTTAAATTTTTCCAGATCATGTGGCTTATCAATTTGATTATTGTTTCTCACACTATACTTTTTTGTTTTAGTTAATAGATAAAACCTGAAGGAATGATGTGAAAAAAATGTGATGGACATTATAAAGAATATCCTCATGAGAAACCAAATAGTTTAGAATCTAGGATGAAATATTTTGTGACTATTATCACCCAACTCTCCCAAGTTATAAGTGATAACATGAGTCATGATAAACATTATAATTTACCAAGGAAGGGGAAACATTCTATTGAATATTTTATGTGATAATGTATACCATAATTTTATAAAACTTATGATCCATTGGTTTCTTAGAAATGGATTAATGTAATGGAAAATATATTTTCCATTATCCAATGCTCAAAACCTGAAAAGGTTGTCCTAACCATTTATTACTTTGAAGAAAAAACTGATTAGTGGTAGAACCTTATTAAGAATATGATGAAAGAAGATGAAATTAACTCAATGGAATGTGATGAGTTTAAGATTATATTATTCAGTAACTACTTACCTCATATTTTACATAAAAATATGGAGAAGTAATTCCTTGAGATTATTTAGAAGGATGATGAATCCATTGGTGACTATAAGGAAAATTTTACAAGACTATAAAGGTATGATTTCGGTTAAATCATCAACCCTAAAATATTTTTTTTAAATTTTAAATTATTTGAAACCAAGTGTTTGAAAGGAATTATACATAAGGTACTTTTGAAGCTATGAATAAATCATTATATGTGCACTCAAAGTAGAAATGGAATATGAAAACCCTTGTGGTTATGGAGATGAAAAAAGGAAGATGGGGTTTCATAGAAGCTCCAATGACATGTCACATGTATGGAAGAAACTTTTTTAACCTCCTACATTCTAGAAATGTGGGAAGGAGAACTCAGGTGAATTATTAAAAGGAACTAGAAGGTGATTTAAGTGTGGGAAACCTAACCATCAAGAGAAACAAAAGAGAAGTGATGTGGATATTCTAGTTAATGAAATGAATGGAGATAAAAATCAATAGAATAAACCACCCACACTCTAGTTTTTCAAATGAAAAGAGTTTGTGAATTCTGAAAATAAATGCTCTAATACAAGTGATAATGAATATGATAAGATACAATGACATTTTAAGACAAAGGAAAAAGGGAAAAATTATGAAATCACAACAATTGAAGTGAATTATGAAAATTAAGGCACTCTATAATGGGGAATTTTATGTTAGATTTTATATGAATGAGCTCTATGAAAATATTATTATGAATCCTTTAGTGAAATTTAATGTGATTATCAGGATTGATTATCTCTATATACATTTATTCTATAATAATAAACTCACATTTGATATTTTTAATCAACTTATGATCATCTATCGGTGCAAGGATGAACCTGAGTTTCTAATGGAAATGTTTTTGACTAAGATAAGAGCTTATTTAAGGAATAAAAAGATATTCATCTTCTGGAAACATATATGTTTTTATTGAAACTTTTTGGAAGTGATTAGGGATTATATATTTTTTCTATAAGACTTTATGATTGTTAAGTTAACCATTGAAGGATATGAGATCAATTCATTCCCATATTTAGAATTCAATTTTTGTCAAATGTATTTTGGAAGATCCTTAAGGTTAAATATTCATGGAATGGATTAAATAGAACCTTGGATGTTATTGGATAACTTGTGTTAACCATCTTAGTTTTGGTTAATATTTATAGGCTAAAGGAATAATTTATGGATCTTATGATGATTTTAGTGATTTATAAATGAAAAAAATAATCATGAATATTCATTTCATGGAATAAGAGATAATGTGGAAATTGATTGAAGCACAAAAAAAGGATGAAATTGTGCTTATTATATAAAGGAAATTTGAGCCCTATATATTCAGGTCCCTTTGAAATTCTTTATTTTATCATAATTATATCTTGTTGTTTGGTGCTTCCATAAAATCTCTCTCAAGTTCACGGTGTGTTCCATGTATCTCTGTTGAGGAAGTAAATACCTGA
The DNA here is from genome assembly GCA_963277665.1 of Viscum album. Taxonomy (NCBI): domain Eukaryota; kingdom Viridiplantae; phylum Streptophyta; class Magnoliopsida; order Santalales; family Viscaceae; genus Viscum; species Viscum album. The sequence goes on from OY728156.1 coordinate 1,172,700,063, forward strand.
TCCATTACATATACTTAACTCAAAGGTTGTAATACTAGAGTATGATTTTTATTATGAAAAAAACCCAGTGGAGATTCTATATTTTATAGATAAATTGCTACAATGAAAAACCACTCACCTGTTTGAAGTATTGTAGTGAAACAACCAACTTGAGGAAGCTACATGGGAACCTAAGGATGTGATGAGGTAGAAGTTTTCTCATTTTTTGTACCAAAGTGATGGAATTTCAAGGTTGAAATTCATTTTAAGGGGGGTATAATGTAATATCCAGAGATTTTATTAATTTTATTTCAAAAAATAAATTGATTTTCTTCAATAGATTGCATTACACACAACACCGAGTTTTAAAAAAGAGCTATACACTATTAATATTATTATTTAAACATGAACATTATAACCTTACCATTAGACTTTACAGTATGAATAAGAATAAAAATATTTTAAATCTTAAGTATATTTGTTTTATATACAGAAATAATATTGATAAAAAGTAATTTTTAGTGAATTATTTGTATATTTTGAAACTACCATTTTCTCAAAAAATGTTTTTATTGTTTTTAGTGAAAAAATAATAAAATTAATTATTTTCCAATTTTGGAAAATTTATTTGAAAAAATAAACTTTATTTTTTAAATCTATATGTCAAAATTATCTTTAATTTAATTTTTTAGTTTTTTTTGAAAATACTAATTCTTTGATGAATAATAAAGAAACATTAATTTTTATTAAAAACTATATTCTTGTTTAAATAATTTTACATGATCTATTTTATTTTAATATGGTATAAAAGTAAAATTAGTTCAATTATATATTTATTAATCTAATTTAGGTCATTTGAATCATTTTCATATTGAATTTTAGTATTAAAAATTTTCTATACTTATTAAAATTTTCTCTTTGGAAAACTGATTTTTCATCATGTTTATGGGTTTTATTTTAAATTAAATTATGCCACTTATATGAATTAAATTTTATAGAATGTATAAAATAACTGGAATAATAATATTTTATATTATATAATAATGGAAAATTAATTATTTTCATAAAAATAATATAAAATAATTACCACGGTTAAGGATAACATAATATTTTGCGCGCTACATACACATGTGTAAAAATTAATTCTAAAAAAACATAAGATATTTATATAATAAATTGTGTATTATTTATAATATGTGGTTCCAAATTATCTAATAAGTCTCATTTTAATTTTAGTATTAGAGGATAATTTACCTTGGTAAATAAAAAGAGGCTAGTTACTGTACTAAAAAATAAAATGGTAAAAGTGAGAAAACTTAATGGTTGAGGAACAACATGTTTAAAAATGAAGGACCCTAGAACCCCCTGAGAGGGGAGTGGTGAATCAAGGTGTCAAATTTTTCTTCAGAATTAAGGATCTTGTTCCCACTTTGGTAGAAACCTATGAAACCTATCTCAAAGGAAAGTGTAGAAAATAAACAATCATATGTAAAGAGAACACACAACAATTTTACTTGGTCCACCACTATGGGCTAGTCTGAGGATAATACACCTAAAGTGTGTCGATGAAACCTAAATATAGTAATATTCACTAGTTTTGGAATATATTTTTTCATACATAGTCGCTCTGTGCCAAGCACACTGCCTTTACAAGACTTTAGGGATAACACACTGTGTCCCTCAAAACACTTCCATTGAATCCCCCTAGCTCACTACTTTGAGAGAAGTATAAATGAGTTTATTGAATTAAAGGTCACTTAAATTTATTTTAATTAAATTATTTGTCCTTGAATAGCATGAGAATATTCTTGCACCATATAATTGAGTTTATTCTCTTTGAAAGCACTGATCAAACAAACTAAATGCTCAAAACTTGCTAGAAGCACACACTGGAACTTGTGTGCAACACCTAATATTGTGAAAAGGATTTGGGATTCTCATGAAAGATTAATTTATTGAAAACCTAATCTTTCACACACCCCTTATATTTCACACAGCTTCACCATACATTTCACTTGGTCTTTAAAGACTAAAGGAATACTTTACATGCAAGATTTTCTTTCTGCAACTCTGTTGCACGTAACTCTTTCACATGGAAGAGGAACCTGATATTCATTAAAGTTCTATATTTTGAATGGGGGTAGCTTCATATTTATAAGAATCAATGATACTTTCAGGTAATTATATCTCATTATATCCATCTTTCACACAACATTTCCTCGAGCGTGGAAAACCATTTTGACCTCGCATTGGGCACGTAAGTCTCTTCCATGCAGAACCAAACCTTTCATGCAAAACACAGATATTTCATGTTCCTATTTATTTTCCATATTTTGATGAGATGATCCTAGAACATAACTTGCTTGTAACATTTAAATCCACCTTCATCCTTGCATGCAACTTCCTTTTCCAAAAAACACTCTTCTTTATTCTCCAATTTTTGGACCCAAAAATTTGGCAAACACTGGGAAACAATGCCACCTTCATCACTATATTAAGCCTATACTGTAAAATCACTTGTCTTGAAAACTCCTTGATTGACCCAATGTTTATTTAAAATAAACACAAACCAAACTCCGTTTACAGTAAAGAACATACTTGTTTACAATAATATCCCCCTTTGGGTTTGTTGACAATCTGTAGATAAATTCAATAAAACACCAATCACTATTAATATTTGAAACAAAAATTGTAGAAGGTTTGCAACAGTAAATTCATAAGGTCTTCAATATACATTTTATAAGGTGAGGATATATGATAAACTAATGCGGATTCAAATTTCCTCTGTTTCCTCCTATCATAAAAATCTAATCGTGTCACAGAAGCATTGCATGTTTTGTTAAACAATATGCTGAATTTAACATTCCCCCCTATATAACATTGAATTTATCCATTCTATCCCTTTGGAAATAAACCCAAACATTTATGATTTTGACTTTTAGAGCTCAAAAACACTCCCCCTAGATCGTATCTCCCCTATAAACCTATATCACTTCCATAAATAGATTAACATAGTTAACATAGATAGAGAGAGGGGAATATTTGTAACCTCTTGATGCATTGGGAGGTGGACGAACACTAAAGTTCAAATAATATTTCTTGGACACATGTGTTTCCAATGGATTTGTCAGAATTTCATCCACTTGGTCATCACTTCCAAAATGATCCATTTTAATCATACCTTGTTCAAATATTTATTTTATGAAGTGTTATCTAATTTCAATTTTTTTTGTACGAGAATAATGAACAATATTCTTCATAATATTGATCACGATCTTATTATCAAAGTTAATTACCATTGGTTGTTTCACCTCATCACCAATATCATCCAGTTTCTACTTCATCCACAATAGATGAGTGCAAGCCTTTGTAGTAGAGATATAATCTTCTTCAGTAGTACGAAGAGAAGTACTTTCCTATTTCTTACTTAACCAGATCACATAGTTCTTTCCAATAAAGAATGCTAAACCACTTGTGGACTTTCTATCTACCACATCTACAACCTAGTCAGCATCAGATTATGCCAATAGTTCATTATCTATTCCTGAAGAAAAGCATAAACAATAATTGTGAGTACCTTTAATATACCTCATGATCCATTTAACTACCGCCATATGTTCTTCCTTCAGATTACTTTGAAAGCAGGCTGCTAAGAATGTTGCAAAGACAATATCTAGCCATGTTTCAGTTAAGTAAAATAAGATTCCAATGGTTCTACTGTACATATTAGAATCTACAGAAGTCCCATACTCATTATTTCCAAGTTTAGTTCCAACTAAAATTAGAGTCAACATTGGTTTGGGGTCAATCATATTGAATTTTTTCAGTAACTCTCTTGCATACTTTTCCTGAGAAATGAAAGTGTGATCCTTCTTCTGTACCACTTTCATCCCTAAGAAGTATGTGAGTTAACCAAACATAGAAATTTCAAAGTCTCATTTCATGTGATTGAAAAATTCTTCCACTAATCTCTTCCTACTTTCAATAAATATTATATCATCCATGTATACCAGCACCATAAATTGATCTTCCTTTGAATTATTCACAAAGAGATTATGGTCAAAACCTCATCTTTTAAATTTGAGATTATTAATATTTGAATATAGACAAGAATAACATGCTTTTGGTGATTCCTTCAAGCCATATAGATCATTTTTAATCTAAAAAACTTTATTTCATCATTACCGATTAGAAAACCCATTGGTTGTTCAATTTAGACCTCTTATTCTAGAACAAAATTTAAAAATGATGTTTTGAAATCTATCTAATAGAATTTATATCCTCTTTGAATTTACATATCAAGGAAAATCCTGATCAAATCCAGTCTCTCCACTGTAGAAAATTTTTCTTCAATATCAACTCCTTCAATTTGTGTATAGCCTTTACACACTAAACTTTCCTTATTTCAGATTACATTTCAATGCTCATCAAATTTGTTCTTAAAGATCCATTTTGTTCCAATCACATTGTGATTTTTAGGTCTTGTAATAATATCCCAAGTTTGGTTCTTTTTAATCTAATATACTTCTTCATTCATGGATTTCAACCATGATTCATCATTTACAGCTTCTTCAAATGAGGTTGGTTTCAAAATTGATAGGAAGGAAGTTTATGGATCGTTCATCATTCTCCTTATCTGTGTTGGTGCGGCCCAATCCCCAATGATATTATATTGATGGATTTATGATCTTCTATTTCTCCTCTAAGGTTCTGATGATGTTTCTTCAGACATCATTTCTTCTTCTAATTCTTCTTTTGATTTATCATCGTTTTGTGACCTCTAAATGTTTTTCATGCCTTCCTCTACTTCTGAATTTGAATCTGTTCCATATCCACTATCTTCTTCATCTCATATCATATCAGTATATGAACCCCTTGAGGTATTTTTGTTCTTATCTACAATAATATTTGCATCACTAGTTTCCTAAATTCTTCTAAGATGATTATTGAAACATTTGTAGGCTTTGGTCGTCATTGAATATCCAATGAATATTCCTTCATCTATAGCATCACCATACTTACCTTTATTTCCTTATTTAATTCTGATGAAAAATTTAATTCCAAATACACGAAAATAATTAAAAGAGGTATTCCTTACATGTCACAACTCATATGGGGTCTTTGTTTCTCCCATAGAAATCCCTATTCGATTTTGAGTATACACTGTTGCTTAAACAACCTCTTTCCAGTAATGGAAAGTGATACCACTCTCAATCATCATAGTTCGGGCCATAGTGTTCACCTGTCGATTCCTATTCTCAAAAAATCTATTTTTTTGGATTTCTCATAGTATCCACCTCATTTTGTATTCCATTTTTCTCTAGTTAATTTTAAAATTTAATATATGTGTATTCCCATCCATTTTCAGACTACAAAACTTTGATTGTCCGTCCAGTATCATTCTCAGCTATTCAGTGATAAGTTTTCATGAAATCAATCACTTTAAATTTTATATGCATTACCATAAAACAATATATTATACTATAATCATAAATTAAAAGAACAAATTACCTTTCTCCATATGTTCTAGAAACATTTATTAGAACACATATGTCTTTATAGATGAGATCAATAAGATTTGATGCCCTTTTCTTCTTTGGCTGATATGAATTGTAGACCAACTTACCTTGTATGCAATAAGCATGAGTATTTTAACATTCATGATTCATATTACAGATATCAATTAATATATTCAGATTAGATATATTTTCCATGTTATGTTTATTAGTGTGCCCCAATCTCTAGTGCCAAAATTTGTTTTCTTTTTCAATAGTTAAGGAGAAAATATTCTCTCAATTATAAAATTGGTATAAGTTTCCATCTGTTATAAAAAATTTCATTAGTGTATTCCATATATTTCATTTAATAGTGCACCACTTTTTTTTGAATGTCACTATAAGTCCCGAGTCATAGAGTTAACTCACACTAAGGAGATTGTGATGCAAACCATCCACATAAAGAAATTCATTTTTCTTAAGCTCATTACTCACCCGTTCTGTACTCCCACTACCTCTGATCTTCAAATCAACATCATTACTGAACCTAACTATTCCATCAACCATTTTCTTTACATATTTCAATAAATCTTCATTTCACATCATACGGGATGCGCATTAGCTATTAAGAATCTAGGTACTGCTATTATTTGTAGCTTTGAGAGTGACTTCTACAAGATTGGATTTCTTTATTTTCTTCTTTTACTTTTATGAAATATTAGATTAAGTGAAGGATAAATATGGACTTTTAGATATATTTTCCATGTGCATAGGTTCATCATAATTATACTCTTCTTCCAGAGGAGAAAAACTATTTGTAAGAGAAACACCATCTGGTTGGCTAGTATTGACTTGTCTCTGAGTTCTGAATATATTTTTCCTACCATTCCTCCGTCTACAATAAACAAATTATGTTCAAAGTTGGAATAATGAAAATAGTATCTATAGAAACTATTTATTCTATAATATGAAAGATATGAATTCATTCTCCTTTTTTGACATCCTATCTCTTCACCATTCAAATATCTCCTTGCCTCTTCACAGTATGAAATGGTATGTCCTAGATACCCACATAATTGACATTTCATAAGTGGAAATGTCTTCTCATTTCTATTGCTCCTCATGTCCCCTTCCTTCGGAAAAGAATTTGACTATTGATCATTTTTTGAAACTTGAGGATAATTTTCAGTTGTCCTTTTAGTTTTATTTAAGGATTTTTTTGTTATAACTTTAGGTGAATTTGTGATATGTAAAATTTTTAGATTGACTTTATTTTGTACCATTTTATTTCCATCATTTGATATTTTAGCATCACAAACAATTACACTGTTTCCCATTCATGTAGATATTTGATCTTTAAAATCCTTTTCTACTCCATCAAAACCATTTTTAGCTTTCTCTAGCAGCTCAATATCTGAGAATCTTCCAAACTGTATTTTATTCTTTGTTTCTTTTGAATTTGGTTCACTTTAAAGTTTACCCCTAATAGTGAAAACTTATTATTCAAGAACCTAAATAGTATTATAATTCTCCTCCAATCTAGATGAAAGTTCATTGATGGAATTTTCCTATTCTTCAATTGTGATCTCTAGTTATACTACATCTTTTGTGCTTTCAAAGGTTGTTGAATATTATTTTAAAACTTCTTCAAGTTGATAAATTTTAGCTTCAAATCGATCAACATATTATGATGACTCTTCCACAACTTCTCTCCACGTTTTTTCTTCTATTACTTGGATTCTAAAGCTTAAAAATAGAATCCTTAGTTGAAAATTGAGATCAAAATCAGAAATCAACTAATTATATTTAGATTTATATTTTTATAGTTATATCTTTTAAAATATATCCATCATAGACACTTGGGTTCTAGATTGAAACTCTAGTTCTTCTTCCTCAAAAATTCATTTTCATAATCTTCTTCTTTATAGAAAAAAGTTTTTCTTGGTAATTTATTTATATATTTGAAGTATCACTTTTGATAAAACCTTTTCAGAGGCTTCTAAAAGTTTCCAACTTCACTTAATTCATCATCGAACTTCCTTGAGCACCGAGAGGCAATGTGACCAGTTCTACCACAACGAAAACATTCTAACGGTAGATTTCCATCAAATCTCCCTTTTTCTCTCTTGAATTTATTAGAAAATAGAGAAATAAGTTCATATTTATCATTACCTTCATTAAAAAAATATCTTGAAATATCAAGTTTTCCCATGAATTTTAATTCCATCTCTTTGCTAACACAACTTGTTGCATCCTCTGGTTTGAATCTCATTTCATATGCTACCAAACTGCTCAGAAGATCATCCAAATAATGTTTTGAAAGATATCTTTCCTCAAGGGATGAAAATTTTAGATTGTAAAGACGTGGAATTATTCTCAAGATTTTATTTACAATGTAAATGTCTTTGATTTATTCACCAATCCCTTGAATTTATCTTACAATTTTAGTAATTTTATTGAAAAAAAGTATATGAATTTTCATCAGGATACATCTTTAGACTATTAAACCTGTTGTGAAAAACTTGAACTTTGGACTCATTCACTATGTTATCTACTTTATATATATTTTACATATTTGACCACATAGACTTGGATGAAGTTATTATCATTACCTTTGGATAGATATCATTAGACAGAGCTACAATGATGGAATTTTGTGCTTTAGCATTAGATTCAATCATTTTTCTATCAGTTTGAATTATAGATAGTCCCATCACATCGGTGAATAAAATCCCTTGAGAAAATGAAAATATGAATTACATCCCAAGGTATCTCAGATGATACACCATTTTTTATTTCATATATAAAAGTTTCTTCCATCAAATAGGGGAACTCCCTTGATATTTGCTGAATTATCCATGAAGATAAATAGATTCAACTCCAATCAACTTGTAGGCTCTAATATGACTTGAAGGACCCAAAAACACCCTAAGAGGGGAGGAGCGAATTAGGGTGTCAAATTTTTCTTAAAAAGTGATGGTTCTTTTTCCCACATTGGAAGGAACTTGTTGAACCTTTCTAAAAGGAAAGTACCGAAAACAAACAATCACATAAAAAGATACCACACAATAATTTTAATTGGTTCACAACTAAGAGATATTCTAAAGAGAATACACCAAAAATGTGTTGGTCATACCTAAATCTACTAATCTTTATTATTTTTGGAATATAGAAGTTAATACGCAATCACTATGTTCCAGACATACTGCATTTATAATATTTTAGGGATAACACACTGCATCCCTAGGAACACTTCCATCGACTCCCCAAAGCTCACTAATTTGAGAGAAGTCTAACTCAGTTTATATACTTTAAGGTCGCTTAAATGGATTATAATTAAAGTATTTTTCCCTAACTATAATGAGACTATACTTTCACCATAGACCCGAGTTGATTCTCTTTAAAAGCATTGATCAAACAAACTAGATGCTCAAAACTTGCTAGAAGCACACACTAAAACTTGCACACAACACCTACTTTTGTGTGTAAGATTTTGTATTTTCATGTAAGATGAATTTCAAAAAACCATTATCTTTTACTCACCCATTATCTTTCATGCAGTTACACCATACGTTTCACTTGGTCTTTAAAGACTGAAGGAAAAATTTGCACAAATGATTTTCCTTCTACAACTATTCTATGCACATCTCTTTCGTACGGAAGAGGAACCTAATCTTCATTAAAAATTTATAAGTTTTGAATAGGGGTAGCCACATATTTATAGGCCTCGATGACCCTTTCATGTAATTTTCTCTATTAATGACCATCTTGTGTGAAAAATTTCCTCAAGTGCGAAAAACCATTTTGACATCTAATTGGGCATGTAAATCTCTTCCACAAAGAACCAATTCATTTTCACAAAAAAACAGATCTTGTACGTGCCTCTTTCCTTTATTATATTTTTATGAGATGACCCCATAACATAAATTGCACATAAAATTCAAATCTACCTTCAGCCTTGTGCAAAACTTCCTTTTCCAAAAACACTCTTCTTCATTCTCTAAACTTTAGACCAATTGTTTTGAAAACATTGGGAAACAATGCCACCTTCATCAATATTTTTAGCTTGTAATGCAATATCCCTTTTCTTTAAAATTCCTTGATCAACCCAATGTGGATTGAAAATAAACACAAACCAAAATCCATTTCTAGCAAAGAACATCCTTGGTTACAAAAAAAAATTGTATTCTTGTATGTGGTGGAGGTGTGGATCGACCATAGAATCCCTACACTCCTTTATTTATCAAAATGAAAGATTCATGAGAGTGACTTCCCCATTATTGAATTGTTTTGGGTATTTACAAAAATACCACTCCTCCTCAATTAGAAAAAAGGACTTCCTCCCCTCACTTCCTCACACCTCCTAATAAGTTTTTATTGACAAAAACCTACCAAAATCCATCCTCAAAATCCTTATAAATTTTATAGAGATTATATTCATCTAAAAATACAAACCCTAGGGTATTTAATAATATATCCAAAGGGGATTTTTCTATGAAAAGGTAACTGTATTCACTAAACTCTGTCTTTTTTATTTCTTCTCTTACGACCTCCATTAATTTAATAATAATTAAAATATAATAAAACGAGTATATACCATGTAATGAGATGTTATTATGTTTATTACATAACCAATATCCTTCTCCTCTTCTATCAAATGGGAAAAAAACTGTCAATTGTGTGTACGATAGACTAATACCTTGCAAACCGATGTAATTTGTTTTTCATCACTGCCTCTCAAAGATGGATATAATAAAGGATTTAATATATTTATATGATATTTATAACATAATTATACTTATGAAATTATAATATAACATATAACTTATTACTTTCTTTTCCATGGAAACACGATAACGTCGTGTGTGTGTATGGGGGACTACCTACTTGCGAAGCGATGTATCTCATTTTTCACTTACACTTTACATGTTAGGTAATAAGGACAGGTTTAAAGAAAATATTTGATATATATGAAATAATAATTATTATCTAAGGTTAATATATTATTTACCTTTATTTATTTTCATTCATTGAGAAAATGGAAACAACGTTCATGCATACATACGACCCACCGTCTCCATGAACGATGTAATTCATTTTCTATATATAACTCTAATGGATTAATATAAATACATATATAATGAATATATGTGATATTTATATCATTATTACCATTCATTATATGATATAACTATGATCAAAGTAAAATTACCAAAAATTCCAAACCAAAACATACATGAAAAAAGCAGTAATTACCCAAAACGTGATTTTAACATGGAATTGTTAATAAACGGGTAATAAAAGGTTATAAGTAAATAATATATGGTATGATAAATATAATTGTGGTACTATAATATATTTGTAATAAAATTATATTTATTGTACATGAGGTTCAAATGTGTATGAAGGAAGTCAAGACTCAAGGTAAAGGAATTTTGTCTCAAACTATCTTCTTTGGGACATATGTTATGTTATGCACCTATCTTCTTTTATGAGGTGCATATACTATAAATTTGAATTGATATATAATGAATATAATTATTTTAATTTTATTTTAAGTTTCATTTGTTTTTATTATTTAATGGGGCTTATGATTCAAAATATTACCAAAGCGATAAGGGATTTTTGGTCTCTCTCTTATTTCTAGGAGATATATGCCATGTTCACCACTCGTTAATTTTGTGTAGTGTATATAATAACCATGAATTTATTTTATTATTATCATTCTGAAATTTATGGTTATTTATATATCTATATAATATAATTCATTTCATGGGGATTGTAATTCAAAAGGCACCAAAGTTGTAAAGGTTTTATGTTACAATCTCATAGTTTATCAGGATTGTTTATGATTGTGCTAATGATGATGAAATATTATGACCTATATCTCAAGACACTCATGAATTTTATTCTATTATGATTATTTAAATAGAATACATGTTTTGATTTAATTTTCTTCTTTTATGTATTCAAGATACCAAAAGAATGTTTTAAAGAAAATCGAATTTACTTATCTCTTTGATCAAAACCCCCTTTTCTTCTATATATATGTTTTCAAATTTTTTTTTAAAAAGTTTTAATGTATCTATATGATTGTTTCAAGTAATTTTTATCCTTGTATTTATTTTTTCAAAATGGGTTAAAATTAATATTCTTATCATTTTCTTAATGAGGCACTTTTTTCTTTTTTTATCAAAAATGTGAAAGGGATGTTTGTTTTAACTTGTACGAAATAAACATAATTTTCTACCATCATAACCATTATTTTATTTAAAGATTAATTTATAAGTTGACAAGGTTATTTTCAAAGAAATTATTTCAACAATATTTTATAAATTTATAGTTTTAAAAAAAATTCATTTTCAAAGAAAGGTTATTTTACTCAAGAAATGTTCCATGTGACCTTTCAAAACCATCTTCCATATAAGATGAAATACTTTGATGTTTATTATGATTTACTAGGGATATAATCCAATTGTACCATTATTAGAATTTATCTAGATGATTTATTTTTGTGATGATTTTTTTATAAAACCCATTTATTTTCATGGATTCTAATATATTGAATGTTTTATGAAACTCATTTCTTTTCATGGGTTATGATATGTTGAATATTTTGTGATATTATGAAACAAATATGTATTATTTTCATCATGTGATGGGTGGGACCTATATCTCCCTCCAATTAATTGGCTAAAGATGAATAACACATGAGATACATTTGTTTTTCTGAACTTTATTTCATGTTTACAAGATTATATAAGGAACAAGATTTTATGTTCATAAGATATGTGTGGTCCTGGCTTTCATATCCATAAGATTATGTGAGTACCTGGATTTCATGTCCATAGGGTTATGCGTGGACCTGGTTGCATGTCCATAAGTTTATAAGAGTACATTATTACATGCCCTTAACTTAATGAGTGAAATTTTTCCTATTTATACATATTAACAATGTAATAAGCTTATATTTTTTCCACATTCCTATGTCTATGTTATGATATCATGGGTTATGTTCATTGATTTAATTTATGATTCATGTCTTATGAACCTCTGAGATTAATTCCATGATTCAAGATTATAATATATGTTATTTAAGGATGGTTTTCAAATAATAAGCTCATGTTATCACACCCTTATGATCATCTTATGTTCAAGTGATTATTGATATCTCCCTTTTTTACCCTTACTAAGCATATAATCTCACCCCTTCTTATGTTTCCTTTCCCCAGTCCATGAAGAGAGGGTTTAAGTAGGGTATGAATATGAATATTACTAATTGGGGAGATCTTTGTGGGAGATGTTGAATATATTTCATGAAATAAGAAGACTATGTATCTAGTTTACAAATACAGTAAAACTTTACAGTTCTCATGCATATATTTGTGAAATGTGTGGAATATTCATCTAAAAAGATATAATTATTTTGTATGGAAGGACTTGGTCATTACAATTACCTATACATATTGATATATAATATTGTTACTTTAAATTAGATAATTATTAGTATATTTAAACCACATTTGAGATTCGAAAATTATACAATGTAAAATCAAGTCAACAGATTCTTTGTTAACCCTAGTAGAAAAATTATATTTAATGTCATAATTTTAGCATCAGTTATTTGAAAACCTATGTGAATACACACATAGGAAGGAATTTAACATCAGTTATTAGAGAACTGACATTAAAAGTTCCTTTTAACATCATTTTTGTAATAACCAATGTTAAAATTTGACCTTAAACATCTAATATTATATAACTAATGTTAAAATATTTTTTAAATTTTTAAACATTTGATTCCTATTCATTATTTAAACTCTCTTATTATTTAAACCCTAATCGACTGTCCCACAAAAAAATTCTCACATACTCAATCCCTTTTAATTGATCGATTTTAGACTTATTTATACATCATTTATCCCCACTCGTGGATCAATAAACATAATTCCACTCCCCTTAGATCTATTCAAACCCCAAGGTGAATTTTAATCATTCCTTTTGAGTTACATAATCTTATCTGAAATAATTTCGTTTCTTGAAATCTAAATTACACCAATCATTATTTTGGAAAAAGTTATTTCAAATATTCATCCTAAATATTCATACTTTATAAGTTAATTATTTGTTAGTGATCATTTATTTTTTAGTGATTTGTTAGGTTTATTAATTATTTTCTATTTATTGTATTCATTCAATTATAATTTTTTTGGTTATAATTAATTTTATATTATAATTTATTCATGATTATAAATTATCTATGATTGTAAATTATGGGTATATTTTGTTTTCAGTTTTAATTATTTTTATTTATAATTGTTCTTGTTTATATAAATTTTTCATTATAATTTTTTTTGTTTTTAAATTTGTATTGATTTATAAAATTATTTCAATTTAAACGGTTATAAATCATATTTATCATTATAATTTCTTATTATTAACATTTTTTGGTTATACAATATTTTTTAGCTATAAATTGTTTATTATAAATTTATGAAAGTTTAAATATTCATATATTTTTATATTTTAATTTTTTTATTTATATATATGTTTATATGATTTAATATATCCATCTATCATATTTTGATTTTAGGTAATTAATGGATCATAATTAGATAAATGTATGAAGAACTAGTGGTGAATAAGAGAAAGGGGATGAAAATTTCCTAGAATTTTCTGAATGAAATCTTGTTTTTTTGATTTTTAATCCATGATTGAAGTGTTTGAATATGAGAAAATTAACATAAAAAGAAATAAAAGACCATATGATTTTCTATGGTCTTAATCATAATTATACACACTGGATTTGGTATGGTTAATTAAAAATCATGTCAAGATCTAATGACGATGAAGATGTTCAACATGAGATAAAGGATCGTCTTGAAGAATTAATTCATGATGTAGGTGTTAAAACCATTTAAAAATAAGTGTTAAATGATTGTATTAATATGTTGAGAAACCACTGATACCAAGTTGCACTAAATTTATAGTGTTATTATAAGTGTTGGGATTAGTTAACTTGAAAGAAATAAATGGTTGGAGTGAAAAAAGTTTCAATGAAATACTTGAAATTTTAAAATAATTAATTACAAAAGTAAATGGGATTCCAAATTCCAATCATGAGGGAAAAAAATATTATACCTAATGATATTGGGGTATTAAAATATACATTATTTCCCCAATAACTTCATGATCTATATGAAGAAATACAAAAGTTTACCAGAATGTTCTATATATTAGAAAAAATGACATAAAATAGATTAAAAATCCAACCGTGATTCATTATCAAGGACATACACCAAACCTACCACTAAATAAATATAGTATCTTTTAATAAATTCTAATTTGAATCATTTATTTTAAAATTCAAATAATACAAATATGCTAATTTGACATATAGATAAACATATATCTAATAGAAACCTACATAACCCTGCTAATTTAGCATAATGAAAGAGATTTGATCACAAGTTTACTAATTTTATAAATAAATTTATAAATCTTAGAATGGGAATATACATATATGAAATTAATCCATATTTAATAATCAATAGACAATATAGTTTGTGGCTTGTTATGTTAATTGTCTACAACTTTTCCCCACATATATGTATGAAAAGAAAATATGTGATGATGATCTTGATGATTTATGGACCAAAAAATATGGAAATGATATTTATTTTTATCTATCACCATTTATTTATTATTTTAAATATCAATGGGAGATAGGTGTTATAGTATTTTATGCATACAAGAAGTATTTTCTTTTTCCTAATATTATAATGTTTACTATAAATTAGTTTCCTATATATGGAATCTTATATAGATATAGTGTTAAGGGACATAAATATTGTCATATTTTCAAAGATGGGACTTTATATCATAAATTAAATAATGTGAGAAAGATAGCATACATGGATTTCATGAACCAACCAGACCATCCCTCCATCGGACACTCGAGCTGGCTGGTGATCGAGCCCACATGGCATTCTTGATCCCCATTAGCTAACAGAAGTTCTAGAGGATCTAGGAGAACCACTTGAGAATTATTTAACCCAAATAAAACAATATTTAACCAATAGGTAAGATTCTAATGAAAATCTAGAATGACTTGTTCGTAACCCGGACACCCATGTTAAAAAAAAACAGAAATAAATAGAGAAATCAAAATATAAAATCAAAACTAAAAAAAGAAAATCCCTATACTCATATCCAACTCTCTCTCATAGAATATCCCCTTTATCTACTACAACCTCCATGGATATAGTGTGCCACAAATTTAAGGAAAAAAAGGGATGAAATATTTTTTTAAAACTACTAAAACATTAAAAATAAACATTGACATGCCTGAATGAGATCTTTATGTGACCCAAGGTTAGTCTCTAGTCTCCAAACTCTAAATTCTCTAAGGGTGAACATAAGATTAGTCAAAGAGTATAAGATACACTTAGTTTATAGACACTAAGTTGTGTAAGTAGAGTGTGATCCAAAATCACAATAAGGTTTCACAAATGTGTCTATGCATTAGATTTTATAAAACACTCTTGAAATACTAGTTTTAAATACATTATTATAAATAATGTTTTTCTTATAATTTGGAAAAATATTAAGGCTTTATTTATAAAACTGTTATTTATAAAACCAATAGTTTAAAACATTCTTTTATAAAAAAACATCTAAATCATTATTTTATTAATTCTTGAGAAAAACTATAAGAGGGTACTCAATAGAACTAGATAAGTTACCAAATGCTTAAATATCACTATAAGGTAAGAGAAGTAAAATGGAAGATAATAAAAATGAAACACAAGTAGTTATATGAAAGTTCATTTAATTTCTAAAAGGGGTAAAAAAAGGACCATATAAATATAGGCAATATAAAAAAAATAATGAGTAATATAAAACCATTCAATTAATAATTTAAATCAAGTATCATGGTAGAAACACCCTAAGGTAACTAGGTCTAGGGGCACTAAGAACTTTTACGTCACTAATTAAGGAGGCAATTAATTATTGGAATGTAGCTATATCTACTTCATTGGGCCCATGGAAATTCTACATCACGAACAATGGAATGTGTACAAAACTATGTCATTTTTCAAGATAAAACTGTAACAAGTGGAATGGACCTCTTCCAATCTATTGATAACCTACTCAAGTACCTGTGTTTTCCCATGAGGTTTAGAAAATAAGAACAATCAATAATAGAATATAATTTAGTATAAATTTTTTAAATTAATAATTATAATAGTAATAAGATAATTAATAATAAAATTAAATATTTTATTTTAAAATGATAAACATTACTATTATTAATTTTATAAATACTCTATGAAAAAATAATTTAAAATCAAAATTCTAGCAACTCACTCACATTCCAAGTATTCCTTTTATTTCTATACATATATGAATTTACATGTATATATATATGATACTATATGTGAACAATTAGATATCCTCATTTTAATGGATATATCCATGTATATATCCATATACCCATGTATATGTGTATGATACAAAAATACAAGAGACTCAATATTTCCATAAGATATAATTAATAATTATGGAATGGTTATTTCTATACACATATGCATTTACATGTATATATATATGTTACTCTATGTACACATTCACATATCCCCATGTGAATTGGTATATCCATGTATATATACATATACCCATGTATATGAGTATGGACACCAAATTTATTCTCTTAAAGTCATGTGTCAAAACATACAACAATATAAATAACCTAAAACCATACTAAAACACTCAAATTCAATCTAAATATTACTATAAATATCTTATTAGTTAAAAACATAATTAATCTTTTGGTGTAGACAACTAGTAGAGGAAAATCCATAAAACCAACTTTGAAATCAAAAACAATTTCCTAGAAAATTTAATAAATAAATAAATTTAAATTCATTGAACTCAAATAACATGAAAAACTGAATAAAAACTAGTTTTCAACACCCAATCACCCATGTAATGTTAAGAAAAAGTGAAATCATGGAAGAACCTACCTGGAATCAAGTTAAAATAGAGTCAACACCTCAAGAATGGAAAAAGGAAGGTCTGATAAGAATTCTAAACACCATAGGTACCATAGTCATAGTAAATTAAAAGATAAACCCACCTAAGGTTTGGCCTATAGTATGATGCAGAAATAGGAAGAATAAAAGGAAGAATAAATGAGAGGAATAAGTAAAATGGGGGGGGGGGGGACCCTTACCCAGACTAAAACCACATGGATTCGAAGAATAAATCCAAAAGATTTGGTGGAGGCAAGGAGGGGTACACTTGGGGGTCTCCCTAGGTCATAGGTTGCGTCATGAAGAGGAAATGTGGAGGGGGGGGGGGATTAATTTAGGGCATAAAAATCATAATGGGAATTTCAATAAATTTTAAAATTTTAATTCATGGGTGAATCACATGGTAGCCACATAGTTTACCAAACCATGTGTTTGTCATGTTCCCCTTATTGGACACTCTTGTTAGACACACATAGTTGGTAAAACCATTCACCAACCATGAGAAATAGTTCTGTTAAGATTATAGAATCACCCACAAGGATTCAAAATTGTTTGGATAACTATTTATTTAAATCATGCAACATGAAAAAATGATTAAAAATTTCAATTTTTATCAAAAATTTAAGACCCAAGCCTCTGAAAGAAAAATATAAATAAATAAATAAACACATAAAAATATTGAAGAATATAAAAATTGGAGTGTTACAATTATCCCCACCATAAAACTTTCTTCCCATAGATATCCACTAAATCCAAGAAGGAAGGCACATCAATAGAACATAAAAAATAAAGAAAAATCACCCAAAAAACTAAATCCGAACCACACTAGCTTAGAAGAAAACCTAAGAATCCATAAATTTATCTAAATTAATAGGTTACACCTGATTCTTCTCTACTGGGATCACACAACTAAGTCCATGGAATGTCTCCCCACTATATAAGAACCACTCTAATAACGAGAATCAATGATGAAGGAATTTATGGAAACAACTATAAAATTTCCACCAACCACCAACCAAGAGAGTCCCAAAAGAATCCATCTAGTGGCACATTCATAATTCCATATAAAACATTACTCATTCTCTAAGTGAGCACAAGATCTCAAGTTTCCCAAATATTAGACATAGGTCAAAACTAGAAATACTAAAGAAATAATAAAGAGAAATGAATAACTCAAAAGCTTTACCAAACTACTCCCATAGAAAAATATGACCTAAAGAACACTTTGAGGATTCCCCAGAACAATGATCACCAACACTCTCAACAACACACTTATATCCAGAAATAAGAGGGAAAAGATAAATAAATAACATGCATGGATCTTCAAATTACATGGGATCTAATCCAAGGCTGAGGATAAAACAAGGGTAACCTAGGAACTCAAATTTAAATCACCAACAATGGATATCCTAAAAATAATCAAACCAAAACTAGACCAAGCATAAAATTAGCTGATGTAATGTCTATCCTAGTCATCTGAAACACACACTAAGGGTTTTACATGTATACTCAATCAAAAAAAAAAAATCACTACAACCCTCATTACATAAAACACCCAAGAAACATATTTACACAAATTAGTTGAGGAAATAACCCAAATACATATCAATCCATAAGGAACAGTAGATGGGGGAACCTAATGAAACACACTCAATCATGAATTACCTCAAAATAATTGATCGATCTAGAACCCATAATAGATAATCATCAAGGATCGTTAATACTTTATACTTTTCTAGGATGCATATTATAACAAAAAAAAAACAGAATCCTGAAAAAATAACAACTCATCATGCAAAAATAAAAATAAAAAACTCTCTTAATAAAAAACCATAACCCTATATTTTAAAACCAACACTTTTCAAAATAATAATTTTTTATTTCTTAAAAGAAACTTTTCACCACCTTCATGTAAAAAAGAAAAAATTTAAACACACACATCCAAAAACAATTCACATTTCATAATTAAAAATCAAGAGTGTAAATAATGACCATATACCAAATAAATTTCTTCCCAAAAAAATCATGAATTTATTCTTTAAAACAATTTTAAAACCCCACATTCAGATTTAAAAATATTGAAACCATCCTAAAAAACTACATTGATCCTTAATATCTAATTTAAAACCTTTTATTACCATGTAAACCACTTTAAAACTCTACACTTCCATTATTAAAGCTTAAAAAACCCACAAAAAACTATTTATAAACTTAAAAAATTTCTTTTTAATTCATATTATTTGTTTCAAAATACCAAATACATTGTGATTTATTTTCAAATATTAATTCTTATCCATTTTTAAAACTTACTTTTAAATTAAATTTCATTTTATAAAATACCTATTTCAAATACCCATATGAAATAACTTCATGAATCTTAAAACAAAAAGTCCATTTCAATTTATTTTAAATAAAAACCTCATCATTCACTTTAAAAATTAATCTTATAACTCATAAATGGATTCCATTTTATAAACCGCATTTCATCAAACTAAATTATATTTAAATTATACTTTAAAAAATTCCAAATCTAAGAGAATATAAAAATACATACATTATAGGGGATAATGGTAGTTCTTGGTTTGACCACTCGATTTGATGAACCATGGAACAATCATAAAACAACTACTGAGAGTTTCACAAAACAACAAGCATAGGTTCTACATGGTTTTACAGGCTATATAAGAAATCAATGCTTTCAATTTCACTCCATTTTCTCCCAAAATATTGAAAATACCTCAAATAATCTAATAAAATATCCAAAATAAAAATAAAAATGACAAAAATCCAAATATATATAAATCAAAATAATCAAATAAATGCTCAATACAAAACATAAATCCTGAAATACCATGCTAACCAAGGTTTCTTCATGAGTGGTGGTGATCAGGAACCCACACATGAATAACCTCCCGAGCTTCTACATTACTATTTCTCATCTATCAAACATCTTGAAAATCAATGGAATTTTATGAACCTTGGAACTCTTAGGAATCTAAGATCTAATATCATTTTCCACAAACCAACCCGAGCTATACCTCTTTCAGATGTTCGAGTTAACCCATGATAAGTCCCAAAGGGTTTTCCTGATCCCCAAGGTCTAGTACAAGTGCCTAACCATAAAGAAAATACCACATGGGAATGATTTCACTCGAATAAAATAATATTTAACCACTAGTGAAAATTCTAATAGAAATATTTCATGACCCGTCTATAAATCAGATACCCATGCAAGAAAAACTAAATAGAATAAAATAGGTCATTAAATCTATAAATTCAAAATCAAACAAATAAAATCTCTCAACTTACCTCCAATTCCCTCATATATAACAACCCATTTCTCCATTGTAGCCACTATGGATATAGTGCAATACCAATTTAAGGAAATAAAAAATAGGGATGAACTATTTGGATAAAACTATCAAGGAATTAAAAATAAACATTAAAATAAATGAATGAGACTTCCATGTGACCCAATGTCACTCTCTAGACTTGAAACTATAAGCACTCCAAGGGAGAAGATAATATGAGTCATAAAATTGTAAGATCCACTCACTCTACAGACATTGAGTGGTGTAATGAGGTTACGATCCAAAATCCAAGTAGGGTTTCACCAACAGGTCCATGGATTCACTTTTGAAAAAAAATCTAGAAATTCTAGTTTGAAATAAACTATTTAAAATAAGGGGTTTCTTAAAATTTTGGAAAAAATACAAGGATTTATTTCTGAAACTTTTTTTATAAATCAAACATTTTGAACACAAAATTTTTAAAAACCACATCTAAATAATTTTTTGATTAATTATTGATAAAAAATATAATATGGAACTATACACACCTAACTAAGTCACCAAATTATTAAATATCACTAAGAAACAAAATAAGTAAAAATTAAGCTCATAGAAATGAAACCCAAGTAGTTATATGTAATATCATGTAAGTTATAAAAATGGTTAAGGTAAAAAAGACCATATAAATATAAATAATACAAAGAAAATAAAGATAAATAGAAATCCATTAAATTAATAGTTTAAATAAAAAATCATGGGAGAAACACCCCAAGGTCATTAAAGATATGGGTACCTAGAACTTATAAGTCACTAATTAAGGAGACCCTAAATTAGTGGAATGTAACTATATCTACTTCACCAGGCCCATGGTTTTATAGGTTAGTGGAATGTATACATTCACATATCCCCATATGAATGGGTACACCCATATATATATACCTTTGTATATCCGCATGACCACCCTATTCAGTCTCTTAAAGCCATGTTTTGAAATATACGACACTATAAGTAATTTCAAACATTACCAATCCAATCAAAAATAATCTAAAAATCACTATAAATATTTTATTAACTAAAAACATAATTATTATTTAGGTGAAGATAACTAAGAAAGGAAAATACATAAGAACTAACTTGGAAAAAAACTATAATTTCCTAGAAAATTTAATATATAAATATACTTACATTCATTGAAATAAAATAGGATTAAATATTTGAATAAAAACTATTTAGAAACTCCCAAGAACCCATATCTTATCATGAAAAAAATTAAAACATGGAAGTACCTAACTGGAACCAAGAACAGATGAACCAAACCCCTCAAGAGTCATGAAAGGAAGGTCCAATGGGGATTTTACACACCCTATAAACCAAAGGCATTGTAAATAAGAATCAAAACACACCTAGGGTTCATCCTAAATTATGAAACAGCAATAGGAAGAATAAATTTAAGAAGAAATGATAGGAAAAGTGAAGGAGAGGTGGAAAGACCCTTACCTAGAACAAAAAACACTCAGATTTAGAGAATAAATCACTTAGATTTAAAGGAGGCAAGGAGGAGGTGTGTGTGAGGGGGTCTCCATGTGTCGTAGTGTGTGTTAGAAAAATAAGTTTGGAAGAGATAAGAATTTAGGGTATACAAATCACAAGTTTTTTTTATATTTTAAAATTTTAATTACAATGTGAATCACATGGTTACCACATGATTTACCAAACCCAACACTAAATATACACTAATTACTAGAAATACTTTAAGGAAATTTATATTTTGGCTCCATGATTGGAAAAAATATGAACCAACCATGATAAATATCCCTATTAAGATTATAAACTCATCCACATAGTTTCCACATAGTTTGGAAATTTGAGAAACCAAACTATTCTACATGAAAAAATACTTAACAATTCATTTTTATATAAAATTTAAGACCCAAGCCTCCATAATAAAAATGAAAATAAATAAATAAATAATATATTTAATAATATCAGAGTTAGGGTGTGACAATGGTACATCTGGTATTTTTTCAAACGGATTCTCCTTATAAAAGATTAAAAAAAAATTAATAGTTTACAAGTGTAGGATTTTACCTCACAACCATTTTTAGATAAATAATATCACAAAAAGTTGAAAACCATGGATTTTACAATTGGAATGAAATGAAGTTTTGGTCATCAAACAAGTACATGGAAGAAAATTTTTATTTTATTTAGGCCACCTTATTTGAAATTTTTAAAGGTAAAAAATAAAATTGGTGTTATTCTTGTTGAGGGAAATATATGTGACAACTTAATTGAAACTTTGTTAGAAATAAAAGGAAAGAAAGAATATGTATTTCATGAAAAATTGTACTTAATAAAAATGGGAATACATTTAGAGCTATCTCCTAATATGAAAGAAAACAAAATATATTTACCTATGACTTGTCACAAATTAAGTAAGGGTGAGAAGATAATTTTCTTTCAATGTCTGCATGGTATTAAATTAACTAATGGGTTTTCTTAAAATGTGTAAAAATTTGGTGTCAATGAAGGATTTTAAGTTAATAGGTATGAAATCTCATGTCTATCATGTATTGATACTACAACTATTACTAGTTGTGTTGCGTGACATATTTATAATACCTATTATAAAGTCTAATTTTAGGTTGAATTACTTTTTCGATTCCATTTTTAGAAAAATAAAAAAATGAAAATTTGTTAGATCTATGGGATAATGAATTTATACTCATATGTTTTTGACTTTAAATATATGTTATAGAATCAGTTTTTGATATATTTCTTCATCTGGTGATTCATTTGGTGTAAGGGTTGAGAATATTTGGGATTGTTTATTTATGTTGGATGTATCCTTTTTAAATATATATACAATTTTTGAAAGGAAATGTTAACAATATACATTGACTAGAGGCCTATATTATTTAAAAATATATATCACAATAGGTTATTGAGTTTTGTACTAATTATTTGTATGAAGTGGAGAATGATGGTCTCCATATATCTCGATATTTAATATATTATGTAAATAATTGGAATTGTAGATTAAATTTTAAGTTAATTCCATTTGATGAAGGGATGAAGGAACATTTATATGTTTTGAACAATGTAGGTGAGGTTCAAACATATATATCACCACATATTGTTAGATTCAAGGTACGATACTCGAAAATAAATGAAAAGTGGTTGATGAAAGAATATAAAAATACATTTTTTTCATGGTTGAAGAAGAAAGTTAACATTAATTTATCTACATTAGAAACATTGAAATGATTATTAGGGGTACTATGTTTCAATATGATCACATGGTATAGTTTTGATATTAATGGTTACACATTTCACACAAAAAATCAGGATGATAAGAGTACTATTCAAAATAGTGGAGTAATGGACTTGCCTAAAGCCCTGTATTTTTTGAGTGCAGAAAATAAAAACCCAATGTCTATATCAACAAAATATTTTGGAATTGTTGAGGATATATAATATATTTATTAAACTAAATTTTGAGTAAGTGTGTCAAAAGTGTAACTAGGTTGATAGTAATAGTAGTGTGAAACATGATGAATATAGAATGACACTTATTTATTTGACAATATTTAGTTACAATGAAAAATAATCTATCATGGTGATGCATGAAAATGCCATATTTTATATTATTGACCCATCAAATGATCAGTGTTACTTCACTTTTAAAGAAAAAAATTCATCCGAGTGATGATAATTTTGATGATGTTGATGAATTATATGATATTTCTTCATCTATTATATTATTACCTAAAGATAAAAATGATTGATATATTGATATAGTCTATGAAACATGAAATGATCACATAGAAGGGATATTAAAAAACACTCCATTACTCTTCTAATTAATCAATTAAATATATGTTTTTTTAAATTTTATAGTTAAAAAATTATTTTTTAAACTTATATATATATATAAATATATTGATATTAAACATTCCTTCCAATATTTTAATAATTTTTATATTCATAAGATTTATGTATCCATTTTCTAGTTTAATTTTTTTGACTTCATCATTTTTTTGTAAATATTTTCTTTATATTTTTCTTTTTTAGTTATACACTTTTATTTAGAAAAATATTTCTATTTTTTTTTCATATTATGAGAAATATCATTTTTTAATTATAACATTTACTCAAATATAGGTATATAAAATTACACATTTTTTGTAATTTTTTTTTTATTTTTTATATTAATTAGTTTTAGTTACACATTTTCCTGGAAAATATAACATTCAATAATTTTATATCTATGATGAATACTAATTTTTTTTATTTATAATAATAATTTA
This sequence comes from Viscum album, assembly GCA_963277665.1. Lineage (NCBI taxonomy): Eukaryota > Viridiplantae > Streptophyta > Magnoliopsida > Santalales > Viscaceae > Viscum > Viscum album. The sequence continues at coordinate 1,172,725,172 of OY728156.1, forward strand.
ATTTTAATAAAATCTAGGTATACATTTTTTAAAGTAGAAATCATATTTATAAATGGAAAACAAAAATGTAGGGGAACTAAGGTATGTAAATGTTTTCATATAAATACATTTTTAACAATTAATTTATTCAATGAAATTAAACTTATATTTTGTGAAATTTTGTGCAGTCATTTTGTTCTCCAGATAGGACAATACCTAAAGTTGGTTGGTGTGAGATTATACGTTTACCAAAACTTTAACTTGTAAATGGAGTGAAAAGGTTGATAATTGAGTTTTATGATAATGACCACCTAATTGGATCACATACCAAGTAGTTTAGAAGTTTCTTGGCAATGTAGAGTTTTTGTGGGATAATTATTTTAATCCCTGATTGGAAGAGAAATGACTAATAAATGTATGATCATTTACGAGTGTTCATAATGGTAACATTTCTAAACATATTTATTTAGTTTTTAAATTATTTTAATATTATACATTTTAATATGACTAATATTTAATCTATTCAATTATATATGACATTTTACTTTCAATAGATGAAAGAAGTTAAGAAAATTTATCTAACCTTTGTAGAAATAAGATAGTGATATTTAATGATAAATTGAAATTTATATTACATTTTTGGGAGTAAAATGAATCATGATCCATGCTTTAAGTATGGGTATATAGATAAGGAATCTTCATAGAAGTTTTTTTCCTGATGGTGGGAGGAAGCCTTTATGATATATAATTGTTATTTATAAAATTTACTTATTAAATTAATTTTAATTTCATGATAATTTTTTTCATATTTTATTTTGTAATATGCATCTAGGAAATCTCAGCAAGAGATAAAATATCAATTTTTTTAATCACATACATTATCACATGGAGGGTATCTCTTATTAGGGGAGAAAATGATTGCTGAAAAATTGAATAAATTAAAATTCAAGTCAAGAAGCAGTTTTGAAGAGGTTCAATACGACCCTACATATCCCCTCCCCCATCATTAAAAAAAGAAATGGTAAAGGATGAAAAAATAGGATGTTTATTACCAATTTAATAAAAGATGTATATGATAAGATTGTAAGCAATTAATTATAATTTGTATTCAATATTGTTATTTTTTAAATTCATCCCACTAATATAACATTTGGAAATATTATTTCAGAATGGCCATCAAGATGTAGACACTAGGGATCTTTTTCCCTGAGGGTAGGAAGGATTTTCTTACAAATACTTTAGGAAGGCTGAAAAACCTTGGCCACGTCATAGGATATATGGATGTTATTAGTATTAGAAAAGTTTTTGGCCTCCATAGTATGACATCAATAGAGGAAAAATATAAAGGAGAAATAGTTCTTGTGAAGGATGAGCTGTGATTGTAGAATGATTTTATAGATGATAAAATTAAATCCTTTATACATTATATGTTTTCAAAATTAATAAGGTAGATTAAAGACAACCTTCCTACCTAGATTATCCACCTCCTCATTTAGACCCAATTGTGTACTATGAGTTTCATACTGGGGATCTCCATATATATATTATAGCTTAGGGAAATGTATATCATCTGGGGGATTATTTACATCATTATCTTATATATTCAGGTCTAGTAATAATAATGGTAAATGATATTATTGATCCAATTTCTCCAGTGCCATTTCTTATTAAGGAGGAAACCATGGTCAGATAGAGTATTGATTATTTTCTTACTTTGTCCACTAGTATTTTTCATCAGTTGACATATGAGGTATGTGTGGTTTTTCATTTTTTATTTACTATTAAATTAAAACTACTTATAATTTTTTTATTACATTTACCTTATATATGAGTATCTAAAATAAAAGGAATCACTAAATAATAAAGGAAAATTTCAGAAACCAACAACCTCAGACATTCCTCAGGATCTTTATGGGATAAAAAAGGCAACACAAATTTATTCCACATTAGATAATTATTATACTTTTCCAACGAATGCTAATATTTGTGGATTGAATTATACATTAAATATATTTAATATTAATATAATTAGAGTTTTAAAAAGTGTGGATATAATTTTACCCTATTTATAGTTGTTTTATATGTAAGTAAATCTAAATTATAAATTTCTATTATTTAAGAAAAAAATTGGATATTAACTTATTTTATTAATTTTCAAATTACATATCTCCATACCATTTTCATACAATAGGATTTTATTTCTGTTTTTGGTTTTATGGATCCAAAATACATTTCAACAGTCATGTAGAACCTGAACCAACATGTCATAATTCAATATATATTTGATAGATTAAAAAAAATTAAAATCACGTGTCTTTATTTTCCATTCATTAACAGGTAAGAACACATTTATAATTCTGAAACACTATTCATTATAATATTATTAAGTTTTTTATATATTTTTTAGAACATTGGATGTTATGAATATTTTTCACATATGAATACAAGACATATTAGTTATGATCTTTATTAAGTACTGTTCAAAGAGTTTTAAAAAGTTGTTAAAGGGGTAAGTATCATTTTATTATTTTATTATTTTAATATTAATATTTTTATTTCATATATATTTTGATAATTAATATATGATGTTACTATAGGTCATGGATTGAGTTCAATGAGGATCAATTTTCAACAATAGAACCAAAAAAATTGAATATATGAAAGTTCAGGTAGATAAATTTTATAATAGTATGGATACTTGTTTTTTATTATATATCTAGTGTTTAATTTTAAAAATATTACTTCATAAATGTACTTTCATCATCAAAAAGGGGGTTTTGAAAGTGATTATTATGTTTCAATATCAATTTAAGAGATAATCATGACCATAAAAACAATGGATTTTGAAAAGATAGCTTCATTATAACACTTATAATTTAAAAAAATATGTTTTATTTTTAAAGTCATAACACTTTATGTTATCATATATATTTTATTATATTTTAATGTATTCACCAAATGACTTGAAGATCCTTTAAAATTTATTTTTAGAATATTTTATATGTTTTAATAATTTTTATATGTAGTTTCATTTATGTGTATATTATTTTTAAAACATGTAATAAACATTTTCTACGATTTTTAATATCATTGTTTGTGCTATTTGGGTGTTTGGTACCACTTTTCTACTGTGATACAAGTCTAGAATAATGTATTTTTTAATATTTTAAAAAAATTATTAACTTTAAACATTGATTTTTATAAAAAAGTATGTTTAAAGTTATACTCTACATTGGTTTTCTATAAAACCGATATTGAAAGTGACTTTCAACATCAGTTTTAGGAAAAATAAACATTAAAATACTGGTGATATTTCATTTTGGTAGTGATTTAAATGTTTATTTTTTTAAATTGAAATTTAATGGGACTTTACACATCAATTTTATAGAAAACTGATGTGGAAAATCATGTATGCGATTTTTCATTATCGGTTTTTTTAAAATCCAACATTGAAATCCTTCTAATATATTGATTTTTAGATGAAATTTCAATGTCAGTTTTAGAAAATACAACACGAAAACCAAATTTTTTAAATATTCTAAATTTATATTTCTTTTTAACCAATATTAAAAAGATAAATAAACTATTGTTAAAGGTGTATTTTTTACTAGTTTAACCATTTTTTTATCTCTGCCTCATTTCTAGTTCAAATCCTAATGTGTCTTTTCATTCGTGTCCTTAATTATTTAATATATGGATCAATAATATTAGTATTGATTAGCATATATATATATATGTGTAATTTTGTAACTCACCATAAAATATTGATTTATTTATTTAATGTTACTCTTTGTTAATTTGAATTTTTGAAGGTTTCAGGCTTGGATTTTTAGTTTTTATTGAAAATTTATTCCACCACACATTTTGTAAGAATATGTTAGGAGAGACCATGTGGTGTCCAAAGGTAATTGACCTTTTTAGTATATTTTTTTATTTCATGGTCTGAACCACATAGGAATCACATAGTTTAATCTAAACCATGTGGGTTCTAGGGGAAACTGTGTGAGACATTTTAGTATTGGGGTGTTCATGCATGAGTTATGCACAATTAGAAAAAATTGTGTGGAAACCATGATATAGTGATATAAGTTGTTGAAATATAATATTTCATAGTTTTCACATAGTTTACCAAACATATGACCATATTGTGTGAGTTTGTTATAGGTATCCAGTAGATCTTGTATGTTTAGTGCATGGTCTACTAAACTATACAACCAAACCATGTGATTTACCAATATTTAATGTTTGGGGTTTCAAAAAATTTACTTCTTGATTTTTGGGAGTTTTTCTACCCCTCATCCCTAATTTATGCTTGGCCAAAGCAAGGAGTTCTTTAGGGTACCTCCTACCTCCTTCCTTTGGTGGTTCTAAGACCTGATTCCATCAAATTTCAAGTCAAATCCATAGGAAATCACTTTCATTCTTACCCACCTCCCTTATTATTCCTCCTTTCCCTATTTTATTTCAATTTTATTTCCTCCTAGAACCCTATATGGATTATATGGTTGAATTAGGGTTTAATAATGATTTTAATATGGTATTTTTTAGTTTTTTAAGGTTGTATAGGCCACCTACTTCCTTGTTCAAGAATTCAACACCAAAGATAAAGTGTTTCAGATCATTCCCACTCAATTTCTAACTTCCTAAGGTAGCTTATTTTGTGATATTCTTTATTTAGGCATGAAATTATGTTCTTGAGGTTTCTAAATGACTTTTTTGTTAAATTATACTTATAAACTATAGTTATAATGGTAACTAAAATGGTTTCTAAGTGAATTATCTTTTAGTACAAAGGTTTCACTTGGGATTTCAAGCAGTACCTGAAATTCCAAGTATTGATAAAATGTTTCAAGAATTTTTTTAAATAAAATGTCAGTTTTAGAATTTTTTTAACCCCATTTGGGTCATGGGGTGAAGAAAATGATTGTGTTTTAATTCTTTAAGAGGTTTTATAAAATGGGAGTGGATTCCCTTTAACTTATTTTAAGAATGGATTTAAGGGAAGTGGTTTAATAATTGTTTTATAAATGGAATTTTTAACACTAAAAAAGGAATTTTCATCCTAAGTGGGTTTCAAGAATTTCAATTTGGATATTTAAATAGTTTTTAAAATGTGTGGGTGTGTGTGAGACCTTCTTTATGCCCCTTTTGTTTTGTTTCCCCTTTATGGGCAGTGTTTGATGTATGTGGAGATGATGTGATTGATATGAGATGATGTTTCTTAGGATGGTTTTGGAGGTGTAGGTGTGATCATTTTTCTTTATTTATGTTCATTTTATTGATTTATTTTTTTCTCACCCTCAATTTTTCTTGGTCATGGGAACCTAGGTAGTTAAGTGAGAAGTATAAACTTCAGTTTCACTAGTTAGTTTTATACTAAAAATTTCCCTTATAGTGTGAAATAAGACTATATAGGGTGTGACCTAGATGAGTGGTTAATGGAGGCTAGTTTAGAGGACTGTGTTAGGAAATAACATAGGTTGGTAGGTTGGTTTGTGTTTGGTAAAGTCTAGGATGGTCTCACAATAGGACTTATGGAAGATCCCATGGCACCTATACCTTGATAGTTGGTTTGACATAAGGGATAACTTTTACTTCACTTTGTATTCCCTATTTATTTATGTATAGAACCACCATCTATTTACTTGAATTTATTATATTGGTTTATTAATGAAATAGTGCCATTTGATTGATTTTTTATTATTTATGCAGTGTGTATAGACTTCAAAAACGATTTTAGATATGGTTTTTAAAATGGGTTATTTTGATTAGTGAATTTGATTTATTTTTAGTGATGTATTCAATGTGATTGCTTTAATTTAAAAAAGTGGTCTAATGTGTTTTAAAATGTAATCTACCCAGTCTTGGTTTTTTTAAAAGAAATGAATTATTTTTGTGAAATGGGACTTTTATGTTACTTATCTTGTTAAAAGTAATCAAGATAAAACCTATCTTATTATTGTATCTTAACGTAGTGTAAAAGAATTTAATTTTTAAAGGAATTTTAAAAAATCTTTGGTGAAAACCTACTGGGCTTGGGTTTCTCAAAACTTTCATATACCATTTGATGTGTGCATAATTTTATATTTTTTAGAACATATTCACCTTATCCTATATTCCTAGACCATTTTTGAGTGGTTTGGGTTCCTCAGGGTGGTTGTCTTGGGTTTTGGTGAGTGATCTTGGGTCACATGAAGTCAATTGGTCTTCTATAAATTGGTTTGTTTTTATTTTGGATATCATTTTATCTATTTTGTTAATTATATTCAATTGTTAATATTGGCTGGATTAGTGATTTTTATCTGACTATTATGTTATACTTTGATAGAATGTTTCTTTTAGTTTAATTTATTGGGATAAACTATTCCCAAGAGTATTATGTGATGCCCAATCACTAGTTTCAAGCTCGTGGGGATTGGGAATGCCCTTTAGACCAAGCTGAGAGCCAATTCAGGTGGTGGTTTAGGTGGTAGCCAAGGTTAGTTCATTAAAAATAGTATTAAATCCTTGGTTATTTAGATTAATACTAGGTTATTGAATATACCATTATTCTATTTGGGTTAAATCAGTGTAGAGAACCAACCTATCCTACCATACACTTATCACCTAGCCCAGCCCACCACAAGGACCGAAGGTAATTCTCGATCCCCATGGGCTGGAAACTAGTTCTTGGGCATCACATAAATCCTTCTAGGAACCATTTCACCCTAAACCATAGATAAAAGGAAAAAAATCTATTGAGAGTCTAAAATGCATTTTCCTTACATTGGACATCTTTGAAATATCAAATATATAAGAAACTGAAGTAAATAAACATGCCAATGAGTCATAACCAACAACACCAATCCAACCATTTCCACAAATACCAAACACTATCCATAAACAAGAACATATAGCATGACATTATCGAATAAATACAAAACCATTAAAATAAACTAAAAAATATGGAATTCTTGGCCAATAAAACACTAAAAAAATAAAGAAACCTCAAAAAACTTGATCTAGTCCTAAAACCATCTACATGAAACCTATAGTTGTTCACCACCACCAAACTCAACCCATGCAGGCTTCAAGGAACAAAATCCAAATCTATCTTGAAACTTGGAAGCTTAAAGATATAGGTTTAATATAAACATCCAAGTATATCACCACCCATTGAGACAATGCAATTCATTTTACAAGGTAATCCCTAAATTCTAGTTTTAAAATACAACTAAAAAATAGTATTTCAAACATAATCATATAAAAACAACAAATAAGATTATTTTTACTTTTCAAAAATTTCTACTTGTTTTCTAAAAATAAAAAGAATTACTTTATAAAAATTTAATTGGACAAATAATTCTTTGAACCAAACCCCTTTTTTAAATCCATATTAAAAACTCAACACAAGAGTCTTTATTTCAATTTTTTTTCCAACCATCTTTGAAAACCATTTTTTAAAGGAAATGACCCCAACAAACATGAGTCAAGCAGAAAAAATCATACACCACATGCCATACAGAATTAAATAAATGAAAGAAATATATGGGTTCCAAAACAATATAAGAAGGGGGGGGGGGTTATAAAATCAATAACTTGATCTAAACCCTTTATTTCAACTTCCTACCAATAAAGTGAATGTGTTAGGGGATCTTCCCTAGATCAATAATTTGAGATGCATATAAATTTATTAATTTCCTCTCATAGATCAACTGCCAATATATGATGAGTACAAACCAAAATACATCCAACTCGCCTATATACACTTCATTACAAATGGAACACCCCTCATAGACCTGGTTCCTAGCACAACTAAAGGCACACTAGAAGCTTGTGAACTAACTAGTGTAACATAATAATAGAATCCCTAATTAGTACCTAGGTTCACATGACTAATAGAAAAGGTAGGTGAGTGAATATGTAATCCAAGATTAACACTCAAGGAATAAACTCTAACTATCCCTCACCTATATCACCCTCATAATGAATAAACCCAAATATACCATACATCCATGGAATAAGAAAGAACATTCACACACAAGGTAGGCAATAAGAATCACATAGTGATAAATAAACTGCACTCAGGGTGAAAAACTAAAGGGTTAATCAAGAGGGTCTTTCATAAGAAACCATTTAAAATAAAAGTTCTAAATGAGAGTTTACTATAAAACATGACTTAAAAATCCAATCCCTATTCCATTTCATTAAACACCCCATTATACATCCTTATAGATCCATTGAAATAAAACACACCCTTTTTATATTTCAAATCCACCATTTAACACATGGGTTTTCATCTTCGAAATCCAAAACAAGGCCAAAGGCCATCCACTTCCATCAAAACCATTTTGAAAGATTCATTAAGGAATTTCTGATAAGGGGAAACCACACTCTCTTTTAAAACCAATATTTGAAATCATTAAACAAACCCTTTATAAATCACTTTGAGTTAAACACCACATTTTAAAACAATTCCCACTTTAAAACATAGTTTTCACTCATTGAAAAAAAATTGAATCAAAATCCAACACATTCCATAAAAACCATTCAAAAAAGCCTCATAGGAATTTCACATATGATTAACACATAAAAAATTCCATTTTAAACCTGAAAAAATGGAATTCTAAAGAGAAACCCTTTATTATAAGCTCAAAAAACATTGAAATAGTTTAAAATAATCACATGAATATCACATATATTCATACATTCACTAAAAATAGATTTAAAAATAAAAATAACATTTTGAATTCCAAAATAAAACAATTTCATAGAAACTCATACTTGGAAGAATTAAAAACTGAGTTGAAACATGTCTCCTTCAATGGAGACCACTTTAATAAGAAAGAAGACCTCCTCTACAAGCCAAAGGGAATTGAAACTCTAGGTTAGAACCACCCTGAATCTAATCCAAATATTATATAACAAACTATGGTTCTATGAGGTAGAGGAAACCTAGGAATAAACTAAGGAAGAGTAACAGAGGATAAAGAAGAGAATATTTACCTTGTAATATCTTGAAAATCACCAAATATAGACTAATAGTAGAAGGAGGGGGTGGGGGTGGGGGTGAAGCTCCCCCCTCAGGTTTCCAAGGTTTGGAAAATGCATATGGAGGAAGAAATGGGTGCAATCATCTTAAATGGAAAGAGGTAATTGTTGCTTGGAGTGGATACTCAAGAGGGGGGTGAATTGAGTTCTAATTAAAAATTTATGTAAAAAACTTTATGATTAAAATCCCCCAAATAAAATAAAAATTAAACTGTTGTTAATTTATAAATATTTTAAGTTTTCAATTAGTTTCTCAAGAGATTGATTACTTCTCAGTTATCTCAATCTGAAGATTAATTAACTTTTGAAACTAACTTACTGGCTAACAAAAGTTATAAACACTTGCTAGTTTAACTATCATAGTTAATTTAAAACAAATTTGAATTTAAAGTAATTAGCAGCGGAATATAAGATATAATTTAAACTTAAATGATATGCACATCAGGTTTAACCAATAGGTTCGGTATCAAGACAAGAATTAGTCCTCTCAAATAGTTAATATAAAACTTTTATCCACACCCTGTATTAGGGTTAACAATAGTACAAATACTATCTAGGTACTAAGACCTCTACCACAATTCTTCTTGAAAAAAAAAAACAATAGCACACAGGCTATCCAGGTCATACTTGACCTCTACCACAATTCACAGTGGGAACTAAAATGATTCAGAAGGTTTGAGTGAGGATTCTAGATATCCTTCAGTTATGCTCAGGAGTCAGTGTTTAAATACAGAACACACACTGCTCAAAATATAAATAAATGAAACACAGTAGAGCTAAACAAATATAGATGAGTTTAGAATGCTCTATGTGTTTTGAGTGAAGCTCTGGACTCCTTGGATTGATGCAGATGAAGCTTTGAGTCCTTCTATGGTTTTTGTCAAGAAAAATAGAGTGTCATTTTTGTATTTGAGTTCTAGGTCCAAGTTGATTAGTCTGATCAGCTTGAGTGTGAGTGATATCGTTGAAGATATTTACTCCTTGAATGACCAGGTTCTACAAACTCAGAATCTATTCTTCCTCCTTCTATATATGTCAGTCCTTGTGTGTCTCCAGAAGAATGTTTCATATGTGCATGGAAAGACTGATCGACCTCTTGAGATCCTTTATTTAGTAGTTTGAGGTTCCCTTTTATACACCTTCAACTCCAACAATAGGAATGATTACCTTTTTAAAGGTACGAGGTACGGTTCCTGACATGCCAACAACTATCATTAATTAATAGCAGTTGCATTAAAAACATAAAATATGAACGTTTCTAAATAAACCAATAGAAATAGATTTTAGATAAACTGTTACTGATTTCCATCAGTATCTCTTAGTATCAGTGAGATTGTATCAATGGACTTGAGTCAGTAGGTCTGTATCGGTAGCTGTTACTCTTTATAACAGTAGCTCTATGTATCGATAGCTCTTTCCATCAGTAGCTCCTTTTATCGGTAGCTATTTTGTACTGGTGGCATTATTGTATCAGTAGACTTTGTAGTGGTAGCCTTCTGTCTATATCAGCAGACTTGTATCGATGGCTCTTTTCTATCGGTAACTCGCCTATATCAATAGTTGCCTGTATCGGTGGGTCTTCTTATCAGTAGCTGTCTGTCTGTCTGTTTGTATCGGTAGCTTGTATCGGTATGAATGTCTGTCTATTTGTATCGATAGCATGTATCGGCAGTTGTGTATTTGTATCGGTGGACTTCATATCGGTAGCTGTCTGTCTATTTGTTTGTATCGGTAGCTTGTATCGATAACTATATACCAGTGACCTTGTGTCACAGGAATCTTGGTCTATCAGTGATCTTTACTTATCGGTAGACTATGTACCGGTAGGTCTGTATCAGTGACTCAACACTTAATACTTATATGTTCTATGAAAATCATATTCAGATTGAGTCAGTAACATTTCTAAACAAGTATAAACATAGATAAAAATTGATTAAAAAATTCCAATGATCATTTTGATATTTTATCAACTTAATAATATGATGTCATAGATTGAACGAATAATTAATATAAAGATAAACAATATTTGGGATTATCAAATCATATTGAAACATGATTGAGATTATCAAAACAGGTGTGGTCAACAATATCCCCCTTTTTGATAATCACAAATTATGATATTATAATCCAAAATAATCAGTAAAGTATCAGTATAACATACAATGTTTTTATTTCTCAGTGTGAGTAATGACATTTTCAAATGTGAGATTTTAAATTTATCAGAGGTATGAAACAACTGTATCAAAGGTAGAATTATAAAACAAATATACTAGAGGTAGAATATATTATACTCATATTGCTCATATTGCTCATATTTCTCCCCCTTTGTGATTAGAAAAAAGTAGTAAACAATGGTTGAGAGAAGGAACAGAAGATAAAAGAGAATAAGATCATATATATTTCTTGGTGAAAAAATACATAGAAATGTAAAAATAGTACAAGTGATTCCTATCAAATTTCCTAACCATTATTCAATCCACCTCTTCAGCATGTTATTTAGATTTTCCCTTGGAATCAGAAGTGGAGTCAGGCTGGGCAGATGCAGGTGGAGGCTTAGGAACACCATAGATGATCAATGGAGTCTGAGCAACTGATACACTGCCTATACTATACTGTGTATCTCTCTATGTGATCATAGGAGTGAGGCTCCGAATTGCTTGGGCTGGAGTCATCTGAGGAATGGAGGCAGACTGAGCAGAGGCAGGTAGAGCTGGAGGTACAATAATTAGAGTACTATCCACATGAAAAAATGGCAGCAACAGATTTCTAAAGTTCATTATGATCCATCCTCCTCTTTCCAGAGCAGAAATGAAGTCATCCTTGTTCTCCATAAATTTATCTAGAGAAGGAGTCAACTCCCTCATCTTGCTTACTTGTTCTCTAAAAGCCTGAGTGACTGAAGGTAGTTTCAGGTTTTCTAACAGAAGATTGAAATGATTGTTCAACTGATTATTAGTGTAGATTCTTTGGAAATAGAAATCCACTTTGTCTTTGACCTCTTTTTGAGAAGAAGTGGACTCTCTCATAAAATTCTGAACAATTTTCCCTATATCCCTTGTGGTAGTCACCACTTGGGTCAAAGAAGCAAAGTCTACAGAGCCACTAGTAGAAGACTATCCAATCTCTTCTCTTATCATAGCTCGAATATGATCAATATCCAAAGAAGGTATAGTAGTACTCAAAGGTGCAATAGTAAAGGCAACTGTTTCCTTAAAGGATTTAGTCAGCCCACTTATGATATTTTTCACAAGAGAGTCCTGGGTGCTGACATGCTATTCCATGGAATTCTTAAATTCCTCAAAAACTGATACCATCTGGCCAACTACACTCTTCAAAAAAGCCAAGTCTTTGTCTACTTGAGATTTAGAGCTCATATAAGACTGCATATAGACAATTGATATCTTTAGTGATTCAACATCCTCTTCCAAGCTTGAAACTTAATTCTGGAAGGCTTTGACTTCATCCAAAACACAAGATACAGATTCAGTCATCATAGACTGAATAGAAGATATTAAATAGGTTTCCATTCTTTTCATTTCTTCCACAAAAATGTCCTGGAGATCAGACTTCAACTGGTTTAAATCAGATTTTCTTATTATGTCCTCAGGTAAATTTTCATAAAGGAGATTATAAGTGACAAGAGGTCTATTGATGGGTGTCTCATCTTCTTAATCAGGATAGTCTAACCCAAACACTATAAAACCTGGGTCTTCAGCCCAGTCTTCAATCTCATGAGCAACTGAAACAGTACCATGTCTGGTAGGATGCTCCCCCTCAATCTGTGCATTCTCTTATATATGTACAACAACAGCAGCCTCAGCAGGTAGGTCTTTCTCAGAAGAATCTTTCACAACCATCTCCAATTCAACAATAGGAGGCTCCTCAGGAATAGGTTTAGGTCTATCTAATTCATCAATTTCCTCAGTAGGCATTGAGGAGTTCCCAATCAGTGGACTAAGACTCAAGCAGGTAGAAATAGATGCTTCAGTTTCAAATTCTCTTTCTTCTTCAATCTCTGGGGAAGTCTCCTTATGATCTGAACTAGCTTGGTCTTCCTCATAAATAGGTTATTCTTCATTCCTTACACCCATAACCATTTCTTTTCTAGGTAGATTCAAGGAAGGATTTTCCTTTTCATGTGATACCACTTCACTAGCTGGACTAGGAGGAAAATCAGGATCCCCTCCATCTACTACAGAGGTATCCTCCTCATCAGTATCATCACTATACTGTGGTTCCTCTTAATCAGGTCCTAGACCTGGATCTCTCATATCTTTTGGCCTATTAGGATGGTCAATAGGGTTAAAATTATCATAAACCCTCTCATCATCAATTACCCACTACCTTTTCCATGGGTTCCACCCAATCTTCATATATTTACAAACTGTGATTGTGATACAAAAATTATTCCTTACCACCACTTTCTCATCCTAAGACTCAGCTACTTCCTTCACTTTGACCATAACAAAAATTAGCTTGGAAAAGAATAAAGCATTGGACTTTGATTTGGTCCTGGTAATATCCTCAATCTGAATCATTAACAGTCTACACAGATTCACCTTAACACCATGTCTTAACAGATGCAACAAATATATATCTTGATACCTCAGATTTGAAAAGTCCCCTCTTCTTGGACTTAGAACATGTTGGATGAACTTGAAAAGCAATCTATTTTCTCCATCCATCTCTACAGCCACTGCTTTCCTTTGTTTTTCACTACCGGTGAGCTCTTTCAAGGAAATATCATAATAAAAAATGTCACTGGTAGGAGGAATTGTCTACGAGCAATACCCAAAAACGCCTTCATGTGGGACTTTCAAACATTCATCACATTCAATAGAGGAAAAAGATATTTCCTTTCCATTCACAATTGAAACCATTCTATTCTCCTCTTCAGATTTCTCAAAGTGCACAAATGCATAAAACTCTTTTACCAACTTGGGATAATAGGGGCCATTGTTGTTGGTGAAGCATTAGAGCCATCCCTACTCCTCCAATATCCTTAGAATCAATGACTTACTAGTCATAAGACATTCTGCACAAAGTTCCTTCTCTATTACAATTTCTCTATTCTGAAAATGCAGGTTCACTACATTCCTCCCTGACCTTGTTCTACTCCCACTACCACTAGCTTCAAGTCCTGTTTTCTGCTTCTTCATACTTGGCTCATCACTATCATCCCTGACTATCGGGAGTTTTGTTCTTTCCATCTCAGATCGAAGAATCTAGGGTTCACACGAAATGTGGGGGTTCGAGAAGAGAGGATTGAATAGAGGAGAGTTTGTGGTGGATTGAAATGTGACTAAGGCTTAGTTTTTATCATTTAGGAATCGAAATGAATAAGAAGAATTATACTGAAAACAATAAGAAATTTGAAAATTAGACATCACATAACATATCGGTGACAATTACCGGTGAGAGCCCTGACGGTGAGGTTTATCTATCTGTGAGGTGTCTCTAACGGTGAGGTGTCTTAGCAGTGAGGACTCTAGTGGTGAGGACTCTAGCGGTGAGGTTTGTCTAATGGTGAGGATTGGCTAACAGTGAGGTTTGGATAACGGTGAGGTTTTGGCTCTACAAAGTCTATCATTCCTAACTCATGTCTAATGTAACTTAACCTTTCTGAACTTAAAGGTTTGGTGAAAATGTCTGCTAATTGATTTTCAGTACCTATAAATTCAAGAGTAATATCACCCTTTTGGTAATTATCTCTCAAAAAGTGATGCCTTACATCAATGTGTTTCATTCTAGAGTGAGATATAGGGTTCTTTGAGATATTGATCGCACTAGTGTTATCACAGTTTATAGATACATGTCTAAATTGATATCCATAGTCCAGTAGAGTGTGTTTCATCCACAGAATTTGTGCACAACAACTACCAGTAGCAATATATTCTGCTTCAGTATTAGAAAATGAAACAGAGTTCTGCTTTTTACTACACCAAGATACTAAGGACTTACCTAGAATATGACATATTCTAGAAGTGCTCTTTCTATCTAACTTGCAACCACCAAAGTAAGCATCTGAATAACTTATTAAATCAAAGGATTGACCTTTTGGATAGAATAATACTATGTTAGTAGTATTATTAAGATATTTGAAAATCCTTTTAATAGCAAACAAGTGTGACTCTTTTGGATTAGCTTGGAATCTTGCACACATAAATACACTAAACATAATATCTGACCGACTAGAAGTAAGATAAAGTAGACTCCCTATCATACCTCTGTAGTTGGTTTGATCCACTGGTTTTCTAGTTTCATCAGCATCCAACTTACAAGTGATACTCACGGGTGTGTCATTACCCTTACTACTATCCAAACCAAAATGTTTTAAAAGATCCATTGTATATTTACTTTGATTTAAGATAATACCATTATCATTTTGAAAAACTTGAAATCCAAGAAAATATTTGAGTTCTCCCATTAAACTCATTTCAAATTCATTTTGCATACTCTTTGAAAAATTAATACACAAATCATTTTAGAAGATCCAAAAATAATATCATCAACATAGATTTTCACTAATAAAACATCTTTGGAAATTCTCTTAATAATTGAGTTGGATCAGCAATCCCTTTAGAAAAACCTTTTGAAATAAGAAAACTACTAATTCTATCATACCAAGCTCATGGAGCTTGTTTTAAATCATATAAAGCTTTATAAATCTTAAAAAATTGATTTGGAAAATGAGGATTAGTAAATCCAGGTGGTTGTTCAACAAAAACATCTTCAATTATAAAACCATTTAGAAAATCACTTTTAACATCCATTTGCTATAACTTGAAATTCAGATGAGTAACATAGGAAATTAGAATCCTAATAGCTTCTAATATAGCTATAGGTGCAAAGGTTTCCTCATAGTCTATTCCTTCCTCTTGACTATACCCTTGTGCAACTAGCCTTGCATTGTTTCTAACTATATTTCCTGATTCGTCAACTTTATTTCTAAAAACCAATTTAGTGCCTATTGTTAAAGTGTCCTTAGGTCTGTCAACTAATTCCCAGACTTTGTTTCTTTCAAATTGATTTAATTATTCTTGCATACCCATTACCCAAAATTCATCATTGATTGCATCATTGATATTTTTAGGTTCTAACTGTGAAAGAAAAGCTTTATGGTCAACCTGATTTCTTAGAGAAGCTCTAGTCTGTGTCCCTCTATCAAGATTACCTACAACAACTTCTAAAGGAGGGTTCTTTAGAATCCTAGTTGATCGGGTAAAGGTAGGACTAGAAATTTCAGGTTCTTCTATAGGTTCGGATTCAACAAAATCAGGTTCTAGAAAATTTTCAGAATTACTTATTTTTATAGATGGTTCAATGCTTTTATCATTAAGGGCCAGAATAGACAGATCTTCTTTAAGATTTTCAATAGGGGTCTTAGGTTCATGTGGATCAGTTTCATCAAATTTGATGTGAATAGATTCTTCCACACATTTGGTTCTTTAGTTAAATACTCTATAAGACTTACTGGTTATAGAGTAACCTAGAAAGATTCCCTCATCACTTTTAGAAGCAAAATTTTCAAGATTATCCTTAGTACTGAGAATAAAGACTTTACAACCAAAAAATCTGAAGTAACTCACTTTAGGTTTCCTAATATTCCACAGTTCATAAGGGGTCTTTTTGAGAATAGGTCTAATCAAGACTCTATTTATAATATAAAAAGTTGTATTTACAGCTTCTTCCCAGAAGTAAACAAGTAAGTCATACTCATTTATCATAGTCCTTGCAATTTCATGAAGGGTTCTATTTCTTCTTTCTATTACATCATTCTGTTGAGGTGTCCTAGGGGAAGAATGATTGTAGCCATTGTGTGAGAAGTAATATTCAAACTCATGATTTTCAAACTCACGACCATGATCACTTCCCAAGGTTTTAATCTTAATTCCACTAAGGTTTTCTACAGACTTGGAGTATTTAATAAAGTAAGATCAAGCTTCACTTTTGTGAGATAAAAAGTATACCCAAGTATATCTAGAAAGGTCATCCACTAGAACATAAACATAGTGATTCCCATTTAAATTAGAAACTCTGGAAGGTCCAAACAAGTCCATGTGAACCTACTCGAGAGGTTGAGAAGTTGAAACTTCTTTATTTGATTTAAAAGAAGCTTTATGTTGCTTTCCCTTTTGACAGGGAGTGAAAACTTTGTCTGTTTGGAATTTTAGTTGAGGGAGGTCTCTAACTAAGTTATTCCTAGTTAGTTTTCTGAGTGAATGTATATTGCAGTGTCCTAATCTTCTATGCCAAATCCAAGATTCTTTATGAAAATCATTTAAACAAGTAACCTTTTGTTTGGATAAAGAATTTAAGTCTATAGCATAGACATTTTCATTTCTCAAGGTAGTAAATACCAAAGCATTTTTAGAATCAAATACATTGCAAGCATAATTTTTAAATTTAACATTTAAACCATCATCACACAACTGAGAAATTCTTAGTAGATTGTATTTCAATCCATCAGCAAATAATACTTTAGAAATTAAAATTGAACCAGTGTTACCAATTTGGCCTAAGATGATGATTTTTCCTTTTGAATTATCACCAAAGGTGACATGTCCTCCATCAACCTTGATTAAAATTTTGAAACAAGAATAATATCCATTCATATGTCTTGAACATCCACTGTCCAAGTACCATATCTTCTTATAGGAACTCTTCAAGAGAATCTTCTACAAAACAGGTTTAAACAGAAAATGATTTTGGTACCCAGATTTTCTTGGGTCTAGATAGGTTAGCAAGAAAAACTTTTGGTACCCAGATTTGTCTAATGGGTTTCATATAATCAATAGATTCAAAATATTTTTAAAGATAAACTGTGTTTGATCTATAACTATGTGAATAACTGGTTGAGACATAGGAATTTCCAGAGCTGGAACTAGCTTTTGGAACCATGGTCATCTTTTCATGAATTGGAGTATGGTTTGTGTTTATTTTCAATCCTCAGAGGAAGTTCAGAATGTGTGCCAGAAAAGTGCTCATACAGGTCACGCAGATTATAGTATTGAAGGTGGCACCATTTTCTAGTGTTTGCCAAATTTTTGGGCTTGAAAATCGATAAATAGAGAAAAGTGTTTTTGGAAAAGAGACCTGCGCTTCGTGTACTTGAAGGATAGGAAACTTACATGCCATATGTTTTTCAAGATCAGAACAAGGAAAAATGGAAAATGGATAAGGGCCGCACAAGTTTTGGGCTGCTCGCGCAAGTGACCTGTGCGCCGTTAAAGGACTTGTGCGCCAGTACCTAGGAGGTTTGGAAGGTTGCACACCAGATGTTTTTCGTGATCAGATCTTCAAAATAAGGGAAAGAAAAGAGGGTCACGCAAGTATAGGTTGGGTCGCGCAAGTGAGTTGCGTGACAGAGGCTAGGGTGGATGGAGATGCGCGCCGGAACCTGCATGCCAAGAGGAGGCTTGCGCGCCACCGCGCAGGGTGTCCAGTTTGCCTATAAATAGTGGACCACCCCTCCTCATTTGCAACGAAGTTCAAGACTTAGAGTTTTTCAGAGCTCCCATCGTGAAAGTATTGGAATCACACAATTGGTTGTGGGGTTGCGCAAGTGGAGGTTGCATGCCGGTTTTTGGCTGTGCACCCAAGGTGGTTTGGGAGAGAAAGGAATTGCATTGCACAAGTTTGAAGTTGAGGAAGGCAGTGTCGCGCAGGTGGTTTGGTGATACCTACGCGCCAGTTTGGACCTACGCGCCGGAGACTTGCACGCTGTATTGGGACTTGCGCACCAGGCTTGGAGAAGAGCATCAGGTGTTGTTGCAGCACGCCCGTCTTTTTGGAGCTGCATGAAAGTTGGAGGATTGCCCGATACCTTCGGTGAAAAAGTGAGATCATTCTACGAGTGAAAGGAAGAGAAGAGGAACATTAAGTGCATTCAGTTATTGCACCAAAGTAGAAGATTGAATACAAAAGAGCATCAACTCAGGAATCTGATGAAAGCAATGTATCATGCTGAACATGAGACAAAGAGTTCAATTCAAATCTATTTAAGAGACCTTCACGTCTATAAACTGAGTGAGACTTCACCAAATTAGTGAGCCAGGGTGTAACACCCCAAGATTTTATAGTGTGTTATTTCTTCAAAATAATTCAATAACTTTCACTACACGCAACACCAAGTTCAATCGCACCATGACTTACCAAACAAGCCATTCAAAAGAGGTTATGAATAGTGTTAACTAAATTTTAAACTTTATATAATCCTTGTAATTTTACAATCCATATTATGAGTTTCTTAGACATAATGTAAGAACAAATTCATTTTCAGTATTTCAATTTCACCAACTTTTAATATTGAAACCTTTTTAAATACAATATTTTAAACTTTTTGACTAAATGGGGACATAAAAAAAATTTAAAATGAAACATCCCAAGCTTCCACGGTACACTTTCCTTTGAATAATACAGTAGCGTGTGTTGTACGCAACTTCGAGTTCTAACACACACCACAACCAATCAAACTAGCCGTTATGAATAGTAATACCTACTTTTTGAAATTATATATATTTTATATTTCAAAATGGACTTCATTTTTGTATTCGGAATATCGAATTTAGCCTAAGGTGAAATTTTGGTACTTTTCGGATAACTTTAATATTTTGATGAATAGTGAAAATTACTAAATTTTAATTAAAAACAACTTTTTTAATCAAAATAATTAATAGTGATAAATTATGAATTTGAGTGGTTTTAAAGTATATTTAGAATATATTTTTACCATTTAATATAATGTTGGTCATTGGACATAATTTTACAATTAAACTGAACATAAACAAGTGTCAATCTTTTGATAGTTATTATCTCTTAAAAACACGCTTTTTGTTTTGACAGCGGGAATTAATTTTAAATTAATTTCTTCCACTTATGTGTTTTGAATTTAGAAAAATGAATTCCATATTTGAAATCAGGATATTCAAATTGTGTAAACAGGTAACTTTTATTTTTAGAAATTTTGAATAATTACTGCGGAAAATATTTTATTTACCACGGTTAAGGGTAAATCCGGTAAATAAGGGTTAAAAAAATAATATTATAATAATACTAAATTACCCTAAAATGTGTCCTAGCCTTATTGGTTGATACATGTTCGACCATAGGCATCTTTGGGTCTATTTGGGGACCCCATGGTGCCACTTGTAGGTGATAGGGACACTTTATTTTAATTAAGTTAAAATGAATACAAAAATGACACAAGCATATATCTTTTAGAAAAACAATTTTTACATAGGGTTATACAAGTTGTATTTTATATTATAAATATTAATTAGAAAGATAAAAAGATTTCCTACATAATGATATTTTATTTATAATTTTTAGACATTGAATAATTTAATTTATTTATGACCCAATGATGATGTAGTAATTACTATAATAGTGCAAAATTAAAATAGTTGATATTATAAATACCCAAATAAATATAATATGAAACTTTTAATGAATAAAACTAATTTTCTAGGATAATATGATATATTAGGATCGATTTAATTGACTTTTTTAGAAGTAATCAATCTGTTATGAGTTTCAAAAAAATCAACTATTGAATAGTGTCAAAATTGACACAAAATAGTTCTTAAAACAAATATTATATTATTAATTGATATTAAATTCTTAAAAATATAATGTTCGGAAAAGAGACTTATATCATGATAGGTTCATCATTAATGGACCACATGGGGGTCTCTTGGATGTATATAGTAAGTTTATTAACCATATTATATAAAAATACAAAGAGACATTGTAAAAATGAAACTAATTAACTTAGAGTTAACACTTAAAGATAAGGTTAATATAAGTAGCCAAACCTGTCTAAATTCTATTGGTTGAGTTGTTTTCGACCTATCCCCACCTTAATATTTAAATAATCAACTTTGGAGCCATTAGAAACCGAATATGAATTTATTATAAATTAATATTTCTAGCTTTTCCAAAGGTGCCCCTCACCCCTCTTACAAAAGGGCACTCCTCATTCTCATTTCTACACACCTTCAAAGCCTTTTGGTTTGGCTAAACTCTGCCCAAATACTCTCCCAACTTCCCTCACTACAACCTAGAGGCCTTAGTTTGATCAGAAAGCCAACCTAAGGATCCCTTTTGATCAAATCAAAAGGAAGAACCCGAAGAAGAGGTAATGATTTCACCACCCTTTTCCAAGTTCATTTCTTCTTCCACTTCTTCTTTCTTTGTTGTTACCATTCTAAAATAATAACTCCAGTATCATATATATACTGTGATGTTATTATAAATATGGTACAACCATATTCAGTATTCTATCCACCCTTTGAATAACATGTCACCATACGTGCGTACGTACGGCTTACCGTCTCCACGTCGTGGTGTATTTGTTATTCAATATATTATTATTTGGATGGGTATAATAATGATATGTAACTCATGTAAATAATAAATATAACATGTTAATGATTATGTATATATGATATACCATCCATTTATATATTATTTTAATATCAAAAGAATGATATTGTCGCTCGTGCGTACGTACGGACTACCGTCTCCACGAACGCGATGAGATTCATTCTCCATCGTATCCATTCAAGTATAATTATCATTTGATGATTTAAAAAATGATGTTTAAGGACTTGATATCATTCTGGATATGAATAATATACAACCTATCCTTTACATACATGTCTTACATAACAAAACATACAAAAGAAAACAAGTAAGTTAACACCCGAAACAACGATAATACTAAGATATTATTATCAAATTAATATTAAAAGATCATATATGATATCATATTAATGTATATGATTCTTGTATAATTTAATAACAATTATTTCACCATTATACAAGAGGTTAACCTACCCCAACCAAGGAAAAGTACAAGGTAAGGGATTTTCTTATCTCACATTCAATTCCGTGAGATTTCCATTATTCGCCACTAAATTATTGAAAGTGGTGTATTGTGTACTGACATTTGATATATATTATCATGATTATCTTTATATTCATGTTATTCTATAAATAGTTTGGTGGTTATTAACTTTTGGCCATACGACTCAGTTGATTAACATGGTAAGGGGTTTTCATCTCACTCCTTATTCCCGTGAGATTCATGCCATATTGCCACCATTACCTTTTGTGTGGTGTATGTACTGCCCATAATTATATTCTTTGTGTAATACACTTTAATTTATGTGTATTTACATATTCATTGTATGATACCTCTTTCATGTGTTGTATGTTTCATAAGTTACCAAATTGGTAAGGGTTATTTCACAATCTCTTCATTATCCGAGGTTGTTTATACGTATTAATCTACTGTGATCTCTTTATCATCCACATCCATGTTTCTTCAAAATGTATTTCAAAACATTTTTATTATTTACAAGAATATGGGTTAAAGTCATTTATACCCTTGTTTGACTTTTTATAAGAGGAATCTTTCCGTCGTTTTCAAAACAAGGTCCTTTTTAACCTTTTCGACAGAATTAAGGTAAGAATGTTTTTTTAACTTATACGGCGGGTGCAGTTATTTTCCGCCGTTATAAGATCTTCAAAGCTTTACTTACAAGCTTATAAGTATATTTTCAAAGAAAATGTTTTATTTTATAAATATATGACTCTTAAATTATTTCAAAGTAGAAAGAGATATTTCTCTAAAAAGAGTTTTGATTTCATCTATGTCAACATCCTTTGATGGATTTTACGCTTATTTGAAGTTGATTTATTACGATACAAAACTTCTATATTGTATTGAAGTTTTAGTGATATGTTTGACTGTGGATGTGCTATTTTTATACCATTCTTAGTTTATGGTGAAATTATTGACATTTCATATGCTAGTTCCAATAAGAATGTTTATGTTATGTTTCAACCTTTACTTCATAAGAATGTGTTGGACAAGTATGTTCCAGGTTGGGGACTGGTTAAAGTAAGCCCTCCAGGTTAGGGACTGGTAAAAGTAAGCCCTCCGGTTTGGTCTCCGGTTATTAGAGGCACTCCGGGTTGGTGTCCGGTTATTAGAGGCACTCCGGGTTGGTGTCCGGTTATTAGAGGCACTCCGGGTTGGGTTCCGGTTACAGTTAGCCCCAAGGTCTTGGGACGAGGCCTTGAAAAGAAATTAAAGTTTAGCATTATGCATTCCAACATTATGAAAGTGGTTATTGATTTTTCATGTGATTATTAGATTAGTAGAATATCCATGTGAATGAGTAAATGGCATTATTTCATTTTATTTATGCCATACAATGTTGAAAGTTAAAGTTTGAAAGGATTTTGTTTTAGTTATACATTGCCTTAAATGTTTATTCTTATTTATGAAAGTTTCCACTATATTGTTATCCTTACTGGGCATTTGAGCTCACCCCTTTTCTATGTTCTATTTTTCCCAGGAAGTGAAGAAGTAAATTATGAATGACCTGCAGGGATATTATGTGGGGATATGAGTGTGGATTATGGAGACATTATGTTGTTGTAGTAGTTTTTCATTTTATTATGTAATGTAAAACTTATGAATATATCTAGTGTTTCCAAGGCTACTAAACCAATCGGTCTTTCGAGATTTGATCTTTCTTGTGATCATGCCGATGTTATGTAATAATGCACCGACTCTGGGTAACTAGGGTCGGGGCGTTACAGTTGGTATCAGAGGAAGTTTAGTACAAACCTTGGAAGCTAGATTTAGATAAACTCTGATTATAGAACGTAGACCTAAGATGAACTTTGAGGATTAGTATAGAATAACTTCCTAGAATTTTGGTATTGTAGAGATTTTGTGAGTTTTCCGAGCAATACATCCCTGTCTGGATACGAGCAGGTAGAGGCGGCTCTGGCACAGATGTACCTAGGGGTAAAACCCGAAAACACCGCTTTGAGCTAGACTCGAACGGGAACTGGTGCACGACAACAGGCCTTGCTGCACTCTTGGTTACGACACTCCCGGGGGATATGCTTAGGATAACTCTCATTTTCTTTACAAATCATTATGAAGGGTTTATGAGTATATAATTCCTCAAAGGAGACATTTTTATGATTATGGATTATATCCATAAACTATTTAATTTATGTTATGTGTTTTACAAGTTTGGGATTAGGTATTGTTATTCATAAACTAATCTAATGTATGCCATTGTTTAGAAATGGCGCCCAGTAGAAGGAATGAGAACTCTATCAATGCACATGATACAAAGAGAAACAAGGATCATATATTTTATGGTCTTAAGACAAAATTTACAAGAGAAATATTCTCGCATGTATTATCATCATATGAAGAAATAATATCATGTGTTGATAAGATAAGTAAAGAGTTTACTGAGTCCTATGGCTTTGAAGGGAAGCAAGAGAAGAAAAGGATGGAAGAGAGAAAGATAGATAAAGGGAAGAGGGAAAAGAAGAATTTTCCCATATGTGGTAACTGTGGAAAGAAACACCCTGGAACTTGCCTGAAAGGAATGGGAGTTTGTTATAAGTGTGGAGGAAAAGGGCACAAAGTACGTGACTGCAAGGGTAATAAAATGGTTTCAAATGTACAATGCTTCAATTGCAAGGAGTTTGGACACTACGCGAACCTATGTCCCAGTCATCAGACTATGCCGCAAATGATGCTATTGGATAATAATCAAGTTATGATACTACCACAGATGAAGAGGAATGATTAGAGTTCTTATGTTGATTATGTCAATTGAGTGTTGTATCAACAATGTACTTGTTATAATAATTATGGAGTATATAAGGATTGTACTGCAGTACTATTTCATTAAGGACTTGAGATTGTGTGGAACAAAGAAAAGTGACTCAAAAGAAGGTTAAATTTTTGGAAAATATATGGTTGAGAGAAAGATAAACCATAATATGGTTCTGATACCGAGGTAGTGATTTTAGAATAATACATGATTGATTTGGATAAATTATATTGGATATTCTTGACTACCTTGAAGCTGATTAATGATTTGTATATTCCATCATTGTTGGGGTTTAAAACATTTTTGGATTGATGAAGTATATCCAGCATTCTATATGGAATAAGGGAGCATGAATGTAATCAATAAGGATTATGGTAAATCAGGATGTTTCAGTGTTTTAAAAGAATACATGATGAAGGTATTAATATTCTATTACAGGGTAAAAAGGATCTACATTATGTTTACCTTCCTTATAAATATTGGACTGTGAGTTTGGAAAGAAGTATTTTGGATAAATTCTAAGTTTGAGATTAATTTTGGATTGCCATAAAAGGACAACCCGGAGGTCGGGCGGCAACCCGTCGTGACCGGAAAGGTCGCGAGACTTAAACCCGCAACCGAAGGGCGACAAGGGTGTATCACCTACCAATGGCCCACGAGATGTCCTGGATTAAATAATGTAGTTTTTATTAAAAGATATTGTAGATGAATTATAAATTCGTTTATTTTGGAACCCTATACGAATAGTGTAAATAGAAATTTTTTTACGTTCTATTATCTTTTAGAGTGAAATATGAGTTTGTGGTAGAAATTTATTAATAGATAAAACTCTAATTATAAAGTAAGTATATCTCCTTATGATCTTAGCCAATCTCATAAATAAATTCCTCAACATTAATAAAAGGAACTTAGAACAAAAATGTTGTCCTAGATGGTACCTTAAATCATCACTAATTCATGGCTTTGGGATTGTTGGCCTTTTCATAGCCATGTTCTCTACCACTCTCCATCAGATAATTGATGGTTAGATTTCTCTTCCATATCCATATTTTCCTACATGGAACCCTAGTATGTGTTATTTTTGGTAATCTTCATACTTTCCACTCTTTATTTTAAATAGAGGCCTCGTTAATTCATTTTTCGATGTGGGATTTCAACTAAGATATTTTGAAACGCCAAAAATGTGTTATGCTAATACCCTATGTTTTGATGAACCGATGGTATTTCAAATCATCATAGATTGATGAATTTAAGGACCTCAATTATACACTTGTTTGTGGTTGATGATCTCAATCACTACCTATAAATATTTACGTTTTTCCTCCAATTATATGTCTCTAATTGCCACCAATGTTCTCCTAATCGAGATCATAATTTGGTGGTGACCCTTTCATTTCTCTTTTCCTCATATTAAGACTAAATTTTAGTAACCTAATTTCCGATATGGGTTTTCCCACAAAGATATTTTCTATTTTCAACCTTTTATTTTCGAAGAACAATTTCAAATTGCGAGGACGCAATTTATTGAAGGAGGGGAGAATGTAACACACCAAGATTTTATAGTGTGTTATTTCTTCAAAATAATTCAATAACTTTCACTACACGCAACACCAAGTTCAATCGCACCATGAATTACCAAACAAGCCATTCAAAAGAGGTTATGAATAGTGTTAACTAAATTTTAAACTTTATATAATCCTTGTAATTTTAGAATCCATATTATGAGTTTCTTAGACATAATGTAAGAACAAATTCATTTTTAGTATTGCAATTTCACCAACTTTTAATATTGAAACATTTTTAAATACAATATTTTAAACTTTTTGACTAAATGGGGAAATCAAAAAAATTTAAAATGAAACATCCCAAGCTTTCACGGTACACTTTCCTTTGAATAATACAGTAGCGTGTGTTGTACGCAACTTCGAGTTCTAACACACACCACAACCAATCAAACTAGCCGTTATGAATAGTAATACCTAATTTTTGAAATTATATATATTTTATATTTTAAAATGGACTTCATTTTTGTATTCGGAATATCGAATTTAGCCTAAGGTGAAATTTTGGTACTTTTCGGATAACTTTAATATTTTGATGAATAGTGAAAATTACTAAATTTTAATTAAAAACAACTTTTTTAATCAAAAATAATTAATAGTGATAAATTATGAATTTGAGTGGTTTTAAAGTATATTTAGAATATATTTTTACCATTTAATATAATGTTGGTCATTGGACATAATTTTACAATTAAACTGAACATAAACAAGTGTCAATCTTTTGATAGTTATTATCTCTTAAAAACACGCTTTTTGTTTTGACAGCGGGAATTAATTTTAAATTAATTTCTTCCACTTATGTGTTTTGAATTTAGAAAAATGAATTCAATATTTGAAATTAGGATGTTAAAATTGTGTAAATAGGTAACTTTTATTTTTAGAAATTTTGAATAATTACTGCGGTAAATATTTTATTTACCATGGCTAAGGGTAAATCCGGTAAATAAGGGTTAAAAAAATAATATTATAATAATACTAAATTACCCTAAAATGTGTCCTATCCTTATTGGTTGATACATGTTCGACCATAGGCATCTTTGGGTCGATTTGGGGACCCCATGGTGCCACTTGTAGGTGATAGGGACACTTTATTTTAATTAAGTTAAAATGAATACAAAAATGACACAAGCATATATCTTTTAGAAAAACAATTTTTACGTAGGGTTATACATGTTGGATTTTAGATTATAAATATTCATTAGAAAGATAAAACTATTTTCTACATAATTATATTTTATTTATAATTTTTAGACATTGAATAATTTAATTTATTTATGACCCAATTATGATGTAGTAATTACTATAATAGTGAAAAATTAAAATAGTTGATATTATAAATACCCAAATAAATATAATATGAAACTTTTAAATAATTAAAATAATTTTCTAGGATAATATGATATATTAGTATCGATTTAATTGACTTTTTTAGAATTAATCAATCTGTTATAAGTTTCAAAAAAATCAACTATTGAATAGTGTCAAAATTGACATAAAAGAGTTCTTAAAACAAATATTATATTATTAATTGATATTAAATTCCTAAAAATATAATGTTCGGCCAAGAGACTTATATCATGATATGTTCATCATTAATGGACCACATGGGGGTCTCTTGGATGTATATAGTAAGTTTATTAACCATATTATATAAAAATACAAAGAGACATTGTAAAAATGAAACTAATTAACTTAGAGTTAACACTTAAAGATAAGGTTAATATAAGTACCCAAACCTGTCTAAATTCTATTGGTTGAGTTGTTTTCGACCTATCCCCACCTTAATATTTAAATAATCAACTTTTGAGCCATTAGAAACCGAATATGAATTTATTATAAATTAATATTTCTAGATTTTCCAAAGGTGCCCCTCACCCCTCTTACAAAAGGACACTCCTCATTCTCATTTCTACACACCTTAAAAGCCTTTTGGTTCGGCTAAAATCTGCCTAAATACTCTCCCAACTTCCCTCACTACAACCTAGAGGCCTTAGTTTGATCAGAAAGCCAACCTAAGAAGCCCTTTTGATCAAATCAAAAGGAAGAACCCGAAGAAGATGTAATGATTTCACCACCCTTTTCCAAGTTCATTTCTTCTTCCACTTCTTCTTTCTTTGTTGTTACCATTCTAAAATAATAACTCCAGTATCATATATATACTGTGATGTTATTATAAATATGGTACAACCATATTCAGTATTCTATCCACCCTTTGAATAACATGTCACCATACGTGCGTACGTACGGCATACCGTCTCCACGTCGTGGTGTAATTGTTATTCAATATATTATTATTTGGATGGGTATAATAATGATATGTAACTCATGTAAATAATAAATATAACATGTTAATGATTATTTATATATGATATACCATCCATTTATATATTATTTTAATATCAAAAGAATGATATTGTCGCTCGTGCGTACGTACGGACTACCGTCTCCACGAACGCGATGAGATTCATTCTCCATCGTATCCATTCAAGTATAATTATCATTTTATGATTTAAAAAATGATGTTTAAGGACTTGATATCATTCTGGATATGAATAATATACAACCTATCCTTTACATACATGTCTTACGTAACAAAACATACAAAAGAAAACAAGTAAGTTAACACCCGAAACAACGATAATACTAAGATATTATTATCAAATTAATATTAAAAGATCATATATGATATCATATTAAGGTATATGATTCTTGTATAATTTAATAACAATTATTTCACCATTATATAGGAGGTTAACCGACCCCAACCAAGGAAAAGTACAAGGTAAGGGATTTTCTTATCTCACATTCAATTCCGTGAGATTTCCATTATTCGCCACTAAATTATTGAAAGTGGTGTATTGTGTACTGACATTTGATATATATTATCATGATTATCTTTATATTCATGTTATTCTATAAATATTTTGGTGGTTATTAACTTTTTTCCATACGACTCAGTTGATTAACGTGGTAAGGGGTTTTCATCTCACTCCTTATTCCCGTGAGATTCATGCCATATTGCCACCATTACCTTTTGTGTGGTGTATGTACTGCCCATAATTATATTCTTTGTGTAATACACTTTAATTTATGTGTATTTACATATTCATTGTATGATACCTCTTTCATGGGTTGTATGTTTCATAAGTTACCAAATTGGTAAGGGTTATTTCACAATCTCTTCATTATCCGAGGTTGTTTATACGTAATAATCTACTGGGATCTCTTTATCATCCACATCCATGTTTCTTCAAAATGTATTTCAAAACATTTTTATTATTTACAAGAATATGGGTTAAATTCATTTATACCCTTGTTTGACTTTTTATAAGAGGAATCTTTCCGTCGTTTTCAAAACAAGGTCCTTTTTAACCTTTTCGACAGAATTAAGGTAAGAATGTTTTTTTAACTTATACGGCGGGTGTAGTTATTTTCCGCCGTTATAAAATATTCAAAGCTTTCCTTACAAGATTATAAGTATATTTTCAAAGAAAATGTTTTATTTTATAAATATATGACTCTTAAATTATTTCAAAGTGGAAAGAGATATTTCTCTAAAAAGAGTTTTGATTTCATCTATGTCAACATCCTTTGATGGATTTTACGCTTATTTGAAGTTGATTTATTACGATACAAAACTTCTATATTGTATTGAAGTTTTTGTGATATGTTTGACTGTGGATGTGCTATTTTTATACCATTCTTAGTTTATGGTGAAATTATTGACATTTCGTATGCTAGTTCCAATAAGAATGTTTATGTTATGTTTCAACCTTTACTTCATAAGAATGTGTTGGACAAGTATGTTCCAGGTTGGGGACTGGTTAAAGTAAGCCCTCCAGGTTAGGGACTGGTAAAAGTAAGCCCTCCGGTTTGGTCTCCGATTATTAGAGGCACTCCGGGTTGGTGTCCAGTTATTAGAGGCACTCCGGGTTGGTGTCCGGTTATTAGAGGCACTCCGGGTTGGGTTCCGGTTACAGTTAGCCCCAAGGTCTTGGGACGAGGCCTTGAAAAGAAATTAAAGTTTAGCATTATGCATTCCAACATTATGAAAGTGGTTATTGATTTTTCATGTGATTATTCGATTAGTAGAATATCCATGTGAATGAGTAAATGGCATTATTTCATTTTATTTATGCCATACAATGTTGAAAGTTAAAGTTTGAAAGGATTTTGTTTTAGTTATACATTGCCTTAAATGTTTATTCTTATTTATGAAAGTTTCCGCTATATTGTTATCCTTACTGGGCATTTGAGATCACCCCTTTTCTATGTTCTATTTTTCCCAGGAAGTGAATAAGTAAATTATGAATGACCTGCAGGGATATTATGTGGGGATATGAGTGTGGATTATGGAGACATTATGTTGTTGTAGTAGTTTTTCATTTTATGATGTAATGTAAAACTTATGAATATATCTAGTGTTTCCAAGGCTACTAAACCAATCGGTCTTTCGAGATTTGATCTTTCTTGTGATCATGCCGATGTTATGTAATAATGCACCGACTCTGGGTAACTAGGGTCGGGGCGTTACAGTTGGTATCATAGGAAGTTTAGTACAAACCTTGGAAGCTAGATTTAGATAAACTCTGATTAGAGCACGTAGACCTAAGATGAACTTTGAGGATTAGTATAGAAGAACTTCCTAGAATTTTGGTATTGTAGAGATTTTGTGAGTTTTCCGAGCAATACATCCCTGTCTGGATAAGAGCAGGTAGAGGCGGCTCTGGCACAGATGTACCTAGGGGTAAAACCCGAAAACACCGCTTTGAGCTAGACTCAAACGGGAACTGGTGCACGACAACGGGCCTTGCTGCACTCTTGGTTACGACACTCCCGGGGGATATGCTTAGGATAACTCTCATTTTCTTTACAAATCATTATGAAGGGTTTATGAGTATATACTTCCTCAAAGGAGACATTTTTATGATTATGGATTATATCCATAAACTATTTAATTTATGTTATGTGTTTTACAAGTTTGGGATTAGGTATTGTTATTCATAAACTAATCTAATGTATGCCATTGTTTAGAAATGGCGCCCAGTAGAAGGAATGAGAACTCTATCAATGCACATGATACAAAGAGAAAGAAGGATCATATATTTTATGGTCTTAAGCCAAAATTTACAAGAGAAATAGTCTTGCATGTATTATCATCATATGAAGAAATAATATCATGTGTTGATAAGATAAGTAAAGAGTTTACTGAGTCCTATGGCTTTGAAGGGAAGCAAGAGAAGAAAAGGATGGAAGAGAGAAAGATAGATAAAGGGAAGAGGGAAAAGAAGAATTTTCCCATATGTGGTAACTGTGGAAAGAAACACCCTGGAACTTGCCTAAAAGGAATGGGAGTTTGTTATAAGTGTGGAGGAAAAGGGCACAAAGTACGTGACTGCAAGGGTAAGAAAATGGTTTCAAATGTACAATGCTTCAATTGCAAGGAGTTTGGACACTACGCGAACCTACGTCCCAGTCATCAGACTATGCCGCAAATGATGCTATTGGATAATAATCAAGTTATGATACTACCACAGATGAAGAGGAATGATTAGAGTTCTTATGTTGATTATGTCAATTGAGTGTTGTATCAACAATGTACTTGTTATAATAATTATGGAGTATATAAGGATTGTACTACAGTACTATTTCATTAAGGACTTGAGATTGTGTGGAACAAAGAAAAGTGACTCAAAAGAAGGTTAAATTTTTGGAAAATATATGGTTGAGAGAAAGATAAACCATAATATGGTTCTGATACCGAGGTAGTGATTTTAGAATAATACATGATTGATTTGGATAAATTATATTGGATATTCTTGACTACCTTGAAGCTGATTAATGATTTGTATATTCCATCATTGTTGGGGTTTAAAACATTTTTGGATTGATGAAGTATATCCAGCATTCTATATGGAATAAGGGAGCATGAATGTAATCAATAAGGATTATGGTAAATCAGGATGTTTCAGTGTTTTAAAAGAATACATGATGAAGGTATTAATATTCTATTACAGGGTAAAAAGGATCTACATTATGTTTACCTTCCTTATAAATGTTGGACTGTGAGTTTGGACAGAAGTATTTTGGATAAATTCTAAGTTTGAGATTAATTTTGGATTGCCATAAAAGGACAACCCGGAGGTCGGGCGGCAACCCGTCGTGACCGGAAAGGTCGCGAGACTTAAACCCGCAACCGAAGGGCGACAAGGGTGTATCACCTACCAATGGCCCACAAGATGTCCTGGATTAAATAATGTAGTTTTTATTAAAAGATCTTGTAGAAGAATTATAAATTCGTTTATTTTGGAACCCTATACGAATAGTGTAAATAGAAATTTTTTTACGTTCTATTATCTTTTAGAGTGAAATATGAGTTTGTGGTAGAAATTTATTAATAGATAAAACTCTAATTATAAAGTAAGTATATCTCCTTATGATCTTAGCCAATCTCATAAATAAATTCCTCAACATTAATAAAAGGAACTTAGAACAAAAATGTTGTCCTAGATGGTACCTTAAATCATCACTAATTCATGGCTTTGGGATTGTTGGCCTTTTCATAGCCATGTTCTCTACCACTCTCCATCAGATAATTGATGGTTAGATTTTTCTTCCATATCCATATTTTCCTACATGGAACCCTAGTATGTGTTATTTTCGGTAATCTTCATACTTTCCACTCTTTATTTTAAATATAGGCCTCGTTAATTCATTTTTCGATGTGGGATGTCAACTAAGATATTTTGAAACGTCAAAAATGTGTTATGCTAATACCCTATGTTTTGATGAACCGATGGTATTTCAAATCATCATAGATTGATGAATTTAAGGACCTCAATTATACACTTGTTTGTGATTGATGATCTCAATCACTACCTATAAATATTTACGTTTTTCCTCCAATTATATGTCTCTAATTGCCACCAATGTTCTCCTAATCGAGATCATAATTTGGTGGTGACCCTTTCATTTCTCTTTTCCTCATATTAAGACTAAATTTTAGTAACCTAATTTCCGATGTGGGTTTTCCCACAAAGATATTTTCTATTTTCAACCTTTTATTTTCGAAGAACAATTTCAAATTGCGAGGACGCAATTTATTGAAGGAGGGGAGAATGTAACACACCAAGATTTTATAGTGTGTTATTTCTTCAAAATAATTCAATAACTTTCACTACACGCAACACCAAGTTCAATCGCACCATAACTTAACAAACAAGCCATTCAAAAGAGGTTATGAATAGTGTTAACTAAATTTTAAACTTTATATAATCCTTGTAATTTTGGAATCCATATTATGAGTTTCTTAGACATAATGTAAGAACAAATTCATTTTCAGTATTGCAATTTCACCAACTTTTAATATTGAAACCTTTTTAAATACAATATTTTAAACTTTATGACTAAATGGGGACATCAAAAATATTTAAAATGAAACATCCCAAGCTTCCATGGTACACTTTCCTTTGAATAATACAGTAGCGTGTGTTGTACGCAACTTCGAGTTCTAACACACACCACAACCAATCAAACTAGCCGTTATGAATAGTAATACATACTTTTTGAAATTATATATATTTTATATTTCAAAATGGACTTCATTTTTGTATTCGGAATATCGAATTTAGCCTAAGGTGAAATTTTGGTACTTTTCGGATAACTTTAATATTTTGATGAATAGTGAAAATTACTAAATTTTAATTAAAAACAACTTTTTTAATCAAAATAATTAATAGTGATAAATTATGAATTTGAGTGGTTTTAAAGTATATTTAGAATATATTTTTACCATTTAATATAATGTTGGTCATTGGACATAATTTTACAATTAAACTGAACATAAACAAGTGTCAATCTTTTGATAGTTATTATCTCTTGAAAACACGCTTTTTGTTTTGACAACAGGAATTAATTTTAAATTAATTTCTTCCACTTATGTGTTTTGAATTTAGAAAAATGAATTCCATATTTGAAATCAGGATGTTAAAATTGTATAAATAGGTAACTTTTATTTTTAGAAATTTTGAATAATTACTGCGGTAAATATTTTATTTACCATGGTTAATGGTAAATCCGGTAAATAAGGGTTAAAAAAATAATATTATAATAATACTAAATTACCCTAAAATGTGTCCTAGCCTTATTGGTTGATACATGTTCGACCATAGGCATCTTTGGGTCGATTTGGGGACCCCATGGTGCCACTTGTAGGTGATAGGGACACTTTATTTTAATTAAGTTAAAATGAATACAAAAATGACACAAGCATATATCTTTTAGAAAAACAATTTTTACATAGGGTTATACATGTTGGATTTTAGATTATAAATATTCATTAGAAAGATAAAAAGATTTAATACATAATTATATTTTATTTATAATTTTTAGACATTGAATAATTTAATTTATTTATGACCCAATGATGATGTAGTAATTACTATAATAGTGCAAAATTAAAATAGTTGATATTATAAATACCCAAATAAATATAATATGAAACTTTTAATGAATTAAACTAATTTTCTAGGATAATATGATATATTAGGATCGATTTAATTGACTTTTTTCGAAGTAATAAATCTGTTATGAGTTTCAAAAAAATCAACTATTGAATAGTGTCAAAATTGACATAAAAGAGTTCTTAAAACAAATATTATATTATTAATTGATATTAAATTCCTAAAAATCTAATGTTCGGCCAAGAGACTTATATCATGATAGGTTAATCATTAATGGACCACATGGGGGTCGCTTGGATGTATATAGTAAGTTTATTAACCATATTATATAAAAATACAAAGAGACATTGTAAAAATGAAACTAATTAACTTAGAGTTAACACTTAAAGATAAGGTTAATATAAGTAACCAAACATGTCTAAATTCTGTTGGTTGAGTTTTTTTCGACCTATCCCCACCTTAATATTTAAATAATCAGCTTTGGAGCCATTAGAAACCGAATATGAATTTATTATAAATTAATATTTCTAGATTTTCCAAAGGTGCCCCTCACCCCTCTTACAAAAGGGCACTCCTCATTCTCATTTCTACACACCTTCAAAGCCTTTTGGTTCGGCTAAACTCTTCCCAAATACTCTCCCAACTTCTCTCAATACAACCTAGAGGCCTTAGTTTGATCAGAAAGCCAACCTAAGGAGCCCTTTTGATCAAATCAAAAGGAAGAACCCGAAGAAGAGGTAATGATTTCACCACCCTTTTCCAAGTTCATTTCTTCTTCCACCTCTTCTTTCTTTGTTGTTACCATTATAAAATAATAACTCCAGTATCATATATATACTGTGATGTTATTATAAATATGGTACAACCATATTCAGTATTCTATCCACCCTTTGAATAACATGTCACCATACGTGCGTACGTACGGCTTACCGTCTCCACGTCGTGGTGTAATTGTTATTCAATATATTATTATTTGGATGGGTATAATAATGATATGTAAATCATGTAGATAATAAATATAACATGTTAATGATTATGTATATATTATATACCATCTATTTATATATTATTTTAATATCAAAAGAATGATATTGTCGCTCGTGCGTACGTACGGACTACCGTCTCCACGAACGCGATGAGATTCATTCTCCATCGTATCCATTAAAGTATAATTATCATTTGATGATTTAAAAAATGATGTTTAAGGACTTGATATCATTCTGGATATGAATAATATACAACCTATCCTTTACATACATGTCTTACGTAACAAAACATACAAAAGAAAACAAGTAAGTTAACACCCGAAACAACGATAATACTAAGATATTATTATCAAATTAATATTAAAAGATCATATATGATATCATATTAATGTATATGATTCTTGTATAATTTAATAACAATTATTTCACCATTATACAGGAGGTTAACCTACCCCAACCAAGGAAAAGTACAAGGTAAGGAATTTTCTTATCTCACATTCAATTCCGTGAGATTTCCATTATTCGCCACTAAATTATTGAAAGTGGTGTATTGTGTACTGACATTTGATATATATTATCATGATTATATTTATATTCATGTTATTCTATAAATAGTTTGGTGGTTATTAACTTTTGGCCATACGACTCAGTTGATTAACGTGGTAAGGGGTTTTCATCTCACTCCTTATTCCCGTTAGATTCATGCCATATTGCCACCATTACCTTTTGTGTGGTGTATGTACTTCCCATAATTATATTCTTTGTGTAATACACTTTAATTTATGTGTATTTACATATTCATTGTATGATACCTCTTTCATGGGTTTTATGTTTCATAATTTACCAAATTGGTAAGGGTTATTTCACAATCTCTTCATTATCCGAGGTTGTTTATACGTAATAATATAATGGGATCTCTTTATCATCCACATCCATGTTTCTTCAAAATGTATTTCAAAACATTTTTATTATTTACAAGAATATGGGTTAAAGTCATTTATACCCTTGTTTGACTTTTTATAAGAGGAATCTTTCCGTCATTTTCAAAACAAGGTCCTTTTTAACCTTTTCGACAGAATTAAGGTAAGAATGTTTTTTTAACTTATACGGCGGGTGCAGTTATTTTCCGCCGTTATAAAATCTTCAAAGCTTTCCTTACAAGCTTATAAGTATATTTTCAAATAAAATGTTTTATTTTATAAATATATGACTCTTAAATTATTTCAAAATAGAAAGAGATATTTCTCTAAAAAGAGTTTTGATTTCTTCTATGTCAACATCCTTTGATGGATTTTACGCTTATTTGAAGTTGATTTATTACGATACAAAACTTCTATATTGTATTGAAGTTTTTGTGATATGTTTGACTGTGGATGTGCTATTTTTATACCATTCTTAGTTTATGGTGAAATTATTGACATTTCGTATGCTAGTTCCAATAAGAATGTTTATGTTATGTTTCAACCTTTACTTCATAAGAATGTGTTGGACAAGTATGTTCCAGGTTTGGGACTGGTTAAAGTAAGCCCTCCAGGTTGGGGACTGGTAAAAGTAAGCCCTCCAGGTTAGGGACTGGTAAAAGTAAGCCCTCCGGTTTGGTCTCCGGTTATTAGAGGCACTCCGGGTTGGTGTCCGGTTATTAGAGGCACTCCGGGTTGGTGTCCGGTTATTAGAGGCACTCCGGGTTGGGTTCCGGTTACAGTTAGCCCCAAGGTCTTGGGACGAGGCCTTGAAAAGAAATTAAAGTTTAGCATTATGCATTCCAACATTATGAAAGTGGTTATTGATTTTTCATGTGATTATTCGATTATTAGAATATCCATGTGAATGAGTAAATGGAATTATTTCATTTTATTTATGCCATACAATGTTGAAAGTTAAAGTTTGAAAGGCTTTTGTTTTAGTTATACATTGCCTTAAATGTTTATTCTTATTTATGAAAGTTTCCGCTATATTGTTATCCTTACTGGGCATTTGAGCTCACCCCTTTTCTATGTTCTATTTTTCCCAAGAAGTGAAGAAGTAAATTATGAATGACCTGCAGGGATATTATGTGGGGATATGAGTGTGGATTATGGAGACATTATGTTGTTGTAGTAGTTTTTCATTTTATGATGTAATGTAAAACTTATGAATATATCTAGTGTTTCCAAGGCTACTAAACCAATCGGTCTTTCGAGATTTGATCTTTCTTGTGATCATGCCGATGTTATGTAATAATGCACCGACTCTGGGTAACTAGGGTCGGGGCGTTACACAGGGGGAGTCCACGGGAGTGACCCGAGGGACGCAGTGAGCTATCCCTGAACCTTTGTAAAGGTAGTGAGCCTGGGACAAAGTGACTGTTCCCAAACCTTTTTAATCCACATCTAGTGAAGAATAGTGGAATTATGGTATAAAAAATAACCTTTTGGAATATGTTTCTTAGACGTAGCCCTTAGTGGTGAACTAAGTAAAAAATGTTGTGTCATCTATCTGCATGTGAATGTTTTCTTTCTGACTTTACAGGTTTAACAAGTTCCTACCAACATGGGAATAAGATCTATCACATTAAAAGAAAAAGTAGTCACCCTGATTCACCCCTCCCCTCTTAGGGTGTCCCGGGGTCCTAAAAGTGGTATCAAAGGGTAAAGGTTGCTGGTGTTGAATATGTCCTTTGACGTCATGGGGAATGCAGTCAATGTCAGGGGATTCCCTCTCTTCTATGGTAGTAATTTCTAGATCTAGAAGAACAGAATGAGATCTCATTTAAGATCTCTAGGAATGGAAGTCCTCTTTTCTACTGTGCAAGAAATACATGTTACTGATCCAACAGGTCTAGCTATGACTGATACAAACAGAAAAGTTATTGATGTAGATGCTAAAGCTCATAATCCTATCACTGCAGCTCTTTTTGATCAAATTTATCTAAAGGTGATGAGTTTCACCTCAGCAAAGTATATGTGGGATAAACTTGAAAATATCTATGAAGGAGACAACAAAGTGAAAGAGGCAAAACTTCAAGTCCTGCACAACAAGTTTGATGACCTAAAGATGCATCCTGATGAGAATACTGATTCATTTTTCAATCGAATCACTGAAGTGGTGGGAGAAATTCTAGGGATTGGAGAGGAAATCAAAGACATTGATATCGTAAAGAAAATATTTCAAAAACTTCCTCCTATTTACAATGTAAAGGTTTCAGCCCTTGATAAAATAGATCTATCTAAACTATCTCTGGATGATCTACTAAGTAGTCTAGTGGCATATGAGATGAGAGTCAAACCCGAAGAAGCTACAACTCGTGTTAGCAAGGAAATGGAATTCAAATCCATGGACAAACTGAAAATTTTAGAAGATAGTGGTGATGAAGATGAAGAGGAAAAAGAAATTATTTCTCTTATTTACAAGAATCTGAAGAAGGGAAAAGGTAAATTTAAAGGTAAGTTACCTCTGGCATGCTTTCGCTATGGAAGAGTTGGGAACATTGCCTCTCAGTACCAAAGAAAGTTCAATGATGAAGAAAGTGAAGCAGAAGACATTGAGAAGCCTCAAAAAAGGTTTTTCAAAAAGGGAGACTTCAAATCTGGAAAGAAGATATAGAAGAAGAGTTTTGTCTATTAATAGGAAGAGGATGATATTGAATTCTATGAAGAAGAAGAACCCAAATTTAAAACTGGAAACCATGCTTCCATGATGGATACCATTGAAAAGTTATAACCCTCCATCGATAAATACAGAGACAATAATATGACTCATAATTGTGATCCTAAGTTGAAAATTAAGGATTCCTTTTCAAAGCTTGAGAAAAAATGCAAGAAATGTAGTAAGTGGAAAGAAATGGTAAAAGAATCGTTAGAATATGTGGATGAGCTTGAAGCTGAAATTGAACGACTAGAAGAACTAGTGAGAGTTCAATCTTCAATCCTTGAAAGCACACACGACATTGAATAATTGAAGCTTAGAATTGAAGAACAATAAAAGGTCATAAATGAACTTACATCCAGACTGGAAGAGAAGTCCAAGACTGTTGAGGGTCTTGAAGAAGAAGTTGTTATTTTTAGAATCAAACTTGAGTGTTGATCAACCACAAATGAGGGTAAGAAGAAAATTAATTTTGGAGTATTCTCAGATGCAGAGTTACTGGAAAGAGCCAATTTTTGTTCAGATGGGGTTGGAAAAATCTTGAGTGATCAAAGACCCGCATGCATGGGAAAGAGTGGAATTGGATGTGAAGCTGGTCCTTCAACTGCTGGAAGTGAAGAGAGACAAAAGAAAGACGAGATGAAAGTTGGACATGTTGAAATGTTTCCTGAAGTGATGAAAAAGAAACCCTCCATCCAAACTAAAAGAAGAACTAAAGATTATCCTCAAACTTTCAGAAATAACAGTCAGTCCAACCATTCTCCCAAGGAAGAAGGGATGAGGAGAAATTTAAGCGAGAAGACATTTCCCCTCATGAAGTGTCAGTTCTATGGCTATCTGGGTCATACCATTTCATATTTCAAAGAGGCAAGAAGCTACTTGAATGGGGAAGATATGGGAATTCAACAAAGGAGACCGATTTCTTATCCTACATATTATAGATGAAATAGATTCTATGGTTACTATTTTCATTGTTCTAACTTTGGACATAAAGCTATGTATTGCAGGTAGATGTACGATATGAGAAATTCATACAACTCTCAGAGACGGGCCAGTTTTCACCCTCCTGATGGAGTTGTTCTCACAAATAATTTCTCTCCTATGGAAGAAGATTATGGATATTAAGAATCAGATTTTGTGGAGAAAAGTGTTAGAAGGCATTCAGTATCCTTTACTCAATCGAGCATTTCATGGAAAGAAAAGAAGAAGATCGAAAAATCCAATCTCGCAGAAGTATCCCTTAAAGCTACAAAGAGCAACAACACCTAAATTCTTGATAGTGGATGCTCTTCCCATATGATGGGAAATGCTGACCTTTTTAAGAACATTAAAACGAAGGTTGATGGAACAGTGAGGTTTGGTAATGATGGTGCTTTGAAGATTAAAGGCAGTGGGAATACTGCTCTCGCCAATGGAGAGATAAAGAAGACTGAAGTTCTTTATGTGGATGGTCTACATCACAATATCCTTTGTGTGAGTCAACTCTGTGACTCAGGGCTCATAGTAACTTTCAATCAAAAAGGCTGCACTATAAAGGGGAAAACAAGTAATTCTCTTATAAAAGGTTGTAGAATAGATGGAAACTTATATCAGGTCGATAGCAAAGTGAACTCCTGCTATTTGTCTGTTGAAGAAGAAAAAAATTTGTGGCATCGAAGGCTGGGGGACATTAACCAACAATACATATGAAAAGATGTCTAAGCTGAAGATAGTCATGGATATCCCCATTCTGAAACATGAATGGGAAAAATCTTGGGATGCTTTCATTCGTGGGAAGCTGGTCTGTAGTTCATATCGGCCAAAGAAGAAAAGGGCATCACATCTCCTTGATCTCATTCATACAGACGTATGTGGCCCAGTAAATGTTGCTGGAGCTCATGGAGAAAGGTACTTTGTCCTTTTTATTGATTATTACAGTAGAATGGCATGTGTTATGGTCATTCACAGGAAACAACAAGTTCTTGACTGCATAAAAACATATCTGTGAATCGCCGAGAATGATACTGGACGAACAATCAAATTTTTATGGTCTGATAATGGAGGGGAATACACATCCATTGAGTTTGAGAATTACCTTGAAAAACATGGAATACAACATGAGGTAGATAATATGAGAACTCAACAACAAAATGGAGTTGTTGAGCACCAGAATTGACAGGTCAACAACATGGCCAAGACTATGCTGATTGAGAGTGGTATCTGTCGCCATTACTAGAAGGAAGCTATTGAAGCTGTAGTGCACATTCAGAATCGAACATGGCTTTATATGGGTGAAACAAAGACACCATATGAATTGTGGCATGGAAGGAAGCCTTCGTTGAAATACTTTTGTGTTTTCAGAAGTAAATGTTTCATTCGGAATAAAGAAAGAAATCAAGGGAAGTTTGGTGACAATGCTGATGAAGGAATTTTTCTTAGATATCCAATGAACAGCAAAGCCCACAAGTGTTTCAACAAGCGATTAGGAAAGATTGTGGTAAGCAGTGATGTTAAGATAATTGAAGAGAAAAACACAAATGCTTCAAGAACTTCATATGCTGATGTGATAGAAAGTGAACATGGAGAAAATAAAAATACAGAAATAGAGGAAGCTGTACAAAACACTCAGTAATCACATCATGATTTTGACTCAGAAGAAGAATCTGAAGAAGAAACTGTGGGTGGAGATAATGCAACTGAACCACACAGAAGAAATTGTAGAACTGAGATTGATCCATCTAACATAATTGGGGATAGGAGTGAACCCAATCAAATAAGGAGGATGAGGAATAACACGCAATCTGCATTTCTGTCAGTTGTGGAGCCATCCTAATTCGAAGAAGCTGCAAAAGATGAATCTTGGGTGAAAGCCATGAATGGAGAACTAGATCAGATTGACAAGAATCAGACATGGGATCTTGTCCAGAGACCTGAAGGTCACAATGTGATTGGTACAAAATGGATCTTCAAGAACAAGTTTGATGAGCATGGAAGTGTTATTAGAAACAAGGCTCGACTAGTATGTAAGGGATATTCCCAGATTGAAGGTGATGATGTTGAAGAAACCTTTGCTCTAGTGGCTAGACTGGAGTCAATCAAACTTTTCCTTGCCATGGAACTTCAAAGAGGATATAAAGTATATCAAATGGATGTCAAGACAACATTCTTGAATGGTGTACTCGAAGAAGAAGTCTACATTAAACAACCAGTGGTTTTTGTTCTTGGTACTGATGAGACAAAAGTCTGCAAACTGAAGAAATCCCTATATGGTTTGAAGCAGGCACCATGAGCATGGTATTCCCGCCTGGACTCGTATCTCATGAAACTAGAGTTCAAAAGAGGAGGAGTGGATCACAATCTATATGTGAATAATTCTCCAAAAGATCAATTCATGGTTCTAGTCTACATTGATGATATCATATTTGGTGTCAGCAGGCAGAAATCAGTGGATGAATTTGCCAATCACATGAAATCAGAATTTCAAATGTCTATGATTGGGGAGATCACATATTTCTTGGGGCTGTAGGTGATTCAAAAGAAGGATTACACTTTAATTTCTCAAGAAAAGTATGCAATAGAGCTGTTGAAGAAGTTTAATATTCAAGAATCCAAACCAATGTCGACTCTGATTGCAATTGGAACAAAACTTGGAAAGCATGAGGATGAGACCTCTATAGATCCCACCATATACAGGAGGATCATTGGGAGCCTACTGTACCTAACAACGACATGGACAGATATTGTCTTTTCCACATGTCTTGAGGCCCGCTTTCAGAGTAATCCAAAGGAGGAACATATGGTGGTAGTAAAAAGAATCATGAGGTACATTCAAGGTACACATAACTTTGGGTTATATTTTGCTGCAGGTGGGGAAAATGAATTATCAGTGTTTTCTGATGCTGATTGGGCTGGTAATGTAGTAGACAGAAAGTCCACCAGTGGTGGAGCCTTCTATATTGGGCAGAAATGTGTTGGCTGGTTGAGAAAGAAACAAGAAAGTACTTCTCTTAGTATTGCTGAAGTTGAGTATATATCCGCCACAAAGGCATGCACTCAACTGCTATGGATGAAGCAACAACCAAAAGATATTAGTGATGAGGTGAATCAACCAATGGTAATTTACTATGATAACAAGAGCAAAATTGATCTCACGAAGAATCCTGTTCAGCAATCTTGTACAAAACATATTGAAATCAGGTATCACTTTATCAAAGAAAAAGTTGAGCAAGGGGTGATTAGAATGGATCATGTGGGAACTGATGAGAAAGTGGCTGATATCCTGACCAAGCCACTATCAACGGCTGTTTTTGAGAAGCATCGATTGAACATCGGTGTTCATCCACCTCCCAGTGCATAAAAAGGTTACGAAAATCCCCTCTCCCCATTTATGATAACTGTTTTTATCTGTTTATGGATGTGATGTAGGTTTGTGGGGGAGATACTATCTAGGGGGAGTATGATTTGAGTTGAATAATGAAAAAATTACCGGTCTTTGAGTGTATTTTCAATGGGAGAGAAAGGAATAAATTCAGGCATGTAATGCTTCTGTGACAATAAATTCATGCATGTAATGCTTCCGTGACAAGATGCGAATTCAGTGTCAGTGATAGGATGAGAAGGAATACATTGGTCATGTAATGCTTCTTGGGCGTCATTGAGAATTCCAAAACACCGGAACCCAATTCAAGATTCCTCTCTTGTTTTCTACACCGAGAATTTCTCACGTAAACTTAGAGTATTGGTTGAGTTGATTCTTGCATTTTTTGTTTACATGTGGATGGGGATCTATTGAATTTATTTTCTGATTGCCAAAAAAACAAAAGGGGGAGATTTTTGGAACCATGGTCATCTTTGAATGAATTGGAGTATGGTTTGTGTTTGTTGTCAATCCTTAGAGGAAGTTCAGAATGTGTTCCAGCAAAGTGATCATACATTTCAAATAGATTACAGTATTGAAGGTGGCACCATTTTCCAGTGTTTCCCAATTTTTTGGGCTTGAAAATCGAAAAATGGAGAAAAGTGTTTTTGGAAAAGAGACCTGCACACCGTGTACTTGAAGGAGAGGAAACTTGTGCGCCATATGTTTTTCAAGATCAGAACATGAAAAAATGGAAAAGGGATAAGGTCCGCACAAGTTTTGGGCTGCTCGTGCAAGTGACCTGTGCGCCGTGAAAGGACTTGAACGCCGGTACCTAGGAGGTTTGGAAAGTTGCGTGCCAGATGTTTTTCATGATTAGATCTTCAAAATATGTAAATGAAAATAGGGTCATGCAAGTATTGGTTGGGTTGCGCAAGTGAGTTGCACGACAGAGGCTAGGGTGGATGGAACTGCGCGTCGAGAGGAGGCTTGCGTGCTACTGTGCAGGGTGTCCAGTTTGCCTATAAATAGTGGATCACCCCTCCTCATTTTCAATGAAGTTGAAGACTTAGAATTTTTCAGAGCTCCCATCGCACAAGTATTGGAGTCACACAAGTGGTTGTTGGGTTTTGCAAGTGGAGGTTGCGCATCGGTTGTTGGCTGCACGTCCAAGGTGGTTTGGGTGAGAAAGGAAGTGCGTCGCGGAAGTTTGAAGTTGAGGAAGGCAGTGTCGCATAGGTGGTTTGGTGATACCTGCGCGCCAGTTTGGACCTACGCACCAGAGACTTGCGCGCCATATTGGGACTTATGCGTCGGGCTTGGAGAAGAGCATCAGGTG
Organism: Viscum album; assembly: GCA_963277665.1. NCBI lineage: Eukaryota > Viridiplantae > Streptophyta > Magnoliopsida > Santalales > Viscaceae > Viscum > Viscum album. Next base: position 1,172,770,149 of record OY728156.1, read on the forward strand.
TTGTTGCAGTACGCCCGTCTTTTTGGAGCTGTACAAAAGTTGGAGGATTTCCCGATACCTTTGGTGCAAAAGTGAGATCATTCTACGAGTGAAAGGAAGAGAAGAGGAACATTTTTTGCATTTAGTTATTGCACCAAAGTAGAAGATTGAATACAAAAGAGCATCAAATCAGGACTCTGATGCAAGCAGTGTCTCATGCTGAACAGAAGACAAAGACTTCAATGCAAATCTATTGAAGAGACCTTCACATCTATAAACTGAGTGAGACTTCACCAAAGGCAGTGAGCCAGGGGGAGTCAATGGGAGTGACCTGAGGGAAGCAGTGAGCTATCCCTGAACCTTTGTAAAGGCAGTGAGCCTAGGACAGAGCGACTGTTCCCAAACCTTTGTAATCCACATCTAGTGAAGAATAGTGGAATTATGGTATGACTAAAAACCTGTTGGCATATTCTCCTTGGACATAGCCCTTAGTGGTGAACCAAGTAAAAAGTGTTGTGTCATCTATCTTCATGTGAATGTTTTCTTTCTGACTTAATAGGTTTAACAATTTCCTACCAACATGGGAACAAGATCCATCACATTACAAGAAAAAGTGGTCACCCTGATTCACCCATCCCCTCTCAGGGTGTCCCGGGGTCCTACACTAGCAGCATGCAGTCTAGATTTTGGAATAAATCAATTTTTTGTAATTTGTCTCTATCCAGGCTAATATCCTAAACCAGTAATATATTTTGGTGCTACTTGTTTGTCTAGAATTTTTGTAAGAGTGTTCTTTCTATTAGTGAATTTCTCTAAGTCTATTATAAGTTGCTCATTAGACAATTTAAGTTGAGTATTCTCCTTTAACAGTTGAGAATTCTTTTACTTTTCAATAGTAAGATCAGATTTAACAGTACTGGACAAGGCATACTATTTCTTTAATGATTTGTACTTACCCTTCAGCTCATTGCAAGTATCTTCTAACATATTACAGTATTCAAATAATTCAGCTTTAGACATATTATCATCACTATTTGAATCACTTTCATTCCCAAAATAATAACCATTCATCATAGGGGAAACATGTACCTCAGAAGTATTAGTCATGAAACACATGTTGGCATGATTATTTTCAGAATCAGAAACCTCAGACTCACTTGTGCTGTCTTATAAAGCACTCCATGTTTCCTTCATAGCTTTTTTATATTTTTTGTCCTTATAATAATCATATTTCTTCTTGAACTTCAATTTTGGACAGTCATCTTTAATGTGTCCTTTCCTTTTGCAGTCATAACACACTATCTCATCATCCTTATCAACATTCTTCCAATATTTCTTCCAATCACCTCATTGGTAATACTTACCCTTATAATTTGGTTTTCTGAAAAATTTCTTCTTCCAATAGAATTTCTTGAATCTATTGGCTATTTGAGCCATCTCTTCATCACTATCAGAATCTGAACCTCCACTTGTTGAGCTTTCAGTAGGTATGTGAACTTTCTCCTTATCCTTGCTCTTTGAGGTAGCAGAATTAAATGCCACTCACTTCTTCTTTGGTTCATCATATTTTTCTTTGTTTACCTTTAGCTCTTGTTCATACATCATAAACTTTCTAATTAACTCTTTAACAGGTAGTGAACTTATGTCACACGATTCTCTTATTGAGACTGATGTGCCTCTCCATCTTTCTAGTAGACATCTAAGTAATCTCATGATTTTCTCCTTTTCTGGAACAACTTTTCCCAGTGAGCTCATAGTGTTAACAATCTCATTGAACCTGAGATACATGTCAGAAATAGGTTCATCAGGTCTCATTTTAAAATTATCATATTTAATAGTATAAGTATTTAATATCATTTCTTTCACATTGTTTTTTCCTTCATGAGAAACAGCCAAAGTGTCCTAGATTTCATGTGCTGTTTTACAAGCAGAAATTTGATTAAATTATTCATCTTCAAAAGCACAATACATATCATTTATTGATTTACAATTATTGTTGTAATTAGATTTTGTAGCATCATCCCAAGTAGCTCTAACAGTTTTTGGAATTTCATACTCAGACTCTATAGCAGACTAGATGTCAAATCCTATACTTTCTAAATGAATTTTCATTTTTATTTTCCATTGGGAATAATTAACACCATTAAAGATATGTGGCCTTTTGGTAGCAGCACCTTATAGTCTATTATCCATAATAATATTTTAGAAAATATATTTAAAGAGATAAAATTTAGAACTAACATAAATTTAAGATCTTTAAGATACAACTAAAATCACAGTTGAAAAACAGAGTATTTGGAAATCCTTTATAAATACTACTTACTCTAATACCAAATGTTGGTCGGAGTGGATACTCAAGAGGGGGGGGGGTGAATTGCGTTCCAATTAAAAATTTCTGTTAAAAACTCTATGATTAAAATCCTCAAAATTAAATAAAAATTAAACTGTAGTGAATTTATAAAGATTGTAAGTTTTAAATTAGTTTCTCAAGAGATTGATTACTTCTCTGTTAACTCAATCTGAAGATTAATTAACTTTTTAAACTAACTTACTGGATAACAAAAGTTATAAACACTTGCTAGTTTAACTATTAGAGTTATTTTTAAACAAATTTGAATTTAAAGTAATTAGCAGCGAAATATAAGATATACTTTAAACTTAAATGAGTTGAAAAATAGGTTTAACCAGGAGGTTCAGTCTCAAGACGAGACTTAGTACTCTCAAACAGTTAATATAAAACTTTAATCCACACCCTGGATCAGGGTTAACAACAGTACAAAGACTGTCCAGGTACTAAGACCTCTACCACAGTTCTACGTGGGAAAACAAAAAGAATATCACACAGGCTATCCAGGTCACACTTGACCTCTACCACAATTCACAGTGGGAACTAAAAGGATTAATAAGGTTTGAGTGAGGATTCTAGATATCCTTCAGTTATGATCAAGAGTCAGTGTGTAAATACAGAACACACACTGCTCAAAATGTAAATAAATGAAACACAATAGAGCTAAACAAATATAGATGAGTTTAGAATGCTCTATGTGTTTTTAGTGAAGCTATAGACTCCTTGGATTGATGTAGATGAAGCTTTGAGTCCTTCTCTGTTTTTTTTCAAGAAAAACATAGTGTTATTTTTTTATTTGACTTCCAGGTCCAAGTTGATCAGTCTGATCAGCTTGAGTGTGAGTGAAATAATTGAAGATCTTTACTCCTTGAATGATCAGGTTCTACAAACTCAGAATGTATTCTTCCTTGTTCTTCTATATATGTTAGCCCTTGTGTGTCTCCAGAAGATTGTTTCGTATGTGCATGGAAAGACTGATCGAACTCTTGAGATCTTTTCTTTAGTAGTTCGAGGTTCCCTTTTATACACCTTTAGCACCGAAAATAGGAAGGATTACCTTTTTACAGGTACAAGGTATGGTTCCTGAGATGCCAACAACTATCATTAATTAATAGAAGTTGCATTAAAAACATCAAATATGACTGTTTCTAAATAAACAAATATAAATAGAGTTTAGAGAAACTATGACTGATTTCCATTGGTAGCTCTTAGTATCAGTGAGCTTGTATTGGTGGACTTGAGTTAGTAGGTCTGTATCGGTAGCTGTTACTCTTTATAACAGTAGCTCTATGTATCAGTAGCTCTTTCCATCAGTAGCTCCTTTTATAGGTAGCTATTTTGTACTGGTGGCATTCTTGTATCGGTAGAATTTTTAGCGGTAGCCATCTGTCTGTATCAGCATACTTGTTTCGGTGGCTCTTTTCTATCAGTAACTCACCTATATCGGTAGCTTCCTGTATCGGTGGATCTTCTTATCGGTAGCTGTCTGTCTGTCTATTTGTATCGGTAGCTTGTATCGGTAGGTCTGTCTGTATGTTTGTATCAGTAGCTTGTATCGGTAGCTGTGTATTTTTATTGGTGGACTTCATATCGGTAGTTGTCTGTCTATCTGTTTGTATCGATATCTTGTATTGGTAACTATGTACCAGTGACCATGTGTCACAAGAAGCTTGGTCTATCAGTGATCTTTACTTATCAGTAGACTATGTACCGGTAGGTATGTATTAGTGACTCAACACTTAATACTTATCTGTTCTATGCAAATCATATTTAGATTGAGTCAGTAACATTTCTAAACAAGTATAAACATAGATAACCATTGATTAACAAATTCCAATGATAATTTTGATATTTTATCAACTTAATAATATGATGTCATAGATTGAATGAATAATTAATATAAAGATAAAAATTATTTGGGATTATAAAATCATATTGAAACATGATTGAGATTATCAAAATTGGTGAGTTCAACAGTAATTTTGGTAAAATCACATTTTAGGTGATTCAGGGTAGGCCACACGGTTTAGCTACATAGTTTTCCAATACATTTTCCAATCATGCATAAAACACTACCTAGGACAAGACCACCCACACGGTTTTTCAAATTGTGTGGAGACCATTGAGAACCTCACTATCTCTAGGAAAGTAACCTCCACATGGGTACCACATGGTTACCCCTAACGATGAGGGTAAACCATGAAACACCCCTAAAACCTCTAAAACTCTAAAATTCATGAAAAAATTTACCACTACTCAAAATGACCTAAGATTACTTAAAATAAAGGAAATTAAGCACTTTAGTGACATTTGGGTGTCATAATTATTCCTATTATGACACTTTTCATCCACAAAAAGTCCATGGTTGAAGATAAAAAGGTGATAGACAATAAAATATACAAAGAGGTCCAAAATCAAGAGAACCGTTAAACATGATCCCAACTCAAAACTATATGACCAAGTTCCTAAATAAATATCTAATAATTCATACAAAAGATTCCAAAATGTATCTAAGAAAAACCAAAACACAAACCTCAAACCAATACCCCTAATAAAGAAAAGGATACATAACATGGTCTCCCCACCATTTAAAATTCCTCTATCATAGTGGATCTAAATAAAACTACTGAGATACACATCCTCAAAACAACTGAGAAACCATGAGAGAAACTCACTCTTAAACCAAAAGAACTTTAAAACTAAAATAAGGAAGAAAAACTCACAATCAAACTCAAAATAATGACATAAACTCTCACATTGGGCCACAACATACACAAATAACATAGGTTCATAAACCAGATCACCCTCACATGGTGGATCCCAATGACCCAATACAAACACTAGCTATTATGAAAACTTAACTAGTGGATCACCCACCATAGTTATCCAATAAGCACCCAATTCCTTTCTCATGTATAACCAATGATCACTATAAAACATCACCATAAACATTGGTCTTAAACCAACATTCTCAATAAAGGTTCAACCAAATAATGAGGCACATAAAAAAACTCACAACCAACAAAAACATATCAAGGCAAGATAGAATAGAAATGTCCAGATACATCTACAAGAAACATCCCTTAAAGGAACTAACTACTAAATTCTAAAAAAAACAAGTGCTTAAGATCTAAAATATCAAAAAAAAAAAAAATACAAACATCAAATGAATTGTCCCAAAATAACCTATCCACAAACTGATTAAACCTGAGATCTCTTATAAAAACCCAACATACAATTTTTTTAAAGATAAAAAAATGAACATAATAGAGTAAAGATCTAAGAGCTTTAAAATAGGAGGGATTGGAATTCCTGGATCCCAACACTATAAGAACATGAGATATCCTTCTATCCCATGATAAATAACATTTTCTTATATCCTTGGATAATCCAGTTTTTAATCCTTACCCACTAGGTTACCCTTGTTCCTATTAGATGGAACCATGGCATCACCCAGAAATATTTTCCTAGATCAACTAGCTTCCACCAGAATATCCTATTTGAAAACCTACTAAGAATATGTCAGGATAGACACAAGTATAACTAGATAAAAATCTGGGTGAAAACCACCTTCAAATAAATGATCTTTCTTGTAATCATTAACAACCAACTCTAGAGAGAAATTGACCAATTATAATAAGTGATCAACATACCCCCTCACTGATTTTCACCCTAATTTAGGTTCACAAGATCAAGCATTCTCTACACTTTCCCAACCTTGGAAAATAACCACTAGATAAATCCCATCCTGAAAAACTCCCTTGAAATACCTTTACATAGCTAAGAAGGTACCATATAATCCCACAAAACTCTTCTATAACTAATAATAAAGCTCATGAAAGATCTCACCCATGATGCTTCAGGTGTTTTGAGAGATTTAGGATCACCTTAATCCTTTATATCCACCTTAAAATTTCTATTGATCCTTTAACACTATATAAATAAGGAAAATTATGATTAAATAGTACGAGATAGGTCCCAAGCATAAATAAGGTTCCACATTCACTACTCCAATCAGATCCTAGGTAGATACTAAAACTATAGAAACTCTTTTAACCATTCTTGAAGGAACACTATAAACAACATGATATATGAAAAACATCAATTCAAGCCTAAAAAATTAAACCAAATGACCCCATCATACAAAACATAAATCATTGAAACAAGGAACTTCACTTTCATAATAATATTTTTTTAAATCACTAACTTTTACTAAGGAATTTTGAAAAAACACTCCAACAAGGCACTCACTTTAGAACCAACCCAATAGTACTCTTTGAAAAAAATAAAACCTCGGAGGAACACACATCACCCAAACAAAACACATCATATAATTCCATTCAAAATCCCATATCATTTCATAAACCTAAGCATTTGATGAATTATCATAAAAAACCGCTTCACTTTCAAAACAAATTCAAAATTTGAATCAAAATAAAAGACCTTTTTATGCAAAAACACTATACAAACCTCACTTTTTGAAATCAATTGCTATCAGAAATACCCAATTTTTTTTTGAAATATCACCTTTCCCATTTAGGCATTTTCCAAACACCACAATGGAAACAACCTTTTTATAAAACATTTAATGAAAACCAAGGGAATTTCATCTTTCCAAAAATTCATAAAACTGGGTTTTCAAATTAATCATTTCATAAAATTCCCTAATTTTTTAAAACAAGTCTTTAAGACCAAGAAGAACCAAAGCACTACAAAAACCTTCAAACAATTCCCACAAGAACCACATCTAAAAATCTTCAAAACACTATTCAGTCCACCTTCAATAAGTGGGAATCCCTTTAGGAGAAACTTAGAATTTAGAAGAGTCAAAATAACCAAAATAGGTAAGAAATAGTGTTGTCGATGGTTTGACCACACAGGTTAGGGAACCATGTGCCAATTGTGTAATAGTCTCTATGAAGAGGATATACCCAAAATGCATGAGTTTCAAATAGTTTCCCAAGTAGTGTAAGCTAACTATAAAGATCAATTTCTCTTCCATTTTAACCCTAAAATCAAAAAATAACCCAAAAAATTACTTTCACACTCAAAGGGTATTCAAAAAACATCATTTCACATCAAAATACACCATAAAAAACTAAAAATAATCTTGAAATCACAATTCAAAACCCAAATTCCCTTGGAAGATTGAGGCTCGGGACAAGACAAAGATAGTTAGACTCTCCTCACCCTTACTATCCTATATGAACCATCCTTATATTGGATGTCTATAAAATATCAAACATATAATAAACTGAAGTAAATTAAAATCCCAATGGGTCATAACCAAAAACACCAATATAACCCATTTTTATAAATTCAAAACACCATCTATAAGAAAAAAAATACACCATGGCATATTTAGATACAAAAGGAATTGCTGAAAGTAGCTACATATATTACCTTCTTGGCTGATGAAACACCAAAAAAATCCTTAATAAACTCTATCCATGACCAAAAACATCTCAATATAACCTTTGGTTTCTCACCACCACATAACTCACCCCACACCATCCTCAAGGAATAAAAACTGAATCCAGCTGGAAACCTGGAACCTAAAATATATATGCATGATCTAAAAACCCAATAGAACACCACCCACTAAGATTATAAAATTAACATCATATGAAAATTAATAAATTATAGTTTTAAAATAAAACTAGAAAATAGGATTTAAAACACAATCATGTGAAAAAAACTAACAAGTTCATTTCCAATTTTGAAAAAAATCCAATTTATTTTTTCTAAAAATGAAAAAAATATTTATAAACATTTCACAAGTTGAATCCTTCTTTGAGATAAAACCCCCCATTTAAATCTACTTTAAAAACCCAAAACAAGAATATTTATTTCAAAATGGGTTTTCCAAAAATCTTTGAAAAATATTCTTTAAAGTAAAATACCCAAAAAAACACAGGTAAAGCATAACAAAGCAGAACCCACATATCACAAGACATAAAATAAACAAAATAAAGATATGGGTGTTGTAACATTATAATTATAAGAAATGATACAATTGATCACTAGATAAAAACACCTAATATAAACTATTAACTAAGAAAATTAATGTTTCATGTGCTCTACCATGGATCACTAATGTGATATGCATCTAAATTTATTAATCTTCTCTCATGGACCAAATCATGGAATATGTTTAGTCCAAACCACAATCCATCCAATTATCCCACACAAGCCTCATTGAAAATGGGTCACCCCTCTTATCCTTAGTTCCTATAATGACTAGAGAGACACTATAAGTGTGTGAACTAACTAGTATAACATAATAATAGACCTTCCACTTAGTACTTTGGTTCCCATAACTAATTAAAAAGTCTTGTGAGTGAAAATTTAATCCATGATTAGAATAGAAGCTATAATAAGTAACTCTCTATCACCTAAAAAACCCTTATAATGAATATCCTCAAATATCCCATGTATCCACCATATAAACAAGAACATTCCCACACAAGGGAAACACCAAGAATCACAAAGTGATAAAAATACCCACACTTGGGGTGAAAAACTCAATGGAAAATCAAGAGGGTCTCTCACAAGAAACCATTTACAACCAAAGTGCCAAATGAGCCTTTACCATAAAACATGGCTCGAAATTCCAACCCTTTTCCATTTCATAAAAAACTACATTAGTCATCCTTAAATATCAATTAAAATCATATGCACTTTTTAAAATTTCAAAGACACCCTTTAACATGTGTGGTTTTATCTTTGAAATCCAAAACAAGGCCAAAATACATCCACTTCCATAAAAACCATTATAAAAGAGCCATTAAGGTATTTATGATAAGGGTAATCCCCACAATCATTTTAAAACAACATTTAAAATTCATTAAAGAACCCATTTAAAAATCACTTTGAGGTCAACATCTTATTTTAGAACAATACCCACTTTAAAACATAATTTTAACTCATTCAAAAGAATTGTATTAAAATAAAACACACACCATCAAAACCATTTCATAAATCTTCATAGGTATTTAACATATGGTTAGAACATACAAAATTCCATTTCAAACATGAAATCATATAATTTAAAAGAAAATTCCTTTATGATTAGCTAAAAACCCATTTAAATGGGTTCGAATCATTACATAGATATCACATATATTCATGATTTCAATAAAAATATATTTATAAAGAATAATCACACTTTAAATTCCAAAATGAAATAATTTCACTGAAAAACCAACTTGGAAGAATCCAAAACTAAGGAAAAATGTGTCACCTTTAACAAAAACCACCAGAATAAGAATAAATACCTACTATACAAGATAAAGGGAACCAAAACCCTAGGTCAGTACCATAAAATACCTCATACCTATCTTATAGAATGAAATAAGGTTTCAAGTGGGAGAGAAAACCTAGGAAAGAAGGAAGGAAGAGGAGTAAAGGAGAAATAAGAGAATATTTACCTTAAAAATTATTGAAAATCACTATATATGAACTTATAATCAACAGGGAGGGAGGGTATAGCTCCCCCTTGGGATAAAAATGTTAATAAAACATGTATGGTGGGATAAAGGCGTGAAATCATCTTAAATTAGAAGATGCCATTTTGGTAAAATCTCATTTTATGTTATTTTGGGAAGGGCGTATGGTCTATCCACATGGTTTTCCAAATTGTGTGCCAACCATGTATAGGACACTACCCATTCCAAGATAACCCACATATTTTTGGGGTAGCTCTACACAGTTTAAAAAACCATGTGGAGATCATGAAAAGTCTCACTATCTATGGGGTAATACGCTCTGCATGGGCACCACATGGATACCACAAACCATGTGGGTAAACCGTTCAACACCCCAAAAACCTATAAAACACCCAAATTCTAAACCAGTAATTACCAAGATTTAGAAAGAAAAAATATTACTTAAAAATAAATAAAATTAAGTAATTAAATGACATGTGAGTGTCACATTTGGGATAGAAAATATAATAGGATCATTATTAAAATTGAAGAGGTAGATCTCATATGGGGACTTGATCATCACCCTTCGTGATTAAATTTTATTTACCATGGGATATTGGGATTTGAGTCTTGTTCTTGACATAGTTTTTGGTTATTTTTATGATATTTGGATCCCTTTTGAGTGTGTTAATTTTTTCATGGGTCGTATTGAAGTCCGAGGGTGAAAATGGTGAAGGACCAAGGCAGAATGGTTAATACTGCATGGTCTAGAAAAATGTTCAGAGCTTTCATGGTTAGTTATAGAACCATTATAGTTTCTATTGAATTATTGGAACATAGTTTTCTAGCCTATTTTACCATTTTAAGATATTATGTTTTTTCCTAAGGCATATATATTTTTAATTTTTTTTAATTCATTGGTTTTGACATAATGTGAATGATTAATGAAGTCACCAGAGTTTTGGGGGGTGTTTGAGGCTTGTTTAGATCCCAAAGGCTTAGTTTTTGGAAAAGGTAGCTAGGACACATGGTTAATAGAAACCGTGTAGCCTAGGATTCATGTTTTGATAAATCTGTGCTGGGTGGTCTAGGGATTTTTCAAGGGTTGCATTGTTTGAGGAAACTGTGTAGCTAGGGATGCATGCATGTGTGAGCCACCGATAGTTTTTAGCAGAGGAAAATAACATGATTTGTGCATGGATTCCCAAACCATGAACATGAACTATGTGGGGGTACCTACTTGGATAGTGAAGGGTTCATGGTTGGAACATGACTTTCCAACCATGCGACCCCTTTTAGTTGGAAAAAATGAAAATTTTACCCTTAAAAATTATTATGAACTATTTTATTTTTTCCCTTTCCCACAATAGAAATGCCCCTCACTATTTTGAGATATTTTTCAATACTTGAAGGTAGAATTTGATCCCATTTCATCATACAAACTCTGATTGAAGCGTTTTTCATCTTGTTGGATCCATTCTGGTAGGTTCTACGTTACTATTTCACCTTTTGCTATTTGTCTTTGTATGGAAGAAGTTATTTTGGTGCTAGAAAATATGCCATATTTCTATGGTGTTCATCAATTCTTCTATTTTATTCCAATCCAGGTCAAGTTAGGACTTGATACAGTTGACTGTTCTACCATGAGTGTACGGTAGGTGGTCTATAAATTTTCTTATAGGGTCCAGTTGTTTTATATCTAGTTTTTGTTATTACACATGCCAAATTTTCTGAGGTTTGATCCTAAATTAATTAAATAAATTTATTAAATTATTAGAACCTTGATAGGTTTCCACTTAATACCATGTTATGGTTGGAGGTTTTTAAACACAACCCGTACCACCTTTGAGGTGTGTTTATGTATATTCCCCACAATTTACCACTCCATTGGGTGCATGTGAGCTTGGAATCTTAGTGGTAGCCTTAATTAATTAAATGAGTTATAAGGAGAGGGTTTATGCCTCATTTTCCATGTGATTACATGATGTTAAAATAATTAAATGGTTTTAATGGAAAAAGTTGAATGGATTGGATGAACTCATTCCTTGTATATGATTATGAAATGGGTTATAAAATTAATAATGAAATGGTTATGATTAACAATTTGGATGTGAAGGAAATTTCTACTCCTTAGATTCGGCCCATGCGAGTCTGAAATTTTATTAGATTGAATTCCATGGACATTTTTACTCCATGGATTTAAAACTACATTGAATTTAAAGGACATTTTAACTCCATGGATTTAGAACTATAATAAATTCCATGGAAATTTTTACTCCATGGATTCATTATTAGATTAGATTCCATGGAAATTTCTACTCAATGGATCTGGATTATATTGGATGCCTTGGACATTACTACTCCTTAGATCTGGCCATTAGGTCTAACACTAGATTAATTGGAATAGGACAAAGTGTATATTTTATCATTATTTATAGATATCATTGATATGGATTTTTGATTAAATTTAATGTAATGGAAAGTATTAATTCTACTTTATCATGATATATGATTAGATCGTGTTTATAGTTGCTAGTTCATAGTGAGTATTGTTGGCTGTAAAGTATCACACCTTCTTATTCTGTTTATATTAATGTTATATATTTCACACTACATCTGAAATATACACAAAATGTATTTTTTATAGACACCATTAGTGGTGTCCTACTGAGTGTTATCTCAAACCCTTTTCGAGCCACCATTGGGTAACCGAACAGACTTCGTGAATGTAGGTAGGGACTAGGTCAAACACCCCTTTATGATTCTTGATTGATATGCATATGAGCATGGGATCATAGGATCGAGCCGTGCTTATGATTATATCTAGAGATAGTTCTTTTCGGTATTTGAATACACATATTGTATTGGATTCTTTTCACCATGTATTTCATGATTTTTTGTATAGAGAAATGAAATGCTCATTTTGTACATGATATTGCCTTTGGATTGGTTATTTATTATAGCTGTCATATGGATGTTTATGTATTGTTTTTTAGTTACTTGATATGATTATGCTTATTTATTCAGTTTTGATACTACTATGCTACTCTCATTATGATGGTATAGTCTCTCTATCAGACCATTACAGACCCTCACTGTTAGTTGACAATATCTCATGTATGGGGAGGCACGTTTAAGTCCATGTGACCCACCAGCTTAGGGAAACATTTAGTGACTCCTAGTTTGGGACGTTACAAAGTGGTATTAGAGAATTTATTTTCTTAACTTAATATTTTGTAATAATAGACATGAGATTATTAATGTGTTGGAATTTGGAAATGAGATGTTCCTAGGAGCACTTAACCCATGTGTAGGAAAAAGCCATTTTTTTTGGAATGAGAAATTGTTATTTTCTATTTTTCTTATTAAATTTTATTTGATTTCACTATTGGGTGATTCACATGATATTTGAAGTTATTATTGTTATTATTATAGAATTTCAATTTATTATTGTCTTGATATGACAAGGAAGCATTGATCATGCATCATTTTAGGTACCATAGAGGATTCACATGTCATGCATATGCCATGCCATATAAGATACATTACTTGATTGCATGACATTTATTATCTATACCTTGTGTTATGTAATTATTATCAACTAATGTTTCTTGCATGAGACTGAGAAAACTGATTGTTACTTAGAGTTCCTACCATAACCTAAATAGTGTTTTCTTGCATAGGCTACAACAGACACCATAAGCAGTTAATTATGGCACATTGAGTCATGGACCATTAGTCGTATGGGATGGAATGTGTTATGATTGGGATTAAATGAATTCCACACTTCAATTTATAATGTGTATGGGCCCTTGGAAGTAGTTATCCTTGTGGTTCAACCATTTAAATAGAATTATTCTATAAATATGAATTTAAATTAAATTGAAATTATAAAATGAAAAGTTTTCCATTAAATTTAGTTTCTAATTACAATTGATAGTCCATATACCAGGACCCGCGCTATGAAATAGAGAACTTGACCTAGACCTAAACTTAGTAGTGAGAAGTAGGAAATGTCTCTATTATTCTTTACAATCGTTTCAATAATAAAGTCTTGGATTTAGGAGCAAGCATAGGGGTGGAAGGCCTATACTTGTCCTATGCTTATATCTATGATCTAATTATTACTGATTTTTAAGAGGTATGTTATTATAATTTGTAGAGATATGCCACTACGATAGACTCCAATCATGCTCTAAAAGGATGGATACAACTATTCTTGAGAGGTGATGGTCCATAATCCTTTAGTAGAACCTCCAGTTATGCCACTTGCAGCACCATCGGTTATACCGGATATGGGTAATGATGCAAAATTTTATGAGAGTTTCTTATGCTTTATGTAGACCATTCAGGGAGTTTCACAACCTACCTCATATATGGAAGAGTTGATGTGTGTGTTCCACTAGAAGCATCCAACCACCTTTTTAGTGGATGGTGGTCCACAAGATGCTGAGTTGTGGATTGAGACTGTCTTGTTGATTTTTGAACATCTTGAGACACCTCCTGAGAGGAGAGTGAAGCTTGCAATGGATATGATTTAGGGAGTAACTAAGAACCGGTAGGATGTTCTGAACTAGGATTATAGTCTTCTAGATATGGGTTGGAGGGATTTCTAATCTATATTTTATGATCACTTCTTTCCTAAGATTCTAAGAGTTGAATGGGAAAGTGAGTTTATGCGTCTGAAGTAGGGCGCTATGACCATTATGGAGTATTCAGATAGATTTACATATCTTCACAATTTTACACATGAATATATTTATAATGAGCTATCTAGGGTGATATAATTCAAGGAAGGTCTCAAGAATACCATTTTATCATAGGTGAATGTGTTTCAGATAACAATTATATCCTAGATATTGAATGAGGAACTGATTACTAAACATAATTTGAGAGAATATGGGGACCCAACGTAGGGTAGTACAGATTCTCAACCTAGTGTTTTAGTTTCAGGTGGAAAGAAGCGATGTTTTGGGACTTCTCATGAGGGGAGTACCATCCAGGGTGTGAGTGTTAGTAGTTCAATATTCTGTCATCTGTGTGGAAGGTGGGGAAACATGAGGAGCCTGTGTGATAGAAACCTAGTAAAGATACAATCTTGTTGCAGGATGAGACATATGTAGTGTTCTGGTAGGACCTTTACTCCATTAGTTAGTGAGAGGAGATCAACACGGACTCCAAGTTCAGGAGTGGGATTCAAATATCCACATCAAGCTGGGAGCTTGAGTACATTAGATTTTTCAGGTTGAAGAGGTGGTCATGGTTAGGGGATCCAGACACCAGTTTCATCTCGAAAGTAGTGTGGGATTGCTTAGGGTAGTCAAGATATCTCTCAGGGTCATGGTTCAAGAAAAATATTTTAATCATAACCTATACCTGAGGAGCATAATACCAAACCATATAAAGTAAGAGGTCTGATCTTAGTAGCTTCTAATATAGTAGTTACCATTTTTGATACATGTTCTTCTCATAGATTTATATATGAAATTTTTGTGAAGAGTATCAGGCTTATTGTTCAGTTTTATGATGGTGTTATAACACTTGATTCTATATTGGGAATTTTATTAGAGGGTGTACGCTAGTGTAGGGAGTTCCCATTATGGTAGGTTGGTGTCACTTCATATGGGACCTCTTTATCCCCGAGATGACATGATTTGAAAACATAATTGGGATGTACTATATAGTTTCTTATTTTTCCCATGTTGATTTCTATCACTAGAGGGTAAATTTCAAATCACCGGAGGGTGTTTTGTTTCAAAAGGGTGAGTGGGATGTTTGGGAAGGTGGATCTGGACTAGAGCATCATGGATTGGGTACTGTGATAGCACAAATTTCTAGCTTATATCTGAATGATCAGGGAATGCGTCAAGTGTATTTCCGTCTAGTGGTTGATCATTTTAGAGACATTTTCCCTGATGAATATTATTTTTTACCTCCCAAGTGAGAGATGAAGTTTTCTATAAAAATAGTTCTAGGAGCTTCATCAGTATCCACTCATTCATACTGGTTGGATAATATTGAGTTTTAGGAGCTTAATGGTTAGATATAGAACTTAGAAGAAAATGGGTTTAAATATCCCAATACATCTCTGTGGGGTTTCTCTAGTACTATTTTACAAGACAATGGGTATCACCCTTTGTTTATGTATGAATTAATAGAAATTGAACCATTTTAAAGTTAAGAACTAGTATCATTTTCCATGGATAAATGACCCCTTTGACTAGTTTTGAGGAGATCGAGTGTTTTCAAAAATTGATTTGAGGTCAGGTTATCACTAGGTATGTGTTCGATCTTCAGACATACCTCATACATATTTTTATATTAGTATAGTCTATATGAGTATCTAGTCATACATTTCAGTCTCATGAATGTTCTAGTGGTTTTCATGGCGATAAAGAACTGGGTTTTCCATCCTTATATAGATTTGTTTGTGAAGGTTTTCATGGGTGATATCTTGGTGTATTCTCACAATCAACACGACCATGAGAAACATATGGTGATCATTTTGGATTAACTGAGAGAGCATCAGTCATAATCTAAACTCACAAAGTGACACTTTTGGATAGATAAGATTTACTTTCTAGTCTACATCATCTTAGATATTAGAGTATCTGTGGACATAGAGAAGGTGAGAGATATAATTTCCTGGGAGCAACCCAAGAACTTCTTTGACATATAGAGTTTCTTGGGGATATATGGATTTTAAAATCATTTCATACAGAACTTATGATGCTTAGTATCACCTTTTATGGGATTGAATAAGAATGGTGTGAAGTTTTTATGGTCAGATACTTGTGAGCAGTCTATTCAAGATCTAAAATGGAGATTAACATTAGCACTGATCCCAATTCTTCTAGAGCAAGGAAGAAGCTATATAGTAAATTGTGATGCGTCAGGTATTGGTCTAGGAGAAATTATTATGTAGGAGGACCGAGTCAAGGTGTATGAGTCTCATCAATTGAGGACACATGAGAGGAAACATCTGACACATGATATCGAGTTAGCCGCTGTTGTACATGACTTGCGCCATTGGAGGCATTACTTACCATAAGATCATTTTTTGGAGTACACAGACCAGAAAATACTCAGGTACATATTTATACAACATGACTTGAATACTAGGAAATTAAAGTGTGTTTAGTACCTACAATCTTTTGAATTTGAGATTTTATATACACTTGGAAAGGGAAATGAGGTTTCTAATGAACTGAGCAGGAGGAATCATATACAGGTAGTTCAGGAGGCTAGAAGCAAGTGGTATATTATGAATTTATTTTCAGATATTCACCTAGAGGTGTAGGATAGTCATAGAAATAATTTTCTCTCATACATGGAAGTGAATTAAACTCTTTCGGATAGGGTGAGGATGAGGATTCTATCAAATTCTAAGGGCCTATTCCTATGGGAGGGTGTGGAAGGTGAGGACCCACCTCTTGGTTGGACCATTTGCGATGATGAAATTTTATGTATACATGGTCATGTTTGGGAATCATTATTTATCCACTCATGAGTAGAAATGGATGGACATTGTGATGAATTTCATGACCAGGTTACCAAGGTCACCCTGAGGTAGTGATGCTGTATGGGTTATTGAGGACAACCTCACAATGGTCACCCATTTCCTACCTATCAGGGAGACCTTCTCAATAGATGATCTTGGGAGAATCTATATCCATGATATTATGAACCTTCATAGGGTTCCTCATACCATTGTATCGAATAGGGATGTTTGGTTTACATCTTAGTTTTTGAAAGGATTATAGATGTAATTGTGTATTTATGTGATTTTGGGAAAGGAATACAACCCTCAGACTTATGGCCAGTCAGAGAACACTATACAGGCTCTAGAGGACATGCTCTGAACATGAATCCATGATTTTGGGGGATATTGAGAGTGGCATATACCCCTTTTTGAATTCCCCTATAACAATAGATATCAAGAAACTATAAAAATAGAACCTTATTAGGCTTTTTATGGTAGTCCATGCCTATCACCTATGTGCTGGTTAGTGGTAGGAGAGAAAGTGTTGTTGGTACCTCCTCTCATTTAGGAGACTTCAGAGCAGGTCCAAATAATTTGGAAGTGGATGGATAATTCCCAATAAAGACAAAAATCCAATGTCGATTGTTGTTAATGAACTTTAGAGTTTGAGGTTGAGGATCAGATATTTTGTCATATCTCACCAAGGATGGGGAAAAAAGGGATTCAGAGATAGGGTAATCTTCCTTCATGATATGTCAGGCCTTTTGATATTCTAGAGAGATTAAATTTGGTAGCCTATCAGTTGAAGCTACCCCATAGGTACTAAACCATGCACGGAATCTTCTATGTATCTCAACTGCATTGTTATCACTCAAACCTATCTCACACTCTTCATCTAGATGAGTTTGAGTTACAGGTGGATGATTCCTTCAAGGATCATCCTATACATATTTTTTATCAGAGTACGAAGGCTATTAAAGGCCAGTCTATCCCTCTTGTATGGGTGCTATGACAACATAACCATGTACATAATGATACTTGGGAGAGGGAGGCTAATGTATGTGATCAATGACCAAATTTATTCTCATATGATGCTTCACCACCCTTGTAAGGGAAATTCAAGGATTGATTTTTTTAAGGGAGGAATATTTTAATATCCTAGTTTTTTTATTAAGGTACATTTTTTTAATTTTCAGTTTAATTACTTAGTTTTTATCTAATTTGAATTCCTAATGAGGTCACAGGAGTTTGGGGGGGTGTCTAGGGATTGTTTGGAGCCCAGAGGATATGTTTTTCGGAAAAGGTAGCTAGGCCACAAGGTTAATAGAAACCTTATATCCTAGGGAATATTGTTTGATGAAACCATGCAAGGTTTTCCAGGGATCTGTCTAGGCCTGCATGATTTGAGGAAACCATGCAGTCAGGGCCGCATGATGGTGCGAGCCACATGCAGTTTTTATGAGAGTAAAATCACAAAGTTTGTGCATGGTTTTTCAAACCGCACATGTACCATGTAGGGTCCCACCTTGGAAAGTTAAGGGAACACAATTTGTTCATGGTTTTTTAAACTGTGCATCCAAATCGTGCGACCCATGTTAGTTAGAAAAAATGACCATTTAACCTATTTTATTTTCCCCTTTCCTCTAACAAATATACCCCTCACTATTTTGAGATATTTTTCAAGACTTCAAGGTAGGATTTGATCCCATTTAACCATATAGACTTTTATTTAAAATCTGTACATATTTTTGGATCTGTGTTGGTAAGTTGTATGTTCCTATTACACCTTTATTCATTTGTCTTCATATCAATGAGGTTATTTTTGTACAAGATAATATGCCCTATTTCTAGTTTTTTCATCCATTCTTCCATTTTTTTTCGAATCTGGGTTGAGTTAGGAGCCAATAATGGATGAGTGTTCTACCATGGGTATTTGGTAGGTGGTATATACCTTTTACTATAAGGTATCTTTATTTTATAGTTAGTTTCCATTATGCCTCAAACTATACCTTCTTGCCATTGCTATTAAATTAATTAAATTATTTTATTAATTTATTAAAACCTTTATAGGTTTCCCACTTAGTACCATGTTATGGTTGGAGGTTTTGAAACTCAACCCAAACCACCCATGAGGTGTGTTTATGTATCTTACCCAAGATTTACCACCCCATTGGGTGCGTGTGACCTCACCATATTAGTGGGAGCCTTAATGAAATAAATGATTTATCAAGATAGGGTTTATTCCTCCTTTTCCATGTGATTAAATGATGATATAATGATAAAATGGTTTAAATATAAATTTTGTAATGGGTTAGATGAAATCATGGCTTGAATATGATTATGAAATGGGTTATGAAATGAATAATGAAATGGTTATGATTAATGATTTGGATGCCAAGGACATTTATACTCCTTGGATCTGGCCCATGAGGGCCTGACATTTGATTACATTTAATTCCATGGACATTTATACTTCATGGATTCCGAACTACATTGACTACCATGGACATTTTTACTCCATGGATTCAGAACTATAATGAATTCCATGAACATTTATACTCCATAGATTCAGGATTATATTGGATGAAATGAAGATTTATACTCCATGGATCTAGATTACATTAGATTCCTTGGACATCACTACTCTTTAGATCTAGCCATTGAGATGACAATGAATTACTTAGAAAAGTCTATAGTGGATGTTTTATCATTCTTTATAGATAGCCCCAGTATGGGTATTTTTATTATAGTTGTAAGATTGGAAAATATTACTCCTTATTTATCATGTTGTATGGTTAGACCATGTTTATGGTTTCTGGTTCATAGTGATCCTCAATGGATGGAAAATATAAATCATAATTATTATTTTATATTACAATTATATATTTCACACTGTATCTACTATATATACATACTTGACTTCTTATAGACACCATTGGGGGTGGCCGACTAAGTGTTATCTCACACACTATTCAGTTCATCATTGGGTACTAGGATAGACATCATGGATGCAGGTAGAGACCACAAAAAGCACCCCTACATGATTCTTTATTGACATACATAGGATCATAGGATCAAAGGACCTAACTATGCACGTGATGTTATCTAGAGATAGTTATTTTTGGTCTTTTTGGTATTTTAAAAAATTTATTGTATTGGAAGATTTTTTATATGTATTTAATGCCTTTTTGTGTAGAGACATGACATAAAAATTTTTTACATGATAATTACTTTATCATGATTATTTATTATTTCTTTCATATGGATGTTTATCTAATACTTTTTAGTTACTTGATATGCTTCCACTTATTTATTCACTTCTGATACTATTGTGTTACTATGATTATGAGGGTATAGTCTCCCCACCATACCATTACATACCCTCACTACTAGTCGACAGCCTCTGGTGTATGGGGAAGAATTCTTGAGGCTATGTGGCCCATTAGCTCAGGGAACTGTTTATTGGATCCCAAGTTAGGATGTTAAAACCAACCATGAATATTTTTTTCACCGCTTGAATTTGTTGTTATGGTTCTTTTAATCTCTGAATTGACTCAAATGGTGTCCTCCATTAATGTGATTTAAATCAAGGGGTATTTTGTTATATATATTAATGTTTTTAGATTTTATATTGATGTATGTTTTTTACTTTTTGTGTGGGTAAGCTTTTCAAGGTTGGTTTTACAATTGGTAAATTGGTCTTAGGATAAGAAGGGAAATATTTTGGTTTTCCTTTGAAAAATGAGACGTTTTCAGAAGGTAAATGATGTTTTTTAATAGTATATTTTTTTAAAGGTAATATTTATAAATATTTTAAAATAGATGTTGGGTTTTTTATTTTAAAATGAGTGATTTTTTATTTTAGAAAAAAGGATGTTTTGTTGAAAATATTTATTTTTGTTTTGATAGATTTGTAAAATAAAAGTGTGGTGTTTACTAAGGTGTCCATTTTCAAATTAAAGGAGTGATTTATTAAATAAATTCAATAGTGGTTTTAATAAAGGGTTTTTATTTGAATTATATTTTTTTTGAAATTTTGTAAAAATCTGTTTTGTTATAAATTTGATTTGTGGGAAATGGTTTTATCTATTTTAGAGTGTGGGTTTATTGGATTTTTTTATGATACTTAAATTATGAATCCCCAAGGGTATTTAAATAATAATAGGAAGTTTATTTTTTGGTCTTACCTTTAGGGTGGACTTTCACTTTTTATAGGAATAATTTCCTCCATGTGTAAAATCTAACTAGACTAAGGACTAAGTGGCGGAGTTTAATTCTCCCAAGTACTTGGATTTCATCCAAGAATTATCAAATTAAAGTGTCTTATATTAGGATCATGGGACAATGGTGTTTTATTTATATTATTATAATTTAAGAGAGTCTTTATTTTCTAATTCAAAATCTCCTAGGGTGTATTGTAAGTGTGGATACTTGGGATATCCTTAGAAGTTTGTTAATCTGTAATTTCAAAATAGGGGATCTTAGAGATGATTTTGGGTTCTTAGGTGATATTAATTATTTAGTTTTTTTATTTTGTTGTTTCAATGTTGGGTGATATTTTGGGGATCTCAATATATTTTTGTAGAGATTTATGGTTGTTTTCTTATTGTTGGTGATGATATTTACTTGTGATCTACCATTCTTTTTCATATAGTTGTGTTTTCTTAGAGAAACTTGATTTGAGTTATGTGGGGTAATTGAGTTATACTTTTCCACTATGCTTTCATGGGTTTCTACTAGAAGGATCATGCCTTGGGTTGTGTCTTGGTGATTTATGTTGTTCCTCTTGATGTTTGTGTTTGATTTTGGTTTATCCTTATCAAGGTTGGGTGCATTTGGGTATTCTTATAGTGATTATGGTCCATGATTGTGTGTGATACATATAGAGGTTGTTTTCTTGATGGATTAAATATGATTTACCTTGGGATTTATTATTAGGTAACTAGCACTGATGTTTCTTCTATTGAGATCTTAAAAAATATGAATTCATTTTGTGGGTTTTTATGAAATGGTGCCCACATGGTTGAGGTCCTATTTTTTTTTCTTTTGGAGCATAGTGACCTAAGTCTAAAACCAATGCTAGTTTTTGTAAGGTTGGTATCTAATATGTTTTTTGTTTTGGTTTTTTTGTTTTTTTTCTTTAGTGAACATTGATCTCTATGTTATTTTAATGTTTATAAGGGTTTTAGTAAATTGAGTTTATAATTGGTGTTTTTTCTTGTGGTGTTTGACTTGCTGGTTTATTTTATATTAGAATAATTCGAAAATTATGGGGATATTTATGTTATGTATCCATTTTATTTTAGACTCATACTATTAATCATGGTAGTTTGATCATGCTAAGTGTTTTATTTAGGTATAATTCTTATTAATATTTATCATTCTTTTTCTTTGATATACGCCTTTTTGGGTAGGTAGTGGAGTTCTAGAGATAATGAAATACCTCATGTTACTTTTATTTATTTATTTTTATTCTTGGTTAATTTAATTTTTTATGGTTTTGAGCATGAATTTTGTGTTTTTATTTTAAATTTATCCCTCCACATAGTTTGAGTGCAAAATTTAGGAGAAACCATGTGGGGTCAAGAAGGAAAAGAAACTTTTAGTTCATTTTGTTCTTATACGGTTTGGACCATATGATTATCACATGATATAATGAAAACAATTTAGGTTCTAGTGGAAACCATGAAAGGATTTTTGGTATTGGGGCGTTGACATACAGGCTGCAAACAATTAAGAGTAATCATGCGATAACCATGCTATAGTGATATAGGTGGTTGTAGAGGCATTTTTCATGTTTTTCACATAATTTACTAATCATGCAGCCAAACCATGAGAGTGTTTTGTGGGGGTTTTTTATTTAAGGTTTTAGGGGTTATCTTCTTACTTTTTTAGGTGTTATTTACCAAAGTTGAATAATTTCATATCATTCTTACTCAATTTCTAGTTTCCCTAGGTAGGTATTTTTGTTACCTTCTTTTATTTTGGTATGCCATTGCATGCTTGAGGTTTCTAAATTCCTTGTTTATTAAATCATACTTATAAATGATAGTTATAATGGATTTTAAAATGGTTTTGAAGTGAATTATATTTTAGATCAAAGGTTTCACTTGAAGTAAAGGATGGTGTTTTATGTCTTTAGGACATTTAATAAAGTGGGAGTGGATTCTATTCAATTTATTTTATGCATGGTTTTAAGAGAAGTTTTTTAATAATTTTTTTATAAATGGAATTTGAAACTTTGAGAAAGGAATTCGCATCTTGAATAGTTTTCAAGAAGTCTAGTTTAAAAATTTCAATAGTTTTTAAAATTCGTGGGTGTGTGTGTGACCCTGTTTATACCCATTTTGTTTTGTTTCCCCTTTATGGGTGGTGATTTATGGATTTGGAGATTGGGTGATTGATCTTATGGGATATTTATTATGAGGGAGTTATAGGTGAGAGTGAGATTATTTTTTTCCTTTATATTGGTTTTATTAATTTCTTATTCACTCACCCACACTTTATCTTGGTCATGGGAACCCAAGTAGCTAAATGGGAAGTCTAGAATTACACTTCACTAGTTAGTATCACACTACTAGTGTCCCCTCTAGTGTGAAATATTATTAGATAGGGTATCCCCCGATGAGTGCTCGGTGCAGGATAGTTGGGTGGCTTGTGTCATGATGAAATGTAGGCTGACATGTTAGACTGTGTTTGTTAAAGTCTAGTATGGTCTCACATTAGTACCTAGGTAAGATCCCCTAAAACCTATACCTTAATAGGCTTTTTAACATAGAGGATACCTTTGGCTTTCCTTTGTGTTTCCTATTGACTGATGCATGGAACTATTGTCTATTTACTTTCACAAATTATTTTAGTTTGTTGATGGCATGATGCTTTTTGATTGACTTTTTTTATTTATACAATGTGTGTGTGGACTACCAAAATGATTTTTGGAAATGGTTTTAAAAAGGTATTATTTTGTATGGTGTGTGCGATTTGTTTTAAGTAATGATTTAAAAGTGATTGTTTTAATTTAAATGAAATGTGGAATAAAGTGTTTTAAAAGGGGATCTATATTTTCTTGGGTTTTATAAAAGAAAAGGATTGTTTTTGTGAAACAGGACTTTCATGCTACTTATATTGTTAAACCTAGTCAAGATAACACATATTTTACAACTGTATCTCAATCTAGTGTAAATAAATTACCTTTATGAAGGAAAATATATAGTGAAAACCTACTAATCATTGGTTTCTCACTCCCTTCATACACCATTCATTGTATAAATCCTTTCATGTTTTCCTTTCAGGCTTGGATTCACCTACCCATTTCCTTCTCAACACATGTTTGAGTGGCTTGGGTTACTTAGGATTTTTAGATTGAGTTATGGTGAGTGAATTTGGGTCACATGGAGTCATCTAGTCTTTTGGAAATTGTTTTTTCTTAAATTTTGGATGTGTTTTTATTTACATTGTTTATTTATATTAAATTGTTTATATTGGTTGGATTTTTTATGTTTATTTTCCTAACGTGTTATACTTTTATTAAATGTTTCTTTTAGTTTAATTTAATGGTTGAAACCATCCATGATAGTGTTCCATGATTTCCATGCACTATTTTCCAGTTTTTGGGGATTGGGAATTCCCTTCAAGACAAGTGGATAGCTGAGTCAAGTACTAGTTTTGGTGGCATCCCAGGCTGGTTCATTACAACTTGTCTTAACTTTAAATATGTTAATGAAAATGAGGATACTTTTATAAATTATCAATCTAAATTTTAAAAAATCGATGATTCATTATTTTCCTATGGTTGAATTGTATTATCATTGACACATACCACTCGATTCAATCTTATCTCTATCAAATTAAAATATAATGTACAGAATATTAGGTGCTCTTTGACAAGGTGACCTTTCAAAATAAAACCTTCTTGATGAGATTTATTTTCTAGATAATAATTCCAATGTCCTTGATACCTAATGAAAAATGTAAAAAATTTATAAGTAAAGTTTATAAGTACTTATTAGAAAAATTATATTTTATTAATGATAATAAAATTAAACTAAAATACCTCTTTATGGGATAATTCCATCGATAATGTATGCGCCCTCCAAATTTATCTTTTTTCGATGAACTGAATAGTTATTTGAATCATAAAAAATGATGGTTAAATATAATATCCAAATGAAATAAAATCCTTACAATTATTTCTTGAATTTTATCTATTTTGGTCAGGTTTAAGGTCTTCTCACAAAGCTTTCTAAAGAATGTGAAATTGTTAAATAGATCTAAATTTTTTTAGGTAATAAATTATGCATTAATAGAGGTATAAACTTCTAAATCAATATATGTGAGTCATGAATTTTAAATCCATGTATTTTGTGGTGATTAAAATAAACATATCTTGAAATGTTACTTGAATATCTATAAGATACTTTCACATTTTTTAGTTTAAAAAAAACATTTTTTTTTGCTAATTTTTCATGAAAAAATTACTGCGGGATACTTCCCATTCTCATTTTTTCATAAATCACATTTGGTATTTAGTTTTTATAAGTCCTTATAAGAATTTAAATAATCTTTTTATTTCCCTTATTTATTAATAAATGTAAAAAAACACATTAAAAATTCTTCTCAACATGAATAACATCAGGATTATGATATAGAAAATTAAATTTCTAATATAAAAGTTTAAAAAATATGTTTTTTATTCCATTATTGTGTCACAGTCATATATGATGGTGTTATAACAGTTTTCCGACATTTATTCAGTTTCAAATTATTTCCAAACTCCTTATAAACTATTGATAATTGTGTCAAGATATGTGATCCATACAATAATATTGGTGGAAGCTTCAAATCTATTTTTCTTTTAAAACATGGCTTGTTAAATTGGAATCTATGACATGTATAATGGAATCGATGATGAAATATGAAAAAAACTTTTCTATAAGGTAGTGTTTGAGAGTCAAAAAAAATGTTACAAAATGGAAATTACAAATCTATGTGTGTATTCCAACCAAATAAATTTCAAAACTTAGTAAATCCATTGATGGTCCAGATTAGGGAAGCATGTATTTTGAGCATTTTCACAGTATATAAATTATATGTTTCGACACCATTGTTCCATAACTCCTAAAATTATCAAATATGAGGTTTAATGTATACATCAATTTCATTTCTAGGAATTTTCTTTCTAGGAATTTTCTTTCTAGGAATAATCATCAATATGATGTATGATTTTTTTGCATACACTTATATGGGGTTAGTTTATAAGGGATCAAAACAACCAGACATATATTATAATCATTAATTAATGTCCCAAAAGTGAAAAATCCATCAGTAGCCAATCCCAATAGAAAATTTCTTGGATCATAAGTGAAATCATGATTTAATTAATCAACGGTATTCTATGTTTTTAAATCTATTGAATGTCACATGAACTCATCATTGTTATTATCCAAAGAATTACAATTTATATATTTAGTTGTTTTTTATAACTTAAAAAATATTCTCAATATTTTTTTAATGGAAATTAATATAAAACATTCATAGTAGTTTTTTGTTTCTTTGTGGTAGTATATAGATTCAAATTGGAATCATTATTTGTTGAGTTCCATATATAAGTAAAACATCTTTTACACTCTTCTCTATTCGAATATTCTAAAAAATAAAGCAATATAATTATTAATACATGCATGTATCTTTTCATAATCATGTATAAGATTGTTAATAATATTATACATATCATAAAATGATGAAAATATTTTATCTTTATAAAATTCATCATGAAACATTTCTAATATCAAAGAAATTACTTTATTTTTAATTGCACATATGAACTTTATATAGTATAAATTTAGTAGAAAATATAATTTTGAATACATGGAACATCCTTCATATAATTCTTTATTTCCATCTTTGACTAATTCATAATTTTTTTTATCAATTATGTTTTCCATTATATTAGTCTCTAAATCATTATCTAGTAATATGTTATCAACATGATTAGGTAGTTATTCAGTTCTTAAAGCATGATTTATATTAGTAACATCAACATGTTGGTCAACTATTGTGTTATTATCTTTATGGTACTACCCTAATATATTGAAATAATCATTTATCATGTTTTTAATTTCATTTTCCACCATCATGGAACTAACATTTTCATTATGATGTTGAACATAACTACTCTCACTTTTAGTAATATTTAATTCTCCATTCAAAGTCCACTAAACAAATTGAGGAGAAAATTGTTTCAATATCATGTGTTCAAATACTTCATATATATTCAACAATATTTGAATTTACATTTAGGATAAATTCATTTAATTCTCCCATTAACCAATCAATTTTCAATTGAAAAATTCAAAAACTTATTTAAACCCTTAATATACCAGGATGTGTTCTGAGGTAATGTAATCCAAATTTTATCCATATGAAATCAATTTTATACAATTTCAAATAAAAATTATAGTTATATAAATATATATAAATAAAATAATACAATTCAGTTTAAAAATTAATCTAGTTTTAATTTTTTAAATTATAAATTTATAGATATAGTAATTGAAAACTGAAATTTAATAAATATAGTATGAAGTAATAGAAAGAAACCAATGATTAATTATCAATATTCTAATAAGAAACCTTAAATTCCCTATAAAATATCATCCACCATCAATACCCTAATAAATATCTACAAAATTAAACACAAAAACCTTACCATGAACTTATGAAAAGAATGAAAAATTAAAAAGAAAGACAAAAGAACCTTAGATCACAAAATACCAACATTAAAGATCTAAGGCTTATGAGGGAAAGGGATATGGTAGTAATATCATGAGTGGGGGGTTGAGGGGTTGAGGGAAAGGGAGATGACATGGGGGGATCACAAGTAGGGGTAAATAGTTGAGGGAAAGGGTGATAGTAGGGGGGTCAAGGGTTGAGGACAAGGGCGATGTCTTGGGGTATTGTGATCAAGGGGTCAAGGGTTGAGGGAAAGGGAGACATCAAGGGTTGGAGGTTAATGGAAAAGGAAATATGGGTTCCTTATTTTTTTTAACAACATAGAAGTATTTTCAATTAAAATAAATTCTAAATAAATAAATGAAAAATGATTTAAAAAAAATGTTAAATAACAATGGAATTACATTAAAAAAATTTAAAGGCGGTTTCTAAAATGGACTCTTAAAATACACAACTAGACAATGGTTTTATTACAGTGATAATCTTATATATTCCTAATGGATGTACCATATTGAACTATATATTAATATATTTAAACGGCATGTCAAAAATTGAAGGTATTCATAAGGTTATATTTTGGAGTGGTATATTGTAAAAGTGGACATTAAATTCTATACCAAATACCTATCTAATGTGGATAGAATTGGTCTTATAAAATCTTACCAAAACTAGAAAATCAATGGTGAATGAGTGTTAGTAAGAGATGTTTCTACAACGCCCACCACAAACTAAGAATAGGATCACCTATATGTTTTTCATAATAGTGCATAGGTGATACCATATGTTCAAACTTATTAAGATATTATTAGGAATTTTAATCCAATAAGGGTTTTATATTGGATTTTAAATATATATAACCATTATTTTATTAGTTGGTTTTAAGTCTAAATTGTAACAACCTTACCTTGATGATATTCTAACTAAGTAAGCAATGAGTTAGAGTGTAACCCAAAAATACCACCTTCAATAGGTCATGAGTTAAAAATAGCACTAGGGGTATAATATCACACATATATTGAAGACTTTACCTTTTATTATAAAACTATACTACACCAAGGCCAATAAAAAGGGTAAAAGTTATTCTTAATACAGATACAATGTAATGAACCAAATCGTTATAGGTTGGTTAATTTAGTGAAAAATTTGAATTTGAGGATTTAGAGTAGGGGTGTTTGCATAATTTTTTTTATTGAAATTATGGGAATTACGAAATCTCTAGGAGATGTTTTTTCATGTGTTTAGGTGTTTTGGTGGTACCCAAGACAACAAATGAGGGTCAAAGTACTGGTAGTATTGAATATAATTGTAGCATAATTCACTGGGTACCTAATAGGGATTCATTGAGTACTCAATGTTTCAGATAGGGTCCAGGGACCCTTGGGTGCCCATCAGGTACCCTATGACCTCCTTTTTTTTTTAATTTTTTTATTTTAATTTATTAATTTTTTTAACTTAAATACCAATTCCCCCTTATTTTCGACATGACTAGAACCCTTGTTTCACATCTCTTCACGTGTTCCACAATCCCTATCCACATATAAATCTCCTGGACTACCATCTCTCAAGTCTAGGTATCCTTTTTATTCTAATATTAATTTATTCCTTATTTCTTCTTCCTCTCTTTCCTTGACCTCTTCTTGGCAAAACCCTAGGGAGAGGATAAACCTTAATGTGTTTTGATTGTTGAAGTTATAGTATGTGGATGATGTCTCGAGTCCTTATCTTCCCATATTCAAGAGTTTCTATTCATATTCACTCCATTTTAGGTAGATGGTTCATTTATTTTTCCTTTTATAAGCAAACTAGGTATTCTTGAGCTTCCAAAATATGATTCCTTAAAAATTATTATTGTTTTGGATATTTATGATGAGTTTATATAAAGTTTATGAACTAATGATATAGTTTTTAAGGAATTGGGAATATTATAGGTGTTTTATAAAATTACAAAATGGTTTTATTAGGGTGTTTGATTATTCAATTAATGTTTTGAACCTTGATATGTTTATGTGGGGTTTGGTCATAGTTTTGAGGTATTTTTGAATTTAGATTTTCATTTCTTACGGATTTTGGTTAATCCTTCTTGTTAAATATTATGTATTTTTATAGATTGAGTTTATGAGTTCTTATTCATTATTTGTAATGAATTATTTATTTTTATGTTGTATCTGCATGATATTTTAAAAGAACACTATGTTTGATAGAGTATATGACATGCAACATCGAGCTTAAATGAACCATGAAATATTATTATTTAAATATGGATGCAATAACATAGTAATTTAATTGGTGGGTATTAATATAAGTAACTACACTATGAAATATATATAAATTTACTAATCATTAAATTGTTTTTGATAAATTATTAGTAAACAAGCACTCAATTTTTAGTAAAGTAACATTATTCTTTAAAAATATGTTTTCTTCTAAAATGGGTTTTATTTATTTTTATGAGTGAATATTTTAATTAATTTAGTAAAATTTTATAAATTTTATATGATAAAAAAGAAATAATTTTTGAAATCAGCATTTTGAAATTATATTAGGGTGAATTTTTTTTGATTTTTTTGAAAAGATTGACTTTTCAGTTAATAGTAAAAATGCCGATTTTTAATGAAAACTGTCATTTTGTTCCAAGAACTTAAAAAATTATATTTTGTTTTAAAATTGTTTAAAAATAAAATTAGTTCATTTATATTATTAATAATTCAATTAAGGTAATTGGAATCAATTTTATAGTTGATTTTTCTATAAAAAATTTTATACTTACCAGGCATTTTTCTTATAAAACTGCTTTTCATCCCGTTTCATAGGTTTAATTTTAAATTAATATCTACCACTTATGTAAATTGAATTTTATAAAATTTATTTCATATTATGAATTATCATAATTGTTATTTCGAAAATATGTCCCTTTTATTTTTGATCATTATGAATAGTAACTATGAAAAATATTTATAATTATATTAAAGGGTAAATCAGGTTAATTAATGTTAAAAGTAACGTGAAAAGGATTTATAACCAACTAGAAACTTTACTTTAACCAAATAGATGAGTGTATTTCATCTATCCTCACTTAATTTTTGAATTTATGGCCATTTAAATCCTTTTTTATTTGATAATGACCTATATAATATTTTTAGTAAAGAATAATACAAAATGTCACTCTCTTGATTTTAAATTTCTCTTATATGTTCACAGAGGGATAAAAATAAGTTTTGAATTAAAATTAAACATTATTTTTATAATAACTAAATTTTTCTATATTAGTAATTTGTTTCTAATTTTTAGTGATTATATAATTATCTTAAATGCTTATACAATGTTGACAAAGTGTTTGTGCAAGCAGTGGAAAAATCAAAATAAATAATTAAAAAAAATAAAAGTAATGTATTTTATATAAATTACGGAACCATATGAATTTAATAGAAAATATAATTTATTATTGTTGGTAAAATATATTATATTTGAATTAAATTGCAATATTCGTGTTTTTAAAATCAAATTAAGTGAAAACTTAAAAAAATGACATTATTTATATTTTATAATAAACAATACTTTATTAAATGATTTAAAAATAATAAAATACAAATATTTAGCCAAGTCAATGGGATATGTTCTATAATATTAACCAATATCCATTTATGTGTCATTTTTCCTTTTATGTAAACTTTCTTTACTACTAAAGAGTAATAAACTTGGATATCACGGTAATCGTTAAAAGGTTTAATGGGAGGTTGAAATAAAGAGATAAGGGTGAAAAAATTACCTAAACTTGATAAAATTTTATTATATGAGATTATTTAGATGAATAATCAGTAAATATTTTAAGTATATCAAAAAATTTCTTATTTTAAATTAAAATTAATTTATATTAATTTATATTTTAAGAAATTACAAGAGTGTCCTTCCCCTCACTTATAAAAGGGAACCTAATTTTCTATCTTCCTCACACATTTTTAGCAATCTAGTTAAACTAATAATTACCAAAATACCTTAATAAAATCCATATACACTTCCTATAAGTCTTATTGTTGTTGTAATAATAACCTTATATGGATTAAGGTGTAAAACAAAGGAGGTTTTTTGAAGAATATGTATAACTTTTAACCAAATGTTTTAATTTTATTTCTTCTTTTACCTCCTTATAAACTCTTACAACCATTTAAATTTGAAAAAATAAGTATATAAAATATAATTATATGTTATTATTTTGATTTATTAACCTTAATCCATCTCATTATTCATCTAATGGGAAATGAAACCATTTTTTGTGTGTACAATATACTTTCAACTCGCGAACCAATGTAATTCATTTCCCATCACCACCTAACACAATTGGATATAATTATGGATTTAATATATAAATATATATGATATTAATTATACAATAATAATTTTATAAATATAATATATCATCTATTTTCTTACCTTTACATACATTGAAAAATGACAATGTCGTTCATGTGTATGTGCGGATTACAACCTCCACAAAGAGATGCAATTGATTTTTCATCATGAACACACGTAGAAGATATATATAAATTAATTTAAAGATATAATATGATATTTATGATATAATAATCATTATTTAAAAATAAAAGTATACTTAATTTATTTCCATCATGTTATTTTAAATATGGAAACTTTACTCATGTGTAAGTACGGTCTACCGTCTCCATGATTATGATGTTATTCATTTTTCATAACCATATTACATATTTTGTTATAGAAGTATAAATATGATATAAAAATGATAATTATTTCATGATTATTATTCTATATTTTATGGAATAATATCCTATTTGACCATGGTGTACATACTAAAGTTTTTTTGAAATTATGAACTGAACATCCTCAAAACACTCAATGTGGGATTGAACGATTAAGTAATTAAATATGTCATTAAAATAAATGAAATAAATGTTTTAATGATAAGATATTAAACCTATAAAAGGTTAATGAGAAAGTAAATAATTGATAAAATTTAATTATATAGGATTTAAATGACACACATGCCAAGTCTGGACTCGAGGTAAGGGATTTCGTCTCAATTTCCCTTTATTGAGCCATTTTTTAATGTTATAAACATAATTTATTTTATAAGGTTTATATACTTCTGATTTTAAATTTTATATAATAATTAATTTATAATTAATGGGATTTTAAGTTACAATTGAAATTATTTCATCCAAATGGATTTTATGTAAATGTTACCAAATGGTAATGGGTAGCTTTCTCTTCATGTCCATGTTTTCTAAAATGTTTTCATGAATATTTTTATTTACACATCAATGATTTATTAATTTCATTGTCAATTATTTTTTAATTTATTTACAAAGGTTTTAAAAAGAATATTTTTAGTATTATTCATATGACACATTTTTAATTTCTTTACCAAAGTTTAAAAGGAATTTTTTCTTTTAACATATTTAGATTAACCTAATTTTTTCACCATCATGGATATTGTTTTCTTTGAATATTACATTAAAATTTTACAAGGTTAGTTTAAATGAAAACATTTTTACTAATATTTTGTAATTTTTTATTTTTTTAAAAGTGATTTTCAAAGTCGAAAGGGTATTTCCCCTAGAATGTTTTTAATGATCTTTTAATGATATTTATATTCATTAATGATAATAAATCTTAGTGTTACTTATGATCTATTGGGTATATGTTTTAATTAATCCATAATTATTCTTTTTCTGGATGTATTATTATTGTTTCAAATAGATATTCATGGAATCCATTTCTTTTCCATGGGTAAATCATGATATGAATGAGAAATGGTTATTGTTATATTTAAAAGTGTAGGATTATTATTATTTTACTCATTATATAGTACTTAGACATTGATTATGACATGTGATATTGATATATCTCATGATGATGGGTGAGCCTATTATATCTTATATGACGAGTGATCCAGATACAGTTCTACAATGTATTGGGTAATGATATGTTAAATAGATGGAAGTTACTCCGTAGAGATGAAGAAGATACATTACTCTTAAGAGATGATAAATCTTACCTGTTATAGGTTACTCCTAATAGATGTGAGAATTATATTGTTAGGTGATTCTATGATGAATGTTTTATGTTCAAAGATAATTAAATAGTTTTTCAAATCATTCTATGAGGTATAACAGATCCTTTTATTAAGGTTTTTTTCACATAGACTATGATTGTTGACTTATATAACTTTTTTCTTATGTTAAATATTTTTTCCATGTCTCATGAATTTTGATATAGGTTTTTATGGGTATGAATTATATTATGTTATGATCTTATATATTTATTATGTCATCATACTCTTATTCCCATCTTACGCTCACCATTGAAATTCAATTGTTAATTCTTATGTTTACTCATATTGAGTGTTTGAGCTCAATTTTTTTATGTTTTATATTTCCCTAGTTTATGGTGATTTAAGTTAAATGAATTATGTATATAAAGTATTCATGCATGAAAATTTTAGAGGAGATGTTGAAGACTTAAGGTCAAATAATGGAATCTAGGTAGAGTAGAAAAAACGCTCACTTAAATGAATGAGTATCATTATGTAAGAGTTTGTATTAATTATCTAAAAATATAAAACTTAAAAGGTCCTTGGGTATGTAAATTATCCAATATTTTAAATTATATTTTATTTTTTTGATAACTATAATTAGGTCATGTTTTTTTGTATCAAATCTAGAAATATAAAGATTATATTTTTTTAGCCCTGGATTCGGGAGTACTGGTTCAAGGATGTTATAGTTGGTATAAAATCAGGGATTAGATAACTTTAGAGAATAAGATCTACTCATGTGATTCCAACTTATGAGTTACGAATAAAATCATGTGTTTATAATTTTAAGTTTTATAATAAGTTCAAAGGTATAAAAACCCATTTTTAGGTTTTAAGTGATGATATTTTTTGGTGATTAAGGATATTTTGGGAGATGTTTTATTAGGTTGAGGTATATATAACACTTAGGTTTAACATGAATGATTATTTTAGAAGAATTACATTAATATTTGGGAATGTAATTTTAATGGTATGGGAAAAAATTTGAGGTTAAGATACTATTTATTATTGAGGTTGTTGTGGTTAATTTGGATATAGGGTTATTTATTTATGGAATGATCTATGTCAGAATTTGGTGTTATTGTTGAATTTTAGAGATTAGTGTATTTTTTATTCAGAAGAAGGTTTATTAATTTTTGGTATTATCTTATCATGTGCTAACCATTTTGGTTTTAGTAAATCAAAGAATAATATCTTTTAATCATTTTATATACCTCATGGTTAATTAAAATTTGATTATAGTTATTCAGGAATTAATTTTTCATACTCATCATTTGGAGTAAAAGATGAGATAAAGGTGCAAACTGATTGAAACATGAAATCAAAGGATGAAATTTTGTTTATGGATTTGAATAAAATCAAGTAATTATATTTCCTTATGTTCTTGGTCTAGATGGTAAAGTAATTCCTAAACTCTAAGAAAAATATCTTGAAACAAAAATGTTATCCTAGTACCTTAATTTCTGATAAAATGATAGCATTTTTCATGCCTTAATTGATTTATGGTTTTTTTGGTATTGAATTTCCCATGATCATTAAATTTCTTTTGATAAATTTTCTTTTTCAATCTATATCATTATTTTGTACATTTCCTTTCTCCTTCATGTCTATATTTTTACTTCCTACTAATGTTCTCATATTTGGGAACTTAGTTATATGTTATTATTGATGAAATTATTATTTATATTTCCTTATTTTCAAAAGGAAGTTTTCTCACCCCCTTATATGATGTGGGTTTTCAACAAAAGTAATTTTAAATATTAACGAGTTTAATGTTTCATGATAATATGATTTATATTACACTACTTTTAATTGATTATGAAAATGTTTGAAACTTGTGATTACTAATCTCAAGTTAAAATTGAAAGGAAATAATTTATTAAGTGGTGTGGTAATAATATCTTAGTGTTGAAGGGTTTCAGAAAGATCACTTGATGCATACTTATAATAGGATATTGTTGGGAAGGTGTGGTTATAATATAATATCCTGATAATTTAAAATAACACTATGTTCTATAGCGTATATGATACACACCACCGAGCTTAAATGAACCATGAAATATTATTATTAAAATATGACTGTTATAACATAGTAGTTGGATTAGGGGGTATGAATAGAATTAAATGAACTATGAAATATATATAATGGCCCTAATAAATAAAAATTTATTGATAAATTCTTATTAAATAAGAACTCAGTTTTTGGTAAAGTCGTTTTATTCTTCAAAAATATATTTTCTTTAAAAACGTCTTTTATTGATTTTTATGAGAAAATATTACAATTAATTTCATATAGTTTTACAATTTATATTTGATAAAAATTGATATCATTTTTTAAATTATAATTTCAAAATCATCTTAGGGTGAAATTTTAGGTTTTTTTATAAAAATATTGACTTTTTGTAGAATAGTAAAAAATACTAATTTTTATGGAAAACTGTTATTTCATTTCAAAAATTTACAAAGTTACATTTTGTTTTAAAATGGTTTAAAAATAAAATCATTAAATTTATATTATGAATAATCCAATTAAGTTAATTTGAATCAATTTTATTCTTAATTTTTCTATAATAATTTTTATACTTAAGAAGACATTTTTATAGAAAACTACTTTTCATCACATTTTGTGAGTTTAATATTAAATTAATTTATTCCAATTTTGTGAATTTAATTTTATAAAATAGATTTTATGTTTTTAATCAGAATAATTAAAATTAGAAAAATAGGAACCCTTTATTTTTTGTCATTATGAATAGTAACTGTGACAAATCGTTATAACTACAATAAAGGATAAATCATGTTAATTAAGGATAGAATTAATATGAAAAGGCTTGAAAATATAATATAAACATGAATTTACCCAATTATATGATTGTATTTCATCGATACCCATCTAAGTTTCTAATATATGGCCAATTGAATCCTTTTTTCTTTGATAATAACAAATATAATATTTTAAGAGCTTTCAAATATATATTATATGTTAAAATAGGGATAAAAATAAGTTAAGAATGAATATTAAATGTTATTTTGTGCATAATGAAATTATTTTTATAATGTTTATTTATTTATAATTTTTAGAGATTATATAATTACCTTAAATACTAATACAACGCTGACACAATGCTTGTTTAAGTAGTGAAAAATCAAAGTAAATAATTTAAAAAACATTAAAAGTGATGTATTTTGGAAGAATTATGGTGACACGTGAATTTTATAGTAAATAAAAATTTATTATTGATGGTAAAATTGATTATAATCTAATTAAATTATTATATTCATTATTTTAAATTCAAATTAAATGAACAATTCAAAAAATGATATTAATGAAAATTTATAGTAAACAATATTTTATTAAATTATTTAAAAATCATAAAAACCTATATTTGGACACATGAATGAGAAATGGTTGATTATATAAAATATTGTCTATTTATGGGTTATGTTTCCTTTTATAGTAACTTTATTGACCCTTAAAGAGTAAAAAACTTTAATATCACCGTAATCGTCAAAAGGATTAAGGAGGGGTTAAAACAAATAGGTTAGGGTGAAAAAATAACCTAAACTTGTCCAAATTTTATTTTATTATAGGATTTAGAATCATATTCATCATATTATATATATATATATAGATTTTTTCAACTTTTTCATGAAATTTAATTTAAATTAATTTAATACTTTAAGAAATTCCAAGAGTTCCCCTCCCCTCAGTTATAAAAGGGCACATCCACTTCCCTCAACCTAAAACATTTTGATAACTCTATTTCAGAAAATACCTAACCAAATACCTTCCCAAAATACCTACCCGTGGACCAGAGGTATTAGGTTTGGCACAATACCAACCTTAGAGGGATTAAGTTGTAAAGCAAAGGAGGTTGTCCGAGGAAG
This sequence comes from Viscum album, assembly GCA_963277665.1. Classification (NCBI taxonomy): domain Eukaryota; kingdom Viridiplantae; phylum Streptophyta; class Magnoliopsida; order Santalales; family Viscaceae; genus Viscum; species Viscum album. The sequence goes on from OY728156.1 coordinate 1,172,808,071, forward strand.
AGGTATATGTTTTAATTGAATGTTTTAGATTTATTTATTTTTATACCACTATAAAAAATATTCCAAACATTGTGATGTAATAAAATAAATACCAACCATTTAATTATCTATTATTATGTTGATTTATCAACCTTTATCCATTTCCGTATTCATCTAATGGAAAATGAAACCATCGCTCGTGTGTTTGATGGACTAGAGCCATGTGAACCAATGCAATTCATTTTTCATCACAGTCTCTAAAAGATGGATATAAAATTGGATTTAATGTATATATGTTATATTAATGAAATAATTATCATTATTAAAAGATAAAATATGATCTATTTTCTTTCCTTTCCATCTATTTAAAATGATAATGTTGTTTCTGCTGTATGTAGATTACCACCTCCATGAAGCGATGTGATTCATTTTTCATCACCGCCTCACATGGATAATATATATTCATGTATTTAAAAAGGTAATATTATATTTATTATATAATAATAATTATTTAAATATAAAATTATACCCACCTTATTTCCTCATGTTTTTTGAAAAATTGAAATGTTACTCATGCGTACGTATGCCCTACTATCTGCATAATTATAACATAATTCATTTTCCATAACCATCTTACTTATTTTTTTTATAAAAGTATAAATAATGTATAAAAATTATAATTATTTCATGATTATAATTCTTTATATGATGAAAAAATTATATATTTGACTATGTACAGCATACTGAATTCATTTTGAAATCATGAACCAAACATCCTCAAAACACATGACTTGGACATAAACTATTAAGTAATTAAATATATCATTAAAATAAATTAAATAAATGGTTTAAAGATGAGGAATTAAAAATTTTAAAGGTTCTTAAGAAATCAAATAATTGATTAATGTTTATTATAGTGGAGTTAATGGACATACATGGAAAGTATGGACTTAAGTTAAGAGATTTTGTCTCAATTTCCCTTCATTGAGGCATGTTTTAATGTTATGCACCTAATTAATTTTATACGATGTACATACTACCACTTTTAACTTTTTTTATCATGAATCATTCGTAATTCATGGTATTTTAATTTATAATTAAAATTATTTCATTGAAAGGTATTTAATGTGAATGTTACTAAGTGGTAAAGGGTTTCTTAAATAAGTTTCCTTTCATTAGGTTATATAACTTCTTAATTAATTATAGTAATTCAAGATTATATGTGAAATTATTATTTTTATTTATTTTGTATTTTCAATTGTTTTTTTAGATTTAAATTTGATACACATAATCACTCTATTGATTAGTTCTCAATTTAATGACATGATCTTTGTAAGGGTTATTCATCTCAAATCTTCTTTCTTTGGGATACATGTTTAAGTTATAAACCTATAATATTTTATGAAGTGTATATACTGACCCTTGACATGTTATATTATGAATATTCTTATATTAATGGTATTTAATGTTTTTCTTTAAGTCAATTCATTCACGAGATTAAGATTCAAAATTTACCAAAATGGTAAGGATTTTTATAATACAATCTCATTTTATTTTAGGATTATCTATGATCAATGTTCCTTTAGGAGGGATAATATTCTCTTATTTTCTTGAAAAAAATAACATTTCATATCTTCTAGTTATGATTTTTTTACATGTTTAATTTTCATTTTATCCCTTATTCATTAAACAAACATCAAAAAAGTTGTTTATAAGTGATACTGATCTTATATCTTCTTTTAGATTAGGGATATTTCCCTTTATATCCATATTTTATAAAATGTTTTCAAGAATTTTCTTATTTACAATTAAATTATTTTTTAAGGTCATTTTGAATTATCCTTTTATTTAAAAAATATTTAAAGAGTAATATTTTTAATAATGTTCATATGAAACATTTTGAATTTCTTTAGAAAAGTGTAAAGAAATATTTTTTACATATATAGATTAATCAACTTTTTATGCCATGAAGAATGTCACAAACCAGGCCGGGTCTCCATCTGACCTGGCGCCCGACCCGGTCCGCGACAAGGCCCAAGAGGTTTTCATGATCCTCCCGGGCTGGCGACAAGCGCCAGGGCATCAACAGGGCAAGTGGGAACAATTTCGCCCAATGAAAATAAATAAAGAAGTGGAAAAAAGGTAGAACAACGTACTAACCTAACCACAACCAAAAACTCCTCGTGACCTCAAGAGTCATGCTCCAAACCACAACCAAGTCTCACCCGTGGAAAACAAACTCATGTCAAACCTACAACAGAAACTAAAAACAAGAAAACACTATAGGCGTGAGTATTGAAACTCAGTAGGTAGGCCCAACTAATTCTATTCCCAACGCACACACCATTAAATAAAGAATTCACTAATTTCAAGTTTGAACTACAATTTATAAAAGTAAGTTTTTCTAAGTATTTTACTCAAAAGCAAAGTATAAACCATTGCCCTTAACCATTTTCAAATCAAGACTCATTTCATTAGTGTCAATGGATTTTTAGAAAGGGAAAGTGATGTTTATTTTTTTTTCAAATTTTTACAAAGAGGATTAAACACTTTCATTTGAAAACAATTTTTAGAAACCTAATTAAAACCAGTTTACCACTTTCCAAGGAGAACAATACACCAGAAATGCACAAAAGAAATCACACAGGAAGGGCAATGTAGGTATACATATAGGCATCAAAATCACTACTGCAAGCGACAAAAGCCGAATAGACATGTGTCAAACTTTGGAGCTCGTGAACAATCTAGAACGTACTATACATGTGACTCATCCAGAAGGCATGCCCTAACTCGATGATGTCATAATGCCCATACTACTACCCGATATAGCCCTGCATGGCCTAACTGAGAGGCCCAATACCTATAGCAGCAATAAAATAGTATTCCTCTGCTAGGGGTCCACTAGCCAGTGCATAATCTTAACTAGCGCGACATCGTTCACAAAAATTCACTTACTATGCCAGGTTCCCATGTATAGTCTTAAGGAGGCTGTGCCATACAATTCAAACACAAGACATGCATATATATATATATATATAATCCAAACACATCACACAATCTGGCACCACCCCGTCCACCTCAAGGGTAGTCCCTTTCCATCGACATACATTTCACAAGGGAGGTCCCATACCGAGGACCCTCCCAATCACATGGATCAAAACTAGGAAAGGAACCCAACCCAAGAAGGGTTTTACCAAAAATCAGTTCAAAATACCAAACGGTCCATGGATAGATTTCACACATAACCCTTTCACAATAATTATCACAAAATGCCAACAGGGCCTTTAGATGTACCCATCCCAAGGTACATTCATCAAAATCATTTCAAAACCATTTTAAAAGTGCCAACTAGGCCTTTAAGTGTTTCTAAAAATGAAACCAACACATTTATTCACATGTCAAACCAATATTTAATAAAACATCATTTTTCATCAAAAGGAAACATTTCTCATCAAACCGAAACTACACTTGAAAATTCATAAATTAATTTTAAAAAGACAAACGACATTTTCACCATGATGCGATAGTTCATCAAGAAAAAAATTTCAGTTCATTGTATAAAAATAAACATCTTCATTTACATCAAACAATTATTCTAAAAATATTATTTCTAATTTACCAAAAATTAATAAAATAACAAGAAATTAATAATTTCTAAATTTAACCGTAAGTGCAGTGGGGAAACCTACCTTGACTCACTGCTCGATAGCGATGACAAGACTCACTTCGCACTTGCGCATAAGCACATGCAACCTGATAACAACAGTGTCACAGACTTTCACTGATGACACGCTGCAACAACTACATGACATTTAAAACCGAAAACCTTTACCCAAATAAAACAAGATAATTTTCTATCACTACTAGAAATAGAGGATATACCAACGGTTCTAAACCGTTGGTATAGGCTGGAAAACCATTGGTATATTCTATACCAACAGTTGTCCAAACCGTTGGGAAGTAAGGCGTGGGGAAAGATCTATACCAACGGTTTGAACTAAACCATTGGTATAGCCCACTCTATGTCCTGATTTTCCAATGGTTCTTGTTGAACCATTGGTATAGGTTTACCCAACGGTTTAAAACCGTTGGGAATTCTATGATTTTGATATTATACCAACGGTTTACAACCGTTGGTATAGCTTTTTTCCCAACGGTTTCAATGAAACCGTTGGCATATGTTCAATAAAAAATACTATACCAATGGTTACAAACCATTGGTATAATTCTTTGTCAAAGTATACCAATGGTTGTAAACCATTGGTATTGTGTATTTCCAGAATTTTTGCACAGCAGCCCCTCCTGTGCATACACCTGCATACAAAACAGCACTTAAAACAGTGAAAACTTAAAACAACAAAAAAGACCACCTCTTTGATTAGAGACATGGTGAATAATTCCCCATTTGAATCTTCATATGACAACAATCATCCAGTATAGTTGAATAAGAGTTTCAATAGATCAAATATTATTTACACCCATTTCAATCTTTATATGACGACCACTTTTCTAATATATGGTGAAAAGGTATTTTCTTATGAGTCTCATCACTTGTGACTCCATAAGTGCCACACCGGGCCTCGGATTGAGGCGGGGTTGACTGGTACATGTCACATATGATCCATGAATCATTTTCCTGAAGTTTCAACACAGTCAGAATCCGTTTGATGGGTTTGGCGTATGTACGTAAAATATTGTCCATTTTGAACAAAAGAGAGGCAGTTTGGGTGGTCCCGACCCCACGGTGACTCCAATTGAGTCGGGGTTGACTCATACACATCACATATGACCCATGGATCGTTTTACTAAAGTTTCAACAGAATCCTAAGGCGTTTGGTCCGTTTCCCGTATGTTAGTTGTTGATATCACTTACAAATTAGTCCATTTTAACAAAATAGAGATAGTTTGAGTGGTCCTGGCCACACCGCGGCTTGGATTGAGACGGAGTTGACTCTTACACGTCAAATATGACCCATGGATCGATTTCCTAAAGTTTCAATAGAATCCGAAGGCGTTTGTTTGGTTTGGCATATGTCAGTTGTTGTTTTCACTTAAAATTAAGTCCATTTTAAACAAAAGAGAGACACTTTGAGTAGTGACGGACACACCGGGCGTCGTATTGAGGCAGGGTTAACTCATAAACATCGCATATTATCCATGGATCGTTTTCCTAATGTTTCAACACAATCAAAATCCGTTTGATCGGTTTGGCGTATGTACATAAAATATTGTCCATTTTTAAAATAAGAGAGACAATTTGGGTGGTGTTGGCCACACCGTTCCTCGGATTGAGGCGGGATTGACTTTTACACATCACATATGACCCATGGATTGTTTTACTAAATTTTCAATAGAATCTGAAGGCGTTTGGTTGATTTCCCGTATGACAGTTGTTGATTTCATTTACAATTTAGTCCATTTTCGATAAAAGAGAGACTGTTTGAGTGGTGCCAGCAACACCACGGCTTGGATTGAGGAGGAGTTGACTCGTACATGTCACATATGACCAATGGATCATTTTCCTAAAGTTTCAATAGAATCCAAAGGTGTTTGGTCGGTTTGGCTTATGTCAGTTGTTGTTTTCACTAAAAATTAAGTTCATTTTAAACAAAAGAGAGACACTTTGAGTGGTGTAGGCCACACCGAGCCTCGTATTGAGGCGGGGTTGACTCTTACATGTCACATATAATCCATGGATCATTTTTCTAAAGTTTCAACATAATCAGAATCCGTTTGATTGGTTTGGAATATGTACGTAAAATATTGTCCATTTTGAACAAAAGAGAGGCAGTTTGGGTGGTCCTGGCCACACGACGCCTTGGATTGAGGAGGGGTTGACTCTTACACATCACATATGACCCATGTATCATTTTACTAAAGTGTCAACAGAATATGAAGGCGTTTGGTAGGTTTATCGTATGTCATTTGTTGATATCACTTACAATTTAGTCCATTTTGAATAAAAGAGAGACAGTTTGAGTGGTCCCGGCCACACCATGACTCAGATTGAGGCGGGGTTGACTCGTACACATCAAATATGACCCATGCATCGTTTTAATAATGTTTCAACAGAATCTGAAGGCTTTTGGTTGGTTTGGAGTTTGTCAGTTGTTGTTTTCACTTAAAATTAAGTCCATTTTAAACAAAACAGAGGCACATTGAGTGGTGTCGGCCACACCGGGCCTCCGATTGAGGCAGGGTTGACTCTTACACATCACATATGACCTATGGATCGTTTTTATAAAGTTTCAATAGAATCCATATGTGTTTGGTTGGTTTTCCGTATGTCAGTTGTTGTTTTCACTTAAAATTAAGTACATTTAAAAAAAAGAGAGGCACTTTGAGTGGTGTCGGCCACACCAGGCCTCGTATTGAGGCGAGGTTAACTCGTACATGTCACATATGAGCCAAGGACCATTTTCCTAGAGTTTCAACACAATACGAATCCGTTTGATTGGTTTGGCCTATGTACGTAAAATATTGTCCATTTTGAACAAAAGAGAGGCAGTTTGGGTGGTCCCGGCCCCACGATGCCTCGGATTGAGAAACATTTGACTTGTACACGTCACATATGACCCATGGATTATTTTCCTAAAATTTCAACATAATCTGAAGGCATTTGGTCGGTTTCCCGTATGTCAGTTGTTGATTTCACTTACAATTTAGTCCATTTTGAACAAAAGAGAGACATTTTGAGTGGTCCCGGTCACACCGTAACTCGGATTGAGGCGATGTTGACTTGTACACGTCAAATATGACCCATGGATAATTTTCCTAAAGTTTCAATAGAATCATAAGTTGTTTGGTTGGTTTGGCATATGTCAGTTGTTGTTTTCATTTACAATTTAGTCCATTTTCAACAAAAGAGAGACAATTTTTGTGGTCCTGGCCACACCGCAGCTCGTATTGAGGCGAGGTTGACTCTAACAAGTCAAATATGACCCATGGATCGTTTTCCTAAAGTTTCAAATGAATATGAAGGCGTTTGGTTGGTTTGACGTATGTTAGTTGTTGTTTTCACTTAAAATTAAGTCCATTTTAAACAAAAGAGATCCACTTTGAGTGGTGTCGGCCACACCGGGCCTCAGATTGAGGCGGGGCTAACTCATACATGTCACATATGAAAATGGATCATTTTTTTAAAGTTTCAACACAATCAGAATCCGTTTGATCGGTTTGGCGTATGTACGTAAAATATTGTCCATTTTGAACAAAAGAGAGGCATTTTGGGTGGTCCCGTCCACACGGAGCCTCAGATTGAGGCGGGGTTGACTCATACACATAACATATGACCAATGAATCGTTTTCCTAAAGTTTCAACAGAATCCGAAGGTGTTTGGAAGGTTTCTCTTATGTCAGTTGTTGATTTCACTTACAATTTAGTCCATTTTGAACAAAAGAGAGACAGTTTGAGTGCTCCCGGCCACACCGTGGCTCAGATTGAGGCAGGGTTGACTCGTAAAGGTCACATTCAACTCATGGATCGTTTTAATTAAGTTTAAATATAATTCGAATGTGTTTGGTCGGTTTGGCATATGTCAGTTGTTGTTTTCACTTAAAATTAAGTCCATTTTTAACAAAACAGAGGCACTTTGTGTGGTGTCGGCCACACCGGGCCTCGGATTGAGTCGGGGTTGACTCTTACACATCACATATGAGTCATGGATTGTTGTTCAAAAGTATCAACACAATCAGAATCCGTTTGATTGGTTTGACGTATGTACGTAAAATATTGTCCATTTTAAACATAAGAGAGACAGTTTGGCTGGTGTCGCCCACACCGCACCTCAGATTGAGGCGGGATTGACTCTTACACATCACATATGACCCATGGATCTTTGTGATAAAGTTTCAATAGATTTTGAATGCATTTGGTCAGTTTCTCGTATGACAGTTGTTGTTTTCACTTACAATTTAGTCCAGTTTCAACAAAAGACTGGCAATTTGGGTGGTCCCGGCCCCACGATTCCTCGGATTGATATGGGATTGACTCTTACACATCACATATGACCCATGGACCGTTTTCTTAAAGTTTCAATAGAATCCGTAGGCGTTTGGTCAGTTTTCCATATGACAGTTGTTGTTTTCACTTAAAATTAAGTACATTTAAAAAAAAGAGGCACTTTGAGTGGTGTCGGCCACACCGGGCCTCGTATTGAGGCGGGGTTAACTCGTACAAATCACATTTGACTCATGGATTATTTTCCTTAAGTTTCAATATAATCTAAATGCGTTTGGTCGGTTTGTTGTATGTCAGTTGTTGATTTCACTTAAAATTAAGTCCATTTTTAACAAAACAGAGGCACTTTGAGTGGTGTCGGCCACAACGGGCCTCAAATTGAGGCGGGGTTGACTCATACACATCAAATATGAGTCATGGATCTTTGTGAAAAAGTATCAACACAATCAGAATCCGTTTGATCTATTTGGCGTATGTACGTAAAATATTGTCCATTTTAAACAAAAGAGGGACAGTTTGGGTGACTTCGGCCACACCGTGCCTTGGATTGAGGCGGGGTTGACTCGTACACGTCACATATGACCCATGTATCATTTTCGTAAAGTTTAAATAGATTTGGAATGCATTTGGTCAGTTTTCCATATGTCAGTTGTTATTTTCACTTAAAATTAAAGTCATTTTGAACAAAAAAGATACATTTTGAATGGTACTATCCACACCGCACCTTGTATTGAGGTGGGGTTGACTCATACACGTCACATATGACCCATTGATCGTTTTCCTATAGTATCAATAGAATCCGAATGCGTTTGGTCGGTTTACCGTATGTCAGTTGTTGATTTCACTTAAAATTAAGTCCATTTTTAACAAAATAGAGGCATTTTGAGTGGTGTCGGCCACACTGAGCCTTGTATTGAGGCGGAGTTGAATCATACACGTCACATTTGACTCATGGATCGTTTTACTTAAGTTTTAACAGAATACGAATGCGTTTTGTTGGTTTTTCGTATGTCAGTTGTTGATTTCACTTAAAATTAAGTCCATTTTTAACAAAATAGAGGCACTTTGAGTGGTATCGGCCACACTAGGCCTTGAATTAAGGCGTGGTTGACTCGTACACGTCACATATAAGTCATGGATCATTGTTAAAAAGTATCAACACAATCAAAATCTGTTTTATTGGATTGGTGTATGTACGTAAAATATTGTCCATTTTAAACAACATACATACACTTGGAGTGATACCGGCCACACCACGCATCGGATTGAGGCAGAGTTGATTTTTATATGTCACATATGACCCATGGATCGTTTTCATAAAGTTTTAACACAATCTAAAGGCGTTTGGTCGGTTTCCCATATGTCAGTTGTTGATATCACTTAAAAATAAGTCAATTTTGAACAAAAGAGAGGCAGTTTGAGTGATCCTGGCCACACCGTGCCTTTTATTGAGGCAAGGTTGACTTATACACGTGAAATTTGACCCATGTATTGTTTCCCTTAAGTTTTAATAGAATCCGAATGCGTTTGGTCGGAGGGGAAGGGTCTAGTCGGGTACACAGAGATGCTCGTCTACCTCTGGTACGAACCTCCCTTGTACCATCAACCTAAGAACTAAAAGAATGGAATAATGAAAAGTGCACATACTTATGTAAATGTAAAATCTACACATAGACAGCACATAGCCGCATCATTTCATAAAAAATAACACCAAGGATCAGACAAAATAGAAGCAGTCATGCAGAGTAATGACAAGTGCACATACAGATCAGAAGCAGCTAAAAAATTGTTGCATAAATGCCATGTTTATTTCCTAAAACAGAGTAAAAAAATAAAAATGTTGAAACTCTAGGATATGGGTTGCCTCCCAGGAAGTGCTAAGTTTTACGTCTTCAGCCATATGGATGGACACTAGTCAATCATCTTGGTCCATAAGCTCAGAACTCCTCTGCCTCTTACAAGAACTGGTGGCCGTGTCATCAAGCTCACATGGATGCTTAGTGGGATTGATCACTAAAGGAGCATAGCGGGTGTAAATCTGGTGTGGAAGTAAGAGAACCTGGCACTTGTCATCATCCAGATGCTGAGTGGGATTTATCACTTCAGGAGAATAGCGGGCGTGAATCTGGTGTGGAAGTAAGAGAATCTGGTGCTCGTCATCAGTCAGACGCTGAGTCACCCGTCGTGCGAGGTCAGATGGAGACGAGACGTGCACATCGATGATCATGGAAGAGGCAGAAAATATAGACATTGTTGGTTAATCTTCATCCATAAATAGATTCATTTTTATATATTATAACCTTTATAAATGTTTGTCCCATTTTTACAAACAATTAATGTGTGAAAATTGTGAAAAATAACTTATCACATATATAAAAATGGATTTACTCATGGACATGATGCATAATATCTGAAATATTCCTCATTGGATCCCAATTTGAAATATTAATCCATTATCAAATGTCTTATATCAATTTATTTTTATTTGGATCTTTAAGGTTGAACACTTTTTGTAAAATCTAGCCAAGGGAGGATAGACTAGTGACTTGGAATACAATTGGATGTTATGTGGTGAAAACCACATTATAAGCATTGTTTAGGATATTATTGAGGTGGTTTGAGGATAAATCTATCTTTATAGAGAAAATCCAGCATGTCCAAGTTTGGTGGTCAATGTTTTGAAGTGGGGGGGGGGGGTATTTGGTGGTTTAGGAGGGGGGTGAGGGGGATGTCCAAGGTCTAGGAGGAGGGGTGGGGGGCTGTCCAGGGTCCAGGAAGGGGGGCAGGGGGCTGTCCAGGGTCAAGGAGAAGGGGATAAGGGGCTGTCCATGGTCCAGGAAGGAGGGGGGGGGGGGGGGGTTGTCCAGGGTCCATCGAGGAGGGGGGCTATCCAGGGTCCAGGGTGGAGGGTGGGGGGATTCCTAGGGTCCAGGAAGGAGGGGGGACTATACAAGGTCCTGGGAGGAGGGTGGAGGAGAGTTGTCCAGGGTCCAGGAGGGGGATGTCCAAGTTTTAGGAAAGAGGGGGGCCAGGCTGTCCAAGTTATAGGAGGGGGGACTGTCCAGGGTCCAAGAGGGGGGGTGTCCAGGGTCCATGAGGAGTGGGGGCTCTGTTAAAGGGAGGAAATCCCCAAATAATTCATTGAAAATTAACAAAATTTAATCCCAAAAACATCACAATTCCAATCCATCACCCAACCAACATCCAATTCATCCTCAATATCACTAACCTTCGAATGCCATAAACAACACAACCTAGTTTATACCAAATTAAAACAGAAAACAAAAATAATAGATGGAAAACATTAAATCTAAGGTAGTACTTACATATTTAGAGTGTAGAACTATAAAATTGTTTGATTTAATATGGATCTATGAGTGGAACGAGTTTCTGAGTCCTTTTATAGAGAGATCCGAGACGTTTAGGTAAAATCAAAATAGAAAATAAAAAAATATATGGAGAACATTATAACTTACAGATTTGAAGTGTAGAACCGAAATATTGTTTGATTGAAGAGGATGGATGGAGTTTCGGAGACTGGGTAACGAGAGTGCGTCGGGAGAGATTCAATTTAGGGCTGCAGTTGAGTGGAGGGGGACTGCAATCGAGCGAAGGGGCTACTAGATTTAGGGGAAAAATTTCCCAACAGTTTTTAAAAACCGCCGGGAATGTATGTTTACCTAAGGCCTATACCAATGGTTTACACAAACTGTTGGTATAGATTCCAACATATACCAACGGTTAGTGTATAACCGTTGGTAAAAGACTCTTAATGGAGCCATATACCAACGGTTTTATAAACCGTTGGTAAAAATCTTCATAAAAGCCTATATGCCAACGGTTTTCTTAAAACTGTTGGTATACATAACCATTCCCAACGGTTTGATAAACCGTTGGGATATAAGCATTGGTAAAAATGGGATTTCCAGTAGTGTATCCTTAATAATTATTTAATAAAACATTTAAAAAAATTTATAAATAAAATTTTAAAGACCATGATACAACTTTACACACCAAACCAAAAATCTTTCAAAACTCAATTTTCATAGGTTATATACTTAATTAAACCATCTGCACAATTTAAAGTCACTTATCATTAAACAAACCACCACTTACATATATAAACACCCTTTTGAAATAAGACACACACTAAAGAAATTTTTTCAAAAACGTTTCCCACCAGTGACATAGTTTAATAAACCATTAAATTTTTTTTATAAAGAAATAGTAAAAGAATATCACATGGATTTACACACACTAAATTAACAATTTATACATTCAAATGCATTCCAACATCACACATACTCAAATATAATTTTAAAGTGTGACCTGCACCACAAAAATAGTTTGATGGAAAACCTTGCACCATATGTAAAATAAATTTTCACAAACCACATAATTTAATAATCCAAAAGTAAAATATTATAAAAAAATTTAAAATAATCACTTGGAATTACCCACTAAACTCACACAAAACCTCCTTTTTTGACCAAACACACATGACACCATGTCAAAAATACAGTTCACACCACTTTTACAAATTAATAGGCTAACCGCACAATTTAAAAAAATAGTAACATAGTTCTCAGTAGAAAACACACACATAATATAAACAACCTACTAAAAAATTTCAATAAAAATAAAATTTCAAAGAAAACTAACTTCAATTTACACAAATTAATTAAATAATATGATAAAAAAATTAATATTGCAAATTAATTCATCAAATAACAATTATGCATGGAACCACCTACTGGCATGTAGCAAACTTCGAAAACATGGCGCAAAACTCTTGTCTCACATCAATCACACTGTAAGAAATACAAAAAAACCCTAAAAACAAGGTATCAAACCCATTGCATCAAAGTCAAACCAAATTCAACCTAAAACCCTAACCCTAAAATCCCCAAATCAACAAAACAACCCAACGAAGGGTAAACACACCTGCGGCGAAGGTGCAGATGGGAAACCGGGCAAGGGGAAGGGAGGTCAGAGGTGCATCATGTCATAAAATTGGCTGGAAGGGAGGGGCGGCGTGGGTCCGGCCGTGCGAGGTAGCGGGGGCAACGTGGGGGAGCCTGAGGCGAGGCGTGCGGTGCGGCCGACCAGAGAGGGAGGAGGAGGGCAGGGCGGTGCCGACCCAGGAGAGGGAGCAGAGGTAGTGAGCGGTGCAGCGAGGAAAAGGGAGCAGCGGCTAGGGTTAGGGGAGGAGAGGCCCGCGCGAGAGAGGGGGAGAGAATGAGAGGGAGAGAAAAAAAATTAAAAGAGAGAAAAGAAAAAGAGAGAAAAGAAAAAGAGGAAAGAAAAAAAGGAAAAGAAAATAAAAAAAAAGAAAATAAAATTAAGGATAAATTAATATCATATTAAATTCTAAATTTAATATTAATAATAAAATGAAAATAATAAAATCAACCAATATAATAAAATTATTTATTGAGGATGGACATCGCGCATGATCGCGTGCATGGTCGCCGCACATGGTCGCATGCTCGCAAAAGAAACAAAAAATAATCAATTTAAAATAAATCATCAGTTTGGGTGTGAAAAAGAATATCTTTTCATTGAATCTTACTTTGAAAATTTCCATGTTTATTTTCGAATAATATTTTTTCACTAATATTCTATAATTTTTTTGTTTTTTAAAAGTAATTTTCAAAGTGAAAAGGGTATTTTCCTATATATTTTTTCATGATATTTTAATGGTATTTTTATTCATCAATGACAAAAAATATTGGTGTTAATTATGCTCTATAAGGGATATGTTGTAATGATACCATCTTTATTATTTATTTGGATGGATTATGTTTGCTTCAAATAGATTTTCATGGAACCCATTTCTATTCCATGAGTAAGTCAAGCTATGAATGAGAAATGGTTATTGTTATGTTTATAAGTGAAATATTCATATTTTATTCTCATAATATGGTACTTGTACGTTATTAATGATGACATGTGAGCTTGATATAACTCATGAAAATGGGTGATCATGATATATCATATATGATAGGTGAGACTGACATCTCTCTCCAATGCATTGGGTAATGAGACTCAGTAAAATGGATGGAATTTACTCCTAAGATAAGGAAAATTTATGTTATTGTTAAGAGATGAAAATGTTTACTAGTTATAGGTTAATTCTAAGAGAGATGGTAATTATCTGGTTAGGTTGTTCCATGATGAATGTTTTATGTTCCAAGATACCTATATAGTTTTTCAATGCTTTATGTGAGTTCTAATAGATCCTTTTCTTAAACATTGTTTTCACATGGATCATGATTGTTTAAATATATGAATCTTATCTTATGTTGAAGATTTATGCATTTATTAGGAATTATGATCCATGTTTTTATGGGTATGAATTATCTTATGTTATGATGATTCAATTTTATTATGTCATCATACCCTTATGTTCATCTTGCTCTCACTGATGAAATTTAATTTTTAATGCTTATGTTTACCCTTACCAAGTATTTGAGCTCACCCTTATTATGTTTTATATTTCCCTAGTTTATAAAGATTGATGTTAAATGAATTATTAATAGAAAGTATTCATGTGTGAAGAATAGTATGGGATAAATTTAAGGCTTAATGTGGAATAATATAAGACGTGTATAGTGAAAAAAATTCTCACTTAAATATAGTTGTATCAATATGTAAGAGTTTTTCTTAATTCTATAAAAATATAAAACTAAAAAGGTCATTGGGTATGTATGTGATCAAATATTTTTTTATGATGATGTAAGTTAAGGATGACTAAAATTGGGTCATATTTTTTGGTATCAAACCCATAAATATAAGGATTATATTTTTTTATCATTGGATCCAAGAGTGTGGGTTCATGGATATTATATATACTTTATGAGTGGAGTTTGATTTGAGGTTTTGTTTTCTCAAAATTAAATGAGGATTCTTGGTTTTCAAATGGATTTTTAAACGGGTTTCAAATTATATTTTGAAATAAAAAAATAAGTCCAATTTGGAACTTAAAAAGTATGTTTTAAAATGAAATTCATTTAAAAAATGGATTTTTATAGGAGTTTGAAAAATAGGTTTCTAGTTTTAAATCTTGAGGCCTGATTGTCACTTTAGATTACTTTTCTATAAAGGTGTTACGCCCTTAATGGAAATACCTATTTCCTTAGTATGTGTTATATTGAGGATTTATGAAATTTATATTACTATTTTAGATTCTAAATATGGGTTTTAAATTAGTGGGTTTAAAGAGGTAGAGATAATAATGTGATTTTATATTTTGATCATGTATGAGATTTTATAAATGTTTTTGCACCTAATATAGCTATTACTCATTGGAATCTAAGGATTATTAGTGGGGCATTGAGACGTGGTTACTATATAGTCAGGATTATATTGACTATATCCCTTATAGTATTAGAGTACATGGGGGAGTGCCACTAGAGATGCTATGTTAGAGTGCCCAATTGGTTATAGACTAGGTATATATTGATATACTGATTGATGATTATATTGGAGTTATTATAGGATTTCCTCATGATATTTTTACAAATTTCCCATGATTATCTATCCTTTAGTGTTTCCTTTTTCCTACAAATAGATATATTATTTCTCTCTCATGATATGTTCCATTAGTTCAACTTTTATACTATGTTTCCTCTATACCTTATCTATTTACTAATTCATAATTTGTTTCATTATTTACCTAGTATTAACCTATATTGTTACTGAATTTGTACTTTTATCAATTTAGATCATTTATTTAGTTGATGCTCCATTTGGTAACATTCAAGTTCCTTCAATGTGTTTTTTGGTGGTTGTTTTAAAACAAGTTATAAAAAGGCCATGTTTCAAAATAATTATTTAATAAATATTTGGATTTTCAATTAAAACATGTTCAAGTTTGACAAACTTGTTTCTAGGAAAGCTCATGGTTTGTTTTTATAAAATATAAAAACCTATTTTATACATATATTTCAAACTATAATCTATGGTTTGTCTAGATAACTTAAATTCATGGACTTTGGTGATTTCCTACTAGGATGTTATTCTCACACCCTACTTATTCCACTCAGCATCGGTAGACCTAAGTTTTTCTATAGTTTCAGGTTCTATTTTTGGATTTTTCATGGAGTGTGTAAGTTTGGATGATGGTTAGTGACCTTGAATTTTCATAGATATTATGTCAATATATTGGTTTTTATTTTTATAGTTGATATATCATCCATGAAAACTCTCATATATTATATATATAGTTCTTTTTTTCTATAGTTGGTTAATTTATTTTGATTTTCATTATTATATATTCTAGTTATATTATATTTGTTTTATTTTTATTCAGTATCTATATATTTATAATGTGCATATATCACTAATGTATAGATTGGTCATACTAGACTTCTAGATAGAGTATCCATGCCTTTATGATTTTTAGGAAAAAT
The DNA here is from genome assembly GCA_963277665.1 of Viscum album. Lineage (NCBI taxonomy): Eukaryota > Viridiplantae > Streptophyta > Magnoliopsida > Santalales > Viscaceae > Viscum > Viscum album. The sequence goes on from OY728156.1 coordinate 1,172,824,424, forward strand.
CATTCCCAACACATGTACTTTGATGTCCTCAGACTATTTTCAAGCCCAAGGTGATTATGAACATGCCTTGGGTCATTTCATGAGTAGAATTGAGTGCTGGTTCTGGGTTGTCTTGGGTTGGTTCATGAAAAAATGGTATCAAACACTAAGTTCTAAAAAGCGACTGGGTTATAAAACATATTTTTTATTTAGGGTTTTTGGTAAAATGGATATTGGGATATGTTAACTTGATAGGTAGATGCGTGGAGAGCTTTACACACTCTTTATCATTATAAGCCTTTAGTTTCCATGATATATTGGGTTGTGAGTCTTGAATTTTGAGATTTATTTATTTGTTTTTGATGTTTATTGATCCTGATTAATTTAATTTTGGTTTAAATCAATTTTGCCTACGAAATTTAAGAATTTATATGTTTTATGGGTGAAAAGGAAGGTGGAACCTGAGAAACATGATTAGTTCACAGAGTCTGGAAAAACATGTGGAGCCTATGAGATTGGTTATATTTTCCTCCCTGTGATAGTTTCATGGATGGTGCACAGTCTGCTAAACAATGTTGCCAAACCATAAATTATAACTATCTCCTTTGAAGTTTTTATATTGAGATCCCTTTGATCCAATTTTTTCTGAGTTGGGTGTAGTTGTTATTTTGGATTATTTAGAAGATATTTCTATGATATTTCTGGTGTTTAGATTATTTTAGGTGATATTTTGAAATTAAAAATTTATTTTCAAAAGTCAAAAGTTAGTTTTGGAAATTCAAAAAAGGCATTCTTCTAAAATGTAATGGGAATAATTCAGGGTTGAGTACCTTCATGTGTTTTAATAAAGGACTTGTATGGTTTTAAAAATATTTTCTATGAAATTATTTGGTTTTTGAAACTAGAGAGTGGGATTTTAAAATTATTTTAAAATTAATTCCCTAGATTTATTCTTATGTCTAACCCCCTTTGTAATGATTATGACTTGTTTGATTTTGTGGGATATTATTTTGTTTTGAGGTTTACTTCTAGATGGGTATGATTTTTATTTGAATTTTTACAGATTTAGGTTATAATTTTTTTCCTCTTATTTAGTGTATGACACACAAAAATGTCCTATTGGATCATGACATCTCTTAAGAATCTAGTCCATTATTCAAGTAGTCAAATCTATATAGACTCCAAGTATAGTGGTAGATATTGGATATCTTTAGTGATTTCCTACTTTGTTAGGTGATTGATATCCTCTAGAGACTATGGTGTGGATTGAGAGAATTTAATAAGTATTTAGGTGTTTGGGAACCCCTAAAACATTTAGAGTAAGGGTAATTCTAGGTTTTTTCAAGGAATTAAGTTTATATTAGTGAAAGACCATTATTCCATCCATGTTTTTATAGGGAATTATATAATAATTATTTAAGGACACATTAGTCTATTGGTTCCTTCCAGATGTGGTTAAGGTGAAAAAGGTTGTCCTGAACTGTCTTAAAGGGGCCCATACTGCAACTCCCCAAGCCCACCTCCAATAGGCTAGGGGATGGTGACTAGCACCGAGTAGGCATAGAAATAACATGGGAGGTCTTAGCCTAAGTACTTGAACACACACATACAACTCCAAGCCCAAATAATTCTGAAATTTAAAAACAACTGAACAACCATGCATGCATACATCTAAATCCCACAACCAGAGTATGATAGGAAGTAGAGGAAAGTAAATTGGGCCAAATAAAACCCCACCCCAAAGAATATGAAAACAAGACCAACATCAAAGTAAAGATAGGGGATTCTATCAAGGTACCATAGGAACACACCTTGGCCTATCTGGTCTCAATAAGCACAATCTAGTCCTGGTCTGTCTAGGACTCTGTCAAAAGGTTGACCATCTGCACAAGACACAACATGTGAAGGAAAAACTTGTGCATGTGTGAGTATAAAAATACCCAGTAGGACAACCTTAAACCATAAAGCATATGAGAAGATACTAACAATCATCTCTACACAGGTATACATCTATAATGCATATAACAAGAATATCTATATATACTCAATAAGACACATAGTCTAAAGGTAAGTGACAACTGTAATTCGATCCTAGTATTCTAGCTCAAAATTTCCACATAGAACTCATCTGAGATATCACACTACATGAGTTAGATATCATTGATGATGTTCGTCCGAGAGGTAGTGCACATTGAGACTCACTATTAAAAGTATATGCTTGAATTATGAAGAGATATGATACAAAGATAAGGATCACACCCAAGGCCATGTGGTATACCAAAAACTCAATTGGGAACAACATGATAAGTAGAGGATAGGTTCCCGTGTATTGTTTTTCACAACGATACTAAGAACTCCACCTAGGGTAAGAAGATGATAGATAATCTCACTCTAAGCCTCATGAAAGGATTCCAACAAATCTATCTAATAAGATCTATTGAAGGGATCATTGTCCTATATGTAGGAGGCGATTCCATGCTAACCCTCATGGAATGGATAAGGGGAATGTACCCTAAAAAACATGTACAAGATATAGAGTAAAAGGACTCCAAGACATCATTTAAGAAGTAAAAAACTTTTAGTAGGGGCACACGCCACATACCTTCGACCCTGGGTCCTACCCATGTAAATGGATTATATTAGTTTCCATGTAATAGTACACGACATGTAGCTTATCGTGTACTTATGCATATGTTTCAGTACACGACTTAGCCTATTTATTCTAGGCTTGGTCATGTCCATGTACATGTAACCTTCAAGGAACACGCCGATACAACAAAGGGGGACCACATGGAATGTGACAAGGTCACATGCCATGTGTTACTTAACTCATTCACAAAACCCTAGACACCATTCGAAGGGTTCTACATGGCATGTAGCTTCTCTATACACACCATGTACTATGAAATTTCACCAAAATTACAGATTTATAACCCGCATTTTTGACCACATCTCCAACCATTATTCTGGCTCTAATCGTCTCTGAAAACTAAGAGAAACCATCGAATAAGCCTTTCCCTCATCGAACACTGGGATCCAACCCTTGGATCCATTCAAAAAATGGTCTCGTATTTTATTCATCATCACACACTAAAGAATATGAAATAAGGTACCCATAACCATCTGATCCACTACTGATTCTATTATTGCACCACCATTGTGTCATGTCGAGCCCAGATCTACAATATCAAATTGTTTCTCCAAGAAAAGGGTGCAGAATGATCAATTTCTTGGTAGAAATTGAAACAAATACCAATAAAGAATGCCTGTAATGAATAAATAAATCATGGGAGAAATGAACAAGGAAAAATCATGAGGAATGGACTTCAGTCAATGTTCATGTTGACCTCGATTCATTTCCACTAGAATGAAGAACAAAGAGATAAGAAATAATCAACAAGAAATTATCTTAATTCATGAATAATCTAACCCATCCACAATATGCATATTCTGCAGATCAATCCATTGGTTTATTGATACCTATTCTTCATAGAAATAGAAAATGGGGAAAAGAATAAAAAACAAACAATGTCCTAGCTCGAGATGGATCGATCACTAAGGAAGAATGAGCATGCGTCATTTTAATTGGTGAGATCTTTGAATCCCATTGCATACCGATCACTAATATTCGATTCAGTTTATGTTTGTCTGAGATAGATCCTACAATTCTCTCTCTAAGGGTTCTCCAATGTCTCTTGTGTTATGTGGATAACATTACAATTACATCATAACCATATTCTTATAGAATTATTTATGCATCTACATCAATAAATTAATAAAATAATTTTACTTAATAATTTTTTTTTATTTTATGGCCATGATAAATTTTCCACAAATACCTCACGCTAAAAATTTTTATGTCATGCCTAAGAAAAACACCACGTTTTGAACTAAATGATTTCCTCATGTTTTGGATCTCGGCCCCCATTTAGTTTTTATTTAACTTTTATAGGGAAAATATGAACACGTTCTATTTAATAAATTTAATATATTTAAAATATTTATTCCAGGATCACCAGGCCTCAAAATCACACTCCTTCTCAGTTCTTGGTCTAAAAAAATAATCCATACAATATCCAAAAATAATATATGTAAAATCAAACTCATTAAATTCTCCCCACCTTAGTGATCTACATCACGAAAAGCCAAACTATGGTCTATACAAAGAGATGTGGGTACTGAGCATGAATCCGAGCCTCTCACTCGCAAGTTCTCTCCTAGAGATTCCCGTGCTATCACTAGACATGCACTAATATAATTTCTCTCCCATGAAGGATCCTCTCCCACTGATCCTCAATATCTACCGGGCACTCAAAAAAGGTAGATCCATCACCTATATCTAGCTCTCCTCAGTTGATAGCATGCAATTGGTCATGCACATACATCCTCAACTGTGAAATGTGGAAGACATCGTGTTCCCAGTCTAACTGTGGTGGCATATCCATGTGGTATGACACCTTTCTAAATTTACATAATATCTTAAAAGGGCCAATGAATCTCAAAGACAACTTTCTACCTTGACCAAATCTCCATAATCCATGTTGAGGTTAAACACATAGGAACACATGGTCTCCATCCTTGAACTCTAAAGGCCTTTATTTTCTATTCATATAAGACTTCTAAAGTCCATTCATAGTCCTCATCTATTCCTATATGATCTACACTTTCTTAGTAGTAACTCACAGAAACTATAGCCCCATAAGTGTAGACTCTTCTGGGTTTGTCCAGCAAAGTGATGACCTATAGAGTTGCCAATAAAAAACCACGAATGGAATTATATGAATGGTGGAATGGTAGTTGTTATTGTATGAAAATTCCACCAAGGGTAGATGATCCTCTCAACTATGGCCAAAGTCCAACATGCAAGCCTGTAGCATGTCCTCCAAGAAATGAATGGTTCACTCAGTCCATCCATCATTCTGGGGGTGAAATACTATGCTCAAATGTAATTGAGTCCCAAAAGCCTTATAAAATTCCATCCATAACTAATATGTGAAGAAAAAATTATGGTTGGAAATTATGGTTGATGGAACTCCATGGAGTCGAACTATCTCTTGTATATTGAGGCATCCCAAATTCTCTACTAAAATCTAATCTTGGATAACTAAAAAGTGGGCTAACGTGGTGAGTCATTTTATGATCACCTAGATGAAATCATGTCCCCTGGACATACATGGTATGCCTATCACAAAGTCTATGGATATCCCATCCGACTTCCACTTTCAAAACTCAAGGATTTCAGATAAAACCGCTGGAACTTGGTGCTCAGTCTTCACTTGTTGACAAGTAAGGCATCGAGAGACAAACTCTATAACTCATTTCTTTATCCCCAGGAAGCAAAACTAACATTAGAGGTCCTGGTACATATTTTTCATAATTGGATGTTCCATCAAAGGAGATGTATGAAACTATCTAAAAACCTCATCCCGAAACATCATGGGTACCATCATGCATACTTTGAAAAGAATGACATGCTTCCCACCTTCATAAAACCCATCAAGAACATTTCCAGTGGATATCTGAGTACATAGGGTCTCAAAGTATATACCCCCAAGTTGTGTCTCCCTGACCTGATGAAAAAGAAGAGGGGTAATAACCATCGATTGGAGCTAAGCTACTCTATCTCCATCCAAAAATGATAACTACAATGAGGCCAACTTCTCTAACAAATCACTCAGAAATTTCAAGTAAGATCACCTACGAAGAGAATCTTCTACCACATTATCCTTACCAGGAGTATAGAAAAACTCATAGTCATAATATTGGAGGAATTATATCCTTCACCTCTATCTCAAGTTAAGATCCTTATGAGAGAAGATATATTTTAGACTCTTGTAGTTATAATATACGATAAACCACTTACACATCATATTATGCCACCACATATTTTGAATGAAGAATACTACTGCTAACTCAAGATCATGGGTAATGTAGTTCTTCTCATGTAGTGTCAACTAATGTGAACCATAGGCAACCAACACCCACCTATGTATTAGAACACAATCAAGATCAGTTCCTGATGCATCACAGAACACTACATACTCGATATCCTCCTATGGAAATCTCAATATGGGAGCACTCATCAATCCATGCCTCAAATAATGAAAATCCTACTGGCACCTCTCCTTACACATGAAATTTTTTCCCTTTTCGGTAAAATATGTCATGGGAGATGATATCCTGGAGAAATTAGGTATGAATCTCTGGTAATAGCCTTCCAACCCAAGGAAGCTCTGCACCTCCGTCATGCTATTAGGAATCTCCTAAGATAATATTGCCTCAACCTTGGATGGGTCCACTACCACTCCATCTACTGAGATAAAAGGTCATAGAAAGTGGACCTCCTGAATCCAGAACTGGAACTTCGAGATCTTTCCATAATGATTGTGCTCTCAGAGTACGTCTAGATCCATCCTCAAGTGTATTGCATGATTCCCCTTAAATGCTGAGTACACAAGGATATCATTGATAAAGACTACCCTGAAATGGTATAATAAAGAAAAAATATATGGTTCAAGAGTCCCATGAACACTTTTAGAGAGTTATTCACACAAAGCGGTATCACCAAATACTCATAGTGACTGTTGTGGCACTTGAATGCCATCTTTGGCATATCCTCATCCTATACTCACAAATGGTAATAACCTAACCTAAGGATAACCTTAGAGAACCATTATGACCCTATCAAATGATCTAAGAGGCCATCGATCCTAGGTAGGGGATAATTATTCCTCACTGTCACCTAGTTCAAGAGTCGATAGTCTACACATAACCTCAAGCTCCTGCCCACCTTCTCGGTGAACAAAAATGGGGCCACCTAGGGTGAAACACTACGTCTTACAAAGCCCTTACTCTGTATGTCCTCCAAATACAACCTCATCTTTTGAAGCTATGTGGGAGCTATCTGATATGTTGGTGAAAATATAAGTGTCTTCCCAAGGTGTAGATCAATGCAGAAGTTTATCTCTGAATGGGGAGGTAAACCTAGAACATCCTTAGGGAAGATGTACTCATACTCTTCCACCACTGCAGGAAACTAGAAACTCATAACATCCACTTCACCAAAGGTCATTCTAGCTAAATGATGAGTAATCAGAAACACCCTCCTATGAATGAGTCCATCCCGAACTTCCTAGTTTTTCTTTCTACCCACAAAAGAAAACCTGGTCCCATCACTATAGACACACCACATCCTCCGCTTGAAATAGTCAATTTGGGTATGAACTCTAGATAACCATCCCATACATAAGATGATGTTGTAAGGAATCATCGTTTCTATAATGATATCCCAAAAGAAACTCTCACCTTTAAGATTCAGTTCACATTGTCAGCACAAGTGTGTGATCATTGAGTCATCTCTAGTAAGAGTCTCCAAGCATAAGGGTTGAGACAATGTATTAACCGGAATATCTAAGTCTCAAACCAGATAGGTGGAAATAATATAATGAATAGAACATATGTCTATCAGTACTAAAGATAAGGTATAAAATACACAGATCGTAACTAAAATGATTCCCAAAGACTTTTGGTTGTAATCCTCGACTACTTGCAGTAGTCCCCGCCCTTTCCCTTCAGCTCCATGAGCCTATTGTCGACCATCTAGGGGTGGTGGTGGTAATATTTTAAAGAACCTACCACCTTCATCTAATCACCCAAATACTATTCCACATACTTTTACTTTCAGAACTGTCTTCTCCTGCTACTGCCTCTACCTAGGAGATTCATCCACAATATCCCTATCAACTTTACAATGGGTCATAAAATCTTGAGCAAGATGCCCCCTTCCATCATAAGAGTAGAAAAGTCTCTCCCTGGGATGATTGGACACATCCTGTGATCCCTAAACCATAGAACCTATATCCTAGGACATCCTCCTAAAACACATCTCACATCTAGGTCCTTGAGAGCAATGGTGGCTCCCAGATGCTGAGGTCTCTACTCCTACGGGCCCACTGTCGGCAACTTCTATCTGCATCTGCTCATCTAGAAAAATTTCAACAACCAAAGTACACTATAGAACCCCAACTTATGTAAAAATTCACAAAGGCATAATGATGGACTGGATGTCTCAACTTAGTCCTCACTCGAATGTATAATCCTGAAAGAACTGATCTTGAACCATATCCATAGAGTACCTGGAGAGGTTGGTGAATGTTGATGAATACTGATATACTACCACACTGCCCATATAGAGCTGCAAAAGCTCCTAGATACATATAGAACCCAACATAGCTAGAGAGAAATACTATATTAAAGTACACTCATACTCTAACCATTCTAGAGTCTTCTCATTATATGAATGGGTTACTAACCCCAAACATCATTCTACTGATCCATGGAGAAGGCTCACCGCCAGGACAACCATTTGATCTACTAGTGTACTGAATAGATGGAAAACTCATTCCACTACCTCAATCCAGTCCTCAGTATCTAATGGGATGAACTCTCTTCAGATCCCAAGGGATCTCTATCATTGAAACTCATGAAGTGATCTCATCTTGTGTACCTCATCTATTGGTACTGTGGGTACCATTTTTGATCAATAGGTGGTGGTATAACTTGTATAACACTTGGAGGTTACATCACTGGAACTAGCCCCTGTATCAATACCTCGTTACTAATGGAACTATCCTTGTGATCTTGGTGATGAATCCTAGCTATCATATGTCATGAAAGGAATCCTTAAAGTAAACAAGACGTACCACGATCAATGAGTATATCTAAATACCTGACTAAATAAGGACAATGAAACCAAAAACCATTCCTATATGATTCATGTAACATTGTTTTCTTGGAAACCGATTTTCACATGTACCGAGTTTAAAAGTAGGTGATCAGAGTCCTGGTGTATGAATACATTGGCTAGCGCACCAACACTGGAGTCCCTAGCCAGAAAGCTGAACATGAAAAACTTAACACTGTTTCCCCAAACCAAACACACAGACTTTGGTCCTAAGGTATAACTGACACCTATAATACCAATCTGCCATAAACGATCCCAAAGGGGACCATGACACAACTCTTCAATCCCACCTCGAATAGGCCAAGGGCTAGAAATTAGTACCAAGTAGGCATATCCCCAACATGGGAGGCCTTATCCCAATTACCTGTACACACACACATCTCGAAGCCCAAAAAATTAAGCTATGTAAGAAAATTGAACAACCATGCATGAATACATCTAAATCCCACAACCAGAGTATGAAAGGAATTGTAGGAAAGTTAATAGAGCCAAACACAAGCTGTACAAAAAGTGTCTAAAAACAATTCCAACCTAAAATTAAATATAGGTACCGATATCAAGATACCATAGGAACACACTTTTATTTTTATTGTCTCACCAAGAACCATCTAGTCCTAGTCTATCTAGGATTCTTCAGAAAGGTTGATTATCTGTATAAGACATGACATGTGTAGGAAAATCTAGTGCAAGGGTAAGTATAACAATACCCGACAGGACACCCTAAAACCAAAAAGCATAAAAATATAGAATAAAAGTCATCACTACATAGTTATATGTCTACAATTCATATAACAAGAATATATTGATACAATCAACAAGACACATAGTCTAAAGGTAAGTCACAACTATAATTCCATCCTTGGATTCTAGCTCAAAAGTTCCATATAGAACTCATTCGAGAGAACACACTTCATGAGTCAGATAACACTGATGATGTTCATCCAAGAGGTAGTTCTTGTTGGGTCCCACCATTAGAAGTATAAACTGGAAGTATGAAGAGATACGATACAAAGATGAGCATCACACCCAAGGCCATGGGGTATACCAAAAAACTCAATCTATAATAACCCTCTAAGTAGATGATCAATGTCATCTTAGTGTTGGTCATGAAAATATCATGAACTCCACCTAGGGAAAGAAGTTGATAGAGGTTCTCACTCTGAGCCTCAAGGAAGGGTTCCAATAACTCTATCTAAGAAGTCAAGCTGAAGGGATTTCCATCCTATGTGTAGGAGGTGATTCCATACTATCTCTCAGACAATGGACACGGGGAACCCAACCTATTGAAACTTGTCCAAGATACAGATAAAAAGGGATCCAAACCAACATTTAAGGTGTAAAATATAAAAACCTTATCTTTATCACACATTAATTCATGAATTATTACATAATATTACACTTAATACAACTTGAAATATTAATAATTCTAGTGTCTTTGGGAATTAGGTACATTACATAACAACTTAAAATATGAAATATGTCACCTTTATTCAAATTTTTTTTAACATGATTGTACTTAAAACTACATGGGATAGCCTGGGGACATACATAAGAAAGGGGTGAGATATAAAGCCCAGTAAGGGAATCAACATGGAATAAAATGAAGAAGATAATATATGTTTTTCAATAGGAGTATCAATGGGGAATAAAAGGAGTGAAGTCATAAACATGAAAAAAGAGGCATGATATAACATGATAATCACAAAGAAAACATGGAAAATGTGGAAACAACTTAAGATACTGAATCATAAACATTGGTTTAGGATAACTGATAAGACATAATGATAGAAAAATTCCCATAAAGGAATCATGTTTACTCCCTATCCCAACACAACACCTCATGAGACTAAACATTTCCCAATGAATTAGAAGGCTATATAATTCCGTGCGTACCCTTTAAATTAATTTCATTCTCATGGTTAAGTTTTCCACATAGATCATACAACATGGATACATTCATCATCATATTTTACTCCACAATAAAGGATTGTGGAATAAATACATTTAAGTACCAATTCAAATAAGTATAAGTGTATAAAGGTGACACTAATATAAATTCCATCTATACAAATGCCCCTATCCCAACAGTTTCATATAACCGTTGGGATACCGATTTTTAGATATGGTTTTCCCAACCGTTTCAGAAAACCATTAAGATATGATCCCCTATCCCAACGGGTTTTTAAACCATTGGGATGGATTTAATTATATAAAGTGTATCCCAATGGTTTTAAAAAACCGTTGGGATAGATTAGCCCAAAAAACACAGCAACCAACCTATTTAATCTAGAGTCGATTGGCCCAAATTTTTTCCTAAACAAGAGCTCTAATATTCTTCCAAGCCTATGAATGATTCTTCCCAAACCACGATCCACCCTTGATTCAAGTCATTTTTTCTTCCACTTCAAATTGGAAAGTTGTAACTATGTTATATCTTCGACCTTGATTTATTTTTTCTTTTTTTCATTCGGCTGCCACTGTAATCTCCTCACGTTAAACTTGAACACTATTTTTTGTGTTTGTTTTAGCCATTTTGTATTATGACCCCCTAATGTGATGGATTGTTTGAACTCACCATTAACAAAATTTTATACTCTTAAACATACCATTTGTGTGTGAATCTATTTTTTTTTGGAAAATAGAGATGTAAGAGATGAGGAATTGTTTTGAAATCCCCATTTAAATTGAAATTGTGGTAATTATGGTGGTTGAAATCTATTTATATTCATTCTAGTGTGTGTTATATTTTTACATTGTGATTTTTTTTGATCTTCTGGGGAAATTATGGTGATCGTGATGACTATTTCTGATGTAGATTATGTTAAAGAAGAGAGGTTGTTGTTGGATTGGCATGGGTTGTGTTGAGTGATGGTTAGTGGTGAATAGAAAATGGTTGTTTTTGTGTGATGGTTATGTTGTGGTGATGGATTATTGGTGAGATGTGATGGTGGTTATTATAATATTGATGTATTGTTGTGCAGTGGTGTTTTTGTAGTTTCTTAGTGGCTATGGAATATTATTAGTAATAATAAAGTGCGAATGACATCAACTGAAATTAAATAAGTGTAGGATGGGATAAAATATGTGGTAATTGATTAAAAAATTAAATGTTGATAAATGGTAATACATTTGTGTGATGAAAAATGGGGTTTTTCAATAAATATGGAATTAAATGGATATTGAATGGATCTTGGTTGATAAATTGGAAAATATAGAAATTGGTTGAATATGTAAATGAAAGAGAATAATTATGGGTTGTGTGTGGCTATTTTGTGTAGTGAGTTGAATTTTTTGGTGGTAGTAGCTGGTGGAAGATGTTGTGGAGTGATGCAGTAATGATTGACAATGTATTTACTAATATATATATGCTATATTATTATTTTAATCAAAAATTAATTTTTTTTGGCTCTATAATAATTTATAAATCATGATAAGATTATTTTTTATACATGTTATTAAATTTTGGGTTTTGGTTTGAAATGATTTAGAAAAAATATAGTGATAATAGGGGATGTTTCATAGCTAGGATATAAGGATATCAACAACTAATATGTTATTTATACAATGATTTTCTATCACATCCACTATGTTTCACATAATCTCCCAATTTATTCCTTTTTATGAAGAACCAATAAATAAACTAAATTGAAATGGGTTGATCAGACCCTAAACAAACTAAATTGTACCAAGCCGACCTGACTAGTCTTGAAAATAAATGAGTTGAACCTATCAACCCTTTACACACTGAAACCTAACCAAACTAACAATTCCTATCTATATCATAACTAAACCAACTTGACCAAACCAATCTAATTGAATTGAAATGAGTTGATTTGAACCAAGTACACTTGATTAGACCTAAAAAACAGTAAAATCTATCAAACTGAACTAAAATAAAAATAAGTGAACTAAATTGAACCTAGCTAAAAGAAATTCTATAGTAATGTCAAAAAATGAACTGAGTTGAAAAATATTTAATAAAACTCTAATAGGAATGCACTGATCCAACACAAATAAAATAACAAAAACCAAAAAACATCATGATATTATATTTACAAATGAATTTAATATCATTATTTTATATTTATAGGATTTTGTTATATATATAGTATTTTGTTGTCTTTTATACTATGATTCTCATATAGAGTAGTGTGTCAGTTATAGTTTCATATAAAGTGAACAATTATAATTTACATAAATATATTTTTTATTGAACTTAAATAATATTGAATTCATTTTAAGAAATGACTCATAACAAATTTTTTATATAATGGATAGAAGTTGGATGTATGAAACCGATCAGATCTCAAGAGATTTTAAAAATAAGTTGGATAGATTTTTTAGATTTTCATTTGATAATACTTTAGATAGTGGTCACATACACTTACCATGTTATATCTGTTTTCAAAGACCTTGTTTAATCCATGAAGAAGTTAGCTACCATAAAACCAAATATGGTTTTCAAAAAAACTACTTTGTGTGGTATCACAATGGGGAGAAAATGGAATCTCAAAATGTTGATGATCCAAATGAGAGGACAGGATAAGAGAATTTTTTATATGAATTGTTTTTGATTTATTATTCATCATGAGAAGGAAATGATGACAACACAAGAAGAATTTTATATGAGCACACATGATGCGTCTGATGAAAGTGATGAGGTTGAAAGGGTGAAAAAATTGAAAGATGTTGCCACAACTCTAGTATATCGGCAATGTGGTAAAATGAAAAAGCTAGAATTTTTAATCTGATTGTTTCATGGGAAAACCATGTATGGGATTTCTAATACTATCATTGATTATATTATTACCTTCTTGAAGGAATTAATTCTCGATGATGAAAATATTCCCTCAAACCACTATATGGCATGGAAGTTTGTTGAGGAACTTGGATTTTCAAAAAACAAATTTCATGATTTCTCGAAGGATTATAGCTTATTCTTGGAGGAAACTACTGAATGAAATGATTATAAAAATGCATTACATTCTGATGGGATCCAAAAGCCTATGGAACACCATCCAGTGTTCCACATAAAGTAATGTGGAACTTTCAATTGATACTTAGACTCTATAATCTTTTCATTTCTGATGAAATATCAATAAAAATGCGATGACATGATACCAAGAGAAAAAAAATAATGATGAGTTTTTTCACCCTACAGATGGATTTTCATGGAATAGATTTGATGTTCGATAACCTAATTTTGTAGTTGATGTGTGTAATATTATGCTAGGTCTTTCATGTGATGGTTTTAATTCATTTGGGAAGATGCTTACTTTGTATAGCACATGGTTAATTTTCATTCACATTTATAACCTTCCCCATTGGTTGTGTATGAAAAAACCATTCCCCTTCATGAGTACACTCATATATGGCCCTTTTGATCCTGAAAATGATATTGAAATATACATGAAACCTTTAATAAAATACTTGAAACTTCTTTAGGATGTAGGTGTGGGCACATATAATGCATGTTCGAAATATATATTTTAGATATTTGGTACGTCTATGTGAATGATCAATGATTTTATTGCTTATGAAAGGATGTATGGATGGATCATGAAGGGAAAAATATCATGTAATGTTTGTATTAATAATACATGATCTAGAAGACTAAAATATCACCACAATTTTAGTTCTATAGAAATCAACAATTCTTGCCAATGGGCCATCCATATAAAATTAATCATCAAAGATTTTACAATACAATGGAGACTGAAGATCCACCTCAGCATTTTTCTGGAACTGATGTGTTTAATGAATTATAAGACTTAATTTTTTCATTTGGGAAGGGTCAAATGAAATCTATAAAGAGGAAGAATGTTTCCACTAAAACCTATTACAATTGGAAGAAGATGAGTATCTTCATTGAGTTGCCTTATTTGTCAACCAATTTTTTATTTCATTGATTATATATAATTCATATTGATAATAATATATGTGAACTTTTGAATTTGATGCTTCTAAATGTGAAGGGAAAGAAAAAATATGATTTACTATCTCAGCATGACTTGGTGGATTAGGGCATCAGAGAAGAATTGCATTCTGTGCGTTTCAGTGAAAATAAATAGCAAATTCCATGTGCTACTTATGTGATGAAACCTATAGAAAAAATCAATTTCTAGATGTACTAGAAAATATTAATGTTCTGGATGGATATTCAACCAACATATCAAAATGGATCAATAGAAGAGATTTGAAGTTGAAATCTTTGAAGACTCATGATTATCACATCCTTCCACATGATTTGATTCCAATAGGTATCTGTGATCTTTTTTCCAATAATTTAAGGGTTTAAGTTATTTGTTTGTTCTATTTATTTAGAGATATTTGTGCTAATAATTTTTCCAAGTATTTCTTGAATTTTTTTTCATCAACACCATTAACTTTTTAGGATTTAGAGATAATATTTCCTCCATCATTTTTCACATGAAAGCTGCATCTAACTATCCATCTTCCAATCAAAATACTTCTTGGGACCTATTTCTTTTTTTGGATGTATACAACTGAAAGAAATATGTACAAATTGAAGTCTTATGTCTAAAACAAGAATCATCCCAAAGTTTCTATTGTGAATGGTTACTTGGCTCAAGAATGTATGGATTTATGCTCAATGTATTTGTTTGATATTACTAATATAATAAACAGAACAATGATAAATGAAGAATAACTATATGAGAAAATTGAACCTAGTTTTCCATTACTTCCTCAAATAAAAGGAATTCAGGGATCATATACATTTACAAAATTAATCCTTGAAGAGTGGGAGATGGCACATCACATAGTGTTGTTCAATTGTGATTTGTTTGATGACTACATCAAGTAAGTAAATTGAAGATGTATATCTTATCTCATATCATGTAATTTTACATATATGTTAAACTATTTATATTTTTAGATACAGGGAACATAAATAAATGACAAATAAAAAGCATCATTCTTTATATTTGAGAAAAAGAGATACTTTTCATAGCATAAAGTTTTCTTCTTGGTTGAAATTGAAGGTAGAAATATTACTGTAATAAATTAACAAAATAAATATTTAATTAAGTTTAATATTCATTTTTATTTTAGGTATTGAATTTTCCTACTTAATCTTCCTCTAAAGAAATAAGAGGTTTGTATTTTGGTCACAATACCATGGTTCGTGACTGTAAATCAATTGTGATCAATAGGTACAGATTTATTATCACTAAATGAGAAAAGAACACTAAAACACAACATGATGGTGTTATGGTAACTTCCAAAATAGACTATTATTCTAGTGCATCATATATTATACCTCGATTACAAAATATAGCTTATTATGGAGTTGTTGAAAAAAATAATAATATTGTATTATTTCTCTCATGGTCGAGTCATTATGATGAAATGTCGGTGGTTTGATTCAATGATTAGGAAGGGAACATTTTTTGATGATTATGGATTTTGAGTTGTTGACATGACTCAAACTCTTACTACTGATGAACCATATGTATTGGCATCAATGGGGAAACAAGTTTTTTATGTCAAGGATCATATTTGACCTGAATTTGGTGTCATTATTGAAGTAATTCTAAGAATTGTTTTTGATTATGGTGATGATGGAATTGACACTATACTTGCTCCCATTGGCCCCAATCCATTTATTACTTTTGATGACTCTAATAGATCAATTTTCAGAGTTGATTATGAACCTAAAATTGTGGTGGGAAATATATAGAATCATCCATATGTGTTCTCAGTTATTTTGGTTTAGCTTGAATTGGGTTGTTAAGGTTGGTACTATTGAAATTGATTTACTATTGATTACAAATATTTTGTATCTGAATTGACCTTCATGTGTATTTTCAATATTTATTGGTTGTACTTTTCCTTGATTTTAATTTTATAATATTGAATTAAATTGTATTCAAACCTAAAAAACCAAACACAACTAAAATTATTAAATTAGAAAAAAAGAGGAATTGAATTAGACATATTAAAATTATTTATATGAAAATCAAAACAAATGAAAATAATAACCTAAAAAAAAATGGAAAAAATATCTAACCCAAAATATATACCAACTGACCTTAGAAAAATAAAAATAAAAAATTGACCTAATAAATTAACAAAATTGAACTAAATGACCAAAGAGAAATAAAAATGGACAAATGACCAAACCATTTGACAAAAATGAACCAACTGAAATAAGAGAAATAAAAATGGACAAATGATCCAACCAAAATTTAATTGGATTGAATTAAAAATAGAAGAAAAATATGTCATACCTATTCTAAAATTGAAAATTTGAATTTATTGTTTATTCTATGACATGTATTCTATTTTGACATTATTCCCACTAAATTGAATTTTTTTGTTATATCACTACGTAACTTGTATTTGGTTTGACAAGTGATATTCTTTAATTAAGTCATGTCTCATATTTTTTTGTTGTTTTAGTTACACATGAATTATCTATTTATAATTAATTACATATTTTTTTTCAAATTAAGGAATGAAACCTATTAAGGGGATGAGAAGAAAAAGTATGATAAACAACAATTTCTGAATGACTGAGATGGGTGTTCCTATATTAGTTCATGTTGTGGGTATTTTATTTAAACTATATATATATATATCAATAACATATAATTTCATGTGATTAATTTTGTTTTAAAATTTTATGTAGGATCCACCAATTAGGAACAAATTATTCTCTGAGTAGCCTAGTGGTCCCAGTAATCATGTTGGCGATACAAGGGGGTGGTACTAGAGCTAGGCACTCTAGTTGGCATACCCGATTAGACCCCATCTCTCCCATTGACATACCATCTACCAAACATTATGATCCCATAGTATCATTATGGAAACATGGGATATTTAAGCCACCCATATTTTCACTATCATTTAAATATGAACCACCTCACCCATGTTTCCCGTATCTGATGATGATTCCTACTCCTTATCCATATCATGCATTTGGCTAGCCATCCATGCCATCTTATTTTCCTTCCACTTCCTTCTCTATGAGATTATAAATACCTTCTTCTTCAACCCCTGACCAGACACATTCTAAGCTAGTGGAGCATACATTGGGACCCTCTCCATCTATACAAGGTGATGTTTCTTCAGTGCCTGTGGATCTAGTGACACCCATTTACCAGACTGCCGCATGTATATTTATAGAACCCTAATAATTTTTTTAACATAAATTATCTTCATTATAAGATGTATTGATATAATATTTTCTTCTTCTATAAAAGATATATCTACTAATAGGCGGTGTGGGAATACATGCATGCATGTGGTGTGGAACAACCAGAAGTAGTTGATGGTGGATTATATTGAATACAACCAAATTATTGAAAGAATATGGCGACAATGGAAGAGTTTCTTGGCAATGCTTGCCAAATAATCCGACATATTTCCTATCAGTCCACTCTCCTAGAGACACCTGCCCAATGAAGTAAAGGATAATGCTTGGGCAAAAATATTGGTAAAAAAATATTTTATATTTAATGTTATATTATTATTGTATTTATATGAATTAATATTTTGGTGCTCGCTTCATTTTAATTTTTCCAATGGTGAGGGTATGAGGATAGCACGTCTCATGGAATTAAGTGAGCTGTGGAGAGGCTACAAGCATGAGTTGTATATTGGGTGGTTTGTTAGAGTTGATACAGATTTAGAGGCCACAACTAGTATAGATGATTTTTCTATAGAACATTATTATAAAATGATTACTCATTGGATGAGTACCACATTCAATATATCAATCAAATTTTTGGTTTTTTAAATGTAAATATTCTAGTTTTCAATTAATAATTTCTTTAGTATTATTGATTTTTTTTGGAATCATATGGAAAAAATAAAAAAACGTTGATGCTAAGAAATACCTCCACACTTTGGGGAATACTACAATGCCAGACCATGAGACGAAGCAGGTATGAAAATAATTTATAATTTTTATTTAGGACTTGTACTTTCTATTATTTCCTCCATATTTAGATTTTATAGAATATATTTGAAACAAATAAAATAAAATATAAATAAATAAACATGACTTGAAATAGGACACACTAAATAGAATATTATCAAAACAAGACACACTGAACAAAATTATATAGAATTGAATCAAAATATACAAAAATAAATAATTTTTTTGGATTTCATAGAATATAATTGAAACAACGTGAATCGAACCAAATAAATATGAATTGAATTGAATCAAATCGAAATGGATTGTCCTACATATAATTAAACAGATCTAAACCAAATTGAATAATCTTAAACTAAACTAAATTAAACCAATGTAAATAAAAACAATCATAAGAAAACCAAATTGGATGGGACCAACATGAATTCATCTACCATATGTTTTTATTTTAAGATTCATTTGAAAGTAATATCAATTTGATTTTAGTTATTAAATTCATTATTAGTAACCTATTTTCAATTATTTTTTCCTACATTCAATGTAATTATAGAGGGAGGTATTGAATATTGAAGGATATGTGCCTTGAGAAAAAATTTTTTACTCAAGAAAAAATAAAAATATGGAAGTGCTGTTAATGAACCAACATAATTACAAGTTGCAAGTTTTAGTTTGTTGATTTCAAATTTTAAAATCAATTTTGTAACTTAATAGTCTATTTATATTTTTAATTGGCTTATTTGGAGGCCCTTGATGCATGGAAACCTAAAAATTTGGGCCAAATGATCACTTACATTAATTTATGGGAGATGAGCACCATGGTAGAGTATACTGTCGACCTGGGAAGAGTATATCCCTGATGAGGTATTGGAACACTTCAGGTTATAGTTTTAGTACCACAGAGTTGGAAAAGGACAATTCATGGGAAAAAAAAGGCTAAGGATAAGGTAGAAAAGGTTAAAAAAAGGGCCATATAGGTGGAATAATAGAATGAAAGGAAAAATGATGAATTTATGAAACTGATGGAAGTTTTATGTCCATCAGTTCCACTAGAGACCACCGCAGATTGTGATATATAGATGTCATTGATTTTTTATTTATATAGTGCACCATGATGTATTCATAGTGGTGGTTGATATGATGATTTTCCTGGAGATGTTGAGTGTGATGGAGATGAAGAGGCCGAGGCTGAGGTTGAGGACGAGGACATGAATGAGGACGAGGATGAGGCTGAGGCCGACACTGAGGAAAAGTCTGAGGCTGAGGATGAAGTTGAGGATGGGGATGGGAATGAGGAAGGAGATGAGTAATAGTATGAAGCTAATGATGAAGGTGGATATAGTGATGGTGATGAGGGAAGGATTGATCCATTACATTTTTGACTGATATTTATGACATTTGATGTTTAACGATTTACTGTGACTGAATATATGTATGATATTTTACATGTTTGTTATCATTTATTAAATTAATCAATTGATTTTTTCTATTATCATTAACTATAGGTTATATTTTTTAAGGATGTTATTATATTTTAATTAGATGGTGTTATATTTTTAATTATAGGTAAATTATGTTTTGATGTTTTGATTGAAGGTGCATTGCATTGCAGGTAGTTCTTTTTTGAAGGTGTTGGTGAATTGGTTTTGGGATGCTTATGTTGTTTTGTTTTATAGGTGTAGGTGAATTATAGGTGATATGATGCTCCTATGGAGTTTGGGAAGGGGGGTCTATACCAATAGTTTTACAACCGTTGGTATACATCTATCCCAGCGGTTCAAGGCGAACTGTTGGGATAGACCTTTCCCAATGGTTCAAAATTGTTGGGATATCCCTATAAAAATGTTTTCAACCATTAGGATAAGGATTTTAAAATAGTTTTGAACTATTGGGGAAGGCCTATCCCAATGGTTTATTTAGAACCATTGGGAACATGAAATTTTAATCACCCTATACCAATAGTTCTCTGGAAACCGTTGGTATAGGGCTATCCCAACAACTCCCACACCAACGGTTCCTGAAACCTTTAGGATAAGATATAAAAATGTTTTTAGGATCAATAATAATGGTTTTTAACCATTTATATATGTCATTTTTTCAATATTGTGAACAAACTTGATAGGAAATGGGTATGGTATTCACTACACAATTGTTTTGGCATGGAAAACCGTGGTGAAATTTTGACAGCATAACAACATCACTTAAAAATTCATAAAATTAGATGATGAGAGATAAGGGGGAATTTAATCATTTGTACATAAAATGGGCTGTAATAGGGACATGGAAAGACATATCTAAACATTATGAATTGGAAAATAGAAGTAATAATAAAATAAATAAACTTTAATAAATAGGAGAAAGAGAGGATCCCTTGAGTGTGTAACTCCTAATACTTGACAGGGGATTCTTGGGAGCTTGAGGGCACCTTGATAGGAATCTAGAGAAGGTAGGGAATAGTAAGGATGTTATAAAAGGTTTTTAATGAAGATAAATTGGATTTTGGGTGGATTTATATAGGAAATGAGTTGGTATTTCTTTAATATTTATCAAACATAGGTTTTAGACTCTATATAATAAAATAACCAAAATCACAAACCTTTCAATAGTTTTTCCCATGGTTTCTTCCAAATGGTATTTTTTATTACTTTATCAGTAAAAGGTATGAACTTAATTAAATAATACCCTTTCTTATGTGGAAGTGATTCATACTCTTAAAGAAATGATTTTAAAACCTTAAAATATAATAATAGATTTAGAGGATTCATAACGGATTTATAAAAATAAAAAAATAAAAATTAAATCACATTATTTTAAATTTAAAACATATAATTGTTCACGGATTCCATTTATAGTATTTATTAAATCACTTTTGGTTTATTATGATGTCATAATACACACCATATATTTATACAACATTTATTTTTTACCAGAAAATACGAATGTCTCAGAAAATTATGAAAAATTCACCATTTGATAATTTCAATGTTCTGATTACAAAAAAAATATTCATTTTATCAAAATAATTTTCTAAATATTTTAATTTTAACCTTTAAAATTATAATCTACATTTAATGAAATTTTTTGTTTTTGACAATAACAGTTTTCAAACCCTTATAAAAATTACATTTGACTTCATAAAAATTATATGATCATTTATATTTAATAAAAATTATTTTATAGTAATATTTCATTAAAATATTATCTATTTCAAAAATCCAATAATTCATCAAAATAAATTTATTAATTGAAGTTTAATACTAATTGAAATACAATTTTTGTTTTATTATATAAAAATCCAAATCATTTATAAAGTAACGATTAGAATAAAATAGGAAAATCATAATATTGAAAATAAAATATAAATATTCATATTATTGAGGTATTGATACATATACCTTTAATAAACCAAAAAACTCCCTAAGGGTAAGGTGAGCAGTGATGATAATTTCATGGGGTTGTTTTCCGTACATGGTTTGGTCTGTGATTCCGATGAGCATTAACTTTTCCCATAAACAGTTTCATTCATGCTTATGTTATTAGATCTCAACTTGGGATTGGTCAATGGAAAATCCTAATGATGCTATCTACCTAATAATATATGATAAATGGGATTCATAGGGTATGATCCTAATGTTTTAGGCCATCACTTCCTTTTTCTATGCCAATTCGATTTGTTAAAACCCTATATTTATACTAATCATATGATCATTGTTCAAAAACTATATTATCAATTTTAATGATACTTAAAAGTCTTTTAAATAAAATTTGATATAATAAAACAAAATAATTGCATGTGTTTTATATAAAAATAATATATAATAAGACATTTAATTAAATCAAAAGGGGAATTTTATTTATAACAGTCTTGGTCATTACAATATTCCCCCCTTAAGAAACTTTTACCTCTAAATTTTCATTTCCCAAAATAAAACAGATGATGGTAACTCCATTTCATCACCTCCTCCAGTTCCCACATCGATTACCCAATATTTTGGTTTCTCCACAACACTTTTACAAGGTGCATTGTCTTATTTTGTAGAACATTGTCTCTACAATCTATGATTTTCACCAGATTCTCTTCATAAGAAATATCATTTTCTAATGGAACCACCTATATATTGACTACATGTGAGGGGTATGATATGTACTTCCTCAAGTGTGATACATGAAATAAATCATGTACTTGAGATTGGTTAGGCAGGAGTGTTAGTCTATATAATACCACTCTAATGTGATCAAGGATCTCAAAGGGGCTGATGTATCTTGGACTAAGATTTACTTTATTCCTAAATACCACCAATTTATTCCATGGAGATATGTTGAGGAAAAACATTCCTCCAACATCATACTATATGTCTCATCGATTATTGTTAATATAGATCTTATATTGACTCTGAGGAGCCTTGATGTGATTCTGAATGGTCTTAAACTTTTCTACCATTTCTTTGAACATTTCAGGACCTATTGGTTTTCATTACCCAACTTTATCCCAGCATACATATGAAATCCCGCCTTTTAATTACATAACTTTTCTTTACATTTTACAAACAGAGGATCTTTAAAGTCTAGTGTCTTGGAAATCAGGAACATAATACATGAAAACAACATAAAAAATTCTTATAAACCACTCGTAAGGCTTCATCATAGGTTCATCCTATGTACAATTACTGTATCTCATATCCTGGAGACATAAATCAAAGAAAAGTGTGAGCAGAAGGCTCAGTAAGGAAAACAAGTGAAATAGTTGACATGTGATCTTGAGCAATATTACTAAGAACATAATAAAAGTCCTAAAGGCATGAGAAATGAAATAATAGGAATATCATGATTAAAATAACATGAATCATAACTTTAATATGTGGCTACAACATTTCATTTAGACATTCATGAACATATCACCAAGGTTTATCCCCTAGGTGTCATAAAAATTACCAAGGTTATTCACCAAGGTATCGTGAAACTTGTCATCTCTAGAGATTAATTCTTTACCCAATACATACTATCAGGGTGCACCATTAATATGTATTTATTTTCTTATGAGCCACATAGATCATAAGCAAATATTTCATAAATAACCCACAGAGAATAAAAGAAATGGGTTTCATTTCAAAATCGTGACGTTTTTAAAGTTCTTAAAAATAAGATCATTATATCATTTATAACCCATAGAAAGGGAGTGAGGGTTATATGTATGTCCATTACATAATAAAATATATCCTTTTTATATATTTATTAACACCCATAGAAACTAAATAGGTTTGGGTATTCACTTAAATAAACAAGAAAATTTCTTGAGAGAAAGAGATAGAAATTTTGAGGCGAAATTTCTTCAGCTTAACGTCTATATAACATGGTTTTAGAAAATAATAAAAAGAGAGGGTAAAAGGGTAACCCACTCATAAATAACTAATATTACAATATAAACACAAAATAATATGGAGGTACGGACATGTTATGGATATTTCAATGACATACCACAAGAAAAGGAAACATGAAATGTAGGAGAAGATGCAATTTCTTTTATGAGAAATTCGGCAGCCTAACGACATCACTTAAAAATTCAGAAAACAAATTGATGAGAGCAGAAAGGGTATATCAAAAATTAGACATGAAATGGACAGCAATGAGAACATATAAGAACATACCCTCAACATAAAGAGATGGAAACTAGAAGACACAACATAAAGGAATTCACGACTTAAAAGAGCTGGGTGAAAGTATCCCTTACCTTGAAGAGTAACTTAGAAAGCTTGAAGATCAGGACCGTGGGAGGCGTGAGGGAACCTTGGGAGGACTCCTTGGGAGGTAAGGAGACCAGAACTTCGTTGAGTATGATTTTGGAATGAAATGAATGAGGGAAATGACTTGGTATTTATAGGGAAAGTGTGGGAATAAATTATTAATTTCCAAGGGACACCTCATCGGTGGTATTCACAAAACCATGGTCTTTCCCATGGTATTTACCCATGGTATTGTCCACTTAGGAAAAATCATAGAATATATCACTATTATTAAGTTTACCAGAATTCTTACATCATTAATGATGTCATTAAACACCCAAAACTCAAAATAACATTTTTACTATTCACCAAAAATTCAACTGTTTCAGAAAAAACCCAAAAAATCACCCTAACCTAATATCAATGATCTGAATTCAAAAATGAAGTCAATTTTATGAAAATAATTTTATAAATATTTTTAATTTAGTTTTTAAATAACATCATTATTTATTCCAAAAATACAACATTAAAACTATAACTCATTTTATAACACCTTAATAAAGTAATCAAGGTCCAATAAAATTATCGTATAACCATAAGACAATAAAGTAACAATTTATGATTAATTTTTATGAAGATAAATTTCCATTTTAAATTATTAATTTAATTATAAAATTTTAATTAAAATATTTATGGCAGACAAAAATACCAAAACTTAAACTATGATCGTTTTTTCACTTTTAAGATGTCTAAAATTTATTTATACATTCATGGGTGAAGTTTCTATTTTTTGGTCAAATTACTATTCATTACTATTCATATGGGTATGTTACTATTCCTACTTTACTATTCACTAAAAACCAAGTTGATCTTATTAGACTCTAAATTTCTCACTGCTCACAACTGTAGAAGACCATTTTTTGAAAATCATTTCACATTATTAATTATTTAATGAATACAAAAAATATTTTAAAATACCCCTTTTTTCCTAAATTCATCAATAATACACATCCTATATTTATCCGGATATATGAAATTCACAAACATTTCCATAAGAAGAAATAAAAATTTTATTTATATAAAAGGATTACACAAAGCAGATAAGGTCTCGTTACGTAGCACTTTATAACACCGGCATATGACCTAAGTGTTATGTGTGCTATGGTGATAGAATCTTGGGGTGGCTCAGACAACATTGCCCGAGTGGTGATTTCTATCAGCTTGAACTTCTCCCTTAGGCGATTCTGTTCAAGCTTCATACGTTGAAGTTCAGCTTGGGTTTGGTCCATAGCGAAGCCCAGTGATGTTACCTTCTTCCCAAGCTCTGATAGATGGGCTTCATATGGCTCGAGTCTACTGGATGAGGCCATTCAATCTTTGTTTTGTATTAACTAACCAAGATAAAAGTATTTATAAAAACCCAATGTTAAGATTATAGTTTCCAATGGTCATATTGACCAACGGTCATATAACATTCGAAACATAATAGTCACATTTTAATTATACCCACTTCATTAATTAAAGGATATAGTTTTGTTGAGTATAAAATAAAATAACACACTAAATTAGGAAACAAATAAAATTAAAAAGTTTGGGTCGTTACATTCTTCCCCCCTTAAGAAATTTCAACCCTGAAATTTTATCTTGTACCCTATGTTGTGAAAAGGCGTGGGTACTTCTGTCTCATAGACTCCTCAGGTTCCCACATGGCTTCTTCATATTTGTGGTTCCTCCACAACACCTAAACAAGGTGGGTAGTCTTGTTGTGTAGAACCTTGTCTCTACGATCCAAGATCTCCACTGGCTGCTCCTCACAAGAGAGGTCATGTTCCAGCTATACCAGCTATGGATTTAGTACATGTGAAGGGTCAGGTATGTACTTCCTCAAGAGGGATACGTGGAAGACATCATGAACTTGGGATAGATTTGGAGGAAGTGCAAGCCGATAGGCCACTTCTCCCACATGATCAAGGATTTCATAGGGGCCAATGTACCTAGGGCTGAGCTTCCCTTTCTTTCCAAACCTTATGACACTCTTCCGAGGTGAAATCTGAAGAAAGGATTTTTCACCAACATCAAACTCCAAGTACCTTCGACGGTTTTCAGCATAGCTGTTTTGCCGACTCCGAGAAGCCTTAATGTGTTGTTGGATGGCATGGACCTTTTCTGTCATCTCTTGCACACGATCAGGCCCAAGAAGCTTTCTCTCACAAGCTTTATCCCAACAAGTATGAGTTCTACATCGCTTCCTATATAGAGATTTATAGGGTGCCATTTTAATGATAGAGTGGAAGCTGTTTTTGTAAGAGAACTCAACTAAAGAGAGATGTTGATCCCATCCACCTGTAAATTCCCTTGAGCAAGTTCTCAGCATATCCTCGAGTGTTTGAATAGTCCTTTTAGATTTTCCATCAGTTTGGAGGTGATAGGCCATACTAAAATTCAATTCAGTGCTTAGAGATTGTTGAAGACTTTTCCAGAATTTTGATGTAAACCTTGGATCACGATCAAATACGATAGAAAGTGGAACTCCATGAAGCCTTACCAATTCCTTCACTTAAATCCTGGAAATTTGATCAAGAGAGAAATCTTCCTGAATGGAGATAAAATGGTAAGTCTTGGTGAGATGGTCCACAATAACCCATATCGCATTATTTCTTTTGGAAGTTCTTGGGAGACCAGTGACAAAGTCCGTAGTGACATTTTCTCACTTCCATGCTGGTATGGGTAGTGGTTGCAATACCCCTTTAGGAAGTTGTTGCTCTGGCTTCACTTACTGACATACTAGGCACCTTGAAGTGTAGTCAGCAATCTCACTTTTCATATTATCCCACCAATAATGATCACGAAGGTCCCTATACATTTTTATGCTTCTAAAATGTATAGAGAAAGTAGATCTATGATATTCATCCATCAGCCCCTTCTTTATTTCTGGAATATATGGAACACATAGTCTTGTACGAAATTTCAGTACACCTTCTTGATTATTATTGAACTCAAGAAACTTCCCATCCTTTATAGCCTCAAACTTCTTTTGTAACAAAGGATCTTCTTTCTGAGCTTTCTTGATCTTCTCTATTAGTGACGATTGAGAAATTATTTGTGTTAGGGTTGATGATGTCCCTTCATTTATAATTCCCATGTCCAGTTTTACTAGGTCATTGATCAAAGGATCTCTTTGAATCCTCATAATGGACAGAACAATTGGGTCTTTCCTGCTTAATGCATCAACAACTTTGTTTTCTCTTCTGGTATGACAATGAATTGAGCAATCATAGTCTTTAAGGAGTTCCAACCATCTCCATTGTCTCATGCTCAATTCGTTTAGTGTGAAAATATACTTAAAAATTTGATGGTCTTTTTATATATCACATTTCTCCCCACAAAGATAGTGCCTCTATATCTTCAGAGAAAAAATGACCGCAACCAGCTCTAGATCATGCGTAGGATAGTTCTGATCATGAGTCTTCAACTGTCGAGATGCATAATCAATGACCTCGTCATTTTACATGAGGAAGCACCCAAGCCCTTTCAGAGATACATCTCTAAAAATAACAAATCCTTCTTCACTTGAGGGAAAATTTAACATAGGTAGAGTAACCAATTTATTCTTCACCTCTTGGAAACTTTCCTTACACTCCTTTGTCCAGATGAACTTGACCCCTTTTCAAGTTAACTTGGTTAATGAATTATAAAGCCATGAAAAGTTTTTCACAAACCTCCTATAATATTTTTCTAATCCAAGGAAGCTACAAATATTTTTTATTTTTGTAGGCTGAGGCCACTCCTCTAAAATTTTTGTCTTTTCATGGTCAGTTGTGATTCCTTCATTGGTAACAATGTTCCCCAAGAAAGCAACTTTTTGTAACTAGAATTCACATTTACAGAACTTTCCAAAAAGTCTCTCCTTCCATAGAGTTTTCAAAATAACCCTTAAATGATCCTCATGCTCCTCAAGAATTTTGTAATATATCATAATATCATCAATAAATACTACCACAAAGTTATCAAGGTATTCTTTAAAGACTCTATTAATCAAATCCATAAAAATGACAGGTGAATTAGTCAGTCCAAAAGGCATAACGACAAACTCATAATGCCCATATCTTAATTGGAAGGAAGTTTTTGTAATATCTTCTTTCTTCACCCTCAATTGATGATAACCAGATCAAAGATCAATCTTAGAGAAGAATTGAGCCCCACAAAGTTGGTCAAATAAGTCATCAATTCTTGGAAGAGGGTATTTTTTCTTTACTTTGATTCTATTCAGTTCTCTATAATTAATGCATAGCCGCATCGATCCATCCCTCTTCTTCACAAAGAGAACATGTGCTCCCCAAGGAGACACACTCGTTTGGATAAACCCCTTTTACAAATGATCTTGGAGTTGTTTATTTAATTCCTCCAGCTCCACATTTTCCATCCTATATGGGTTATTTGATATTGGATGAGATCTAGGTACGAGTTCAATGGAGAACTCTAACTCTCTTTCTGGGGGAGGTCCAGGAAACTACTCAGGAAATACGTCAATGTATTCATGGACGATGGGTACATTTTATATCTTCAAACTCTCATTTCCTTCTTCTTCTTCACCGATCAACTCCATAAAGAAGGATATAGGAGGGTCTTCTAGACAAAGATCCAGTTGAGATATCTCTCCTTAGAAGATAATTGTAGGTTTTACATTCAAGACTACTGATATTTCCTTACTTCTTCATTTGATCTTAGCATTATACTTTGAGAGCCAATCCATCCCTAGTATAATATCAAATTCCAGCATGAGAATGACTACTAGATTTCTGATAAGATTGTGCTCACCAAACTAAATAATAGAGTTTCTAAACACTGATGGTGCTTGGATAATCCCACCAGGAGTCTTTACTAATAACTCTACTTTTAGAAAATCAGGGTTTGATTATAAATTCTTTGAAAACTTAGAGGAAATAAAAGAAAGCGTAGAACGAGAATCAAACAAATTACTTGATAGATTTTAGTGAACAACAAGAGTACCTTCTACCACATCATTTGGAGCTTTAACTTCAGTTGTTGTGATAGCAAAATAACAACCATTCTCCCTTGGCCTTTGCGGAGGATGATGGTGGTTCCCCTCCACTACCCTCAAATATGGATAGTGATTGGAAAAGTGCCCAAGTTGTTCACAATTAAAGCACTGGACATCAGGCAGGGCCTGCACCATCTTCCCCTTTTCGTTAGTATTTGTAAGTTGAGGTTTCACCTCCCTATGACAATTCCTCACAATATGGCCATCTCTTCCACACTTGCATCATTTCCCGCTCCCGAGCAGGCAGTTCCCCGAATACTTCTTCCCACATTTATTACACGTGGGACGTTGCACTTGCGTTCCTTATCTTCCTTAATCAAAGCTCCTCCCTGAGCTGGGCTCCATAAATATCCTTTTGTTGTTTGATTTATGAGACCACCTCTTCTCAGCAAACTCTAGTTAAAATTTCATCGCACTCCACATGATCTCCTCATAGCTATCATAGTCTCGATTGGCTAGATTCTTCTACAGATGAGGTCTCAGTCCACCGAAGAATCTATCAACCTTACCATTTGGATCCATTAAAAAGATAGAGGTATATCGTGAAAGTAAGGTGAAGTTCATCTCACAACTTCCGACAGATTCGTTCTCCCTATGCTTTAGCTCAAGAAACTCCTTCTCCATTCTTGTTCTCATGGAACAAGGGAAATACTGACTGAAAATGATTCCTCTGAAATATTCCCACTCCATAGCTTCAACCTCCACTCTTTGCCTCGTGTTTTTAATCAGCTCCCACCACTGATAAACTTCTCCTTCTAAGCAGTAGACATCCAGGGTGACCTTCTCTTGCTCTGAATAACAGAGCACAAAAAAGATCTTCTTGATGGAGCTGATCCACTGCTCAGCAATCAATGGGTCATTCGATCCACTAATGGTTGGTGTTCATTGACGCATAAAGGAATCAACAAAATGTTGTTCCCTTTGCGGTGAGATCGGTATCTCAGCTTGATTCAAGTTATTTCCCATAACTTGAGTCAGTTGGTTCATCATTCACATGAATGTTTCCATTCTGGCTTCTATTAGAGGGCCGTCAACGCATGGTCCATTGCGGTCACCATTTGTACGGTTCCTCCTATTGCCCGCCATTTGATAAAAGAATAAAACCTTAATGATAAACTTATTTCATTTAATAATCTTTTAACTATAATGTATTTATGTCTTAAAGTTTTTTTAAACAATTACATTTGTTTATAAATCCTTCATAATGATTTATAAAAAGCTTATGATTAACCAAACATATCCCCTAGAAGTGTCATAACCAAGAGTGTAGCAAGTCCCGTTGTCGTGCACCAGTTACCATTAGAGTCTAGCTCAAAGCGGTGTTTTTGGGTTTTACCCCTATGTACATCTATGCCAGAGCCGCCTCTACCTTCTCGTATCCAGATAGGGATGTATTTGTTTTATAAACCACTTACTCAATATTCACCAAAATACCAGGAATTTTTCCTATATTTAAAATTTTCTATAGGATTCTTCCTAAAGATTTCATATCCTAATTTACATAAATAACTAAACTATACTTTGATACCAACTATGGCATCCCGCCTTTTTATTACATAACTTTTCTTTACATTTTACAAATAGAGGATCTTTAAAGTCTAGTGTCTTGGAAATCAGGAACATAATACATGAAAACAACATAAAACATTGTTCTAAACCACTCATAAGGATTCATCATAGGTTTATCCTATATAAAATTACTTTATATCATATCCTGGATACATACATCAAAGAAAAGGGTGAGCAGAAGGCTCAGGAAGGAAAACAAGTGAAATAGTTGACATGTGATCTTGAGCAATATTAATAAGAACATGATAAAATTAATAAAGGAATGAGAAATAGAATAATAGGAATATCATGATAAAAAGAAAATGAATAATAACTTGAATATTTGGCTACAACATTTCATTTATACATTCATGAACATATCACTAAGGTTTATCCCCAAGGTGTCATAAAAATTACCAAGGTTATTCACCAAGGTATTGTGAAACTTGTTATCTCTAGAGATTAATTCTTTATCCAATGCATTGGAACACTATCAGGGCACACCCTTAATATGTATTTATTTTCATCTGAGCCACATAGATCGTATTCAAACATTTCATAAATAACCCATAGGGAATAAAATAAATGGGTTTCATTTCAAAATCGTGATGTTTTAAAAGTTCTTAAAAATAAGATCATTATATCATTTATAACCCATGGAAAGGGAGTGAGGGTTATATGTATGTCCATTCCAGAATAAAATATATCCTTTTTATATATATATGAACACCCATAGAAACGAAATAGGTCTAGGTATTCACATAAATAAACAAGATAATTTCTTGAGAGAAAGAGATAGAAATTTTGAGGCGAAATTTCTGCAGCATAACAACTATATAACATGGTTTTAGAAAATAATAAGAAGAGAGGGTACAAGGGTAAACCACCCATAAATAACTCATATTACAATATAAATACAGAATAACATGGAGGTAAGAACATGGTATGGATATTTGAATGGCATAACATAAGAAAAGGAAACTTGAAAGGTACACTACTGGAAAATGGGCCTATACCAACGGTTTTGTTTTGAACCATGGGTATAGGGTACCCTTATACCGACGGTTTTGGAAAACTGTCGGTGTAGGTATAGTATGGGACCCTATACCCACGGTTTCTCAAAACCATGGGTATAGGTCACCTATACCCACAGTTTCCCTAAAACCGTTGGGATAGAGTTATTTTTGAAGATGTATACCCACAGTTTTGGAAAACCGTGGGTATAGGCGTTGTTTTTCAAGGCCTATACCCACAGTTTTTAAAAAACTGTGGGTATATGGGTTTTTTCAAAGACCTACACCCACATTTTTCCAAAACTGTGGGTATATCTTATA
Source organism: Viscum album (assembly GCA_963277665.1). Taxonomy (NCBI): domain Eukaryota; kingdom Viridiplantae; phylum Streptophyta; class Magnoliopsida; order Santalales; family Viscaceae; genus Viscum; species Viscum album. The sequence continues at coordinate 1,172,856,711 of OY728156.1, forward strand.
GCGGGAAAAAAAATCTGCGGGACAAAAAATATTATTTGGCGGGAAGAAGGTCGGGATTAATATAATTAGGCGGATGAAAGTATTAAATAACAAAACCATCGAAGCTTAGTTGGTTAGGCCATCATTGGTTATATCTAGCATTCCTTCGATCAAATCCTGGGGTCATTTTTATTTCTAATAAAAAAATAATATTAATATAAGTAGATTAATATATATAAATTTAACAGAAGTTCTATAGCTGGGTCGGTTTGGTGCGTGTTCTCCCTTTAACAGGTTGCTGGTTCGAGAATTCCCATCACCGCGTTATCAATTTTTGAATTCAGTCGTGAAAATTAATATATTAATTAAAATTTAATTATACAAACATGAATGAGAAGTACCTGGGTTGGTTCGGTGTGCATTCTCCCTTCAACAGGTTGCTAGTTCGAGACTCCGCGTCACAACATTTTCAATTTTCAAATTCGGTCGTGAAAATTAATATATTAATTAAAATGTACATATAAAAACATGAATGAGAAGTACCATGAGTGTTCATGTAGGTTATATTGATTGAAGAGGGCCTGGGTTCAAAACCTAGGCGGGATTTAATTTTTTTATTAAATACCCATGGTTTTCAAACTGTGGGTATAAGCCATTGACATGGTGGAAACCGAATTATTACACGATGTAAATATCTATACCCATGGTTCTACAAAACCATGGGTATAGGATGATACCCCTATCGTGACACCTTTCCAACCCATATTTCCCAAAACTGTGGGTATAGGCTATACCCACGGTTTTGGGGGCTATACCCATGGTTTTGAACTGTTGGAATAGGTCGTTTTTCCAGTAGTGGTAGGAGAAGATGTGATTTGTTTTACGAGAAATTCGGCAGCCTAACGACATCACTTAAAAATTCAGAAATTAAATTTATGAGAGAAAAAAGGGTCTCTCAACAATTATACATGAAATAGAAAGTAATGAGAACATATAAGAACATAACCTCAACATAAAGAGATGGAAACTAGAAGACACAACATAAAGGAATTCATGACTTAAAAGAGGAGGGTGAAATGATCCCTTACCTTGAAGAGTAACTTAGAAAGATTGAAGGTCGGGACCTTGGGGGGCTTGAGGGCACCTTGGGAGGAATCTTTGGTAGGTAAGGAGACCATAACTTAGTTGAGGATGGTTTTGGAATGAAATGAATGAGGAAAATGGCTTGGTATTTATAGGGAAAGTGAGTGAATAGATTATTAATTTCCAAGGGACACCTCATCAGTGGTATTCGCAAAACCATGGGCTTTCCCATGGTATTATCCCATGGTATTGGCCAATTGGGACACCTCATAGTATAACTCACTATTCATAAGTCGACTAGAAAGCTTACATCATTAATGATGTCATTAAACACTCAAAACTCGAAACTTCATTTTTACTATTCACCGAAAATTCAACAGTTTCAGAAAAACCCCAAAAATAACACTAACCTAATATTGATGATCTGAATTCAAAAATAAAGTCCATTTTATGAAAATAATTTTCTAAATATTTTTAATTTAGTTTTTAAATAAAATCATTATTTATTCCAAAAAAACATCTTTAAAACTATAACTCATTCTGTAACACCTTAATAAAGTAATCAAGGTCCCATAAAATTATCGTATAACTATAAGACAATAAAGTAAAAATTTATGATTAAATTTTGTGAAGATACATTTCCATTTTTAATTATTAAATTAATTATAAAATTTTAAATAAAATATTTATGGCATACCAAAATACCAAAACTTAAACTATGATCATTTTTCACTTTTAAGATGCCTAAAATGTATTTCTACATTCATGGGTGAAGTTTCTATTTTTTTGTTCAAATTACTATTCATTACTATTCATATGGGTATGTTACTATTCCTACTTTACTATTCACTAAAAGCCAAGTTGATCTTATTAGAATCTAAATATCTCACAGATCACAACTGTAGAAGACCATTTTTTGAAAATCATTTCACATTATTAATTATTTAATGAATACAAAAATATTTTAAAATACCCCTTTTTTCCTAAATTCATCAATAATACACATCCTATATTTATCTGGATATTTTAAATTCACAAACGTTTCCATAATAATAAATAAAATTTTTATTTATATAAAAGGATTACACAAAACAACTAAGGTCTCATTACATAGCCCCATATAACACCGGCATAAGACCTAAGTGTTAGGTGTGCTATGGTGATAGAATCTTGGGGTGGCTCGGACAACATTACCCGAGTGGTGATTTCTATCATCTTGAACTTCTCCCTTATACGATTCTGTTCAAGCTTCATACATTGTAGTTCGGCTTGGGCTTGATCCAGAGCGAATCCCAGTGATGTTACCTTCTTCTCAAGCTCCGACAGATGGGCTTCATATGGCTCGAGTCTACTGGATGAGGCCATTCAATCTTCTTTCCATATTAATTAACCAAGATAAACATATTTATAAAAACACAATGTTAAGATTATAGTTTCTAACAGTCATATTGACCAACGGTCATATAACAGCTGAAACACAACGATCAAATTTTAATTATATCAACTTCATTAATTAAAGGATATAGTTTTGTTGAGTATAAAATAAAATAACACACTAAATTAGGAAACAAATATAATTAAAAAGTTTGGGCCATTACAATACAAGTGTTCTTCACCTCTTCCCATAAAGGAATTCAAAGGTATCTATTTGGATGATTGAGTGAAACTTTTATTGTATGAGAACTCAACAAGAGGAAGATGTTAGTATCATCCTACTTTGAGGTCAATTGAGCATGATCTCTACATTTCCTCTAGTTACTGGATTGTCTACTCATATTGGCCATCATTTTTGGGGTGATAAGATGTGATGAAGTTCGACTCAGTATTTAGATCATGTTGGAGACTTTTCTATAACTTAGAGGTTAATCTTAGATCTCAATCATATACAATCGGTAGTGGTACTCCATGTAGCCTTACCACTTCTCTGATGTATATCTATTCAAGATGATTCATTGATTAATTATATCAAATTGAAATGAAGTGTGCAGTCTTTATAAGACGATCCACCACAACCCATACAACATTATTCTCTCTTTATTTCTTCGAAAGACTAGTGAAAAAGCCCATGGTTATGTTTTCCCATTACCTTGTAGGTATGGGTAATGGTTACATCATCCCTTTGGATTTGTACCTTTCCTATTTCACTTATTGACATACAAGACATCTTGATGTATAATCGGTGATCTCATTATTCATATTGTTCCACCAATAGTGATCTTAGAGATCTTGATACATCTCTGTGATTCCATGATATATAGAGAAGGTATAACTATGTGCATCATCCAAAAAATCTCTCTTTAACTCAGGATTTATTGGTACACATATTTGTGACCCAAATATTACACCTTCATTAACATAGAACTCCAAGGATTTCCCTTTTCTTATAGTTTCCACTTTCCTCTTAATTCCCACATCATCTATTTGAGTATCCTCTATCTTCTATAGAAGGGATGGTTGCACAATCATTTGTGAAGGTTTTGATGACATTCCCCCCTTTATGATTCCCATGTCTATCCTTTCCAAATCTAAGAAGATCAAATCCCTCTCAATTCTCATAAATGATATAATTGTAGGATCCATTCTACTTAGAGCATCTACCACTTTATTTTCTTTCACTGGATGGTAGTGAATTTAGAAGTCATAGTCCTTAATAAGCTCTATCCATCTTTTTTGGTTCATATTCATCTCTTTCCGTGTCAATATATACTTGATACTCTTATAATCCATATATATTTCACATTTCTCTCCAAATATATAGTGTCACCATATTTTCAAAGATAAGATCACTATAACCAACTCCAAATCATGCATTGAGTAGTTTTTTTTGTGAACTTTTAACTGCCTTGAAGCATTAGCTATCACTTTATCATTTTTCATCAACACACATACCAATACCTTCTTAAAAGAATAACTAAATACAACAAATAGTTATCCACTTGTGGGTAATGTGAGAATAGGTGCAGTGATAATCCTCCATTTCAACTCCTTGAATCTCTCTTCACATTCATCATTACAATAAAAATTAACTCCCTTCCATGTTATCTTGGTTAGAGGGTTTGAAAATCATGAGAAATTTCTTACAAATTAATGATAGTACCCATCTAATCCAAAGAAACTACGGATATATGTCACAAATGTTATCCTCAACCATCCTTCAAGTGCTTATATATTTGAAGGGTCTAAAGATATCTCATTTCTTGTGATGATATTACCCAAGAATGGTACTTCCTTCAACCAAAAATCAAATTTGTTGTACCTAGAATAAAGATTCTCATTTCGTAAGGTCTTTAGAATAGTTCTCATATTTTCATCATGCTCTTATTTTATTTTAGAGTATATGAGAATATCATCTATAAATACTACCATTTTTTTGATATAATCCCTTAAGACTATTTTCATCATGTCCATGAATATTTTTGGAGTATTAGTGATTCCTAATGGAATTACTATGAACTCATAGTGCCTGTACCATATAAAAAAGGCGGTCTTGGTGATATTATCCTTCATCACCCAAACTTGGTAATATCCTGACCCTAGATCCACCTTGGAGAAGTGTTATGTTCCACATATCTAATCAAATATGTCATAAATCCATGGTAAGGGGTGATTTTTCTTCATTGTGATCTTGCTGAGAACATGATAATCAATTCAAAGGTGCATAGAACCATCCATCTTCTTGATGAAGAGGACTAGTTCACCCCATGGTGTATTACATGGGTATATGAATCCTTTATCCATATTCTCTTATAGATGATTATTCAGATCTTAAATTTATACAAAGACAATTATATATAAAGTATTGGATAATTTTAATTCTAAATAAAAAATATTGATTGAAAATCAACCCTCTTAGCTAGGAGGAAGATCGAGAAATTCCTTAAAAACACATAAATGAATTCCCTCACATTGGGCATGTTTTAAGCGATGATTCATTATTTAGACTCAATCATTTGAGCTAGATATGGTTTCTCATTGGGAAATAATATCCATTATTGAGATTTTGGTGTTAAATAATATTTATAATCCTATTTAAACTTGTATAGAATCAGAGGATGATTCATAATACAAAGAGTAATTTCCATCTCATAGAAATTTATGTTGGCTCTATATAGGGAAAACCAATACTTTCCAAGAATTGAATCAAATTCCGCTAAAGGGAGTATGAAAAGGTTCTATTGGAATTTCATCCCATATATTGTGATAGGGGAGGATTTATATACTTGGGATACAAAAATTTCCCCATTTTCCATTTTCACCGAAAAGTCTACTTCCATGCTTTGTGGTGGTGTTTGAATAGTTCTACTGAACTTTCATGATATGAAAGAATGCGGAAAACCAAAATTAAAAATTAAATTCTCTATTATTTAACGAAAAACTAGATTAACTTTCACCACTTTGATTTTTGGATCTAGCACAATGGTCATGATATAAAAATCTCACCCTTGCTGCCTTGGAGGTTGTTGGTTGTCACAAAAAACCCATGTCTTAATGAATTAGTTTGCAAAGTGGTCTAGTTACTTATAGTTGGAGTAATGAACAATGAAATAAGGTTTGAACATATAATTACTTTCCTCTATATCATTAGTAGGATTCTTCTTTCTACAATCATTAGCTAGATTTCCTTCCTTCCCACTCCTAAAGTATTTCCTCACCCCCTTAGGAAATTTCTAAGGTGCTTATTTCTGCACCGTTGATAAGTGGGATGTTAAAATTTCATGGAACCATTATATTTATCTATTAGACTAAAAAATTTAATCTCCACCTTCCACTTATTATCCCCATGATACCCTTGAGATTTACCGACCCCATTTCAACTTAGAGGGAACATCATAAAATTTTCTTATACCTGTCAAAGTATTAGATTACCAGGGATTTTTGTAGACTAGGTTTTATCCCACCAAATAAGTGTTGAACATTGAATTTTGGGGTAATGAAAAATCTATAGGTGTATTGTACATGTCTTGTAAATGTTTCCTCATATGCCTATATAGATTCATCATATTTTTTCTTGAGGGCAAGGAAATCCATTTCCACTTTTAGTTGGAGAGTGCAAGGAAAATATTTATTGATTTTTTTTGGAATTCATTCCACCCCATCACTTCGATCTCTTCCCTAGGATTTATATTTTTGATAAATTTCCACCACTAATCATATTCTCTCTCCTTATTATAAACATCCAGTAGAACCTTCTCTTTATCAGAACATTGAAGGATGGATAATATCTTCTCAATGGATTTGATCTATTGTTCCGTAATTAAGGGATCATATGATCCATTGAAATTCGGATTACTTTGTTGAATAAAGGTCTCAATCACAACTTATTATCTCTTGGGGGGTTTTGGAAGCTTATATTTATCCAGGTTTCTATTTAGAACCTGTGCCATCTGAGAGAGTATCATCACAAAGTTTGTTATTCCTGCTCCCATCGGTTTGGGAATCTCGTTGGGGCAGTCATCACATTGACCTTCTCATTAGTTGTATACCCGATCCCTCATATTTCCAACCATTAGATAGAATAGAAGTAAAATTAGGGAAGAGTAATTTTAAACTATTAAATACATAAATGGGTAATCCAATGACATTAAAGGGATAAATTATAAATTACATTTATTTCTTAACTTAAAAATTTATTAGCTTCAATCTAGGTTATACATGATTTATGTCATAACATATAATATTAATGGAATTTTCCCCCTTAATAATGGTTCATAATAAGCTTATGAACTTACCAAAGAATACCCCATGGGAGTTTCAAACCAGGTGTGCAGTAAGACCCATTATCATGCGCCAATTCCTCGTTGAATCTAGCTCAATACTGAGTTTTTGGGTTTTACCCCTATGTACATTTGTGCCGAAGCCACATATACTTATAGTATCTAGATAGGTATGTATTTGATTGATAAACCAATTACTCTATAGATACAAAAATTTAGGGATGTTTTTTTATACTTAGTCTTATCCCAAAGGCTTTCACTAGAGTTTTCTAATCCTAATCAAAAAAATAACTAAAATTTTCCTTTGATACAAACTATAATAACCCTTATTTATTAAACATTAATTTATAAATTATTACATAATATTGCACTTAATAAAACCTAGAATTTTGATAGGGCTTGTGTATTTGGGAATTAGGTACATTACATAACAATTTAAAATAGAAAATATGTCTTCTTTATTGAAAATTTCCTTAACATGCTTGTACTTAAAACTATATGGGATAACCTGGGAACATACATAATAAATGAGTGAACTATACATAATAGTAAGGTAATAAAAATGGAATAACATGAAAAAGATAATACATGTTATAAAATAGGCATATCAATGGGTCATAAAAGGAGTGATAATCATAAACATGAACAATGAGGCATGATATGACATGATAATCAAAAAGGAAATATGGGAAATTTGGAAACAACTTAACACATCACATAATAAACATAGGTCAAGGAAAAATTCCAAGAAATAATGATAAAAAAAGTCCCATAAAGTAATGGTATTTACTCCTAGTATCGACATGAAATCTAATGAGGCTAAACATTACCCATTGCATTGGATCGCTATATAATTCTGGGTGCACTTGTCACATTCATTTCATTCTCATGCTTTAGTGTGCCACATAGATCATAAAACATGGATTCATTCATCTTTTATTGCATGATCAAGATGTGTTGAATAAATATATGTAAGTACGAATTCAAAGAAATATAAGTGTATAAAGGTGAACACCCTTGATAAGAAATGGGTATGGTATTCACTACACAATTGTTTTGGCGTGGAAAATCATGGTGAACTTTCAATAACATAACGACATCACTTAAAAATTCATAAAATGGGATGATGATAGAGAATGCGGTCTATAATCATATGTAAATCAAATTTTAAGTAACATGGACATGAAAATACATATCCCAACATTAGGAATTAGAAAATATAATTCATAAGATAATAAAGAAACTTTAATAAAGAAGAGAATGAGAGGATCCCTTACTTGAGCGTATGACTCCAAATTATTGGTAGGGGATTCTTGAAAGATTGGAGGTCCCTTGGGGGTAATATAGAGAGGTAAGGTAAGAGTAAGTATGTTCTAAAAGGATTTTGAGTGAATAGAAATGGGAGATCAGGTGGGTCAATCTAGGAAATGAGTGGGGATTTCTTTAATATTTCTCAATAATAGGTTTTAGACTCTATATAATAAAATAACCAAAACTAAAACCCTTCACATGGGTTTTCCCATGTTTTTTACAAATGGGAGTGTTTTTAATTATTTTATAAAGAATAGGACCTAAATTAATAAAATAATACCCTTAATGATGTGGAAGTGAGTCATACTATTAAAGAAACGATTTTAAATCCTTAAAATATAATAATGGTTTTAGAGGATTCATAAAGGCTTTATAAAATTAATCAAATAAACATAAAATCATTTTATTTTTAAGATAAAACATATATTTTGTCTTTTATACTATTTATAGTATTTATTACATCACTTTTGGGTCTTTATGATTTCATAATATATACCATATATTTATAAAGTATTTAATTTTTACCTGAAAATTTGATAGTCTTAGAAAATAATGGGAAAATTCACCATTGGATAATTTCAAAATTTTGATACCCAAAAATTATATTTATTTTATCAAAATAATTTTCTATATATATTTATTTTCACTTTTAAAAACAGAATTGACATTTATTAAAAAATATTAGGTTTTTTTGGAAATAACAGTTTTCTAACCCTTATAAAAATTACATTTGACTTCATTAAAATTGTAGTATAATTTATATTTAATTAAAATTATTTTATAATAATATTTTATAAAAATATAATTTATATAAAAAATTCATTAATTCATCAAAATAAATGTCTTATCTGAAGTTGAATATTAATTAAAAATAAAATTTGTGTTTTATTATATAAAAATCAAAATCATTTATAAAGTAATGATAATAAGAAAATATGAACATTATTAGATTGAAAATAAAATATTAATATTATTATTATTATGGTCTAGATACATACCCCATTAATACACCATCAAATGACCTAAGGGTAAGGTGAGCGATGATGATACTTTCATGGGGTGGTTTGATGTATATGGTTTGGGATGTGATCTCAGTGAGCTTGAAATTATCCCGTAAATGGTTTTTCTCATGCTTAATTTGTTGGATTTTAGCTTGAGCTTGGTCAAGGGAAAATTATATTGATACTATCTACCTCTGAAGTTCTGATAAATGGGATTCATAGGGTATGATCCTACTGGTTGAGGACATCAATTCCTTTTTCCATGTTAATTGGATTGGTAAAAACCCATTATTTATACTAATCATGTGATGAATGTTCAATGGATATATTATTAATGGTAATGATACTTAAATTAATTTTAAATACAGTTGGATATAATAAAAAAATAAGTTCATGTGTTTTCTATAACCATAATACATAATAAGACATTTAATTAAATAAAAAGGGGAATTTTATTGATAACAGTTTAGGTCGTTACATACATGGCATGTAGTAGGGTAACATGCTATGTCCCATCGAACTTGGGTCTTACCCACATAAACGACCCATGACTGCGTCTGTTCCCTTGTCTGTGTAACAAAACATGATGTGTGTCTACCCATATACTAGTAAATGGATTAGCCCGTGTAAGCTAGGATTGGCCATGTATGTGTCTATATACCCTCCAAGGTACATGTCGAGCCAAGAAAGGTGGACCACATTTCATGTGACAAGGTCACATGCTGTGTGATACAAAAATCCCTCCCAAAACCCTAGATGATGCTAGAAGGGTCCCACATGGAATTTATCTCCATTATACATGTCGTGTACTACGAGATTTCTCTGTAATTATAGATTTGAAACCAGTATTGTCAGCTGCTCCTCCAGCCATCATTCTGAACCCACTCCTCACAAAAAACCAAGAGAAACCACTAGTCGAGTCGTGCCTTCATCAAACACCTAGGTCTGGCCCTTTAATCTGTTAATAAAATGGTCTCATATGTATTTCATCATCATGAACCAAAGAAAATAAAATTGGGTACCCATAACAATCTGATATGTCATTGTTTCTTTCTTCGCACCACCGCCGTGTCATGCAGATCCCTGATCTACAATATTGAATCATTGTACTAAGAAACGGGTGAAAATGATTGATTTCTAGGTGGATGTTGAACCACGAGACAATGAAGAATTCCCATGATGAATGAAGAATCCAAGGGAGAAAAGAATAAGGAACAATCCTGAGGAACAAACCTCGATTGATGTTCGTGTCAATATTGATTCATTGCTATTAGAATGAATATTGAAGAGATAAAAATAATCATAAGGTAAATCTCTCAATTCCCAAATAATATAACCCATACCACTATATGAACAATCTTTGGACCAATACATTGGTTGATTGATCTATGTTCTTCATAGAAATAGAAAATGAGGAAATAATCCAAAATAAAAAAAAGTCATACTCTAGATAGATCAATCACTGACAAAGAATGAGCCCACATAATTGTGATTGGTGAGATATCTAAATCCCATTGCATACCGATCACTGATCTTCAATTTTATTGATGTTAGCCGAAGAGAAATCCCAGAATACTCTATCTAAGTGTTCTATAATGTCTATAGGGTTATGCAGATAACCATGTAATTCCATTATAACCATATTATTATTATTGAATAATTGATGTTTCTACGTCAATATATTAATAAAATAATTTTACTGAATAATTTTATTTATTTTATGCCCATGATGAATTTTCTACAAACACACCACACTGAAAAATGTTATGTTGTTCCTAAGGAAAAACCCACATTCTGAACTCAATGGTTCCCTTAGATTATGGATCTAGGTCCCCATTTAAATATTATTTTATTTTTTCATTAAAACTATGCATAAGTTTTATTTAATATATTTCAAATATTTATTCTGGGAACACTTGGATTTAGAATAACACACCTTCTTAGTGATTGGTCTTGAAAATAATATATATAATATCCAAAAATAATACATGGAAAATACAAGTCATTAAAAAGGTGTAATATCTCATGATTCCTCAGTAGGGTTAAGAATGGCGATGGAGATAATATCAAGTGGTTCCTTGAAGACTAAACTATTAATGAACAATATTTACCCAAATCTTAGTTCTTAAGTTCTTTCATATGGGATCATCCCATTTAATAAATTTATTGATGAAGATAATCTGATAGAGTTGGTTTCTAGAGGGTAGACCATAGAAAGTGGTAACCCTATTATCTTTGGAGCTAGAGAAGTCTCCCTATCCAATGAGGAATGAAACCTAGAGGATCCAATATTGGGAGGATCTTCATCTTATTTTGAAACCTCTTAAGAAAGTAAGTGATCACTCATGTGCTTTCATTATAGTCAATTTGGGTATTCCAAGCCCTCTTGCTCAAGTGTTCTAAGGCCCCATCACCATTATTATGAGTTGGGGAATCTATATAAGTTATTTAAGTGAAATCATCACTGGGGAAATAAATATTAATTGATATTAGAGTCTTAAAATTAATTTTTGGAGCTTATTAGGTATCTTTTATTTCCCTATTCTGTTTTCTCATTTTGTATTTCATTGTTGCTAGTTTTTGATTATTGGATGGTGTTTTGGGATGTTATATGTTTTTCTTGACATATTAATAGTATGTGTTTGTTTTAAGTAATTATGAATACAAATTTATTTTTTTATTGTTTCTTGATTCCATTTAATCAGAACATAAAGTTGTTCCCCATATTTTCCATTTGTTTTCTCATTGATCCACCATACTAGTGAATTCATAAATTGTGGGGAAACCCAGTGTGGGAATTTATTTTGTAATATATTTATTATGGGTCATCACATGTGATTTATATATTGGATATAGATTTTTTTGTGATATTTTTAATTGATTTAGTGGAATTTATAAATCAGGTTAGAGGTATATTTCCCTTTTTGGATTTGACTTTTGACTTGTCTTACTTTTTTTTATATTTAATGAATTTTTGAGGTAGAAAGTTTTATGGTGGAGATAATTGTCCCACACATAATATAAATATATCCATTAATTTATCTATTTATTTTTTTCTATTATTTTATTCATATTTCAAGATAAATTTCTTTGATAATTTTTAATTTTGGGGTTTTAGTGTGGGGTGTATAATTAGTAATAATAGTGCGACTAACCATGCAAAGGCCTACAGTTTTTAATATAACTTATTGTTCATGGTCGATGTATGATTTACCAAACCATGTGAAAAAACCACTTGGGTTCCTAGATGTGTCTAGTGTGGGGTTCATAGTTGGCATATTTTTTAGTAAATACTATATCAAAACCGTTTGACTTACCTAGAATCCTAAAAATTGAATTTATAATTTTCTCATACAAATCAAAACTCCATTATGGTTCTCTCCTTCCCCCATCCACATGATTAGGATTTAAAGATTCCTTCATGCACCCTCCATTTATTCCCCTTGAATTTTTAGCCCCTCCCACCTCGTTTTTAGTAGATTTCTTCATGATTAAGTCTCATTTAACTCCTCCACTTTTTTAATTCCTTATTTCCTCTTCCTCTCTTACCTTGGTAACTTATAAATCAAAACATAGGGTGTGGGTATTTGCTAATTTGTTGTTATTCTTGATTAAATGGTGTAAGGATCATGCCTTGGGTCCTTCTCTTCCTATATTCAAGAGTTTCACTTCATTCACACTCTATTTAAGGTAAGTGGTTCCATGTTTTTTACTCTTAAAAGAAAAATAGGTATTCTTGAGCTTCAAAAATATGTTTCTTTTAAATTTTTTATTGTTTTGGAAATTGATGATGAATTTATATAAATTTTAGGAACTCATGCTATAGTTTTTAAAGAAATGGTCATATTATAGGTGTTTTTTAAAATGCCAAAATGGTTTTATTAAGGTGTTTGATTATTCAATTGATGTTTTGAACCTTGATATATTTCTATGGGATTTTAGTCAAATTATTTAGTTATTGTTTGATTTGGATTTCCATTTTTTCAGAAGATCTATCTTGTTTAATATTCCAATTTCATTTTTTCATGGGTTTATGAGTTATTGTTCATTATTACTTAATTAATTATTGATATTTATGCTCTATGAGTGGTGTTTTATTTGAGGTTTTATTTTATCCGAATTAAAGTAGTATTCTTAGTTTTCTAATGGATTTCAAAATGGTTTTCAAATTATTTTTTAAAATAAAATAATAAGTACTGTTTGTTACTTTAAAATGGTTGTTTTAAAATGATTTTTTTAAAAATTTATTTTCAAGGGAATTTATAAAAGGGGATATGAGTTTTAAATACTAAGGACCGGTTTTCAAATTTTGAGTAATTTTCTATAAATGGGATATACCCTTTGAAGAAGCTACTATTTACTTTTCATGTGTGAGATTAGGTATTGATGTGATTTATGTTATTATTTTAGATTCTAAAGAGGATATTTGCATTAGTGGGTGTAAGGTGGTGGGTATGAGAATATGATTGTATATTGTAATTTCCCATATTTTCATAGGGGTATAGATTGTTTAAATTTTGTTAGAATCTTTTTCAATTTATCGTTTTGGATTAGACCTGGAAAACCATTCCATTAGGATAAATGGTTTATTTTGGGAGGAAGGGAGAAGAAGGAATGTGGTTGGTTGCAGAATAAATACATGATATGAATTAAATTCACAACATGCATTGGTTTTTATTGATAATGAAAAACATGAGATTTACATATCATGTATTCAAAATACATGACATGAATTGGTCTCATTAGACTAAGTTCACGATGTGCATTGGTTTTTCCTTGGGGGGGGGGGGGGTGGACCTAAGATTTGCCGTACATTTAAAATATACACATCATGAATATGGAATTGGTTTTTCAAAAGGGGTATAACCCATATATTTTTTTTCACCCCAATTTCCACATAGGTTCTTTTATTCTGTGTGATCTCACTAATTCCTAAACCTGGGCTTCCATCTTGCTTCTTTGTTTAGACTCTGATCAAGCTTCATTTCTTTACATTGGAAGCACATCAGTATGAACTTTGATCCTATTTCTTATTTTATTAGTTTATTTCACCATATTAAGTGCTATTTTGGTGTGAGATAATATCCCTTATCTTCAAGTATTTTTTTTGATTCTTCCATTTTCATTAGTTCTATCTCATTTCAAAGGCCATAAATGGATGAGTGGTCATCTACAAACCTAAGGCAGGAGATCTAGTTATTTTCTCTAAATGTATCATTTTATTTATCATACACCATTTTCCATGTTCTAGAATTCTCTAGTTATGCCTCCTTAATTTTTAATAAATTAGATTAAATTATAAACCCAAGTTTAATATATCCCAAGAAACCAACAAATTAATTTCATACGGTTACCAACCCAAAACAAGCCACCTCAAAAGGTGTTCCTTTCTTAAAGTCCTAAGAGCCTCATGCCTTGAAATATATTAAACCAATAACTGGGGTGTGTAAAATGTCCTTCATAATGATGATATAGATTTTCTTAGATGTTATGAGTTTTCATGCTAGCTAAACCCATACCCTTACATCAAGACGAGGGTGATACAAGGGTCCCAACTTAAGGACGCCTTGGATAGGATCATCAAGATTTATAATTGGAATTTATAAATGAATTAAATACATTTGGTGTGATACTTGGTTTATTTTATAGAATACCTTTGATGATATTACTAGGTGGATTCATTATGTATTTAACCATGAGTGATACATAGTTCACTAATGGATTACATTGGAAGGGCTCAGTGGGAAATATTACTATACCATGCCACAAGCGATACTGGGATACTTATGTGGAATATCATGGACAAGATCAGGGGGTTATGACTTTAGAACATGACAAGAGTGATACATGGGATTCCACTTATATATTTACTTGGTTAGACTCTTACGGTGATGGATACTTATAGTTCTCCTAGAGTGATACTTTGGATCCTCCTTACAGATTTCCACGGAAAGACTCTTATAGTGATGGATACTTATAGTGCTCTAGGAGAGATACTTGGGATCCTCCTTATGAATATCCTTGTATGGGATTAGTATTCCTATTTCTTATGAACCAAGGATTCGTTTTTTATTATATTTAAGGATGTTTCCACCAAGCTAGAAAACATTCTTGGGTTTAGTCCTTATTTTACACTCGACTCTTCAATGGTCCAGTTATACTTTCCATACATATATGTTGGTGAACTTATGAAGTATATACATACCTATATATATATATATATACTTATATGAATTTACATATATACAATATTTTTATAGGTTGACCTTGGTTCAGAGATATCCAACTTAGCTTGAAGAAGGTAGTGTGGGTTGAGTAACCCATGAGAAAAATAGACCGAAATGGTTTATTTATTTATTATTTTCATTAAACTTGGATTTAACTACATACTAATTATTTTATATGAATATAATGGATAGTTCTAGACACTATTGGTGGTGGCTATAATTACATTACTTTTCCTACCTGACTATTACATCATTTTAATGACAAAAAAAAAGAATTACAAAACTAGGATCCAAAGCATTAGTATATTGGGAAAATTAGGACCATACATAAATTTTACATAATAAAACATAAAAATTTATTTAATTACTTATTCTCTAGCTTCTTAGTGTCCCTTGTGTTCTCCTTAAAACAAGTAATCACATGAAGATATAAATTAAAGAAAGGGGTGATCTAATAGCCCAGTAAGAGGATAGATACGAAAATGAATCAATATAACATGGGTTGAGTGTAATAATAATAATAATAACATAATTATAGGATCATAATCATGATAGTGATCATTATATAATGGATTCGAATTTGGCAATTCACAAAAATAAAACATCATGTCTTAGGGGTTAACCACCACACATAGTTGTGAACAAAGATAACATCATGTTCACACATACTTAAATTTATCTCATGTGATACATCACATTATAAAATTCATTGGAGTGATATATAATTCCAAGAACACCATTCACATCATAAAATATACATGTGCTATATAATTTTGGGTTCAACTGTCACATAATAACATTTACATTATCATGCATGCCACATAGAACTTATATCAATCTTGGAAATAAAATAACCCATGAAAAGAAATGGTTTTAATTTAACAAAGAATACATTCATGAATAAACTTTGGAGTTCCCAAAAGAAATAGGGAATAACATACTTGTTATAAGAATCATCAATCATGAGTGAAGAAGAAACAATCTAATGAGAAGTAAAAGATGTATTTTTGAAAGAAGAGTTCTTTTGAAAAAATTGTTATATTTTTCATAAAAAAATAATGGAAAAATGTATATCCCATAAAATAAAATTGAAGGAAAAAGAAATTATATTTAAGTAACATTAAAGTAACATCCATTCTGAAAATGGAGTGAATGAGGGAAAACCCAAAGAATGAGAGTTGAGTTCCATAATTCCCCTTACCTTATGTCTGAGTGATTTATTCTCTTTAATATCGTGGATAATAAAATTAAATTCCTTAATTAACAAATTAATAACCTCTTATACATATATTTTATTGATTATAATTTTATTAATATCATTTATGGCCATTTTTATGAGTTATAGTGTTCAATTTTATCGTTTGGGAGTGTTTGTTTTCTTGGTTTTCATGATCGGGTCGCTTGTATACATGTATGGAAGTTAATGTAAAATGAGGATAATTATATAGAATTTAGATTATATGTTATTTATTAAATTATATAATATTAAAAAAATTCATATATCATTTTTTATATTACATGATGATGAATCATTAATGATAATCATTTGGATTAATTTGGTAGTATTTTGATCATCTCGATCTAATTTAGTTTTATTACATAATTCTATGTATATATGATGATTAAAAAAATTAAAAATATTATAAAATATACTTTAAAATATTTCTATACCATTATAATGGTTTTATGACCATCCTTGAATGTGGTAGAGGAAAATAAAAATGCATCATCTTTGATGGCGGTAAATCGACACATCACAGATAATGTTCTCATTTTTAGAATAAAAGGGAAAGGATAAAGAGTTTGATGATTAATTATTCCATAAACATGATAAAATTATATAATATATAATATTATGGAGTTTTCAATCCAATTTTATAAGGTATGTGAGGATAAAATAATAAAATAAAATGAAATTGAAAAGAAATAAATGGAAAAGAAAGAGGATTTTACCTCTTGAATTTCTCCTCCTTGAGAGCCTACTTAGGGAAAATGGTTTGGTCTTTTTATGATACCAAGGTATAATGTAATTTGGGTAAGGGGTTTGGAAGAAGATTTGGTAGAATTGTGATAATATTCAAGGATTTAGAGGTGTGAGGAGAAGAGGTGGTGCGAGGTGGAGAGGATCACCTTCTTCCTCTTCCTTTGCTCACTACTTCGGAAAGGATCCACTCACAGTTTATAGACATGTAGGTCTCTTCATTATCACAAATGAATACATCATCTCTTTTATGTAGATGATCTGTTGAAGCTCAACCTTCACCCATAGATGAATTTCTCTTTGCACCGAGGGTATCGGGCAATCCCCCAGCTTCCACGTAGCCCTGAATCACTACTGAGAATCAACCTTACTTGGTGCCCTTCTCTAAGGTGGCGCGCAAGTCTCAACGCGCAGGTCAACACTAGCGTGCATGTGTTTCTTAACACTTGCGCAACTCAAGCTTAAGCTTATCCAAACTTGCGTGACGCACTTCCTTTACTGCCCAAACCACCTTAGGCTCACAATAAATAGATGGCGCGTAACTACAACACTGGCACGCAAGTCCCTACTTGTGCGACTACACAAAACTTGTGCAAATTCCACACCTACGCGATGGGAGCTCTGATTTTTCTAAGTATTGAACTCTGTGAGAAATGAGGAGGGGTGGTCTAGTATTTATAGGCATTTGAACTACCTGTGTGATGGCACGCAAGTCCTCCTCCGGCGCGCAAGTCTCGACGCGCAGCTCAACCACCCTGGCCTCTGTCACGCTACTCACTTGCGTGACCAAACCAATACTTGCGCAACCCACCTTCCTTTGCTGTATTTTGAAGTTCTGATCCTGAAAAACAATAGGCACACAAGTTCCCAAGCCTCCTAAGCACCGACACACAAGTCTCTTCCTGGCGTGCAAGTCACTTGCGCGACCAACTCAATACTTGCGTGACCCTTGTCCCTTTGCCATATTTTGATTATCTGATCTTGAAAAACATATGGTGCACAATTTTCCAAGTCTTCAAGTACATGGTGCACAAGTCCCTTTTCCAAAACCACTTTTCTTCATTTGTTGATTTTCGGGCCCAAAAATTTGGCAAACACTGGAAAACAGCACCACCTTGTATCTGTTCTTTTTATGCCACATCCAGATCATCCATTCCTTTGTCGATGTTCTTGAATCAAACATGGATCATTGATCACAACTCTTTAACTCAACATTCCACCATGAAATACACTTTGTCAACAAATTTGTATGTCATGGTTTTCTTTGTCACCAATCACAGCACATTTGTCTACATTGGCAACAAATACAATCACCTCAAAAATGCTTCAATGATACCTTGAGGGATTTTTTCCCAACAATATCCCCCTTTGGGTTTGTTGACAACTCTTCCATAAAAAGATACATCATTAATTCTTCAGCCACCATTCTCCTATTGCAATTCCGAAAGCAATCAAGGATTTACTGAACACATACTATAAGCCCAGATGAGAAATGCTCGACATGAGAAACAAGAGTAAATGAAAAGTTTATCAATGCATCACTTCATCTTTGAAACCCATTGTTGACACAAAACTGATACCAATTTGTTGATACCAAACCGATACCAATTTTTGGAAATACTCTTACCACATTCCAACACCACTCTTCTGCTTTTATCACGATCCTCAGTTGTCATGATATCTATTATTTGATTGATCACTTCTAGCATCGTCAGATTTAAAACGCTCCCCCTTTCTCAATGATCCCCCTATCTCGCTGCTCTACCTATCAACTTCTCCCCATAGAATCCATGATTTATCAAATAGCCACACTATCTCCCCTTGAACAATCACTATTTTCTCCCCCTTTGTCAATGAACCCAAAGGGCACTCCTTCGTGGTCTGTAATAGAGTAGAGAAATCATATCAGTACGTTAGAGAAAAACACATCATACCTCAGGGAGAGGGGGTTTCCAAATCCACACTATTTCAAGTGCAGGGAGTCGACTGAACTCCCAGAGCCAGTTGATGTCTCTCAAAAGCTTCCTTGGGTAAGGACTTTGTCATAATGTCTTCAAGCTGTAGCTCTGTAGGCACATACTCTAACTTCACAATGCCTTGTTCCACCTTCTCCTTGATGAAATGATATTTGATCTCAATGTGCTTTGTCCTTGAGTAATGAACTTGATTTTTTCTAAGATTGATAGAACTTGAGTTATCACACTGGATTCCGATCAGAGACTTCACTTCAACTCCCATATCTTTAAGCTGTTGTTTCATCCACAATAATTGTGTGCATGCTTGAGTGGCCACAATATACTCAGCTTATGTGGTGCTTAATGAAATTAAATCCTTCTTTTTGCTCAACCAAGAAATACATAGTCCACCAAGATAGAATGCACCTCCAGATGTTGATTTCCTATCATCCGCTAAACCGGACCAATCGGCATCAGTATATCCCAATAACTCTGTCTGAGATTTGTCATTATATGTCAAGCCGAAGTCCACCATGCCCTTGATATACCGAAGTATTATTTTTACTGCAAGAATGTGGATTTCTTTGGGATTAATCTAATATCTTGCTGCTGGAATGTGGAAAAAACAATGTCTGGCCTTGTCGCGGTCAAGTACAACAAGATTCCAATAATTTTCCTATATTCTGTGTTATTAACTACTTTTCCATCCTCATCTTTTGATAATTTCATCCGGGTAGAAACCGGAGTCTTCATCTCCTTAGAATTATCTATTCCAAACCTTCTTAGAACCTCCTTGGAATATTTGGATTGAGAAATGAATGTTCCATTCCTTCCTTGAGTCACCTATATACCAAGGAAAAACGTTAGCTCTCCAATCATTGACATCTCAAGATAATTTTTCATGAATTCAGAAAACTATCTACACTGGGCTTCATCTAATCCACCAAAAATTATGTCATTGACATAACACAACACCATCATCCTTTGATTACTATCATGACTGAAATAGAGATTTTAATCAAATACACCACACTGGAAACCAAGCTTCTTCAAATACTGGTCAAGCCTTGAGTACCATGCTCTTGGTGCTTGTTTCAGCCCATACAACGCCTTCTTCAGCCGACAAACTTTACTCTCATCTTCATGAATGAGAAAACCATCTAGCTGCTCAATATACACTTCTTTTTCCAGAACCCCATTCAGGAATGAAGATTTTACGTCTATCTGGAATACTTTGAACTTCCGTTGCACTGCTATAGCCAAAAATAATCTGATTGTGTCCAGCCTTGAAACCGGTGAAAATGTCTCATCAACATCAATTACCTCTATCTGGGAGTACCCTTTGCACACTAGATGTGCTTTGTTTCAAAATACTGCACCATCTTCATTCATCTTGTTGCGATAGACCCATTTAGTTCCGATGACATTCTTATCTGTAGGTCTCGAAAAAATCTCCCACGTCTGGTTCTTCTCAATCCGATCGAGCTCTTCATTCATAGCCTGAACGTAGTGCTCATCTTCAGCTGCATCAGAAAAACATTTCGGCTGCACCTGAGATAAAAACAATGTTTTCTATAATGATTTCATTCTTTGAGTTTGAACTGGAGCTTTCTGATCACCAATGATATTTTTCCTGTCAATCTCAACTCAACTCTTGTCTTCTTAGTAGATTCAGATTTTGTTTCCTCTTGTTCATCATTATTATCTTCTTCTGAGTTAACCTCTTCCACTTCTAATCCCCCTGTGTTTCTTATCTCCTCATTAATTTCATCTAGAAACTAGTCATTGGATCGTTGAAATTCTGTTCATTTTCAACAATAGTGACATCATTACTCTCAGCAAATTTTCCCAGCCTTTTGTTGAAGCATTTATATGCTTTGATCTTCCCTGAGTAGCCGAGGAATATTCCCTCATCTCCTCGTGACTCAAACTTCCTGTAATTTTCTTTATTGAGAATGAAACACTTACTTCCAAAGATACGAAAGTATTTCAGTGTTGGATTCTTTCCGTACCACATTTCATATGGAGTCTTCCCTTTCTTCGAACACAACATAGACATGTTCGAAACATATACCGATGTCAAAAATTCTTCCTTCCAAAATGTTTCTGGTAGGTCCTTATCAATAAGAATTGTTCTTTCCATGTTGTTGATGATCCAATTTCTCCTTTCAACCACTCCATTCTGTTGGGGATTTCTCACTGATGAAACTTGATGCCTTATCCCCTATTTCTCGAGATAGCTTTCAACTTGAATGATTGTTAATTCTATACCGTTATCAGTACGGAACTTCTGAATCTTCTGCCCGAGCATCCTTTCTGACTCCCGCTTATACTTCTTTATGCAACTAAACACCTCTGTCTTATGGGTAATGAAAAATACCCAGGCCATTTTACTATAATCATCAATGAAAAGGACATAGTACCTTTTTTCCATTTATAGATTATGGTGAGATTGGTCCACAAACATCTGCATGTACTAGTTCGAGCACTCTGGTTGATTTATTCTCCTTTGGCCTGTATGTATTCCTGAAAATCTTCCCTTGTTGACATGCATCACATGTGTGAGTACGATCATGTGATAGTTTGGGAAGGTCTCTAGCAGCATCACACTTTACCAGATATTCCATGGATGGTTGGCATAGATTGATAAGTCGCTTATGCCACAACTGGTTTTCCTCCTCTCTAGATAAAAAGCACATATCTTCTTCCCCACTTACAAGGTAAATATTTCCCTTTGTCCTTTTTCCCTGTAGAACAACTGTTCCATCTTTTCCTTTCACAACACACATTTTCTTGGTAAATCAGATAGAGTGCCCAGAGTCACATAGTTGACTGACACTGAGTAAGTTATGACTGAGACCCTCTACTACCAAGAAATCAGCACGTCTCATTTCTTTTCCCCCAAATTTGGCCCTTCCAAAACCAATAATCTTCAGCCCTTCATAGTTCCCAAACTTGACAACTCCTTCTTTGTCATATTTTATGCCTGTAATGAGATCCTTGTTCCCTATCATATGGGATGTGCAACCACTATCAAGGATCCATACTCCTGAACAATCTGAAGATTTAAAGGCAATTTCCGCAATAACTAGCTTCTCATTTTTCTTCTTCTTGGTCCATAATTTTTCCTTCACACTCGTCATGGATTGATATTTTTGTTCTTTCTCAGAGTATGATGGACCATATTCATCTTGCAAAGCCGCAAATCTATTCTGCATTTTTAACTCACCTGTCAGTTTATTGATCTGATGCTTGCAATTGTTTTGATTTTCCTTTGGCACATTTCTCTGAATGGTTGAAGTAGAGTACCTAGCCATGTGCCCAAATCCTCTGCACCAAAAACAGTGTCCTTCGAAATATGTTCTGGAAAACCGTTCTCTGTCTGGCTGCCACATCTGTTCTTGTTCCCTTCTATATCTCTTGTCTATGGAACACACATATTGTGAATGTCCCATCTTTGCACAACATTAACACCTGATATAAGGTGCATTCCTTCGTGTTACATCAGCAATACGATTTTCCCTTTTGGATCTCTAAATATTATGATTATGCTTTGGGCCCAAATCAACCTTCAATTTCGGGATGGGTGCTTGCGGTCTGACATCAATTTCCACAGATTTTTTCTTCTTATCAAGCCCTGAATCAGCCTTAGCATTTGAGATCACTTTCTACTTCACTCCTGCTGAACTACTAGCCTTCTCTTTCAACTTTTCTATCTTCTGAATGGCCAGATTTTCTGATATCACATTGGGGGTCAAGAGTTTTTCTTGATCCTTTAGTTTTCGTCGCAGGCTGACCACTTCTTCTTCAAGTTCTTTGATGCACTTTACTTGATCTTTCAATTTTCTATTCATTCCATCAATATCCCTTTTCTGTTCTTCAATTTTGAGCTTATACTCACTAACTGATTCTGAGTTCTCTGGTGTTGATGTCTTGAGTTTCTCAATTTCTTCCATCGACTCATACTTCTCTTCTTCTTGCTACTGCATATAGAGTTTGGCATCACGAACAACTTTGTTATATTTCTTTGTTTTGGCTCTCCAAACATCTATCTCTTCAAGAGCAGCCTCTAACTCAGCTTTCATGTCAACTCTTCCCTTGACTTATTCTTCTTCATCATCACCTTTGGTTTCATTCTTCTCTTGAGAACTACCGACAATATCCACCATTGCATTTTGTCCATGATCTTTACAATTTTCAAACTCCTCAACCTCTTCATCCTCAGACTCATCTGAACTGTCTATTTCTTGTGAAAGAAGATTCTTCTTCTGGAAGAAATTTCTCTTGAATTGTTTCTTCCATTTCACAAATGCTGAAGACTTATTCTTGGGAATTTTGACTTCGTCATCATCATTATCCTTATCTTGAAACTTTTTGGGGCATCTTGCCGCAAGATGACCAACCTTTCCACATCGAAAGCATGCTAGTGGGAGTTTCCCTTTAAACTTTCCTTTTCCTCTTTGTAGATTTGAAGAAAGGAATGACATCACCTCATCTATCACTTCTTTTTCCTGAGAATTTTCAATGGTGAGATTCTTCATGGCCTTAAATTCCATATCTTTGGATTTCTCCTTTTCCATAGCCTCGTTATCATCATTCCTCATCTCATATGAAACCAAGGTACTGTGAAAATTGTCCAATGTCAGCTCTTTGGGATCTTTATCTTCTAGTACTGAAACTTTCAGATTGAACTGAGGTGGAAGCTTCCTCAAGATGCGCTTTACGATATTTATTTCTTCAATGATTTCACTAAGCCCTCGCATATCTTCCACAACAATATTTACCCTGTCAAAGAATGCATCAACAGACTCATTCGGGTTCATCTTTAGATCTTCATACTTATTTCGTAGCACTTGCAGCTTTGCCTCTCTGACCTTTGTATCTCCTTCATATATATTCAATAGTTTTTCCCACATGGCATGTGAAATTTTGCATTACATCACCTTTGTGTAGATGGGATTGGAAAGGGATCCCCCTAAGGCATTGATTGCTTTTGCATCAGTATCCAACTCTCTATGCTCAGCTTCTAATAATGTACCACTATTAATATCAACTGTGATGCCATGCATAGCTGCTGAAAACACATTCGTTCCCAAAGATTGGAAATAGTGTTGCATTCAATTCTTCCATATCTGAAAATTAAATCCGTTGAAGATCAGAATCCATTTATGATTAGTGACCTCCATTGAGAGAAGAACAAATATCAACCTCCCCTTTGATACCAATTTTTAGGTCTACAAGGCTGAATACCCTGGGGGGGTGAATCAGGGTATGACTAATTAAAAATTATAGTCCGTTATGATCTTGTTTCGTTGTTAAGAAAAACACTCTTCTCTCTCTTTCCCACTGCACAATATAAATAGAAAGTAAATCATGCACAAGACACAACATCTTTTACTTGGTTCACCCTCACTGGGCTACGTCCAAGGAGCATACAACGACGATGAGACGATGTACCAAATTCACTAAAGCACACTACTGTTTATGAGGTTTGGGCTAGATCACTTCTATGGCCAGGATCACTGCCTTTACAAGATTTAGGGTCATCTCACTACTTTCCCAAGGGTCACTCCCTGTTTCTCTCTCTATGGATCACTGCCGGTGGAGAGGATCACCTTTTTCCTCTTCCTTTTCTCACTGCTCCGAAAAGGATCCACTCATAGTTTATAGACCTGTAGGTCTCTTCATTATAACAAATGAATACATCCTCTCTTGTATGCAGATGCTCTGTTGAAGCTCAACCTTCACCCGTAGATGAATTTCTCTTTGCACTGAGGGTATCAGGCAATCCCCCAGCTTCCACGCAGCCCTGAATCACTACCAGAAACCAACCTTACTTGGCGCCCTTCTCTAAGGTGGCGCGCAAGTCTCAGAGTGCAAGTCAACACTAGCACACAATTATTTCTTAACACTTGTGCGACTCAAGCTTAAGCTTCTCCAAACTTGCGCGACACACTTCCTTTGCTGCCCAAACCACCTTAGGCGCACAAAAAATAGATGGCACACCACTACAACACTGGCACGCAAGTCCCTACTTGCGCGACCACACACCACTTGCGCGACTTCCACAACTATGCGACGGGAGCTCTTATTTTTCTAAGTATTGAACTCCATGAGAAATGAGGAGGGGTGGTCCAGTATTTATAGGCATTTGAACTACCAGCATGACAACACAAAAGTCCCCCTCTGGCGTGAAAGTCTCAGTGTGTAGCTCAACCGCCCTGGCCACTGTCGCACTACTCACTTGTGTGAACAAACCAATACTTTCATGACCCACCTTCCTTTTCTATATTTTGAAGTTCTGATCCTGAAAAACAACAGGCGCGCAAGTTCCCAAGCCTCCTATGCACCGGTGAGCAAGTCTCTTCACGACGCGCAAGTCGCTTGCGCGACCAACTCAATACTTGCGCGCCCCTTGTACCTTTTCCATATTTTGATGACCTGATATTGAAAAACATATGGCACGCAAGTTTCCAAGTCTTCAAGTACATGGAACGCAATTCCCTTTTCCAAAACCACTTTTCTTCATTTGATGATTTTCAGGCCCAAAAATTTGGCAAACACTGGAAAACGGAACCACCTTGTATCTGTTCTTTTTATGCCACCTCCAAATCATACATTCCATTTTCGACGTTCTTGAATCAAACATGGATCATTGATCATAGCTCTTGAACTCAACATTCCTCCATGAAATCCCCTTTGTCAACAAATTTGTATGTCATGGTTTTCTTTGTCACCAATCACAACATAGTTGTCTACTTTGTCAACAAACACAATCACATCAAAAATGCTTCAATGATAACTTGAGGGATTTTTCCCAACAATAAAGGACCTAAAAGGGTCCAATATACCTTGGTCTAAGATTCCTTTTCTATCTAAACCACATGACTCTCTTCCATGGTGATATTCAAAGGAAGACTTTATCTTTGACATTGAACTCCAACCCCTTTGACAGTTGTTAGCATATCTCTTTTTCCTATTCCGAGAAGCTTTGGTATGATGTTGTATAGATTGAACCTTTTCTATCATATCTTTCACAGGATCAGTTCCAAGTAGATTTCGTTCCCAAACTTCATTGCAATAGTTTGGAGTTCTACATCTATCTCTATACATAGCTTTATATGGAGCCATATGGATGCTAGAGTGGAAGCTATTTTTGTATGGGAACTCAACCATTGGGAGATTCTAACCCCTTTTTCTTTTAATTCCATTGAGCATGATCTTAGTATTTCTTCAAGTGTCTAAGTAGTCCTTTCAAATTGGCCATCACTTTGGGGGTGATAGGCCATGTTGAAATTCAATTCAGTACTCAAGTAATGTTAGAGGATTCTCTAGAATGTATATGTGAACATTAGATCATGATTAGAGATAATCAAAAGTGGAACCCCATATAGCCTCACTAATTCCTTCACATATATCTTGGAAAGTTGTTCACGTGATCAATCTTCCTGAATAACAATAAAGTGGTCAATCTTGGCGAGTCGGTCCACCATAACCCATATTGCATTTTTTCCTTTAGATGTATTCATGAGACCAAAAAATAATTCCATGGTGACATTCTCCCATTTTAATATGGGTATATTCAATGTTTACATCATCTCTTTGGACTTCTGTCTCTCTTATTTAACTTGCTGACATATCAAGCACCTTGAGATATACTCCACAATATTCTATTTCATGCTATCCCACCAAAAGTGTTATCGGATATCATGGTACATCTTTGTACTTCTAGGATGGATAGATAAATATGAGCTATGTGAATTATCCAATAGATCATTACTTATCACAAGTGATGAATGCACACACAACCTCATTCCAAACTAAATAAAACTATCATTATCGATATAAAACTCTTGTAACATCCCTTCTTTTTTTTCATTCACCTTCTTTTGTAAATCAAGACCATACCTTTGTTCCTCCTTTATCTTCTCTTAGATAGATGGTTGGGTAATAATTTGAGAAATATAGGATGTATTCTCTGCCATTATGATTTCTAAATCAATCCTTTTCATATCCATGAAGATAGGGTCTTTCTCAATTCACATAATGGATAGAGTAAAAGGTTCTTTTCTGCAAAGAGCATCAACTACCTTGTTCTCCTTCCTAGGAATATAGTGAATAGAGAAAATTTAGTCCTTGATTAGCTCTAACCATCTCCTTTGATGCATGTTGATCTTTTTTTGAGTGAATATATACTTTAGGCTCTTATAATCATTATATATGTCACACTTCTGAACCTATAGGTAGTGCCACCCTATTTTCAAGGTAAAAATCACAGATGCTAGCTCTAGATCATGTGTTGGGTAGTTTTACTCATGGATCTTCAATTTATATGAGGAGTAGGCTATCAATTTATCATTTTTCATGAGTACACAATCCAAGCCTTTTTTTAAAGCATCAATGTATATAAAAATACTTTCTCCACTTGTTGGTAATGGGATTATAGGTGAATGATTAACCTCTTATTTATCTCCTTTAATATTTCCTCACATTATTCCATCCACACATACTTTACCCCTTTCCATGTTAACATAATTAACAGGCTATAAAATCATGAGAAATTTATCACAAAACATCGTTAGTAACTTGTTAAGCAAACAAAACTACAGATTTTTATGACACTAGTGGGTCTGGTCCATTCCTCAAGTGCCTTTGTTTTTTAAGGTCCCATATAAATTCCCTCAATTTTGATCATGTATCCCAAGAATGTGACTAGATGCATACATAAATCACACTCTCTAAAATTGGCATAAAATGTCTCCCTCATTAGTGTCACCAACACAATCCTTATATATTATCTATGTTCCTCCTTTATCTTAGATCAGATGAGAATATCATTGATAAAAAGTACCAATTTTTTTCAAGGTAATTTCTAAAGTCTCTATTCATCAAACACATGAATATTGTAGGGGAATTAGTAAGTGCAAATGGAATTATTAAAAACTCATAGTGCTCATACCTTATACTGAATGAAGTCTTCTGAATATCTTTCTTCCTCACCTTTAGCTGATGATATCCGAAATGAAGATCCACCTTTGAGAAGTATTGAGCTCCTCGTAGATGAACGAAAAATTTATCAGTATTTGGAAGAGGATAATTGTTCTTTATAGTGATCTTGTTGAGAACTTGATAATTAATAAATATCTGCATTAACCTATCCATATTCTTAACAAAGAGCAATGGCACACCCCAAGGAGATGCACTAGGGAATATGAACCCTTTTATGAAATTCTCTTGCAGATGATTTTTTAAATCCTACAGTTCAATCAAGGCCATCATGTAGGGAAATTTTGAGATAGGAGTAGCTTCGAATATTTTAATCTATTGAGAACTCCACATCATGATCTGGGGGAAGTCTAGGTAACTCTTTGGGAAATACATCACTATGTTCCCTTATAATGGGAATTTCCTCTAGTTTGATACCTCCTTTAACTCAACAATTTGAGTGAGGTATGATTATTCAAAGGGAATCATCATCCAAACCATTAAGATATTTCCCAAATGAGATTAATGATATCCCTTGCATTTTTAGAGGAGAATGGGATGGTTCAGAATATGAAAAGATATTTCCTTTTTATGATTGTTGATGTGTACTAAATATAATGACATCCAATCCATACCTAGTATAGCATCGAATTAGAATAAGGAAAGAATCACAAGATTCCCTATAAGAATCTTCCCACATACGCAAATAGGGGAAGAGTCCAACACTTGGGTTACAATGATCATACCACTAGGTGATTTTATAGATACATCTACTTCAAGATTTTGGGGCTTCAATTCAATAGTTCTAGAAAACTTGTAAGATATAAAGGAATGTGTAGACCTATAATCAGATAATACATTTTCCATTCTTGATTGAATAAGAAATGATCCATGTATGAATTCATTTTATTTCTCCACTTCAGAATTAGTGATGGAATAAGCCTTCTCTTGCTCCTTTGACATTAGTGGATGATGATGCTGATTGCCATCAGGGACTTGAGGTTTAGTGCACTAACTTACATAGTTCCCTTGATCCCTATATTTGAAGCATTGAACCATGGGTGGTTCTCTAATTTCCTCCATCATATCAGATATATTATTTATATCTCTTCATCATTCATGAGCTTGGTGTCCTTCTCTCCCACACATATATCATTTCCCCAGCCCTTTGAGGTAGTTCCCATGATTCTTCTTCCCACATTTTTACATGTGGGTGGTTGGAATTTTGTTCCACCTTTTTTCTTAGATCTTCTATCTTGAACCTCCATATTTCTTTTCTTATCACCATAACCATGAGACCATTCTATAACCTCCATATTTACTTTGAGAGCACATCGAAAAAATTATT
Source organism: Viscum album (assembly GCA_963277665.1). Lineage (NCBI taxonomy): Eukaryota > Viridiplantae > Streptophyta > Magnoliopsida > Santalales > Viscaceae > Viscum > Viscum album. Next base: position 1,172,886,295 of record OY728156.1, read on the forward strand.
CATAACTCAAAAAGTCTCAGATATCTAGATCCTTTTGAAGGATGGGTTTTAAACCACTAAATATTCTATCAATTTTGGTATCATTGTTGATAAAAAAACCCTAAGTGTACCTTTAAAGCCTTGTGAAATTATCTTAATAAGCCATGACAGATTCACCTTCCTTTTACTTCAACTCTAGGAATTCTCTGTACACATTTGTATGAAGATTTCGAGGGAAATTCTTGTTAAAAAACAATAACTTAAAGTCTTCCCACTCAATCTATTCAATTTCTTCCTTCATATTTGTGTTCTTAATCAAATCCTACCATTGAGAATCCTCTCTATCTAAATAGTAAATGGAAAGAGTCACCTTCTCCATCTATGATCAATAAATCACAAAAAAGATCTTTTCCATTGAGTTTAACCACTGTTCCATGACTAGTGGATCATAAGATCTACTAAATATCGATGGTTTTATGGAATAAAAGATTAAATATCTAGTTTTCCCATAATAGGTGAAGTCATATGTTCCACATTATTTAGGATATTTTTCATAGCATGAGACAGATGGGTAAGAATCGCCATAACATTTTTAAATCCACCTCCCAAGGCATTAGGGATGTCATTTGGGAAATCACTACATTGTACCTCACATGGTTTATTGGCCTAGTTTCTCCTGGTTCTTAACAATTATAAAATAGAAAAGGTTATGTTGGACTCCTCACGTGTTAATCATGTTTTAATTATCACAAATCCTGTAAATATTGTTTAATATATCTCAAATCATGTGCAAAAATGGTTGATTTCTTTATGCTTTAAATAAACTTCCACTAAATCTTGTTTGATTAGTGAAAACTATATTTGAATTTTTTCTATAATTATTTCTTATATGAATGATTAATTCTAATTCTTTTTGTGAATATTACTGCTTAAGACTGTTTATAGATATTTGGATAAGTCTGAGAAACCGTAAGTCAACCACCAGTTTTGGTTTTCTGGAAAAGGACCCAGACACCGTGACCCATACACCATGACCTAGACACCGTGACCCTTGCACCGTGACCCAGACATCGTGACCTAGGAACCGTAGCCAGTTTTATATCTCTTGAAGTCTGTGACACTAGTTCCTCAAGACATCGTTCAAAGTTCGAAAAAGGACTAGAAACCCTGATCCTAGCACCACAATTAGGATACCAGTTTCTGATCTTAATAAAACCATGGCATCATGACTTTATCACTTCTCAAAGGAAAATAAGAAGAAGAAACCATTTCATGCTTAAACTATTTCTAAGTGACACCGTTTCTGGATAGACTGTGACACCGTTCTTTAGTCTGTTTTTTCGTTTTCAATTTAATTTCTAACAGTAATAATTGAGTCATTTAAATGCACTAACATAATTAATATTTCTTTGTAGACATGTCAGCTGACAGTATTAGGTATGAGGTGTAGAATACATGCATCATGTCGGATACAACACATGCACTCTAAAATAAAAAGAAAAGCATGTAACTAAAAAAAGAGATGAGAAGTAGTGTGTAACAGATGCACGAGCATTTGAAAAGTGAACCAATACATGCAACAAAAAAACTAAAGAACACACGAATCACTCTCAATTATAAAGTCTTATCTACCATAGATCATAGTGAATTTTTTTGCAATACCAAATTCATGAAGAACACAAGATAGATACCCTACACCTTCGAACTGGAAGACTTGTAATACTCAATTTTTCACAAGAGGACTCGATACTTGCATCTGATTCATCCTACAAGTCCAGAGCTTCATAGAATAACAATCAGAGAACTTCTAACCTTATCTCATCATCTTTACTCTATTGTGTACTATTTTTATCTTTTGAGTAGTGTGCGTATGTTTGTATTAAAATACTCACTGTCTCTTGTACTAAACTGAAGGATACAATATATCCTTCCTCTCATATCTTTTTAAATTTGTTTACTTCCATAGATAAGTGTTGAAGAGGTCCTTGTGTGACCTAGTAGGTTTATACCCCCAAAGAATAGTGGAAGAGGTCATGTGACCTAGACAGTCCTGTGCACTGCTATTTACCCCGATCCGGGGTGTGGATCATGTTTATTAATATAAACTTCTTGGTGGTAGGTGATCAACAAGTGGAGTATATTAGGTCTCGGCTTGATACTAAAACACTTGTTTTATCCACTGTGTTATTTAATTTATTTTTTCTATACTATACAATGTATTTCAGAAAACACTAGATTTTACTTTGATAGTTATTCTTGGATAGAAGTTATAATTGTTCCGTCTTATTAGAATAACGTCAAAAGTAGTATTAATAACTCATATTGATATTACTGAGAATTAATAAATCTTCTGGGAGGTTATTTGAATAGTCAAACTTTTCTAACCATATTACCTTGAATAACTGGGTTGAATTTATTTTTATTGGGGAACCTTTATAAGAAAAATTTTTAATAGAAATTTTAATAGATACTCAATTCACCCCCATCTTGAGTACTCTACTCTAACCAACATTTGGTATTAGAGGAGTTTATTCCTATTAAGTCTCTGTTTTTAAAATCTTTTCAACTGTGATTTTAGTTGTATATTAAAGATCTGTAAATTTCTGTTAATTCTAAATTTCTATCTCTTTAAAAGTATTTCTTTATTATGGATAATAGACTGGATGGTTATTCTACAAACATACCACCATTCTATAATGGAAATAATTATTCCCAATGGAAAATTAAAATGAAAATTCATTTAGAAAGTATGGGCTTTGAAATTTGGTCTTCAATTACAGATGAGTATAATATTCCTAATATTTATAGAATTACTTGTGATGAACCAAATAAGACTTCTTATAATAAAAATTGAAAATCCATGAATTCTTTATATTTATCTTTAGGAGATGAGGAATTTAACAGAATATCTGCATGTAAAACTGCCAATGAAATTTGGGATATTTTGTCTGTTTCACATGAAGGGACTTCTAGTGTGAAAGAAATGAGACTCAATACTTATACTATTAAATATGATAACTTTAAAATGAATCCTGATGATCCTATTTCTGACATGTATCTTTGGTTCAACGAAATTGTCAATACAATTATTTCTCCTTGAAGAGAAGTTACGGCTAAAGAAAAAATTATGAGGATTCTTAGATGCCTACCTGATAGATGGAGAGGAACCTCTATCTTTATTAGAGAGTCATGTGAAATCAGAAAATTACCTGTCAAAGATCTCATTGAAAAAATAATGATGTATGAATAGGATCTGAAAGTCAACAAGGAAGAGGAGGATGAACCCAAAATAAAATCTATGTCATTCAAGACTGCCACCTCTAAACACAAAGAAAAAGAGAAATTATAAGCCTATGTAGAAAGTTCCAATAGTGAACAATCATCACCTGACAATGATGAGGAGATGGATTAATTAGCCAGAAGTTTTAAGAAATTTTACAGAAGGAAGAAAATTTTCAGAAATCCCAACTTCAAAGGAATATATGATCAAAACGAAAGCTGGAAGAAAGAATGGAAAATAAATTACAAGTCTGATGAGATAGTATGTTATGAATGTAAGCGAAAAGGACATGTAAAGGCCTACTATCCCAAGATCAAGTATAAAAAGAAATATGAGGATTAAGATAAAAAGTATAAAAAGTAAATGAAATCAACTTGAAGTGATTTTGAGGATAGTTTAAGTGACTCAAAATCTTCACATGACGAACAGGATAACAAATCCAATATGTGTTTTATGAAAAAACACATCTGAGGTAACCCTCGAATCTCATGTACAAAATTCCTATTATTCTGGAGATGAAAGTGATTATAAAAATATGTCTAAAGAATTTTTTTAGTATTGAAATATTCTTGAAGAGACATGAAATGAACTAAAAGATAAGTACAAGTCTTTAAAGAAACAATATTCTCTTACATTGAATGTTAAATATGAACTTACTGTATAAAGAGAGAAAAATGTTCAATTAATCAAAGAAAACAATAAAATAAATATTTCTAATGAGAAACTAAAAAAGAACCTTGAAATTTTTACTAATGGTAAAGATACCTTGGTAAAAATACTAGGTAAATAGATGTCCCCTAAATAAACTACTGATATTGGATATCAACCAGGTAAAAGAAATTTTGGAGAAACCAATTTGGTTTCTAAATCTAGAACACACAAATTTACTCCTAGTTCAGGAAAACATTATTTTAGTTCAAATTATGATACACTCTCTACTGTTTCATGATTTTCTAGAACAAATAGAGTTTATTTTTCAAGTACTTTACATAATGCTTATAGGAAACCTATGAGGCATATGTGGGTTCCTAAAGCACTAGTTACTAATATTTCTGGACCTAAAAAAATATTGTACCGAAGTATATTTTTATTTGACTATTTTGTAGGAAAACTGTTTAAAGATATCATATAAAATCTTATGGTACTTGGACAGTGGGTGTTTGAGACACATGATAGAAGACTATTCATGCTTCAAGAACTTAATAAAAATTGATGGTGGATATGTCACCTTTGGTGACAATGCCAAAGGAAAAATCACCGGCCTTGGCCAAATCAATAACTCTAGCTCAGTCTCAATTTCCAAAGTACTTTTTGTTGATGGACTTAAATATAATATGCTTAGTATTTCACAACTATGTGATGATGGATTTCATGTTAAATTTGAAGATGATACTTGCAATGTTTTTAATTCTAAAAATGAATTAGTATTTTATGCATTGAGAAATGAAAATGTATTCTTTATTAACTTAGATTATTTAGTTTCTCAAAATGATTCATGTTTAAGTTTATTTCACAAAGATTATTGGATTTGGAATAGAATACTAGGACACTACAATATTCACTCCCTTAGAAAGATAACTAGAAAAAGTTTAGTCAAATAATTACCCAAACTTGAGTTTCCAAATGATAAAGAGTGTAATCCTTGTCAAAAGAGAAATAAACACAAAATTTCCTTCAAACTAAAGAAATAAGTGTCAACTTCTCAACCTCCCAAGTTGGTCCACATGGATTTGTTTGGACCATCTGAAGTTTCTAGTTTAAATGGGAAGCACTATTTTTATGTTCTTGTAGATGAATTTTCTAGATATACTTTGACTTTATTTTTGGCTCAAAAAAGTGAAGTCTTCTCTCATTTCTCTACCCCTAGAACACCTCAACAAAATGGAGTTGTAGAAAGAAGAAATACGACCTTGCAAGAGATTTCTATAACCATTCTTAGTGAATATGACTTACCAATTTATTTTTGGGATGAATATGTAAATACATCATGCTATATTATTAATAGAGTGTTTATTAGAACTATTCTTAAAAGAACTTCATATGAGTTATGGAACAATAGAAAACCCAAAGTAAGCTACTTCAAAGTTTTTTGTTTCATAGTCTATTTCCTTAATACTAAGGAAAATATTGAAAAGTTTGCATCCAAGAGTGATGAAGGAAGTTTTCTAGGATATTCAATCTCTAGTAAATCATATAGAGTGTTTAACAAAAGAACAAATGTGTAGAAGTATATATTCATGTCATGTTTGATGAGACATACCCACATGAGCCTAATACCTGTCTAGAGAACCTATAGGATGATATGTCAAATCTAGATATAAATGATAAATACTCTAACCATCCTATAAAGAAATATGTGAAAACTTCTAGTTCTAGAAATTCTCTAGATTTAAGTCCTAATGAATCCAAACCAGTTGAATAACCTAAAATCACTACCCCCTCTTTTTCTAGAGTTGTTAGAACCCTTAAGAACCATCCTTTCATTGCTGTTTTAGGATATTTAGATAAAGGAACTCAAACTAGAGCTTCTCTTAGAAATCAGGTTGAGCATCAAGTTTTCTTTCCCCAAATTGAACCTAAAAAAACTAATGATGCTATCAATGATGAATTTTGGGTGATGGATATGCAAGAAGAACATAATTAGTTCGAAAGGAACAAAGTTTGGAAACTTGTTGACAGACCCAAAGACATATTTACCATAGGCACTAAGTGGGTGTTTATAAATAATGTATATGAAGCTGGTAATATAGTCAGAAATAAGGATAGGTTGGTTGCAAAAGGCTATAGTCAAGAAGAAGTAACTAACTACGAAGAGAACTTTTCACCAGTAGCAAGGCTCGAAGCCATCAGAATTTTGCTTGCTTATGCTGCCCATCTTAATTTCAAACTATATCAAATGGATGTCAAGAGTGCATTCCTAAGTGGGCATATAGTTGAGGTTTCCTTTGTTGAACAACCCCCTGGTTTCACAGAAATTCACTTTCCAAATCATGTTTTCAAATTATCAAAATATTTGTATGGTTTAAAGTAAGATCCAAGAGCTTGGTATGATAGATTAAGTAATTTTCTTATTTAAAAAGCTTTAAAAAAATGTATAGCTGATCCTACCATTTTTATAAATTGAATTTCCAATGATGTTTTAGTAGTTCAAATTTATGTAGATGATATTATTTTTGGATCTTCCAAAAATTATTTATGTATTAAATTTTCTAAAATGATGCAAAATGAATTTGAAATGAAATTAATGGGTGAACTAAAATTATTTCTTGGATTTCAAATATTTAAAAATAAAGATGGTATTATTCTAAATCAAAGAAAACATAATAAAGATATTCTAGAACGTTTTGGCTTGGATAGAACTAAAAGTAGTGATACTCCAATGAGTACTACTTGTAAGTTGGATCTTGATGAAGAAAGAAAATCTGTTGATCAAACCACTTACAGAGGTATGATTGGAATATTACTCTACTTAACTTCTAAATGATCTGAAATTATGTTTAGTGTATCTATGTGTGCTTGTTTTCTAGAAAACCCTAAGGAATCTCATTTAAATGCTGTTAAAAGGATGTTCGAATAACTCAAACATACACCCAATCTAGGACTGTTCTATCCTAGAGGACAATCATTTGAGTTATTTAGTTATTCTGATGTTGATTTAGGTGGTTGTAAGTTTGATAGAAAAATAACCTATGGAACATGTCACTTTTAGGCAAGTCTCTAGTATCATGGTGTAGTAAGTAACAAAACTCTATTGCATTATCTACTGTTGAAGATGAATACATAGTTGTTGGTTGCTGTTGTGCAAAAATTTCATGGATGAAAAACACATTACTAGTTTATGGATAACAACTCAAGCATGTAACTATAAATTGTGACAATAAAAGTTCTATTAACATCTCAAAAAATCCTGTTTCACACTCTAGGACAAAACATATTGATGTAAGTCATCACTTTTTGAGAGACCATTATCAAAAAGGTGATATCACTTTGGAATTCATTAGAACTGAATATTATCTTGTTGATATATTCACTAAACCATTAAATTCTGAAAGGATAGGTTACATCATACATGAATTAAGAATGATAAATCTCAAGTTGAAATGTACTGTTTCATATATTACTATTTAACAATTTACCGTTTCATGATTTATGGTCTCAAAAGTCCCCATCTTAAGATTACTATCTAACTCTCATAGTTATACAGGTTACTATATTGAAGTTACTATCTTATGTTTACGGTCTCACATTCACTATCTCTCAGTTACTTTATGGAACTTTCTGTCTCAATTAATATGGTCGTACTGTGTGGAAACACACCGTAAAGATGTCACCATGAAAACCTGTTTTGGTCTCACCATGACAACCTGTTCTGGTCTCACCATAATGACACTTTTGTGATTTATTTGTATTTTATTACCCATATTGCTGTGTTGATAATTTTATTGTTCATATCCCATGATTTTGAATTTGCGACGCTTGAAATCCCTAAATGATAAAAACCAAATGTATTTCACTATTTTCTTCACTCAATCTCTCTTCTCTCAAAACTGAAACATTTATCTCTAAAACCGTAAGACCTCCTTCTACCCTTCATATCCATCCCTCTCTCCCTCAAACCCCTCGTTGAATGCCCGAAATGAAGAACCCTTCTTCATCAACTCCTGAGAAGTGCAGATCTAAGAAGAAAGTGAAAAGAGCACCAAAGGTAGTGCTCGAAGGACTGCTGAACCAACATCTTTTTGATAGAATAGTAGTTCCAGAAAAGGAAATATGCCCTAAGTGGTTGATGATAAGTAATTCCTTAGTTTTGAAAGTATTGAATGATCAGAGATTGTTAGAATGGTTCAAAAAAGAGAAAAGGTTGATTTATCCAAATATTTTTTCTTAGTTCTATTAGTTTGTTCAGTTTTCTTTCAATGTTGAAGATGGTTTTGTTGTGAGAAGCTGCATCAATGGAAAACAACGCACCATTTCTTTAGGGTTATGGGATTCTTGCCTAGAGATACCCCATAATGTAATTTTTTAGGACAACCAGAGTGGTCCTCCTCTACCTAGTGATATTTTGGTTTTATAAAATGCCTTGAGAAGCTTGACTGGGGATAAAAAATAAGAGAATAGATATTAATGCTGAGTTAGATAGTGAAACTAGATTATTTTTTAAGTTTATTCAGAATCTGATTAGTCCATGAAGAGTAGATTTCTCTACCCTCAAATGTCAAGATTTATTCATGATACATCTTATAAAGAATGGACACAAGATTAACCTATGAAAGTTTATTATACTTCATATGCATGAGTTGGTTAATAAAACCTCAAAGTCTACCTCCTTGTTCTACTCAAGGTTAATCTCTACTATGTTGTATGCTAAAGGAATGGTTGTACCTAATAAAGAAGTCATCAAGGACTATGAATTCTGTATCTCAATGGTTACAGTAAAAAGGATGAAAATTAGTTGGAATCCATTGAAAAAGTCTTGGGAGGAGAATAATGAAAGTTTATATGAAAAGTTTAATCCAATTGAGTGTCATTCAAGAACTAATAACTTATATGATCCAAGTTTAGAACCAGATTAAATTGATGACTATCCTATGGAGGAGGAAGAAGAGGCAATTATTACACCTACATAAGAAATTTTATTCAATAAGGAAGATAGTTGACCTGTTCCACAAAACATATTTGAGAAGGAAGCACCTATTACTGAAATAAGTATTGATTTGGAAGATGAACTTGCTTCCGGAAAATAATCTATTGTTAGTGTAAAATAATAGGTTGTTCCTGAGGAGCATCTAGAAGAAGAACTTTATCTTGAGAAATAATCTACGGTGGAGGAACTTTTATAGGAACAATCTAGTCATGATGTTATTATATCTGCTAAGGAAAGAATGGAACAAGATTTCCAGCTGGCTAGAAAATAAATTGGTGAAAGTATTGGAAATTAACTTTTAGAACCATATCAAGGAACTGAATCTCTTAGTCCTGTGAGAGAAGTACTTGTTGAGGGGGAGAAACAACCTAGTCTAGAAAGTGTTGAAGTTACTAATCATGTCGATCAAAGCACTTTGGATACCTGGTATAAGTTCCCCAGCTACTTTGATGTGGATGATGCCCAGGAATCCTCAGGTAAAGGCATAAACCTGTCTACTATGTTTCAAATAAAACCAGTTTCTGCTTTAGAAGTAATATATGCCAAGGAACCTAATCCTATCTCATCTCATATTCCCAAACCTTCATAAGAACCTACTTCTTTCAGGAGTAAAAGTGATTTTAAAACCTTTGGAGATACTTTATTGGCTGGAGTTGAAAAGATAATGAACACCCAACCTGATCCAATTACAAATATAAGTGAAAGAGATGCTGACTTGCTATTATAGAAAATCATATGGCAGATTCAGCCAAAAATGCTTCATGAAATTAAAGAGGTTAAAATTGAGAAAAAAATATTAGAGTGATGAAGTGAAGTCTCTTATAGCTATGGTTGAATATATGAAAAAGTCTTGAAATTAGGACAAGCTCTTGTTTCTCATCCTGTTGAAGATGTTAGTGGTCAGATTCCACATCAATTTGCCTCTATGATTCAACCAAACTTGACTTCATTAGCTAACAAGTTAGCTGAGAGAAACAAGTAGATAGTTCTAGAGACGCATGAGCTTGTTGTTGGTCTCAAAAAACGGACTGATGAGTACAAGGGATGTCTATAGAAAGTTCTTAATTAGCTCAAGTCCCTCACTTCAGCTGTTACATCCCCCAGTGCCTCTAGACAATCATCTCAACTCGTTGACATTGATATTCCCAGAACTTTTGTTAAGAAGGAACTTTAATCAGTTTTAAGTTGTTTTGATAAGGAGAATCTATCTACAGTTGTCAAGAATAGTGACAGTGTACTTGATTTGGTGAGGTTTGATTCAAATATTTTAAATTATTCTCAAGAATAAATTACTAAGAAAGTGAATTTCTACTTTAATAGGATCTTCTATAAGAATGATATGACCAATAATTTCAAATATTTTATGGAGAATTTGAAAATACCTCCTGTCACTCAAGCCATCAAAAATCAAGTTCAAAAGTTGAAATATTTCACTCCTCTATTGGACAAGTTCATGGAGAACAATGATGATTTCAAGAAAAAAACTATGTATGGTGGTGAGATTATTACTGATTTCATTCAGTTGTTGAATCCTTATCTTCATGTGTAGAGAACTGCTATTGTGGATCCTGTAGCTGCACCTTTGCATCCTGATTTAACTCCTTTCTCATCCACTACCTTTTCCTCTACCTCAACTTCTGTATCTCAGGCTCTGATCCAGATCAAATAAATTATCCTTGACAATAACTTTCCTCAATCTTCCACCAAACGTACTTTGGAACCTTCTATTTTAAAAGGAATCCCTCTTCCTTCTCTGACAATTGGCTCACTCCCCTCTTCTACTTCTGCTCCTATAGCTCCATCTGCTGCTGCTGCCAAGGGAAAAGAGAAGACAACTAGTGCTGAAGAAAAGTGAAAATTGTATCTTGATAGGGATATTTTATACTTTTTCTTAATGATTATAATTCCACATATCTTTCCATCTAATGTAATGTGAACTGTTGTGTCTATTCCCTTATTTAATTTCATTTTTTCTTATTTTCTTGTAATCATTTTGATAATACCAAAAGGGGGAGAACAACACACTAAGGCATTAAGGGGGAAAACACACTAAGAACATATATCCTATTCACATGATTTGTGATCATCAAAAAGGGGGAGATTGTTGGACTCCCTATGTGTTAATCATGTTTTAATGATCACAAATCCTATAATTTCTGTCTAATCTTTCTCAAATCATGTGCATAGATGGTTGATTTATTTATTCTTTAAATAAACTTACACTAAATCCTATTTGATTAGTGTAAAATATATTTAACTTTGTTCTATAATTATTTCTTATTTGAATGATTAAGTCTCATTAATTCTATGAATATTACAACTTAAGACTATTTATTGATATTTGGATAAGTCTGAGAAACTGTAAGTCTACCATAGGTTCTATTTTTTTGGAAAAGGGCTCAAACACCGTGACCCAAACACCGTGAACCAGACACCGTAACCTATTTCAGATCTCATGAAGTTTGTGACACCTGTTCCTTGCTACCATCATCAAGACACTGTTTGAAGTTTGGAAAAGGACTAGACACCATGATTCTAACACCATAACTATGCTACCGGTTTCTGATCTCAATAAAACTATGGAATCATGACTATCTCACTGCTCAATGGAAAAGAATAAGAAGACACCATTTTGTGATAACACCGTTTCTAGGTGACACCATTTCTAGATAGACCGTGACACCGTTCTTTAATCTGTTTTGTAGTTTTCAATTTAATTTCTAATGGTCATATTTGAGTCATTTAAATTCACTGACATAAATAATATTTCATTTTAGACATGTAACCTGATAGTATGAGGTATGGGGTCAAGAATACATGCATCCTATCAGTTCTAACGCATGCACTCTAAAATAAAAAGAAAAGCATGGAACAAAAAAAAGAGATGAGCTATTTTGTGTAGCAGACGTGAGAGCATTTGAAAAGTGAACCAATAAATGCAAAAAAAACTGAATAACACATGAAGAACTCTTGATTTCAAAGAATGAACTACTGTAGATCATAGTCAAAAAAATATTCTCAGAACAACATTCAAAAAGAACACGATCTAGAAAACCTACACCTTCAAACGGGTAGTCTTTAAAAAATATTTTTTTCACAAGAGGGATCGATACTTGCATATGCTTCATCCTACAAGTAAAGAGCTACATAGAATAACACTCATATCACTTCTAACCTTATCTCATCATCTTTTCTCTATTGTGTAATATTTTTTTCTTTTGAGCAGTGTGTGTATGTCTATATTAAAACACACACTATCTCCTATACTAAACTGAAGGATACAAGATATTCGTCCTCTTATATCTTTTTACATATTTTTAATCCCATGGATAAGTGTGGAAGAAGTCCTTGTGTGACCTGGTAGGTTTATACCCACGAAGAATAGTGGAAGAGGTCATGTGACTTGGACAGTCCTGGGCACTATTGTTTACCTCGATCCAGGGTGTGGATCAAGTTTATTAATATAAATTGCTTGGTGGAAGGTGATCACCAAGTGGAGCGGATTAGATCTCAGCTTGATACTAAACCACTTGTTTTATCTGCTATGTTATTTAATTTAATTTTTCTCTGTTTTACTATGTATTTGAGAAAAAACTAGATTTTACTTTGATAGTTAGTCTTGGATAGAAGTTATAATTTTTCTGTCTTATTAGAATAGCTTCAAAACTAGTATCAATAACTCATATTGATATTACTGATAATTAATCAATATTTTGAGTGGTTATTTGAATATTCAAACTTTTATAACCATATTACCTTGATTAACTATATTGTATTTATTTTTATTAGAGAACCTTTCTAAGAAAACTTTTTAACATAAATTTTAATAGATACTCAATTAACCCCCCTCTTGAGTAATCTAGTCTGACCAACAATTTATAACAAAACCTATGTCAACAAGTCATGAATAAATAAATTATTCCTTTTTGCAATTAACTCTAAATGCATGTCTTATGGGATCCTTATGTATAGAATTTTTATAAAAAAATATTCTTGTTTGATTACTTATACTTAGTCTCATATTCATTGTTTTCACTAAGGTTCTCTAATCCTAATTTCCAAATTAACTAAACCATGCTCTGATACTAACTATAGCAACCTTGCTTTTCTTACATGTTTGTTACATCATTTTAAAGATATACAACATAAAATCATTACAAAACCAAGATCCAACAGTTTAGTGTCTTGGGAAAATCATCACCATACATAACTTTTACATAATAAAAAATAAATATTTATTTAATTCCTTCTTCTCAAGCTTCTTACTATCCCCCATGTTCTCCTTAGAACAAGTAATTACCTGAGGATATACATCAAAGAAATGGGTGATCTAAAAGCCCAATAAGAGGATAGATAAGAAAATGAATCAATATAACATGGGGTGAGAATAATAATAATAATCATCATAACTTAAGAATAGGATCATAATCATGAGGTAAGAATTAGATAAAGTCTTATAATGTTCCAATGCATAAAAATGAAACACCATGCCTTAGTGGTCAACTACCACACATAGTTGTGAATAAATATAACATCATGTTCATTCATATTTCACTTTATCTCCTGAGATACATCACATTAACCAATTAATTAGTGTGATATATAATTATAGGCACACCTGTCACATCATAACATTTACATGTGCTATATATTTATGAGTGCACCCATCACATCATAACATTTACATTATCATGCATTCCACATAGAACATATATCAATATTGGACATAAAATTACCCATAGAAAGAAATGGGTTTCATTTCATAAATAATACACTCATGAATAAACTTTTGGGTTCCCAAAATAAAGAGATAATAACTTAACTAGTATAATAATCATCAATATTGAGTAAAGAAGAAATAATCTAACAAGAAGTGGAAAATGTATTTTTGAAAGAAGAGTTCTTTTGAAAAAATATTTGAATTTTTCATAAAAAAAGAATGAAAAAATATATATCTAAGAAAAGAAAAGGGAAGGAAAACGAAATTATATTTATGGAACATTAAAGTAACATCCATACTGAAAATATATTGAAAGAGGGAAAACCCAAAGAATGAGAGTTGAGTTCGAGAATTTCCCTTACCTTATGTCCAAGTGATTTCTTCACTTTAATATCCTATATAACCAAATTAAATTCATTAATTAAAAAATAAATAACCTATTATACATTTAATTGATTCATTATAATTTTATTAATATCATTAATGTATATTTTGATGAGTTATAGTGTTCAATTTTATCCTTCGGGAGTGTTCATTTTCTTGGTTTTCATGATCAGTTCGCCTGTATACATGTATAGAAGTTCATGTAAAATGAGGATAATTATCTAGAATTGATAATATATGTTATTAATGAACTTATAGAATATTAAATGATCTTATACATCATTTGGTTATATGAAATTATGATTAATCATTAATGATAATCGATTAGATTAATTTGGAATTTTTTCGATCATCACGATCTAATTTTGTTTTATTACATAATACTTTGTATATATGTTAGTTACAAAATATTAAAAATATTATAAAATACACTTTAAAATATATTTCAACAATTATAATTGTTTTATGAAAAAAATTTATGGATGTAAAGGAAAATGAAAATGCATCATCTATGATGATGGTAAAGAGACACATCATAGATATTATTATCATTTTTAGAATTAAAGGGAAAATAAAAGGAGTTTGATGATGAATCATTCCATAAAAATGATAACATAATTATATATATATGATACAAGAGTTTTAATTCCAATTGGATAAGGGAGGCTTGAAGAAAATAAGAAAAGAAAATGAAATGGAAAAGGAATTAAAGGAAACTAAAGAGGATTTTATCTCTTGAATTTATCCTCCTTGAGAGCCTCCTTAGGGAAAAGGGTTTAGTCTTTTGATGAGATCAAGGGATACTAGATATGGGAGATGGGGTTGGGAAGAGGTTTGGGTAGAGTCTTGACATGATTAAAAGATTTATATGTGTGAGGAGAAGAGGTGGTGAGGGGTGGTATTTATAAGAGAGGAGAGGGGTGTTTTCTCATTATTTTATTCATTAGTTTATTATTTTGGCTCAATAATATGAATTTTTTGAACCTAATCACTAAATATAATAAAATAAAGAATTATATTTCATTATTTTGGGATTCAATAAGCCTTACATCAATAATGACACAAAATTCAAGTATTTATCTTTATGGTAAATTATTGTATTTTACTATTCACAAAATTCAAGTATTTTAATAAAATACTAAAAAATCACCCTAACCATTTTTTGCTGTGAAGAATTAAAAAATGATCTCTATTTTATGAAAATAATTTTCTAAATATGATAAATTTAATTTTTACATAAAATCATCATTTATTAAAAAAATAGATTTTAAAATTATAAATAATTTTTTAACTCTTTGAAAAATTAATTAAGGTCTCATAAAATTATCATATAATCATAGGAAAAAAATATTAATTTATGAATATATTTTATGTAAATGAAATTTATTTTAAATCATTATATAAATTATAAAATTATAAATAAATTTTATTTTTATAAAAATACCAACACTTAATTAATAATTTTTTAAAAATTTATTTACTTAAACTATGATGTGATTATATTATATTTTCATTTATAGGATGAATAAATTTTATTTATACTTTCATAGTTGAGGTTAATATTCTATTGGACTAATTACTATTACTAATGGTCATTTTACTATTCTAAAGACCAAGTTACTATTTATTCGGTATAAGTTCCTTAATTTCTTAAAATATCACTTATTTTATACTTATTTTATGAGGATGATTTTTTTGAGATTATTTTTCTATGTTTGTGTTTTATACTATATAAAATAATTATGAGAAGGGAAATAAATTCTATCGATAAAAGTTTGGGTCATTACATTGGCTTACTAAGTATATCTCACACCCTATTAAGGCCACCCATAGTACCCGAATAGACTTCAAGATTACAGAGATAAACCAAGTGAAACACCCAAATTCTAATGTTTTATTTTCTAGTAATAGGATGGAGTATGATAGAAGAGGACTGAGCCTATGCTCGTGATTCTAGTGGAGGTATCTTTTGTTATTTTTGTCATTTTGTTTAGTATGTTGTATATGCTTGATCCCTTGTATCCTATATACTTCTCTTGTTTGTATATAATCATGACATGACCATAATTTTTATATATGAATTTTAATTAGATTATCTATGTTGGTTTTGTTTTTATTATTCATTATTATTTCTCTAATGATTTATTATTATTACTTCCACTTCTTATCATCAACATTTACCACTGTGCTACACTTTGATCAAGAGGGAATAGTCTCTCCACAGACACATCCTAGGCCTATGATACTAGTCTCTAGCCTCTGGATTATAGGGATGCACAC
This sequence comes from Viscum album, assembly GCA_963277665.1. Lineage (NCBI taxonomy): Eukaryota > Viridiplantae > Streptophyta > Magnoliopsida > Santalales > Viscaceae > Viscum > Viscum album. Next base: position 1,172,902,582 of record OY728156.1, read on the forward strand.
TTGAGGTAATGTGGAAACCTGGATCAGGGCACTGGTTAGTGGTTTCTGGGTTGGGATGCTACGTATATATTGATCATGTGTGAGATTTTATAAATGTTTCCTCACTTCCAATCGCTATTACTCCTGGGGATCCTACAAATTTAGTGAGGGATTGAGATGTGTTTACTATCTAATCATGAGTAGAATCAATAAGTCCCTTATTGTATTGGAAGATATGGGGGAGTATGATCAGTGAGGATAGGTTAGATATTTCAGTTGGTTATAGACTAGGGATGCATCGATAGGCCAAAATATGATTATACCAGAGTACACCTAGGATTTCCTTATATAATATATAGAAATTTCCCATGATTATCTATCCTTTAAATTTTCTAGTTTACTATACTTAGATCTATTACTTCTCTCTCATGATACATTCCATTGGTTCAACTTTTATACTATATTTCTTCTATAACAATAATATTTATTAATGCCTCATTTATTTCATTATTTACCCAGTATCTATTTTTATTATTACTACATTTTGTGTTTTTATCAATTCAAATAATTTATTCAGTAGATTTTCCTTTTAGTTTTTTTCATGTTCCTTTAGTGTGGTGTTGGGTTATTATTTTAAAAGAGTATTTAAAAAGGTTGTGTTTCACAAGGAATCACATAAAAATGTTTTAAATTTTTCTTTAGAACATTTTTGAGTTTTATAAACGAGTCTCTAGAAAATCTCATGGTTTGTTTCTTATAAAAATAAATACATATTTTCTAAATGTATTTTAAACTATCATATTTCATTTGTTTAGATAGAGGAAATGTATGGACTATTTTGTGATTTCCTACTGGGATATTAGTATCACAACTCACTTTCTCCAATTTGTGTTATTACACTAGAATTGTTTTTGTAGGTTCATGTTTTTTTGGATTTCTCATGGATCATATTGGTTTGGATGATAGTTGGTGACCTTATGGTCACATGAATATTGTGTCAGGATCTTGGTTTTTATTTTGTATAGTGGATATATCATCCATGATGATTCTCTTAAATTATGGATATTGTTATATTCCATATAATTGTATACTTTATTTTGATTTGTATGATTATCTCTTCTATTCATGTTATGTTTGGTTTTTTTATTCAGTGTATGTTTATTTGTGTTGTGTATGGATCTATGATGTGAAATGTGGTTATAGTGGAATTTTGACCAGAGGCTTTGTATCCTTTTAATTTTTTGGGTGAAATATTTTACAATGTGTGTACTTTGATCACCTATATCTAGTTTCCATCCTGAGTAAATTGGTAACATGCCTTGGGCCTGGTCATGAGATAGATTAGGTTCCGAATTCAAAGGTGGCTCAAGTTGGTTTGTAAAAAAATGTCATCAGATCCTAGGTTCTTAAGAGTGTCCAAGTTCAAGAGTATATATTGTTACTTGGGATATCTGTTAGATATTATTTTAGTTTTTAAAAACTCAATAGCCAAGTGTTATGGGATCCTCATGATATATGTCTCATTTAGATCCTCGAGTTTTCATAGGATGTTGGATTTCTAATCTTGATTTTTGATTTTTTTCTATTGTATGTTAATATGGATTGATGTTTTTTTTGTTTTCATTGATGTTTTATAATAAATTTAAAGTTTTTAAATATTTTGCGGGTGATAAGGAAAGAGGAATCTAAGGCACATGTTTAGTTTTAATAGACTAGAAAACCATGTGGAGCTTGAAGGTGTCAATTCTATTTTTACCCAGTGATAGTTTCACAGTTAAATTATAGACTAGAAAAATGTGCAACCAAAACATGCACATTTACTGTATCCCTTGAAGTTTCTTCATTGAGATCCCTTTTATCCAAATTTTTATAAGTTTGGTGTGGATGTTATTTGAGATGATTTAAATAATATATCTATAGTATATTGATGGTATTTTTATTGATTTAAATGATACTTTTTGATAAAAACTTAGTTTTTAGAAGGTGAAAGTTGGTTTTGAAAATTTGAATATGGATGTCCTTATAAAAGGAAATAGAAATAATTTTAGGTAAAGTATCTTCACATATTTTAATAAAAGAAATTTATGGTTTTAAAATTATTTTCAATGGAATTATTGGGTTTCAGAAATAGGAGATTCAAATTTTGAAATGATTTTAAAAGGAAATCACCAGTTTTTTCTTGTGTCAAAGCCTTTTGGTAATTATTGGGATTTTACTGATTTTGTTGAATGTTATTTTGGATTTCGGTTTATTTTTGGCTGGTATGATTTTTATTTTAGTTTTTATTAATAGGGTTTATCTATTTTTATTTTCATGTTATCTACAATATACCCCTTATAAAGGTATTATTGGATAATGAAGTAGTTTAGGACCCTAGTGATGCGCTTCCAATAGTAAAATATACCCAAAATCCATTTAGAGATGAAGAGTCAGGCTCTCTTTAGTGATTCCCACTTTCCAAGGTGTATGAGGTACTATAAATGATCTGGAGTGGATTGAGATAATTGATAATATTTTTAAGTCTTTAGGAACCCGTAAATTTTTTATAGTGGGGGTCATTATGATTTTATTCAAGGGAATTAGGTTAGATCTATGGAATTTCATCATTCAAAACCATATTCTAGGGGAAATGATGTGGGAATTATTTAAGAATACATTATTTTAGTGGTTCTATCATGAGGGGGTTAATGTGAATAACATGGTAGAGATCATGAGTCTTTAGAAGGGTTAATAGATGTAGAAGAAGTACATCAACCTTTAAAGTAAGATGGTTTCTTTTTCTTCTGAGATCAGATCATGTGATTCCTTAAAGAATCATCACTTCAAGAAGGGTATTCACTTGAATCTCAATGATTAATTTATTTCATTTGGTCTCATATTATTTAAATACTTGGTGTATGAAACATATCCAGTGATGTTGGTTTCTTGGGAGAAACCCATGTTAGGTGGCAATCCTGTCACCTTTGGAGATCTTGAAGGATCCCCATCTGATGTGGAATGGAAGCTAGAGGAAACTATATCGAGTGTGTATTAATATTATTATATTAAATATTATAGAAGGAATCGATCCATCATCTGCTTTCACTATGATTTATTTGGGCATTCCAAGACATCTTTATCGAATGTTCCAAGGACCCGTCACTATTATAGTCAATTAGGAAAGATCCCAAAATTATGTAAGTAAAATAATAATTGGATAAGGAAAGCATTTTTAAACTAAGAGTCTTGATAGAAATTTTGGGAATATATATGGTATATTTTATTTTCCACCTTTTCTCTTCTCATTCTTTTTTATCTTTCATTATTACTAGTTTTTGATTTCTAGATGGTGTTTTGGGATATTCAAAGTTTTGTTCACATTTTGAGAGAAAGTGTTTTTTTGAGGAATTATGAATGTTCCTTAATTTAAATATTTTTTTTCTTATGTCTCTTTATTATGAACATTGAGTATTTCCCTATAGTTTTAGGATCAAAAGAGTATGTGTTTTACTAGGGGGTTAAATTGTAGTTTATAAAATAAAATTACAATATTAATAACCCCTTATAATATATTAATGAGATGTAGAAACATAATAATATACTTTATAATCATATTTATTAAATTTTATAACAAACTATATAAAATTTCTTTAACAAAATTCACAGCAGAATAAAGACTTTTAAAAATAAGTAATAAAAAATATTTATAAATAATGTAAGAAAAAATTAAAAATATATTTATAAAAAAGTTTCCACACTTTAAAATTCAGTGTATAGGTAGTAAATAACATTGAATTTAGGTATCCATTGTATTCACCTTACCATAAAGGTTTTTGTTTATTATATAAGAAATCCCTTGACATAAAGATAAGAACAACCTCTATTTACTAAGGCTAAAAAACCCTCAATTAGAAGATCAGAAACCTCTATCTTCATAAACCAAATAATCCCTACATAATACTATATCAGACATAATATATTAAAAATAAAAATTTCTTAATATATTTACATGAGTAATCCTTACATGGATTCCTTAAGAAAATTAATCACTAAAAATTAAAATGAAGTACTCTCAAATTAAAAAGATGTTAGAAAAGCTTCACAACAAATTTAGGTCATCAATGTTGTAAAATAATTCCTCCTCCTCAAATATAGATTTAATTAAAGGAATAAATCCCATGGTCATATTTTACATCTATTTGAGGTGGTTGAAACAACATCGGAGAGACTTCTTCTTTACTTGAATGGTTATGCACAATGTCTCCATATAATGGTTGTCTTTAAATAGAACATAATAATGCTTTAATATTCTATCTGTTATAATGAAATTTTTTCATATGGTGTAATATTTAAAGGTAATTTGTTTGTTATATTTTAGAAAATTCATCTAGTAGACCTTTCTATGATGAAATATTTCTGGTGTACTTATTAAAACTTCATTTGATATAATTCATTATACTTTTTCATCTAGAATTTTATAAAACATTGTCTAGTGAGGTGTATATTTGTCCGTTTGACTTTAAAAGTACATGTTCATCTACTTAGGAAGTTTTTTCTATTGTAAAGGTAACTCTATGTGTAGTAAAATATGTTTCACATGAAAAAATTATTAAGATATTGGGAATTATAATAATTATAAAAGCATATAATTTTAAATAAGTGGTTTGTTATTTTCAAAAGTTTGGTTAGAAAGTATTAAAACATATCCTTTCAACTCAAAAATCTCCCCCATTTTAAAAATCACAAAAAACACAACTTTTAAAGAGAAAAACTAAAGTTAGAAACATTGAATATACTTACTCCCCTTGTATTATATAATCTCCCACTTTACCTTTTTCTTCAGAAGATATAATTTTCTTCCTTTATCCCCCTTTTACGAAAAGTTGATTTTTTTCTAAACATTTAGGTTCTTTCTCCGTAATTATTTCTCATTTATCATCAAAAGTTTAGATACTTTATCCCCCTTAGTGATTTTTGAAAATTATTTTTCAGAGGTAAAATGTCTATATGAAATGTTAGAAAAAAATTCTAAATGAAATAATTTATATGAAATCATTCATCCAAAAATATAAGAAAGACATTCATCCAAAAAAAATATAAATACATTTATCCAAAAGTATTGTAAAAACACATATCCAAAATATAATATAGAACCATCCATCCAAAAAGTTCTAGTTTGGTTCATTATAATATCCTTGAAGAGATATAAAATATATCAATCAATATTCAAGTGATTTTTATGATCACTTTCATATTCTCCACATCCTCCTAGCAATTATAAGATTTAGAAACTATTTAATTCAGCTTCCCAACATCTTCTTTAAAAACTTATATCTTTTTGTTATCATTATTCAATTTTTGGATTTATTATTCCCAATATTGAATCATATTACCTTGATTTTTATCTCACCATTTTGTTCCATTATAAGAGATTTTAGATTAAAATTACCCTTGAACATTAAAAATCTTCTGAACTAATAATTCTTTGAAAATTTGAAACTGATTTGGTATCCTTATTTATCCCATAAAATTAATCATCACACAACTTAATATTCCCTTCAGTGTGTTTTATACACTTGATAACTTCATTATAATTTCTTAACTCTACTTTTGATCTACCTTTATATTCCTTGAAATTTAACTCACTATAAATTACAATATCAAGAAGTTATTTAAAAAACTTTAGTTTTCTAATACATTAATTCTCCATTGGATATATTTTCACCTTGCTTGTATGTCTAGGAATGTTTTCATTATCTCATAAATCCTTTTCATCACTTCTTTGAAGTAATTTATTTTCATCTCCATTCTTTTAAAACTTGTGTTTTGGGAACTATTTTTTGGAAATTTAATAAATGTTATAAACAATTAACGAAAATGCTCTAGATACTTGAGGATGTTTTCTTATCTCATCATATTTATTTTGAGAAATTTCAATAACATTAAAATCATGATAAATTTATGTTTTTTAGATTAATTTTATTTAGGAATATTGATCTTCTTCCTTTGAATATATTTATTTTTTTAATTTTCTAATAACAATATCTTTTTGATATTGAGTAGATATGAAATTAGAAGTTTCAATTTAAATATATTATAAATCTAGATCTTTCTTTAACTCTTTTGAAGGTTCATAATATCTTCTTGGATGATCCTTTCTTGTTTTTTATAACCTTTTCAACTTATTCATCAATATTTTTTGACTGACTTTTCTTAATGGCTACTTATATTCCTTTTTCCTTTTGAATAGATGAAGGATTTGTTGTCACATGAGCTAGTTTTTTTTCAATTTAATAGAAAAAGAAACATCCTTAGTAGTAACTTCAACTCTTGATTGAAAATTTTCAATTCCTTTTATGAAATCCAAAGAAATATTTTCATTTCTTTATTTCTCTTCTTTAATCTTTATCTTTTCCTATTCTCTATGTTTTTCATAGGTTTTATCATTTAGAGATAAATCCTTAGATTTATCTATCCTGTATAAAGGAATATTATCATTCTTCTCACCTTTATTTTAATAAAAATATTTAAATGATTCATATGAAATGGTTTTTGAATTTTTCTTAGGCATTGGTAAATATTTTTTACATTTTTTACAAAATTTTCTCTTTAATATTCTTAGTGTCTGAAACAGATTCAACATTGTATTTGTTTTTTCAAAAAATTTCTTTAAAGAAGAAACATAAACAAGATCAATTTTTTTGATATTTGGTATAGTGATAAAATAATCCTTTTCCCTAACTTGAGTTTCTTTATTATTTATCTTTTTAACTTCAATAAATTTTACCAAAAAATTATTTATGAAACCTGGGTAGGGAATAATCTTCAACTTCAGAGACCCTAATTTCACTACCTTGATATAACTAATGAATAACTTTACTCTGTTGAGTATTATCACATTGAAAAAGAAGTATAACACATAAATGTCGTGAAATTTTAATGAATATCTGTCCCCTTTTCTTAGAATAATAAAAATTTTCACCCATAATGTAATAATTTTTGCATCAAGTGATAGATGATAAACTCTCCTCACCTTTCCTTATGAGGAAAACAAAGAAGTATCATCATGGGAATTTCAAAACCTTCTAGTTTCTTGGAAAATTTACAAGTTACTAGATTTGATTCAACTTCCATAGTCATCTTAACCAATTTAGCTAGTTATTGGATATTCAATTAACATGACCTTCCAAACAAAGTAAAGGTCAAAACCCAAAATCCATAATCTTCACTAAACATGGTAGAAGTTTAAAACTATCTAGTTATCTCAAGATTTTATAAATCAAAGGTATCTTTAGAAATACATAAAGATTACCAACCTTTAAAAATTATGACTGATTGAGGTTAGGATTCATACTTTTCATAACAAATCATCTATATAAACCTTTATTTCATAGCCAATCTTTAAGAGAGATAACTTTAAGAAAACATCTTTCTGATTGGATGAACATAAAGAATTGGAAGAATCACAAAGAAACAGATGAAGCTTGAAATCAAAGAGGCATGGGATATCCTCTAAAAGTAATAAATAGTGAAGATGTGTGACCCACATATTGTTTATATATACTTAAATAGAGAGATGATTCTTCATATTTAGATCCATGGAATTAGATTAAAACATTTATAAAAATTAAGGGTTGATAACATTTCTTGAAACACACATATTTTTTTAACTCTTGAAGTTTATAAATATTGGTATAAATTTTATCTGGATTTTATTTATTATGAAACCTAAGAGTTTTTAAATAATTTTTAACAATTTTTTTTTTCATAAAAGTTATAAAAAACATAAATAAAATTATAATAATTTATATAAAAATCTATAATAAAATATTTATAAATTTACCTCTTAGAGAAAAAATTTATAAATTTTTTTATAATTTTTTTAGTCATATGAATTTATTGATTTTTTAAAATAAAGAATGAGTCTATTTTATGATATTTTGAATTAATCTCAGCTTAGTGAAGCTTAATTAGTTTCATAAAATAAAAACTTTATAGGGGAAATTTTTATGGAAAAGATTTTTAGAAATTTCTTTTTGGAAAAATTTGTCCAAAATTTTTCTAAGGAATTTTTTTAGAATTTTGTTTAAGGAAAAGTTTGTCTAATTCATTTTTAATAAAAATTTTGTCTAATTTTATTAATGAAAAATAAAAAAAGTAAGAAAACTAATTTTTTTTAAAACATAGTAAAAACATTCTCACCATTTTTAAGGAGTTATTTACAATAAAGAGATAGATTAAAAAATTAGTTAAATGATCATTTTATATTGACCATTGCATGATTTTGTTGAATATATTTAAGTCTATCAAAATTTAGGGGATTTTTAAAATTATTTGTAAGTTTTTGTTTCAATCTAATGAATTTTAAAATGATATGTCTTTTTTGTGTGTGGTAATGAAGGAAATGGTGTCTTATATATATGTGCATAGATCATGAGTAATATGGTGGGTCTTTATTTAAGATCTATGAATCTTGTGTTTTCACAAAGAATAATATTTTTACTAAAACTCATCCCAAAGTTTGTGAGTGTGTGTTTCATCCACAACATCTATGCATAACAAATTTTAGATACTATATATTCATATTTAATAGTGAAAAGTTCTATAAAGTGTTGTTTCTTACAAGACCAAGAAACTAAATCCTCTATTACAAAATTAAAAGTTCCAGATGTACATTTTCTATCCATTTTATATCAAAAAATCTAGAATATGAAAAAAATTAATTTAAAATCATTTATAGAAGAATAAAACACTCTAAGATCTATGGTTCCCTTATGGTAATGAAATATTCTTTTTAGAGATTTTCAATTAGACACTTTTAGATTTTCTTGAAATATTTGAAATGAGTATACAACAAAAATTAAGTCTATACAACTAGATATAAGTTATAGTAAACATTGAATCATATCTCTAAAAATATAATGATCAACTGATTTCCCATATTAACCAGGATCAATGGTTTTGAGGTTTTAATAGAACTACTAATACTTTTAGTATTTTCTTATCCAAAATTTTTTAGTAAATATTTTATATGATTTTGTTGATATATAAAAGTTCCTTCTGCATTTTGAGAAATTTAAAAACCAAGGAAAAATGTTAGTTCTCCTATCATGCTCATTTGAAACTCCTATTTCATAAGACTCACTAATGAATTTAGAAGTGGTTTTTGAGTTGAATCAAATATAATGTCATCAATATAAATTAAAAAATGATGGTTTCTTTTATTTTTATTATAAAAAGAGATGAATTTGTAGTTCCTTTAACAAAATTGATTTGTAACAAAAATCCATTAAGTCTATAATACCAAGATCTTGGAGATTTTTTAATTACATATAGGGGATTAATATGTTTAAAAAATTATCCATAGATTTTTTGTTTTCAAAACTAGATGGTTGTCTGACATAAAATTCCTCCTGTACATATCCATTAAGAAAAACACACATTACATCTATTTGATTAGGTGTAAATTTATGAATTCTATATAGGATAGAAGTATATGAATAGCTTCATGTTTAGATACTAGATTAATAGTTTCTTTATAATATATTATTTATTTTTGATTATGAACCTTTATAAAAAGTATTTCCTTATTTATAGAAATTATTCAATTTTCATCACATTTGTTATGAAATACCATTTTTACTCCAATTATAGGAAAATATTTAGGATGTTAAAACAAATTCTAACTTGTTTCCTCTCAAATTTATTTAGTTTATCTTGCATTGAATTTATCCAATATTTATCACCTAAATCCCCATTGGGAGTATTAGGTTCAGATTTTGATAAAAATGCACAATGTTCCCATTTATTCCTTAAGGGACTTCTAGTTATAATAAGTTTATCTGCATCAATAATGATATTATCAGTGCGATGATTCCTTTTTTTTTATTTTTTTCTTTTATAAAATGTTGTTCTTAAATACTAGGTTGAATTTATTATATAGGTACAATATTGAAAAAAGTTTCTTTAGTTATTTTATCATGTGAATAATTTTACAACATGGTTTGAAAAATAGTTTTTGAAAGATCCTTCAAAGATATTGTTCCAGGTTGTTTGAGAAAAATGACCAGTTTTATCAAATTTAATATGCACTATCTCCTCAACTGTGCTTTTATTTTTATCAAAAACTCAACTAGACTTACTTATTGTATGAAAGAAAAGGAAAAATCTTTCATCATATTTTGGAGTAAATTTATATAGGTTATATTTAGTATTATAGATGAATAATTTACATAAAAAAAATTTCAGGTAAGAAATTTTTGGATTTCATCCTATCCATAACTCATAATAGGTTTTATTAATAAAAGGTGCAATTAAAACTTGTTTTATAGTGTAGTAGGAAATACTAACTGGTTTAACACAAAAATTTATAACAATTTAGTTTTGACTTTATTTTGACTGAAAATTAACTTTTTATTAAATATAGAACATACTAAAATATAATGACACCCTAACTCATGGGGGATTAATGTGGTGGATACATTGGGAATCACCTCTAACAATAAGATTATAATCAATCAGTAATGAATCCAAACTGGTGTATAAAATCAATCACTCTCCTAGCCACCATTTTTTAACTAACATAGCAGTTTCACAATTCCATTTGATACATGTATGGATAACATGAGAACTCTGGTTGATGAGAATTATATAGTTCCTAACCAAATATTCCAAATCCCACGGTGAATTATCCTTATCTTTGAGGAACCTGACTAGAACATCTGAATTGGATTCAATATCCACAATATAAATGTTGTAGATCCTACACAATATTAGACTAGTTTCCATAGAACCTGCCTCCACTCCAATGTAATTACCTATAGTATAAAAGGAACTGAATCCAAATATCACTGAACCCCTACTGTCACTCACAAGACCACCCCCACTCATCTCCTCATCAATACATGATCCTTCCACATTCAGTTTCAACCCCACATTAGGAGGTATCCATCTGAACCACCAACCCTGATTACCTCAAATGACTTACATGTTCATGTAGTCCCCTACAAGAATCCTTCTTAGTGTGGTAGAATAAATCCTACCCTTGATAAGGGATACCATATCCACCACTAGTACCTTTACCCTCACCTAAAAGAAAATGGAAGAATGTATTTTTCCTTCTCTTTCATTATTTCTATCTTCCCAAATGTTCTAAAACACAACAAAAAATGCCATAACATGGACCTTCACCTCCATTCCCTACTTTCAAGCACCATGAAACTAGGCTTCAATGACCCCCTACACTGAATCCCCAAAGAATATTATATTTATTCCCTTATAACTAAAGTCCCATACCCCCATTTCCCACTCACCTTAAAAAATCACATGCAACATTGATTCCTATTATAGTCTTGTACAAAACTGGAAGCATGAAGCCAAGACCACTCGACCTTTTGAATATTCTAATTTGTGGGTAGTACATGATTCCTAATTCTAAAAAATTAAAAATTCATCTTATCTATTATCTCCTTGAATAAGAGTTTCAATGCCCATTCATCTATCCCATTTATTGTACATACCATTTTCTTGAATTCCTGACCAAAAAATTTAACAGACTTCGAATCTGAAAAATAAATTTGTCTACTTCATGAACAAACATAATAATCTCAAAAAAATACTTATGATCTTGATTTATGATGGATTTGAGAAAAGATGGATACATTCTATCCTCTGTGAATGAGATTTTAGGGATTAGTAAAATCATTAAATAAATATTCTCTCCATCCTAGTTCATATTCCATAGGTTAATGTCTCTATGACCCTCTATCCACCGAATCATTCCTTGTAGGTCCTCCACTTTCCCCATAATTTTCCACATTAGTCTTGACATTATTCCATTTCAATGTGTCTAGTCTCTCCAATACTCCCCATACCTGTCTCTTATGAACTTTTCCCATAAGTATTTTACTTAAAAGACATCCCATTCCAACCTCACTTTCATGGACTGCATGGTTTCCACCAAATTGCATATACCTATACCACATTCCCCAATTGGACTTGGCAGTCATTTCTATGATTCCCAATGGCATCGACCAACCATATTCGCATCCCAAATGTAAGGATGTCATCACATTCTCTAGTTTTATTATTTTCCCCTTCGTCAAATTGATGATGGATAACAAATGCATTAGTGTAGATGTAAGTTCCCTATTAATCAATGTAATCCTCCAAATGAATGGTATAAACCTATTGTTATAGTTTCAAATTCTATCTATAATCCATTTGATGATATCATTAGATAAAACGTTTTTAACTCTTTATTTTGATGAAGGATTTCTAAGGTAAACCATCAGGAGTTGTTGACTTTAAATTACCGTATTACCTTGGATTTAGTTGAAGTGTCTTCCTGAGCATTTATTGGAGATGAAAACACTGATTTTTATTTAGATGAAACATTTTCCACTCAAATTTCCTAAAGTTGAAATAATTTTATTGAACCAAATGATTGATCATGGAATTCCATTTATAAAAAATAACATTTCATCAACAAACATGATATGATACACAAGTACACCCATGAACCTATTTTTATAAGGTAGAATCCTCTCATTATCCAAGATTTGGTGAATATTGCTAGTAAGAACTTCCCGATACATGATTAAAAGGCTAGGTGACAAAGGATCTCTTTTCCTTACCCTATGAATATACTTGAAAAAGCCAAAGACTCTTCCCATTATAGAGATGGAAATCCATAGAGAGGTGTATTATCTGAAACACAAGTCACATAACCATTCATGGAAGCCAAAATTCCTCATTACCCATATAATGAATCTCTATTCTAATATATAATATTCCTTATACATATCCGCCTTGATTATTACATTATATATTATTGATGTTTTATTTATATCCCCCGCCATCTACTTAGAAATACCAATTTCCCATGGATGTGACTACCTCGAACAAACACATGCTACTCCTCCAATATTAATCATGGAATAAAACTAACAAGTCTCCCATTGATGAGACTATCATGAATCTTATAAGGTAAGTTTCATGAATAAATTGTTCTATATTTATTATGATTAATGGGATCTTTCACCTTGGGAATTAAAATGACGTTGGAAGCAAAGAACTCACTATTCAGCACACCAAATCTAAATAAATCTTAAAATGCCTCCACCACTTGGGACATAATAATATACCAAGATTTAATAAAAAAATGTTCTTGGAAAACCACCAGGATCAGGGGTACTCTCCTTCTTCATTCTGAACACGGTCTCTTTAATCTCTTCTTCCCCTAGAATATCCATAAATTCACTATTGTCCCTATCATCCACCATTTTCATTATGAAGTCCATGTAAACCTCCTCTCCACTATTCCTTCTTTAAATTCATTTATTATATCTATTCGTTCCTTCCAAAATTCCTTCAAAGTAGTCCAAATACATCTTACCATCCACTTACAAATGTGAAATGAATGAATCATCCTCTAATTTACAATTGATCCTCTTTCTCACTATATTTTCTTTCAAACACACATGAAAGTATGAAATATTCCTATCCCACTACTTTAACCAAACAACTATTGATTTTTTCCTAAAAACCCTCTCAATATCCAAGAGTTTCTTAGACAAAATATTTTTATTTTCAACCAAAATAATAAACCTATCATCATCCCATTCTTCCTTAATATTATCCTCAAATATTTGAATGTATTTATGAATTCCTTCCAAACTGATATCATCATTTGTTTTATTGGATAAAAAATCCTTTATATCCATTCTCAGATGTTGAAGGCACTTCGTAAGGAAAAACCATGAAGAACTTCTCTCTAGTTACTCTAATGACTCATTAAACATATGTAATAACCCATCCACCCAATGATAATTAATGGAATAAAAAAACCAATTTCTTCTTGATTCCTGTTATTAAGAATCCCCAAAAGTGGATAATGACAATCTTGTGGAAAGGCAAGTGACCATGACCTGAGAAAACATATCTAATACTTGGAGATTTGAAAGGAATCAATCAAGACTACTCCAAATTCTCATGGAACCTTTATGATTATTACACCACATGTACTTACGACTTAAGAATCCCATATCCATAAAGAAATTAGATGAATTGAAATATTTGATGTCTTTTATTGCGTTGATAGATAATCCATTTCCTCCTTTATTTTCTGAAGCCTCCAAAACTGTATAAAAATATCCCCAAACAAACTATTGCAGATTACTGGGATGGAACAACTATAACTGATACCGAAGAAACCTTCCATCAGAAACCTCATAATTAGAATATACAGAATATATAGAATATCTTATAACCCCCTGCACTTATTTAATTTTAATAATCTATGAATTAGATTCCATGTAATCCAACAATATACCTTGTTTCCAAAAAATATAGATATTATTATTACATGTGTTTACATGCATCCAGTCAACAAAACCCATGCTCCTATCTAAGAATGAAATATCATCAAATCTCTTTTTTAGGTTCCAAAATAGTAATAATAGACACATTATAAAACCAAAACTCAGTGGAAATGGAGGTACACTTCACACATTCCCCAATACTCGAGCGTTATATATAATAACCGGAATCATTAAGCATAGGTGAGATAAAATTGTGGACTAATGATCCTAAATTATATTCCAAACCTAATAATAACACCTCTGTTGCCCTGGTTTGGGTGATAAACCTATATTCAACTATAAACAAACCCTCTTTCTCACCTTTCCAATTCTGTACACCTATTGAAGCTTTCTCTTTCACCGTGTCTTCTGATTCTCCTATAAATAAAAAAATATTATAGGATTAGAGAAATAGATTCTAGTACATCAGTGAAACCCCATCCAGTAACAAGGAACCAAGCAATAACCTCTCTTGTGAGTTCTAAGAGGTGAAAATATCCTATTTCACTCCCTCTAGCACTATCTTATAGATAATTGAATCCATAAAAATAGAATAGTTTTTCTATTCAAAGCATTAGGACAAAGTTGAAAAATCATTGAGTGCTGAAGAATTTGAGTCAATATGATAAAACGACTGTTATAATAAAAATCATTAGGAACCATTAAAGTAAAACTAACATGCATAGGGTGAATGTTAGAAGACACATTTGTCACAAAAAATAGAAAATTTTTAGGTGCATGGTGAACACCCTTCAAATATAAATATCCCACTGTTGGAAGATCCTCACCATTGCAACCTGAAGAACAGATAGTTCCCACTAGAACTAACTGTGAAAACTTCAGCACTTCAATATCTGTAGTCCCAAATGAAGGACAATTTACAGCTCTGAGAGGGGAGCCTAAAGTTGAGCCATATACTGAATTAGCTACATTGAAACCGAGTATTCTTTTTCTAAACATTTCCACTAAATTTACAGTAAATAAGTAATCCAAAAAAACATGGCCAGAGCTTGATAGAAAAGACATTTCCATGAGGATAAATCCTCTGTATCTCTAGTCAAAATATGTGATGAAATATTCATCAGAAAATCCTGTTAAATACATATGTGATAGCTCGACAATGACTGAAGACAATAGGTATCCTCATCCAAGAACAAGAAACTCCCCAAATCATTACCAACCGATTTCAAAATATATGGATTATGAAGAGGTAGAGGAAGTCCAGGAATCCTGATCCACACCACAACCATGATCGAATCCTTAAAATAATGTTTATCCCCAGACCAATGTGTATGAAAAAAATGCCAAGCCCTACACAGCTACACCTCTCTAGACTAAGCCCTCAAAAAATCTTCCCCATTGAATAAATGAATACAAAAATAATATATGGAAGGAGTCAAAACTGTCATAGTTTGGTTCTGACCCTATGAGTTTATAGGTATAATTTTCTCATTTTTAACACAGGATGACAAATTTTTAAAATAGAAAAAGGCCTTCTACCTTTTAATTAGAAAATAGAACCACATATATATAGTATAATCATCAACTAAGACATTTACATAGCATTTTACTCTAATACTTCCATTTTGTGTTAGAACAAGTAAACCCATGTGAGCTAACTATAAATCATCATAAGTTGAAACTTCACTAATATATTTAGAACTTGACTCATATTTATTTCGTAATTGAAAAAGATCACAAACATTAGAATAATTAAACCTTGGATCCAGTAAATCTCTAACTAGTCCTTTCTTAGAATGTTTGGATAAAGTTCTAACACTACAGTTTCCTAACATTCTATGCCATAATCAAGAATGATATTCCATTACACTAAGTTAAGGTAGATCTTAGATTCTAAGGTCTTCAAAATTTATAGTATATACATTCTCATACCTATCAGGATAAAGAATAAATTTTCCTTATGAACTTTTTATAGTACATTTATCATTCCTAAAGTTACCAAGGTAACCTTCATCACATAATTTAATTATGATAATAAGGTTGTTCTTAAGTCCTAAAATAAAGAAAATCTTTGAAATTATGGTTTTACTAAGAATAATAATATCCCTAATATCATATATTTCTCCTTGAGTATTATCTCCAAAAGTAACTTTACCAACTTTCATCTTAATAATATTATAAAAAAATTTCTTATATAAAATCATATGTCTGGGATATCCAATATTAATATACCAAATATTATTATTGTTAATACTTTTCTTATTTTCCTATAATAAGAAAATTTAGGATTTTGGAACACAGACTTTCTTAGGTACATAATTATTAAAAAAATAAAAATTTAAGAATTACAATATGTCCAAATTTCTTATGCTGCAAAACAACCAATTATTTATAAACTTAATATTTTCAAAAACCAAAATAATGGAAAATATTCAAATAGAATTTGTTCTTTTGGTTTTCACCACTCAGATATATTGTATATAATGGATCACTTTTAAGAACAAAGTAATTATTTTGAAAATGAGTTTTTGTGTTTTTAAAACCAATTATAAAATTATTTCTTTAATGTTTCAACTATATTTACATATTATCAAAATTTTATTTCCAAGAGGTAATATTTGATAATATTTTTAGACTAAATATTTCAGAATCTAGTTTCAGAACCAAATTCTTATTATCATTAATTGAAGTAGAATTATATTTATAATAAAACTCTTTAATAATAAATGAAATATATATGTAAATTTAAAAAATCATTGATTTTTTTTGGAATGTACTACCTTATAATTTTTATACTTTTTAGAAGCTTTATTACTTTTTTCTAGAAAATTAACATATCTATAAACTTACTAGAAACTTGGTAACAAATCTTTACCCAAAGCTGTAATATGTTTTATTCTTTTTAAGAAGTACTATATTAATAATCTGAATCTAGAAAATTTCATTCAAAGTTAAATTGGTTAAGGATCTAGTAAATACCTTATCATATAGCATTGATTGGTTTTTGTAATTTCCATATAAAAACTAATATTTTGTATATCTTCACTACTATTATTTGAAGAACAATACAAAGAACTGTATCCTCCCCTTGTACTCCAAGTGTTAGAAGAATTCATACTTTTATTCCCTTTATTATTCTATAAATATATTTAATTTTTGTCTTTCTTATCCTTATTATTCAGTATAGTAAAATCTTGTTAGATATGACCCGATTTCTTACATTCATAACAATTCATCTTAGAAGAATCCTTCATATTAATTTTTTCTTTTTGATTATTCTTATACTTGTATCTAAAATCTTTTTTTCCTGAATATCATGTTCATTATCTTAGTAATAATTTAATGTTAATTTTCACTCTCTTCAGATTAACTACTTTTAGTCTCAACTTTTAATTTATTATTTTTATAATATTTAGAGACTTTTTAGCTGATCTGACTTTTTAACTACTGTTAAAGTATACATGACAATTACTGTATTATTTTTCTTCTCTTTTTCATCATCAATTTTCAACCTCCCCTCATACTACATGATATTAATAATAATCTAATCTAATATCAACTTAATTAGTTTCTTTTTATCATCAAGATATCTTCTCTTATCTTCCCATTAATTCAGTATAATTTCTATAATATTTTCAATGATATTTTCATTAATCAATCATTTATCAACAAGATATTGTAGACTAGTAACAATGGTTATAAATATTTGATTCATCTATGAAAAATATTCAACGGGTATAAAATTAGAAAATCTATAATATTCTCTCGACATATCTCTTCTTGTTTCAACAACCATTATAGCTCCAAAATAAGTAAATCCTATTTCTTTCAAATATTATTTGAATTTTTAAAAAAAGAAGCATACCAACCAATATTTATGATCATCAAACATAAAAAAGTGTTTTTGAATCGATAATTTAGTTTATACTTAGCTTTATCTTCTCTTGTAAACATAATAATTTCATTCTTAGAAATTTTATAATCTCTTACCAGCATGAAAAAATTTTATACTCTTATTTTTATAAAAAAATTGTTCACAAAATATCTCCAAAATTTTTAATCAAGTCCATAAAATATATGTGGTTTTATAGGATTCAAATTTTCTAATGTCCCATCAGAAAAATCTTCCATCTTTAAAAAAATATATATTATTTTATATAAAAGAATGTTAGTGTAATAATTCATAAAATTAGAAACCAGGACTGATACCAAATGTACTATCAAAAGAGTATGTGTTTTACCAAAAGAGGGGGAGGGTGGTGAGTAATAGTTTATAAAATAAAAAATATAATATTACTAACCTATTATAATAAATTAATCATATATATAAACATATAAATATAATTTATAATCATAGTTATAAATATTACCGAAAACATTATTAACTTTCCTTAACGAATTTCACAGTGGAATAAAGTTTTATAAAAACAAGTAATAAAAAAACATTATAAATAATATTAGAAAAATATACAAAGATATTTATAAAAAAGTTTCCACACTTTGGACCTCAGTTTAAATCAAGTCAATAACCTTGACTTAAATTGTCAAAAATAGTCACCTTATCATAAAGTTTTATTTTTCTTAAATCATAACTCCCTCGATACAGAGATTAGAACAACCTCTATTTACCTAGATCATGAATACTTGATTAGAATATATGAAACCTCTATCTTACTAAACCCCAAATCCCTTAATCACACCATATCAAACACTTCATATTACAAATAAAAATTTCTTAAGGAATTTACAAAAGTAATCATCACACAAATCCCTTAAGAAAAGAACCAACTAAAAATTACAATGAAACACTATCAAAGTAACAAGATGTTAAAAAATATTTACAACAAATTCAGATCATAAGAGTTGTAAAAATATTCCTTCTCAAATACATATTTATTTATATGCGTACTTAAAATGGATATATTTCACAAATATTACAGATGGTTGCGATGAAATTGGATGAACTCATTCTTTACTTAAAAGGTTTTACAAAACATCTCTATCTGATTGTTATCTTGAAATAGAATTATTATAATAGTTTTATATTTCATCTGGTAGAATGAAATTTTTTTGTATTGTGGAAATTTTGAAGTTCATCCATTCAGTTGGTTTTAGAACATTCATATAGTATACATGTCTCCCTCCACTCGATGAATTTTTCATAGTCGACTTAGTAAAAATTCATATGATAGAATGTATTATACTTGGACTTCTAGAATTTTATAAATCTTCATCTAGTGAACCGTATTTCTGTCCCTCCAATGAGAAAATTACATGTTCATCTACTAAGGAAGATTCATCTGATATAAAGTTAATTCTACATATAACAAATATATTACATATAAAAACACTCTTAAAATATTGGAAAGTATAAATGTTATAAAAGTGTAATATTTTTAATAAGTGGTTCGTTATTTTAAAAATTCAGGTTAGAAAGTGTTGAAATTTATCCTTTAGACTCAATAATAATGTCTCTTAGTTGTCTCATTTATCCATCATGCCGGTGAATTACTAAATTGTGGTGAGATAAAATATGGGTCTCCATTTTATAATCTATTTTTTGGGGGTGTTCATGTGTGAGTTATATATTGGATATATATGTGTGTGTGATAGTTTTAATTGATTGAGTGGAATTAGGTGATCAGGTTGGCATTTAATTTTTCTTCTTTGTTGGAAATTTGGACCTTCTATTATTATTTTTTGGATTTGGTGAATTTATTAGTGTATAAATTATTATGGTGAGGATAATTATCACACATTTACCTTTACTCTCTTTATTAATTTTTATATTTATTTATTTCAAGACCATTCCTCTAATTCTAGGCTAAATTTATTTGAAAAATTTTAGTTTTTGTGTTTTAGTGTAGGGTGTAATTTAAGCACATGATTAATAGTAACATTGTGAATACCCATGGAAAGGGATATAGTTTTCAATATTATTATTTTTCATGGTTGGAACATGGTTTACCAGACCATGTGGAAAAACCATACAGATACCCATGTGTTTCTATCGAGGGATTCATTATTGGCACATGATTTGGTAAATTATGCGCCTAATCATGTGACTTACCCATAATTATATAAAATTGATTTTTGAAATTTTACCTTACAAATCAAAACCCCTTTTGGGGTCCCTCCTTTCCCTATTTTCATGAATAGGATTGAACTATCTCTTGGTACACCCACCATTGCTTCCCCTTGGATTTTTATCCCCTCCCACCTTGATTTTAGGATATTTATTCAATGTTAGAGATTATTTTCTTTCTCCTCTTTCTTTATTCCTTATTCCTTTGTGCTCTACTACCTTGGTCTCTTCTTAGTCAAACCCTATAGTGATGGCGGTCCTTAATTTTTTTGATTCATGATGTTATGGTGTATTAACATGTCTTAGATCCTTATCTTCCCATATTCATGAGTTTCACTTCATTCAAACTCCATTTGAGGTCAGTCATTCCACAATTTTTCCTTTCCTAATAAAAATAACTATTATTGACCTTCCAAAACACATTTCCATTAAAATTATTATTAATATTGAAATCTATGATGAGTTTATATAAATTTTATAAAATCATACTATAGTTTTTAAGTAAATGAGAAAATTATAGGTGTTTGAAAAAAAATCCAAAAATGGTATTCTTAAGGTGTTTGATTATTTAATTAATGGTTTGAACATTGATATGTTTCTGTGGGATTTTATTTAAATGTTTAAGGAATTCTTAAATTTGTATATCCATTTCATATGGATTTTGGTGGATCTTTCTTATTTAATCTTATAATTTTATTTTTGGCTTGGATTTATGACTTCTTGTTCATTATTCCTTAATGATTTTTTGATATGTATGCTCTAAGAGTAGTGTTTAATTTGAGGTTTGGTTTTATAAAAAATAATTCAGGATGATTAAATTTCAAATGTCTTTTAAAATGGTTTTAAAATGGTATTTTTAAATAATACAGTAAGTCGCATTTGTAACTTGAAAAAATACATTTTAAAAAGAAATTTGTTTTAGAAATGAATTTTCAAGGAAATTTGATAAAGTGGTTACTATTTTTAAAATTTGAGGCTCAGTTGGTACCTTATGATTACTTTACCATTAACATGACACACCCTTAATGTAATCCTCTATTTTTCTTAGTATGTGTGAGATTGTGTATTGATACTATTTATGTAATTATTTTATATTTTAAAGAGGGATTTGGATTAGTGATTGATTGCCCGGTGGTTATTATCTAGTCATGATTAGATTTACTAGACCCCTTATAGTATTGAAAGCCATGGGGGAGTTCCATTAGTGAGTCTAGGTTAGAGAATTCAGTTGGTTATTAACTAGGAATGCATCGATATGCCAGTAGATGATTCCATCCATGTACATCTTTTATTTCCTCATAGGATTTTTAATAATCCCCCTAGTTATCCATCCTTTACTATTTACTATTTACTTCACTTAGATTTATTACCTCTCTCTCATGATACGTTCCATTATTTCCAATTTTGTACCATGTTTGTATTTTACCAATTCCATTTACTAATTCCTCATCTGTTTTATTATTACCCTAGTATTGAACTGCATTATTTCTATATTTGTACATTTATTGATTTGGTTCATTTATTTTGTTGATGTTACTTTTGGTCACTTTTTAGTTTTTTCAGTGTGGTTTTGAGTGTTTTTAAAATAAGGTTTTAAAAAGGGTGTGTGTCAAAAGTAATCATTTAATAGAGTTTTAAATTTATATTTAAAACATGTTTGAGTTTTAAAAATTGGTTTCTAGGGAATCCTGTGGTTTATTTCTTTAAAATATAAAAACCCAATTTTCTATATGTATCTAAAACTATCATATTTGGTTTTTTTGTAAAAAATAAATACATGGAATCTCTAGTGATTTACTATTAGGATGTTACACCCACACACTACTTATACCACCCAGTGTTAGTAAACCCATGTTTGTTTACAGGTTGAGGTTCTGTTTTGGGATTTCTTATGGAGCATACTATTTTGGATGGTGGTTAGTGACCTTGAGGTCATATGGAGTGGGTTTCAGGAACTTTATTTTTAATTTTTATAGTAGATGTATCAATTATGATGACTCTCTTATATTGTGTATGTTGTTATTTTCTAATGCATTTGCATACTATATTTTGTGTTATATAATTATGTGTTAAGGTTATATTCTATATGGTTTTTGGTTATTTATTATATATTTATTTAGGTTGTTCATGGATCTTTGATGCATGGAGTGGTCATTCCATACTTCCAGGTATAATCTATATGTATTTATGATTTTTAAGTTAAATAATTCCCAGTGTGTGTACTTTGAGTCATTGTCACTAGTTTCTAACCTAGGAAAATTAGGAATACACATCAATTCATGTAAAAATCTAGCTTAGGTTCTCAGTTCAAGGGTGGATTGGGATGGTTTGTGACATCTGTGGTTGAAACTTGTGTTTAAATTCCTCTAAATATCATGTTTCAGTGGGATTATCTCAGTTGATATCATCAAATAAGGGTGGAATATGAGGATATACCTAATATGTCATTCTATAAAAGGTATGTACACTATGAATTCATCGATACACCTTTTAGCCTTAAAGTTACCCTGGTATCTTATGAATTTGATAAATTATTTCCTTTGATATTAGCTTAATAAATTTGTGATAGTTTATATAGATGATATTCTTATATATTCCAAGATAACAAAATAACATGATGAAAATTTAAGGATTTTAACAAAGACCTTAAGGAAGAAGAAATTATTTTTAAAATTCATAAAGTTTGTATTTTATCTATAATGAATATCCTTCTTGAGTCATGTAATCACAATCCAAGGTATATCTATGTATCTTCCAATGGTTGAGGTGATTGAATGATTTTCTAAACTAACATCTGTAATAATGATCTGCAGTCTTCTTGTATTGGATGGATAATATCAATTATTTGTAATAAATTTCTCATAATTATCAAATCCACTGACTATGTTAACTCAAAATAGAGTTCAGTTTCTCTGGATAATAGACTGTGAAGATAATTTCAAGGATATTAAGAAGTGGCTGGTCACTACACCTATAATGAAACTACTATATAGAATAGAAGGGTTTATGATATATATAGATTCCTAAAATAATATATTTTGTTGTTTTATTATGAAAAATTAAAATATGATAGATTAAATGTTAAATTAATTAAAGACTCATGATAAAAATTACTCGATGCATGATTTGGAGTCAATAATGTTAAATTTTTCATTAAGGATTTGGAGGAATGATCTCTATGGAGATAAGTTTAATATATATGGTGGTCAAAATATATTAAAGTATATATTCACATATAAGGAGATAAATGTACAACAATATATATAGTTATAGTTGATCAAGGAGTATGACTAACATTACCACATAAGGAAGGAAAACATGGTAGCTGATGTTATGGGTAGAAATGATCATGACACATTATCTATGATAGGGATTGAAAGAGACCCAATATTCATGGATATAAAAAGGATGCACATTAAAATCATAATTGAATGTATGAAATCCCACCTCGACCAAATTAATGATCAACCATCCATACATGTGAGGATAAAGGAAGCGAAAAATAATGATGTAGGTCTACAGAAGAATGTGGGAAATATTCCAAATTTTAACCTTGAAAAAAATGGGAATATAAGATTTAGAACATGAATATGTGTCCCATACATGTTAGAAATTAATAAGAAGTATTTTTATGATGCATTCCATTCATCATTCTCTATTCACCTAGGAAGAACAAATATGTATAGAGATCTCTGTTGGGACCAACTTGGAAGGAATTGGTTTCTATATGCTGAAAGAAATTGTTGCTAAATGTTTTTTATTTTGTTTCCATTATGAAAAATCATATGACTTTGTAAGTTTTTGTGATTAGATGAATAAGTACTATACATAGGAGATCAAATACAAAAGATTAATAAAATGTAACCTTTTCGGTTTTCTATTTTGAATATTTTTTCTGGAAGAATTTGTTTTCAAACTTATATTTTTCCCAAAATGAAGTTTTTTATTGGAGTGAGAAGTTTTAATGGATACAAAATGTATTTTGATATGTTTAATAAAAGAAACTCATAATTATTTTATGTGATGAAAGTTATCAAAATCATAAGTTAAATGAAAACTTGTGATCTAAGATTTGTGAAATAAAGGGGGAGAGAATGTGTTTAGGGTGTTAAAGTGTTGGCAATCAGATTGAGTTTTTGATGGAAAGAAAAAAGGTGTTGAAATGTGAAAAGTCATAGAACTATCCAAATTTATTCAAATGATGCTATGCCAATCCAAATATTCCCAACATCATGGAGAGGTCATGATATCAGAAAGATCTTCTAGAATAAAATATGAGATTAAGTAGAAATCCTTCGACCTTATATCATCGGTGTAAGAAGTACCAGATGCTAAAATTGTTTGTTGTATGATAGTTTGTTTTGGATGAAGTTAGTGGTCTGTAGAGTGGTGATTGACTGATCTATCCAGTGGGACAATCCATCAGATGAAATTATTCTTCAAATTCACTATCAGTTATTGAGGTTTAGAAATAAGTTTTAGTTGATACCGATCCATTGGAAATGGCATGCCACGGATCCATTAGATAAATAATGACACCAACAATACATCGTAGGAATATTTTCATTAGAGGTAGAGCAGAGTTGTTGAGTGAAACAATGTCGAGAAATTTTTGTTATCAACGAATTAGAAGGGTTTTAGATACCCATTAATTATATGATGTAACATAATGTATTCAACCATTTTACTAAGATATGAAGCATCAGAGTGAGGTCTCAAGGCATTTTGTTTTTAGTTGTTTGTGATAAAAAGTTATGAATTTTTTCGAATTGGGTAAAGAGGCATCAAACAAGAGTTTCCATTGACCCATAAAATGGGAACCGGATACCGATTCACTAGGTGTATACTATCACTGACATGTCTTTGGATGTGGGATTTTATTAGATGTATTCTCATTGGTCAGAGTAGTTATTGAAAAAATGAAGAAAAAGTGAAATATTTTGAAGTTTCCATTAGACTATTGCTTGTTTTAGAAGTCTTTAGAAGTTGAAACAATGTTTATAACAGGAAAAATTCATTTTTTTTGGAACATGGGATGTGAAGTCATCGGTCTTTCATTTTATCAATTAGATCATGATAATATTAGTGAAAAAAAACATCAAAATGAAAAATTGTTTTAAAATAAATATTTTTTTGTTAATTCAAATAAGTATGAAATTGTGATAACTTTCAGTAAGATTCTAGAAGACTCCATAAGAGTTGACAAGTATTAAATAATTCAAAAATTAAGTTTAAATGGAAATTAAATTAAATATTGTGAAATTTCATTGAGTGGGAATTTTTTTTTTGGCACCTGCCTTTTCTTTTTCAAGGGAACCTATAAATTAAGTTCAATGTATAATATACTCTGACACTTTTCATGCATGGGAGAGAGTGATAGCATTAGATTGTTTTATACAGTTTTGGTAGAGGTAGGTTTCTAGATTGATCTTTATTTAGAAACATTTCCAGGCATAAGAAGTATTCAGAAGAGGTTGTGATCTGGGTTTTTTAGATTAGACCAACCAATCAGACTGAACATCTCTAGAAAAGAAAGAAGTGGTTCAGAATTTTTTCCTGGATATTTATTCAAACTTATTTCTAAACATAATAATATAACTAAAAAATCATAATGGGATATTTTAAAAAGATTCTATACAAAGTCTAGATAAGTTTTTTCTTACCTTATACTGGGTAGAAAAGTGAATGATTGTTTCTATTGAAGAATTAAAAGAGTGGAAGTTGTTGAAGAAGCATAGTGACATGTTCAGAACTAATTGGTGAAATTTTCTTAACTTGTTAAAAACTTATTTTACATCTTTCATACTATAAAAAAGCACATTCTCTATTGTATTGATCATAATTCTATACAAGTTAAAGGGTATTTACTACTTGTTTTATCCAAAAAAGGCCTTTTTCTCTAGTGTATTGTGTGATATAGATTATTTCCAAACCATGCAAAGGGATAGATATTATTATTTAGTAGTGAAACTTATAAATACTTTCGTTCCTTTGGACATGTGAATGTTTTGTTTTTAGTAAAGTGATAAATCTGTATTAGGAGGTGAATGTTGTCATACAAGTATGATAACATAAAAGAAAAATTATAATTAATTCACCCCTCCCTCTCTTAGTGATTATATTGATCTGGGTTGGGCCTCTTCAATTGGTATCGGAGCATTAGTCCCTTCATTTACTCTTTGTTGATGTTTTCAAAGATAATTTTTTATAGAGAATTTGATTTTTTTAATAATAATGGGATTCAAGTCTTCAATGAAAAGAACTATCATATCTGGAAAGATAGAATGTTTCTATATCTTATGTATATTGGGTATGATGTTTTGGATGCTGATATGATGGATTACATCCTCTTTTTGAAAATGTTACTCTTCCATTTGTGGATAATAGGAATTTAGAGAATGATGGTAGAGATAAGAATTATCTACTCTCATCACATTATAAAATTAGATTATTTAGAGAGAAGAGAGTTTATACTGCCAAAGTTATATGGGATAAGTTGAAAAATATATATGAAGAAAATATAAAGGAAAAGAATGAAAATTTATAAATACATAGTTTAAAGTATTAATATCTTAGGATGGGTTAATATGAATCTATTTATGACTTATTTATAATGGCTAATGATATTGTTATCACCATAAGATGTCTTGGTGAGAAGTCGGTAAGATTCAACTATTATTGAAAATATCTTATAAATTCTTCTTGACAAGTTTGATGCTAAAATTTAATATTCAGAAGATAAAGATCCTGAAACTCTATCTCTGGATAACCTTCATAGTACTATCATTACATATGAAATAAAAGGGATGAAGTTATGAAAATCAAGGAAAATTTTTATCGAGAAATGTCTTTCAAGTCATCCTAGAAATAAAAATATAAGAATATTATCAAAGATGAAGAATTTATTGATTATGAATAAAAAATGAGGTTAGTAATGATCTTGATGAATTCTTTTACTTATTTTCTAAAAATGTAAAAATAGGTACACAAAAGTACAATGGGAATCTACCTCTAAAATTATTTGAATATGCAGTTTTTGGGAACTTCATTGTGAATTTCTGCCAAATGAATACTGAAGATGAAAGTGACAAAAATGATACATGGATAATAAGATCTTGAAAGATATAGGTTGTAAAATAAAAATCTTATTACAAATGAAAAGATAAAAAGTTATCCAAATCCAAAAAGAGATGATTTTTGTTGAAAGATGATGAGGATGCAAATAGTGAAGTTGAAGATGCAAAATTCACTAACATTTCTAGAGAAAATAAATTTATTACAATGGTTAATGATGAAAAGTTTGAGAGTTGTCGTTTTAAAAAAGAATAAGAGACTGGGTTATAATTTCATATGGAAAGATAGTTGAAATAATGTCTTAGAAATATTATATTACTTGAAATAGAAATCAAGAAGTTAAAGAATGAAATTGCTTCAAAAAACAATCAAGAATCTGTTCTTAATGAAATATCAAAGTTTCTAGTAGGAATTTTTTTAAGAAATATCTGAAAAAATAAAAGAATCGGAATGAACATGTTTGAGAAAAGATCAAGTAAAACGAAAAAGAGTTTATAATTTTTCAAAAAAAGTTTTCTAAAGATAAGTAGGTAGTTACAAGTTTCAAGAACTATATATATGAAGTTAATGAATGTTCTAAAAAGTGTGAACTTAATAAATATAAATGAAAGTTATCTTCTAAGTTTGTAAGGAAACATGAATATGTTCCTAAGAATAAGAAATATGAAAAAATCACATGTCTGGTTAAAACTGACAATATTGATAATTTATATGTTTATAAAATTTCTTAGTATGAAACAAAATTTTATACCACTTCTAATTCCAATAAATTTGGAAATAAATTCGAGTTGAAGAATAAGATTCTGGGTGATTATAGGATGTTTGGGGCTCAACAAGTTTCTAACGAGGAAGATAATAAATTTGTTGAAGAGCATGTTTAAAATTCTATGTACTATGGTAGTTATATAGGTAAGTATTCTTTATATGGGTACTGCTGGTATTGTAGGGGATTTAGAAATATAAAAAATATGTTTTGGTTCAATCAATATCACTATTATTATACCATGAGTAATATGAAGAAAAGTTTTAGGAGGATTTGATCTTATCAAAGAAGGAATTATGAGAATGTTGATTTGAAATTTGAAAATAGGTTACAACTTATGGAAATTATTTGTGAAAGATGTGAACAACCTAGAAATCCTGAAAAAGGATGTCTTGTTTTTCTACCAATACAAAAAAATGTTTATAACAAGTCTCAAAAGATGGATGTGAATAAAGATAAAGGGAAATAAATATATATTATTATGGGAACTACTCTCAAAGCTACAAAAGGAGAACAACCCTAGATTCTTGATAGCGGGTGCTCCTTATATATGATAGGATATTTGAAATTGTTGAGTAATATGAAAAATTTCTGAGAATGTTAAATGAAATTTGTAAATGATGAATCTAATATAATTAAATGTGTTTTATATTCTATTATTGGGTAAGAAAAGTTTAAATACAAGAAATCCTTTTTTATTGATGGGATGAAAAAAACTTCTTAAGTGATTTACAACTTTCTAATTAAGTAAATAATGTTATTTTTAGAAAAGATGATTTTTTTTTGTAAAAAGAGTTTAATAAGGAAAAATTGTTACAAGAGGACAATGAAAAAATTGATACTTGTTTCAAGTTGGTGAAGTTAAAAATTTGTGTTATCTAATCATGATGGAAGAAAATCAATTTTGGAATAAAAAGTTGGGGACTGTATCAAATAAATATGAGAAAGTTATCAAAGTGAGACAGTGTCTATGGAATTCTTGATTTGTAATGAAGAGGAAATTGGTGTTTTTCAATTTGACAGTAAGGGATGATTATAAATTCAGCTCATAAGAAAGTTGTAGTTCATTGGACTCAACCCGTGGAGTTGATTCATTCAAAAACTTTTGGGTAAATGAGTAAAAAATAAACTTTTGGAGATAAGTAATTTATTTCTTTCATAGATTATATTACTCATATTACTTGTGTTATATATTTGAAATATAAATCAAAGGCTCTGAAGATATTTAAAATTTACAGGAGGAGAGATGAAAAGGAATGTGGGTATTTTGTAATGAATTTTCAAATAGAAAATGGGGGTGAATATAAGAATAAATAGTTTATATGTTATCTTGAAAAACATGGAATTCATAATGAGTTCATTACCCCATATACACCACAACAAAATGGGGTTTCTGAAAGGAATAATAGAAGTCTGGTTGAGATGGGGTGTACAATGTTACTTGAACATAGTCTTTATCACTACTTTTTGAGGTACATAATGAGAACAATAGTTTATATTCAAATTTGGTTTATTTACATTCCATGTTATGATATGAATCTTTATTAAATGTTCTATGATAAAACTCCAAGTTTGAAACATTAAACCGTTTTTGGGAGTCCCTTAATCATAAAGAAAAAAGGGGTAAATCTTGAAAAGTTTGATCAAAGTGGTGAAGATGGAATTTTCCTTAGCTATGATTTTAATCGTAGATGATACAAATTTTTTCTCCAAAAAACATGAATAATAGTTGATTATATTGATGTAAAAGTTGTTGAAAAGGATGAGGAAGATGTTTCAAAATCATATGTAGATGAGGAAGATGAATAAGATGAAAGAGTTTTTGTTGATCAAAATGAAAAGGATTATACATATAGAGATTAAACACTGATAGAGGAATCAAACTTAGATATTTTTAGTGATGAGTAATAAATTCATACATCTCATCATAGGATAATAAAAAAGGTGAAAGTTCAAAACATTATTGGGGATCAACATCAAAAGGTTCAAAAAATAATAAAATAAAAGTTTGTTACACATAATTCTTTGTACTGAAAAGTTGAATTGAAATATGTTAAATAAAATTTTGAGCACTATGAGTGGATTCATACTAAAAATGAAGAGTTGTAACAGATTTAGAATAATAATACTTGGGAACTTGAGCCTAAACCAAATGATAGAAATGGTATTGGTACAAAGTAGGTGTTCTGGAATAATTTGAATGAAGATGGTGAGGTGATAAGGAAAAATAAATATTAGTTTAGAAATATTCCTCACAAATTCAAGGCATTGATTTTTATAAAAAATTTTCTTCGATTGTAAGTTTAGAAACAATCAGAATATTTCTTTTAGTATATAAACAACAAATTTACAAAAATTTTCAGATGGATGTAAAATTAACATTTCTCAATAGAGAACTGAATGAAGAAGTTTATGTTGAAAACCCATATGTATTAGATATTGAAAAGGATGAATGTTCTATGTACACGTTAAATAAATATTTTTATGGGTTAAATCATGCTTAGAGAGCTTGGAATTAAAAATTGGATACTTTTTTAAGAAAGTTGAAATTTAAGAAAGGAAGAGTTGATAATAATCTCTACATAAAATAATGTTAGGATATTTCTTTCAAAATTAGTTTACATATTGATGATATTATCTTTATTGGGAATGATGAAGTAACTTGTGAAATTTTTGCTAAAGAGATGAAAAATCTATTTGAAACATCCATTCTTGGTGAAATGAAAGACTTTCTTGGATTAAAAATCTTACAAAAGAAGAAATACATTTTTATTTATATTGAAAATTATGATAAGAAACTTCTTAAGAATATTTTCATTGAGAATTAAAAATATATTTCCACACCAATTTCAGTGGGAACAAAGTTGTGAAAATATGGGGAATGAGAGGAAGTGAATTTTAAAAAATTTTGTTAGTTGATTTAATGTTTGTTATATCTAACTACTTCAAGACCAGATATAGTTTTTGTTGTAAACTTATGTGCAATATTTCAGAGTAATCCAAAGGAACATAATATATTAGATGGAAAATTAATTATTCTATATATTATAGTCACAATATATTTCCAAACTAATATGAAAAAATAGGAAGAATTGATTTGTTTGGTTATACAGTTTTTGATTGGATAGAAAGTGTTGATAATAGAAGATCAACATCAGGTGGATTTTTATTTTTTGGGTTATGTTATGTAAGTGGGCATAACTAGGAACAAAATTCAGTAACTCTTAGCATGGTTGATGTTGAATATTTTTCCACTACTCAAGTTGTAACACAAATTATGTGGATGAATACTTAGTTGGAAGACTTATTTGTTGAAGTGAAGTTACCCCTTTTCTTGGGTTGTGATAATCATAGTGCTATTAGTTCTATAAGAAATAATATACAAAATTTTCATTCAAAATAAATTTATATCAAATATCAATTCATCAAAGAGAATGTGGATAATAATGAACTCAAGCTAGAGTATATTCTTATAATGGAAAAAGTTGATGACATTTTCAAAAAACCTTTACCAAAGGAATCATTTTTAAAACTGAGGTTGAAAATGGGTGTCCAAACTTTTTATCTATAAGTTTTAGGTATTTGTTTCTATCCCCTGTCTCATATTGTCATTGGATATTGTTGTAATGGGAGGAAACTGATGTTTTATAAAACTATCCCTTGATATGTGCTAAACCTTTTAAGGAATCATGTATTTAGGGGGAATTGTGGGTAAGCTGTGAACTTAACATATAAGTGTGTGAAATTTTCTAATATTTTATTGAAGTGGTTTTAGTAAACTTGTTTTCACATGAACATGGAATAAGTTTTTAAGAGGTGTAAAGTTTTAATGTCAAAGGATTTTTTAAGTTACTACTTTTGGACAACATTGCTTTGCTTTCAATGATTATTGTTTCCTACAATGACCTTTCACACATAGGATTAAAATTATTGATTAGTGATACATTAATTGAGTTAAAATTTTTTTGAGGTTTATGAAACTTGTTTGAAAATAAATTCAATGTGGGATATTATTGAGACCAAGTTGGATGGAAGTGGTGTTTAGATGCTGAAAGAAGTTACCAATGAATGTTTTGTATTTTTTTTGACATTAAAAAAATAACATCACTTTGTAAGTTTTAGTGATCCTACAAAGTAGTACCAGAATCAAAAGATCAAACATATAATTCTTATGACAATTAATTTTTTTTTAATTTTTTTGTTCTGAAGTTGTTTTCTAGAAGAAGTTGTTTTTGGAATCATATTTTGTCTGAAATAATGTTTTTGATTGGAGTGAAAAGTGGTATCAGATCCAGAATGTCTTTTAAGATGTTCAATGAAAAATCCCGACAATGATTTACTATGGTGAATGTTCTAAACATCATAAGTTAAATGAAAACTTTTGATCCAAGATTTTTGAAATAAATGGGGATAGAATGTGTTCGGGTATTCAATGTTTTCCCAATCAGATTAAGTTTTTTATAGAAAGACATAAGGTTTTGAAAAGTGGAAATCCATAGAACTTTTAAAATTTAGTCATAAAATGTTATGCTGATCCTAATGTTCCCATAATCATGAAGAGGTCACGATACAATAAAGAAATTTTAGAATAAAAGAGTTGATGAAGTCAAAATCTTTTGGCCTTAGGTCATCCGTGCAAGAGGTACCCGATGATAAAATTGTTTCTTTTTTGATAGTTTTTTGGGTGAAATTAGATGTTTGTAGAGTGATGATCAACTAATCCATTGGAAATAAAAATCAATTAGATATACCAATTATTCAAATTCATCACCAGTCACTATGGATTAAAAAGAATCTATTATTGATAACGGTCCATCAAACATGGTGTTCCACTGATCCATTAGAAAAATGATGACACTGATAGTACATTGGATGAAGAATTTCTTCAGAGGTAGAGTAGAGTTGTTTAGTGAAAAAATATAGAGAAGTTTTTTGTATCGATGAATCAGAAGATTTTTAGTGAACAATAAATTTAATGATGTAAAATATTGTAGTCAACCATTTTTATGAGATCCAATGCATCAAAGTGGGGTCTCAAGGTGTTTTGTTTTTAATTTAGTTATGAGAAAATGTTATAAACTATTTTGAATTGGATCAAGAGTCATCAGATAATATATAATACCAATCCATTAGATGTTTATCAAATACCAATCCATTAGATGAATACTATCACTGATAATTCATCGGATGATGGACTTCATTGGACATAGTCACATTAGTCCAAGGGGTTTTTTGAAAAAATAAAGAAAAAGTAAAATGTTTTGATGTTTTCATTGGAGCTCTTTCTGGGTTTGGAATTCTTTAGAAGAGTCACAAATGTTTATAGCATAACATTTTAATTTTTTTAGAACAGTGGGTTGTAAATTATACGATCTAGCAAGTTCTCAATTGGATAAAGCTAATAAAAGTGACGAACAACATCACAATGAAAAATTTCATCAAAATAAATATTTTTTTTGTTAATTAAAAGAAGGATAAAATTGTTAGAAGTTTCAAGATGATTCAAGAAGAATCCATAATATCTAATAATAATTTAAGAAGTAAAAATGGAGTTAAAATGGAAATGAAATTTGAGATTGTAAAATTTCATTGTGTGTAATTTTTTTTAGGATACTGCCTTTTATATTTCTAGGTCACCTCTAAATAGAAGTCAAAGTACAACATACTGTAACACTATTCACATGTGTGAGAGAGAAAGAGTAATAGAGGTTTTGATATAGGTTTCTTAGAGGAAGATTTCTGAAAATATATTTCTTTAGAAACATTTATAGATAAAATATGTGTTTCAAAGACATTGTGATTAGGGTTTTCCAGATCAAACTGAGAAATCATACTTACATATTGGGAAACGAAATAAGTGATTCTGAATGGTTTCTAGTATATCGATTTAGACTTATTTCATGAATAAGTAATAAAACTAGGACATCATAATTATTTTTCATAAAATTCTATAGAAGTTGTTTCTACCTACTTCTAGGTAGAAAAATATATAATTTTTTATTTCAAAGAATTACGAAAGTGGAAGTTGTTAAAAAAGAAAAAAAATGTTTGGAACCAACTGGTTAAGGTTTAGTAACTTATTAAAAAACTTATATTACATATTTTGTACTAGAAGAAGCACACGAACTATTGTATTGATCATAGTTCTAGACAAGTGATAGGATGTTTCCTAATTTTTTTATCCACACAAAAGGATTTTTTTCTAGTGTATTTTGTGGTATTGGATTATTTTAAAACCATTACAAGAACTAAATACTCTTATTGAGCAGTGAAACTTGTAAATACTTGTGTTCCTATAGATGTGTGATTTTTATTTGTTTTTAGAAAAGTGATAAATATTTAATAGGAGGAGAAAGTTACTATACCAGTAAGATAACCTAAAAGAAAAGGTACCACTGAGTCACCCGTCCCACTCTTAGTGATTAAATTGATCTTATTAAGGCCTTTTCAATATCAAATAGAAATTTTTATGGTACAAAATATATAAAGAGATTTCAGAGTATACAACTCAATGTGTTGTCTTCCTATAAGTTATGTTTGAATGTCTGAAGTCTAAGTGGACAATCAAATCATTACCTAAACCCATATAAAAATTATAGAACATCACCATGGATTTCATCACATTTCTTCCCAATACCTCTAAAGGAAATAGTTCTATTTGGTTGTTGGTTTATCAAATTACATAAGTGATACATTTCATTATTACTCAATATGATTTCTCATCCAAACAACTTTTCATAATATAAATAAAGGAAGCAAGAAGGTTGTATGAAGTGCAACTTTAAATTATATATAATAAAGATATGAGGTTTATATCAAACTTATGGAGAAGTATTAAAATATAACTATAAATAAAATTTAATTTTTGAATATATTATCTTACTTAAACTGATGTTTAATCTAAAATGACCATTCAGACTTTAGAGGATATGCTGAGATCTAGTATGATAAATTTTAAAGGACCATGAGATCATAATATTCCACTGATTGAGTCATAATATAAGAATAATTTCTATTCAAGTATTTAAATGGAACCATATGAGGATATTTATGGTAAGAGATGCAGAAAACTAGCTTGTTTGAATTCAGTTGATGAGTGAAAATTATTAAGACAAAATATTTCTAAAGTAAGATAGAGAATGTAACTTCCTAGATCCAGGTTCCAACCAAAGGTGCCCCAAATTTGGTTTTTTACACGACATCAAGCACATTTACCCAAATTCTAGAGGCTTCTGACTAGCAGCGAGGGGAAAGGTAAGAATTTGGGGAAACTATGACCTCATTGGAAGAGTATGCACAGTAGAATCTAAATATAAAGCAATAACAGAAGTAGTAATACCACACAACAAAAGTAAACAGCTGAATCTTGATAATATAACAACTACATCATATATATAATAAATGACGCAAGTGAAAAGTATCTAAGAAAGCATCCAAACAAGTCACAATGATGGAAATAAAATACTGAAACCAAACTATAGAAAATAATATACTCCTACAGAATCGCAAGCCTCTGGTTGGTCCCATTCTCTCCAGCTCTAACAGAAATCAAGTACTTGAGGAAGAAGGGCTCTTTCCCTTATCTATACCTACAAACATATAGTCTATTTTGGTCAAAAATCATGACCCAAACATGGTCTGAGAAGAATCCCATTAGGAAGCCACCAAAAGGTCAGTGTCTAAATGTCAGTGAATATATATATATGTATAGCATGCAATATAAAAAATGAAGCAATAAACTAGGAAGTAATAAAAAGTAAACAATCCTATAGTTTCCAATTACATTCATTTACATTTATTAATTATTCAATCCATTGAATAATGTAACCTAGAGATCTAGCCTATGATCTATATCCCCATTCATAATAATAACAAACAGACGTCTCAAAAGACCATCTAAACAATCAATTAAGACAGAGTCCAAGCTTGTGATTTGGCTTGGAAGACTCATCACAATCATTCAAACATTCA
The DNA here is from genome assembly GCA_963277665.1 of Viscum album. Lineage (NCBI taxonomy): Eukaryota > Viridiplantae > Streptophyta > Magnoliopsida > Santalales > Viscaceae > Viscum > Viscum album. Next base: position 1,172,938,754 of record OY728156.1, read on the forward strand.
TTAAAAACCATATGGGAAAATTCTCAAAGTCTGACCCCTCTGGTTCAACATATCATCAATTCAATAAATAATGACCCTCTAGGAAATATCACATAGTTTAACCCCTTTTGGTTCTACAAAGCACTAATAATTTACAAATGACCTCTTGGGTAGCTCTCAAGATCAATACCCCCTTGGTCTGCATAGAAATAATAAATTATAATTCCCCCTGGTAGCTCTCACAGTCAATGGCCTATAGTCCAATATTCATTTAATAACGACCCTCTCAGTAGCTCTCATGGTCTAACCCCTATGGTCTATGACCACCCAACATCTCTCACAATCAATACCTCTAGGTCAACATAACTACAATTAATACATAGATGACTCTACCTTGGTAAGCTCTCACAGTAAATTCCCCTTGGTCATACTTTCATAATGCAAAACACATGCATCTCATATAAATAACAACTCCATCCTAACAATACTAGGAATGGAAAACAAAGAAATACTAACATTCTTACTATACCCAACATCCATAAAAAAATAAACATGGGAAACACATCCATAATCAAGGTATTAAACCTTATGCCTAAGAAATAACCCTTTCTCTGTCAAAAAAACCATAGCAGGCATTAAATAGGGTTGATATTCAAGACACCCAATACACTAAACATGGGTATTCAACACTTTAATCATATATAATCCAAATACAATAAATGAAAGGAACAAACCACCTACCTTGATGTTGTACGAAGAACACTCCTGAGCTTCGACCCTTAAATCATCCTAGAACTACATAGATCAGTGGGAATACAACACACCTGACAACATCTCAATCGGAGCTTGGATAGTGGAACAATAGGATCTTGAAGATCTTTGGTCATACATTGATATACTATACAAAACATAGGGAGAAGAAAGTGTTTTGGGACATGAGATGTGATCCCACACAGATATAAAAAATAAAAATAAAAGTACAAGGAATTTTCATTTAATGTACATACTGTGTACTAGCCTCAACCATCCCCTAATTTATGGGGTCCTGTACGTCACCCACATAGCCATGTACTCGGCTGTTACACGACCAGTACATGGATACACAAGGAAACTGGGTACATGACATGTACTTAGAAGTACACATCATGTACTCATAAAATTTTCATTGCTTCCTTTTTTCCTTAAAAAAACCCTAAACAAATATCCATACCTAAAATGAAAATCTGGGTTCTTAGAAAATTTCCCCCTTAAAGCAATTTGTCCCCGAAATTCCCTTCCTAGGATGGCGAAGAAGTAACTTCAAACAACTCTGGCCACTGTGATCATACACCGGCCTCCCTCTCATAAGTCTCATCCTGTACTCGCCTGTGCTTCCATATAACCCGTACCATAGGAATTGACCAGCCATATATAACCTTAGTTATATGATCCACAATCAATATAGGGTGCTCCTTGAAGGATGCATCCACATCCAAATCAACCACCTGGGGTTGGAAAACATGAGATAGGTCTGAAAAGTAACATTGTTGTTGAGAAACTTGAAAGACTTCATGCATATCTTGGTTCCTATGAGGTAACTGCAACTGATAGGAAACTAGCCCGACTCTCTCCAAAACCTCAAAAGGCCCAACATATCTCAGTTAAAGCTTCCCATGTCTCCTAATACTCCTATGTCCCAACCTAGGTGTGAAATGTAAGAAAACCTGATCTCCGACCTTGAACTTCAGAGGTCATCTCCATCGATCAGAATAAGATTTATGCTAAGACTGTGCAATAGCCATCCTATTCCAAATCCACTCCACCTTCTCAGTGGTCTCCTAGACCAGATGAGATCCCAGTATAGCTGCCTATCCTTCCTTTAGCCAACATAGGGGTGATCGACAGAGCCTACTGTACAAAGCATCATAAGGTTTGATCAGAATCATCACATGAGAAGTGTTATTGTAGGAAAACTCCACTAGGGGTATGTTTCTTTTCCAAGAACCCCCGAAATCTAGGAAGCATTCTCAAAGCATTTCCCCCAACACCTAAATCATGCGCTTAGACTGAAAATTTGTCTGGGGATGGTAATCTATACTCAGAAGTACCTATGTACCCAAGGCCCTCTGTAGTCCCTGCCAGACATGAGAAGTTAAATGGGAGACCTTTTCTGAAATGATAGAGTGTGGAACCCCATAAAAAAGTACAATATCTTAGATGTAAAAACATCCAAGATCATCAACACTAAAGGTTTCCTTGATCAGATAGAAATGTGAAACCTTCATGAGTCTGTCAACAACAACCCATACTGGCATCATTCCCTCAAGGAGACCTTGGTAAACCCATTACGATATCCATCATAACATCATTCCACTTCCACTCAAGAATGGGTAACTACTACAAAATCCCAGCTGGTCACTGATTCTCTGTCTTCACCTACTGATAGGTGGAACATATCATAACAAAACCAAAAACATATCTCTTCATACCTGGCCACCAATAATGATGGTGTAGATCTTGATACATCTTGGTGACACCAGGATGAACTGGCCAAACCGAGGAATGAAAATATCGCATCAAATTCTCACATATTTCTGTTAAAACCCATATACGCCCATGAAAATGGGAAACATCATCCTCATCTTTGGTCTACCTTGGAGTAGGGTTCTCTCCTGAAACACCCTCCCATATGACTGGCCTTCGGAATCTGAATTCTACCTCATCCACACTCGATCCAGTAGAGTAGAGGTAATAACTATAGAAGAAAGAAACATATGCCCCTTTCTGTCATGAACCTCCAAATGCATCTCAGAGAATAGATCCATAAGCTACCACTCACTATTGGCCTCTTGAACTGCCTGTATTTGAGTCCTCCTGCTCAACGCATCAGTCACTGCATTTCCTTTCCCAGGCCTGCAGGTAAGCTCAAAGTCAGAAGACTGAAGGTACTCAACCCACCTTTGCTATCTCAAATTCAGATCACACTGAGTAATGATATATTTGAGGATTTTGTGGTCATTGAAAACCACAAAATTCTATCTTAAAATATAATGTCTCTAACATTGTAATGCATGCATGATAGTAGCTAACTCAAGATCATACGTTGGGTAATTCCTCTCATGTGGCCTCAACTGTCGATACCTATACACAATGACTTCTTCCCATTTCATAATCACTACTCCTAGATCGATACCTAATGCATCACAATAAATGGTGTAACTCTTTACCGGCTCTTGATAAATTAGTATTGGTCCTGAAGTCAATCTCCCTTTCAGCTTCTGAAAATCTGAATCAAAGGAATCTATCCACAAGTACTTTTCCGCCTTTTTAGTCAGGCCTGTTAGTAGAACTGCTAAGTGTGAAAAGTCCTGAATAAAGTTCCTGTAGTAACCCTCCATCCCAATAAAAATTCATACCTCAAAGGCGTTCTTATACTTCTCTTAGGAAACTACTGATCTCACTTTCTTCAGGTCTACTGATACTTCTGTCTCTAAGATAACATGACCCAAGAAGTGAATCTAGTCCATCCAAAAGTGGCATTTTGAGAGCTTATCATATAACTGATGCTCTCTCAGTGTACTAAAACTGATATCAAGATGGGTTGGATGGTAATGTTGAGTGTGAGATTAAAACAAGATATTTTCCACTAAGACTACCAAAAAAGAATCCAAATAAGGATAGAACACTCGATTCATCAGTGGCATGAAAACTAATGGCGTGTTCGTGAGACCGAATGTCATAAATAGATAATCGTAAAGACCATACCTACTCTGAAAGGATGTAAGAGGTATATATGATAGTCTAATGCACAAATGATAATAATCAAATCTCAATTTGATCATGAAGAACACCCGGGATCCTCAAAGATGATCAAACAGATCATCAATCCTTAGTAAGGGATGTCTGTTCTTGACCGTAAACTATTTCAGCTTCCGATAATCCACACAAAGTCTAAGGGTGTCGTCCTCCTTCTTTGTGAAAAGGACAGGAAAACCCCAAGGAGAAGTACCAGTTCAGATAAAACCATTTTCCTGTAACTCCTATAACTTCTTCTTGAGATCTTATAAATTTTGTGTAGCTATCCTATAAAGATCAATGGGCATTGGTGATGCTCCTGGAACAAGATCAATAGAGAAATATACCTCTTGCTCCGGATCTAAACCTGAAAAGTTGTCTATAAAGACACCCCTAAAATGATCCACCACTAGAGTAAAGTCTATCTGTGAAGTCCCCTGGTCATCCAAATATAAAATTGAAATCTGGTCTATAATTCCTCCCAACCCATGATGCTTGGGTCTTGCTCAGCTCACCTTGACATCCCACTCTCCCTTGTGTTGAAAATACCTACCCTATAGTAATGTGAAACTCACCCTACAACGATAACAGTCAGCAAAGGCCTGAAAAGAAACTAAACAGTCCATTATAAGAATAAAATAGAAGCTTGTCATCTCTAAGACATAGAGGTCCCATAAGTAGTGACAACCACCAACCTCAAGAGGGAACTCCTTGCACTAACGTACACTAGCCGTCTTAATCCCCAACGGAGCATCTAGCATCATAACTCCCTCATAATTAAAGATATAGATCCCAAGGCACTTTACAACAGAAACAGATACAAAAATATGGGAAGCCCCGATATCAAAAAGAGAAGAAGATAAAATAGAGGCAACTAGAATCGTACCTCTAACTATAGAGGATCTGAGATTCTGCTTCTGCTGGGTCTGCTCCACTATAAAATTTTGACCTGTACTACGGCCCTATGACCCTACCTGACTACCCAAAGCTGATCCACCCTACCATCTCTGAAAACCTATAGCCTGAATACCATGACCGCGACCACCTCCTCGACCAGAACAACCTGATGAACTCCAATTTCCTAAATGATGAGAATCTGGTGGTCCTGCTACTGAATGTGGAGTCATAGTAGAACCCCTATCACTCACTGTTGGTGAAAACACCTAGAAAAAATTCTTAAGATGACCCATTTTACCGCAAGATAATCACTCAACTGGGTCTCTTGAGTACTGAGGGCTTGTGTTCCCACTCTTTCTGTACTGGTAGCATACCACTTGGATACCTAAAGAAACATCATGTGATAGCTCCCTACGGTGCTTCGTGCTATCTTTTGAAGGAGTACCAAGCATGGATGTTGAACCACCTTGGATCTCATCTCCCAACTCCCTCAGATTATGTTCAATAATCAGTGCCTGATTTACTATATCCATTACCAAAGTTATCCTAAAAACACTCAACTATGATCAAATTTCATACATGAGACCATCCTCAATCCTCTTAGCCAAAGATAACTCGTCACCTCCCAAAATAGGTGTGAAGCTCTGAAGCTTTGTAAAATGAGATGAGTAATCCATCATTGATAGAGAACCTTACTCTAAATGCTTGAACTCTATGGATTGATCATCCCTCAATGTCTCGAGATAGAAATAATCATAGAATATGCTTTGAAACCCTTCCCAAGACACATCCTGATGACGTCCCTCTTGTGAGATAACATCCACCCATCTCTTGTAGGAATCATGTAGCATGTACATCACAAGCTTCTCCCTCCTCTTAGGAGTCTTCTCCAGATGCTCAAAGTTAGTAAGAATAGCCTCCAACCATGTAACTTCTACCTATGGTCCTCCATACCATGAAAACGTGGGAGGTTTATTTTTTTGGAACACCCATGTCTACTCTACCATAGACGGGGTTGGATGCGGTGCTCCCTGAAAGGTCTGCAACATCCTCCAAAATCCTTTACAGAACTATGCATCAGCACCTTCATCCAGTATAGCAGCTGGTGCCAAAGTGGGAATGATGGGAGGATCCACTGGTAGTCCCTGATCTATCCTTTCAAGTGTCTGGTCATCTCTCTACACCTAGCGTACAACCAGAGGATTTCATGGCATCATGACTCTTCAAGGTCAAGCGCACACCTCAGTATAAGAGTATCAAGGACAAAAAATTAGAATTACAAGAAAGAAACATGTGAATAAACATTCAAGTTTTTACAAAACAGGGTTACATGGCATGTTTGACCCCTACATGGTGTGTGCCCTTATGCTTTTAACATGGCATGTACCTATGAAATACTTGGTCGTGTAACACCCATACAAATGACGCATTCCTCCTAATATCCTAGAAAACGTCGTATGCTTGAATCTTCCCTCCTTCCCAATTTCTTCAACATGGCTAGAACTACATGGTTCTATCCTGGGTTACACTACACAACATGTTCACCCTAGAAATGGTGTGTAATTTTTAATTTCTAACCTCCCATGTCATTAGTCACATAGTCGGATACAAGATTGACCCTACACAGCGTGTACAAAAGATGTGACATGTTCTACTGAATGTTTCATCCACACATGTCATTGGTTGCATGGTCAGATACATGGTTCTCTATACCCGACGTGTAAAATCTAGACACAACGTGTTCTACCAAAAGTTTCCCAACTTTATGTCTCTGCTCACATAGTCAGTCACATGATCAAGCACTACACGGAGTGTACATATGGTACATGGTGTGTACTTAAGAAAATTTGTTTCTTCCAGAACAGAAGAACACATGGCGTGTGTTCATAACACCACACACCGTGTTGTCTAGGTTTTCAGACAGTAAGCCTCTAAAACTTCTATAGAACCCTTAAAAAACTAAAAATTTTGTCCATGGAATGACAAATTCTGACCTGTGAGAGCCCATACTCCCACAAATCAATGTTTGGAATGCTTATTCATCTCAAAACTTGACAAAATGTAATTAAAGTTCAAACATGATGCACCAAATTCCGATCCAAGAGGGCTCATTACACCTTAGGGACCAAAGTTTGGAGTTCATACCAATGAAACTTTACCTATTCCAATACCCTATCAAAATAGTAGTTATTTTATCATGCCATCTATCACAACAACATTCATATCTAGGAAAACATCAATCATAGTAACACGAAATTAGTAATGCACCCTAAATTGCATGACAAGAATGCAAGACATGTGATCTCTATCAAGTTCCTATATGATGTATGAGATGACATACCCTTATCTCAGTAGTTTTCAATAGAAATATAACCTGAGTAATATCAACGATAAAATCAAAAAACAAGTGAATCCCCCAACGGTGAAATCGAATCAACTATAATAATTACAAAACCATAAAAAATCTAATATTTGACGTAACTTGGATTTTCCATGTACATAGGTTAGGTACTCCTAGGAACAACTTATTACCAACTACCCATTCCTTCCTATCCTTGTCTATAAGCTCCAAATAGTATGACAAGGTAGAAAATAAACTACTCTGATACCACTTTGTAATGTCATTGATCTAGGTGCTGACCAAAGGTTCCCCAGAACCGGTTGGTCATATGACCTCAAGCGCATTTCCCCAAACACCAGAGGATTCCAACTACCATCATGGGACTAGGTAAGACATTAGGGAAACTATGCCCTCATTGGTAGAGTATGACCAACATAATCTAAATGTAAAGAAATAGTGAAATCAGTAATACCATACAACAAAATTAAATAGCGGAAGACTGATAATATAACAACTGCAACCTATATATAATAAATGATTCATGTCATAAGTATCTAGGAAAGCATCCAAACAAGTCAAAATGATGGAAATTCAATACTAAAACCAAAGTATAGAAAATATTAAACTCCTACAGAATCTCAATCCTCTGCTTGTTCCCATTCTCTCCAGCTCCAACAATAATCGAGTACATGATGATGAAGGGTGCTTTTACTTATATATACCTACAACTATATAATCTATTTGGGTTTAAAATCATGACCCAAACAGGGTGTGAGATGAATCCAATTAGGAAACCACCAAAAGATCTGTGCCTAACAATCAGTTAATATATATATAGCAGACAATATGCAAAATGAAGTAATAAAATAGGAAGTACTCAAAAGTAAACAATCCTACAATTTCCAATTACATTTATTTTCATTTATTAATTATTCAATTCATTGGATAATTTAACATCAAGATATAGCCTAATCTCTATATCCCCTTGTATAATATTAACAAATAGACGTCTAAAAACCATCAAAATAATCAAGTAAGACCAAGTCCAGGCTTGTGATTTGGCCCGTCAGACTCATCACAATCATTCAAACTTTCATAAGAAATACTCTAGGAAAGTTCTCACAGTTTGACCCCTCTAGTTCATCATATAATCAATTTAATAAAAAATGAATCTCTGTGAAATCTCACATAGTCTATCTCCTTTTGGTCCCACATAGCACTAATAATTTACAAAAAACTTCCTGGGTATCTCTAATGGTCAATACCCCCTTGGTCTGCATAACAATAAAAAATTATAATGACCCCCTGGCATCTCTCACAGTCAATGACCTATGGTACAACATTCATTTAATAAGGACCCTCTAGGTATCTCTGATGGTATAAATCCTCAAGTCTATGACCACCCGACAAATCTCATATTCAATACCTCTAGGTCAACATAACTACAATTCATAAATAGATGACCATACCTCGGGAAGTTCTCATAGTCAATTCCCCTTGGTCATACTTTCATAATGTGAAACACATGCATCTCATATAAACTACAGCTCCATACTAACAACACTAGGCATAGAAAACAAAGCAATCCTAACATGCTTCCTAGGACCAACATCCATAAACAAATAAACATGGGAAACACATCCATAATCAAGGCATTAAACCTTACACCTAATAAATATCCCTTTCTATGTCAAAAAAACCATAGCAGGTATTAAATAGGGTTAATATTAAAGACACCAAATGACCTAAACATGGGTATTCAGCACTTTAAGCATATATAATCCAACTAAAATCAAATAAAGGAACAAAGAACCTACCTTGATGTTGTTCGAAGAACACTCTTGAATGTAAACCCTCAAATCAGCCTAGAATGACATAGATCAGTGGGAATCCAAAACACTTGGCAGTGTCTCAATCAGAGCTCAGATGGAGGAATGAAAGGATCCCAAAGATCTTCAGCCGTACATCACTCTATAGTATGAAACATAGGGAGAAGAATGTTTTTCTGGACGTGAGACACGATCCCACACCGATATAAAGAATAAAAAGAAAAGTACATGGCATGTTCATTTAATGTACACAACATGTACTAGCCTCAACTAGACCCTACTTTAGGTGGTCTTTCAAGGCACCTGCACAGCCATGTGCTCGGCTGTTACACAACTAGTAAACAGCTACACGTAGCAACTTTGTACACGACGTGTACTTAGAAAATTTCCATTTCTCTCTTTTCCCTAAAAAAACCCGTAATAAAGATCCATACCTGAAATGAAGGTCTGAATTTTTATAGAGAATGTTAAATCTATTCAGTAATATATTAAAGTAATATAAATATGATAAAAGAGTTATTCTTATAATCATCGATGAGGTTTTATATTGAAATTATATACAAATTATTCCATTGAATATCACCATGTAAGAGGGTTATGAGATTTAGGAAGTAGAGAATGTTGATCCCTATATATATCAGACCTTTTGATATTTTTGATCACTTAGGGAATAAAGCATATATATTTTCACTTCCATTGAACATATCATGAGTGTATGATGTGTTCCATATATCACTATAGAGTAAGTACACACTATATCCACTATATATTATGAAATCATAGGTTTCATAATTGTAACATGATATTTATTATAAGGAACAAATAGTGGAGATATAGGATCTTTGAGACAAATTATTACAGTCAACGAGCCCGTACCTGAGTTGTAAGGGCTACTACTTGGAATCCAAGAGACCGAGGTACAAAACCGAGTGGAGGCGAATTTCTGGGTTACTATAGTAGTAATGTAGCAGGTACTGTTGCAGTAATGTAGAAGATACTATTCGGTACTGTAGAAAGTACTGTTTAGTACTATAGCAGCCAGAACTATTCACCAGATTTGGGCCTTCGGGCCACTGTTTTGGGCCTACAGGTCTTAGGGCCTTCTAGCCATAAAAGGCCTTTGGGCCATAGAGACCATAGTGTAGCTCAGTTCGCACATAGCATGCCCTAGAAGAGGATTATAGCAGAGTAGAAACCACCAAGAGCAAAGCTAACCAGATCGGATGAATGAGAGTGTATGGAAACCACCATCGGGACCAGGCACCATGCATCTTTATATGGGGCAATGCTATCCGATTAGCAATGCAAGGTGGGGAGCTAGGAGATCAATGAGGCAGAAGATGGGGAGGGGCAGTTCTTGTGGGTTGGGCCTATGGGTCATCGATTGGGCATGATTTGCATCTGGGCCTTCGGGGTTATGTATTGCCCTTTAGGTCATGTTTGGACTTATGCCTTGGACCTATAGGTCATGTAAGGGTTCCCCTTCATCCCTTAAATGGGGGATTATCCATAATAAAATAAAAATTAAGGCCTTCGGGCCATTTGGGTCGAGTGAGATAAACTGTTACAAAATAATACCACTCACCCAGTCAAAGTTCTATGGTGAAATAATATTTTTGAGGAAGTAACATAGGAACATGAATATGTAATGAGACAAAATTACCCCCATCTATTTTCATTTGAGAAATGAATCTTCAAGGATAAATTTTTTTAAGGGAGATAGAATGCAACACCCCATATTTTAAGTTAAAAATTACTTTAATAATTTTCATGTGTTAAATAACTTCTCTTGCATGAAACAATATTTTAAAATGAACAATTCCATATTTCATTTAGGTATAATATTATAATATAAAATAAAATAAACACTAATAAATTACAATAATGTTATATAAAAAATAATTATGAAAATTAAAAGGGGAATACAACCATAAGTAAATACAATGATTTCAAGATTGATGTATTCATCCATGAAGTACACTATGAAAATTTATTATTGAGTATAATTATAAAAATAATGAAAAATATTAGAATTATTTAAAACATTTTAAGGAAATATGATAAATTATTTTAGAGAAACCTGTGAGGTTATACATAGTATTGGAAAAGGTAATATGACCATTATATAGTCATTGAATATATAGTTATTTGGAATACATGTATATAATAGGTATATTAATGATTTAAATAATTAACATGTAGACGTGAATAACAAGGTAAAAATAAAATATATTACATGTGATTAACATATAATTATGGAATAAAATAGAAATTCACTAATTCATTGGTAAAAATATCTTGTATTATAAAAATGTATATTTTTATATGTTTGTATTTTTATTCTAAAAATATTAAAGATATCACATCTAAAAAATTATTTTAATTAAATTTATTATTTATATATATAAATAAATGTATTAAAATTCATATAATGACTATTAATTGACTATAAATAAGAATAAAATCAATTAATATTTAAAAAGATACATTTCTAAAAATTATTTTTTATTCATTATGATTTTTTAATTTAAAAATAATTATTTTTAGGTTTATAAATTTATTTAACATAATTTATTCTGTATTTGGGATTATCATTCAAAATTTCGTAGTAGGATGAATTTTATTTTTCGAAAAAAATTTACTGAGGGAAAATGTTAGGTAAGATTATTATGTGTAAAATGAGGTAAAATATTTTTTTAAGGAGAAAACATAAATATATTTTCCAAAAAAATATGTAAGTATGAATGGTTCAATAAAATATGGAACAAAACCAATCCATAATAGGATATCACAACCATCCCTATTATGATAAATATAGTAAGAAACTTAATCACTCACCCTCTTAATAAAAAATTGATAGAAATAAAAACTATACACATGACCAACAGTTTCATCAATGAAAAACATTATTCACACTTAAAATAAACACATAGCCTAAAAGTTTTGTGGAAGGGGATTAACAACCCTAATTATTGTTTTGAGGGTTCTAAGGCATATATAGTGAGGATGTATCATAATACCAGGTCTCGCAACATGGCCAATGAGGTTTCACCATGGTAACTACACTCCAACTCCCACATCAGGAGTGTGGGAGTATTAGGAATGGAACAAAAGAATTATAAACCCCCCAAACTTCAAAAGGGATTTTTCTGAGTATTATGGGTAGTGATACTTTTATAAAGAAAAAATATTCCAGATGAATCCTACATCGGGAAATATTATGGTAGAGGGGTGTTCTTAGAAGAGACCCAATAGTTTTATCAGAGTTAGGGGAATTTTTATATCCTTAGGGCCTATTGTTATGGGGATATTGTTTATGACACTTAAATTCAAAACATACCTACAGGATTTTGGATCTAGGATTAACATCTTCACTTCTTGATTGTAGGGTGCTACAATATGGATAGTGAGGCTGCACCGTAATGATTAGTCCTACATCGTGAATAGTGACGTAATTTTGTGGTACCTACAATTGAGTCACAAATCTACAATGCGGGAGTGTTAGTAATGGAATATAAGTTCTCTGAATCCTCCCACCCATCACAAGGACTTTTTAGAGTGTTTTAGTTAGTGTTCCTTGTTGAAAGTAAAACCATCTAGGAGGAATCCCAAAATAGAAAATATTTAGGTGGAGGGGTGTTCTTAAAAGTGAGTATATGATAACGAAAAAAGGAAGAAAAATAATACCACAAATACTAAGATTTAGATCCAAAAAATTTTAGTTAGTCAAAATAGAAAATCTTCTTCCATCCTTTATATAGTGAAAAAATAGTACAATATAAACAACTACACCTTCAGCGAATAAAAAATTCAAATTAATAAACATTTTTTATGACAGGAGTCTAACAAACCACCAAAAGAATTATGGAATACTATTCCAAGATCCAAAATCCAACCTCCAAAGACCACAACATCTAAATTAACCTTAATAAAATCATGAGTAGTAGGAATCCAAATATTTCTTAAATAACAATGATCAACCTACATCAAACTCACCCTATTTATAAGAAAAATATTTAATAAATTAGGGATACATAATATCCAACATTCATCAGGAAAAATATTTTTTAGAAAGAAAAATTTATTATTCTTTATCCATGAAAGTCAAGTAATGATACACAGTTCTTGAAAAATTACTGAATCATTAGTTTCACACCAACTTAAAAGAGAATTCCATGGAAAATTCACCCTCTTGGGTTTTGAAAATGTTTTATTATTCAAAAAATTCCAAATAATTGTAACGCCCCGACCCCAGCTACCCAGAGTCGGTGCATTACTTCGTAACATTGGCATGATCACAAAAGATCAAATCTTGAAAGACCGATTAGTTTAGTAGCCTTGGAAACACTAGATACATTCATAAATGTTACATTACATCATAAAGTGAAAAACTAATAACAAAGTCTTCATAGTCCACACTCATATCCTCTTTTGACTATCCCTGCAGGTCATTCATAAAATACTTCTTCACATCCTGGAAAATATTAAAACATTGAAAGGGGTGAGCTCAGATGCTCAGTAAGGATAACAATATTGCGGAATCTTTCATAAATAAACATAAACATTTAAGGCAATGTATAACTAAAACAAAATCCTTTTTAAACTTGAACTTCAGAATAATATGGCAAAAATAAAATTAAATAATGCCATTTACATACTCACATGGATATTCTACCAGTCGAATTATCACATGCAATATCAATAACCACTTTCATAATGAGGGAATGTATAATGCCATACATTCTGAAACATTTTGTCAAGGCCTCGACCAAGACGTCTAAAATGATTAAGGCCTCGGCCAAAACCATAAATCAAATTGGGAAAGGGCCTCGGCCAATTACATGTCTAGTTGTCTCATGAGACCTACCGATGCATCGAGGAGCTATAGCGGGCTCCACCCGTCACTTATTAAGTCCAATACATTCCTCATATGAATAGGTTTAAACATATCATAAACCATAACATAATTGTATCACATAAAACATGCATAAAGGAAACATAACATTTCCACATTTCAATCACAAGATATCAATACAACACATTGATATAATAAAAACGCTTTCAAAACCATTTTCAATACCAAAATAAAAGAAAGTTAAAACTTTGTATTTATTTTTTATTAAAAAAATGATGGCTTGTAGAGGAAGCTGAAACTCAAATAATGGTCACGGCGGCGGAGAAGTCGTTGTCGCCGCATAAGTACGGAAAGAAAAACATTCCCTTTTGTCGTTTAGCAAAACGCTTTGTATAAAAAATATTCCTTTTGAATAAACGTAAAAGTCAAAGGGGTTTATACACCGTATAAAAGAAAGTTGGGTATAAAACCAAATATGCCTCAATGAAAGGGGATTGAGAAGAAGTCCTTAAAAGATCATTTTTAAAATAAAATAGATCTATTATGTGTATTAACTATAGGTACACATAAAGAAAGTAAAAATACAAAATAGGACATAATAATATCATGACATAATTTGAAAGTAGGAGATTAACCCAAAGAATGGAAGTTGGGTTATGAAATTCCCTTACCTCGTGTCTGACTTGACTCAACCGTTATTAAACCTCCTGAATAATAAACTAGAGTTAATATATACCTTATTAAGAACCATTTTCAATTTCATTATCCTTATTATATCACTTATTATAATGATATGAACATTATGTAATTATTTAAGTTAATAACGGTCGTTTTGTCGATCTTTGGTACTTGAGTCAATAATAAACTTCTTATAATTACAAGTTGTTTATGTTGTAGAATATCCATTATCTACAGAATTATATTCATGATTTATATGTCATATATATCTTATATATCCAGTATATACATTCATTTATAATATTACGTAACATTTAGAGGTAAGAAATGAAATGCACCGTTCATGGAGACGGTAAGCCGTACGTACGCATGAACGCTACTTTCATTTCAATTTCATATTTAATGGAACGAAATCATAATGATATAAATGTATAATACAATTCCAGTATAATATAGTGTATAATACCATTTACTCCATCCTTTATACATCCCACATATGGCATTAACGATTCAAATCACTTTGAGGGGGCGGTAGTCCGCACTTCCTAAAATGAAATTATCACGTTTTACCCATCATTGAAATCATAAAGTATGCCATAAATGAGAAATACAGAAGCATAAGTAAAACATAAACATATTATATATCATATATAAAAATAGTGACATCTTAATGGCCACTTTTGAAGGTGTTATATGAGTGTTGAACAATCATCGTTTCGTGAGGCAGAAATTCGCCATCCACAGAAACCATATGTTCTTTAACCATTAGATGTAGGTGTGTGTAAGTGTAGCTCGAATCCTTCTTATAACAACATCCTAGTATATTGAGGATAATGGTATTGTTACAAAATAAATGAATAAAAAGAGTTTAGGGGGTTGGAGAAGAAAAATAAAACAAAACAACGTTAGAGAAGACATTACCTCAAAATCGGGTAACTCTTTTTGATTTGAGCCAAAGGCTTCCTTGGGAAGAGTTCTGCCCAAAGTGAGGCTTCTAGGAGTAAGAGGGGGAAGTTGGGAGAGTATTTGGGCAGAGGTTGGCCGAGCCAAATGGCTTGAATGTGTAAATGAGGTGGGAGAGGTGGGGGCCTTTTATAAGTGGAGAGGAGGGGCTCTTTTGGAAAGATTGAAATGTTTCATTATTACACAATGATTTTCGGATTCTAAAGGTCCCACACTTATATAATTCGTGGATAAGGTGATAAGGGTTTGAAATATACCCATCCAATAGTCTTTGGACAAGTGTAAGCCTTGGATTTTACATTATCTTTTCATTTTATTAAAATCGTTAAATAATGAGGTCATCGCTGCATTATAATGATGTCATAAATAATTTAATTTATTTAATGTCTAAAAATTATAAAAAAAATACTATGATGTAGGAAATATTTTTAACTTTCTAATGAATATTTATAATCAAAATTTGGACTTGTGTAACCCCACTTAAAAACTATTTTAGTAAAACAACTCATGTTTGTGTCAATTTAATTTTAACATTAAATAAATATATATTAATGTCATTTTCCAACCAAAGTGGCTCCATGGGGTCCCCAAGTTGACCCATGGGTTGTCTTGGTCGGCCATGACTCATCCAATAGGAGTAGGACAAGTGTCAAGCTCATCTCATATTATTAAAACATTATTTTTACCTTAAACTACACTAATTACCTCTAATCGCGATTAAGAACATAAAAGTTACTATTCACCAAAAAATTATTTTAATCTCATTGAACCACATTTTACTTCTTAATGACAACCATGTATGTCGGATTTTTGAAAATCAAATCACAGAAGTGGTAATATTTCATTTTAACGAAAAATCAGTTTTTAACAACCACTTAGTGGTTTCACTATTCATCAAAAATTGAAGTTTTTCAGAATAAGGCCAAAATTTCACCCTAAGCTATAATTGATATTCCGAATTCAAAAATGATGTCTATTTTAAAAAATTCCAAACATATAAGTTTCATTAATTAATTTTATAATTAATTCCCGCTATTACAACAAATAGCGTGTTTTTAAGAAACAATTTATATCAAAAGATTGGCAATTGTTTATGTCCAATTTCAATGTTAAATTAATTCTAATGACCACCATTGGATAAAATGGTAAAAATATATTCTAATTATACTTTAAAACCACTAAACAGTATAATTTATCACTATAAATTATTTTGATTAAAAAAGTTGTTTTTAAGTATTCTTCACTATTCATAAAAAATTAGAAGTTCTCAGAAAGTTACCAAAAATTCAACTTAGGATAATTTCGATATTACGAATACAAAAATGAAGTCCATTTTGAAATATAAAATTTCTATAATTTTAAAAAGTGGTTATTACTATTCATAACGGCTACTTTGATTAGTCGCGGTGTTTTAGAACTCGAAGTTGCGTACAATGCAAGATATTGAATTATTGAATGAGAAGCGTATCGTAGAAGCTCGGGGTGTTACATTCTCCCCTACTTCAATAAATTGCGTCCTCGCAATTTGAAATTTTTTTTCTTTGAAAATAAAAGGTTGAAAAGAGAAAATACCTTTGTGGAAAACCCACATCGGAAATAAGGTTAATAAATATATAACATTAAAAGAAATCAAGATAAGTACAAAGGTCACCCGATATATCCCATTCTAGGATTCTATGAAAATATGGATATGGAGGAGAAACAAACCATCAAGGTCTGATGGAGAGCTATAGAAAACAGGATTAGGAGAAAGTTTAACTACAAGAAAATCACAAACTTGTGATTGGTTAAATGGTCATTGAATCCCCAGTTGGAAAAGTTAACCGACAAATTTTTTGTTTTAAGTTACCTTTTATAATGTTGAGGAATTTATTTAGGAGATTTACTAAGAACGTAAGGGAATATACATACTTGTTATGTATACTTTCATTCGTTAATAAATTTTTTACCACAAACCCAACTTTTACTCCAAATGGTAACAGAACTCAAAAATATTCTATTTATCCTAATTGTATAAGGTTACAAATGTTAACACATACCATTTAGATTAGTAAAATTATTTTGTAATAACCAGGGACTTCCTGTTGGCTAGTGGTAGGAAATAAAGGCCTGTCGCACTATGGTTGTGGGTTTGATTCTTGCAGCTTTGTCCGACACGATGGGTTATACCCCACCCTGGAGGTTATCCTTTTCCTAAAAATATAGTACTATACTATTCCAAAAATAATCTTCATAAATGTTTTAACCTTAAACAATACTATCCAAAGTTCAAATTAATTCATTCCAACCTTTATAGTTATCCAAAACACCTCTGTCCAGACTTTCTCTAAAAGGTCTCTAAATTCCAAAATCAATTGTAACATCAGATTCCCCAAACAAAGAAAAGATTCTCTTATTGTCACATACTAAAAATATGATTACCTTAATCATATTACCTTAATCAAAAAGTACTGCAGTACAATCTTTATATATATCACATTATTCTTATAACCAGAATATAATCCTTGAGTCCAAAAGCACCATTACATTAATTATTCCGCTTCAAAAGTAGTCACATCATAAGATTGGCCTTGATCCCTTGGCCTTTTCTGAGGTAAGTTTCCTTGACGCTTAGGACATTCATTTGCATAATGCCCCATTTCCCTACAATTGTAGCATTCAACTTTGACAGCCTCTTTCTTTCCCTTGCAATCACGAGCCTGGTGACCCTTTTCTCCACATTTATAACAAACTCCCATTCCTTTTAGGCACGTACCAGGGTGATTCTTCCCACAATTATCACATAATGGAATATCCTTCTTTCCCTTTTTCCTTTTATCTGTCCCTTGTTCCCCCGTTCTCTTCTTCTCTTGCTTTACCTTGTTGTCATAAGACTTAGATAATTCCTTTTCTGTCTTGATAGCACACGAGACAATATCTTCATATGATGAGAAGGATTGTGATACTAAAGCTCGACGGAGAAATGGTTTTAACCCATCAAAGAAACGATCAATCTTACTCCTTGGGTTACGTATATAATCGGCAGCATGCCTCGCTAACCTTATAAAGTTAGCCTCATACTTTGCGACATTCTCATCCTCCTTCTGCCTCAGACTCAGAAATTGCCTTTCCATATCCGCTCGATGGTCTCGAGGAAAGTATTTTTCTAAGAACAACTCTTTGAACTCCTGCCATTCCATGTTTGTTAATTCATCATCTTCCTTTGTGTTTTGAATTTGTGACCACCATTGATCGGCATCTCCAGTGAGGCGGTAAACTGCCATGACAACTTTCTCCCTTTCACTACTCCCCAAGGCTTGGAATATTTTCTCTAAGGAATTTATCCATTGCTCAGCTACTATAGGATTTTTACTCCCATTGAAGGTTGGTGGTTGTTGCCTCATGAAACGGTCTAGCATTGATCCTCCACATTGCGGATCAGGGTGCTCCATACGAGTAAGGTTATTATTAATAACCTGAGTGAGTTGTCCCAGTATGGTAATAAGTTGATCAGCACCAGTTGTATCTCCAGATCCACAATAATTATCTTGAGAAGGAGGGCAATCCCTACACGGAGTTCGTGCATTGATACGGTTTCCATTCCTTCCACTAGGCGCCATTTCTATACAATGGCATAATCTAGATTAGTTTACGAATCAAAATACATAATTCCATACTTATAAAATACTTAACATAAATTGAACTATTTATGGATATAATCCATAATCATAAAAATGTTTTCTTTGAGGAAGTATATACTCATAAACCCTTCATAATGATTTGTAAATAAAATGAGGGTTATCCTAAGAATATCCCCCAGGAGTGTCGTAACCAAGAGTGCAGCAAGGCCCGTTGTCGTGCACCAGTTCCCGTTCGAGTCTAGCTCAAAGCGGTGTTTTCGGGTTTTACCCCTAGGTACATCTGTGCCAGAGCCACCTCTACCTGCTCGTATCCAGATAGGGATGTATTGCTCGGAAAACTCATAACATCTCTATAATACCAAAATTCTAGGAAGTTCTTCTATACTAATCCTCAAAGTCTATCTTTGGGCTATGTGCTCTAATCAGAGTTTATCTAAATCTAGCTTCCAAGGTTAGTACTAAACTGCCTCTGATACCAACTGTAACGCCCCGACCCCAGCTACCCAGAGTCGGTGCATTACTTCGTAACATTGGCATGATCACAAAAGATCAAGTCTCGAAAGACCGATTAGTTTAGTAGCCTTGGAAACACTAGATACATTCATAAATGTTACATTACATCATAAAGTGAAAAACTAATAACAAAGTCTTCATAGTCCACACTCATATCCTCTTTTGACTATCCGTGCAGGTCATTCATAAAATACTTCTTCACATCCTGGAAAATATTAAAACATTGAAAGGGGTGAGCTCAGATGCTCAGTAAGGATAACAATATTGCGGAAGCTTTCATAAATAAACATAAACATTTAAGGCAATGTATAACTAAAACAAAAGCCTTTTTAAACTTGAACTTTAGAATAATATGGCAAAAATAAAATGAGATAATGCCATTTACTTACTCACATGGATATTCTACTAGTCTAATTATCACATGCAATATCAATAACCACTTTCATAATGAGGGAATGTATAATGCCAGACATTCTGAAACATTTTGTCAAGGCCTCGGCCAAGACGTCTAAAATGATTAAGGCCTCGGCCAAAACCATAAATCAAATTGGGAAAGGGACTCAGCCAATTCCACGACTAGTTGTCTCATGATACCTACCGATGCATCGAGGAGCTATAGTGGGCTCCACCCGTCACTTATTAAGTCCAATACATTCCTCATATGAATAGGTTTAAACATATCATAAACCATAACATAATCGTATCACATAAAACATGCATAAAGGAAACATAACATTTCCACATTTCAATCACAAGATATCAATACAACACATTGATATAATAAAAACGCTTTCAAAACCATTTTCAATACCAAAATAAAAGAAAGTTAAAACTTTGTATTTATTTTTCATTAAAAAAAATGATGGCTTGTAGAGGAAGCCTAAACTCAAATAATGGTTACGGCGGCGGAGAAGTCGTTGTCGCCGCATAAGTACGGAAAGAAAAACATTCCCTTTTGTCGTTTAGCAAAACGCTTCGTATAAAAAAGATTCCTTTTGAATAAACGTAAAAGTCAAAGGGGTTTATACACCGTATAAAAGAAAGTTGTGTATAAAACCAGATATGCCTCAATGAAAGGGGATTGAGACGAAGTCCTTAAAAGATCATTTTTAAAATAAAATAGATCTATTATGTGTATTCACTATAGGTACACATAAAGAAAGTAAAAATACAAAATAGGACATAATAATATCATGACATAATTTGAACGTAGGAGATTAACCCAAAGAATGGAAGTTGGGTTAAGAAATTCCCTTACCTCTTGTCTGACTTGACTCAACCGTTCTTTAACCTCCTGAATAATAAACTAGAGTTAATATATACCTTATTAAGAACCGTTTTCAATTTCATTATCCTTATTATATCACTTATTATAATGATATGAACATTATGTAATTATTTAAGTTAATAACGGTCGTTTTGTCGATCTTTGGTACTTGAGTCAATAATAAACTTCTTATAATTACAAGTTGTTTATGTGGTAGAATATCCATTATCTCCAGAATTATATTCATGATTTAGATGTCATATATATCTTATATATCCAGTATATACATTCATTTATAATATTACGTAACATTTAGAGGTAAGAAATGAAATGCACCGTTCATGGAGACGGTAAGCCGTACGTACGCATGAACGCTACTTTCATTTAAATTTCATATTTAATGGAACTAAATCATAATGATATAAATGTATAATATAATTCCAGTATAATATAGTGTATAATACCATTTACTCCATCCTTTATACATCCCACATATGGCATTAACGATTCAAATCACTTTGAGGGGGCGGTAGTCCGCACTTCCTAAAATGAAATTATCGCGTTTTACCCATCATGGAAATCATAAAGTATGCCATAAATGAGAAATAAAGAAGCATAAGTAAAACATAAACATATTATATATAATATATAAAAATAGTGACATCTTAATTGCCACCTTTGAAGGTTTTATATGAGTGTTGAACAATCATCGTTTCGTGAGGCAGAAATTCGCCATCCACAGAAACCGTATGTTCTTTAACCATTAGATGTAGGAGTGTGTAAGTTTAGCTCTAATCCTTCTTATAACAACATCCTAGTATATTGAGGATACTGGTGTTGTTACAAAATAAATTAATAAAAAGAGTTTAGGGGGTTGGAGAAGAAAAATAAAACAAAACAACGTTAGAGAAGACATTACCTCAAAATCGGGTAACTCTTTTTGATTTGAGCCAAAGGCTTCCTTGGGAAGAGTTCTGCCCAAAGTGAGGCTTCTAGGAGTAAGAGGGGGAAGTTGGGAGAGTATTTGGGAAGAGGTTGGCCGAGCCAAATGGCTTGAAAGTGTAAATGAGGTGGGAGAGGTGGGGGCCTTTTATAAGTGGAGTGGAGGGGCTCTTTTGGAAAGATTGAAATGTTACATTATTACACAATGCTTTTCGGATTCTAAAGGTCCCAAACTTATATAATTCGTGTATAAGGTGATAAGGGTTTGAAATATACCCATACAATAGTCTTTGGACAAGTTTAAGCCTTGGATTTTACATTATCTTTTCATTTTATTAAAATCGTTAAATAATGAGGTCATCGCTGCATCATAATGATGTCATAAATAATTTAATTTATTTAATGTCTAAAAATTATAAAAAAAATACTATGATGTAGGAAATCTTTTTATATTTCTAATGAATATTTATAATCAAAATTTGGACTTGTTTAACCCCACTTAAAAACTGTTTTAGGAAAACAACTCATGTTTGTGTCAATTGAATTTTAACATTAAATAAATATATATTAATGTCATTTTCCAACCAAAGTGGCTCCATGGGGTCCCCAAGTTGACCCATGGGTTTTCATGGTCGGCCATGACTCATCCAATAGGAGTAGGACAAGTTTCAAGCTCATCCCATATTATTAAAACATTATTTTTTACCTTAAACTACACTAATTACCTCTAATCGCGATTAAGAACTTAAAAGTTACTATTCACCAAAAAATTATTTTAATCTCATTGAACCACATTTTACTTCTTAATGACAACCATGTATGTCGGATTTTTGAAAATCAAATCACAGAAGTGGTAATATTTCATTTTAACGAAAAATCAGTTTTTAACAACCACTGAGTGGTTTCACTATTCATCAAGATTGAAGTTTTTCAGAATAAGGCCAAAATTTAACCCTAAGCTATAATTGATATTCCGAATTCAAAAATGATGTCTATTTTACAAAATTCCAAACATATAAGTTGCATTAATTAATTTTATAATTAATTCCCGCTGTTACAACAAATAGCGTGTTTTTAAGAAACAATTTATATCAAAAGATTGGCAATTGTTTATGTCCAATTTCAATGTTAAATTAATTCTAATGACCACCATTAGATAAAATGGTAAAAATATATTCTAATTATACTTTAAAACCACTAAACAGTATAATTTATCACTATAAATTATTTTTATTAAAAAAGTTGTTTTTAAGTATTTTTCACTATTCATAAAAAATTAGAAGTTCTCAGAAAGTTACAAAAAATTCAACTTAGGATAATTTCGATATTACGAATACAAAAATGAAGTCAATTTTGAAATATAAAATTTCTATAATTTTAAAAAGTGGTTATTACTATTCATAACGGCTACTTTGATTAGTCGCGGTGTTTTAGAACTCGAAGTTGCGTACAATGCAAGCTATTACATTATTGAATGAGAAGCGTATCGTGGAAGCTCGGGGTGTTACAATAATAATAGGGTTTCCTTTGAAAATATCTAAAAAAAATCCCCTCCCTTTAAGGCCTCTCCCTTTTTTGAAAGCCTCTAACCTCTAGAATGACCCCCAAGTTCTTCAAAACTAATGGATATTTCAAAAGATGGCCAAGTTTCTACTTAGTAAGTAACAACACCATCTATTTACTTTAATTTTATATTATCAAGATAAAACCAATTAAATATTATTTAACACTATTTTATAATCTATATAATATGATTTTTATTATTTTATAATGATATTTAAAAAACATATGTTTATACTCATTCATTAAATTACAACGTGTTCTTGTTTTGGTCTGTTTAACCACATTCTCAAATGATTTTATAATTTTTTTTATTTTAGATGATTATAAAAACCATAACTCTTATAATATATGATATTAATAATTTATAAGGGATATTGTGTAATTTTTTAAATTATAATATAAATTTATATTTATTAATAAAATGAATTCATTCGATTAATTCAATAATTACAAAAAGGAAAAATTTCTAACAATTATTTAAAAACCATTACCATATCATCCATAAAATAATCGTGGTATTATAAAATTTTATGAAACATACCAATATAATTTACATTACAATTCTATAGGTAATGAACATTGGAGAAATTAGTGAAGACCAAACCCACCATACCGAAGGAAGTATGTAATGAATAGAAAAAATAACATATAATGATGATTATAACTATGAATGATTATAATGATTATTAATTGGAAATTAAAACAATAAAAATAAATGGTATTAAATAAAATAAATAATATATATATATATATATATATATATGATTTATAAACCTATTTTCATTATATAGGGAATTAGAGCGCTTTCAAGTTAGCAAGAATCCAAGGTAAGGGTTTTCTTAACTCAATCTCCTTTCATCGAATTATATAGTTTATTATTTGACAATGTTATTAAAATTTGTTTTTACTGAAACTCTTACATATCTCATATTTTATTTATGATTTTTTCTAGGGAATCTATATGTACTTAACAAAATCTCATTTTTGATTGATTCTTTCCTTATAAAAGTACAACATTGTAAAGGATAATTTCACTCTCCATTTTAGGTACTTACCTTCAATATCCATGTAAATTATTACAAAAAATATTTCATTTTATTAATTTTGAAGTTAAATATGTATTTTATTATAAATCTAGATTACTTATATTTATTTATTTTCAAAAATAAAATTCATATAACTTTTTTGATTGTGAGTTACTTCCAAAATATTAAAAAAATACATAAAAATTAATTTTTTCAAATTTCATACCATTTCATATTTTCACCAAAATTTCCTTCTAATTTACCATTATTTTTTCCAAGGATCCATTATTGGGAATTATATTATCAAAATAAGGTCTAAAAGCCTCTCTGTAACCTTTTCAGAATGAATTTTAAATTTATTTATATATATTTTTATGATAAATTTTTTAAAATATTATTAAAAATATTTTCATGATTCTATTGAATTTTACTTTATTTCTATAGAAGATCTATAAACTAAAATAATTTAAAATCAGTCATATATGTCCATATAAATTATCTTTTTATATGTTTTTTAGTGATTTAATTTTGGGTGTCATCTGATTTAATTTATGATTATCTCTTATTTAGTACCTTATAAAAATGTTATTTGTAACCCATTTTATTTATATGGGTTAATAAAGATATTATTTTAATGCATGCTTGAATAATTTTACATGGAACACACACATATTTTCATATCATTATATGAAGGGTGAGACCAGAATTATATATCCCTCCAATGAATTAGGTAAAAATTTATATCTCATGAGTTTACTATGTTATGGGACAAAGGTGGTTAACACAATCCATTATATTATGGGAAAAAGCTGGTTATCCTTGTTCAATATGATTCAAATGTATTTGTGGTTGACCTTTATATATGCTTATGATATCATATTCTTAATTATGTTCCATATTCCTATGTTTTCCACATTCTTATTTTATTTCACCATGGTTCATAATTATCAGTTTTATTTTTTTATTCCATGGTATATGTTATTATTTCATAATGATACTTTTATGATACTAGGTTCCTTTGAAACTGATCTATGATTATGATCTCTTAACCCATGATAACTTCTTATATATTCATGATCTTATTCAATTAATCACTCACTTAAAATTAAATATTTTTTGTAAGGTGAAATCTCACCACCCTAAATTTCAATGAAGTATGAAATAATGGAGTCCCAATGAATACTATATTACAATGTTAGTAAATTTAGAAGGTAAATACCTAGTACAAGAGTAATTAATAATAGTATCATCCATTCTCTCTATCAATAGAAGAATTTCCACTCCCTTCTTTCAATCCTTCTATGTGTGATAAATCTCCCGCTATTGATTTATAAGGTTCTTCCATACTCTAATATGGTAGTATATGATCCAATGTGTCATCTTATATCCCAATAATTTTTTTCACCATATCATAATTTGAATACACTTCATTCAGTCTACTATAATAAAGATTTGACAAGGTGAGACTTCTCTTCATTGCTTTAGATTCAACTGAAGGAGTGTATTATAGACTATAGTTTATAGTAAAGGACATAACCAATAAATCCCACTTGTCTTGAATTAATACACCCCTCTAATGACACATTACTCACAAGATAAATCTATATCTATATTCATACCATTTATAGGGTCTCACTAAAAAACCCAGAGATCATTTCCATTGAAGTCTTTACTCTCCAGTGCCAGTGAAATATGGACTTTGAGTATGTATTCACACATTTTTATGGTCTAATGATAAATCCTATATGTCTCATTATGTACACACCTTTACCAATCATTTGGGATCACATTTTCTTTACATTTCCTAATTCCACAGTTAATGAAAAAGGGAATTACGTATAATGAGTTTATAAGGGAATCAAGAGTGATAAAACTTTATTATAGAAATGTATGTTGTATTATAAAATATGATTTTTATATATCTAATATATAATGATACTAAACCTTTTGATTCAATGAGTATTATTTAATTATGATATATAATGTTTATTAATATAAAATTATCTATAACATATTTATGTAAGGTTTGGGTAATCTTAGGATAAGTTAATCAGTATCCTGGATTTAAAAGTCCTTATCTTCAATTAAAAAAATAAATAATATAAGATATAAATTAAATTATAAAAAATTTAAAATAGTTTACACAATGTTTGAAGAAAATTCAATATGTGATATGTTATTTGTAATACTTACCATGAAATTGAAAAACTATATACTTAAAATAAAATTATGAAAATTTATTTTTCTTAATATGTAGTACTAATTACTTTTTAAATTTTTCTATAGAGAGTTAAAATATAATTATAATAAATTCTTTTAATCGAAAGATATATTTTATCAATTTATTTTCGTTATTACTATATATGAAAATCGATTTGGGTATATCTACTAATAGTTCAATATTGGAACATATATCATAAAAAATTTCTTATAATTTTGAATGTTTTTACAATGTTCAAAACAACCAGATGGATATGCCTATGATTATCACATTTTAAAATTTATAAATGATTTAATATCCCATAAAACAACTAAAATAACATTATATGTATCTATTATTTGTGTATATATTTTTTGAATATATAAACTTTCACAGAAAATATTTATTAACCATTTTATCAATTATATGTTTTAATTATATTATAAAATTGGTGATCAATCATTTATAGAGAATGAAATATATTCACTTTGGTATTAATAGGAAATTTATGTTGTGTCGTAAAATTTATAAAATTCATATTGAGGTATTTATCTATAGCTTATTTATTTCAATTTTTATCTATGTTTTGACTTGTATGCAAAAACCCCAAGATAAATTCCTTGAAAAGTTACTCATATTATCATTATACTATATGAAAATGATCATCGATTCAATATTGAACTCTATTAATAAATTGTACATATTTCTATTGTTTGGTGTAGACAGAATGACCTAAAGTACATTTTTTTCATTTTATATGTTCTATAAATTCAAAAATCACATCACATGTTTGCATAAAAAAACATTCTCATAAGGTCATAAAACATGATGAAAATGATCTTATATTAGTTTCTAACATGTAGAAATAAAAAAATTATTCTGATATTCAATGTGAAAGGAATGAAAGAAAATTTGTTTTTTCAATTTTAATGAGATGTTTTAGTTAAAAACACATATCACATTGTCAAAATTGAGGAAATGATCTAAAATTTTCATGAAACTAATGGAAAATATTTTTTTATTCATTTATGACATGTATAAATGAA